>CM049930.1:12081162-14558037 GCA_027405835.1 Asclepias syriaca
AAGAGAATTTGGGGAAGGAAAGTGGTACGAAAATCAACAACAGTAGGTCTTGCTTTGCAGTCTTAGCCGAAAGTAGTGAAGAGGTCAACGTGGACCTTGATTTTCTCAAACAACGAATCAAAAACTTGACAACTGGGCCAAAGTCTTGGGGCCACGAGACAGCACAAGTCAAATTGGACAGAGGTAGGCAAGCTACAAATGGTCTGCACAAAAATGGGTGGGTCGCATAAAGGGAAAGAAGCCCAAACAAGGCAACAAGGAAAACAACGAGATAATTCCTTTGGGCCAAATAATACTAGATCAGGGAAGGAACATAGGGCTAGGCCCCAATCAACTAAGTGCCACTGCCCGATAAATGGATGCAACTCGGTAACTCCTGTTACGAGTGGTGAACAGGGCCCAAGTTCATGTATGAAAATTGTGGCGTTTAAACAACGACACAAAGCGGGAGGAACGTATGGGGCAATAGGCGATTAGAGGCAAACATTTACAATCGGAGTCTTCAAGAGAGTAATGGAGAAATCTGGCAACAGGGAGCAGGATGAGCTGAATTCACAAGGGCCACATCACAAGAAAATTCCTCAAGGAATGGAGGAGGAGAAGGTGTCGGGGATGCCAATAGAGGTATTCGTTTCTCATTAATCTTAAGTATTTATGACTGCTACAATTGTATGGAATTGTAGGTGTATGGGGGCGAGGACTACTAGACATCATGTAAGGAGCAGGGTGAGGGAGTACGAGCTAGCTATTTTGGGTTTATTAGAGACACGAGTACATAGTAGCTAGTGTCTAAAGTTTTTAGAAAGTATGGATTTTTCCGACATGGCAATGGTGGAAATGTTGGGTTATGTGGGCGGACTATGGCTAGTTTGGGACAGTAGCAGAGCAAATGTTGAGGTTCTGTCCATGAATAACCAGTGTATTACAGCATTGGTGCATGAGAATGGTAACAAGTCATGGCTATTCACAATGTTGTACGCATCACCAAGAGCGGGTACCCTAGAGGATTTATGGAACCACCTGTGTGATATGTGGATTTTTATTAACATTTCTTGGGTGGTTATGGGGGATGTAAACCAACCTTTAGATGACTGGGATAAAAAAGGGGCAGAACAATAACAGGAAGCATGCAAGTAGATTGCGGAAAGTGATCGATACATGTCAGTTGATGGATTTGGGATACCAAGGTACTAAATTCACTTGGAGTAATGGACGTGTTGGAGCTGCACATATAAAGGAGAGAATAGACCGAGTTTTGGGAAATAAACAGTGAAGCCTAAGGTTTTCAGATCATTTTATATTACATTTAACTAGGGTTGCCTCGAATCATCATCCGCTATGGCTAGGGTGCCCTTTGTCTACGTCTCAATCAAAGTTCACTGGTTTTAGGTTTATGGAGTCATGGTTCGTGCATCCAGAGTTTTGGGATAAAGTGGAGGAATTCTAGAAATAAGAACCGTGTGATCTTCATCAAGACATGGAAGCTTTTCGGCGTGGAATTTGGAGATGGAACTGTTGGAAATAATAAACTGAGAAATTTAACAGAGAGATGTAGAAAAATAAATATGACGCTTCTTCTAGTTTGAGAAGACAATCTTTTCTTTTTCTGATTATTTTTGATATATCTCATAGACTGATTACAAGACTCTTTAAATAGAGATCTTGAAATACAAAAGGACATTCAGAGATTCATTCAACATAATGAATACTCATTTCCCAATATCTAGAAATATTAAATAATAATAATATTCATTTTCTAAGATCTAGAAATATTAAATAATAATAAAATTACGAGACATTAATTTTAACACTCCCCCTTAATGGCTTGTGTAACTCCAATCATCTCACGGAAAAACTCGAACTTATCTCTAGGGAGAGCCTTGGTAAAAATATCAGCAACTTGTTCTTCAGTCTTGCAATACTTGAGCTGAATTTCTCCATCTTCTACAGCTTCTCTAATAAAGTGATGCTTGATTGCAATGTGCTTTGTGCGACTATGGTAGACGGGATTCTTTGTCATTGCAATAGCAGATTTGTTATCACATAAGAGAGCAGTAGCTACTTCTTGCTTTGAACAAATATCTTCTAGAATCCTCCTTAGCCATATTGCTTGTGAGGTTGCCAATGATGCCGAGATGTATTCAGCTTCGGCCGACGATAGTGCCACCGTTCGTTGCTTCTTCGATGCCCATGAAATTATACCAGAACCAAGAGAAAATGCGTAACCCGATGTGCTTCTCATATCATCGACACATCCAGCCCAATCGCTATCACAAAATCCAAGCAAGTTTGCTTCAATATTTCTTTCATACATAATACCAAAATCAAGAGTACCTTGAATGTATCGTAGCACCTTTTTGCAGCTCCAAAGTGACTTTGGCTTGGCTTATGCATAAACCTTGACAACATGCTCGTAGCATACATGATATCCGGCCTTGTTGCAGTCAAATACAACAAGCTCCCAACCAAACTTCGATAAATTGAATCATCTACACCTTTGCTTCCATCTTCTTTCTTCAACTTTTCATTCACAATTAATGGTGTAGCCACTGGCTTGCAATCTCCCATTCTGAATTTTTCGAGAAGTGTTTTGGCGTATTTCTTTTGGTAAATAAGAATGCCATCTTTGTTTTGACAAATCTCAATACCCAAAAAATAATGCAGCTGACCCATATCACTCATTTCATATTTTCATCATATCCCTTTTAAAACTTCAATCATTTCACCATTATTTCCGGTGAACACCAAATCATCAACATAGAGTGAAGCAATAAGGATTTCATCAGTACCTTGAGTCTTCACGTACAAGGTAGGTTCGCTCTTGCTCCTTTGAAAGCCCTTCTTAATAAAATAAGAATCGATCTCACTATACCAAGCCCGTGGTGCTTGTTTTAACCCGTATAGCGCCTTGTTTAATTTGTATACTTTCGTTTCTTCTCCTTTGATGACAAAACCTTGTGGTTGCTCGACATACACATCTTCTTCCAATTTTCCATTCAAAAATGCCGACTTTACATCAAGTTGATATAAAAACCAACCCTTTTGAGCGGCTAATGCAATAAGAGTTCGAATGGTATCTAATCGAGCTACCGGTGCAAATGTCTCCTGAAAATCAATTCCGGGCTGTTGCGAGAACCCTTTTGCAACGAGTCTTGCCTTGTTTCTTTGAACCGAACCATCAGGATTAAGCTTTGTCTTGAAAATCCATTTTACCCCAATCACATCTTTGTTCTGAGGTCTTTTCACCAGAAACCAAGTTTTATTTTTTTCGATAACTTGTAGCTCTTCCTCCATGGCATTCTTCCACGCTTCCTCTTTTATTGCTTCTTCAAAACTTTCCGGTTCAGTAGTACAGAAATTGCAACTAGCATAAATATCAGTCAAGCTTCTCATTCTTCTCCGAGATGAACTTGGCGATGAAGAATTCGAGCTTGATGGAGAAAATTGGGAAGTTGTAATTGGCGATGAAGAATTCGAGCTTGATGGAGAAAATTGGGGAGTTGAAATTGAAGGAACCTCTTCCGGGATTTCGGCTTCAACTTCACGTTCTTGATTTTCTTCCTCTTCTCCAAAAGAATATGATTGAACTTGGACTTCCTTCTTTTTCCAATCTTATGACATATTCTCGTTAAATAAGACATCTCGTGAAATGATGACTTTATTTTTCATCAAATGAAAAAGCCTGTAGCCCTTTGATTTTGAGCTATAACCCACAAAAATGCATTTTTCACTTACTTCATCAAGCTTGCGCCTTGTTTCTTTTGGGACATGAGCATAGCAGATACATCCGAAAACTTTCAAATGACTCAATGATGGTTTTCTCCCACTCCAGGCCTCAAGTGGAGTTTTATTTTCTAATGCTTTTGTTGGACATCTATTCAGCAAATAAACCGTTGTATACACAGCTTCACCCCAAAAAATTTTAGGCAGCCCCTTTTCATAAAGCATTGATTTTGCCATCTCCTCGATGCTTCTATTTTTTTCTTTCGGCGACTCCGTTTTGTTGTGGAGTAAATCCCACAGTAAGCTGTCTATCCAAACCAATATCTTCGCAAAACTTGTTAAACTCATTTGAGTTATATTCGCCTCCTCTGTCACTTCTCAAGACTTTTATAAGAAAGCCACTTTGCCTTTCCACATACATTTGGAATTTCTTAAAGACCGAGAACACTTCAGATTTTTGTTTCATAAAATACACCCAAGTCATTCTTGTAAAGTCATCAATGAATATGAGAAAATACTTGTTACCGGCATGAGTTGGAGTTGACATTGGCCCACACACATCCGTATGAACAAGCTCCAGGGGTGCTTTAGCTCTCCAGGCTTTATCTTTTGGAAACGACTCTCTGTGATGTTTCCCGAGTGCACATCCCTCGCAAATTTCTTGCATTTCTTTGATTGATGGCAGCCCATAAACCATATCCTTCTCTTTTAGATTCTTGAGACTTTGAAAATTCAAGTGCCCAAGCCTTTTATGCCACAACCAAGATTCGTCGATAATGTCTAATTTTAACGCGACATTCTTCGAGTAGTTAAAGGAGATAGGAAAGCTGCGATTTTGCTTCATTTTGATGCTTGCTACAAATTTGTGATTTTTGTCAAAATCTTGCATGATGAGTAGTCTCCAAAATTAAGAGAATATCCATGCTCAACAAGTTGTCCAAGACTCAGTAAATTTTGCTCTAAGTCTGGAACAAGAAGAACATCATGAATATATTTTGTTCCTTCCTTTGTCTCCACGGCAATAGTTCCTTTTCCTTTGGCTTGAACTAGTGCTCCGTTACCCATCTTCACTTGAGATTTTGTGGAAGAATCGAGCTTCACAAAAATATTTTTGTCACCAGTCATGTGATTGCTACAACCACTATCAATGAACCAAATATGATTCGCATGTTCCATTTCTGGTTGACAAGCGTAGAACATGGATTCATATTCTTGTTCTTTGGTAAATTTGCTTGCTGATTATTCTTGACTCGACAATCCTTTTGAATATGCCCAAACTTCTTGCAATTGTTACATTGTGGTTTTCCTTTAAACCAACAATCTTTATCACTATGGCTGCTCCTTTTGCAAATCCCACACTTTTGTTGAGTGGACTCGAGATCTGAACTTCTATCGAAATTGGTTCTTCCTCTGCCTCTTGAAGATCGACCTCTTCCTCTTCCAAATCTGCCACCTCGATGTGAGTCTCCGCTGCTTCGATCAGCATCAAGGTTATCTCGCCTTTGAAAAGTGAGCTTAGATTGAAAAGCGCTTTCAATGGATTTTTCCGAACGCTTACTCAATCTTTGCTCAAATGTTTTTATCGAACCCATAAGTTCTTCCAGGCTTAAATCTGAGAGAATTTTGGTCTCTTCAATTACTGCAACAATTGGGTCGTACTTTTCCGGAAGGCTAATAAGAACTTTTTCAATAATTCTCTTATCATCAACCTGTTCACCAAGTGTCTTCATTTGATTTATGATATTGACAATTTTTGATGAGTAATCGTTCAAACTCTCATCGTTTCTCATTTTCAGATTTTCAAAATCTCTCCGTAGCGATTGGAGTTTCACGGCTTTGACTTTGTCGTTGCCCCGATACTCCTTTTGAAGAATATCCCAGGCCTGCTTCGCTTTTGTAGCATTAATAATTCTGGGAAAAATTATTTCAGCTACTCCTTGTTGAATGAGATTCAAGGCCTTTGCATCTTTCTTTCGATGATCCTTTAGTTGTTTCTTTTGCTCATTCGTTAAGTTTGAAGTGTCTTCTGGATCATTATATCCTTCTTCAACGTACTCCCATAAATCATGTGAGATGAATATTGTTCTCATCTTCACATACCAGAAGTCATAACTTTCTCCGTTGAAGAGAGGAAATGAAGGTTGTAAGTTTCCCGATGCTTGATTACTCAAACTCGCCATAGCTTGAATTTTTTTTTTTTTTGATTTTTTTCCGCCCCAGTTGATTGAACAACCTGCTCTGATACCAATCTGTTGGAAATAATAAACTGAGAAATTTAACAGAGAGATGTAGAAAAATAAATATGACGCTTCTTCTAGTTTGAGAAGACAATCTTTTCTTTTTCTGATTATTTTTGATATATCTCATAGACTGATTACAAGACTCTTTAAATAGAGATCTTGAAATACAAAAGGACATTCAGAGATTCATTCAACATAATGAATACTCATTTCCCAATATCTAGAAATATTAAATAATAATAATATTTCTAGAAATATTAAATAATAATAATATTCATTTTCTAAGATCTAGAAATATTAAATAATAATAAAATTACGAGACATTAATTTTAACAAGGAACACTTCAGCAACATATTTTGGAGGAAGAAACGGTGCAAGGGTCGGCTGGATGGGGTGCAAAAGTTCTTGATAAATCACCTAGACAGTCACTGTAAAAATTAGAGAAAAACCTACTCAAGGAAATGAACACCATTTTAATTGAAGAAGAGGTATACGGGAGACAACAATCACAAGTGCAATGGCTTGCCAATGGGGAACGTAACTAAAGAGTTTTTCATATTTAAGCCAAACAGAAAAGGCGAAGGAGTTTTGTACACCAATTGAAAAATGCAGAGGGAGAATGGTGTATGGAGGATAGCCAACTTCAGAATATGGCCATGGAGTTCTTCAAATCGTTGTATAGCAAGGACCTTGTCCGAAGCAACCTGAGAAAATGAAACTTTCTGAAATTAACGCAAAATCTCTGTGGTGGTTAAATCAAGAGGTTACTAAATATGAAGTGAAAATAGTAATTTTTTATATGGGGCCCATTAAGCATCATGGTTTGACAATTTTTCGGCTATCTTCTTTCAAAAATACTGGCACTGGGTGGCTAAGTCTGTTACCAGCTTTATTTTGGAGGTGTTCAGAGTGGCACAGTGCTGGAACAAATGAATCAGTTCGTTATCTGAGTCTTGCCTAAATAATCCAGTCCAAAATTCATATCGCAATTTCACCCTATTTGTTTGAGTAACGTGATCATCAAGGTGGTTAGTAAAATTATAGCAAATAGGGTCAAAAGAATTATTAGTGACCTTGCGGGGAATTGGCAGTTTAGTTTTATACCGGGGCACCAAATGATGAATAATGTGGTCATTACCCAAAAAGTAATTCACTATATACGGATTTGGTGTAGAAAGAGGAGCGGTATGGTGGTGAAAATTGATTTGGAGAAGGCGTATGATAGGGTGGATTGGAAGTTTTTAGAAGATGACTTACAAGAAGTAGGATTTGGGGAATTTTTGATTAGGGTTATCATGGGCTACCTTACATCTTCTCAATTGTCTGTTCTGCGAAATAGCACACGTTTGGATTCCTTTAAACCAGAGCGAGGATTGAGACAAGGTGATCCTCTATCGCCGTATATGTTCATGCTTTGCATGGAAGTGCTTGTGTAGCGGATCCAAAGGGCGGTTAGTAGAAAGTAATGGAAATTGATGTGTTTGAGGAGAGGAAAACTAACTATATCCCACTTATTCTTCACAGATGATCTACTTTTGTTTGGGGAGGCTTCCATGGAGCAAACGGATGTTATGTTTAAGGTGTTGCATAAATTTTGTGGCAAATCTAGACAGAAGGTCAATGGGGCAAAATCAACAGTGTGGTACTTCCCCAAATCACCTCTGAGTTTACAGCAAGTAGTAAGAAGGAAGTATGGGGTTCCCTCAACAAAAGAGCTGGGTAAATACTTAGGGATACCTATCACTCATGGAAGGATGAAGCACCATCAGTTTGGATATCTGGTAGATAAGGTTCAGGGGCGGCTGAGTGGATGGAAGGGTCAGCTATTGACTCGGGCTTCCCGTCTCGTATTGATACAAGTGGTAACGTCGGCAGTCCCGACATATACTATGAATTGCTGCAAACTCCTAGCAAAAACGATTCAAGCTTTGGAAAAGGCAAACAAAAATTTCCTTTGGGGAGCTTCGGATGGGCAAAGGAAAATGCATGTGATCGCTTGGACAAAGGTTTGTGCACCCAACATGTCAGAGGCTTGGGGCTGAGGCTGTTAACCGTGACAAACCAGATACTGCTTGCCAAACTTGCTTGACATTTTCTCAAGTCACCTCAAAGTTTATGGGCCAAAGTGTTGCGAGCACGATATGGTGACTTAAATGAGGTAGCTATGGTCAAAAGAGGCCCTAAATCTGTGGTGTGGAAGGGTATGTTATAGAGTTTCTCTTTGCTTAAAAAAGGACTCCAGCGAGAGCAACACGAATCAGCTACAGCCAAGACCTTGTGGCAGCCTTCGAAGAACAGAAATTTCACAACAAGGTCAACTTACGACCTAATTCTAAGGGATATGTAGAGGAAGGATTCTTTTAACTGGAAAGGAATCTGGAAATTCAAGGAACCATGCTATGCCAGCTAGCGCATGAACGGTTGAAGACCAACTCACTCTTATGGGAACGGAAGATCATTGAGGAACCTTCATGTGGGATTTGCGGGGAGCCGCATGAATCAAATTTGCATGCAGTACGGGATTGTTATATCCCCAAGCAAGTATGGGAACGACTTCTACTGAAGGATCAAGTGAAGGAATTCTGGGTTGTGGACGAGGTAAGAGAATGGATTGCATGGAATATGGCCTGGCAATTGGGGCTGAGTACGAAAAAGGAAATTGGAAATATGTATGCAGACAAAATGTGTTAGAACTATGGAAATAGCGTAACCTTGTGTTGTATCAACATAGGGAATCGCTGGATATCTTGTGGTTAGTCAAGTGGATTCTTAGGAACACTTTTGATCTTCTATCTACTTACACATAGATGGGAACTAGTTTTTAGGAAGGCTCTTTTGTGTAACTCTAAGGCTATGATGAGTCATAGCATTGTAATTTTTGTCTTATAATAATACAACATTCCAATTAAGGAAAAAAAAAGTTTTAGGTTATTTTTATGAAACACAAGTAAATTGGTTTTTAATATTTTTACCTTTTTAATATAATTATTAATTTTTAAAAAAAATTAACTACGGTTAATAGTCAATAAATTAATAAATTTTACTAAAATTATAAAAATAAAAAATAAAATTTATCATAAATTTAAAAAGAATAAAATTACAAAAATTATATAATTTAAGCGATGAAATTACATAATAATATATGCATATTGTAAAATTATATAAAACAATAAAATAAACAAGATGAAAAGTAAACGAGAGACGAAGAAAATAGAGAGAATATTATTATATGATTTCTTGTTGATCGTTGGGTATCTCTATAAAAGGGTATAAGGCCCTCTATTTATAGGGATGAATAGGGGATAAGGATAAGCACAAAGGGTGACACTTGTCACCCGGTATTAATTACTAGGTGATATGTGTCACCTTAGAGATAGACATCATGTGACATTTATCACCTTTCATTAAGTACGTAATTATCCCAAAATTAAAGGATAATAATGATTATGCGATAGACATCCACTAATTTAATGAATCTTCGGGATTCATAACCCTCCCCTTTGGATGTCCATTTCATAAAGAATATGCCTTGTTAAAATCTTACTAGATAAAAACCCAGTGGGAAAAAATTCTAGTGAAGGAAAAAGAGTACACTATTCTTTATGTGTAGATTTTTCCCTTTATGAGATGAATTCTCGAGATCTTTAAACTGACGCAAACTAATTTTATATCTCAATTTCTTAAAGGTTGTAGTCGAAAGAGCTTTAGTGAATATATCTGCAAGATTATCACATGATCGAATTTGGAGCACATCAATTTTACCATCCTTTTGAAGTTCATGAGTAAAGAAGAATTTAGGTGAAATGTGTTTTGTCCTGTCTCCTTTGATATACCCTCCTTTTAATTGAGCTATACAAGCTGCATTATCTTCATATAGAGGAGTTGGAATCTCTCTTCCGGAGGATAAACCACAACTCTCTCTAATATAATGTATTATTGACATCAACCATACACATTCTCGACTTGCTTCATGAATGGCTATTATCTCAGCATTATTAGAAGAAATTGCTACTATTGTTTGCTTCGTGGAGCGCCATGTTATAGCAGTATTACCATATGTAAATAAATAGCCATTTTGAGAATATGCCTTATGCGGATCGGAAAGATAACCCGCATCTGCATACCCAATCAGTTTTGGGTTATTTACATTTGAATAAAATAATCGGAGGTCAATTGTCCCTTGGAGGTATCTAAGGATGTGTTTAACACCATTCCAATGTCGTCGTGTTGGCGAAGAACTAAATCTTGCTAATAGATTTATACCAAATACTATATCAGGTCGAGTATTATTTGCAAGATACATCAGTGCACCAACAGCAAGATACATAGTACTTCAGGACCAAGTAGTTCTTCATCATTTTCTGAGATCTAAATATATCTTTATTTATATCTAGTGACCTGACGACCTGTATATGGAATACTCAATAGATATGCTTTATCCATAAAAAATCTTTTCAACACTTACTTTAGCTGTATATGTTGACTAATGAACAAAAATTCCATCTTTCATATGTTTTTCCAAAATCTTCAACTTCAAATTCCCGTTTCAAACAATCTATAGCTTCTTGAAGCTCTTCTGGAGTTCCAATAAGATTGATATCGTCAACATATATAGCAAGAATCACAAAACCAAAATCTATTTTCTTAATAAAAACACATGGTCAAATTTGGTCATTCTTATATCCTGAATTCAATAAGAATTCACTAAGGCGATTGTACCACATGCGTCTAGACTGTTTAAACTCATATAATAACTTCTGTAATTTTATAGAATAATTTTCACTAGGGCCTTTAGAAGCCTTTGGTAATTTAAATCCTTGAGGGATTTTCATATAAATTTCATTTTCAAGGCTTCCATAAAGATAAGTTGTAACAACATCCATTAGATGCATGTCCACCTTTTCATGAACTGCCAATACTTATAAGATATCGGAGTGTAATAGCATCAATAACTTGTGAATAAGTTTAATCATAATCAATTCCTGACTTTTGCGAAAAGCCTTGTGCGACGAGTCATGCTTTATATCTTACGACTTCATTATTCTCATTTCGTTTTCGCACAAACACCCATTTATAGCCAACCGGTTTTACATCCTTTGGCGTTTGGACTACAGGTCCAAAAACTTCTCACTTCACAAGAGAATTTAACCTTGATTGAATCGCATCTTTCCATTGAGGTCAATCAATTCTATGCCGACATTCTTCAACTGATGAAGGATCTAAATCCTCATTATCCTTGGAAATATTGGGCTACGTTGTATGCAAAAACGTTATCAATAACAACGTTTCTTCGATCCCAACTTTGATTCGAACTGGTATAATTAATAAAGATTTCAGAATTCTCTTCATCATTTGTAGTTGGAATCTTTTCATCAGTTGTCCCTTGGTTTTCCTTTTCTATTTCATCAATATGATCTTTTGGATCATTTAATTCTCTTTTCTTTCGAGAATTTTTATTTTTGGAACCAAGGGGTCGGCCACGCTTCTGGCGTTTTTTTGATTCAATAGCTATAGAATTAACTTTTTGGCATTCATGAACTTCTATCCCTATAGGAGCATCTATAGCTGGAATATGCGATTTAGTGACTCTGCTGGAGTCAACAAAAGAATATGGCAGTTGATTTGCAATTTGTTGCAAATGTATAATCATTTGAACTTCAAGTTCACTCATATTTGTGTGTGGATCTAAATGATTCAAAGATGTTTTCCACGCAAGTTCAATCTTATGTCATTTATTCTCTCCCCCTAATTTCAGAAATAAATTTTCATCAAAATGGTAATTAGCAAATCTTGCTGTAAACACATCCTCTGTCAAAGGTTCAAGATACCTTATAATGGACGGGGAGTCATACCCAACATATATCCTCAATCTTCTTTGCGGACGGACCCATTTTTGTCCGTTGTGGTGATTCAATTGGAACATATACAGCACACCCAAAAATTCTCAAATAAGAAATATTTGTCTCTGAACCAAAATCCAACTATATTGGAGAAAATTTATGGTAACTCGATGGCCTTAAGCGCACAAGTGTTGTAGCATGCAAAATTGCATGTCCCCAAGCTGTTGTTGGGAGATTTATTTTTATCAATAATGGTCTAGCAATTAATTGCAGTCTTTTAATAAATGATTCAACTAGACCATTCTCTCTGTGAACATGAGCTACAGGATGTTCAACAATTATTCCAATCGACATGCAATAAGAATCAAATACATGCGAAGAAATTCACCAGCATTGTCTAGACGAATTTGCTTAATAGGATAATCAGGAAACTTCGCTCTTAAGCGAATTATTTGGGCAAGTAATCTTTCAAACGCCAGGTTGCGAGTTGATAATAAACAAACATGCAAGCATCGGGTCGATGCATCAATCAAGACCATGAAATATCGAAATTGCCCACATAGTAGACTAATTGGTCCACATATATCTCCATGAATACGTTCTAGAAATGTAGAACTTTCAGCTCCTACTTTCAATGGTGATGGTCTTATAATCAATTTCCCTTTGGAACATGCAGCACATGAAAGTTTATCAGAAATTAAAATCCTTTGATTTTTCAAAGGATGACAATGCGTTGTCTCGATAATTTTTCGCATCATAATTGATCCCGGATGACCCAAACGATCATGCCAAACTTTAAAAGTAATGGGATTAGTAAACTTCTGGTTTACTAAATGATGTGCCTCAATAGCATTTATTTTTGCATAATATAGGCTAGATGATAGAGATGGTAGTTTTTCAACAATAACTTATTACCGGAGGTCATTTTTGTGATACCCAAATATTCATGACTATCATCCTCTATAGTCTCAACATGATATCTATTACGTCGGATATCTTTAAAACTTAATAAATTTCTGTGAGACTTTGAGGGAACATAATGCTTTATCAATAGCAATCATAGTTCCTCCCGATAATATTATATTAGCTCTTATGGAGCCTTCAATAAGTTTTGCACTACCATTTATTTCTCATATTTCAGTATGGTGTGCGTAGTTCCACTGTCAATAAGACAGACACTTTCAATATCGTTATTCAAACCAAAAAAATTGAACAACAGCCATCTGTTTTGTTAACAAAATATTTACAGACATAAAAATTAAGCATATTATATTACAATATTTAAACAATAAAATTTAATATTTTACATAAACATAAAACGCATAATATAATATTCTAATTATTTTGGACACTTTCATTTCCAATTATGTGGCCAATTCTTCCTTCTGGATGTTCAAAAAAATCAGCAACATCCAGGTGAGCCACACCAACATCAACATTTTCAAGATCGTCATCATTTCTTTCATGAGACAAATTTTGAGAAGTAAAATTTGCCTCAGCACCTTTACCTTTTTTTTCAATAGATGCTTGATATAAATCAACAAGATGTTTTGTTGTGCGACAAACACGAGACCAGTGACCTTTCATGCCACAACGATAACATTTGTCTTCATAATTTTTTCGGAACAATATTTCCTTTCTCATTATGTTTTGTCCACTTTAGGTGGTCATAAACATTTTGGTACCCAAATTATTATTACGATTGTAAGGGCCAAATTTATCATGACGTCCATGATCATATTTTCGACTACGACCACAATCTCTTCTGGGATCATGATTTCTAATAGCATTTACTTCAGGGAATGAAGTAGAGCCAGTAGGTCGAGTCTCGTGATTTTTCATTAGTAGTTCATTATTCTGTTCCGCAACAAGAATATAAGAAATCAATTCAGAGTATTTCATAAAACCTTTCTCACGATATTGTTGCTGCAGGACAATATTCATGGCATGAAAGTGGAGTATGTTTTCTCCAATATATCATCATCCCTTATATCAACTCCACATAGTTTCAACTACGAAAATATTTTAAATATTGCGGAGTTATACTCACTCACGAATTTGAAATCTTGCAACCTCAGGTGCAACCAATCATACTGTGCTTTTGGGAGAACGACCATCTTCTGGCGGTCGAATCTTTCTTTCAAATTTTCCCACAAAACAAGAGGATCTTTCACGGTAAGATATTCATTTTTCAAATCCTCATGAAGATTATGACGGATAAATATTATAGCTTTGGCACGATCTTGTGTTGATGACACATTATTTTGCACAACGATGTCTGCCAGACCCATTGCAGCAAGATGCATTTCGGCATCTAGTGTCCATGATAAATAATTCTTTCCGGTGACATCAAGAGCCACAAAGTCGAGTTTAGTAAGATTTGTCATAATAATAGAAAATGTACCTGTAAAAAACGTACATGATTGATCTTCAAATAAACTTCAAAAATACTTTACCTGGTGGTAGAGACTCGGGCTGATAACATATTATGAAATTATATAAAAATAATAAAATAAACAAGATGAAAAGTAAACGAGAGACGAAGAAAATAGAGATAAATATTATTATATAATTTCTTGTTGATCGTTGATTATCTCTACAAAAGGGTATAAGCCCACTATTTATAGAGGTGAATAGGGGATAAGGATAAGTACAAAGGGTGACATTTGTCACATTTATCACATTTCATTAAGTACGTAATTATCCTAACATTAAAAGATAATAACGATTATACGATGAATATCTACTAATTTAATAAATCTTCATAATTCATAAGAATACATTATTATTTGTTATGTATTTTCCTCCATCGTGAAGTGGATTGTTATATTAAAAAATAAAATATAACATTTTTAATAATAACAATAATAAATAAATAAATAAAAAGAAAGAGAGAGAGAGGATATAATAGGAGATGGGTCATTATTGATACCTTTTGTGGATTGTATCGTCCCAAAAAACAAATATGTGTGTGTATATATCAGAGTAACCTTTTAATCACAGTTTTCGATGAGTGAGATTCTTGTCTTGGATTCTTATGCCATATATTATATGAATTTAATCCCTTCCTAATCTCATTTTTCATGTCCTGTCCTGTCCTTCCTTATAAAATCTTCGCTTTTCTTTTTCTTTACATTCCAAGTTACACATCACATTATATTCTCCATTATTTTTAGGTCACTTTCATATCTGTTTTCAGTAGACTAACTAACATCATCTATCTATCTATATATATATATATATAAACATACTTCTTTGATTAAAATATAAACTTAATTTAATAAGTTGACGGACAGCAGGTGCTACTTTCGGACATGTTCCTTTGCCATGGGGACTCTCTATCTCTATGTTCGGAAGTTAGCACACTTATAAATGCTTACATGTGAGTGATTTCTCTCCCAAAAAAAAGAGAGAGAGATATCTCTAACTCCACAAACAGGAAAACAAAACTAAAATAAAAACCTCGATTTGTTGTTAATCCTCATCATAAACAAGAACACCTCCAAACCAAATTTTTCTTTCTTCTTTTTCCTTTCTTGAGGTATAAATTACTATAAAATATCTCAAGAAAAACCAGTGTGGATTCCAAGAATAGTTTGATGTTATATTATTCTTATTAGTGGGCTGAAGCTGCTATAAAACAAAGAAGGTTGGGTTAGGAAAACGACTACTGAGCCAAAAATAATAAGAAAAGGAAACTCATTAGTACAAAAATGTAGATGACAAAATGTCAGGTACTAACAATAATTACATGAATAGTTCTGGGTAAGAGGCTTTTTCTTGTGTGTGTGTGGAATGCAAAAGGCAAAAAGCAAAAAGATCCAAGAATTAGAGTGGAGGAGGGGACAGGTCCAGTGGATAGTGTAATCAATTTTTATCAACAACCTCACAACAACTTCTTAATATCAATTAAACAAGTATTGTACTTGTTGACTCTTTCTCCTCCTGATTCCTGAATAATAAGACTCCACCAAGACACCTCTTCTCTTACAAGAAAAGAAAAAAAGACTTAGTAGTCTCACACATTAAATATTATTTGTAAAATCAACCAGCTGGTAAACTTCATCATTTGCTTTATCATGGCAAGTGGGTATGGAGAGGCTTATAATTAAAACCCAAACAAAAAAAAAAACATAAAAAATAGAACTTTTATTGATGAAATGTGGTTGAGCAAAATCAATAACATCATCATCATCATCATATCATATTCATCCATCTTTCACTAACCCAAGTTAACTTACCAACCACCAGACATCCAATATCTTCACCCTCAATGGCCTCTCCAGTGGCTTTTTTTGTATGGTATCATCATCATTATATACATATATGTAGAAGAGATTCCTCACCTAAAGCCAGAGCCAACCAACCATCCATCCATCCAATGTGTGTCCTCTAAAATTCAGCTACAGTAATTACTTTGTTTAATTGTACAAATAATTCTCACTACTACTTCAAACATTCAACAGAATGGAATTGAGGCCAGCATATTAAACTGGTGAGAAAAAAAAATTTGAACTTGTAATTTGGAGAAGAAATGAAAAATACTTAAAGAAGAGGAAGAAGATGAGTGAGAGAAATGGAGAATGAATGAATAAATGAAAAAGGGCAAAAGACAACTAAACCTATCCCTCTCTCTCTCTCTGGGTTCCACTGGCATCTTTTTTTGGCTGATATGGCTCATAAATGAGATTATTATGTCGTAGATTTCTGATTATGTCACAGGTAATTTGGTAAAACTATATATGGTAGGAAGAAAAGTTCATTCCGGAGCAAGCTGGGCGAGGCTTTGGGATGCAAGAGAAAATACAAGTAAAAGGAGATAGAAGGGGCAGGTTGTTTTAGCTCATTCTAAAAACTGTAATGCCTCACCGAAGATTCCAAGATCTCTGGGCTTGGGCACACTATTTCCTTCACCCGGCTGCCCTTTTTGTATATCTTCAAAGTAGGATAAATCCTGACATTTTCAGCATTAGCAATGGCAGGGCTCTCCTCGACATCAACCTTTTTAAGTCAAAGATAAACAGACACCATGAGGTCAGAAAACACCATTCTATGTCCCAAGCAGAGAGACAAGTAGAAAAAGGAAGAACTGTGGCAATATGGTTGGGAATGTACCTTGAGAAAATTTATTGACGGATACTTTTTGCATAACGTGTCAAGGACCATAGATATCTGCTTACATTGTAGGTTTGATGGCCTTATGAAATGGACAACAGAAGCACCTGGAATATTTCAGTAAAAAAATTTAGCATGAGTTAATGGATAAATGGCAAACAAGAAAGTGCATTCTTTGCCAGAAGTTCACCAGGAGAAGAAATTGCTGCTCTGAACTGCTCAAGACTTGAAACCAATTCAACTTCCCCACCAAATTTCATGTTAGAAACTTCTTCTCCACGAGATTTCTTCAAGGCAACTTGTGCATGGAACAGGGCCTCTGCAACCTCATTGTCAAGTGGAAGTACACTTCTCAAAACCTCATAATCTCTCACTGCTTCATCCCACCTCTCAAGCTATTATGAAAAGACAATTAAAACACATCAAGACCAAAAGGGTATTTTAAAAGCAGCTAATGTGACAATGGCATACTGAGCTGTGTGAAAAACAAGAAAGCAATGTACCTTGCTATATGAGGCAGCTCTTCTAAGCAAAGCTTTCGTGTAATTTGGCTGGATATGAAGAGCTTGATTGCAGTCTTCCAAAGATTGCTCCCAATGCCCAAGCTTAAACCAGCAGGCTGCCCTATTGCAATAAAGAACTGAATTTGAAGGATCAAGTCGGAGACCTTCCCCATAAGCAGAACATGCTTCAGTAACCCTATCAGATTTGAATAATTCGTTCCCACGAGCTCGAGCTCGAACAACAAGTCTCACATTGTTAAGCAAAACTGAGACTTCAACATTTCGAGGGTCGACATCTTGGGCTTTCTGAACAGCAGTAAGTGCATTGTCAAACCTGCATGGAATTACACAACAATCTAATACTCCACAGAAATACTAGCTTTCAGATTTGTTGCAGGAAAAGCATAATTCTCGACATACCTTCCAAGTGCCAAGTCAATTTGTGCTCTAACAAAGAGTAAATATGCATCAGCAAGTATCCCAAAAAATTTTGATTGGGAGGCAGGCGCATTAGAGGGATGAATAACTTTGGAAATGCTAGATAGACATAAATCAGCATCATCTACGCGGTGGAGTTTCAAGAGAGCTTCTGCTTTACATGCTAATAGCTGTATTCAACTTAACAAAGTAAGTTACATTTACTTTTCATTTCCCTTGTTCAACTGGGGAAAATATATATGTATGTATATATAACATGAGGTAATGCTTACCTGGGGACAAGAATCAGCTCCAGAAGCCATTGCATTATCAGCTTCTTTCAGAGTACTGCTCCATTCGCGAACTTTTCTTGCATCAGTGCACTTGCTCAAGTGTCTCTCCACTGCTTGCAACTTGTGAAGTTCAATGGGATCCGTTTTAAGCCCTGGAAAACAAATGTGCCTCCGGGCATTCTCAACCTGTCCTAAACTGTGACCCTTACAGGAATTAGATTGCTTACTGCAGAATGCAGGATAAACAACGGAAATTCCAATAACCTAAGCCAGTAAAACGAAAAAGGAAACAAAAGCAAATGCCTGAACAATGTTCTAATGGAGTTATTATTCAACAAGATTAAATGTGGAATCCTTCTTTTATGTTACAGAGCACAAAATACTTCCTTCCCTTTTTTTCTCACTACCAAATTAGTGTTCCAAACAAAATGCTTTCATTACATGAAGTGAAACAGAATCTGGCAACTGAAAAGTAACGTAATTACCAAATAAAAATATTACTACTAGATTGAATATGCTAATGACTCAAAAAGCTCATGCTAAAACCAATAAGGAGAACAGAGAGAAAAGTTCCACAGTGATCAGTGATGATTAAATAAAAGAATAAAATGAAGCTCTCTTATTCCAAGGAACAGAGAGAATATACAACAGTAACTATGGACAAAATAGTACCCACAGCAACAACGTAAGTTGCAGGACATTCGAGAAATCCAGATCTAGTGAAGGATTTCAATACCAATGCAGATCGAGAGGCACCAGATCTCTTTTTTTTTTCCCTCTCAAATCAGCATTAGAACAAAAGACTCGCTTTAAAAATCAAACAAACAAGCAAAAAAAAAAAAGTATAATATAACAAGAGCAGAAATCCATCTCGACGGAAGCAATAAAGAGAGAAAAGTAGAAGTTAAATTATAGAGATTTGAACTGTCTTCCTTCAACTCACCTAATTAGTAAAGATCCTAAGCGATGGTGTGCCCTGACATATGCCGGATCCAATCTAATTGCTTCCTCACATTCCCTTACGGCATCCTTCAACCGCTTGAGACCTATCAATGCCGCCGCTCGATTGCAATGGTAGGCAGCATTTCCGGGTGAAATGGCTATAGCTTTATCATAAAAACTTAAAGCCTCGGAAAAATGGCCTTTCTTGTAATTGTCGTTTCCTATCCTTTTCAACTCTTCGGGATCATTGCTAGAGTTTAGTCCAGCCTTCCTTACAGGTGATTCTCCCACCATTAGGCTTCCTCTTGCAGTCATCGGTGGAGCAGTGAAGGCACCACTATCTCCGCCGCTACTACTGCCTAATTTAGCGGCAGAGCCTCCCCGCATTATGCTTCCGTGGCCATAATTCCCTGTACCGGAACCCAAAACGTCGGTCTTGGAGGCGAGCTTAGACATTCCTGTCTTCAAAATCTTTCCGGATGGACAGATATTACCGGTGGGAAGCACATTCATGGGCGGGGAAGTGACGGAACTGGAACCCGAGTATATGAGCGGATGGGACCCACAAGAATCCGACCGCCTGTGGCCCGGTTTAAATCTGGCCGTCGGGGAGCTCTCTACTGAGCCTGAAAGCTCACCAGAATGGTTGGAATCGGACTTCTTGGCAAGCGAAGGAGGCGCGTTCCGGCCAGAAACCGATCCCGAGGAGCTGGAACTACTGCTCGTAGTAGTGGTAGTGGTAGTGGTAGTAGTAGTGAATCCAGCGGGACGAGTCCGCAATGGCGAAACGGGTGAACCCAGATCGAGTTCTCGAAAATCAGGCTTGTTGAAGTTATGATCCTTGTCTTCTTCTTCAGAGTTCAATGTGTTCCTGAAGCGATCGCTGAGCGTATCCAAACCCATATCCGACATGGGTTTTCCACCAGAATGCGCCATGTCTCCTTTTCCACCCCTCTCAATGCGTTCTATCTCTCTATATCTCTCTTCCACCTCTTAGTCAAAATCAATACACAACAAAATGGGCCCTTCCTTCCTTTTTTTTTTCCTCTTTTCCTCTTCTCCCTCCTCACTTCTCTGAGTCCTCGAACGATGTTAAACTGTGAAAGCAGAGAACCAAAAACGCAAAGAAAAATGAAAATGGGAAGAAAAGGTGCTCGAAGCAGACATTTAGAGAGAGAGAGAAAAAAAAAAGGAAGAAAGGAAAAGAGATGGGGATCTCGTGATTTAAAAGGGAGAAGCAAAGAATGAATGTGAATGTCAAAGAGAGAGGGAGAGATGGGTTTCTGCAAAGACAGAGAGAGAGAGAGAGAGAGAGAGAAGGAGACAGAGGGAGATGTGGAAGGGAAGCGAAGGAAAGGGAAGGAGAGGAAGAAAGGAAAGGGAAAAGCTTTTGTAATTAAAATTTAAAATAAAAATAAAAATAAAAATAAAAATATATATATATATATATTATAGTTTAAATTTATATTTATTTTTTTCTTTTTCCTTCCGCACCACACCGCCTGCTGCTTCACGAGACAGAGTTAATTGTTACCCTTCATATATCTCTCTCTTTTTTTCTTTTTTCTGTTTTTTTTTAAATAATAAATTGATAAGATATTAATAGTACTATATACTGTTCTCATGTATCTCAGTAAAATATAATAACATGAATTTGAATTAGATAAATAATTTGATAATGTTTGGATAATAATTCTCATGTAATTTTTTTTTTTATTATTATTTATCCCACATGTGTCTATAACGATTCATCTTATCAAAACTAAAGTCATTATTCTTTTTTATTTACAATATTTAAAAATATCATCAATAAATTATTTTTTTTTAAGAAAATCTAAAATTTAAATAGATATTTTTTTATATATTTGTTTATGTTTCGTCAAATTTTTAAGTTCAATTATGATTTATCTAACAATAATTATATTTTATTGTGAATTTTGATGATGCAGATATTACGAAAAGTTGGTTCACAACAACCATCAAGCTTTAACCCCAATTTAACACAAAAAATAAATAAATAAATAAAATTATTGTATATAGAGATATTAAACAGTTTATAAAAATATAAAAATAATATCTCAGATATTATTTTTAAAAATTATTCATATTTTGTCAACCTTATAAAGAAATTTATCTTACTTTTTTAAAAACTATCCTCAACTACATATTTGACTCTCATTTTTAGATAATTTAAGAGAAAACAAATGAAAAGGCAAAGAATTAAGGACGAAAAGAAAAGAAAATTTTTGGTCGCCTTTATTCACTTATTTATTTAATTATTTCTACACGGGTTTTATCCATTTTAATTGAAATACATTTTATTTATAACTAAAATTTAATTTTGGTTTCTAAAGAGTAATATTAAAATTAATATATATATATATATATATATATATATATATATTTAATGGTAAATTAACAAGTTATCATTTAAATTATATAATTTTGTGATTATATAATTTGTATATTTATTTTAATAGATAGAAATTATTTTTTATATTTTATATTTTTTAAAAATAATTAAAGAGTACTAGTTATTATTATGCATTATATTTTTAAAGGTTATTTTGGAAATATATTTTTTTTAAATGATAAATAAAAAAATTAACGGAGTAAATAGGCTATATATATATATAGTTTTCTTCTTAAAAAACAAAATGTTGTAAATATTTAAATTAATATAAGTACTATAATTTTTATATTACTTTTTTTTTTGAATAATTAATAAATAATAATAATAAAAAAGGAAAATAAGATTAGCAATAGGTAAAAATAAAATTTAATAAAGTTCAGAAATATTTAGTTAAAAAAAAGGAAGTTAAGAAATATAATTTATTATAAGTATAAAATTGATTATTTCTATTGTGTTTTTTTACTAATGTTAAATTTAATAAATAAATATATAAATTTAACAAAATTTAAATAACTACATTAGTATGGTTAAATATAATGTATGTTGGGTTTATTTTAATAAATTATGTGAGTTTATGTGTTAATTATGTATTTAATGTTATCAAAATGTTGTTAAAGTTATCTAATTAAGTTTATTGAGTTAATATGCATAAAAAATAAGCATGTGATCAACTAAAAATATTATTATGTCAATAATGAATGGTTCATATAATAAACACATTCACTTATAACTTAAAAGTCATGAGTTCGAAACATATCTGAATATTATTATTATAATATATTAGTTATGGTGTCCCAAAATTTATAAAATTAGACTAAGGAATATATAAAATATATTTGTATTTTATTCTATCAATGTAATTAAAAGAATTTTTAATTTCAGTATAATTTTTAAAAAGGTTTTATCATCTTAATTTTTATATACGATTTCTTTTTTAAATGTAGTTTTAATCTTTTCATTATATAAATTTGGGAAAATATATATACATAAGATTAAAAAAAAAACAAAATATTCGTAATTATAAATTGATTAATTAAAATTTTAATGATCCAATATTTGTTGGTCCAAGTGAAAGGAACTTAGTTATCTTGCAAATCTTGAGTTTGAATCTTATTTATTAAAAAAATAGTGTAAGGAGAGCTTTCTCCAATAGGTATTTGATGCGACTTGAATCTGGATTGACTAAGTTAAAGTGACTAACGGACACATATAAATTAAAATTTAGACACATATAAATTAAAATAATAAATTAAATTTTAATGATGGATATAACTTTTAAAAATTTAACGAGAAATTGAGATGATGACATTTTATTAAAAATTTATTTATGATAATAAAAATATTAATATAAAGTTTTGGAGAGTCGGAAGATTTCTCTTCGACTTGATATTTATTAGGAAATTTTTAAAGTTTTCTATTTATTTTGTTAGACAAATTTGTGAGATTAAGAGCCATGTTATTTCGTATTTTATATATATATATATATATAAATAAAATTAAGAAAAACAAAAGAATAATAATAATGAAAAAAGAGTTATAATAATAAATTTTGGGATACAAAATGTCGTAAGTTAAAAAATAGGAGTAAAAATATCTTAATTTTTTATTCAAAAAAATCAAAGAAAATAAGAGGAGAAAAAAGAATAAAGTTAAAAAATAATAGCAAGAAAAAGAAAAGTTAATAATATTTTTATTTTTATTTTTTAAATTTAAGATATATATTATTTATTATATTTATCTTACGCAACGGTTTTAGGGGGTGTTAGAGTTTTTATTTTATTAAATTATGTAATATTTAAAGTTCATTAAATTTGACTAATTTAAATTTATTTACTCTTAAAATTCACAAAGTTTTTTTTGTATTTTTTCTATAAAATAATTTTTTTAATATTTCTAGAAAAACAATCTTTGTTTATTGTTATTATTGAATTTTTAATTAGACAAACTTTTATAATAAATTTTAAAAGAATTATCTTTTAAGTATCAAGTATTTGATAATTTTTTTTATTGAGATAAATTTAAAAAACTTATAATTAATATTTGGTAGGAAGAAAAAAAACCCCTTGACACCTTTTTTTTTTTTTTAGTTTCCGGGTGGGGGGAAATAAAAAATAGAAAAGAAACCTAACTATAACATTTCCTTAATGTTTTTTAGATTGACTTTTTTGTTCTTTTTCATCCTTAAAAGAAAAAAACAAAAGAAAAAGAAGAAAAAAAAAACTTCCTCATAGACAAGAAGTTAATCATTTTCACTAAATCTCGGGTAACATGAAGAGCTTAATAATATACCCTCGTTAATTTTTAACATTTTCAAACTTTCTTTCTTTTATTATAATATATATATATATATATATATATTTATACAAAAAAATTAATGTATTTTTTAATTAAAGGCATTAACCCATCTTAAATTTATAATTTTCTATAATAAAAATGAGTAATAAATACTTATTATTGCAACTTATTAATATTAAAGAATATTGTATGTATATAAAACGCAGACATAAACACAGATAAGGGGGAATACCATCTTAACCAAAAGTCAAAATACAAATGTTTTGAATAGTCAAACTATTGTAATAAGTTGTTACTGTATGTTATGAACCGTTGATTAAAGTTTGTCGAAAGAACTATAAAAGTCAAACAGATCTCTATTTACAAAAGGAAAAAGTCAAACAGATCTATAGCTACTAAAACTTGGAATCCCCTTCATTCCAATTTCCAAGCTACCCCTCACATAATTATTTCTTTAAACAAAACAATGTTTCTTAAGTTATGGTGCTAATATGTTCTATTGACTGTAATTATTAAATTAATGAAAATAATTATATTAATTTTTTTAGATAATCCAACACGCATACATATATATATATATATATATATATATATATAATATACTCAAAGTTCAACTATTTTCTTAGTTTATTAGTTGCATAATGAAATATTTAATTTTTTTTCCATACCTTAAAATTAGTAACATTAACATTCTTTTTAATGAAAATAAGTAAATTTAAGAATATTTTAGATAGAGCACAAATTTTATTTTTAGTTAAGTTAAAGAATTAAAAAAGAAAAAATGGAGGAGAGAGAATATATAATTGGGTAAAAATGGCAACAACTAATCATTTCTCCTCCTTTTATTTATTTTATTGTTTTTTGGGGATTTTGAATAAAAATTTCCTTTCTTTTTCCTGCTTTTGTCGAGCCAATTTCGTAGATTCCTGTACTTTCTAGATTTCCATTTTCATACGCAAGCAGAAGCCAACACAAGATTATATGTTGTCACTAAATTACAAATTTACCCATCCTCATACCCTTTTGTTTTTCTTTTGCTCGATTTCCAGGAATACCCCGAGATAACTTACAGAATTAGTAATACCCTTTCTTTGTACATCAAATGGTGACGGCAGTTTCTTAAACTTGGATAAACCCGAGAAAGAGAAAGTAGCGTCCCAAAGAAAATGTCATAAATGTCAACTTCAAATGTGAGCAGTTGGAATTTGGATGAATAAGGAAGGTTGATTTGGTCATTTCAGATCTTCCGTTGAGAGACAGAAGTAGCTGGCCATGTGCCAGAGAGTGCCGTGCCAACTGGCCCATTCAGGAAACCCTAAATTGTTCACAGTGGCGTCCAGCTAAGCAGATGACGGAAAGAGAATACGACGTCTACATCTACGTCATTGAGGGCACGAATATTCCCGTATGTGCTAAATAACACCGTTATATTGTGACGGAACCGTAGAGCATAACCGATGGTGACAGCAGAGAACAGTAGCCATCATCCACTGGTGGCAGAGGCGTGGAATGATGACCGGGCGATCCTCCCCATTCCTGCCAGGTCATCAAGATTCACTGTTAATTAGACGATCCCACCACCCCACAACCCCCACAAAAAAAAAAAAAAAAGGTAATCAGCTACGGTAAGCCTCATCCCGCGGATTTTTTCTCTGTTTGACACGTAAGATAACACGTGTCCTACCATAAAAGTGTTTGGGAGGGAAATTATTATTATTATTATTTTAAAACTAAAATGTAGATATTTAAAAAATATAAAATTGTTTTTCCTCAAGATGATAACCAAAATATTTATAAGTATTAAAGATGTAATTTAATTGGTGGTATTAAATTAAAAAGAAATAAATTTAATTAGTTCATTTTGATTAATACTTAATAATTTGAGAATCAATTATTCCCCTTTATGGTTTTACATGGATAATACTCTAAAAACTTCCTTTTTGTATTCAAAACTAAGTACTAAATTCAAGTAATGGCTTAATATTCTTTTAAAACATTATATGGTATAATTAATTGGAAGGAAAATGAAGTGTATATTTTAGGTCTCTTATAACTTTCAAGGGGTATGATCAGTTTCTAGAAGATTTATAGGTGTGGGGTCCATATGGAGCTACTCTAATACTAGTTGCTCTTGTTCACAAGACCAAATAAATAACCTTCTAACATTTTCTTGAATCATGAACTTTCCAAAGTCCCTTTTATTATTCTTAAACACAAAAAACAAAAAATAAAAAATAAATAAATTGAAAGGTTTATGGACTTATAAGTGATTGCCAATGAAATTAACCACCTACATTCATAAACTGATAAATTATTGGAGCTACATTATATATATATATATATATATATATATATATTTAAACGGTTATTAAATAAATATTTATAATTTTTTAATCAATAATATTTTTTTAATTTATAAAATTTATTCAAAAAAAAATCAAAATAGATAACATTATTAGATTTTTTATAACAAATTTTATTTTAATCATTAATATATATTATTTATTTTCACTTCGAAACACTTTTAAAGTTTGAGAAAATTATTTTAGGTGCCAAAAAGTTTGTAAATTATATATATATATATATATATATGCATAACTAAATCAATCCTCTAACGTACCAAAATTTTCAACAACGTGACTTAGGTTACAAGTAATATAACAAGTGACAAATGATCCATGATTAGCTCTCTATTTATTTTCCCCTCAAACAAATATATACAAGTAATACTGATATTTATTTATTTATTAAGCGTGTCTTGTAGTGAAGACTTTTTTTTTTTTTTTTGATTGGCTAAAAAGATGACAAAATTATATGCGACTTTTTTTTTTTTTTTTTGGGGGTCCGATCGAACAGAGACAAAAAAGTTTTACTACAAAGAAAATATGTCGAACTTAAGGTTGTACGTAATGGTGAAATACTATTTCATTTTTGTAAGATAGTGAATTTTAGTCAACCTTCACGAGGACAGTCGGTGCATAGGGTTTCCTTTAAATTTTTTTTTCGTCTAAATCTTTGGAAAATATTCTTTCTGCTTCAAATTAATTAAAATATAACTCAATAAAAAAATAATTTTTAAAAGAAAAATAA
This sequence comes from Asclepias syriaca, assembly GCA_027405835.1. Classification (NCBI taxonomy): domain Eukaryota; kingdom Viridiplantae; phylum Streptophyta; class Magnoliopsida; order Gentianales; family Apocynaceae; genus Asclepias; species Asclepias syriaca. The sequence continues at coordinate 12,108,035 of CM049930.1, forward strand.
AATTTGAAGGTGTTTGTTTGTTTTATATGTAAAATCATAGCTATGTAATATATTTTAATTTTTTAATATAAATTCTTAAATGAATAAATTGACTTGTTGCACACTTCCTGGTATAGCTGCACAAAATATTTTCTTATTCATAAATAAAACATTATTTTTTGTATCAACTTGACTTAAGTTGTGTTTATGATTTCAAGGTAAAATGATTTATTTTTTAAGAAAATATTTGAAAGTTAAGTAATTTTTCTAAAAATGAATTAAATCTATTTTTTTTAAAAAGCATCATGGATGTAACATAAAAGCAGGAAAATATTTTAAACACACTCTAATTGACCTAACAAAGTTTAAAATCTGATGGTATATATAATTATTTGATGTCATAAATCTTAGAGTTGTTATGCAAAATTAAAATTACCAAAAAAATTTTCTTGATATGTACTTATAATATGACTTGAATGTATTAATATTTTATAAATTTAATTGAAAAGACTAAGTTAAGTGAAATAAAGATAGTTATATTAGAAAATTTATATCCATTTACACGAAGAACTTAAAGCTATTTAATAATATATATATATATAACTTTTTTTTTAGAGAAAAATGAAATGCATTTAAGAAGACTAACACCACTCATCTTGGAGGATGCTTACTAGAAAGTATCAGTGTCAAGATATAACCTTATACTAGCCAATATATGAGCTGACATATTTGTATGTCGATATCGAAATTGAATGATCACAAAACAAGAAGATTCCTGAAGTAATCGTTTAAAACCTTCTATCACAACACTAATGTTTGACAAGTTTTCCATTTCCAAATCTGGTAGATTTAATTGAAATACCAATTTTTGACAATATGATTCAAGAATAATTTGTCCAAGTGTCTAGATTCACCATATATATATATATATATAACTTAATAAATTTTATTTCTTAAATTTTATAAGTTTTGTAATTTTTCTATCTAAATTTGTTTATATAATTTTATCTATTAATTTTATAATTTTAACAAATTTCATTATTTTTTTAATTTTTAAATTTTTTAACTGTCAATATTTAACTAACAAATTTTTTTTAATTTTATTTTTACTATAAAAATCATTATATTAAAGGAGTAAAAGAGTAGAAATACAATAATTGTAGTCACTATATCTTTCATTTCTCCTTATTCTTATTATTATTCTACCACCATCATCTTATTGGGTCGAAACAAAAATTCTGCACAAAGACACCATATAGAAAATGGACTTCCCACACCACTCCTCAAATATTTTTATTTAGATCTTTGAAGAAGGATTGCAATGCTAAAAAAATTCACTCCAAATTTTCACTCGAGTACCTAATTTAATGTAAAGAATTCTACTTTTCTCAAAAACAATTCATCAAACACCTAACCAAAAATAATAAGAAATTGACAACTTAAAAGCTTTCATCTTTTTTTTTTTCCTTTTCTCCAAATTTAGGGATAGAGTGATAGGATAATATAAATTTATTTTATATATATTTTAGTCTAATCTCATACCAGTATGTCAAATTATTAAAACAATAAAAACTGAATTGTCCGAAACATACTTGATTTAATCCCGTATCTCCAAGAAATCTTTAAGGATCCTAGAAGATCGCCTATCATTAAAACCTGCATAAGCATGTTATAATCTTTTGAGAGATTTATTAGAGTTAAAGTTTTGTTTTACTGATGAGATATAGAATAAAAACTTTCAATATATTCTTGTGGGCCATAACTAATATATTATTATAATAATACTATTTCTACCTAACCCATCACAATCTAGGAATATAGTACCTACATATGTGGGCCATACTTAATCTTGATGCATATTACTCCAAGAAACTTAATTAGATCATTTTAATAGACTTAATAAAATATGATAACGTTACATAAGCCCATATTTATTAAAATAAATCTAACAATCTTCCACTTGGGATTAATGTGTCCAAACAATTATGTATCGTTAATCTTTACGAGTACTCAATCTTTTACTATCATTACTATATACATTCTTAACCAATCTGGTCCATCGATCACATCAACATAGAACCAAAGGGGCATTCATCACAAAATCATAACTAAACCCAACAATGATCACGTACATCAACACAACTGAATGACATGGATCAAGTATAGTATGTATCATGAAAATTACATGCAATGTGATCTCCACACCCCAATTTTCAACTGGTCTCTTCTTTATTCTTTAATGAGATCATACTGAATATGAATAGAGCGTAAACAAAACTTTTACTTAATACTTTAATAGTGCAGTAATAAATACTAAATCTGTAATGCATGTCTATAGTTATATTACAAACTCCCACTAAATTAATATAGCATATCAAAACAATATATAATACCTATACGAATAACATACTCATATAGGACCTTGGATGGTAAGACTTTAATTAATGGATCTACATATAGCTAGAGTTTTTCTCAATATGTTCTATAAAAATCAAACCATTCTAAAATTATATTAGAATAGAGCAAACCAAATTATTGTCACAGAATAACTTTAATGGTCTTTAGGTATTATACAAAATTCTAAATTCTCAATTTAGTGACAACATTCTTTGACTATATTTCATGATTGGATGCCTCATAATATGTTATACTTAATTACCATAGTGAAAGAGTTATGAGTGTTTTGCTTAACACTCTCTAAAGAAATCACTCTTTCAATGCAATAAATAAATGAATATAGTCAAAAGTAAATCTATAACTATTTTAGCATCTCGTGAAATCAGAATTAGAATACTTAATAATCTCCCACTGATCTGATCACATGTGTATGTGAGTATCTGAGTTTAATATCGCACAAATTTTTAAGTGCATTCAAATCCATTCATGGATCTTTTAAATATCTGCCAAATACTTTAGTAATGTATACAATATTTAAATGCATACAAACTTATGTACGTAAAACTTTATAAGAAACCTTTTAAATCTATTTAGATTTAAAGAAATTATTTCATTGGGGCATTTATTGAGATACAATTATCTCCCATAGAAAATTCACATAATTTATTTAATAAATAAATTCAACAATTCTCCCACTTGGACTTTATTTGTCACCAAATGATTGTGCATGATAGATTCTTTATACATAATGTCACGACCCGGACCCTCGCCCTCGCCCGCGCCCGCGCCGCAACTATAGGCTTGCCAACACTCACAATCAACTACTTGGTATTGTCCTTACTATACAAAAAGGATACTGATATGCATAAATTATATCACTTTTAGCATATTTTTAGGCACAATTTAGGGCGAAATTAGAGTTAAATCTTTCTTAATTGACCGTTATTAACATAATTTCACAATTTTTGTGATTTTGGAAGTTTCAAGTGAAATATGCAAGAAAATGGCAAATTTCGGGATAAAAACGTGAATTTCAAAAGTTCAGGAATCAGGACGGGCGTCCCAAGATCAGGACGAGCGTCCCGACCTGGTCAAAGCACCGAGATGGGCGTCCTGGACCCGGGACTGGTATCCTGACCCAGTCAACAGATCGGGACAAGCGTCCCGAACCCATGAACAGTATCCCACATCATTTTCTGAAGAGAAAATCACTCAACTTCCTTGCTATAAATACCCTAGGCCTTCCTCAGTTGAAAGCATCCCTCTCCACTTGATCTGAATCATTCAATGGCTTCCAATACACAGTTTTTTACTGTATATGAGTCATTCAGTGATCTCAGGTGGTTTTCGTTCAAGTAGGTTTTAGTATACGAGAGTTTCTCATGTTCTTTGTTTTTTGAGAGTCTGTCTCAGGATCTTAGAATACGACTAGATAGGGTTCGTTTTTAATATTCATAGAATACCCGGATTTAGTTAGGAGATCCTAAGAGAGCACTAGGTGATCGAAGAGTTAGTTAATAGGGCTTTGCTTAAGCCCGTGACGTAAGGTAAAGCAATAGCTGCTAGGCTGAGAAAGCGTTCCCCGAAGGTTCTGTCGAGCAGAGTCAGGTCAAGCAGTCCAGGATATACAAGCAGTTGCTCCATCAGCGGACCTAATAAAGGGTGAATACTTTATGGTGGTGGTCCCCTTGTCCCTCTCTTTATATTTTTGTACTGTGTTTGTCCAAAGAACCATTTGAATATTAAATTATGATATTATGAATATGTGTTTTGCATGTTGAAGATATTTACATTTTTTCGGAAAGGTCACCAACTTAATTATTATTATGACTGTATGTTTACTTGCTCTTTTAAATTAGATGAATGGTTATAGAAAATTCCTAACCACAGTCTAATCATAACATGTCTAGTTTAACAGGCCTTAATTTAGGGCTTTGTGTGAGGACGAAAGCATTAAAGTCTGCCATATTAGATAAAATAACCTATAGATCACCATATTTGTTAGAGTAGTCTAATGAGGCTGAGTTCGTGTGTTTATGCCAGCGTTAGGGCGAGCGACATGATCTCCTGAGTGACACAGGACTTTCATGGATACCTTTAGCTCGAACCGTGAGTAGGGCCGTCAATGGCGATGAGGCAGTTTATCAGATAACTCAGATGTGGTACACAAGTACAATCAGTATATAATTGCAATCTAGACCAAGATATATCTAAAATACTCGAAGATAGGTCAATCAACATGTAGAAACAATATAACATATATCAGAACAATGTCTGTAAAATACTCTTGCATGCTTAATGAACTTGAATCTTGTGTAGAATGGATCACCCTTTCATCAAAGATATTGATGAATGATTGCATAACTAGATAATAAAATGAGAGTTAGGGTAAAAGGATAGTTGCTACTAATCCGTTACCACTTCCCTGGGAGTACGATAAATTCTTAGATTAAAATCGTAGGTACTTTCCAATAGACTAGCTACACGATAGGTACTTTGCCTTAGGTTCTGATTGATTAAGTGACAACATAGATGCTAAATGTGACAATTAGTAATTCTAAGTCCTTAATTATTCATAATCGATATAGGGTAAATAAAACCTATTTTTAGCATATCGATTGGAATACATCAGATACCCCAAGTTGACTGAGTACCTAGACCCATTCTTATATACCATTGCACATTCACTTTTTCACTTATTAACGTGAGACAAGGTATCATATTCATCCCCTTAAGGCCTAGGGTCTTCGCTAGAGTCCACTTAAACATAATAGGCCTCTACCCAAGATCAACCAGTGGATGTTCAGGATTTTAGAGGTAGCTCCCGCCCTCGGGTGTAGCACTTAGTTCCCATAGTTCAGACTTGCAACGTGACTTTGGTACCAATTGTCACGATCCGGATCATCGGGTCCGTGCCGCAACTATGGGCCTGACAACACTCACAATCAATTGCTTGATATTGTCTTCACTATACCAAAAGAGATACTCCAAGTTGACTATACCCATTCTTATATACCATTGCACATTCGCTTCACTTATCAATGTGAGATGGGGTATTACACACAATACCCTAAATCCATTTGAAATTGCATATTCAATTACCATAAAACTCATGCAATTTGAATACTCCCAACTTTTTCCAATTTCTCTTATTATCATAGAAACTAAAATATGTAATAAATAAGTGGTTTCTCAATCTGAATGACAAGATTTAAGATTTATGCAATTATGAAATATGAAAATAATTCTTTCCAAATCTTTTAAAAATTTGTACTAGTTAGTACAACTATAAAATTAAAAAAAGCAGATACTGAAGCAACAAAATTATTAACTAAATGGAGAACAAAAAAACTTGAGAAATAAAATTAATCTCACAATACTTATCCATATAAAATTGACTAAGGTAATTCAAAAAATGGTAAAATCCATCACAAGATACCTAGCACAACATTGAGATTTAGTCTTTGGACAGAAATGTCAATTTGCAAGTGGTACTCTCAACGTGGTAATCAAATATTGACAATAAATTCCTGTCAAACGATAAACCTTTCTTTGGACCGACGAATTATTCACATGGAAGAAAAATTGAATAATTGTCACATATTTATTACCACAGTATGTTTTAAAAAATAATGACTTTCCTTTGGACCAATCATTATTCACATGAAAACTTAACCACAAATAATTATCCTTATATTTAATGATCAATCAATTTTCACAGAAGTTACTTTCGCAACATTAAGTTTTAGTCAATCAATCAATATAAAATATAAGTAACCTAACTTAAAAATCAAATTTAACCAAGGTCTTAAAATTTTTGTCTAATGATATGACCATATGTATGTTTAAATTTCTGCCAAACAATAGCTTTTCTTTGAGCCAATTACTATTCACACAAAACTCAAACATACATGACCAACCTTATATTATAAATTAATCAATAATTTGACAACATTTAAGTTTCAAATAATCAATCTAAAAAATATAAGTAACTTAACTCAATTCAAGAATATATATCAAAAGACAATCTAAATATATATATATATATATATATATATAATATATATATATTGAAAGGAAAAAGATATCTGCCAAGGGCAAAAACGACCACACGGCAAATAAACCTGCATATCGCCACGTGTACAGCATGTTGACTCAAAGTCAAAGCCATCACCATAAAAGGTGGACCAAATAAACCACCCAATCCAAACGTGGATCTCCACTCTCCCACTAATAAAGACCGTTTTTCCACAACGGTAACCACTAAAAGCCCACGAGCTGAATACACACGATCCCGTCCACCACCTCCCCTCAAGGAGGTTATAAAAGGAAGGAATCAGGCGAAGGTAAGGATTCAAGCCAGATATCTTAAACAATTACCAATTCGATACCAAACTAACTTGATCGTCGGAGAGTTCACGGGGATCCACGTCCCCCCCGAACTTCCTCTATTTTGAAGGTTACTTCAACTCTGGGATTCTCCAAGATTTCTGGAGCCACATTTTACCTTTTTACCCTCTAAATATTCTTACCAATTTTTGACGAATCAGTTTGGTTCCGTTACCGGGAACGAGTTTTATTCTTTACTTTGACCTTTTCCCAAAAAAAGCTATGATGTCCCGACAATCAGGAAATCACGAAAATCATCCCGACGCAACACTCCCGATGTCTCACCCCGAGATTCACCGGGCCGCCCACTCCTCAGCGCCCGTCGATCCCCACCGTCGTTCTGCCTTGGAGCGACTGGGACCTAATGGGTCACCTCGCCGAACAACCGATCTTCGCGACCACTTAAGCGAGAGACGAGCCATTGACGGCGGGCGAGCAAAGGAAATAGAGGAGCTGCAAAGGAAAGTTGAGAGGCTTCAAAAGGAACGAGACCTCGCGGAACAGTGGAAACAACTCCACGCGGAGTATGCTAGAGAGGGCCTAACCCCTCCGATGCTCCCAAATGGAGGAAGAGTACACTCGGATGCCCTGCCGCCGAGGTCCCGCACCCTGATTAGCAAGCAGACCGCAGCACCAAAAAGACCGATAGACACGGCGGACAAACAAGCAAAAAGCCCCGCCCAGCGGCTAGCGAAGTGGGAGAAAGCCACCATACCTCCAAACCCACTTCAAAGCTCGCTGAGAAGAAGCGAGGTGTCGAGCGAAGTCCAGAAAAGGCCAAGAGTTCAACGAAAGTTCCGAGGACAAGATCAATCGGACTTGGCCCGTTCACAAAATGGATTCAGGACAAAACACCCGACCCCTCCCTCCAACTGCCGAAGTTTGTCCCGTACACCGGACAGACACGGCCTCACGAACACATATGCCATTACCAAACGCTCATGAGCCTGGTCACGAGCAATGAGGGGGTCCTGTGCAAAGCATTCCCAAGCACCTTGACCAGCAAAGCACTCACGTGGTTCACTTCCTTACAGTCGAGCACAATAGACTCCTGGAACACCATAGAGAAGATCTTTCTGGACAAATTCAGTACAACAGGAACAATTCCGAAAACAAGAGGAGACCTGGCGAATATTAAGCAGCGAGATGACGAGTCTCTACTGTCGTTCCTCGAGCGATTTAAGAAGACTTATGACGAGATAGAAGGAATTAGCCAGGACACGGTCATCACATGCTTTGAAGGAGGGTTCTGCTCTAGAATGCTCTATACAGAGCTTCAATTGAGGAGGCCAACGACCATAGGCGAAATATTTGACGTGACACGAAAGGTCGCATTGGCCGAGGGTAGCAAGCCCGACTCGGCCGGAATGAAGGATAAGCCGTCCGACCTCCGAAAAAGTTCCCCGAACTTCACGGATAAAAAAGAGAAAAGCCGGTTTAAGAAGCCGGAGATGTTTACACCCTTGAACGTCTCAAAAGAGAGCCTCATAGCAGTTATAAAGGACAAGTACGGGGTCCAAGACCCCGCACCGATGAGGCAACAGTCTTACCCCGCAAGGGACAAGTCCAAATTTTGTGGGTTCCACCGTGATTACGGGCATACCACAGAAGACTGCTTCCAACTGAAGAGGGCCATAGAGCGCCTCATCAAAGAGGGATGCTTGAAAGAGTACGTCGCCAACGCGCAGTAGCAAAAAGACAAAGGCGAAAGAGTGATTGACATGATCAATCTCGACATCTCCTCGGTCAAGAAGATAAAAAAGAAGATCTATAACCTCACAAAGTCGTATCTCATTCCTGAATACGAGTTCGAACAGCGTGAGGTCATCTCCTTCTCAAACGAGGAGATAGAACACAACGAGGAGGCAAGAATCATGCCCATTGTCCTCGAGGCGCGAATGACAAAGGATGGCATCGACAAATGTACGGTGAGGAGAATTCTGATCGACACTGGGGCTGCTAAGAACATCATGTACCTCCAGTGTTTCAAGGAAATGGGCCTAAAGGACGCCGACCTCGAGGCCAACGGGATGGTCCTCGAAGGCTTCTCTACCCACAAAGTGCCGGTAAAAGGAACTATTCGGATACAGGTGACTCTTGGGGAAGGAGAGCGACAGCGGACCGAAGAGGTTAAATTTTACGTTGTGGATCTAGATTCCCCGTACAATGCGATACTGGGAACACCCTTTCACGCGGCGTTCAACCTCGTAATATCCACCTCGCACCAACAAGTGAAATTCTACACTCCGCAAGGCGTAGGCTTTGTTAGAAGCCACGCTCGCAGCCTCTTAGGGCAGATCATGAAAATCAAAAGGAAAAGGGACGGGTTGGACGACGCCGCGACAATTAACTCGGTAACCATTCCCAGCGACCAAAGGATACTGAAAGTCCTCGAAAAGCAAATTTATGATCTGGTCATAGAAGGATCAGGTACCCGAGAGTTCGACGAGGAAATCATTAACCCGAAGTATCCACAGCAACCCGTCAAAGTCGGCAGGGAAATACCCAATACCCTTCGACGAAGTATCATCGACTTCCTTAAAAACCACCAGGATAGCTTCAGTTGGTGCACGGAGGACATACCCGGCATCGACGCTTCGGTTGCAGAGCATGCACTCAGCATAAATGCCAAGTGCCCACCAGTAAGGCAGAAACCCAGACAGTTTGGGGAGGAAAAGATGCAAGGCATGAAAGAGGAGGTAGAAAAGTTACTCAAAGCGGGCTTCATCCGCGAAGTCAAATACCCCACGTGGCTGGCAAACGTGGTAATGGTTAAGAAAGCCAACGGGAAGTGGAGAATGTGCGTCGACTATACCGATCTCAACAAAGCCTGTCCCAAGGATTGTTACCCGCTACCCCGGATCGACGCCCTCGTCGACTCAACCTCGGGGTACGAGCTTTTGAGTTTCATGGACGCTTTCTCGGGGTACCACCAGATCAGGATGAGGCCGAGTGATCAACTCCACACTTCGTTCCGAGCTGCAGGAGCCGTATACTGCTACAATGTGATGCCCTTCGGTCTCAAGAATGCAGGGGCCACATACTAGCGGATGATGAATTACATCCTTCGGCGGCAAATAGGAAGAAATGTGGAAGCCTACGTGGACGATATGGTGATCAAAACAAAGCGTGGGGCATCACACCTGGACGATCTAGAGGAGACTTTCTCTAGCCTAGCTGAGTACAACTTAAAGTTGAACCCCACGAAGTGCGCGTTCGGAGTTAAGTCCGGAAAATTCCTTGGGTTCATGACGTCCGAAAGGGGGATCAAAGCAAACCCGGAGAAGTTGGCCGTAGTGGCACGACTTACCGAGCACGATATGTAAAGGACGTCCAACGCTTAAATGGATGCATCGCCGCCCTCGGCCGCTTTGTCTCAAAAGCGGCAGAAAGATGCTTGCCATTTTTCAAAACGCTGAAGAGCTCAAAAAACGGTTTCGAATGGACCCCGGAGTGCAGCAAAGCATGGAAAGACCTTAGGGTCCACTTGTCACAGTTACCTCTACTGCGACCACCAGACACGGGTGAGACGCTATTCTTGTACCTCTCGTTCTCGGACTTCGTGATAGCCTCCGTACTGATAAAAGAGGAGGGGTCGAAGCAATACCCCATTTACTTCGTCAGCAAAGCCCTGAACGACGCCGAATCTAGATACTCCAACATAGAAAAGCTGACGTACGCGCTGGTAGTCTCATCCCGGAAGCTGAGGCCATACTTCGAGTCCCATCCGATCATCGTTTACACCGATGCTCCGCTAAGGCAGGTCTTTCATAAGTTAGATCAATCGAGGAGACTGCTCTGGTGGTCTATAGAGCTGTGCGGCCAGGACGTCACCTTCAAACCTCGAACAGCCATCAAGGCCCAAGCCCTGGCCGACTTCCTCGCGGAAGGATCGTTCACGGAGGAAAAGCATAGTCAGCAGACGATAGATCCATGGGAGTTATGGGTAGATGGGGCGGTCAACGCCAGCGGAGTGGGCATCGGCGTAGCCTTGATCTCGCCAAACAAAAAATACACCGAGATGTGAGCTACGAGACTTGATGCTAATTTATTGAATAATCAGGCGGAGTACGAAGAGCTGCTCATGGGGGTAGAATGGGCTCACGCCGCGAACATAACGACCCTCAAAGTTTTCAGCGACTCACAGCTCGTTGTTAACCAAGTGCAAGGCACATATGCTGTACACTCGGAGAATCTCCAATTTTACGCTGGAAAAGCCAGACAATGGAGGGACAGGTTTAACTCTTTCAGCCTATCCCTGGTCAGCCGGAATGATAACAAAACAGTAGACCGTTTGGCAAAGATAGCCTCGGGCGAAACCCCCAATGATGAGAAGATCCCGATAGAAGCAATGGCGAGCTCCACAGATGTGCGGTTGGTACAACCCATAAATCGCGTGTCGGAAGATTGGGTGGACGAAATAGCGGGGTTCATCCAACATGGAACACTGCCAGACGACGCTACCCAGGCGCGGCAGATAAAACGGCAGTCAGCCAGGTATGTTCTCTACAATGATGTCCTATACCACCGATCCTTCTCCAAACCTTTATTCCGTTGCATCCCGCCATCCCAAGTTGGCGACTTGCTCGCCGAGATGCACGAGGGGGTGTGCGGAGGACATCCAGGAGCCCGAGCCCTAGCGGAGAGAATAATCAATCAAGGATATTACTGGCCGACACTAAGGGATGATGCCAGACCATATGTCAAAAATTGCAATACTTGCCAAATCTTCGGGAACATACCGCAGTTACCCTCCATAGAGCAGACCCCGGTCGTGGCAACATGGCCGTTCGACATGTGGGGTATGGACGTAATGGGAAAATTCCCAAAAACGCAGAACGATTACGAATACCTAGTGGTGGCAGTAGACTACTTTTCAAAATGGATTGAAGCTAAGGCTTTGCAAAATCCAACAGAGGAGAATGTCACAAATTTCCTCCACGAGCAGGTTATATGCCGTTTCGGAGTCCCCAGGGCGGTAGTGACCGACCACGGAGTTCAATTTTCGGCCAAATTCACTTCAGAGTGCCATCGGTGACACATCAAGCATTGAAAATCCTCAGTCGCGCACCCACAGGGTAATGGCCAGGCAGAGGCCGCGAACAAGCTAGTTTTACGGACCTTACGACGAAACCTAGAGGGGATATCAAACAAATGGGCTGACGAATTGCATCCCACCCTATGGACGGTCCGCACCTCGATTAGGGGCCCTACGGGCGAGACTGCGTTTGCACTAGTATATAGCTCAGAGGCCGTCGCACCAGCGGAGGTTGTCGTACAAACAGCAAGAGTCGCGATGTACGACCAAGTCAACAACGAACGGGCAAGAAACATGGACCTCGACTTGCTAGAGGAGCGGCGAATCGCAAGCCGCCTGAAGTCCCAATCCTTCAAGGAAAGAATGAAATGGACACACGATAAAAAAGTATCCGAACGACTAATCAGGATTGGAGACTAGGTACTTCGGAAGATTGAGGGAACGACAAGACACATCCAGGCGAATAAGTTAACCCTAAACTGGGAGGGTCCGTACCTCGTCAACAGCGAGGTAAGGCCCGACACATACCGTCTGATATGCATAAATCATATCACTTTTTAGCATGTTTTTAGACATAATTTAGGGTGAAATTGATAGGAAATCGGTCTTAATTGATTGTTATTTACTCAATTTCACAATTTTTATGATTTTGGAAGTGTCAGGTGAAAAGTAGACGAAAACAGCAAATTTTGGGGCAAAAATGCAATTTTTGTAAATGCTGACCTGGTCAACGGGTCAGGACGGGCGTCCCAAATCAGGATGGGCGTCCCAAATCAGGACAGGCATCCCGAATCAGGACGGGCATCCTGACCCAGTCAAAGCACCAGGACGGCCGTCCCAATCTAGGACGGGCGTCCCGAAGCACCAGAAGTTGTCCCACATTGAAATTTTTGGAGATTTTCACTCCAGAAAGCTGCTATAAATACCCCAGGCCTCCAAGAGTTGAAATTATCTCTCTCCACTCGATCTGAGTCATTAAGTGGTTTCCAGTGTACAATTCTCTAGTACACAACTCACTCGGAGACTCGAATTTCAGTAAAAGTTTTCTTTCTTTCCTTTTTTGTGTTTTCGTTTTTCTTAGTTTCCGAGAATTAGTCTCAGATCCTAGGGTTCGATAGATAGGTTCGTTTCTGGTATTCATAGAATACCCGGGATTTCGTTAGGAGATCCTAAGAGGGCTCTAGAAGTTTGAAGAGTCAGTCCATAGGGCTGGGCTTAAGCTGAGTATTAAGGTAAAGCCCAGTTACTAGACTGAGGAAGCGTCCTCCGAAGGTTCTGGCGAGCAGAGTCGGGTCAAGCAATACGACATATACAGCAGTACGCTCCATCGGCGAGACTACGTAAAGGGTGATTTCTTTATGGCACCAGTCCCCCTGTCCCTCTCTTATATGTTGTTATTGTGTTGTTCCAAAAATTAATTATGAATACGAGATTACGAGTTTCATGAATATTTGCTTTATATGTTGAAGTTGTTATGTTTTTCCGGAAATAGCCACCTGCTTAATATTCACTATGTCTGCATGTCTAATGTGCTCTTTTAAACTAAAATTAGGGTTGTAGATAATTCCTAACCACGGTCTAATCATAACCTGTTTAGTTTAACAGACATCAATTAGTATTGGTGTCTGCCATGCTAGATAAAATAACATGCGGAACACCATATTTGTTAAAGTAGTCTAGGTAGGGGCCGAGCTGAGCGTTTATGCCGGCGGCTAGGGCGAGCGACATGATCCCCGAAGTGACATAGGGCTTTCATGGATGCCTTTAGCTCGAACCGTGAGTAGGGCCGTCATTAAGGTAGGGCGGTTTATTAGAGACCTCGGATGTGGTACGCCTTTAGACACAGAACATAGTTGCAATCCAGGCCAAGACATGTCTAAAATACTCGAATATAGGTCAATCAACATATAGGAACAGTATAACATAGAATCAGGACTCATCTATAAAACACTTCTAGGATTAATTAGACTTAAACCTAGTGGAGAATGGATCACCCTCTCATCAAAGTTATTGATGAAGATTGCATAACTGGATCATAAGATAGGAATTAGGTAAAAAGGCTAGTTACTACTAAGACGTTACCACTTTCCTGGGAGTACGATAAATATTTAATAAAATCGTAGATACTTTCCAACAGACTAGCTACACGATAGGTACTCTTCCTTAGGTTCTGGCTGATTAAGTGACACCATAGAGACTAAATGTGACAATTAGTCAATCACAGTCCTTAATTACTCATAATCAACATAGGGTAAAATAACACCTATTTAGCATATCGGCTGGAAACCCATCACCGTCTTATGAACAAAGACGGCATTCTCTTACCAAACCCGTGGCACGCCAATCATTTGAAGAGATATTACACTTGACGCATTCTTACTCCAGTACCACGTCGACATTGGGAAGTCTTTCTTTTATTTCCTTTCATTGCAGTGTTAATAAAGTACTGAGCTACGGCTCAGAAAGATTTCTGAATTTTATAAGTACCGGGCTACGGCTAGGGAAGAGTTTTATGTTAATAAAGTACTGAGCTACGACTCGGGAAGATTTCCAAATTTCATAAGTACCGGGCTATGGCTAGGGAAGAATTTTTATTAATGTAAGTACAGAGCTACGGCTCGGGAAGATTTCCAAATTTCATAAGTACCGGGCTACAGCTAGGGAAGAAGTTTTATTAATGCCAGTACTGAGCTACGACTCGGGAAAATTTCTGAACAATATAAGTCCCGGGATACCGCAAATAAATTACGCTAGGTCATCCTATGGTTAAGTCAAATGAAGCAAACAAGTTACGGCTCGACACAGAATTATCCCAAGACTACTGTCGGGTAAGCGAGGTACCAGGATGAAACTTTAAAGTCGCATCGAAAATACGAAGTTAAAAACTTGCAATTTTTTGGCGATGATTTGCCCGAAGTATGGAGATGCGACTTAAAACACAATGTTGAACAAAATAAGTTTTTTTATTTCATAAAAAAGAAAGTACAATGTTGCCTACAAAAATAATTACAAAGGATCAAGATGAGCCAGAGCCATCCAACAGCTCCCCGAAGGTTGGAGTAGAGGGCTGAGGAGCTTCCCAGTATGGCCTGCCTCTCTCTTCGTCACGCTCCCGGAGTGCCTCAAGCTCCCCGTCAGTGAACGGCACAAAGTCAGCCCCTTGTCTGCAGGCTTCATTGTCGAAGTTCGATTGATAAGCCCACACCAAGACGTTCTTGTCCTCGAAGTGGGGATGGAGTTGCCGGATTATGTGAACACAGCCCCTGTCCAAGTAAGAACCCGCTTCATGCCCAATCTCCTCGTGAAATTCGGTTGAGCTCTTGTAGTCGTCGATAATGTTTTTCTTGAACCTCGCTAACTTACAATGTTTGAGCTCTTCTTCGACGGAAAGCTTGCTAGCCACCGCCTCATCCCGCAAAGCCCCCTCCTCCGAGGGCATCACGAACCCCGGTCTGAGCCACGATGGACCGAGGTCCCCTTCAGATTCCCCACCTTCGATTGGCGGAGTGGATGCCACCTCCTCCCTCACCTCCGTAGGCGGAGTGGAAACAGGTATTCGGGGGCAGGAGGACTTGGCACGATCTCCATGGAACGAACCGGCGACGAAGTACGTTGGCGCCGACGGGGTCTGAGATGTTCCTAATCCACCAGCTCCACCTCGTCTGTGGGATCGCGAATAAAGGGTGGCCGAGTTCTTGTTGGGGCAGACTTGGTGGACTTCGACCGCTCCTCCCTTGGACGACGATGGGACCCACCCTGACATGAAGTTTGGCCCGTTGAGGACGGGTAGTACAGAGGTGTGTCCCCAGATGCACCCCGGTCAATTAGCCGAGGTGGGAAGCGTGGAAGAGAGTCCAAGTGTGATTGGCGCACACTTCGGCCTCCTTCACGCTCCTTCCAAACCGCCTTGAAAGTAGCGGGCTCTGAAAAAAAAATGGTTAAGTGTCCCGGCGATGTACGAAGTTAAAAGGAAATAACGAAGAAACGGTTACCCCGGCTTGGTTGACAACCCGGTAACGAGGAAGACGGACGACACATGCCACACTTGAAGAAGAAGAGTCCCCCGGGGTGTGTGGTCCACTCGACATTTGGCACCTCGGGTCTAAAGCTTAACTCTCTCTTCCTAGGCTCTAGCCTCGCCCCCATACCACACCATTCCAAACTTGGCCCGCTCAACAAGTCTTTTGAAGAATAAACTCGAGACTGCTTATCACGGTTTACCCCTAAGTCTCGAGTAATGAGGTCGAAAAAGGATTTCTCGGAGGGATCTAAAGAAGAAGGGTGGACGGGAAGCAACGACCTACCCTCATTAACACAGGGCTGGAACGGGAAGCCCACCTTGGACTCCACCATCACCCACCTACTTTTGAAATCCACATTATTGGGAGGGGAATCAAAAAGCTGGACCCTACTCCTACGAGGCCTAAGGGAGAGGGTATTGTCCGACATATGAAGTGCACAAAAGAACAGCCCCAAGATGTTCATAGATAGTTCGAAGCCTAAGCGGCGACCCATGCAAATAAAGGAAAGAAGGGTTCGAACAGCATTTGGGTGGAGTTACCCGGGCTGTATACGGGTATAAACAAGAAAGTCGACAAAGGCTGGGTCCAAGGGAAGCCTAAGCCCTACTTCGAAGTGAGCTAGGGGAAAAGGGGTGTTCCGGGGGGACATCTTGCCTAGATCAAAAGGTACACTAATCCTATACAAGCTCCTATCTATACCATACCTACGGATGATGAACGTAAGCTGGTCATAAGTCACCTTACTTCAGTGAAGGCAAAAATCAGTACCTAATGGCCCTAACACCACGGGCCCGGAGGAAGAAGTAGCGGGGTCCTCTTCAGTCTCCGGCACTTCACGAGCAAGCTGGGGGTCCCCAAAACCCTCTGCCATCAGCTCGAGAACTTCATCACCGGCAACATTCCTTTGTTGGTCAGCCATTGTTCAAGCTGCAAGCAGAAAATCAAGGGATTCAAAACACAACCTAAAAAGAGTACCCAGAAATAACCCACGACTATATTCAAATCAACCCCCAACCGTAACAACCCAGAAAAAAGACCGACCAAACCATGCCAGTTTCACACCAAAAACTCCACACAAACAACCCAACAACCAAATAAAAACATAAATCTTCACAGCCATTACCCCAAACGACAAAGAAAAGCTACACTCCAACAGAAAACCAGGCAAGAACCAAAAGAAGAGCGCCGGTAAAACAGAAGCTACTTACAAAGGGACAAAGCATACCTTTTTTAGATTATCGCAGACGTTTGAAATGGTGGGTGCAGGACTGAACTCACGACTGAAGCAAAAGGAGATTCTTCAGAGGGCTTGCGCGACAGTAATGGCAGGAAAGAATTTCGAAAGGAAAAGTTTGGAAGGAAAAGACGAAAGCGAAGAGTGCGTGAGGAAGAAAAGAAAAAAAGAGAGGTTTGAAACGGTTATAGAAAGGCTAATTACAAAAGGCATCATGATTGATGGCAGTAATCAACGTCTTGGGTCTGCAAAAAGGTGCCTCGGGACTGACAAAACCAGAAGGTGAAGCGACAGCCGTCACCATCAGAAGCCCTAAAGTCACCCCATCCACGCGCCTTCCTTCTCTGGCCGAAGCCTGCAGAACCGCAGCCGGATCTCGAAGAAGCGGTCTACGAATGCCCACAAACAAAAAACCAGAAGCCCGACAACTCGGTCTGTCCAGCGAAGTCCACACCAAGCCGCGCTGCACTTCGCTGAGGGGCCACTGAAAGGAAAAAGATATCTGCCAAGGGCAAAAACGACCACACGGCAAATAAACCTGCATACCACCACGTGTACAGCAGGTTGACTCAAAGTCAAAGCCATCACCATAAAAGGTGGACCAAATAAACCACCCAATCCAAACGTGGATCTCCACTCTCCCACTAATAAAGACTGTTTTTCCACAACGGCAACCAGTAAAAGCCCACGAGCTGAATACACACGATCCCGTCCACCACCTCCCCTCAAGGAGGTTATAAAAGGAAGGGATCGGGCGAAGGTAAGGATTCAAGCCAGATATCTTAAACAATTACCAATTCGATACCAAACAAACTTGATCGTCGGAGAGTTCACGGGGATCCATTTCCCCCCGAACTTCCTCTGTTTTGCAGGTTACTTCAACTCCGGGATTCTCCAAGATTTATGGAGCCACATTTTACCTTTTTACCCTCTAAATATTCTTACCAATTTTTGACGAATCAATATATATGTGTATATATATATATATTCATAACTTTATAATATAACAAATCCTTATTATTTCTACCATAATTCATGTGGTTCTATATCCATGCTTTCCCACAATTATTTATTCCAAACTAAAACTATTTTATACATCATTAATCAAGAATAAAGATTTTATACAAAGCCAAAAAATATCGAACTTCAAAATTTCTATAAATTAATAATGAAGATTACAAAGAAAAAAACAAATAAACTTGATTCCTTAAAAAAGGAGCCATAAATTGATATACATAACCAATCCATAATCTTGATTATTCTAAATCATAAAATAACTGAATATACATAATAGAACTAAAATCATGAAAGATGATACTAATAAATTATTTCATGTTGATGTAACACAACACAAATCTTAATTATGTGCATTACTATTTCTTTCTCCTTTCTTGAAAAAGTTCATTAGATGATGCAATTATATTCAACAATGCAAATTATCAAATCTAGATGGAGAATCAAAATTTAAATTTGGAATTAACAAAAAAAGACTGAATTTTCTATTTTTAAATGAACAAGAATAATTACATTTGTCAATTACAAAATAAATAGAAACAAAATTCTATCTAAATCCGAATAATTTTCATTCTCAAAAGATACCATAAAAGTATTTATTGCCTTAACTTTAACCATTTTTTATTCACCATAGTAGATGTATCTATCACCATCATTGAATTTTCTGTAATTTAGACAATCCTTATTCAAACCTCAAATATGATATTTGATGTATTTATTTTTTATTCTTATTCAAAGTCTTTCCACAAAAATATCAATAAAATTATTTAGTTTAATTTGTTCCCTTTTCTTGTTTCTTATGTGGACCAAAGGCTAAAACTTCTTTATATTCTTTATTTTCTTTCCTTTACTAATACTAGTAAATTCCAGATGAGTATGAACACTTCATCTAACTTTATCTCTATTCTTCCTAATAAAATATGAAATTATCTCATTAAGAGTCATATTCTTCTTTAAATAATTATAACTTATAATTGTCATAAGTTAACTGAATTATATTAGAAGAGAGATCAAAGAGTCAAATGCACAGTAATTCCTTAAAAATTTCTAACTTTAGTGCTTTTAACTCCAAAGTAAGATGAAATGTTTCCACAAGTACTCCATCATATTCTAATTATCCTTATATTTTATAGAAATAAGATTCGATAAAATTTCATAATTGTTTCTACTTTTTTAAATTATACAAAACTATAATTATAAAACTTTAATGTCTGTATTGTTTTAGATGACACATGACAAGATCCTAATTGCATGAATAAAATAAAAAAACAATAAGGAAAGGTTTCAAATAAATTTATTGTAAGAAAAAAAGTATAATAAATTAAATTATTTATCTCAAAATAATAATATATTTATACTTTAATAAAACATAATACTTATATAACATGAGTTCCACCATTTTATAAATAATATAATAATGAATTAATCAAAGTAAAATAAAAAGTTATCTGTATATATATCTATAAAAAATGTCCATAACATATATATATATTTTAACTTATATGACAACGGTTAGTAATTAAATTTAAAATCTTTATATATATATATAAATAAAATAATCACCACATTCTAAATTATATATTATATATATATATATATATATATATTAAAATTCCTTAAAATTTGAAAATTTCATAAAAATAAAATAATAATAAAACTAGCCAATATATATAGTTAATTTTTTTAATGATCAGAGATACACATGTATATATGTATGTGTAAATAATAAAATTGGTAAACTATTTTTACAATATTTAAACTTTTTTAAAATCTAAGTTTAACACCTATATTATTTTTTCACATTGGCGATACTCCAACTTTCAAATTGTCCTACAAAGTGCCTTTCATCCATTTTGACCGTTAGATCAATATTTTTCTATTAAATCCCATTTTCCCTATTTTGGCCAAGGCCATTTTCGTCCGACGAAATGCTGTGCGCGAATTGTTTTTTTAACCTTTTAGTTTTCCATTCTCGTTTTGCTCAAAACGAATGTCATTTTGAATAAGACAAAGAGAATATTGTTTTTAAACAAGAAAAGAAAACTTTTTCGAATCCAACACTTGAACTTCGAAGATTCTTGCATGCAAAATTTTCTAGCAACCATACAATCATTGAAGAACTTGAGCAAATGATCGAAATTTCTTGGATAAATTTATTTCCCAACTCCATTATTGACTGAAAGACCCATCGACATAGAGATTTAATGAATGTGTACTTAGAAGAAGTTTGAACAACTACATCTGAAGTTCTCGGATTAGAGATTTTCCAGATTATTTTTCTCCTGTTCTTAGGACTCTTGAATCCCAAATCCCTTTCTCCTCTTCTATCAAAGGATGGGTATTTATAATTTTAGCATTTTCTTAAATTCTAATTTTCTTTTTCATAGAATTATTTATTTTACATAATAAATAAATAATAGAATAATATAAATTTTCTAAATTACTCTTAAGTAAAAGAATTTATTTATATATATATATATATATATATATATATATATATTATAAGCATTTTTAATCAATAGATTAATTTTTCGTTATTATATTTAGAATAAAAAAGATACAATTCTAGGAAGCTATTCTAACTCTTGAGCTTTAGCTAATGCTACTTATTACCAGCAAAGGTGAAAATTATGAGAAAATATTAGTAATAATAAAATGATCTGTAAAAAATGAAGAAGATATGTCAGTAAATCTATCAATCATATATATAGTTAATCTGTAGGAAAACACATAGTTTTTTTGTTTGTACCAAAGTATTTATCGCAAGAGGTGAAAATTATGAAAAAATATTAGTAATAATAAAACGATCTATAAAAAATGAAGAAGATCTGTCAGTAAATCTATGAATCATATAAATACTTAATCTTTACAAAAATGCGTAACTTTTTGTTTGTACGAAAGCACATAACTTTCTTGTTTGTATGAAAGCCCTTATTATCCGATCTGAAAATTATGAGAAATATTATGATAAAATATTTGTAATAATAAAACGATCTACTGTAAAACATGAAAAGGATAGGTCAGTAAATTTTATCAATCATATAAATAGTTAATCTAAAAAGTCATAAATATTAAAATTAGTATAAGATGTACCAAAGCAAGGAGCTTTGTTGTTTGTACCAAAGCACGAAGCTTTTTTTTTTGTGTGTAGTAAAGCGTAGTACCAAAGCAAGGAGTTTTGTTGTTTGTACCAAAGCATAGAGCCTTTTTTGTGTAGTAAAGCGTGGTACCAAAGCAAAGAGCTTTGTTGTTTGTACCAAAGCACATAGCCTTTTTTGTGTTGTAAAGCACGGTACCAAAGCAAGGAACTTTGTTGTTTGTACCAAAGCACGAAGTTTTTTTGTGTGTAGGAAAGCGTGGTACCAAAGCAAGGAGCTTTGTTGTTTGTACCAAAGCATAGAGTTTTTTCTTGTGCAAGAAAGCGTGGAGTTTTTGTACAGTAAAAGTGTGACTTTATATAATAAATATCAGTTTTTTTGTGTGTAGGAAAGCGTGGTACCAAAGCAAGGAGCTTTGTTGTTTGTACCAAAGCATAGAGTTTTTTCTTGTGCAAGAAAGCGTGGAGTTTTTGTACAGTAAAAGTGTGACTTTATATAATAAATATCAATTAATCAATTAAATAGTTTACGAAAGCATACTTGAATGAACAACGCTAAAATTAGAGTTTCTACAGATTTACCTCTGAGAGAGCCTATCCTCTCCTCACCGAAGGGTTTGCCTTTACTTGCTTCGATAGGTTAAGAGATTTCAATCCATAGGAATTGCTTTGGATATTTCAGAATTATTCGAATCTCGGATGAGGTTGTAATCTTTTCGAAAAAAATTGAAAAGACACGGTGGACGCCAATATGATGTTGTAGGATTAGAGATTTTCTAGATTATTTTCCTCAAAACTGTTCCTAGGACTCTTGAATCCCAAATTCCTTTCCCGTCTTCTATCAAAGGAGGGGTATTTATAAGTTTAGCATTATCTTAAATTCTAATTTTCTTTTCGATATAATTATTTATTTTAAATAATAAATAAATAATAGAATAATATAAATTTTCTAAATTACCCTTAAGTAAAAGGATTTACATTATATATATATATACCAATATCGATCCTTACACTCTATATGGTAAAGGTTCAAACTTTTCTTCATAATGTAGATTAAAGTTGATATTTTTTGCCTTGTGTATATATTGGATAATTTTTTTTGACAGTTTTACGTGTATGCTTTATTTATGTGAAATGGAAGGTTAGTTCTGTTTATTATTTCTGGTGGTTTGTCATATGAAATAGATTGATATTGTTGTATTATGTGATGGATTGATACTGTTGTATTATGTGATGAATTGATATTGTTGTATTGTATAGAGGGTTAGTACTGTATTAAATTTCTGATAGTTTTGATTTTTGAAATTTATTGATTATGTTATTGTTTGTGGTTGTGGGACAATATAGTATAGCCGGTTGGTTTTGTTTTTTACTTAAATTTTTTGTATGTAAATGCAGATGCAGATGATGATTATTTTACTTAAAATTTTTACAATGATGAGATATTTTAGGATGAGAAAGGTTATAGAAGCTATAAGGATGGAAGTTGAAAATATGTTGATTACTGTGTAAAGGATAAAATGAGTATTTTGGAGATTCATTTGATGTTAAGGAAGATGAAAAAAGATAAGTAGTATATGATTTTTTGCTATTTGGAATCAATAGGTGATTTTAAAACTGGATTCAAGTTAATAACAAAGGATGAAGATATAATTATCATGTGTAAATGAGTACCAAGATTCAAGGTCATTGAATTCTATACGGAAGTAAAAGAGAAAAAAGTATAGTTGACTACTTGCGTAAACAGCCTGAGTTCCAAGTGCAGAAAGTTAAAAAAAGTACAGTTGCTATAGAAGAGATAAAGAAAAGGATGAACAGAGGTTAGATAGGGACATTTTGAAACAAAAAATGCAAAGGTCATAGAAAACTATTTTTGTTGGAATGACATGTGAATAAAGAAAATACCGTTATAGATGATGGGAGAGACACATCATCTATACTATTTTTAATTAGGTTCAACCACTTGTGGAGGATGATGTGGTTGCACCTATTGCACCATTCCAACCTGTTGAAGAGACAAATGATGTAACTGCAAATGTTACATTACACAATCAAATTCCAGAAATCTATACACATGAAGATGATGTAGTTGCACTTGCTACACCATTAGAACCCCTTGAAGATGTTGTTGCAAGTGAGGCGAAGAATGAGCTTATTGCAATAGTTGAAGATGATGTTGTAGGTGAGGTGAATGAGGTAACTATAACACCATCATATCATTGAAAAAGGGATTCTTAGACTCTTGTAGGCCGTTAATTAGGGTTGAAGGTTGCCACATTGGCTGTTATAGAGGCCAACTACTTTCAACAGTTGGCACTGATGGGAACAATGGGCAGTAGTTGAGAAAGAGGTATTGAGCAATGAAGGTGGTTTTTCAGATTACTTGCTACTGATTTGGATATTGAAGGATGCAAGGGTTATGGATATACTTTCATTTCCGATAGGCAAAAGGTAATTGGTATATGATTCAATATCTAAAAGTTTTAGTTTATATGATACT
Source organism: Asclepias syriaca (assembly GCA_027405835.1). Lineage (NCBI taxonomy): Eukaryota > Viridiplantae > Streptophyta > Magnoliopsida > Gentianales > Apocynaceae > Asclepias > Asclepias syriaca. The sequence goes on from CM049930.1 coordinate 12,131,705, forward strand.
ATTCTAATTTGTTTTTCCTTTATTATTTCAGGGACTAGATGCTGCATTGGTTGAAATTTTGCCAATGAATGACCATACATATTGTGTGCAGTACATGTATAACAATTACAAGAAATTGCATCAAGAAAAGACTTTGAAGGACATGATGTGGAAGATTACTGGAAGCACAAATACAAGACTGTATGAGAGGGCTCTAAGGGAGTTGAAATTGTATGACAAGGATGCTTGGAGTTGGATAATGAATAGCCCAAAGCTTGATCATTGAGTTAATGCATTCTTCCCATCCTATGTCAAGTCAGACGTGCTTTGCAATAACATATTCGAATCATTCAATGCATTCATCTTGGAAGCGAGAAGTATGCTAATTATAACAATAACATAGAAACAGTTTATGTTCGGTTATAAGGAAGAAACTTGAGGAATCTATCATTTTGTATAGAAGTTTGAAACCAATGTGGAATGGAAGACATGGTTTTCAAGTAATGGGGTTGGGGGAGCAACAATTTGTTTTTGATTTGAGTAGAAATCAATGTAGTTGTGAGCATTGGTCACTCACTGGAATTCTTTGTGTGCATTCAATATCAACATTACATATGACAAGGTTGATAGCTTGTACAAGGTGGGTAACTATGTGAAGTTATATGATAACATATTGATGCCCATTAATGGTAGAGATATGTAGCCTATAGCAAATTATGTAGTGTTTGATCCACCATTGTCATTCACCCAACCTTGTAGACCAAGAAAGGCTTGGAAGAGACAACTTCATTAGGAGAATAGAAAGAGAAGAATAAGGAGAATAATTTTGATAACCTGTAGACACTGCAATGAAGTAGGGTATAATAGAAGAAGGTGTCCTCAAAGAAGAATTAAAGCTGACCAACACCCAGTTGCACCTGAACAAGGACCTCGTAGGAAAAGAAAAAGAGCTGCAAGTTGTTATTAATTATTTGCAGCTTACATGTTTGATATATGTATTCTTTAGTTATAGTTTGTTTTTTCGTAGCAGAAAACAACAACAACAAACAAATCAGTTCAATTTGAAGCTGCTCAACAACCCTAAAATGTTTAATTTGAAGCTGCCCAACCCCCTCAACTCCATAATGAAGCTAGCCAACAACCTCAAATGCAGAATCAAGCTGCCCAACAACCCCAACATCAAAACTTAGTTGTCCAAACACAACCAGAAAGTGTGCAAAATGAAACAGTTTTTCGCGATACTTTGGAACTTTGGAGACGTAGAGGGAGAGGGAGGAGAAGAAGAAGTGAGTAGATATAATGGAGAACTTTGGAACATGTATTGTATGTGTATTTTAATGTTTTATTTGTAGGGTATGCTTTTGTCCATATGTAAATTTATTGACTGTTGCATTAATTTGACTTGTGAACAATTCGAGAAGCAAATTTTTGTCTATTAATATTGAAATAAATTCTTAGTATTATCCAAAGTGTCATCCACCATACAAAAGTATTGTACTGTCAACATTAAAGTTCACTCACAACTGCATCATTACAACTATCTCATTATTGTTAGAATTCAAACTCTCTTGTTGTTTGTGTTGAGTTTGAAGCCGCGCCACCATCTTTGAGTTTGAAGCCGGCGCCACTATTTTTGATCTGACCAAGCCGTTTTTGTTGAAGCAAACTTGGTTGACCAGTTTTTCCATATCCTTCACATATATATATATATATATATATATATGTATAAGGATATATAGTGGAGAGAGCAATAAGAGAGAAAAAGGTAGAGAGAAACGAGGAGAGCAAAAAGAGAGTAAAAAAGAGAGAAAAAGCAGAGAGAAAAGAAAGGTGGCTGTATATATATAGATACATTTGAGAAAGAGCTAGAAAGAGCCGAAGCTCTAGAAAAAAAATTAGTTGCAGTCTACATTAATCTATATATGTTGTAGTATTTATGTAAGAAAAGAAAAAGAAGTATTTGTTTTATTCAAATATATATTTTTGAACTTGTTCGCGTTTCCAACAAGTGGCAAGAAATCTGCGTAGCTCTGCATAGCTGGGTAGTGCTGTGCACAAGACTCGTTTTATTATGTTTTTCTTCAAAATTCTAGTAGCGCTATGCTTTTAGGCCCTCTCCCCTGTATTTTTATGTAAATTTTAGCTGTTTTTAGTGTAGAAAAAATTTGTTCGGTTTGTACAATAAATTTAGCATTGTGTATTCAGTTTCCAAAACTGAAAATCTGTAATTTTCAGCACTTTTAGATAGGTTTGGCATAGTATTCATGATCTGTTTTCCTTGAAATTTTAGCAGCTTCTCTTCTGGTTTTTTCAGTTTTTCCCATGCATTTTTCAGATCCGTTTCTCTGTTTTAAGTGATTGAAATTTTTGTTCGGTTTGCATACAGAATTCTAGCTTTGTATCTTTAGTTTTTGGGGTTGTTATTTTTGTCATTTTGAGATATTTAAGTTTGTCCTTAGATATTTATTTCATTATTCTTTTCATTCTTCATTCCCTTCAAGTTTTAAATGATTTATCTTCTTCCACATGATTAATGTTTAGTTCTTGTAATATACTTATTTGTCTTCCTATTTAGTGATTAGGTGTTTAGTATGTGTACTAGATTAATTTTTATTATGTGTAATATTAATTAGTTTTTGTTATGAAACTACTAAAATAAGAGAAGATAAAGATAATATAGAGAAAAAGAATAGAGAGCATTTTATTGATGTATTACGTGGTACAAGACTTGTTATTAATCATTCTATAAAGTTCTCTATTTATAGGGATAAAACTCTAGATAAAGTAGGAATACAACATAGAAAAAGTAAGAATAAGAGATACAGGATATCTCGATTGATATTCACAAAATATATTTATTACACTCCCCCCTTAAATATCCATAGTAAAATATTGTATTAATAACATGAATGATCTTGACATTGAGGCATAATAATGATCATTTGATGGACATCCACTAAATTTAATGTATCTTCTAATTCAATGAATCTTTAGGATTCATAACACTCCTCATTGGATGTCCATTACATAAAGAATACGTCTCGTTAAAACTTTACTAAATAAAAATCCATTGGAAAAAAAAAAAATTTCTAGTGAAGGAAAAAAAGTACACTATTCTTTATGAATAAATTTCTCCCCCTGATGAGATGAATTATCGATATCTTTGAATTACGCAAACCAAAACAAATTTATATCTCAATTTCTCAAAGGTTGTGGTTGAAAGGGTTTAGTGAATAAATCTGCAAATATATCACATAACCGTATTTGAAACACATCAATTTCACCATTCTTTTGAAATTCATGAGTAAAGAAAAATTTAAGTGAAATATGTTTTGTCTTATCTCCTTTAATAACAGAGCTATACAAGCTACATTATCTTTATATAGAGGAGTTCGAATCTCTCTTCTAGAGGATAAACCACAACTCCCTCTAATATAATTATTGACCTTATATAATTTGATGTCAATAGTTCCTTGGACGTATCTAAGGATATGTTTAATATCATTCCAATGTCGTTATGTTGGCGAAGAACTAATTCATTGCTAATAAATTTATAGCAAATGTTATTCACCAATAACTCTCAAATATGGTACTTCAGGACTAAGCAGTTCTTCATCATTTTCTCGAGGTCTAAAAGTATTCAACGATTTGACAATAATTTTGTTGATAGACAACTCCTTTAGTTATTCGAAATTGTTTAGTTAATCTCATATATATTGAACAGTCTAAAAAATACCTCAGGGGTAAAATGGTAATTCCGTCACACCTTAATTACCCCTGATCTCACCTGACGTCATAAACACAAATTAATGGGCCTCATTAAGGCCAGACGTTACATCTTTAATTCCACATTTATGACCCGTTACTCATAACGGTCATAACGGCCCAAATCCATAACTGTAAATTCATTATCAGACTCCTATAAAAGAGAGATATGAACATAAGGTAAGGACTTTTTTTTCCTAATTTCCAGATATCCAAAAATAGTCTACTGACTTAAGCATCGGAGAGTTCACGGGGCACAAACTCCCCATTGAACGTACTTGTTTTGCAGGCTTCCAAGACGCTAAGTGTGGTACCCCGGAGTACTAAGAGCACCCAGCGAAGTACCGCTCTTCCAGAGTTATACTTCGCCTCCTCAGAAAATGGTCTTCTTTGACTTTGACCAATCCAAAAAGCCTTCTTAATGAGTCAATCATAAATCTTCCCAAATTCCCGGTACTTCAATTTACTTTTTTACCCTTTGACAGATTCGTGCAGAATCAGTTTGGTTCCGTTACCGGGAATCGATTCAGAAAATTTACTCTCCCAAAAATAAAAACATGTCTAGACAATCCGGTGACTAACGCACTGATGCGTTCTGATTGGTATGCTAAAAGATAGGCTTTTATTTACCTATGTCGATTATGAGTAATTAAGGACTGAGTCTTATTAACTGTCACTTTAGCATTCAATTGTTGTCACTTAATCAATCAGAACCTAAGGCAGAGTACCTATCGTGTAGCTAGTTCTTGGAAAGTATCTACGATTTAATTTATTAATATCGTACTCCCAGGGAACTGGTAACGGCTTAGTAGTAACTATCCCTTAATCCTAACATTCATCTTGTTATCTAATTAGTCAATCGATAATCAATACTTTGAGATTGATTGGTGATCCCACTCACCCATAACAAGCAAATAGTATTCAAGATTAGACAGGCATCCATCAGTTTAAGCTCCTTTATTACAATTTATTTGACCTTATCTTTGAACATTTTAGATATATCTTGATCTCTAAGGAAATTATGAAATGTAACCATCTGTTTACCATATCCGAGTTACCTAGTGTATTCACCCCTACCTTGGGATGATCCTTCTCATCTGTCAGATTAAAGTATCAATGAACGGTACCCTATGTCACTTCGGTATCATGTCACTTAACCCTAGGATTGGCCTAGCGTACAAACTCAGCTTTATTAGGGTACTCTAACAAACATGGTGATCTATTTTGTTATTTCTTCCTAATCTGGCAGACCTTTTACAGTCTATTAAACTAAACCGGTTATGATTCAGACCTTGGTTAGGAGTTGTCTATAACCCTAGTTTAATTTAAAAGGACACGACAGTTCAACATTCATAATGATAACTCTAGCTCTATGATCTTCCCGGGAAAATGAATAGCATCTCAAATTGTAAAACATGTATGATATATAGAATTCAGTATCAAATTAATATTCAGATAAAACAATTCAAAAACATACAGAACCTTGTCTAGGGGACCCACTATCATAAAGTAGTCACGTCTTTATGTAGGTCCAGCCGGCGCTGCAGCTCCTGTATGCTTCTGACTGCTCGATCCTACTCTGCTCGGAAGAGCCTTCGGAGAACGCTCCTCAGACCTAGTAGCAATTGCTTTACCTTACATCCCAGGCTTAAGCAAATTGCCCTAATCTGACTAAGAACACGCACCCTATCTCTCTCTTAGGATCTCCTAACGAAATCCCGGTATTCTATGATACCAAAAACAAACCCTATCTAGTCATAATCTAAGATTTTGAGACAGATTCTCAGAAAACAAAGAAAATGAGAAACTCTCTAAGAATAGAAATAAACTTATACTGAGCCCGAGTCTCTCAGTGACTTATGTACTTGAGAAAAATGTACAATCGAAGTCACTAAATGACTCAGATCGAGTGGAGAGGGATGATCTTAACTCCTGGAGGCCTGGGGTATTTATAACAGCTTTCTGGAGTGAAAATCTCCAAAGATTTCGATGTGGGACAACTTCTGGTGCTTCGGGACGCCCGTCCTGGATTGGGACGCCCGTTCTGGTGGTTTGACTGGGTCGGGACGCCCGTCCCGGACCGTTGACCAAGTCAGCATTTCCAAAAATTGCATTTTTACCCCAAAATTTGCTATTTTCGTCTACTTTTCACCTGACACTTCCAAAATCATAAAACTGTGAAATTGAGTAAATAACAATCAATTAAGATCGATTTCCAATCAATTTCACCCTAAATCATACATAAAAACATGCTAAAAAAGGTATATGATTTTCACGTATCAGATAACCCCACACTTAGCTTTTTGCTTGTCCTCAAGCAAAGTCTACCTGAAGTTAGTGATTCTAAATCATATGTGCAGTCACTTAAATTTCTAGTCATGTTTTTATTCCAAAAATTATTCAGATAATTCTTAACACAGGTCTGACTAGTTAGGTTGCTATGACAAGGTCTCAAATGTCTCTAGTAGATTGTTAGGATTGAGCAGAAAACAATTTAACAACTAGGTTGAACTCTTCTCTTAGTCATAAGGTCTTCCTGATGTGTAGTGTGTGTACTAGTCCAGACCAGATAGTCAACACAATAAACTCTTGTCTTAACTATTACCAGATAACACTTCGACCTGTCACTAGACACACTGACAACAGATAACTTTCTGAGTTCTGAGCCTTGGTGATCAGATTTTAATTATTTAGCTCTTATTGATTTCTTTCGTTTATAGATTTTCTAGGGTATTTTGAGTCTGCTTAGAACACGTGAACTTCAACTACCCATGTAGCAAGTCACACTCCGATGACTCCCAGATCTACACGACCTTAGGGCATCAGGCTTTAAGTTCCCCGAAGGAGTGGTGCTCGAGTAGCGAAGGCCGCTGGCAAACTACCATATTTTAATTAGCTCACTTTTTTTTCTTTTCTTTTCACTTTTAGCTCAGAGTCTCATCTAGTCATTCTAATTGTCAATGCATCCTACAACTGGTCTAATTTTATCTAGTTAAGTCTTGAAAAGGTAATTGGCTGAGGTCTCTAACCCAGATTAAGTTGTGCTTAATTATCAGGAATTCCCTACTCCTAATCAATAAGTTCAAAAATAGTCATCAATTATCTCCTACTAACCATAACATTCTACCTACATATCAAAGACATAAGCAATTGTTTAACCAAGCATACTGCATTTAGAAGTATGAAAGACGGAAAAATTTTGAAAACATTTTGGAAGGGTGCGAAAATACGGGGAAAACAAGCAAAATCATGCAAAATTTTTGCCAACTGCTACAGTGCACCGTGCACTGCTACCCCACACTTAAGTCTGACACTGTCCTCAGTGTTCATGCATAGCTAAACTACCCCACACTTATTTGCAAACAAGAAGAAATGAAAACAAAATAGAAAACTCTTACCCCACACTTATTTGACTAACTAAGGGTAAGAGAGAAAATAAAACAACCAACAAAACAAGACACAAAAATGAAGAAAATAAAAGTAAAGGAAGATGAGATTAGAAAAACTCCCTTCTTGCCTCGAGCAGAAGGGTTTTCTCTGGGCTGTCAATTGACTCTTCACCTTAGCCATGTGCTATTGCTGAGGTGTTCTTGATTCTGCAATCTCTAGATATTGGAACGGATGACGTCAGCTCCGATTCTTCATTGTCGAGCTCCAGGTAGTAGCATATCCATTTGAGGAATGGCTCAATCCCCAAGGACTGTTTCCTCGAATCATTTGTAAGATTTCTCACAATCATAGCAACATGTCCAGGGGGAACATGTCTAGGAATGAGACTTCTTGGGATTTGTGTGCCTTCTTGCCAATGTTAGTAAAGGTATTTTATGCAAGTCTCGAATGGAAGAAAAGATACCTGAAGTTTTGGCGAAGCTGTGGTGGTAGGGGGCTCCAGTTGTGTAGATCTGGGCCCAAGTATTTGAGACTTCCTCAGGGAAGTTTCTCACAGCTGATTGGTATGCAGGGAATGCAAGCTCCTCCATTGCTATGCTCCTGATACAACGCCAAATTCCTCTATATCCTTCGACCCTTCGTTACCTCTTGGTAGATCACTTGCTTGCACTGGTCTGGTTTTAATTGTTGCCAGTATCTCATCTGTTGATTCTGCGGGTAGGGGTTTTGCTGTGGTGGTATCTTCTGAAAGTTTCCAGCTTTCGAATTATTCCTCAGCTAAATCCTGTATGATTCCTCTAGTTGGGATTGTATGCATTTCCCATTGGAGCAGCATTATGCAGTAACCTACTCCTACCTCTTTTGGAATGGTCAGTCATTCCCATAGCAATCCCTGCTAAAGTGTGATACTTAGCAGACTTCACAGATTTGATACACAGGCTGAACATTTCTTCCTAAGACATCGGCACTCTGAATCTGGAAAACAACTAGAATCTGCACATGACTTTAACATCATTAGTAGGTAATGCCTGTGGTTCAGGCCATTTTGAAAAGTGTTCCAAGACTACTATGATGTAATTATGTTCAAAGGAAGAAAGAGAAAAGGATTCGAAATACCCCTGATATCAATGGTTGCAACATTCTGTGTACGTCGCTGGGGTAGATGATCTCTGGAAGATGTGTTACCTGTTATTTGGCAAGCATCGCAGGACTGTATTAGAGATACAAAAGTCCTTGAATATGGTGGGTCAACAAGATCCTGCTTTCAACACTTTCCGGACAGTGTTGATAGTAGTCAATTGGTCTCCTGTAGATTCTTTAGGGCAATGCTCCAAACTCTTGTGGCCTTCGTCTTCTGAGACACATCTTCTGATCAACTAATCTGCAAAAATTTGAAATAGAAGAGAAACTGCCCAGTAGTAATATTTCAAATCAGCAAAGAATTTCTTCTTTTGCTGATAAGTTATATCACTTGGAACTTATTCAGTGACTAGATAATTTGCAACAGCAATAAACCACAGATGAGAATTATTATACATAGCAAACAATGCAAATAAGTTTTCATCCAAATATTTATAGTATTACACTAGCCTCTAACTCGGGGTTTTCTAATCTAGACAAATGGTTTTCTTTCTAGATTTTCAACCCTTTTTCTTATCCCTTCATTCTATATCAAATTCAAGTAACAATAAAACCTAACTTAATCAACTATGGTTCGGCATTAGTTTTATTGAACACAGATATCTCAGAGTGATCAGTGTAACCTATTGTTTAGACTAGGCATGGCATGAATGTATCATAGGCATATGCAATAACTAGTAATCCCTTTTCAGTGGTGGTAAGGTTCTACTAGGCATCAGTAAAAGGTCTTACTTGTATGAAGTTCTAATCATGCCTATTTCCTGAAACAATCATTAATTCACCAAGCAAATTCCAATTAGGTGATGTCATAATGGGTGCAGTAATTCCTTTTGGTTTAAACAATCTCATGCATTTATCATCAAACAAAAGGAACATCCTTTCTCATTAGAATACTCAGAGGTCTGTCTATTAAAGAAAATTTTATTTCATGATTCCGTCTAATAAACTAAGCATGACCTAAGAAAATTCCATAATGATATTTCTTCCAGATTAAAATCTAAGTCAAAATTTGTCAAATCAAAAATATATTCTATCCTCTTTTCCATTTTTATTTTTTCGAAATTAACAAATAGAAATAACACTAAAAAGAGCAACTAAGAAAACCAATTAAGAAAGAACAAGAGATAGGGAAAAGAACAACTTACCATTGAGCAAGAAAAATACAATTTTTTTTCGGGTTTTTAAATTTTAACATTTTTTTCTTTTTATATATTTCGAAAGCACTTAAGTTCCCTCAATATGGTTTTAGAATGATTTTCTAAAATTTGATATCCTAAGTGTCTTAATTCCAGATAATATCTAAAATCAATTAGTTATGATAATCCTATATTTCGGAAATTGATTGTCTAACTAGCAAAAACAAGTGTTAGGTTTTAAGGTCTAGGTTACTACCGTTAGCTATCATAAGTCTCTAGAATTTTGATCAGGAATCCTAAATTCATTATGATATTTCCCCGGAAACGGCGCCAAAAATCTGATGCGTTCCGATTAGTATGCTAAAAGATAGGCTTTTATTTACCTATATCGATTATGAGTAATTAAGGACTGAGTCTTACTAACTGTCACTTTAGCATTCAATTGTTGTCACTTAATCAATCAGAACCTAAGGCAGAGTACCTATCGTGTAGCTAGTTCTTGGAAAGTATCTACGATTTTAATTTATTAATATCGTACTCCCAGGGAACTGGTAACGACTTAGTAGTAACTATCCCTTAATCCTAACATTCATCTTGTTATCTAATTAGTCAATCGATAATCAATACTTTGAGATTGATTGGTGATCCCACTCACCCATAACAAGCAAATAGTATTCAAGATTAGACATGCATCCATCAGTTTAAGCTCAGTTATTACATTTTGTTTGACCTTATCTTCGAACATTTTAGATATATCTTGATCTCTAAGGCAATTATGAAATGTAACCATCTGTTTACCATATCCGAGTTACCTAGTGTATTCACCCCTACCTTGGGATGATCCTTCTCATCTGTCGGATTAAAGTATCCATGAACGGTACCCTATGTCACTTCGGTATCATGTCACTTAACCCTAGGATTGGCCTAGCGTACAAACTCAGCTTTATTAGGGTACTCTGATGCGTTTCGGTCGATGTGCTAAATAGGTGTTATTGTACCCTATGTTGATTATGAATAATTAAGGATTGTGAGCGACTAATTGTCACATTTAGTCTCTATGGTGTCACTTAATCAGCTAGAACCTAAGGCAGAGTACCTATCGTGTAGCTAGTCTGTTGGAAAGTATCTACGATTTTATTAAATAAATATCGTACTCCCAGGGAAGTGGTAGCGGCTTAGTAGTAACTAGCCTTTATTCCTAACTCTTATCTTATAATCCAGTTATGCAATCTTCATCAATAACTTTGATGAGAGGGTGATTCATTCTCCCCTAGGTTTAAGTCTAACCAAACCTGAAAGTGTTTTATAGATGAGATCCTGATTTTATGTTATACTGTTACTATACGTTGATTGACCTATATTCGAGTATTTTAGACATGTCTTGGCCTGGATTGCAACTATGTTCTGTGTCTAAAGGTTACCACATTTGAGTTTCTACGCTACCGCCCCATCGCTAAGGGTAACGGCCCTACTCACGGCTCGGACTAAAGTCAGCAATGAACGCCCTATGTCACTTTGGGGATCATACCGCTCGTCTCATAACCGTCGGCATAAAACTCTACTCAGCCTACCTAGACTACTTTCAACCAACATGGTGTTCCGTAGATTATTTTATCTAGTATGGCAGACACCAATACTAATTGATGCCTGTTAAACTAAACAGGTTATGAATAGACCGTGGTTAGGAATTGTCTATAACCCTAATTTTAGTTTAAAAGAACGACAATAGACATGCAGACATAATGGATATTTAAGCAGGTGGCCATTTCTAGAAAAACATTATAACTTCAACATATATCACAAATATTCATAATAATCATAATCTGGTATTCAAACTGTTATTTGGACAAACACAATAACAACATATAAGAGAGGGACATGGGGACCGATGCCATAAAGAAATCACCCTTTACGAAGTCTCGCCGATGGAGCGTACTGCTGTATATGCCGTATTGCTTGACTTGACTCTGCTCGCCAGAACCGTCGGAGGACGCTTCCTCAGCCTAGTAACTGGGCTTTACCTTAATACCCAGCTTAAGCCCAGCCCTGTGGACTGACTCTTCGAACGCCTAGAGCCCTCTTAGGATCTCCTAACGAAATCCCGGGTATTCTATGAATACCAGAAAAGAACCTATCTATGTAAGCCTAAGATCTGAGACTATTTCTCAAAAGCTAAAACAAAACACTAACAAGAAAGAAAACTGAGATCCGAGTCTCTGAGTGAGTTGTGTACTGGAGAAGTGTACACTGGAAACCACTTAATGACTCAGATCAAGTGGAGAGGAATGATTTCAACTGCTGGAGGCCTGGGGTATTTATAGCAACTTCCCGGGGTGATTTTCATCAAATAATCGATGTGGGACTTGATATGGGGGTTCGGGACGCTCGTCCCGACCCTTTGACCAAGTCAACATTTCCAAAAATTGCGTTTTTGCCCCAAAATTTGCTGTTTTCGTCTACTTTTCACCTGACACTTCCAAAATCATAAAAACTGTGAAATTAAGTAAATAATAAACATTTAAGATCAATTTACTCTCAATTTCACCCTAATTCATATATAAAAATATGCTAAAAAGGTGATACGATTTTCGCGTATCAGATAACCCCACACTTAGCTTTTTTGCTTGTCCTCAAGCAAAGTCTACCTGAAGTTAGTGATTCTAAACCGTAGTGCAGTCACTTAAATTCCTAGTCATGTTTTTATTCCAAAAATTCTTCAGACAAGTCTTAACACAGGTCTGACTGGTTAGGTTGCTATGACAAAGTCTCAGATGTTTTTAGTAGCTTGTTATGATCAGGCAGAAAACAAATCAACAACTAGGTTGAACTTTTTTCTTAGTCACATGGTCTTCCTGATGTGTAGTGTGTGTACTAGTCTAGACCAGATAGTCAACACAATGTACTCTTGTCTTAACTACTATCAGATAACACTTTGACCCATCGCTAGACATATTAACAACAGACAACTTTTTGAGTTATGAGCTTCGGTGATCAGATTTTTTTTTTATGTTTTAGCATTTAGTTATTTTCTTTATAGATTCAGGGTATTTTGAGTCTGCTTAGAACACGTCAACTTCAACTACCCATGTAGCGAGTCCCACTCCGATGACTCCCAGATCTACACGACCTTAGGGCATCAGGCTTTAAATTCCCCGAAGGAGTGGTGCTCGAGTAGCGAAGGCCGCTGGCAAACTACCCTTATTTGATTAACTTTCTTTTGTTTCTTTTCACTTTTAGCTCAGAGTCTCATCTAGTCATTCTAACTGCCAATATATCCACAACTGGTCTAATTTTATCTAGTTAAGTCTCAAACAGGCAATTGGCTGAGGTCTCTAATCCAGACAAAGTTGTGCTCAGTTATCAGGAATTCCCTATTCCTAATCAATTAGTTAAGCAATAGTCATCAATTATCTCCTACTAACCATAACATACTACCTACATATCATAGACATAAGCAATTGTTTAACCAAGCATACTGCATTTAGAAGTCTGAAAGACGGAAAAATTTTGAATTTTTTTTGGAAGGGTGTGAAAATACGGGGAAACAAGCAAAAGCATGCAAAAAAATTTTTTCACTGCTACAGTACACCGTGCACTGCTACCCCACACTTAAGTCGGACACTGTCCTCAGTGGTCATGCATAACTAACTACCCCACACTTATTTGAAAACAAGAAATAAAACAACAAAACACAAAGAATTCTTACCCCACACTTATTCAACTAACTACGGGTAAGAAAAAAAACATAGAGTACTGAAAGAAATAACAAAACATGAAATAAAATGAAAGAGATACTCCCTTATTCTGTGAAGTACACAGTCTGCTCGGACGAGTCAAACGGCTCTCTATAAATCTTCAGGCGTTGTCCGTTTACTTTTTGAATAATGCCATCAGAATGCATTATGTCACATGCTCCGAAAGGTGATACTTTCGTGATTGTGAATGGTCCTGACCAACAGCTACGCAGCTTTCCTAGGAAATATTTTAAACGTGAGTTGTACAATAATACCTTGTATCGTGGTTCAAAATTTTTCTAGGCTCTGAGTCGTCTGTCTTGCCGGAGTTTACTTGTCATCTTGAACTGATGTGAATTTTCATAGGCTTTGAGCCACCACTTATCCAATTCGTTCAGTTGTAGAATCCGGTGTTCCTTAGTTAAGTTTTCATTGAGATTGCATTTTTGTACTGCCCAGTAAGCTCTGTGTTCGAGTTCAACTGGAAGGTGGCATGCTTTTCCATAGACAAGTCGATAAGGTGAGAATCCCGTAGTGGTCTTGTATGTTGTACGGAAGGCCCATAATGCATCCTCCAGTTTATTGGCCTAATCCTTACGGTTAACACCCACAGTCTTTTCTAAGATTCTCTTTATTCGCCTATTGGTTACCTCAGCCTGCCCATTGGTTTGGGGGTGGTAGGTTGTGGAAACGCGATGCTGAACTCCGTAATGATGAAGCACCTTCTGCAATTGAGAGTTGCAGAAGTGTGTACCTCGATCACTGATTAGGGCCTTCGGACATCCAGATCTGGCGAAAATTTGCTTAAGGAATCTGCATACGGCTCTAGAATCAGTAGTAGGTAGGGCCTGTGCCTCAGGCCATTTTGAAAAATATTCTACAGCTACTATGATGTATTTCATACCAAAAGAAGGAGGAAACGGACCCATGAAGTCTATACCCCATATGTCGAATATTTCTACACTTTGGATTACCTGTTGGGGTAGACTGTCTCGAGAAGATATGGTTCCCGCTTTCTGACAGGCATCGCACGATCTTGTAAATGTTGCGGCGTCTTTGAATATGGTAGGCCAGTAAAAGCCTGCTTCTAATACTTTTCGGGCGGTATTAGCTGCAGCTAAGTGACCGCCTGTTGGTCCGCAGTGACAATGTTCCAGAATTTGGAAACCTTCTTCTTGAGATACATACCTTCTGATCATTGATCTGCACATATTCGAAATAGAAAAGGATCTTCCCAATAGTAATATTTCAGGTCAGCAAAGAATTTTTTCTTTGTTGAGCAGTGATATCACTAGGGAGAGTCCGGGCCAAGTAATTTGCTATATCTGCAAACCAAGGGGGTGAGAAAATAGCAAATAATGCACATAGATTCTCATCCGGAAATTATCAGATATGATTGTTCATCAATGGCTTCTAGGGTCGGATTTTCTAGCCTGACAGTGGTCTGCGGCTAGTTTTCTGCCCCTTTCTTATCCCGAATTTCTATGTCGAATTCTTGAAGCAATAAAACCCATCTAATAATCTTGGTTTTGCGTCGGTTTTATTGAACAAGTATTTTAGCGAATGATCAGTATAAACAATAGTTTTAGACAGGACTAGATAAGATCGAAACTTATCAAATGCATATACTACTGCTAATAATTCCTTTTCTGTCGTAGTGTAATTTTCCTGAGCATCAGTTAAGGTTTTACTAGCATAATATATTACTGAAATTTCTTATCATGTCTTTGTCCTAAAACTACTCCTACTGCATAGTCACTAGCATCACACATAAGCTCAAAAGGTAACTCCAGTCGGGTGATGTCATGATAGGTGCAGTGTTAAGAGTTCCTTAAGTCTATTAAAAGCTTTTAGACATTTCTCATCAAAGACAAATGGAACATCTTTTCCGAGTAAATTGGTCAACGGCCTGGCTATTAATGAAAAATCTTTTATAAACCTACGATAAAAGCCAGCGTGTCCCAAAAAACTTCTAACGGCTCTCACATTTTTGGGAGGAGGTAGTTCGAAATAACTTCAATTTTTGCCTTGTCTACTTCCATACCTAGGTGTGAGATCTTATGTCCTAAACTTCCCTCTTTTACCATGAAGTGGCATTTTTCCCAATTTAAAACCAGGTTAGATTTTATACAACGTTTCAACATTAACTCCAAGTTCTTTAGACAAACCTCAAATGAATTACCAAAAACAGAAAAGTCATCCATAAATACTTCCATAGATTTTCCTAACATGTCCTCAAAGATAGCAGTCATACAACGTTGAAATGTAGCAGGTGCATTACACAAACCAAAAGGCATCCTTCTATATGCAAATGTTCCAAAAGGGCATGTGAAAGTAGTTTTATGCTGGTCCTCAGGGGAAATAGGAATTTGAAAATAACCAGAAAACCCATCAAGAAAGCAATAAAACATGTCCAGCTAATCTTTCTAACATTTGGTCAATAAAAGGAAGGGGAAGTGGTCTTTTCGTGTGGCCGTATTTAGTTTTCTATAGTCTATGCATACACGATGACCAGTTACAGTTCTGTAGGGATTAGTTCATTATGCTCATTCCTAACAACTGTTATACCGCCTTTCTTAGGTACTACCTGCACCGGGCTTACCCACTCACTATCTGAGATAGGGTAGATAAGTCCTGCATCTAACAGTTTAATGACTTCTTTCTTAACAACATCACACACATTAGGATTCAACCTCCTTTGAGGTTGCACACATGGCTTATACTCATTTTCTAGAAGAATCTTATGCGAACAAAAGCTTGGATTAATACCTGGAATGTCTGCAATTTTGTAGGCAAAGGCTCTTCTATACTTTCTGCACATGTCCACAGTCAGCTTCCTTTGTTCTGCAGTCAGATCAGCTGCAAGAATAATGGGAAGTTTCTTGTTGTTCTAGGAATTCGTAGCACAGATGAGTGGGCAGTTCCTTCAGCTCCAAGTCTGGTGGATCTTCAAACGAGGTTCGTTCTTTCTTCATCTCATCATCACCTATCTCAGTGAAACTATCAGAAGTATTTCATTTTCAGAAGGGCTAAGTTCAGGCTCCTCTAATTCTAGGGAGTCCTCACTCAGGACTTGATAGTTTGAGCATAGGTCTGTCACGTTAATTGCAATCAAGTGTTCCATGGCATCCACACAAAAACAAGTATCATCTAAATGCATGGGATACCTAAGGGTCTCATTTAGATCAAAAGTGATGTCATCATTTCCTACCCTTAACTTGATTTGACCATTACTGACGTCTATTAATGCTTTTGAGGTCGCTAGAAATGGTCGACCTAGGATCAGGGGCACTCCTCCTTCCCCATTCATATCCATAACAAAAGTCCACAGGAAACACAAATTTTCCGACCTTTACTAAGAGGTCTTCAATTATTCCCTTGGGGATTTTACTGTCCTATCTGCAAGTTGTATGCACATCCTAGTCGTTTTCAAATCATGCAATCCTAATTTATCAAATAAACTAGATGGCATAAGATTAATACTAGCTCCTAAGTCTGCTAATGCATGCATGTTAGTAATATTTCCAATTGTACATGGCAAGGTAAAACAACCAGGATCTTTCTGTTTAGACGGTAGTTTATTCAACAGAACCGCCGAACATTCTTCATTAAGAACCACCTTGTCCATGTCAAATTTTCTTTTATTACTAACAACTTCTTTTAAAAACTTAGCATACTTTGGCATTTCAGAAATAACATCAAGTAAAGGTAAATTAACATGAATCTGACTAAAATTCTTAAGAATTTCAAATTGCTCCTTATCTTTATTGTGCATAAGTCTGGCAGGGTAAGGTACTTTTGGTCGGTACTCAGGAATAAACTCCGTCTTCCCTTTCCTTGCTACTTCGATTTCGACATCCGTCGGCGTTGGGTCCTTGGAGCCTTCTTCTGGTTCATTCAGTTTGAGGGTTGGTCTCACTGTTGCTTGGTAGCGTTCCCTGGGACCTGTGAGAGAAATGGGTGGATAGCTGACCCATTTGCCTCTCTAAAGTTTGTATAGCAGCTTGTGTGTTTCTGATTGTTTGCTCGGTCTGCTTCTGTCTGTTCTCGTTCTGCTGGATTCTTTCTGCGTGAGCTTCCTGAATCTTTCTGTTGGACTCTATCATTTCCTTGTTGGAGTCGGAAATGCTCTTCAGCATGTCTCTAAATTCTTGCATGGGGTCAGTTGGAATGATATAGTTCCTTGGTGCAGGCAGAGCGACTTGCTGGTTCTGCGGATATGGCAGTTGATGAGGCACTCTTTTCTGGAAGTTAGTAGTCCCGGGATTGTTTCTCCAGCTAAATCCCGGATGGTTCTTCCAAGTGGGATTGTAGGTATTTCCTATAGGAGCAGAGTTCACTGCGTCCACTTGTTCCATCTCCTCTGGAATAGTTAATATCCCATTACCATAACAATCCCCACTGAAATGTGGTCCTTGGTAAAATTCGCAGACTTGGTATACTGACTGAATGCTTTTCCCTTGTTGGAAAGCATCCAGCTGATTAGTAATGCTGGCCTTCAGTGCCTCAAATTGATCATCAGTGGAGGCAACGACCGCATTTACTGGTTGCTTCTTAGCTCGGTCACTTGTGCACCAATTCTTGTTGTTCCTGTAGAGTCTCTCCAGAGCGTTTCTAGCATCTACATCACTCGTTCCATTGAAACCGCTCTGGGGATTAAGTCCATCAAGAATTTGCTTACCCATGTCTGACATACCCCCATAAAATTGCTGAATCAGCAATGCCTCGGTAAGTCCATGTTGGGAGCAGAGCCTGAGTAGCTCCTTGAATCTGTCCCAAGCTTCGATCACTGTCTCATCAACAGCTTGAGTGAAACTAGACAGAGCCCTTCGATATTCTAGGATTCTTGCTGCAGAGTAGTACTCTTCTAGGAAGGCTTTGCTTAACTCGTCCCAAGAGGTGATGGAGTTAGTAGGTAGCCGGGCCAACCATCTCTTAGCTCTGTCCCTCAGTGAGTAGGGAAAAAGGTTGAGTTTAGTTACTTCTGCAGTATGATCTCCCTTGAGGCCTTCGTAGAGAGAAGAGAAATCAGATAGGTGTTCCAACGGATTCTCGGCTGCATATCCTCCAAACTGAACCCGATTTATAATCAGCTGGATCACATTCAGTTTAAGATCATAGCGAGTGTTCCCAGGGATTCGGATGGCAGATGAGACTGGGATAGTCTGTGGCTGGATGTAGGATTCGAGGGTAGGTCTTTCAGCAGCCATCTCTGTTCTTCGCCTATTAGCTGTGCGAATGATTCGTTCAGGATTCTCAACTGGTGTTTCGAGGTTAGCTTCTGAAGATCGAGTCATGCAACTACAGAGAAGAATACGTTTTAGCTTGAGCAAACTGGTTAGTGGGGTTACAGGGAAAGTGGAAAATTAAAAACTCGAAAACAACAAGAGAACAAAACAAAACGACTATTCAATTATGAAAAGGAGATAACACAAAAGATAGGGAAAAGAGAACAACTTACCATTAAACAAGAAAAGTACAATTTTTTTGGATTTTTAAATTTTAAATTTTTTTTCTTTTAATATTTCGAAAGTAATTAAATTCCCTCAATATGGTTTTAGAATGATTTTCTAAAATTTGATTATCCTAAGTGTCTTAATTCCAAATAACATCTAAAATTAATTAGTTATAATAATCCTATATTTCAGAAACTGATTGTCTAACTAGTATAAGAGAAGTGTTGGGTTAAGGTCTAGGTTACTACCGTTACCTATCATAAGTCTCTAGAATTTTGATCAGGAATCCTAAATTCATTATGATATTTCCCCGGCAATGGCGCCAAAAATCTGATGCGTTCCGGTCGATGTGCTAAATAGGTGTTATTGTACCCTATGTTGATTATGAATAATTAAGGACTGTGATCGACTAATTGTCACATTTAGTCTCTATGGTGTCACTTAATCAGCCAGAACCTAAGGCAGAGTACCTATCGTGTAGCTAGTATGTTGGAAAGTATCTACAATTTTATTAAATAAATATCGTACTCCCAGGGAAGTGGTAGCGGCTTAGTAGTAACTAGCCTTTATTCCTAACTCTTATCTTATAATCCAGTTATGCAATCTTCATCAATAACTTTGATGAGAGGGTGATTCATTCTCCCCTAGGTTTAAGTCTAACAAAACCTGAAAGTGTTTTATAGACGAGATCCTAATTTTATGTTATACTGTTACTATACGTTGATTGACCTATATTCGAGTATTTTAGACATGTCTTGGCCTGGATTGCAACTATGTTCTGTGTCTAAAAGTTACCACATCTGAGTTTCTACGCTACCGCCCCATCGCTAAGGGTAACGGCCCTACTCACGGCTCGGACTAAAGTCAGCAATGAACGCCCTATGTCACTTTGGGGATCATACCACTCGTCTCATAACCGCCGACATAAAACTCTACTCAGCCTACCTAGACTACTTTCAACCAACAGGGTGTTCCGCAGATTATTTTATCTAGTATGGCAGACACCAATACTAATTGATGCCTGTTAAACTAAACAGGTTATGAATAGACCGTGGTTAGGAATTGTCTATAACCCTAATTTCAGTTTAAAAGAATGACAATAGACATGCAGACATAATGGATATTTAAGTAGGTGGCCATTTCTAGAAAAACATTATAACTTCAACATATATCACAAATATTCATAATAATCATAATCTGGTATTCAAACTGTTATTTGGACAAACACAATAACAACATATAAGAGAGGGACAGGGGGACCGATGCCATAAAGAAATCACCCTTTACGAAGTCTCGCCGATGGAGCGTACTGCTGTATATGCCATATTGCTTGACCCGACTCTGCTCGCCAGAACCGTCGGAGGACGCTTCCTCAGCCTAGTAACTGGGCTTTACCTTAATACCCAGCTTAAGCCCAGCCCTGTGGACTGACTCTTCGAACGCCTAGAGCCCTCTTAGGATCTCCTAACGAAATCCTGGGTATTCTATGAATACCAGAAAAGAACCTATCTATGTAAGCCTAAGATCTGAGACTATTTCTCAGAAACTAAAACAAAACAGTAACAAGAAAGAAAACTGAGATCCGAGTCTCTGAGTGAGTTGTGTACTGGAGAAGTGTACACTGGAAACCACTTAATGACTCAGATCGAGTGGAGAGGAATGATTTCAACTGCTGGAGGCCTGGGGTATTTATAGCAGCTTCCCGGGGTGATTTTTCATCAAAACATTGATGTGGGACTTGATCTGGGGGTTCGGGACGCCCGTCCTGACCCTTTGACGAAGTCAACATTTCCAAAAATTGCATTTTGCCCCAAAATTTGCTGTTTTCGTCTACTTTTCACCTGACACTTCCAAAATCATAAAAACTGTGAAATTAAGTAAATAATAAACATTTAAGATCAATTTACTCTTAATTTCACCCTAATTCATATATAAAAACATGCTAAAAAGGTGATACGATTTTCGTGTATCATACTCTAACAAACATGGTGATTTGTTTTGTTATTTCTTCCTAATCTGGCAGACCTTTTACAGTCTGTTAAACTAAACCGGTTATGATTCAGACCTTGGTTAGGAGTTGTTTGTAACCCTAGTTTAATTTAAAAGGACACGACAATTCAACATTCATAATGATAACTCTAGCTCTATGATCTTCCCGGGAAAATGAATAGCATCTCAAATTGTAAAACATGTATGATATATAGAATTCAGTATCAAATTAATATTCAGATAAAACAATTCAAAAACATACAGAACCTCGTCTAGGGGACCCACTATCATAAAGTAGTCACCGCTTTATGCAGGTCCAGCCGGCGCTGCAGCTCCTGTATGCTTCTGACTGCTCGATCCTACTCTGCTCGGCAGAGCCTTCGGAGAACGCTCCTCAGACCTAGTAGCAATTGCTTTACCTTACATCCCGGGCTTAAGCAAATTGCCCTAATCTGACTAAGAACATGCACCCTATCTCTCTCTTAGGATCTCCTAACGAAATCCCGGTATTCTATGATACCAAAAACGAACCCTATCTAGTCGTAATCTAAGATTCTGAGACAGATTCTCTGAAAACAAAGAAAACGAGAAACTCTCTAAGAATAGAAATAAACTTATACTGAGCCCGAGTCTCTCAGTGACTTATGTACTCGAGAAAAATGTACAATCGAAGTCACTAAATGACTTAGATCGAGTGGAGAGGGATGATCTCAACTCATGGAGGCCTGGGGTATTTATAGCAGCTTTCTTGAGTGAAAATCTCCAAAAATTTCGATGTGGGACAACTTCTGGTGCTTCGGGACGCCTGTCCCGAACCGTTGACCAAGTCAGCATTTCCAAAAATTGAATTTTTAACCCAAAATTTGCTGTTTTAGTCTACTTTTCACCTGACACTTCCAAAATCATAAAAACTGTGAAATTGAGTAAATAACAATCAATTAAGATCGATTTCCTGTCAATTTCACCCTAAATCATACATAAAAACATGCTAAAAAAGGTATATGATTTTCGCGTATCACGCACCGTGCGACAATCTTCCCTCCGTGAGACTGGGACGAGGATATCACGTTCCTCGTCATCTCCCAGCTCCAGCCGCCGTCCCATCTCAGAGAGGTTGGGACCCCAACCAGAGACTTCCCAAAGCTCCCAAGATCTACGGGAATAACTCAATTCGAAAAGAATTGTGGAAACAGAAAAGGAATTACAACGGCTACAACGAGAAAATGAACAGCTGAAGCGGGATCAAGAGCTCTCAAAGCAATGACTAAAGCTGAGGGCTGATTTCAGAAAGGCTGGTGCAGATCTGCCCCCGCCGAGATTGTCCGGAGCCCCCTTGGAGCTTCCACAACGGACACAAACAGCCACCAGGAAAGATGAAAGGCGTGGAACGCGAACGGGCAGGAAACAGGCAGTCAGCGAAGTAGGGGAAAGCCATCATTCCTCTAAGCCAGTTCACAAAAGAAGGGCCAAAAAGCGGTCCCCAGAAGGTAGCCCAGAGACTGGAAAGAACCCCACCAAAGTTCACAAATCCAGATCAATCGAACTGGGGCCTTTCGCCAAATGGATCCAAAACGTCTCCCCGGATCCACAACTTAAACTTCCACAGTTCGTTATATACTCAGGCTCGTCAAAGCCTATCGAACACATATGTCGGTACAAGTCGGCCATGAGACCAGTCACAAACGACGAGGCCACCCTATGCAGAGCTTTCCCGACTACGTTATCCGACAAGGCGTTAACCTGGTTCACGTCTCTTAAAAAGGACACCATCGACTCATGGTATACTTTGGAAAAAATGTTCCTGGACAAGTTCAGCACCGCAGGAACAATCCCGAAAACAAGGGGGGATTTAGCTAATATCAAGCAACGGGAAGGTGAAACGTTGCTTTCATTTTTGGAAAGGTTCAAGAAAACCTACGAAGATATTGAAGGGATCAGTCAAGACACAGTGATCACGTGTTTTGAAGGAGGATTCAGGTCGCAGATGCTGTACACCGAACTCCAACTCCGAAAGCCAGAGACTATTGGAGAAATGTTCAATATTGCTCGAAAAGTAGCACTGGCGGAGAGCAGTGCACTTGAATCTACCACCATGTCCCAAAGGAGAGCAACCAAAGCATGTGGCCTCGAATTTCCCAGAACAGAGGGACAAAAATCGAGGTAAGAGATTTGAAACGTTCACACCTTTAAATGTCCCAAAGGAGAGTTTGATTGTAGTTTTAAAGGAGAAGCACGGAGTATGGGATCCCGCACCGATGAAGGCACAGACGTACACCTCGCGGGATAAGACCAAGTTCTGTGGATTCCACAGAGACTACGGTCACACGACGGAGGAATACTTCCAACTGAAGAGAGCCATCGAAAAGCTCATTCAGGAAGGATGCTTGAAGGAGTACATTGCTGGTATACAACAGCAGAAAGACAAGGGAGAAAGGGTAATCAACATGATTAACCCAGAGCTGGGCTCAGTGAGAAGAATAAAGAAGAGAATCTACAATCTCACCAAATCATACCTCGTCCCGAGGTATGAATTCGAGCAAACGGAGGTTATTACTATCACCAATGAAGAACTAGAAAGTAATGAGGAAGCAAAAGTTAGTCCTATAGTCATCGAGATGCGGATGACCAGAGAGGGGATTGACAAGTGTACAGTAAAAAGGGTTCTGGTCGATACTGGAGCCACGAGAAACATCATGTATTGGCGATGTTTCGAGTAAATGGGCTTGAGAGAGGAGCATCTCAAAACCAGCAGAATGGTATTGGAGGGGTTCACACCGGAAAAAGTACCAGTTAAGGGAACAGTGAGACTGCATGTCACCCTTGGTGAAGGGGACAAGGCCCGAACGGAGGAGGTCAAATCCTATGTTGTGGACCTAGAATCTCCTTACAATGCCATAGTGGGAACACCTTTCCACGCGGCTTTCGATATGGTAATCTCTACCTCTCACCAGCAAGTGAAGTTCCACACTTCGCGAGGTGTCGAATTTGTAAGAAGCAGCCCGCGGAGTTTGCTAGGGCAAATCATGAAAATAAAGAGGAAAAGAGACTCTCCCGACAAAGTTGGGAATGTCAATGTAGTGATAGAAGATCCCGACCTGAGGGTGCAAGGAGACATGGAGAAACAAATTTGCAACCCAATCGCCCAAGTATCGCGGGATAACGAGTTTGACGAGGTGGAAATAAATCCAGACTATCCTAAGCAACTAGTCAAAATTAGGAGAGACATCCCAGATCAACTCCGGCAAGACCTCATCAAATTTCTCAAGGAGCACCAATGGAGCTTCGCATGGTGTACAGAGGATATGCCAGGAATCGACACCTCGGTCGCAGAGCATGCCCTGAATATAGACCCGACATACCGCCCAATCAAACAAAAGTCCAGACAATTTAGCGAAGAAAAAATACAAGGCATGAAGGAGGAGGTAAATAAACTTTTGCAAGCGGGATTCATTCGCGAGGTAAAGTATCCCACTTGGCTTGCCAATGTGGTAATGGTTAAAAAGTCCACTGGAAAATGGAGAATGTGTGTGGACTATACGGATCTAAATAAGGTTTGCCCCAAAGATTGATACCCGTTGCCTCGAATCGATGCGCTGGTAGATTCAACAGCGGGGTACAAGTACCTGAGCTTCATGGACGCTTTTTCTGGGTATCATCAAATAAAAATGAAGCCTAGTGATCAGGTACATACTTCGTTCCAAGTTGCAGGGGCCATTTACTGCTATAATGTCATGCCCATCGGGTTAAAGAATGCAGGAGCGACATACCAACGAATGATGAATTATATCCTCCGAAGTCAAATCAGAAGGAATATAGAGGCGTATGTCGATGACATGGTGGTTAAAACCAAGCACGACACCTCACACCTGGAGGACTTAGAGGAAACCTTCTCCAACCTGGCGAGGTACAACCTCAAGCTTAATCCGACTAAGTGCACATTTGGAGTAAAATCTGGTAAGTTTCTAGGCTTCATGACATCTGAACGAGGAATCGAAGCCAATCCGGAGAAATTGGAGGCCATAGCTCGGCTCACTGAGCTCAGATGTGTCAAAGACATCCAAAGGCTAAATGGATGTATCGCTGCATTAGGAAGGTTCGTTTCGAAGTCGGCAGAGAGGTGCCTCCCATTCTTCAAAGCTTTGAAAAATTCGAAGAATGACTTTGTCTGGACTCCGGAGTGTAGTCAGGCCTGGAAAAGTTTGAAAGATCATCTGCTAGATCTTCCTTTGCTACGACCTCCGAGCATTGGAGAAACACTCTTCTTGTACTTATCATTTTCTGATGTGATTGTGGCGTCGGTTCTGATCAAGGAAGAAGGAACAAAGCAACACCCTGTATACTTCGTCAGTAAAGTCTTGAACGATGCGGAGTCCAGATACTCTAACATTGAGAAGTTAGCATATGCTTTAGTGATTTCTACACGGAAATTGAGACCGTACTTCGAGTCTCATCCTATTGTGGTCTACACCAATGCCCCGCTAAAGCAAGTTTTTCATAAGCTGGATCAATCTGGGAGAATGCTGCGCTGGTCTATTGAGCTGTGCGGGCAAGATATCACATTTAAACCTCGAACAGCAATCAAGACACAGGCCTTGGCAGACTTCCCCGCAGAAGGATCCTTCACGAAATGTAGCTTGGACATGGCTGAACATCCAAAAGAGCCATGGGAGCTGAAAGTCGATGGGCCAGTGAACTCTAGCAGAGTCGGGGTTGGGCTTGTCTTGACATCGCCGAACAAAGAATACTCAGAAATGTGTGCCATCATGTTAAAGTCCGATCTTTCAAACAATCAAGTGGAGTACGAAGCACTGCTAAAAGGATTAGAATGGGCCCATGGGGCGAACATCAGATCCTTGAAAGCATACAGTGATTCACAACTGGTGGTGAATCAAGTCCAAGGGACTTACGCAGTGCAATCAGAGGGTTTACAGTCTTATGTAGACGAGGCCAGAAATTGGAGGGATAAATTTTCTCCTTTCTCGTTGTCCCTGATCAGCAGAAAAGACAACCAACAAGCAACAGACTGGCAAAGATCGCATCAGGAGAAACGCCCAACGAAGAAGGGATTCCTATAGAAGTAATACCTACAGAGGTTGAGCCAGAGATCATTCAATGCCTACATCCTACTTCGGCCAATTGGGATGAAAAAATAAAAAACTTCATCCAGCATGGGACTCTCCCAGACGATGCTACTCGGGCGTGACAAGTCAAAAGGCAGTCTGCCAGGTAAACAATTCACGAAGACGTATTATACAAACGGTCTTTTACAAGGCCCTTACTTCGTTGTATCCCTCCGTCTCAAATTGACGACCTGTTAGCTGAAATACACGAAGGAGTGTGTGGAGGACATCCAGGGGCCCGAGCTCTAGCTGAACGAGTAATCAACCAAGGTTATTACTGGCCGACACTCAGGGAGGATGCCAGAAAATATGTCAAAAAATGCGAGATGTGCCAAATTTTTAGGACTATTCCCCAATTACCATCGGTTGAACAAACCCCGGTAGTGGCAGCCTGGCCATTTGACATGTGGGGTATGGATTTAATGGGAAAGTTCCCAAGGACAAGAAATGGATGTGAATACTTGGTCGTAGCGGTGGATTATTTTTCAAAATGTATTGAAGCAAAAGCCCTCACACACCCCACGGAGGAAAATGTTTCTAAATTCTTCCGAGAACATGTCTTATGTCGCTTCGGGATACCCATGGCAGTCATTACGGACCACAGAGTGCAATTTTCAACAAAGTTCATCGTAGAATGCCAAAGGTTGCACATCAAGCACTGGAAGTCATCTGTAGCACACCCTCAAGGGAATGGACAGGCAGAAGTTGCCAATAAATTAGTGTTAACAGCACTAAGGAAAAATTTAGAAGGAAAGTCTAACAAATGGGCTGATGAATTAAACACCGCTCTATGGGCAGTACACACTTCGACTAGGGGCCCCACCGGAGAAACGGCCTACGCATTGGTGTACGGATCCGAAGCAGTAGCACCAGCCGAAATGGCATTGCCCACAGCCAGAGTGGCGATGTACAGCGAGGATGTCAACAAAGAAAGAAGAAGTCTGGAGCTAGATCTACTAGAGGAAAGAAGAATAGCAAGCCGCCTAAGGTCGCAGTCGTTCAAGGAAAAGACGAAAAGGGCCCATGATAAAAAATTATTCAAGCGACCGATAAAAATTGGGGACTGGGTACTTCGAAAAATAGAGGGCACGGCAAGACATATACAAGCAAACAAGCTGACCCCAAACTGGGAAGGACCGTACCTCGTAAAACATGAAGTAAGACCCGACACCTACAAACTCATGAACAAGGATGGCGTTCTTCTACCAAATTTGTGGCATGTAAATCACCTAAAAAGGTACTATGTATGAGATGCATTTGGGTAAACTTTATTTTGAATATCAAATCGTCATTAAGGCAAGTTGATGAATTTCCAAAAATGTTCTGCCTAGAAATAAAGTTATTATTCAAGTACAACTTCAAGCACGATCTCGATTATTATTCAAGTTTAACTTCGAGCATGATCTCGATTACTATTCAAGTTTAAATTCGAGCATGATCTCGAAATATACTAAGACCCACGAGTAAGGTCGTGGTCACAAATTACTAGGCTAAGGCTTGGAAAAATCCACGAGAAAGGTCGTGGTGACGAATTACCAGGCTTAGGCTTGGAAGAAATCCACGAAAAAGGTCGTGGTGACAAATTACCAGGCTAAGGCTTGGAGAAAACCCACGAAAAAGGTCGTGGTTATGAAGCACCAAGTTAAGGCTTGGAAAATTGAAAACTACCCCGAGAAAGGTCGTGGTTACAAAATGGTTGCAGAATACCAAGTTAAAAGTATACTCGGAATTTTGAAATACAAGGCTCCGAGGTATCAAGTTAAAGACTTGAAGAAAATATTTATTGTTACGAAGTATAAAGTCAGACAATGAAGACTTGAAGTACTTGTTATTCCGAAGTGTGGAGTTAGAAGAATTCCAAGAAAAAAACTGAAGGCGCGCGAGGTTCATAAGTTAAGAAAATTTCATTGAAGTTTTGTACAAAAGAGTTACACCAACAGCCTAAGTACAAAAAATCTAAATCCTAAGTTACAAAAATGGTCAAGGAGGATCTGCTGAGGTGGATCCCCTGTCAAGCATGTCCCAAAAAGTTGGAGCGGTAGGCCGCGACTTCTTCCAAAAAGGCCTTCCTCTCTTCTCGTCCCTCTCCCGGAGTGCCTCCAGCTCTTCGCCAGTAAAAGGAACGAAGTCTTCCCCTTGCCTACATAAATCATTATCAAAATTTGACTTGAAGGCTTGCAAGAGGATAGACGTGTCTTCGAAGTACGGGTGAAGCTGCCGGATAATATGCACACATCCCTTGTCCAAAAAGGAGCTGACTTCACGGTCAATCTCGTCATGATATGCAGGAGAGCTTTTAAAGTCATCAATAATTTTCTTTTTAAAGTCCTCCGAACGACAATATTCAAGCTCTTCCTGCAGGGAAATCCGGCTAGCAACACTTCATCCCTAGCTGAGTTCAAATCCTTATTCACAACTTTCAGCTCAGCATTCCGTTCCTTCATACCGGCCAACAGCCTCCCCAACTCAGCTACCTATCCGGATAGTTGCATCTTTTCAGAGTTAACCAATTCCAGACGAGCTGCTTGGTTGGCCACTTCTTGCTCCAAGGAGAGTAGACGAGGTTCGTTGGCTGCCCGCCACTCAGCGTCCTCCGCAGTTCGCCCGGATTGCTCCGAAGTTTGGCACTTGGAGATATGCTTCACTAAGGAGGAAACCTTTAAAAAAAAGTGAGATAAAGGTTATAGCAGGAAATTTTCTAAGGACAAAGAAAGAAGGAGACTTACCCGAGCTATCAAGGCGTCTACCCGATTGGTGGCCTCCTCAACCCCCATATCCTTCATCCCAACCAAGCTCTCAGGGTCATGAGCTCGATCCAAGATTGCACCCTCAAGCATGGCTGCCGTATACTTGTTGTTGAAACAAAGATTGTTGAGGGGAGGAGTTCGGGCAGTGATTTCAGCCACCAAAGCCCTCAAAGGCTCTTCCTCAGTTGGCAGTTGGAACCCCGGCTGGAGCCAAGAGGGACCGGAGCTCCCTGAGTTCACCTTAGCTTCGGCAGCCGGAGCAGACTCTTCAACAGGAGTCGGCTCCGAGTTCCTTCGGGATACCAAGGGGACAGCATCCAAGGCATCCATGGAAGCAAGGGAAGTAGGGGAAGGAGGAGGAGGAGGAGAAGGTGAAGAAGAAGATACCTCGACAGGTTGACGACGGGGAGAAGTCCTCTACCTTTGGTGAGGACGGAGTTGCTCCTTCTCATCGTTCGCCACCTCGGGTGTGGCTTCCCAGCGAAGTCCGGGTGCAGAACGAGGATTCCTGCCTCTTACTTGCCCATCCCTCGCTCTGCGAAGGGTCCTACCTCGCCCGCGTGGACTGGCGGAGGATGGGTAAGTAAGGGGAGTCTCCCCCACTGCACCCCGGTCTATCAAACACGAGGGAAACCGAGGTAGGGAGTCCAGGTGTGACTGCCTGACATCCCTTTCCTCAACTCGGTTCTCCCAGGCCTTGCTGAACATGGTTGGACCTGCAACAAAACAACTAAGTCAATTTCTCTTGCGAAGTATGAAGATCAACAAACAAGAAAATAAAACAACACATAAAGCAACACATTACCCCGGCCTCTGCCACACCCAAGCCTAGTAAGACTACAGGGGTCACATTGAAAAGAGAAAACGGTTCCAGGGTGTATGGTCCAGTCTTCGTTTGGACTCTCCTCAGAAAACCCCAACTCTTTCTTCCTCTCAGCCAAACCAGCCCCTATGCCACACCACTGCAGGCTGGCTTCACTCAATAAATCGACGGAGGAATATACCTGGGTTTGGTTTTGGCGGCTATCTCCTAAGTCCCAGGTAATGACCTCTAGAAAGGCTTTTTCGGAGTGGCTAAGGGAAAACCCCTCTATCTGAGTCCATTGGAAGTTCTCACTAACACAAGGATGGAAAGGAAAACCTATACGTGACTCTACATTCATCCACCTACCCTTAAAATCTACCTTATTGGGCGGGGAGTTAAAAAGAACAACTTTATTTCGGCGTGGACGAAGAGAAAGATTATTGTCCAACATCCGAAGAGAAGAGAAAAACATTCTAAGAATGTTAGAAGAGAGCTCGAAGCCTAATCTACGACAAAGTCAGATAAGACAAAAAATGGTGCGGACAGCGTTTGGGTGCACCTGCCCGGGTTGAATTCTAGCATATACCAAAAAATCTACAAAGGAAGGGTCCATAGGAAGACGAAGACCCACTTCGAAGTGAGCCAAGGGAATAGGAATATAACGAAGAGACATCCTCCCTGGTGAAGGAGCTACAGAGACTCTATAGGTCCTAGGGTCTATACTATACTTACGGGCAAATGACTCTGCTTGCTCACGGGTTAGCCTATTTCTTTCTAAGGGAAAGTCAGGAGGAGGCAGTGGCATAGAAGGCTGGAATGACACCCCCTCAGGAACCTCACCCTCACCATCCCTAGCTGCTACTGTCACCTCTGGCTGGGCAGGTTGAGGATCACCGAAACCCTCATTCATAAGATCCTCAACCTCCCGTTCAGTTTCTCTCTAGGCAGCCATAACCTGCGAATGGAAGTCCAACATTCAGAACCCCATTCAAACAAAGAAGCTACCCAGAATGATAAACCCTAAAACCCAGAATAAACAACAGTTCTACCCTTATCAACCCACAGAAAAAACAGACCATACAAAAGAAACACAACAGACAACCGAGAAACCAGACTAGAAGAAAACAAAATATACCTTTTTGATGTCTGAACTTGTGATAGAATCTGAAGGAACGTGACCGAATTCACGAAGAACACAAAGGCAAAGGGAATCTTCAGAAAGCTTTAATGGCGGAAAACTATGAAGGCAAAGGAATCTTCAGAAAGTATTAATGGCAGAAAACTATAAAGGAAAGGAAGCAAAAGTGAAAGAAAAAGCCTTCGAAAGAGAGAAGCTCACTAAATAAATGAGTGAAGACTTTTTTGAAATGATTACTTGCCAGAATTGATGCACGGGGGAAAGCAAAAAAGTACTTCTGACGGCTGACATTCTGCAATTAATGACAGGCGCAGAAGTCGAAAAGACAGCCAATTCAATCAGAGACCCTAACATCAGCTACAAGTCAAGGTACCCAACACGCTTATCCCGCCAAAGCTCCCCTACTTCGTCAGACGCAACTTCAACGAGGGGCCACTAAACAGTCTTAAAAATACCACAGGGGTAAAACGGTAATTCTGTCACACCTTAATTACCCCTGATCTCACCTGACGTCATAAACACAAATTAATGGGCCTCATTAAGGCCAGACGTTACATCTTTAATTCCACATTTATGACCCGTTACTCATAACAGTCATAACGGCCCAAATCCATAACGGTAAATTCATTATAGGACTCCTATAAAAGTGAGATCTGAACATAAGGTAAGGACTTTTTTTTCCTAATTTCCATATATCCAAAAATAGTCTACTGACTTAAGCATCGGAGAGTTCACGGGGCACAAACTCCCCATTGAACGTACTTGTTTTGCAGGCTTCCAAGACGCTAAGTGTGGTACCCCGAAGTACTAAGAGCACCCAGCGAAGTACCGCTCTCCCAGAGTTATACTTCGCCTCCTCAGAAAATGGTCTTCTTTGACTTTGACCAATCCAAAAAGCCTTCTTAACGAGTCAATCATAAATCTTTCCAAATTCCCGGCACTTCAATTTACTTTTTTACCCTTTGACAGATTCGTGCAGAATCAATATATATATATATATATATTATATAAAAGAATTAAGATAAATAAAAATCTAACTTTTTCGCAATTTTTCTTTGTAATTATTTATATTTACAGCATTTCTTTAAAGCTTTTTTTTCTCTACCGATTTTTACTACTTTTTTTCTCTGCAATTATTTTTCCTATGTTTTTTTTCTGCAATTTTTTTCCTTGTGGTTTTATTACTGTTTTTTTAAATGTCTTTTTGCTGTATTATTTTTACTGATGTTTAGAAGTACTGCTGCATTTTTTTCTTCCGCAGTTTCTTACTTTTTTTCCAATAGCCTTGCTGCATTTTTCTTGCCTTTTTATTGCAGTTTCTTACTATTTTCACTATGTTCTTTTACAGTAGCTTTTTTTACTATGATTGAACTTTAAATTTATATAAATTGCCTACGTATCCCAAGAAGGAATCAAGTCGAACGTAGTTCAAAGTTGTAGTTTAAACTCGTACATCAAAGGAGTGACAATACAGTTTTAACTTGTGTGTCAAAGAGCAACAATACAGTTTTAAATCTTGCGTCAAGAACATTTTTTATCTACATCATGGAAATAGTTTATACACATATCAAGGAGTCTTCTTTCAAATTGCATATAATTTATACTCGTGTCAAGGAGTTTTCTTTCATCATGTAGAAGATTTACACTCACGCCAAGGAGTCTTCTTCATCAATGGTAAATAGTTTATACTCGTGCCAAAAAGTGTTCTTTGATGATGTAGATAGTTTACACTCTTATCAAGGAATAACATGCAGTTTAACCTCTTGCGTCTAGGAGGAACTTGATGATTTGATTTCAAGCATCACCAATAGTTGAAGTTGACTCTTCATCTTTAGAGGGAATGTTGCCCCTATTTTGGTCAACATGAATTTCAAGCTTTTCATGCGCGATGATACTTAATTCAATATCTCGCCCGCGCATAGCTAATTCTTCAAACGTATTTGGCTGAATCCCTTTCAAGATGTATTGAAAATTCCATTGCATTCCTTGGATGCACATCTTGACCGCAAATTTATGACAAATTAATCTATGTAATTCAAATTTAAATTTCTCCATCAATTGATGTAATCGATAATGGGTTCATCCTTCCATTGCTTTGCATGTTTCAACTTAACCATACTTGTTGTTTGTCGAGCGCTGTAGAAGCAATTTAGGAATCTGCTTCAAATTGGTGGCAATTGTCGATTAATCAATGAGAGATCTGAACAAATTGTTTGACTAGAGATTTTCTTACGTACCAGCATTGTTGCACATTTCCACAAAGTGAGCAATGTGTTGTTTTGAATTACCAATTCCTTCAAATTTTGCAAATTTGGTGGAAAATAGTATGTATGCATCTTCAAACTAGCAATTCTCTTCGAATATGGTTTTGAGTATGTCAACGACGAGTTTGAGTTTCCAACATATTTATCATTTATCATACCTTTAATGAAATTCTCTAATTCATTTGTCGGAATGAATCCACCAGCATAAACATGAATTGCATGTTTTCCTTTTTTGCTTTGGATCTATCAACAGCTTAGGATTATTTCTTAGCAACCTTGACTTCTCCAAGATCATTGAGTTCTTATTTTTAATTGAAGGTGACACCTTTGTTTGTCTCATCCGCACATTTTTGTGCATGTTACTAGACTCGCCATTGTTGTTCATTAATTGAGCGAGGATGTGATCTTGCATTGCTGACTACAATGTGAGGCCTTTCACCAATTTTGTCAAGTTTGCCAATTACTTTTCTATAATTGATGCATTTGTCAACCTCACAGGCATGATAGAGGTGTTTGCAGATGACTCTTTATTTTGAGCATCACTAATATTTTTGTGGATACATTGATTCAATCTGTCATGGGCTCGAGAGCCTTTTTGGGCTTGATTTTAATCCAATAGATTTGAACTTCTCCGAGGGGCATTTTGGGCTAATCTCAGAATGGATTCAACATCGAGGGCCATCAGCTTAATCTTATTCATTAAACAACTATGAATGTCTTCTGAGGGCTTTGGTATATGTACAAATATACCCCCACGATATATGTACAAATATACCCCAACAACATGAAATATCTCTAACAACCCGCATACAACATATCATCATATCTGTTCATTATATCATCACAACATAAAATATCTGGAAAAGCCCATGACACAAAAAGCCCACGACCTAGTAGACGTTGATAAATAAAAACCCCTCTGAGATGAGAGGAGGAGGAGGATCATGAAAAACGATGCCAAAAACAAAAGGGACGCCCCCAAGAAAGATTCTAAAAGGAGAAGACTCGGCAAGGAAAAGAATATGCTCAAGGGAAAAGGAGGAACAAAGGAAAGGGAATTAGAGAAACAAGAATCAGGCCACATCATATTGGAGCACATCGTGCTTTTTCATACGATTATATCTGCGAAAAAGAACATGACAACCCACAGCCGTGATTCTAAAAACCCTAAAACCCTTTTAGAAGTTCCTACAGCATCCTTGGGTATCCCTCTTCCTGTCCCTATCAGTAAACATCAACCCTTAGTAACCTCATCTACAATCGCTAACGCCAATCAGCGCCAGCAATCATCATCAACACACCCACCGCACCAACCCAAGGAAGCCCCAAACCCGTCTAGATCACATCGTCCCGACAAGAAGCTCGACCACCGTTTGATATGCATAAATCATATCACTTTTTAGCATGTTTTTAGGCATAATTTAGGGTGAAATTGGAGTTAAATCGTTCTTAATTGACTGTTATTAACACTATTTCGCAATTTTTGTGATTTTGGAAGTTTTAGGTGAAATATGCAAGAAAATGGCAAATTTTGGTGTAAAAATGTGATTTTCGGAAGTTCGGAAGTCAGGACAGGCGTCCCAAGACCAAGACAGGCATCCCGACCAGGTCAAAGACCCGGGACGGGCGTCTCGACCCGGTCAAAGCACCGGGACGGGCGTCCTGAACCCATGAACAGTATCCCACATCATTTTCTGAAGAGAAAATCACTCAGCTTCCTTGCTATAAATACCCTAGGCCTTCTACAGTTGAAATCATCCCTCTCCACTTGATTTGAATCATTCAGTGGCTTTAGTACATAGTTTTCTACTGTATACGAGTCATTCAGTGATCTCATGTGTTTTTCGTTCAAGTAGGTTTTAGTATACGAGAGTTTCTCGTGTTCTTTGTTTTTTGAGAGTCTGTCTCACGATCTTAGAATACGACTAGATAGGGTTAGTTTTTAGTATTCATAGAATACCTGGGATTTCGTTAGGAGATCCTAAGAGAGTACTAGGTGATCGAAGAGTTAGTCAACAGGGCTTTGCTTAAGCCCGGGACGTAAGGTAAAGCAATAGCTGCTAGGCTGAGGAAGCGTTCTCCGAAGGTTCTGTCGAGCAGAGTCGGGTCAAGCAGTCTAGGATATACAAGTAGTTGCTCCATCAGCGGACCTAATAAAGGGTGAATACTTTATGGTGGTGGTCCCCTTGTCCCTCTCTTTATATTTTTGTACTGTATTTGTCCAAAGACCCATTTGAATATTAAATTATGGTATTATGAATATGTATTTTGCATGTTGAAGATATTTACATTTTTCCGAAAAGGTCACCAACTTAATTATCATTATGTCTGCATGTCTACTTGCTCTTTTAAATTAGATGAACGGTTATAAACAATTCCTAACCACGGTCTAATCATAACCTGTCTATTTTAACAGGCCTTAATTTAGGGCTTTGTGTGACGACGGAAGCATTAAGGTCTGCCATATTAGATAAAATAACCTATAGATCACCATGTTTGTTAGAGTAGTCTAATGAGGCTGAGTTTGTGTGTTTATGCTGGCATTAGGGCAAACGGCATGATCTCCTGAGTGACACAGGACTTTCATGGATGCCTTTAGCTTGAACCGTGAGTAGGGCCATCAATGGCGATGGGGCGGTTTATTAGATAACTCAGATGTGGTACACAAGTAGAATCAGTATGTAATTGCAATCTAGACCAAGATATTTAAAATACTCGAAGATAGGTCAATCAACATATAGAAACAATATAACATATATCAGAACACTTGTCTGTAAAATACTCTTGCATGCTTAATAAACTCGAACCTTGTGTAGAATGGATCACCCTTTCATCAATGATATTGATGAATGATTGCATAATTGGATAATAAAATGAGAGTTAGGGTAAAAGGATAGTCGCTACTAAGCCGTTAACACTTCCCTGAGAGTACGATAATTTCTTACATTAAAATCGTAGGTACTTTCCAACAGACTAGCTACACGATAGGTACTCTGCCTTAGGTTCTGATTGATTAAGTGACAACATAGATGCTAAATGTGACAATTAGTAATTCTATGTCCTTAATTATTCATAATCGATATAGGGTAAATAAAACCTATTTTTAGCATATCGATCGGAACGCATCACCTTTCACATTCTATTTCATTACATAAAGATCGACTGAATGTAAACGTGCCATATGACGATATTATGCAGAATTTACGAAATATCGCCAACTACGTCCAATCCAAGCGATTAAGATCAGACCCAGAATTAGTAGACAATGCCACATCTCACTTCCTCGAAACCACTGGGTCCTCAGCCGACGTTATAGCGCCCCCAAAACGCCACCGTAAATCGCTACCAACAAGACAACCCAATCACCCCACCATTAGACCACCTGGGCATGACAAACAACAGGTACACAAACCCATATTTCCCGATAAAGACATACACCAACAACCACTTTCAAACCCACAAATCAATACAGTCCCACTGGCTCAACTTGCTCCACCAAGGCAAACCCCGATACCCCAAACACTTTCGGGTAACTTAGCATAGCCGATACTTTACCCTACTGCCCCACAACAGCCGCAAGCACCAACGCACACGTGGTATATTCCATCACAAAACCCCGGAACCCAAGAATTCTTCCAACCACACCAGAATGTTCAATAACCTGCCGCACCCATTCCTGGATCTGCATCTGCAAATGCACAATTCAGAAAGTTATGCGACCAGGTTCAAATTGAACCCCCTCAGTTAATACCAAATGACGACATTCTCCCCAGGAACACACTTGACAACAACCCCCTAGCTTCGGCGTATGCCAAGGGTCCATTACCGCCAACATTTCAAATTCCCACATTCTCTCAGTACACCGGATATTCTGATCCCAAAATTCACCTCAGACAGTTCACCACAACAATGGTCATGCACGGAGCATATGATTTTTTATTATGCCTATGTTTTTCGATGACATAGGCCGAACAAGCACAGGCATGGTTTGGCAGCCTACTTTCTGGATCTATTTTTTCTTTCAGACAACTCAACAACAATTTTCTACAACACTTCGAAGCGTTCTGGACAGATAAAAAGACTCGTCTTGAACTTTTACAAATTCGCCAAAACATAGGGGAATCTTTATCCTCATATCTTCAGCGGTTTAACAAAGAAGTATTACTCACTAAAGATTATACAGATTCCTTTTATGTCGAAGCATTCCGTAATGGACTCATCAAAGGAGAATATTCACACCAATTAAACATACAGGAACAACGTACCATGCAAGAATTACTTACACAGATCGGAGCATGGATAAAAGCAGAAAAATTATCTTCCTCCATGGAAACCACTCAAGCACAAGACGCTGCCCGTAACAATGCATTAACCACATCCATGTATTCCCAAGCCAGAAACACCCAACCTCCAAACCGATTCCCAAGCCCCGAATATAGACCCCGAACGGCAACACCCATCACTGATCAATGGATACCCCGTTTCTCCAAATATAATACACCCCAATTTACACCCTTGACTTCTGACAGTGCTACCATCTGGCAGAATATAGAATCGTTGGGTATATTACAAGCTCCACGCCCGATGCCATCCCCACTTGAACTCCAAAACCAACAACATTTCTGCACATTCCACAAAGAAGTCAAGCACACAACAGGAAACTGTTTCGCCTTGAAACAAGTAATCGAAGCAGCCATCCAAAAATGACATTTACGAGAATACATCCGGATGCCGAATACAACAACAACAACTACCGATAATCTCCCACGACGCCCCCCCCCCCCAACATCATCAACCTCATAGATGATAATAACCCCCAATTCGGGAACCCACCACAAAAACGCATCAAATTCGCCGAATCTGATAAAAAAACTAATATCCCACTAATCATTTCTCTACACATCGAATCATATTTCATCTGTCGCATATTAATAGTTACGGGCAGTTTTACTAACATTATGTACTACAAAACCTGGAAGAAAATACACTTGAATGATAACCTCATACAACCATACTCCACACCAATAATTGACTTTTCTGGCACCACCCCCACCCTCGCAGCATTGCCAATCTACTACTTCAATGGGGGCCACCTTCTCACCTCCAACAACAAATAGCCACTTTCGTCATCGTAGATTCACCATCACCTTATAACATCAAACTCGGTCGCCCAGCGCTGAATGCAAAGCAGGCACAGATTCAGACATTTCGTAGTGATATGATCATATCTTTACCTTTCGGACCCTGGATAATCCCCGGAGACGAGCCAATCTAACAACTTGCTACCTTACAAAAAACACACCATCAAAGCTATTGGCCGATTCTTTTGACGAACCAGATCGCAATATGACCCCCGTCGACCATCCAGAATGCCAAATCAGAATAGGTGCTTCCCTCTCCAGTCAATTACAACGACATATTTTAGAACTTGCGGCAGAATTTTCCCATATTTTTGCTTGGTCAGCCACATCAGGCTTCTCGATTTTTATTCAGAGGCATTTGAGTTTCTCATTATCGACTTTAACGAGAGGAAGAACCAAATCGACAGAGTTTCATTATTCTTTAGATTTTTCTCATCTTCAGAGCTTCTCCTTCTACTTTTTTTGTCTTCTAACTTTTGTTCTTTTATTGAGGGAATTTACCATCTATTTATAGGTGAAGGGGTGATAATCAATAGCTATTACGTTTTCACGTGTCACTAATCTAACGACTTGAATCTATCCATATCTTGATATATATTTAAAATATATAAAAATAAAAATTTATTATATATTTAAACTTTAAATATATATATATATATATATATATATATATATATTTAAAATAATCTAGATAAAATTTAAGTATCTACAAATTAAAATTTTTGAACAAATTTTCTTGTATTTCCTGTAAAATTGAAAATTACACAAAAACATGAATTACGTTTAACAAAGTATATTTATAAAATTTAATTACAAGGTTTTATTTATGTGGATCAACTCATTCGATCCAACGTGGGTTTGAGGGCCTTTTTTGTGCTTGATCTTGATCCAATGGATTTGGACTACTCAGAGGGGCATTTTGGGCTTGATCTCGGAATGGATTCAACTTCGAGCACCATTGGCTTGATCTCGATTTGTTGAACTATAGATTTCTTCGGAGGGATTCTGAACTTTTCTTCAAAGGCCTTTGAATTTCTCGGAATGGACTTTGATGAGAGGAAGAACCAAAACGATTGAATTTCGATATTTTTTAGATTTCTCTCAACTTCAGAGCTTCTGTATATCAGTTTCTTCTTATCTTTGTCAGAGCTTCTCAGTTCAGCTTCTTCTTGTCAGCTTCTATCAGCCTCTATTAACTTTTATCTAGCTTATGTTTAAAGACTTTGCATCGAGAATAAGTTCCAAATATTTAATAGTCGCAGTAATGCTATTTTTTTTGTGGTCACCATCAATGATGCTCTTTATGATCGTCAACAATGTTGCTCTTTATGGTCGTCAACAATACTGCTCTTTATGGTCGTCAACAATGCTGCTCTTTATCAATGTTGTTGCCACCATAAAATTCTTCAACTTCAATCTTTATCACTGTCAACCACATCCTCTATTTTTGAGTGATTTGATAATAATTTTTGTTAATAGACTAGCTTCAAGCCCTTTGGTTATTTGAAAATTTTTATTTAATCTCATATATATATATATATATATATATATATATATTGTATAAAAGAATTGAGATTAAGAAAATCTATATTTTTCTCAATCTTGATTTGCAATTATTTATATTTGCAGCATTTCTTTATTGCCTTTTTTTTGTTTTTTTCCTCTTCTGATCTTTACTACTTGTTTTTCTATGTAGTTTTTGCTTCATTATTTTTTTGCATTTTCTTCTTTAATATTTCTTTTCATTTTTATTTTGCAAAGTTTTTCCCCACAGTTTCTTACTGTCTTTTTTCTGACATCCTTTTGTTGTACTTTTTTATTGATGTTTTTAGTATTATTGCTGAATTTTTTCTTATGCAGTTTCTCAACTTTTTTGCATCAACCTTTTTCTTTTTGCTATGACTGAACTTAAAATTTATCTAAGTTGTCTACGCATCCCAAGAAAGAATCAAGTCAAATGTAGTTCAAAGTTGTAGCTTAAACTCGTACATCAAATGAGCAACAATGCAGTTTTAGCTTGTGCGTCAAAGAGTAACAATGTAGTTTTAGCTCGTACGTCAAGGAGCATTTTTGTATCAATATCATGGAGATAGTTTATACTTGTATCAAGGAGTCTTCTTTCATCATGTAGATAGTTTACACTCGTCCCAATGAGCCTTCTTTATCAATGGTAACAAGTTTATACTCGTGCCAAGGAGTCTTCTTTGATGATGTCGATAATTTACACTCTTATTAAGGAGTAACGTGCAGTTTAACCTCTAGCATCTAGGAGGAACTTGATGATTTGATTTCAAGCATCACCAATAGTTGAAGTTGACTCTTCATCTTCAGAGGGAATGTTGCCCCTATTTTGATATTGTTGTTGTTCAACATGAATTTCAAGCTTTTGATGCGCGATGATACTTAATTCTATATCTCATCCGCGTTTAACTAATTTTTCAAACGTATTTGGCTGAATGCCTTTCAAGATGTATTGAAGATTCCATTGCATTCCTTGGATGGACATGTCGACCGCAGATTTTTGACATAATTCATCTCTTCAATTTAGATTTAAATTTCTCCATTGAGTGATGTAATCGACAACTAGTGGTGAATTGTGCATTATTTCTTATCAATTTATATGGAATTAATCACTTTTGACCTTGATTTAACTTAATTTGTGATAAAAGTAATTTTAAGAAGGTTTTGGGCAAAATCGCACAAAAGAGCAAGTTTTGAGGTTAAAAAACAAATATTTTTTGAGAAACTCCATGATGCCACATTACACCATCTCAACTGTAGGATTTTAACGATGTAGAATATGAATTTGATAGACGAAATTGAAAAACAACACTAAAATAAGAACACACGATTTACCCAGGTTCACCCCAATTTAGGGCTACGTCCTGAAAATGAAATTCACTATTATTTTGTTTTGGTTCAATTAACTCGTTACAATGATATCCCTATATATAGGCGCCAGAACCCCCGCTCGCTGTTCTAGCAGTGGGACCCTCGAGGTGGGTCCTCGAAATATTTACCAACTCCAACATCAACATGCCACGTGGAGCGCTTGACGGGTGTCACCGAGATGTTCTTCATAGGTGGCGCTTGACGAGAGTCACCAAGACGCTCTTGACGGGCGTCAACGACACATCCAAATTTTATGATTTTTATTTTGTGAAATTCTATTTTTACCCCTATGTAATTTATCTATAAATACTTGTAATTTTATAGGATTAAGGAGGAATGGTTAAGGCTTAGAGAAACGCTACCAAAATTACTTCTCATTTTTTTTTCTCTCATCACTCTCTACATCTCTTTGTATTAGTTTGGGTGTTTGTCCCACCATAGGAAAATACCTAGATTAATTCATTGTTGTTGTAGTTTGTGAGTATTGTAATCAATTCATCCTTGAGTGATTGTTTCTAAGAGTTGTCTATACCAAGAAGCTTCAAGATCCAGTTACTTGGTGGAAGTTTTGATTGTTTGTATCACTACTTCTTCAAGAGGTTGAGATTCCAAATTGTCTCCACCCCAAAAGAGGTTTGGAGTTTCAAAGACTTGAGGATTTTGGAGAGTAAACTACTGAAGATCTTAATCATCTACAAGGAATTTAAAGATCAAGACTACCTCTCTTTTGTTGTACATTTTCTTAAACTCTTGATTCTAATTTTCTTTGTATTGATGAATTTTAGCAACAATTCCCAATAGGATTCTCCATTCTAAATTTCTTTAGATTGAATTTATGGGAATTATTTCATTGAATTATTCATTGAGTGCTTATGTGTCATATTACTATTTTCAATAATCTTGCATCATTCTCTTCTATGATTCCTCCTTATGGATGTGAGTTATAAGAGAATCTAATATGACAACTATTGATCTAGGCCAAAGGTCTATGGTTGGATGTGGGGGGGTGTTATGTGAGAACTCACGATAGTTGATCTACCACCCCTTGGGTTACTCATTTGATTTCTCCACTAAAACTATATTACTTGATGGGTACTCTGCTCTATGTGTTTGAATTTAATCTTAAAGTGACAACTTATATTTATTTGTTCAATCAATTCTCTATACTTTAATTCAACTCACTTAATTTGTAGTATATGTGTGGTACAAACACCTATTATCCACTAGAAACATGAATTGTATTTTCTCCTTGATTTGTTT
This sequence comes from Asclepias syriaca, assembly GCA_027405835.1. NCBI lineage: Eukaryota > Viridiplantae > Streptophyta > Magnoliopsida > Gentianales > Apocynaceae > Asclepias > Asclepias syriaca. The sequence continues at coordinate 12,173,661 of CM049930.1, forward strand.
TGGATCTGTCAATAGTTTCGGATTGTTTCTTAGCAATATTGATTGCTCCGAAATCACTGAATACTTCTTTTTTTTTATTGAAGGTGACAATTTTGTTTACCTCCTTCACGCGTTTTTGTGCATGTTGACTTGACTCACCAATGTTGTTCATTAATTGAATGAGGATGCAATCTTCTTGTTTTGCTGACTACATTGTGGGGTCTTCCACCAACTTTGTCAAGTTCGCCAATTACTTTGCTATAGTTGACGCATTTGTTATCGTCAAAGGCATGATAAAACAATGTGAGGGGCTAAATAGCAAAGTCTGAAAGAATCTTACACGTCGCGCCTTGACAGTCGTCAAGAACAATGTGTTGACGACTATGAAGGACCAAGTCACAAATTTTTATTTTGTGAAAGTCCATTTTTAACCCTTTATAATTTACCTATAAATATATATAATTTTACAGATTAGAGGATTTTTTTAGGCTATAAAGAAACTCTACCAAAATCTTTTTTCATCTTGTTGTTTTTTATCATTTTCTGTAATCTCTTGTATAGGCTAAGATCTTATCCTCACCATAAGAAGGATCTTGATTTTCTTACATTGTATTGTAGGATTTGATTGTTATAAATCAATTCTTCTTTAAGTGTTTGCTTCTTAAAGTTGTCTCCACCATAAGAAGCTTGAATATCCAAGTACTTAAAGTGAGTTTTCATTGATTGTATCATCACTTCTTTAAGAGATTGGAATCACAAGTTGTCTCCACTATAAGAAGCTTGGGGTTTAAAAGGATTGACGTTGCTGGTGATCAATATACCAAGATCTACATTGTTTAAGTGCCAAAGATTTGAAGAACAAGGATTAGCATCCATTTGTTGTACATCTTCCTAACTCTTGTTTTAATTTTTCTTTTGTATTTGATTTATCTAGCAACAATTTCCAATATTATTCTCCCTTCTACATTTCTTAGGGAATTTATGGGAATTATTTCATTAATCATTCATTGAGTATTTTTTGTGTCTATATTACTATTTCCAATGATCTATGTCATTTTTTTTATCATGATTCCTCCTTATGGATGTAGATCATAAGGACATCTAATATGACAACTATAGATTTAAGGTGCCAAAATTTATGGTTGGATATGTGGGTGCCAAGAGAGAAGTCACCAAGGTTAATCTAGCTACCCTTGGATCACTCAATTGACTCAATGTAATGAGAATCTCATTTGATAGATCCTCCCAAAATTTATTTGGGTAAATTGGAGATCCTACATTTTTACTTTTATGTCATTTAATTGCTTTCTTGGTTTAGATCTAGTTAGTTTTACTCTCTTGAACATTTATTCTTGGAACATAAATTTGATTTATATAGTTGAATTCTTACATAATCCATACCAAGCTCCTTGGGTTATAATGATTTATCTTATAAATGTAAAATCATTGACATTTTGATGCGTTCTGATTGGTATGCTAAAAGATAGGATTTATTTACCTATTTTGATTATGAGTAATTAAGACTGAGTCTTACTAACTATCACTTTAGCATTAATTGTTGTCACTTAATCAATTAGGACCTAAGACAAAGTACCTATCGTGTAGCTAGTTCTTGAAAAGTATCTACGATTTTAAAAATATAAATATAGTACTCCCAGGGAACTGGTAACACCTTAGTAGCAACTATCCATTAATCCTAACAGACACCTTATTTATTTAATTAATCAATCGATAATCAATACTTTGGATTGATTAATGATCCCAGCCACACATAACACATATTCATTAAGTATGCAAGAGTTATCTTATAGACATATGTTCTGATGTATGTTTACTATTTTTACTTGTTGATTGACCTATCTTTGAATATTTTAGATATATCTTGGTCTGGAATGCAATTATGTACTGTATCTGCCTGTGTACCACATTTGAGTTACCTGATGTATTCACCCTACCTTAATAATGACCCTACTCACGGTTCGAGTTAAAGGTATCCATGAAAGCTTGTGTCACTCAGGAAATCATGCCACTCACCCTAAAGCCAGCATAGTGCCCAAACTCAGCCTCATTAGGTTACTTTAACAAACATGGTGATCTGTAGGTTATTTTACCTAATATGGCATACCTTAATATAATTTATCCTAACTTAAGGCCTGGTAAACTAAAACGGTTATGATTAGACCATGGTTAGGAATTGTTTATAACTATTTATTTAGTTTAAAAGAACAAATAGAACCGTTTATTTAGTTTAAAAGAGCAAATAGATAATCAGTCATAATGTTAATTTTAGCAGGTGGCCTTTCTGGAAAAATGAGCAGAACTTCAACATGCAAAACATATATAACATAGCAATCAAAGTTTAGACGAACACAACACAAAGATATACAGAGAGGATCTAGGGGACCACCACCATAAAGTATTCACACTTTATCAGGTCCGCTGGCGGAGCGACTACTTGTATACTCTAGGTTGCTCGACCTAACTCTAATCGTCAGAACCTTTGGAGAACGCTTACATAGACTAGTAGCGATTCTTTACCTTACATCCTAGGCTTAAGCAATGCCCTATTGACTAGCTATTCACTCACCTAATGCTCACTTAGGATCTCCTAACGAAATCCCGGGTATTCTAGGAATACTAAAAACGAACACTATCTAATCAAATTCTCACAATCTGAGATAAACACTCAAAAAAGAGAGAAAATGAGACACTCGAAGATGCTAAATGACTCGTATCGAGTGCTGAGGGATGCACTCGGAGTCACTAAATGACTTGTATTGAGTGTAGAGGGATGATTTCAACTTTTGAAGGCTTGGGGTATTTATAGCAGCTGAGATGAGTGAATTTCTCTTGGAAATTCGATGTGGGACTCAAACTCACTGCTCGGGACTCCCGTCCCGAGCTTGGGATACTCGTCTCGGTGCTTTGACCGGGTCAGGATGGGCGTCTTGACTTGGGGACGGTCGTCCCGGGCCTTTGATTCGGTAGGGACGGGCGTTCTGTATCCGGGACATCTGCCCCGAGCTCAGAACTTCCAAAAATTGCACTTTTGCCCCGATATTTGTTGTTTTCTTGCACATTTCTTCTGAAACTTCCAAGATCACAAATTATGCAAAAATATGTCAATTTTAATCAATTAAGATCGATTTGGTTCCCATTTTTCCCTAATTTGTGTCTAAAAACATGCTAAAAAGTGGATATGATTTGTGCATATCATATAACCCCACACTTAGCTTTTTGCTTGTCCTCAAACAAAACCTATATGAAATTAGTGAATGACTAAATCATTGGTGCAATCACTACAAGGTTCTTAGCAATGTTTTTAGCAAAATTTCTCACTGAGTTAGATAATTCAAACAACATATATGGATTGATCGAGTTGCTATGTAAAGGTCTCAATTATTCAGTAAATGTGTCATGACCTTATAGGTTAAAACAGTTCAAAAACCTAACTAAGTTCTAGCTCTACTTAGTCACAGGGTTTTCTGATGTGTAGTCTGTTAAATCTCTAGACTAGATTGTCAACTCAGAATAAACTTTTTAGGAAGTTACCAAATAATAATTCGACCAATTATTTTGAATATAAATAGCATCATAAACAACCTCTCGGGTTCTGAGCTTTGGTGCTAATAATCTCTTGTTATGATTCCCAAATGAAAATACACTAAATGTATGTTTTAATTGATTTCCAAGGTATTTTGCGTTTGCTTTCACACATCAACTTTGACTACCCATGTGTTGAGCCCCACTCTGATGACTCTCAAATCTACACGACCTTAGGTCACCAGGCATTAAATTCCCTTCAGAAGGGATGCTCGAGTAGTAAAGGATACTTGCAAATTACCCCTTTTTACATTTAAGTTATGACACTTTCAGCTCAGAATTCCATCTAGTCATTTAAGTTTCTCTCACATTCTCAAATGGTCTAATATTATTTAGTTCTAGCTTGAAAAGATATTTGGTTGATTTTTCTAATCCAAACTAAGTTGTGCTAAAAAAATCAGGAATTCCCTACTTCTAAGTGATGAATTCAGCAAACTGATCGAAATGCTCCCTAATGGTCATCACACTCTACTGAACATATATCACAGATAGAAGCAGTTTTAATCAATTGATACTGATTTTGAAGTCTGAAAGAGTGAAACATTTTGAAATTTTTTTGGAAGAGTGCAATTTCAGTGAAAAACATAGGAAAGACATGCAAATATTTGAAACATGAGTGCACTGTGCACTACTACCCCACACTTAAGATTAACATTGTCCTCAGTGTTCATGCATATCCTATCACCCACACTTATTTGAAAAATAATATAAAAATAAAAATGAAAAACAGAAAAATAGATGAAACAACAAAAAGAAAGAAGATAACCAAAATAACAAAATACGTAAAGAAACAAAAAGAAACAAAATAAATGACTCCCTTATTCAGCAAATACAATAGTCTGCTCGGACTGGTTGAGTGGCTCTTTGTATAATTTTAAGTGTTGCCCATTCACTTTTTGAGTAGTGACGTCAAAATCCATTATGACACATGCACCAAAGGGCGACACTTCTGTGATAGTGAACGGGCCTGACCAATAGCTTCGCAACTTTCCTGGAAACAATTTCAAACGCGAATTGTATAACAATACTTTAACTCCTAGTTTGAAATTTTTCTGGGATCTAAGTCACCTATCATGCTGGAGTTTACTTATAATTTTGAATTGGTGTGAATTTTCATAGGCTTTGAGCCTCAATTCATCCAATTCATTGAGTTGTAAAGTCTGGTTTTCCTCAATCAATGTATTATCTACATTGCATTTGTTTACCGCTTAGTATGGTCTATGTTCAAGTTTGACAGGCAAATGACATGCTTTTCCATAGACCAATCTATAAGGTGAAAATGTTGTAGAGGTTCTATATGCTTTACGAAAGGCCCATAAGGCATCATCTAGTCTTATAGCCCACTCCTTACGGTTAACACCTACAGTCTTTTCTAATATCCGTTTAATTCCTCTGTTAGTTACCTCCACCTGCCCATTGGTCTGTGGGTGGTATGCTGTGGAAAAGCGATGCTGCACTCCATATTGCTGAAGTACTTTCTGCAATTGTGAGGCAGAAGTGTGTTCCCCTGTCACTGATGAGGGCTTTTAGGACTCCGAATCTAGAAAATAAATGACTAAGAAATCTGCAAACGACTCTAGCATCATTAGTAGGTAATGTCTGTGCCTCAGGCCATTTTGAAAAGTATTCTACAACTACTATGATGTATTTATTTCCAAAGGAAGAAGGAAACGGACCCATGAAGTCTATACCCCATATGTCCAATATTTCGACATTTTGGTCACCTATTGGGGTAGACCGTCTCGAGAAGATATGTTTCATACTCTTTGACAGGCATCGCAGGACTTTACATAAGATGTAGCATCTTTGAATATCGTGGGCCAGTAGAATCCTGCTTCTAACACCTTCCTGGCAGTGTTAGCTGCAGCTAAACGGCCACCAGTAGGTCCGCAGTGGCAATGTTCCAAGATCTTGAAACCTTCCTCTTGAGAGACCATCTCCTGATCATTTGATCTACACATATTCGAAACAGAAAAGGGTCTTCCCAGTAGTAATATTTCAGTTCAGCAAAGAATTTCCTCCTCTACTGGGTTGTGATATCACGGGGAAGAGTTTGAGCTACCAAATAATTTGCAATATCAACAAACCACGGGGGAGAGTAAAAAGAAAATAAAGCGCATAAACTCTCATCCAGAAATTTATCTGATATTACTGATTCATCTATAGCTTCTAGTGTAGGGTTTTCTAATCTAGATAGGTGATCTGCAGCTAGATTTTTTGCCCCTTTCTTATCCTTGATTTCTATGTCGCATTCTTCTAGCAATAAAACCCATCTGATAAGTCTAGGTTTTGCATCTGTTTTATTGAACAAATATTTCAATGCAGAGTGATCAATATAAACTATTGTTTGAACAAGACTAAATAAGATTGAAACTTGTCAAAAACATATACTACAGCTAATAATTCCTTTTCTATGGTAGTGTGGTTCTCTTTAGCGTCAGTCAAGGTTTTACTAGCATAGTATATCACATGAAATTTCTTATCATGTCGCTGTCCCAAAACAACTCCTACTACATAATCACTAGCATCACACATCAATTCAAAAGGCAAATTCCAGTCAGGTGATGTCATTATGAGTGCAGTAGTCAATAATTCCTTAAGTTTGTTAAAAGCTTTCAAACATTTTTCATCAAAAATGAAAGGAACATCTTTGCTAAGTAAATTGGTCAACGGTCTAGCTATTAGAGAAAAATCTTTTATAAATCTCCTGTAAAAACCAGCACGTCCCAGAAAACTTCTAATGGATCTTACAGAATTGGGTGGAGATAGTTTTAAAATAACTTCAATCTTAGCTTTATCTACTTCCATACATTTCTGTGAGATTTTATGTCCTAGAACAATTCCTTCTTCTACCATAAAATGGCATTTTTCCCACTTCAGAACCAAATTAGATTTTATACAATGTTTAAGCATTTATTCCAAGCTTTTCACGCAAACCACAAATGAATTACCAAAAACTAAAAAATCATCCATGAATACTTTCATAGACTCTCCTAACATGTCTTCAAAAATAGCAGTCATGCAACGTTAGAAGGTAGCAGGTGCATTACACAAACCAAAAGGCATCCTTCTATATGCAAATGTTCCAAAAGGGCATGTGAAAGTAGTTTTATGCTGGTCTTCTGGAGAAATTGGGATTTGAAAATACCCAGAAAATCCATCAAGAAAGCAATAAAACATATGACCAGATAATCTTTCTAACATTTGGTCAATAAAAGGGAGAGGGAAATGGTCTTTTCGTGTAGAAGTATTTAATTTTCTGTAATCAATGCAAACACGATGACCAATAACAGTTCTAGTAGGAATTAATTCATTATTCTCATTTCTAACAACTGTTATTCTTCCTTTCTTAGGTACCACCTGTATCGGACTTACCCATTCACTATCAAAGATAGGGTAGATAAGTCAAGCATCCAATAGTTTGATTACTTCCTTTTTAAATACATCACACACATTAGGATTCAACCTCCTTTGAGGTTGCACACATGGCTTATACTCATTTTCCAAAAGAATCTTATGCGAGCAAAAGCTTGGAGTGATACCTGGAATGTCCGCAATTTTGTATGCAAAGGCCGTTTTGTACTTTTTGAGTATATCCACAGTCAACTTCCGTTGTTCGGCAGTCAAGTCAGATGCAAGAATGATGGGAAATTTTTTGTCGTCGTCTAGGAATTCATAACATAGATGTTTTGGCAGCTCTTTCAGCTCCAGGTCTGGTGGATCTTCAAATGATGTTTGTTCCCTTTTCAGCTCATGAGCACCTATCTTAATGAAATTGTCAGAGCTAGTTTCGTAATTGGAATAACTGAGATAAGCTTTTTCCAATTCCAAAGAGTCCTCTTTCAAGACTGGATAGTTTGAGCACAGATCAGTCATGTTAATAACATCCACACAAAAACAGATGTTATCTAGATGCATGGGATACTTAAGAGTTTCATTTAGATCAAACATGATATCCTCATTTTCTACCCTTAGTTTTATTTGACCATTGCTAACATCTATCAATACCTTAGAGGTAGCTAGAAAAGGTCGGCCTAGAATCAAGGGTACACCACCTTCACCATTCATATCCATGACAACAAAATCCACAAGAAAAACAAATTTTCCAACCTTTACTAAGAGGTCTTCAATTATCCCCCTGGGAATCTTAACTGTCCTATCAGCAAGTTGTATGCACATTCAAGTCATTTTCAACTCATGCAATCCTAATTTATCAAATAAAGTAGATGTAATTAAATTTATACTAGCTCCTAAGTCTACTAATGCATGCATATTAGTAATATTTCCAATCGTACATGGCAAAGTAAAGCACCCTGAATCTTTCTGTTTGGAGGGCAGCATTCTTCATTAAGAACCACTTTGTCCATGTCAAATTTTCTTTTATTACTAATAATTTCCTTTAAAAACTTAACATATTTAGGCATTTAAGAAATAACATCAAGCAAAGGCAAATTAACATGAATATGACTAAAAGTTTTGAAAAAAATTTCAAACTGCTCCTTATCTTTATTCTGCATTAGTCTTGCAGGGTAAGGTACTCTCGGTCGGTACTCAGGGATGGACTCCTTCTTCCCTTTCCTTGCTACTTCGGGTTCGACTACTGTTAGCGTTGGTTCTCTTGAGCTTTCTTCTTCTTCCTGAACAAGAATAGGAGGATCAGAAGATTTTGAAGGAAAAGGAACTAGAACTTTACCAGATCTTAGAGTAATGTTCTTGCATTCATTCTGTGGGTTGGTCTCAGTGTTGCTTGGTAGAGTTCCTTAAGACCTATGAGATAAATAGGTCAATAGTTGTCGTATCTGCCTCTCCAAAGTCTGCAAGGCAGCTTGTGCTTTCGTGACTGTTTGCTCGGTCTGCTTTTGCCTATTCTCATTTTGCTGAATTCTTTCTGCATGAGCCTCTTGAACCTTTTTATTTGACTCCATCATTTCCTTGTTGGAGTCTGCAATGATTTTTAGTAGATCTCAGATTTTTTGCATGGGGTCAACTGGAACAACATAGTTCCTTGGTGCAGGCAAAGCGACTTGATGGTTCTGCAGATAGGGCATTTGCTAAGGCGCTCGCTTCTAGAAATTTGTGTTCCCGAAATTGTTTCTCCAGCTAAATCCCGGATGGTTCTTCCAGCTGGGATTGTATGTATTCCCATAGGAGCAGAGTTAACTGCCTCAACTTGTTCCATTTCTTCTAGAATAGTTAATATTCCATTTCCATATCAATCACCACTGATATGCGGTCCTTGGCAAAATTCACAGATTTGATATACGGGCTGAATGCTTTTTCCTTGTTGAAAGGCATTAAGCTGACTAGTGACACTAGCCTTGAATGCCTCGAATTGTTCATCAATAGAAGCATTAGCCGCATTCACCATTTGTTTCTTGGTGCGACCACTTGTGCGCCAATTCTTACTATTCTTGTAGAGTCTCTCTAGGGTGTTCCTAGCGTCTACTTCGTTAAGGCCATTGAAACTGCACTGAGGGTTGAGTCCATCAAGAACTTGCTTGCCTATTTCTGTCATACCCCCATAAAATTGTTGGATCAGCAGAACTTCAGTAAGTCCGTGTTGCGGGCAGAGCCTGAGGAGTTCCTTGAATTTATCCCAAGCCTAGATTACCGTCTCATCTGCAACTTGAATAAAACTGGAAAGAGCCTTGCGATATTCTAAAACTCTTGTTGCGGAATAGTATTCTTCCAAAAATGCCTTACTTAACTCATCCCAAGTTGTGATAGAGTTAGTAGGTAGTTGGGCCAACCATCTTTTAGCTCTGTCCCTAAGTGAATAGGGGAAGAGATTTAGCTTAGTCACCTCTGCAGTGTTGTCTCCCTTAAGACCTTCACATAGAGCCAAAGATTAGGTCAAGTGCTCGAGAGGATTCTCGATCGCAGTTCCTCCAAACTGGACCAGATTTATTATCAAATGGAGCACATTCGGTTTAAGGTCATAGCTAGGATTTCCAAGAATCCTGATAGAAGAGGATATTGGTATGGTTTGTGGTTGGATGTAGGACTCGAGTAGAGGTCTTTCGGCTGCCATTTCTGCTCTTCTTTTGTTTGCTGTAAGGATAAGGTTTCCGGGGTTTTCAACGGGGGTTACAAGGTCAGCTTCTGAGGTTCGAGTCATAAAACTACAAAAGCACACGTTAAGTCTGAGCAAAAAGTTAGTGGAGTAAAAAAATTCAAAGAGAATAAACTTTGGAGAATATACAAATAAAAGGAAAATAAAAATTTCAAAAATTTAATAACAAACAAAAAGAAAAAACTGTAACGAGAAAAAAAAATTGATTAATTCTTCGAAAATAATATTTTTCAGGAATTAATAAAATAAAATTAAAGAAAAGAAATTATTTTGTTTATAACTTTTTCTATTTTTATTTTTTCAGTTTGATTTCCTTAGTATGCTTTTAGAATGAATTTCTAAATTTTGATTACCTAAATTTCTTAATTTTAGATAATTTCTAAAATTAATTATTTATGATAATCCTATAGTTCAGGAAATTTATGAACTAATTTCAAATAAGATTGACTGTTTATTAAAGTATAGATTACTACCATTACCTATCATAAGCTTCTAGAATTTTGATCAAAAATCCTAAAATTTTATGAATGTTCCCCGGCAACGATGCAAAAAATCTGATGCGTTCCAATTGGTATGCTAAAAGATAGAATTTATTTACCTATTTTGATTATGAGTAATTAAGGACTGAGTCTTACTAACTGTCACTTTAGCATTAATTTTTGTCACTTAATCAATTAGAACCTAAGGCAGAGTACCTATCATGTAGCTAGTTATTGGAAAGTATCTACGATTTTAAAAATATAAATATCATACACCCAGGGAACTGGTAACGCCTTAGTAGCAACTATCCATTAATCCTAACAGACATCTTATTTATTTAATTAACCAATCGATAATCAATACTTTGGATTGATTGGTGATCCCAACCACACATAACACATATTCATTAAGCATGCAAGAGTTATCTTATAGACATATGTTCTGAAGTATGTTTACTGTTTTTACATGTTGATTGACCTATCTTCAAATATTTTAGATATATCGTTGTCTGGATTACAATTATGTATTGTATCTTCATGTGTACCACATCTGAGTTACCATATGTATTCACCCTACCTTAATGATGACCATACTCACGATTCGAGTTAAAGGTATCCATGAAAGCATGTGTCACTCAGAAAATCATACCACTCATCCTAACGCCGGCATAGCGCTCAAACTCAGCCCCATTAGGTTACTTTAACAAACATGGTAATTTGTAGGTTATTTTACCTAATATGGCAGACCTTAATATAATTTATCCTAACTTAAGGCCTGTTAAACTAAACAGATTATGATTAGACCATGGTTAGGAATTGTCTATAATCGTTCATTTAGTTTAAAAGAGCAAATAGATAATAAGTCATAATGTTAATTTTAGCAGGTGACCTTTCTGAAAAAATGAGCAGAACTTCAACATGCAAAACATATATAACATAGCAATCATAGTTTAGTATTCAAATCATTCTTTAGACGAACACAACACAAAGATATATAGAGAGGATCTAGGGGACCACCACCATAAAGTATTCACCCTTTATCAGATCCGCCGGTGGAGCGACTACTTGTATACTCTGGGTTGCTCGACCTGACTCTGATCGTCAGAACCTTCGGATAACGCTTCCTTAGACTAGTAGCGATTGTTTTACCTTACATCCTAGGCTTAAGCAATGCCTTGTTGACTAGCTATTCGCTCACCTAATGCTCTCTTAGGATCTACTAACAAAATCCCAAGTATTCCATGAATACTAAAAACTAATACTATCTAATTGAATTCTCACAATTTGAGATAAACACTCAGAAAAGAGAGAAAACGAGGTACTCGAAGATGCTAAATGACTCGTATCGAGTGCTGAGGGATGCACTCGGAGTCACTAAATGACTTGTATTGAGTGTAGAGGGATGATTTCAACTTTTGAAGGTCTAGGGTATTTATAGCAGGTGAGATGAGTGAATTTCTCTTGGAAATTCGATGTGGGACTCAAACTCACTGCTCGGGACGCCCGTCCCGGTGCTTTGACCGGGTCAGGACGGGCGTCCTGTCTTGGGGACGCCCGCCCCAAGCTCAGAATTTCCAAAAATTGCACTTTTGCCCCGATATTTGTTGTTTTCTTGCACATTTCTCCTGAAACTTCCAAAATCACAAATTATGCAAAAATATGTCAATTAAGATCGATTTGGTTCCCATTTTGCCCTAATTTGTGTTTAAAAATATGCTAAAAGTGATATGATTTGTGCATATCATACTTCTACTTAATCATACTACTTGATGTGTACTCTGTCCTATATGCTTGAATTTGTTCTTAAAGTGACAAATCTATAATGATTTGTTCAATTAATTCTCTTATCCTATATACCTTAACTCAACACACTTATTTGTAGTATGTTAAATAGGAGCACATCATTCATGTTGAATAACAACAATATCAAAGTAGGGGCAACATTCTCTTTGAAGATGAAGAGTCAACTTCAATTGTTATCGATGTTTGAAATCAAACTATCATGATCCTCCAAGACTCGTGAACTTAAACTACATTGATATTTATACAAAACCCTCCTAGACGCATTAGGTTAAACTGCATCTCATTGGTAAGAGTGTAAATTATTTGCATCATCAAAGACGACTCTTTGACAAGAGTATAAATTGTTTGAGAGTTGAAAGAATACTCCTTGATACGAGTGTAAACTATCGCCATGATATTAATACAAAGATGCTCCTTGACGTACGAGCTAAAAATGTATTATTTCTCCTTATAAAACGAGCTAAAACTGCATGTTACTCCTTTGATGCATGAGTTTAAATTACAACTTTAAATTACGTATGACTTGATTCATCTACGGAATATGTAGGTAGGTTGGATAAATTCTAAATTCAATTATAGGAAAAAAATGTAGCAAGGTTGTTTGAAAAAAAAGTAAGAAACTGCAATAAAAAAGCAGGAAAAGTGCAGCAAGACGGTTGAAAAAAGAGTAGGAAAAATGCAGCAATACTACTAAAACTAATTAGTAAAAAAAACATATAGCAAAAGCCTATTAAAAAACAGTAAGAAACTGTAGGGAAAAAATTGCAAAAAAAAATAGGAAAAAAGGGGCAGAGAAAAAAAGTAGTAAAAATATGTAGAGAAAAAACAGAAAAAATGCAATAAACAATTATGTAAATATAAATAATTGCAAAGTAAAATTGCAAAAGAAGATAGAATTATTAATCTTAATTCTTTTATACAATATATTTTTATATATATCTATCAGATTAAATAAAAAATTTTGAATAACTAAAGGGCATGGGGCTAGTCTATCAACAAAATTATTGTTAAATCGTTGAAGAATAGATGATGTGGTTAATACTGATAAAAATTAATGTTAAAGAAATTCAAGTCGATGTTGATAAAATTGATAGTGATAACAACATTGATAAAAAAACAACATTGTTGGCAATTATAAAAAGCAGCATTGTTGGCCGCGACGATAAAGAACAATATTGTTGGACATAAAAAAAATAGCATTGTTGGCAATGACAAATTTTTTTAAAACTTATTCCTGATACAAAGTCTTTAACATCGAAAACAAGTACCAAAAAGATAATTTTATTTTGTTTTGATAAATGGTTGTTTCGTTAAGTAAATCTGAAAAAAGAGGAATTACAAGAGAAAATACTCCCCAAAAAAAAGTGAGGAGAGAGAAGTAAAAACATAAATAAAAAAAACCGAAGACTACTCTAAAAGCACAGAATTAAATAAAGCGTACTAAACTGCCAATACTATAAAAAACCCTATAAAAAACTCAACACAAACATAGATAAACAACACAGAGAAAACAACGTAAGAAGAGAACCCAAAGGGACAATTGGACGATAATGAAATTTTATCTACATTATCTTGAATATATATTTTAAGATATTGATAGATTGAAGTCGTTAGATGAGTAACACATGACAACTTAATAGTCATTGATTGGTTGGAAGGTACCTTAACACATAGCGTAGTTACGCCCAACCGGTAGGTAAGTGTAAGTACTGCCAGATTAGGAGGAATAACATTACAGTCACCATATATGTTAAAGAAACATAATAATGCTGAGTTTGCATGTTATGTCAGTCCTAGAGTGAGAGAGTAACATGATTTCGAAGTGACATAGGATCATGAATATTGTTAAGCAACTCGAAAGATGAGTAGGGTTATTTTGATTAACCAACACTAAGAATAACGGGGGTAAATACATTAGATAACTCATATATGGTAACAAATAGATAACAGTTTATAATTGCCTTAGATCAAGATATATATTATTCGAAGATACGTCAAACAAGTTGTACAAACTGAGCTTACAAATTCTTATTGAATGCATATCTATTGAACTACTCTTTGAATGCTTTATACTTGCATATGTTGTTGTGATTCACATCTCTCAAGAAATTGATATCAAATTGATTAATTCCTGATAGATTAACTGTTAAGACTAGGTTATTACTACTAAGCTATTGATAATTCTTTAGGATTAAGATATTATAAATGAAAAATCGTAAACGCTGCCAATAGACTAGCTACACGATAGGTACTCTATCTTAAATTTTGTTTGATTAAATGACAACTATAAGTGTTAAACTTAAGTCTTTAATTACTCATAATCAACATAGGTAATGAAACACTATCCATTAGCACTCTATCATTAGAACCGCATCAATGATTATTAAAGTAGTTTTCATGATCTACATAATTATTTTTAAAGATTATATATATATATATATATATATATACGTATTCATTAAACGCTTTTAAAAAGTTTAGTTATATAAGTCTTAATTGATAAACTTCAATATATATTATAGTAAACTAACTATGAAGCAATATGGGAAGTTTCTAATACTAGTCTTATGAAGTGTTTTTATCCATTTCTTTAAAAAAATATATTAAAAAATAAATTACCAAGTTACTAATGAATATACCAATAAATTCTTGCAAAATCCAAGCATGATCTTCCTCTCATAAAAAATAACTATATAACACAAAGAGGAAATATGCACTAAATATTACGAAAGAACAAATAATTAAAGCCATCTTTTGGACAAAAAAACTTGAATCGTCAACTAAATTAAGAAAACAGGGTAAACAAGTGAAGTCAAATTCTCAGCTTTTGCTCGTATTCAAAGAACACTAGAATGGGAAAGCATGGGCCTCCACAAATGGACATGGTTTGATTCCCTGAGGAAGAAGCTAACAATCTCCTGTCACTACATATGTAATGGTCCAACGTCTCTCACGTTTTATTGTATAATATATATATATTGAGCCGACACGATTTTCCCAGGCGAAGTAACCGACTTAGAGGATCAAGAAAACCTCCCTGACGACTTAAATATCTCTTTATGGACACCATAAATGGGGAACGTTACACAATAACTCCCCCATTTATGCCCCGTTACACCTAAACGGTAAAACAGTAGAATTATTATTCATAAAGGTCTATAACGGTCCAGTACCATAATAGCCCAATCAATAATCAAGCCCATATAAAAGGGAGATCCAAACAGAAGGTAAGGGGAATTTTCCAATATATTTCCAGATATCCATTATATACTCTACTGACTTAAGCATCGGAGAGTTCACGGGGTACAAACTCCCCACCGAACTTGTTTTGCAGGTTGATCCGCGACTGTGCTATCCCGAAGTACCACATAAGCTCAGCGAAGTATCGCATCCCGATATTCTTAGCCAACTCATTTACACAACTCTCCGATTTCCCGGCACTCTAAAATTACTTTTTTACCCCTTGACAGATTCGTGCAGAATCAGTTTGGTTCCGTTACCGGGAACGTTTTATCCACTCATAATATTCATCCCTTACTCTCTCACCATGTCTCGATCCGAAGGACAGACCATCCGTCAATCTTCTCACCGACAAGAAAAGACGAGAATGTCTGTCACTTCTGGTTCCAGCTCCGGTCGTCATCCAGTATCGGAAAGGCTGGGACCACAGCCAGGAACTTCCAGGCGTTCATCTGATTTGCGAGATCAACTCAATTCCAAACGAATTGAAGAAACAGAGAAAGAATTGAGGAGATTGCGGCAACTCCAGCAAGATGAGGAAGCCAAAGGAGATCAGGAACTCTCTCAAAAATGGCTACAGTTGAGAGCGGAATTCCGACAGGCCGGGGTAGAGCTTCCCCCACCTAGATTGCCCGGAGGTTTAGAGCTCCCACAGCAGACCCACACCACGACTAAGAAGGACGATAGGCGTGGAGCACGTACGAGCAGAAAAACAACTGCTAGCGAAGTAGGGGAAAGTCACCACTCCTCTAAGCCAGTGCATAAAAAGACCGCTAAAAAGCGATCTCCCGAAGGTAGCCCGGAAGTCGCTAAAATTCCTACAAAAGTCCAAAAGTCCAAGTCAATTGAGCTGGGGCCTTTTGTTAAGTGGATCCGAGACGTTGTTCCGGACCCTAATCTTATGCTTAAGCTTCCGCAATTTGTCCTATACACTGGCTCAGCGAAACCCATTGAACACATTTGTCGATACAAAGCAGCCATGGGATTAGTCTCCAGCGATGAGGCTATTCTATGTCGTGCCTTTCCCACTACTCTAGCGGATAAGGCAGTAACCTGGTTTACGTCCCTTAAAAAAGATTCCATCGATTCATGGGACACCTTGGAAAAAATGTTCCTAGATAAATTCAGCACTGCGGGAACAATTCCAAAAACCAGGGGAGACTTGGCTAATATTAAGCAGCGAGAAGGTGAGTCGTTGCTTTCATTCGTAGATAGGTTTAAGAAAACCTATGAAGAGATCGAAGGTATCAGCCAAGACACAGTGATCACGTGTTTTGAAGGAGGGTTCAGGTCGCGAATGCTATACACCGAGCTCCAACTCCGCATGCCGGAGACTATTGGAGAAATGTTCAATGTAGCCAGGAAAGTAGCCCTGGCTGAAGGCAGTGCGACTGAGCCGACTTGGCGAAGGAAAGATAAACAGCCTGAACAATCGAAACAGGTGACCTCAAATTTCCCACAGCGAAAGGACAATAATCGAGGTAAGAAACCTGAGACGTTTACACCTTTAAATGTCTCAAAGGAAAATTTAATTGCAGTCTTGAAGGAGAAACACGGAGTCCGAGACCCCGCACCAATGAAAGCATAGACTTATGCCTCGCGAGATAAGACCAAGTTCTGTGGATTCCACAGAGATTATGGTCACACAATGGAGGAATGTTTCCAACTGAAGCGAGCCATCGAAAAGCTCATTCAGGAAGGATGTTTAAAGGAGTACATCGCAGGCGTACAACAGCGGAAGGATAAGGGAGAAAGGGTAATCAATATGATTAACCCGGAGATGGGCTCGGTGAGAAAAATAAAGAAAAGAATCTACAATCTCACTAAATCATACCTTGTCCCGAAGTATGAATTCGAGCATCAAGAAGTCATTACTTTCACCAACGAAGAGCTGGCAAGTAATGAGGAGGCAAAAATCAGTCCATAGTCATAGCAGGATGACCAGAGAAGGGATTGACAAATGCACGGTAAAAAGAGTTTTAGTGGACACGGGAGCCACAAGAAACATCATGTACCGGAGATGCTTCGAAGAGATGGGTCTGAAAGATAAACATCTCAAGACAAGTCGAATGGTGCTAGAAGGATTCACACCTCAAAAAGTACCGGTAAGGGGAACGGTAAGACTGCATGTCACCCTTGGCGAAGGCGATAAAGCCCAAACAGAAGAGGTTAAGTTCTACGTAGTGGACTTAGAATCTCCTTATAATGCCATAGTAGGAACACCTTTCCACGCGGCTTTTGATCTAGTTATCTCCACTTCGCATCAGCAAGTGAAGTTCCACACCTCACGAGGTGTCGGATTTGTAAGGAGCAGCCCTTGAAGTTTATTAGGGCAAATAATGAAGATAAAAAGAAAGAGGGACTCCCCTGAAAAGTCTGAAAAAATCAACATGGTGACAGAGGAGCATTGCCACGGAGTGACTGTTGATCCTGAAAAGATTAAAAGAGTCAACATGGTAACAGAAAATCGCAACTATGAAATGGTTATTGATCTTGAAAGGATTAAAAGAGTCAATATGTCGACAGAAGGGCTCAACCATGAAGTTACCAACGATCATGAGACGGAGGAAAGAAGAGATGCCAAAAATCATAGCTCTGCCCCTAATCCCGAAGTATCGAGGGATAAAGAATATGACGAGGTAGAAATAAATCCCACTTATCCTGAACAACTCATCAAGATCAGGAAAGGTATGCCAGACAAACTCAGACAGGACCTCATTAAATTTCTCAAAGAGCATCAACAGAACTTCGTGTGGTGCACGGAGGATATGCCTAGAATCGATCCCTCTATCTCAGAACATGCCTTAAACATCGACCCGACGTATCGCCCAATTAAACAAAAGTCAAGGAAATTCGGCGATGACAAAATACAAGGCATGAAGGAAGAAGTGAATAAACTTTTGCAAGCGAAGTTTATTCGTGAGGTCCAATATCCCACCTGGCTGGCCAATGTAGTCATGGTAAAGAAGTCTACCAGAAAATGGAGAATGTGTGTAGACTACACCGACCTCAACAAAGCTTGCCCCAAGGATTGCTACCCCCTACCTCGGATCGACGCACTGGTAGACTCCACAGTAGGATACGAATACCTGAGCTTCATGGATGCATTCTCGGGGTATCATCAAATTAAAATGAAGCTCAGCGACCGAATACATACTTCGTTCCGAGCAGCAGGGGTCGTTTACTGCTACAACGTCATGCCCTTTGGATTAAAAAATGCAGGGGCCACATATCAACGGATGATGAACTATATCTTCCGAAGTCAAATCGGAAGAAATATTGAAGTGTATGTGGATGACATGGTAGTAAAAACAAAACACGGTACTTCACACTTAGAAGATCTAGAGGAAACATTCTCTAACTTGGCAAAGCACAACCTCAAACTCAACCCCACGAAGTGCACCTTCGGAGTAAAATCCGGTAAGTTTTTGGGTTTTATGACATCAGAACGAGGGATTGAAGCAAACCCAGAGAAACTGGAAGCAATAGCTCGGCTCACTGAGCCCAAATGCGTGAAAGACATCCAAAGGTTGAATGGATGCATCGCGGCTTTGGGAAGATTTGTATCAAAGTCAGCAGAAAAATGCCTCCCACTCTTCAAAGCTTTGAAGAGTTCAAAGAATAGCTTCGTATGGACTCCGGAGTGCAGCCAAGCATGGAAAGATTTAAAAAGTTACTTGACAAATCTTCCTCTATTGCGACCTCCGAATTACGGAGAAACACTCTTCTTGTATCTATCATTTTCAGATGTGATTATAGCATCAGTATTAATAAAAGAAGAAGGAACAACACAGCTTCCTGTGTACTTCGTTAGCAAGGTTTTGAATGAAGCAGAATCCAGATATTCTAACATTGAAAAGTTGGCATATGCCATAGTCATTTCTGCACGGAAACGGAGACCTTACTTTGAATCTCATCCCATTGTGGTCTACACTAATGCCCCGCTAAGACAAATTTTTCATAAGCTAGACCAATCTGGGAGGATGCTACGCTGGTCCATTGAACTGTGCGGTCAGGACATTACATTCAAACCCCGCACAGCCATCAAAGCACAGGCTCTAGCAGATTTCCTCGCAGAAGGTTCATTCACAGAGGACAACTTGGAAAAAACTGAACCCGCCAAAGAGCCGTGGGAATTGAAAGTTGATGGAACAGTAAACTCCAGCGGGATCAGAGTTGGACTAGTATTGACATCACCAAACAAAGAATACTCGGAAGTACGAGCTATCAAATTAAAGCCCGACATATCAAATAACCAAGCAGAATACGAAGCACTGCTAAAAGGATTGGAATGGGCGCATGACGCAAACATCCGAGCCCTCAAAGTCTACAGTAATTCGCAGCTAGTGGTGAATCAAGTTCAGGGAACTTACACAGTACAATCGGAAGGACTACAGCCTTATGTAGACAAGGCTAGAAATTGGAAGGATAAGTTCTCTTTTTTCTCACTATCCCTGATCAGTAGGAAAGACAATCAACAAGCAGATAGGCTGGCAAAGATTGCTTCAGGGGAAACTCCCAATGAAGATGACATTCCTATCGAAGATGCATCTGGGGAACACGAAGTTATCCAGTGTCTGCACCCTACTTCGGCGAATTGGGACGAAGAAATAAAAAACTTCATCCAACATGGGACTCTCCCGAACGACGCTACCCTGGCGCGACAAATCAAAAGACAGTCTGCGAGGTACACTATTCATGATGATATACTATACAGACGGTCTTTCACTAGACCTCTACTTCGTTGTGTTCCACCATCTCAAGTAGAGGATTTATTAGCCGAAGTACACGAAGGAGTGTGTGGAGGTCATCCAGGGGCCCGAGCTCTAGCAGAACGGGTCATTAACCAAGGATATTATTGGCCCACACTTAGAGAAGATGCCAAAAGGTATGTTAAAAAATGTGACACTTCTCAAATTTTTGGCACGGTTCCGCATCTGCCCTCAGTGGAGCAAACCCCAGTTGTGGCGGCTTGGCCTTTCGACATGTGGGGTATGGATTTAATGGGGGAGTTCCCAAAGACAAGAAACGGCTGTGAATATTTGGTGGTAGCAGTAGACTATTTTTCGAAGTGGATCGAAGCAAGAGCACTCACAAGTCCCACAGAAGAAAATGTTTCCAAGTTCTTCCGCGAACAAGTGTTGTGTCGCTTCGGGATACCCCGTGCAGTAATCACAGACCACGGAGTACAATTTTCCACCAAGTTTACGTCAGAATGGCAACGGTTGCACATCAAGCATTGGAAATCATCCGTGGCACACCCTCAGGGGAACGGACAAGCCGAAGCAGCCAATAAGTTAGTATTAGCAGCATTAAAGAAAAACTTGGAAGGAAAGTCTAACAAATGGGCTGATGAATTGAACTCTGCTCTATGGGCAGTACGCACTTCGACTAGGGGCCCCACTGGAGAAACAGCTTACTCTTTGGTGTACGGATCAGAAGCTGTAGCACCAGCCGAAGTAGCACTGCCCACGGCTAGAGTAGCCATGTACAGCGAAGATGCTAATAAAGAAAGAAGAAGTCTGGAGCTAGACCTACTAGAGGAGAGAAGGATAGCAAGTCGCCTAAGGTCGCAATCATTCAAGGAAAAGACCAAGAAAATTCACGACAAAAGGCTGTTCAAACGACCCATAAAGGTTGGGGACTGGGTACTATGAAAAATTGAAGGCACAGCACGACATATACAAGCAAACAAACTAACCCCAAATTGGGAAGGCCCGTATCTCGTGAAGCACGAAGTAAGACCCGGCACCTACAAGCTCATGAACAAGGATGGCATTCTTCTTCCAAATCCATGGCATGTAAATCACCTAAAAAGGTACTTTGTATAAAAAGGCTTAAAATTGTCTTGAATATCAAATTACCTACTAAGGCAACTCCTTAGAATTCCCTGAGCATGATCTCAGTTACTATTCAAGTCAAACTCGAGCACGACCTCGAGAAGATACCAAAAACCTGCGAGTAAGGTCGCAGTAAATCAGGCCAAGGCTTGATTGAAACAAGACTTGGGAAATCACTCCATTACCAAGTTAAGAGCGTATTCGAAGTACCGAAGTACACGACCACTGAAAATCACAGTAGGTAAACTTACTATCACGAGGTCCATTACGAGGTATCGATTTTGAAACACTTGGTAAATTTTTACAACATAGTTCGAAGTATCAAGTTCAGACATTACTTGGTAAATTTTACTATAAAACTATCAAGATCGAAAAGTCAAAATGAACGACACTTGGTAAAATCCATGATATTAAAATAAAAACCAGTCTTGATTATAAAAAATATTTACAAGTTCAAGGGGCAGCAGAGCTGGAACCCGGAGTAGCAGAACTAGGCCCTTCACCTAGCAAATCCCAGAAGGTAGGAGCAGAAGGCTGCGGTGGAGTCCAAGCAGGTCTACCTCTTCTTGCATCTCTTTCCCGAAGAGCTTCCAATTCTTCAGAGGTGAAAGGAACGAAATCCGCTCCTTGGCGGCAAAAGTTATTATCGAAGTTAGACTTGAAGGCTTGGAGAAGAACTGATTTGTCCTCGAAGTATGGATGCAGCTGCCTAATAATATGAACACATCCCTTATCCAGGACAGAGCGGGCTTCTGCTTGATACTCAGATGAGTTACGAAAGTCTTCAATAATCTTCTTCTTGAACTCCTCTGAGCGACAGTAATCTATTTCTTCCTGCAGAGAAACACGACTCGCAACAGCCTCATCTCTGTCCAATTTCAGCTTGTTTCCCTCCTCCGGCAAGGATTTCTTCTCAACCTTCAACTCCGATACCTCCATCTTCAAGTCCGCCAGCAATCTTCTCACTTCCTCTACTTCGTTGGCATAATATTGTTTCTCAGCAGTCAATGATTCTACAAGTGCTGTTTGATTGTTAACTTCTTGCTCCAACGACAGCAGACGAGGCTCATTAACACTTCTCCACTCCGCATCTTCTGCTGCCTGCCTACTTTGTTTAGTTACTCGGGAGCGAGATATATGCATCGCTAAAGAGGAAGCCTACAAAAAGAACAAGTCAGAAATCGTTCCCAGAAAAAAAAAACTCAAGAAACAAAAAGATCAAAAGTATACCCGAGCAAACAAAGCCCCAAGACGGTTGGTAGCTTCTTCTACTAACATCTCGCTCATCCCGGCTAGGCTATTTGGGTCATGAGCACGCTCCAAAACAGCTCCACCCACCAATGCGGCGACATAAGGATTATTGAATCTAAGGTTGGTGAGTGGCGGAGTCTTCTCAACGATCTCCAAAGCCAAAGACTTGAAGGCCTCCTCTTCGGCAGGTAATTCAAACCCCGGTTGAAGCCAAGAGGGGCCGGGAAATTTAGAACTTACCTCAGGTTCACCGCAGGAGCATTCCCCAAGTCTTCAGCAGGGGAAGGTTCAGCTGGGGTAGACCCAGAAGCCGGGTGAGTTGTCAGTGGGACTGCATCCAAGACATCCTCAGACACAGGCGAAGTAGGCAAGTGAGGAGCAGGCAAATCCTCAGGGTGGTCCTGTGGTAGGTTTTTAGCAGGGTGCCGAGGAGAAAGCCTCCGTTTTTGACGAAGACGAAGTTGTTCTTCCTCTTCTTCGGAGTAGCCTCCCGGCGTGGTTTAGGGGCCGCACAGGCAGCCTCGTCTCTTACCTCCTCCCGAGGCCTTCGGACTCCCCTACTCCGCTTGGACACTTCAGGATGAAGCATACTTCAGCGGGGTGTCCCTAGAGGCACCCCTGTCTATGAGCCTAGGGGGAAACCGAGGAAGAGAGTTCAAGTGGGTTTGATGAACGTCTCTCTCCTCCTCACGCTCTCCCCATATGGTCTTGAACATGGTTGGACCTGCAAGCAGAACAAAAGGTCAATACCGAAGTAAAACAGAAAGCAAGGAAAACAAGTATATGAACTATACCCATGCCCGTCCGACAACCCTGACCAAGAGAACACGCATCACACTGATACGAAAAAACACCCCCGGGGTGTATGGTCCAATCTTCATTTGGCTCCTCCTTCGTGAAGCCTAACTCCTTTTTTCTTTCAGACAATCCGGGCCCTATCCCACACCACCTTAGACTCGACTCACTAAGCAAATCGGCAGAAGAATAAACCCGAGTTTGTTTCTGTCTATCATCTCCTAAATCTCGGGTGATGATCTCTAAAAAAGATTTTTCATAATGACTAAGTGTCGAAGGATACTGGATTTGGGGCCATTGAAAGTTCTCATTTACATAAGGGCGGAATGGAAAACTAATTCGGGATTCTATCATCATCCATCTTTCCTTAAACTCTACTTTGTTAGGAGGAGAATCAAAAAGTAAAACTCTATTCTTACGGGGACGAATAGAAAGGATATTATCTGCCATCCGGAGTGAAGAAAAGAACATGCTAAGAATATTGTCAGTCAGCTTGAAGCCTAATCGACGACAAAGGCAAATTAAACAAAACATTGTGCGAACAGTGTTCGGATGAACCTGTCCGGGTTGAACTCGAGCAAAAATTAAAAAATCTGCAAAAGCGGGGTCTACGGGAAGATGGAAACCCAATTCAAAATGAGCTAAGGAGATAGGAACGTGATGAAGGGACATTTTTCCGGCTAAGGGCTGGACAAAGACTCTGTAAATTATAGGGTCAATACTATATTTACAGGCGAAAGATTCGGATTGTTCCCTAGTTACCCTATTTCTACTTAAGGGAAAATCAGAAGGAGGAGGACCAGGCATAGGCGGCTGAAAGGGAACCCCTTCTGGAACTTCACCCCGGGCAGCCCTCCTGGCCACTGTGACTTTTGGTCGAACAGGTTGAGGGCTCCCAAAACCTTCTTCCATCAAATCCTCAACTTCCCTATTACTTTTCTTTCGAGCAGCCATATTCTACCTGCGAATGGAAGCCCAATACTTAGAACTCCATGCAAGTACAAAGCTACCCGAAACTAGTAACCTAAAACCCCTCCAGTTTCACAAAAATACAGAACCAATCCCAAAAAAGTAGAAATAAACATTTCAAAACCATACCGTATTAAAACCCATCACCATAAGCAGACAGAGCTTACCTTTTTAAGATGATTGAAGCCGAGAAGAAAAACTGAAGAAAGAGTCGAAAATGCTGAAAAACAGAGGAATCTTCAGAGCGTCAATGGCAGAAAGAGTTTTGCAAGTAAGAGAAAATGAAAAATATGGGAGAAAGAATGAACCAAGACACTTTGAGAAAAATCCCTGCAATGATTACTCACCAGGGTCAAGGCATTGAGAAGGTAAAAAGGTTTCTGCCGGCTGTCATTTTGACATATATTGCTGGGTACAGACGAAAGAACTGTAAATCGAAACGACGGCTGATCCACGTCAGAAGCCCTAAGCTTTCCCAACATCCGAAAACTGCTAAGTGTCGACATTGCGTCGAAGCATCGTTCCTCAATACTTCGACGAGGGGCCACTGAGCCGACACGATTTTCCCAAGCGAAGTAACCGACTTAGAGGATCAAGAAAACCTCCCCGACGACTTAAATAACTCTTTATGGACACCATAAATGGGGAACGTTACACAATCACTCCCCCATTTATGCCCCGTTACACCTAAACGGTTAAAACGGTAGAATTATTATTCATAAAGGTCTATAACGGTCCAGTACCATAATAGCCCAATCAATAATCAAGCCCATATAAAAGGGAGATCCAAACAGAAGGTAAGGGGAATTTTCCAGTATATTTCCAGATATCCATTATATACGCTACTGACTTAAGCATCGGAGAGTTCACGGGGTACAAACTCCCCACCGAATTTGTTTTGCAGGTTGATCCGCGACTGTGCTATCCCGAAGTACCACATAAGCTCAGCGAAGTATCGCATCCCGATATTCTTAGCCAACCCATTTACACAACTCTCCGAGTTCCCGGCACTCTAAAATTACTTTTTTACCCCTTGACAGATTCGTGCAGAATCAATATATATGATTATGACCACATTGTTGTAACTTGGCCGAAATATTGAATGTTTCACGTGATATATATATATATATATATTCTGAGAATATTAATGTTTACCTTGATTGTTTAGTTGATATGATATATTTATTATTAAATACAAAAATTAAAACATCGAATAGCATGAAGTATTGGTCACTATTGCTTACACTATTTTTTTTCCTTTCAAATATATATGCATATACATGTGAATGCAAAGTTGAAGGGCAGTACATGAATATAACATTAAGGCTAAGCAACCCAGTAGCTTGGGAGACTTATTTAAGCGGACTCCTAAATACTTCTTTTAGAGAAGATAATTGAACGTTCGAATTCTTTGGAGCAGAGTAGCTCCATGTTAAAAAACTCTGGGTCAAGTCTTTATCCTTGAGTAAGAGTCGAACGCTGCAAGTACTCCCGAAAGCCAAGTTTCGGATTAGTCTCACCAAAAAGGTAAGGAAGCTTTAGGTTAGATCCTTACCCTCGCGTAAGAATCGAACTCTACGAACGCTCCTACAGGCCGAATCCAGATTAGTCTCACCGAAAAAGTAAGAAAGCTCTAGACCAGATCCTCACCGTCGACTAAGAGTCGAATTTTGCAAATACTCTAGCATGCCAAATTCGAATTAGTCTCACAAAAAATATAAAGACATTGAGACTTGGATATAAAAAAAACATTAAGGCTAAGCAGTAGAGAAAATAAGTCTTTTGTCAAAGTATTATATAGATGAAAATACTAATTTAATAGACCGCCTATGAAATTTATCTAATTTTTTAAACCTTTTCTTTATTATAATTATACACAGATGACCATCCCTTTAAATTTAGAACCTGATATTAGGTTGAGAAGGAGACATGACAAGAAATTAAAAGGAATCTCCTGTCCCAATATCCGTCTCTTAGGCTTTTTTTTGCCCTCCCAAAAATAATCATGTTTCAACATCTATTTATGACTACTCAACAACCACAAAAAATTGACCAACCAAGGAGGGGCCTCTATTTTATAGGAAAAACTAGCTAGTGTAGGCATATACATATGTGTATATATATATACACACAGTACAAATGGAAACAACTTAATTTTTTATTTGTAAAGTTTTAAGTTTAGACATCGTATATAAAAAAAATAAATAAGATTTAAATTTTGTTTAGTTAAGATTTAAAATGATTATTAATAAATTATTAAAATTATGTATACTCACACGTGTGTATGATGTGTTAACCTAGCTAGTCCACATTGCCTTTGTACAAAATTACATTCTTTAAAAGAAGCGTGTCCCTAATTAGCTTTCCTTTACTTCTAATATTCCTTTCCGCCCACAGTTTACAAATTAAAAACCCTAAATTTTATATTAAAGTATACATTAGTGGGGAGTAGAGCAGATTAAACCGGAAATGAAGTATTAAAAACACACACACACAGATATATATATATTATATATATATATATATAGATATATATATATTTAATCGTATTACTCTAATATTAAAATTTATATAAAATGTTAGAAATATATTTTACCTTATAATAATAACAAACTCAAGAAATTAATTAATAAAATAATATCTGTAGAATTTCTTTTACAATTCAACTTAATTAGCTGGACGACAGATTGCTGAAGTTGAAAATTACAACATTCAAAATTACTAATAATTTGTTACAAATGCATTTATAAGTATTAAGAGAAAATATAGTAAATTTGTAATAAATAATATATATGTATATATATATATTCAAAATCAAGATTATTTAATAAAAAAATATATAAATTAGTATTACGAAAATATATACCAATTACTAAATTATCTCTTAAATTGTAATCTTAATTTGATGATCAAGTTTCTAACTAGCCATGCCATTCATCTCTGCCACAGTGCATATTTATATATATATATTCAGATTAGGAGGGCTTTGAAAATTTCAAAGATCTGAGCATAGCATGAGAGGGACATGTATTATAAAGTGAAACTGAAAACTTAAGAATGTCTCGAGGTATGAAAACTTTGTAAACCTCAGTGTTGTGTAAGAGTACGGACTTTATTCTTATTATTATTTTTCTGAACATTTTGCAGACCAAACAATCATGGGCTAAAAGAACCCACCATGTTCGTCACATGAGAGAGAGAAGAAATAAAAAAGAAAGGACATTGGAGACGGTACTTTGTCTTAGAGTTTGAACATGGAAGATATATATATATATATATATATATATATATGGAAACGGTGACAACGAGAGCTTCATGGATCCTTGTATTTGCTGTACAAAAAAAAAAAAAATTTTCCTGGAACGTGCTGGTTTTCCTATACTGATTTCTCTCAACAAAATGATAAATTTATTTATTTATTTATTTATTTATTTATTGTTTGTTCTTCGCAGAGCTTTTGTTGTACCACCACTACCTTGCTGCATGCATTCCTAGGTTAAACAAAGTCTCCAATCAAATATAAAAAGTTTCAATTTAGCAACTATATCAAAAGTAATATTAATGATTGATTCCCATTTTTATTTCTTTTTTTATTTATTTTTACAAGATTCAGCATAATTATAATAAATAAAAAAACATATTAATAATTAAATATAGACCTTTTGTTCTAAAACTATACTTCAAATCAACACTATATATATATATATATATATAATTCAAGAAAATTCTTGAAGACTTAACATGGTGATTGGAGAACCCTTCTCCTCCATCGATCGATCAATCAATGTCTCTCTATCAATCAATCATAGTACTATATATATATATATATATATATATATGATTTTAGCAGTTGGATAAGATAACTTTTATCTTTGATTTTATTTATTTATTTATTTATTTTTAAGCAGTTGGATAAGATAACTTTTTTCTTTGGTTTTATTTATTTTATTTTATTTCCACGGCTGCCAGGACACGTGAAGACCACATGGATTTTATAGAAGAAGAAACCATGATTTTCTGGGGGGACTATACAAAACTGCTATGCAGTGTGGAATCCTTTTCAAAAGCTTCCATCACTCTCTTAAGTTTCTCTTCTGAGCACAAATCTCTCTCTCTTTCTCTCTCTAATGTTTCCATGATATCCTTATCCTTTATACAATCAAATCTAGGACCCTTTTTCACAGTCTAAATTCTGATCTCTTTCCCTCCCCGCCCCACCCCCCACCAATCAATCATATTGAGGCTTTTGTTTTTGTGTCATTAGTTTATAAGTAAAAGAAAAAAGAAAAAATGAAGAAGAAGAAGCAAGCAGAAGCGACCAACCAATCCGATCAATATATATATGTATATATGGGTGTGATGATTCAGCCTTTGCATTATATATGACTTGATAGAATAAAATACATTTGAATTTTATATATTTCTTAACTTAATCTACTAACATTTAGTATGTCAAATTACTAAGAATAATAAAAAGTAAATTGTTAAAGCATACTTGATTTAATCGTGTATCACCAACATATTCTTTAAGAATATTGAACACGCTTTCGAAGAGATCTATCTGAGTTAAAGTTCTATTTTACTAACGAGATATAGAATAAACACTCTTAATAAACTCTCAGAAACTATAACTAATATATTATAATCATAATATTCTTAATGATTTTTTGAGCATATTTATTTTGAAAGAGAAAAAAAATTATTAGAATGTCGAGCAATTGAGATGTCGAAAAAATAATTAAGAGGTCCTTAGTCCTTCTTGGAAAATTTAGAGCCAAGTGTAGACATGACAGATTGGTGAAAAACATATGAGGAAGTGACAAGAATAAAATCATCCACACAAAGAATAAATAAGCCATATCATTTCCTTTGGGATAAATGAATAAAGAACCATATTAGATACTAGAAGAGAACCCCAGTGTAGCCACAAAATCAGTAAAAACTTTGGAAATAAGCATAGGGAGCTTGCTTAAGGTCATAAAATGACTTCTTTAGCGAGCACACATAATCAGGGTGTGTAGAGTTGCGGAAATCAAGAGGTTGATGCATGTACACAATTTTAGTTAGACTGTCATGTAGAAAGACTATCTTTACATCTAATTTATGAAGATACGAAGATTTAAATAGAATAGTACTAAGGAACGTATATGAATAGTGGCCAATTTGACCATATAACTAAAATTTTCACCACAATCTATACTATTTTGTTGTCTCGCAACATCTCCCATGAGGCGAGCCTTATTCCTCTCAAATGAGCCATCAGATTTCTAATTGATAATTCTTATGTTGTGTAACCTGTTTTTACCATTGTTTGGGAGGTATTGAGAGGCTCTAGGGACATTCTGTCAATTTATATACACACTTATATTATCTACTTCATATATACACTTCTCTCTATATTTATATTTTCTGTAGTTGTCTCGAACCGTAAGAAATTGTAGCAATCTATTTTGGAGACGAAACTGTATTTTTGTGAACATCAAGTGCTTACAATCAACATTCAAGTTCAAGTGAAGGAGGATCAAAGAGGAGGAGAAGTTTGTTGTCTAGACAAACAATCGAACATGGCAAACAATTTTTATCTCTTGTCCCTATTTTCTTCTATTTTGATGTTGTATATAGTTAGATAATCCCTTAGGAATCTTACTTTTACCTTTACCTTTCTTAGTGAGTTTTGGAAATTATTACATTTGTACTTCTTTTGAGAATTTAGGAGTTTAGTGAGATCTATGTATTAATTTATTTTTCATATTAATTTTTTTAGTGGATAATATCTAGTTCTTTATGATCACATTTAATTGATGGATATGGTTCATGAGGAATCTTAATGTGACAATTCATGCGGACCTTAGAAAGATGGTGAGTTGGATGTTTGGAGTACTAGCATGAATTGGACCATAATTATGCTAACTATTCCAAGGATTTTCGAATCATCTTCGTATTTGTGATACTCCGTCCCACATCGATAAATAAAGTAAGTATGCAATGGTACGTAAGAATGGACCTAGGTACTTACAATCAACTCGGAGTATTTCTTTTGGTATAGTGAGAACAATACCAAGTAGTTGATTATGAGTGCTGTCAAGCCCATAGTTGCTAATTTAATCTTGTTAAAATAAATGGAAAGTTAATGACAAACCTTTACAATAATATCTTATAAATTTAAAATCATGAATTTTATACTATATTTAATAATAATTAGGCGGAAAATTGATAGTTTTTATTTTATGTAATCCTATTTTTACCCTTGTTGTTGTATCTATAAATAGTAGAATTCCATACATTATTTGGACGGAATTGAAAGGCATTAGGGACATTATATCAACCTATATATATACACTTCTCTCTATACTTAAAAATTTTCTATAATTTTCTTGAACCGTAAAAATTTGTAATGATTTATTTTGGAGAAGGAGCAATTTTTTCTTGAAGATTAAGTGCTTACAATCAACATTCATGTTCTTGATGAAACCACGCCCATGGTGAATTTATGTACCTACATTAGAGTAAGCACTCATAAAACCAACAGCTGAGTTGAAGGACCTACTTGTAATTCGTTATAGGAGCTCCCACGTTAAATAATTGATCGACAAGGGGTTTGAGATGTTAACAATAAAAATGATAAAAAATAAAAAATAAAAAATAATGTATTCTTTATAAATTTTAATATCTGATATATTAGTGGTCCTTCACAATATTACTAGTTAGTAAACACAGGGAAAAAATGAAGTGAATGGTAACATGGGAAACAACCAATTTTCCATTGTATGAAGGGTTTGTCGGAAAACATCTTTTTTTCGTGGAAACTGATATGTCACATGAAATAGCCAAACAAGATTCTTAAAACTTGGGATGTCTCAAAGCTCAAAAGGGTAAAAAAATTTTACGAATCACAAAGTTCAATGACTGATGGTACGTACATTATCAATCTGCTGTCAGAAATTAAACCGTATATAAAAATTTTATTATCTATGTTAAAAAACCTTACCATAAAAAGGTTAGAAGAGAGAAGAAACTCTTCTTAAAGAATTAATATCATCTTCAAGGAACTTCTTGTTTGGCTTATTAGTCGTTAAGTCTAACTTATGTGTTATGTAGCCTAATCTATTAGGCTCGAATAATCCTATAAAATTGGGTTGTCATCACTTAATTCTAGCTACATTAATATGATATTATTCACTTTAATCGTAAGTCATCACATTTTATTCTTAAATAACTATTCAAAAAGGTTTCATACTAATGAAGTGGAATTAGTAAAATATTATTTTTTGTTCTTAAATAACTATTCTCGTTTTGTTCTTAAATTTTTAAATATTATTTTTTGTTCTTTTAGAGAGAATTGCTGGAAACCTCGCAGTCCCCGTAAAATGCTATATAAACTTTATTGACTAACTTAAGCATTGAAGACTAACGTTAAAAATAGACTTCCGGTGTCTGACCTTATTTTGCAGAATACTTGGAAGTGAATAATCAACTCGACTTATACGTGGTAGACTAGAGTCACTTTTTCTCCTATCACTATCGATATAAAATTAACACATAATTAGCAAATTACAATGAATAATAGGTTTGAGTTAGAATGAGTTAACTTGTTTAATGATAATTATGTTCCGATTGTAACCAGATTACACCATATTACTTATTTAATTAATAATGATTATATAATACATGACTTACTAATTTTTATTATTTCAAAATTTCAAGTGTATATATAATTAAATTAAATATTATTAATAATAGAAGCAAAAATACCACTAAAAAAATTTAAAAAATTTTATAACTTAAATAAATAATAATGATTAAATTAACAGGGTGATATTTGACAATAATATTGCCAAGTTTAAATATTTTAAATTATATACAGCATAGCTAAAATAAATGGATCATTTCTGGAATGTGATAGACTGCCCCAATAAGTGTTTTATACTAAGCTACTATCATCAGTCAAAAAAAAAAAAAAAAAAAAGGATATTTTGACCCCACCATCCCCAAAAGGAATAGTGTACAAACTAAGTTTATGTGTTTCATCTTGTCTAAACATAGCTGAACGACTTTTCACATAAAAAATAAAGAAAAAGGGGAAAGGGGATCCCTTGTTGAAGTCTATCAGAAGGGAAAATTTTTGCGGTCGAAGATCCATTAATTAAAATAGTGAACAAAGGCCATGTCACACAATGCATAATTCAATAACAAAAATTTGAAGAAAATCCCAGAGTTTGTAAAATTTTAAGAAAATAATTCCATTCCATTATGTCATGAGTTTTTCTCATATGGAGCTTCAACCCCATATATTTTGATAACAATAAAATATATCATTATTTTAGAGATGTTTTGTAATTTAATTTTTATCATTTTTCTCATATCGAGCTTCAATCCCATATATTTTAATAACAGTAAAATATATTATTATTTTGGGGATGTTTTATTATTTAATTTTTATCATTTGATGTACAATTAAGCATTTTTAATTAATAATTGACCTAATTTATGTAATAAGTATGTACATGAAATTTTGAGATCAAATCAATAAAAAGAAAAAAAACAAGTTGAGGGCCAAAATGAAAATTTTGTACAATTATACACTTATCCAGCCATGACGGGTGTCAAAGTTTTGTGGATGACGACCGTCATCCAGGACGGTCATGTTCAACAAGGTTTTAACAGTCGTCGTAAGTACCAAATGACATAATTAATGTTTCTTAGGTAATGAAATCTTATTTTTATCTGTGCAATTTATCTATTAATACATGCTCTATTATATTACTTTTTATTAAGAGAATTGAATTAAGATATATAGAGTTGATTGAACAGTAAATTAGCATAAATAGTTTCCGTGGAATTGATCTCCGAACTAAAAAAAATTATGATATTGTGCTTCCGTTAAAAATTTTGTTAAATCATCCGTTAAGTAAAAAAAACTTCAAGGGTATTTATGTCACTACATATTTAAATATATGTAATAATATGAAAATTGACATAAATAGTCCCCAAACTATAGATATTTGGTGACATGAGTCCGTAAATTATAAAAAAATTGTGAAATTTATCATTTCCTTAAAAATTCAGAATATTTATATCATCACTCTATTTAAATATGAAATTTATCATTTCCTTAAAACTTTACGAGCCGAGTCGAACCGAACATCGGATAATTAGAGTTTGTTTGTTTATTATTCGAGCCTGTTTGAGTTCGCTCGTTAAACATTTCGAACAGAAAAAACTGTTCGAATTTGTTTGACTAATTTTTTTTATTGTTAGAGTTCGAGCTCGGGTTCGCTCGATTAATTTAAAAAAAAATTTAAAATTTAAATATTAATTTGTTTTTCAAATTTTCAAATTTATAAAATAAAAAAATTTTGAATTTAAATATTTAACTTTTTAATAATAATAATAAAAAAAGATTCTTTTAAAGAGTAAATCTAAATATAATAATTAAAATGATTAAATTTCAAATTAAGATAAAACAATTTTTTCAAGATAGTTCATCTCTGTCTGCAAAAAAAAATGTTAGATATATAAAGAATATATTTAAATATATTAATCATTATTTTTATATATACAAATTAAATGAGAAGAAAAAAACAAAGAAGAAACATGTTTTCAAACTAGGATAAAACAATTTCTTCAAAAAATAATTCATTATCCTCTGTCTGAAAAAAAATGTTAATAATATAAAGAATATTTTTATATATACAAATTAAATGAGAAGAAAAAAACAAAGAACAAACCTGTTTCTTATCTTTTTTAAGTTCATGAAGATTACGCACCCAATCAAATGCACATAAAATCATTTCAACTGTATCAATATATATATAACAATTCAAATAAAATTTAATAGCGATGAAGAATAATATAATTTTTAAAATTTAAAATATCAAACAAATATAATCTAATTATCTCAATAAAATAAAATAAATATAATAAAAAAATAATATACTTACCTTTAAACTTATTTTTTCAGTTGAGTCTGGAGTTTGAGAAAGTAAAGGAAAGAGAACGATTAACTTTTTAGGGTTTGTATAGAAAGAAAGTTGATTGAGTTAGAACTCAAAAGTCTTTTTATGGTTATGAAAGAAATAAATTGTTTTAGCATTTTGAAGAATGTTGGAAGAAGTTGAATCATCTCTAGAAATTAGAAAAAAAAATTTTAAAAATCTGTAATTTAAATATTAAATATTATTTTTAATAATATATAAAAGTATTTATAATTTGTTCGCGAACGCTCGGTATGTTCGCGAACAATGTTTGAATAAGCTTGAAATGTAATCGAGCTTAAAAGTTTGTTCGATGTTTGTTTGTTTAATAAATAAACGAGCTCGAACCGAGTATAAACGAGCTCAAACGACTTTGTTCGCGAACAGTTAGGCTCATTAAGAGCTCATAATGTATAATATATATACATATAATATCATTTTATCTTTATTCCTCTTGGGCTTTATCTTCCTTCTTTTATCCTTCTACTTTCTTTGTTTCATTTTTAAACAAATAAAAAGTTCGGAAAAAATTAATTGGTACAAACAATAAAAAAATTAGATAATAATTTTTTTCTTTTTATTAATTTTCAAACAAAAAAAAACAAGAAGAAGAAAAAGATAAAAATAGTAAAAAAGTATATGAGAATAATATTAAAATATTATTTAAAGATATATATATATATATATATATAAATATATTTAAATAATATAATGACATAAATACATTTGAATTATTTTTATTTAACAAAGAATTTTTATTTATAAAAAAAATAAAGAATTTTTATATAAAAGGGCTAATGTCGCAAAAAAAAATTTATATAATCTGGGGACCAATTTCACCAAACAAAATAATAATTTAGGGACCAATGTCACCAAATATCTATAGTTTGGGGACTATTTATGTCAATTTGTCTATTATTACATATATTTAAATAATGTAGTGACATAAACACCCTTGGAAATTTTTTTATTTAACTTATGATTTAACGGAATTTTTAACGGAATGACCAATGTCACAATTTTTTTATAGTTCGAGAACCAATTTTACCAAAAACAATACTTTGGGGACTAATGTCACCAAATCTCTATAATTTGGAGACTATTTATGCCAATTTGTCAACAAATTACTATAGTAGTTAAGAACAAATTCAAACACATATGGTAGAGTACCCATCAAGTAGTATAGTTTTAGTGGAAGTATCAACAATTTTATATTTGTAAGATAAATTGCCATACCCGAGAAAAGTGGAACAAATCATTAAGAATTTCAATTATAAAAATAAAATTCAAGCTCCAAGGCAAAAGATTAAGAGAGAGAGAACTAATCTAGATCTAAACTAAGAAAGCAATAAAATGATATGAAAGTAAGATTATAGGATTCCATTAAGCACAAATGAACTATGGGATGATCTATTCAAATGAGATTCTCGTTACATTGAGAAGTCAAATGAGAGATTCAAGGGTGGCTAGATTAACTTTGGTGGGTTCTCACTAGGCAACCCCCACATCCAACCATAGATATTGGCCTAAACCTATGATTGTTATATTAGATTCCCTTATGATCTACATCCATAAGGAGGAATCATGGTAGAGAACGACATAGATCATTGGAAATAGTAATATGGACACACAAGATACTCAAAGAATGATTCAATGAAATAATTCCCATAAATTCACTAAAGAAATGTAGAAGAATCTTATTAGAAAGTGTTGCTTAATACATCAAATAACAAGGAAAATAAGAACAAGAGATAGAAAGATGTACAACAAATTGAAGGTATTCTTGCTCCTCAATTCCTCGGTAGTTGGCTAATATAGATATTCAATGGTTTGATCACCAAATCTTCAATCTTTTGAAATCTCAAACTTCTTTTGGTGGAGACAATTTGTGATTCCAACCTCTTGAAGGAGTGATGATAGAAACAATCAAAACTCACTTCAGGTACTTGGATCTTCAAGCCTCTTATGGTGGAGACAACTCAAAGAAACAAACACTCAAAGAATGATTGATTATAACAATCAAATCCTACAATAGAATGTATTAAACTCAAGATCCTATAGTGGGGATAAACCCTAAACTAATACAAGAGATTATAGAAGGTGAAGAGAAAACAACAAGATGAATAACAATTTTGGTAGAGTTTCATTAATAGCCTAAACGATTTCTCCCCTCCTCTATAAAATTACACATATTTATAGGTAAACTACAAAGGGTTATAAATAGAATTTTACAAAATAAAAATATGTGAGTTGGAGCTTGACGTCCGTCAACACCTTGTTCTTGACGGCGGTCAAGCCTAACAGGAATCAAGGTGCGACGTGTGGTATTCTTTTAGAATTTTCAATTTAGTCCCTTAACTTGGTCTTTTATACAACTTTGTCCCAAAAAATTCTTGAAATCACTTTTATTGCAAATCAAGTCAAATCAAAATCAAAGCGATTAAATCCATATTAATTGATGAAAAATAAAGCACAATTCACCACTAAAATAAAGGTATATTTGAGTGTTTATGCTTAAAGAAACTATATCAAATTTTATCTATATCCTTTCCTTGTATCACTTTTACAGTTTGTATCCCTCAAATTTAGAGAAATTGAAAATTCAAGAGATTGATCAGTCCCAAAAGTAATCATTCCATCATGTATTTTGATTATCTAGCAAAATAATTAGAAATCTCTACTTCTACATTTCTTTAATGGATTTAGAGAATTATTATTTTGATCATCTTTGAGTATTTTGGTGCATCCATATTACTATCTCTACATGAATTGCATCATATCTCTAAATGATCATTCCTTGTGGATGTGAATCATAAGGAAATCAAATGTGATTATCATAATTCTAGGCCAACATTTATGATTGGATGTGAGGGTACCAAGTGTGAGTGGTTACATAACTACACTAGCTGCCTCTTGAATCATTCACTAAGATTTCTCAATGTGATGAGATTATCAAATGAAGGTCCTCCCAAAATTCATTTGGGTTTAATTGTAGATTCCTGCATTTTCTCTATTTTCTTTTACTTGTGTTAAGCGATATGTTTGTACCACGTTCTTGGATTATGATGATTTTATCTTAAAAAGTTTAAATCTTAGATGTTATCATTTTCAACTTTACTCTATGATATGTACCCTGCCTATTTGTGTGAACATACTTTAATGACAATAATGCAATATTATTTTGTGTGAACATACTTTAATGACAATAATGCAATATTATTTTACTTGGTTTTACACTTCAATCACACCATTTCTCACACATTGTGTAGTAATGAAAAACAACACATCATGTTTCTTATCTTCCAATCGTTCTTACGTTCTCATAATATTAAAAAAGACCTTTCCTTTTTATTATTTTTTATTCTTATTAATTGATTTCTATTAGGTTTCTTAAGACAATAATTTGGTGAACACTCTATATTGCTTATTAAATAAATTGAATTAATTTTGACCGATTAGACGATAATCACTTAATTCTAAAACCACGCCACGTCTACCTTCATAGCCGACCTACACTTCTTTAGAAATACACCCTGCATCCTGTCAGGCCCCAAAGCTTTGGTATTTGGAAGCTGGTAGAGAGTAGCTTCAACCTCGTCCTCGGTAAATTGATCTAAAAACCCCCGTTATATCACCAGTCGAGAGTCGAGGCCATGAAAGATCCTAAACATGCAATGGTTGATCCCCTACCGAAGTAAACAACTGTTGAAAAAAATTGAACTTTTGATATCTCCACCATCGACCACACCATCACCGCTTCATCTCTCTATAATACATTAATACAATTTCTACTTTGATAGGCAGAAGCCCGTTGATGAAAAAAATCAGTGATTCTATCACCTATCGCAAGCTATTCAGACCTCCTACGCTGCCTCCAATACACCTCTTCAACATGCAATAACTCCTCTAATTATTGAGAAAACTACAACTCTTTGACACAATCTAAAGGCATCACTTCTCAAATAGCCTCAAACTGAGCCCTCATTCTATATATATTATCTTCCAAAGAATCGAAAGTACGTCACCCCAACTACATAGTAAATCCCAAGCTGCTCCAATTCTATGGTAAGGAAAAGATTCTGAAGAAGATGTTGTCCATGATTTTGTGAAAGTAGCGACACAATCTCTATGTTGTACCTAAAAAGGCTCAAACCCCGAAATATGCAGTCGCATATGCTGAGCTCCCACGAGTATGCACTCTTGCAAACAAATAGGTAAGTGATATGACGTTCCTTCATTGAGATGATCATACCTCATATCCCGGAAATAAATCCAACCGCGAAGTACCTAAAAACCAGTCAAGACATGCATAAATTAAATTAGCCCCCTCCCCCCTTTTATTTGACCAGGTAAAACGAAACCCCTTAGAACCCAAATCCACCAAGCTACAATCATCTATAAGATTGCGGAGAGCACCAATCAACCTAGGACATTTCAGAAGTCCCCCTAGTTTTTCATCTAGAGAAGTAACCTCATTGAAATCCCTCATACAAAGCTACTAAAGATCTTACTGCATACACAAATATCTCATTAACCGCCAAGAAGTATATCGTTGCTTAGATTAAGGATGGTCATAAAATCCTATAAGCCTCCAACAAATAAGTTGTTGTTGAAAAATACCACACCAATATGCTCTTGAGAGTAAGATTGTAGAATGACTTTGATCAGTATAACTCCACATCAAATCCAAACGCCCACTCGAACCCACAACATCCACAAAAACACCAAACTGAAATCTCAAAAAATGTTGGGCTCGAATAATCCGTCCCCCGCCACTTAACTCCACATTAGTATGATATTGTTCGCTTTGGGCCTAGGCCCTCACGGCTTTGTTCTTGGGTACCTTCCCAAAAGGCCTCATACTAATGGAGTTAGTGAAATTCTTACATGCTAATCAACCCTAGCATTATTTTTAGATGTGGGACTTAGGTTGAAACCCCAATAACCTCCCCTCAAACCAAGGACCACATACCCGTGGGCCTCCCCTATACAAAATCATCTTGCACCATTGCCGCTCCTTCGACACAAGGCGACACAAGGCACCCCTAATCGCTAGGTTTTCAACAATTAATGCTTTTTTTCCACCCATCTCATAAGCAAGCCCACTAACCTTAAGTTCTGATACCACTTGTTGGGAATAAAGGGGGTCACTACGACACTCACAATGTCACAAACACAATATTATCAATAAATTTACAATTTAATCAACTCCAATATTGCCGCAACTAAATCACCAACTAAAACTAATAAAATTACAATCAATAAGCGACAATAATTTATACGTGGCAAAATCCCTTCGACAAGAAGAGTCAAAAAACCACGAGACAATTAGAGGAGTCCACCTTGTACTTCTCTTATTGATAATTGAGGGTAAAATAAACACAATTCAATCTATAAAGGGTTTACACACCCACCAACAAACACCAAACAATAAGAGATCAAAAATAGAGAACAAAAGGTGTAGAAATCACCAAAAATCAGTTATGTATAAAAACCTTTTATGACTAAACCACGGCTCAAAACGACAATCCAACTGTCCTAAATATAGCTCAAGATGTCACGAACAAACTATAAAAAGTTCATCTAAATCGAACTACGTTTGACCCTTGATCAAAACTGCACACGAGAACTGCCCTTCTCTCAAATTTTATGCTCAACTATTCTCTTGTTCAACAAGATAGAATTATAGGAGGTCCCTGACCCTATCTCCCGAGGACCATATTTATAGACTAAAATATAAAATCCTAAAAAAGCCCACATAAAATAATATCAAAGTAATACATAAAATAAAATATATCGCAAGTTGGACTAGACCCTAACAATCTCCCCCTCTAGCCTAACATGGGGAAGACAAACACACTTTAATGACCACTTGAAGATCATTCCCGCAGGCTTACCACATGTTTCAAGCTTGCTTTTAGGGACCACTTTGTCAATATATCTGCATCATTCTTGCTCAAATCCAAAACAGTTCTGATGGAAGTTATCTTGACAACAGAAGAGAAGATTTTATCAAAATCAATATTCTTTTTCTGGTCGCACCCTTTTACAACCAATCTAGCTTTGCGCCTCTCTATCTTCTCACCATCTTTCTTGTTCTTGAAAAACCATCTGGTTCTCAAGACTTTTCTGTCCATAGGAAAATTTACCAAATCATAAGTATGATTCTTTTTCAAAGAATCCATCTTATCTTTCATAGCCTGGAGCCAAAGATCTTTATCTTCACTAGACATTACTTTTTGAAAACTCGTAGGCTCCCCCTCATCAGTGACCAAGATGTACTCTAAACTTGAATATTTTGAAGAACGTTTGCAAACTCTGTTTGACCTTCGAACCTGTACATCATCCACTTGAGAGATAAATTGCTCCCCCTGCTCATGAACCTCTTCCTCATCTGATTAAGTGTTATTAGATACATCACCATTATTATCAAGTTGTACCTCCTCAACAACATCATGTATTGGCTATCCATCAGATATAGAAATATTGACAAGAGAAACATCAGTAGTGTCAATATTTAAATCTGAGTTAATATTATATCTTGCACTCAGAATATCTGCACCCAGCTTGTGCTAAAAAAGTACCTCATCTCTTCTTCTCACTACTTCCTGTTTTACGGGATCATAAGTTTGAAGTCATACTCTTCATTACTATAGCCAACCAAACAATGATCAAAAGGGTCAAGAGTAATAGCAACATCAACATGAATAAAAGATTTACCTCCTAAACATTTTATCCCCTTATCACTTATGTGTCCCATTCTGCGATGCCATAAGTTTGGAGAATTTTTTTCTTCCACTACATTAAGCTCATCAAAACATACTCTCAAGTATGTCTTATACAAAGAACAACATAACTCACCACGTGCAACTATCAAAGTACCATTGGACAACTTCCATTTACCATCTCCAAAGTTATGTCAGAAACCTTCTTGATCAAGGACATTAGCAGACAACAAGTTAAGGAGTAGATCAGGAATATGACGCACATTCTTCAATGTAAGTATGCACCCAACACTTGTCTTCACACGAATATCGCCTAACCCAACAATGCTTGCTGAGTTCTGGTTATCCATCTTGACACTACCAAAATTACATCTGATAGGTCATAAAATATTCCCTTTTAGGAACACAATGGTACGAAGTACCTATATCTACTAGCCACTCTAAGTCTGAACCATCAACGTGATGACACTCACTAGTTGCACAAACCAATGTGACCATCTCATCATCACTATTATAAGCAATTGTTGCAGTATTTTTGTCATAACCCTCTTTTTGTGAATCGTGTTTTATATTTTGTTCCCTTTGAAAACAGAAACAATACTTCTTGATATGACCAGGCCTTTGCAATAGTTGCATATAGTCAAATTTCTCTCATCACTGGACTTTGATTGCCTTGAGTTATCATAGTCTTCATAACCCCTACTCTTGTTTCTTCCTGTGTTCTCAACAACAAGAGCTTGTGTATTATCAAAAATATTAAATTCATTCATTTCTTCTAATTTCTTCATTAAACATGCTTTCATCCAAAGATAGCACACCATTCGGAGCAGAGTTGCTAATAGTCACAACCAAGGTCTCCCAACTATCTCGCAAAGAACTCAGTCTTTTAATCAATGAAGCTTTGTTATGTGCAGTCTTTCTTTCATACAAACCTTCTAACTTCTTCCACAAATCATAAGAGTCGGACTCTTGTGACACATGATTGTATATACTTATATCAACTCATTGCCTAATAGCCCCCAAAGTCTTCCTTTTCAACTTTGCCTAGTCTTTTTCATTCATCTTCTCAGGTTTAGTTGGTGTATCAAAACTACCATCCTCATGGGTGAGAATTTCAATAGGATCAAACAAATCTTAAGCTCTGATACCACTTGTAGGGCCCGAATAATCCCACAAGATTGAGTCTCCACCACTTAACTCCACATTAGTATGATATTATCTGCTTTGGACCTAGGC
Source organism: Asclepias syriaca (assembly GCA_027405835.1). NCBI lineage: Eukaryota > Viridiplantae > Streptophyta > Magnoliopsida > Gentianales > Apocynaceae > Asclepias > Asclepias syriaca. Next base: position 12,215,628 of record CM049930.1, read on the forward strand.
CCTCACGACTTTATTCTTGGGTACCTTCCTGAAAGACTTCATACTAATAGAGTTAGTAGAATTCTTACATGCTAGTCAACCCTAGCATTATTTTTCAATGTGAAACTTGGGTTGAAACCCAACAAAGAACAACGAATAGACTGCAAAATAATAGACGAAATTTTAGTTTTAGACAAAAAAAGAAAATTCGAATTAAAACCACGAATAAGAACTTGTAAATCAAGAATATGTCGAGTGGTCCCAACCTCCGATAGTTTCAACTTAGGCAAATCATGACCCTTGATGGAGCTGCCTACAGACTCCGTCAGAAAAATTGGCATGTCGATCAAAGTTATCCCCTTTCCACGTTTCTGACCAGCCCAATCATTACCATTGGCTTTCTCCACTTGTTGCGTGCATTTAGTAGGCGTAATAGGACTCCACTCCCCAAAAGACACTGATTGGTAGGTCTTCCGTCTCCGAAAATACCTCCTAGGTTTTCCACCAAAACTTGAGATTCAGCACCTGCAGTATAAGCATCTGACAAATAAAGAATAATTTACCAAAGATTCGCCGTTACTATCAATCGAGGGAAGTTTGCACGCCAGACGAAGGTTGTCGCAGTCAATAATAGGGTTTGACGGACTAGGCGATCCAATCACATTCTCCACAGTCAATAATAGTAAGCCCTACATGCATGAATGTCCCAAAAGTTAAATTTTCATGTCTTTTAACCGAAAGCTCTTCTTTTACATTAGGGCAATGACGGATAGTATGCTCAAGAAGGCCATACAAGAAACAAAGATGAGGGAGACGTTCAAATTGAAAAATCGTCTGATGATCACCATATTACTATTAGAGGTTGAGTAATATCAATAAAAACTGGTACCCAGAAATAATTCTCATGATTATCAAAGAATTCGCTTAACTAAATGGAATGTCTTAGCTATACCATCTGAGTTATGCATTCCCTTTGAAATCATCATCAAAGTTGTTATAATGTGATCTTAGCAAGGACGATCAATGAAGAGACCATTATGTTACTACTACTGTTACTACCATTAAAGATTGATGTTGAATTCATAAAACCATTATGTTATCCGTGCATCCTCCCATGCAAAATTAGTCCAAAATTTTGCCACGTGAGTATAAACACAAAAGAAAAAAATGTATTTTCTCACTTTTTGAATCCTCCCTTTTCTACTTTTTCCTCGTAAAGGACCGATATACCAATTTAAGCACATATAGAATTATAATTAAAAGAAAGAGCTCCATGTTTTATATTTCAACCAATTGTTCAGATAGACATTAATTATTTAATTTCAATTAGGTTCAGTCAAGTAGAAGCCTTCTCTTTTATTCATCCTCATCATTATGATGAGCTAATTAATTCTCTTAGATTTTAAGCAACACAAATTACTCCTTTTTATTATGACAAAAAAAAGTAAAGTTTTAAAAATTAATTAATTAAGGCTATGATAGCAAAGGCTAATGAAGTAGGTGTAATTCTTATATGTTAAACAATTCTAATATGATATTTAGATGTAAAATTTGGATTAATATCTCAAAATATATATATATATATATCAAAAACCCACATGAATCTTTATTATCTGCCAGCTTGGTAATTTGAGTAGATCCATGTCTATGGGAAGAGCACAGGTATATAATATATAAGGGAAGGGAAGTGCATTGGATTCCTGAGAGAGACAGATAATAGTGATGAGTTAGATAAATGTCAATAAATTTCCAAAAAGGAAAAAGACCCTTATGCTCTCCTCATATCATAAATAGCTGACAATATATTTTTGTCACTTTGCAGTTAATGTGCACTACTAAGTAGCCTTCAATTCAATATATATATATTTCTCTCATTCTTATCATTTTTCTTTTACACACATCTGAATGTTTGTTCTTTGTTCCATTTCCTTATTTCAATAAGGTGCCCTTCTTCTTACATCCTCCTCCCCACCAACAAAAATTCCATTTTTTTTTAACAATACATTAGAAAAAAGTTGCAGATCAGATTCCCCAAAGCTAGCTGCTCTCAAACTCCTTTATACACACACACACACACACACATATATATATATATATTTATTTATTTATTTATTTATTTATTGGGTTGGAGCTTGACAGATATAAGGAGGTGCAATCACATGAAAGCCACAACTTTTGACAAGTGACAATTAATCCAGGCAGTAGAAGCACAAAATAATGTCTGCCTTTCCAGGACTTTTAGCATGTTCTTCACCCAATGGAACTCTTTCTTTTTCTTCTTTTTTTTTTTTCTCTCTCTCTATACAATCAATCAGTGTAATTAATAAAGAGTAAAATAATATGTTTCATTATTTGTTTCAAACGTAATAAAATATTAAAAAAGGAATATGCCAGTCTTTTAATCAAAACATACAATTAAATAAAAGGGAGATTATGCATCTTATCTTAATTAACGAAAAAAATCAAAAAATTATTGGGAAGATAAGAAACATATATTATAAAAGAGTACTAATTCCCAAAATAAATATGATATTGACAAATGATTTTAGAAGAAGAAAATGTAGAAATAAAATATTCTTTATAAATTTTCCTATCACACTAATATAAATATTTAAATATATTAAAATAAATAAGATACTTCCTTTTGTTAATAAATTTTACAATTTCATTTACAATTTTAAAATTTCATAAAATCAAAATATAATATAAATAAAAAATGGAAAGAAAATGGTATATATTAATTCAAATGAGATTTTAAGTTGAAAATTGTACTAAACAAAATTTGTAAAATGCCCTAAAAAAATAAAAAGGAAAAGGAATATTGGAGCGCATACCTTTTGGTTGAAATTAAGAATTGGTTAGGAAAAGGCCATTAAATAGCACATAGTTTTTTATTGCATCTTTTAGGTTAATCATGGACCATAAAATGAAAAGAAAAAACATGGAATTTAACTAAAAGTAGAAAAAAACAAAAGGAAGAAAGAAATTCTTTTTTTAAAAAAATATATATATATATATATATATATATATATATATATATATATAGAAATGCAAGTAGGGAAGTTTAAGGAAAATCTTGTTGTCTGTTGAATTTTTTAATTTGGAAAAGAATCATCAGCTTTACAGCTGCAAAAGAAATTTCAAATTAAGGGACTATAAAGAACCCTAATCTTAACTATACTTAAAATACGCCTATTATTATTATTATTGAAGAATATTATGGGGAAATGATTAGGGCCTCGTGAACTTTTTATATTTTATAAAATCAAATTATTCCCTTTTTATATGGATATTTTGTCTACCATTTAGTTGAAGTTTCTATTCTTGTATTTCCTCAAAACTTTCCTAACATTTGTATATATATTTTTATTAGTTGCATACAGTATTTATAATTCAAGATAATATGTTCACGATTTAAATATTTTAAAAAAATAAAAAAAAATCAAATATGAGAATTCTGAACGAGTAATTAACTTGACATAAGTGGTTGAGAAACACTAGAATTCGTGACCTCAAACCTATAGGGTTTCTCATTATTACAATTTCTTCTCTAAGAGATTACCTTTTATATTTACCTTTTTTTTAAAAACATTTATTTGTGTTACATAATCACAATTATCAAATTCAATATTTAGATAATAATTTAATTTATTTTAGTTTACAACCCTTTTAAACCAAAGATATTCCAAGTTTAGTGGGCTTGCTTGAAATGCTTCTACTGAATTTCAACCCAAAGGTCCATTAAGTTTAAAACGTGAAAAAAAAAATCAAAAAAGAAAGAAATAAAAATACTAGAGCAAAACAGTTTAAATGATTGAAACAAGATGTTTAGAAAAATGTATTGATAAAATGGGTACTCCTATTCACTATTCATTTGAATCAAAAATTTTAATTTATATCAAATTATATTTTAAATTTTTGTTCACTTCTTTTTTATTATTACGGTTTTGATTAAATTCTATTTTAGTTAAAATTAGGTTTAACTTGGAAAAGTTAATAAGTAACTCCTAAATGTTTTTTTTAGGACGGATAATCGAAAATTCGAACTTTTTCCAGAGGATAGTTCTAGCTTAAAAAGTTTTGAGACAAACTCTCACCTTTCAGTAAAAGTTAAACTCTGAAAGTGTTCCGTAGATTGAGTTTGGATTAGTTCTTGCGAGAGGCGAGGACACCGGCATTCCAAGTGGGTAGAAAAAAAATTGGATTTAACTTTTGAATTTTATAATTTATAAATAAATTTAAGGATAACTTTCATCAGATTCAACAATAATTTCATATTAATTAACCTTCGAGTAAGAATTAAATTTTATAAATATTTTATAAATTAAATTCAGATTAATCTCACCGAAAAAAAATATGTAAGAAAAGATGTAGACTATATCCCAAATGACTAAGTGAGGTACCAAAAAAAATTTCAGACACCAACAATTAATAAATAAATAATAAACTATTCAGAAATCATTTTCAAAATAACTTGAAAACATAGTCACGCATTATTTATGCATTATGTTTGGGCCCATTTTCCCAACAACAATTTAAAAAAAAAAATAATTAATTAACAGATCTATCCACTGACAAACCAATTATAGTTATCGGGCCCACTATCTCAACTGAATCCATTTTCCAATTTATTTATCTATTTATTAAGCGTAAAAAGGTTATTTTTTAAAAAAAAAGGTTTATTTTAAACTTTTAAAATTTTAATATGTTTAATTCTAAATCTTTTATTTTAATTTTTTAAGAAATTAAATTTTAATAATTTTGAATTTTTGTACAAAAAATAACATAATTAAAGGGGACAGACACAATAATTTTTGAACATTTATCTCTTAAAATATTCTCTAATATATTAATAAATACCAACTTATTATCTTTAGTTAGTCAATTTTTATACTAAATTATAATCTCATTTCCACCTAAATCCAACAAATTAAAATAATAAATTAAAAAAAGAGTAAATAATCCTTACTTTTTTTTCTTTTTTAGCTTTTAGATCTTCAAATATTTATTTAGCAAACTAATTTATCCTTTTACACATTTAAAAAATTAATAAAAAAATAAATGTTTAAATACGAAAAGAAAAGAAAAAGGAGGAATACAACTGAGAATTTCTGAAAATTGAAACATTGTTTGGGAAAAGGTGTTTAGAGATTGGAGAAAAAAGGGAGAGGCGTTCCGGATAACCTAAAAATAAAATAATAATAATAATAGTATTATTATTGGGGACTTGAAATCAAGAAATATAAGAGACTAATTACGCTATTGCGCTGATCTACTACAACAATTGACAACACAAATATAAAATCCTACATTTGAAATGCTGTGTTTGTATGAAATTTTGACATGCCAGATATGAACACTCCAAAATAAACACTCCCAAAGGCTATCAAAATTTTATATTATCATGAAAATAGCTATGGATACAAAGAATCATATGAAATTTCGATTCGATGAATTTGCGTGTATTTCCTAGAGTTTCCTTACCTGACAGGCAACAACCGACATCTGCATCAAATGGATGTGAGAATTTGAATTCTCCGTAGTTTCTCCAATTTGCGCTCCTCAACATGCATCCATCACCTTTTTCCAGCCGGCAGCTAATAATAATAATCAATCAATCAATCATCCTCCGGAAGAGTTGGACTTTTTGAGCAAATTTCATTTGCATGAAGTTCCAGTAACTTCTTCTCCGGCTCACATAGTCCTGAAATATACAATGCCACAATTTTTCACAGTCAGGGAAGAAATTGAAAAAGATCATAGAATTGCCGATGGATTTTGGAAGAATAGAGCCATGCAAAAAGATCGGCAATCAAAAGTAGACGCAACAACATTTCTGACCGTGAAATGTTCTGTATGATATACAACAGGGAGCTCTGGTAGGGTTATGACCATGAGAAAAACCAAAACAATTAAAAGGAATGATTTATGTGAAGAATGAGAATCTTTCGAGAAAAGGTACAAAGTTCCATTTATTTATCTGCAATAGCACACTTGTCTTCTTACTTGGGATAAGTTCCCCAATGAGAGGATAGGGAAGACAAAAGACAAAAGACAAAAGTCCAAGAAAGTGCCGTAGTTAAGTTATCCACATTAATCAACCACTATAGTCAATAAATAGCGCATGAATTTCAACAATTTGAGCTCTACTTATATTGGAGAGAATAATATAGTGGTGGTTACCTGAACATTTTGGAATGTCCCATACAGCAATAGTCGATGAACTGCACTCTGCTTCACATAGCTGTCGATCGTTCTCGTGGTTGACATTCATTGCGAGCATCCAGGCACCAATGGTAACGTCCTCATTGCTGAACATGCGGAAACTGTAAATTGTACAGAATTAAAGTGTTAGGTAAGTATGTGGCATAACAAGAGGTTTATTCCAAATGCAACATGGTTTTTCCTCGGACAAGATTGTAAAAAGCAGATGCTAAAAGGGCTTAGTATAGAAATTCTCAGTCTAGGGGTGTTGCTTCTGGGATCCTCCTAAAAGTGAAGATTACTAAAATATGATTTCAGAAATCAGAGCCTACACTACTGAAGAGTAGCATGACATACAATAGCAGATTTGACAGTCAGATCAGATTCATATTATATCATTAATCACTGAACATATACGAGTCTTTGCATCCATTTTTTGTCATCTCCTAACATCTACTGATACATTTTAATACTCCTCCCATCCAAAACTATCCAAAACTGAAAGCCATATTTTGACTCAATATATATATATATATATATATATATTTACAAGAGCATTTCATTGCAGGCAGGCAAGTTACTGCTTTATCCTTATTAATTAAAATGGCTAGTGGGGGACCTTTGACTTAGTGGGATACAAATCCTTTGGGTTGAGGGGTTATATGTGGAACTTTATATGGAAAGCATGCTTATTTAAGAAGGTAGGAAATCTAAATTTTGATATCCTGAAGTAAAAATGTCCAAACTAACCAAAATGAATTCAGTTTGACTCTAAGTATTAACTCTTTACAATGTAATGATTTAGGTCCCATACTGCTCAGATATAAAAATAACCATCATCAACACTCTACAGCTCATGGAAAAATTGAGCTTGAAAGCACATAATTTGGTTGAATATCAATTGTTTTCCACATGTTGATACTCTGTTAGTTGTTTAGCAGATGTTCCTGACAAAATAGAGTTTTGTCCAGATAGCCTTACCTTACAAAAGTAGAGATGTGCTTAATTTGCTCCCCAAGTTTACTAATCTTACTCTTGCTTAGATAGGTAATGCAATAGTGTGAAAAACTGATTATCATAATCTTATAGTTCTTGAGGCCTCATGAAATAGACCAAGCAGAGAGCAGGGGAAAGAATGGATTATTTCTTCAGCAGGTCAATTGAATAAGAAAATAAGGAAAGGTAAGTAGTACTAGGTGTGATTTTTCATTTAATATTTTTAATAGAGATCAGAAAGAACACCATTCTCAACAAGAACATAAAGCATGCTTGCCTGTTGTTCCGCAGAGCAACCAAACTTGCAACCACATCGGCAGACAATGCATAAAGTGGACCATAAGCATGAAGAAAGTATTCCTTCCCCAGCAGATGCCCTAATGGCTCATACCTGCATTATTAAAATATGTCAGAAGATAAAAGCTTACAGGCACCAGATTAAAAATTGTAGTCATTCACAGAACAATTTAACACAGCCATATATCTTTGTTAAATTATAGCCCTAACTTGATTGCCACCCTCAAGTTGGCATTATAGATTGTTAAAGGCAACAGAGGTTCAGAGAGAAATTATAGGAAGAAACATTTATCATGTGAGTTTTTCAGAAATCTAGAACATAGATGAATATGACACTTCTTTGTTAAGTTTGCTTTTTAGGAGTGTTAAATTAACATTTCCTCTAAAAGTTTAAGTAGATATAGTGTTTGAGGTGGGGATGTGCTAAGTGCTTGGATTTTAACCTCTTTCTATCACCAATACAAATTTGGATTAACAAAAGTACAAGATAACAGCTACTCGGCTAAATTTGTATCTCGTATATCTAGATTTAGCTAAACAAATAATTATTTCCATCACATGATTTTACAAATAAATTGTGCTACAACTTCGATACCATCTTAAATTGAGTTAAATTGGTAAATGACCTAAAAGTTTAAGCTAATATAAAAGAGTTAATTTATCCTCATAACAATCATAATCCTCAATGTCCTTTATTCTTGACCAGTCTATTATTATATAACCTGCTGTTCTATTATAACCTCAATGAAAAGTAACATCGTATCTTTTCCTCAGCTTAGCACTAAGTTCATTGACGCAACTGTTTTATACTCAAGTCTTTAATCCTCGATCAAATTTGTCATGGACCAAACTGTTTTATACTCAAGACATTCTATTATATTCTTGTGATGATCCAGATTACTCCAACTAGCTTCCTACAATAGGTCAAACCCATATTTATCAAACTTGAACAACAGTACTAACCATTTCAGCTTTGGATCAGTGAAAACTGGACCCTTCTTCATGCAGCCAAGGTATGTTTGAGAATGAGAGCGCTCCTTTGCCAATAGTAGAGAAAGTCGATCTATAAAATAAAAGCCAAAGCAAAGAGTTAGATGAAAATGCAGAAAGAAAATAAAAGATGAATGAACAGACAGAAAGGACCAAAAAAATCTGAACTTCCGGAATCTCTGCTAACCCGGTCTGAGATATATATCATCATCTGCTTTAACGTAAAACTCAGAGTCATAAAGCGCATAAGCAGCTTTGAAGAAGGCTAATCTGCAGTAGAGTCACATGTCAATGTAAGTAAAACCTCATATTACTATACTTCAGGACACAGGTAGATGACTAACGTTTTGTATGGAAGCTTACTGTACTCCTCTTCAATATCTAATAGCATGAAGTCATCATATTCTGCTACCTCCTTCCTTAGAGCTTCCATTTTTGATCTATCCCTTGTTCTACCAATCACAAATCGAAAAACCAGGCCTGTAGATTCTTCCAATCTGCAATGGTATTTAAAAGATTAGTAAGGAACTCAGCCACCAATGCAGAACATAGTGAGAAATTGATTTAAATATTTTGGACTATTCTTAAATGATGGACCAATTCATGAGAAGCAAAATGCAATTACTACATATCTTGAATGGCAAGAAGAAGATTATGATATCCTGTATTTAAACACAAATCAAAAAAGGCAAATTCAATTAGTTAACCCTGCCTGGCATGGTGCTACTTCATTCTTCCATACAAACAAAATCAAAACGGATCTGATTTTCTTCAGAAAAGGTACAAAACTAATGTTTTTAACAGAGAGCAGATCATTCAGCATACATTCAACCAAACACCAAGCAATATAAAACTGTCGAGCACAGAGACCTTTTGCTTGCATGACATATGATCTCATAAGGCATGTTTATAACTACAAAAATTTCCAAACTAAGCATTGGATTATAGATGTCAGTGGGATCCAGAAAAGCGTGCTAGTTATAAAACATAAACAATTAAAATTTAACACCAAAGTTTTGTTGAAATCTTCCCCTAATTATTTTATGGTTGGACTTGCATATTTCAAACTTGCTTCAAGCCCCTTTCCCCATTGCAAGGGCAGAAAAGCCCTAAGGAATGTGTTCCTCGTAGCTATCTAATACATATAAACAGCAAGGCGTAAAGAGATTCAGTGTATACGAACAACACATGGATGGCCAGCAGAAACACAAGATCTGATTCTTAATGCTTTGTACAACGAGAGCAAAAGATTGAAAGTCATCCTACCTCTTAAGATCTTGATGATCAGAAGGAAGCCAAGTCTGGCGCAAAGCACGACGACGACCAGTAGATCCAAAGCCAGTTTGAATCCCAACAAAGCCCATAACTTTATACCTCTTTTTCCCTTCACCGGGACTGCTATTAACTCCATCGCTACTACCACCACCACCATTACCTGTTCTATCCCAAACCACTGAAACAGACGTAGGCCTTGGATAACTACATCTATAACCAAATCCCACCCTAGAAATTGAAACGATACCAAAAATAAAGCAGATGATGCCCATGAAGAAACAGACTACAGCTATCATTGGTCTTCGTGTGTAGGAATGTGAAGACGAACGAGCAGAGAAAACTTTCGGAGACGACGAAGGCATAGCTGGAAAACGAATGAAAACACTGCTTTACTGTCCGGTGAAATCTATCAATGCAGCAGAGATTCAAAGATAGAATTTTTTTCTTCTTTTTTCTGTAGGAAAATGGATTTACAGAAGATTGATAATCATCGGATGCAGAGGTTCATGTTTTATTTTTCCGACGATGAAACAGATATCATCCGCCTAGTATTCTGTGCTACTACTTTCGAAGGAGACTTCTGTTACTGCTCATCAGTTTGATTTTAATTTTTTCCTTCCTTTTGGGGAAGAAAAAACAAATATTTCTATTATTTTGATTCCAACCCATATTATTTCTATTATTGTGAAAAAGTAACACCTGAAATTTGTTAAAATTGTAAATATTTATTTTCATAGTTCAAAATGCTTAACAATTGCAAATATTTTATTACTCTCACTTTTTATTATTAGTATGTTGTTCTTTTTCCTAAGAACAGTACCTGGTTTTGTGAGTGAAATGGGGGAAATACAAAAGAGGCCTTTTCTTTCATTCCTTGCTCTAATCCTCCTTACTGGTCTGAGCAGTCTTTACAACAACAGCTGCAATAATAATAACAATTGAAAAAGGATGGAGATGATGATGAGGATACTTCCTTCATACCCTGAACAAATTTCTAATGAATTTTAAAAAAAGAATTGAAATTGAAATTGAAATAAAACTCATTCTCCATTCCCTTGCAGTGTAGAAGAAGAAGTACATTGATTTTCTGGGAAAGTTTGCCTAAACAAAATGGGTTTGTCATGAACCATCATCTCCAAGGATTCTACACAACTAACTTCTTCAACCATTGCTTCTTTGTTCTCATCATGCATATTATCAACCCCACCTAGATCTTGATCCTCTTCTTCCAAGTCTGAATTTTCAGGTTCACCAACAGCTGCATCTTCATCTCCGGGAAGAACATCTTTGGTTGCTCTCATTGTCACTGCCACTGAAACATTCTGCTCTTCAAACTCATCCAAATGCTCTCCAACATCACCTTCTTCTTCCTGCAAATCCCAATTCCTGCACTCTTCATCTGATATTCCACAGCCAGCATCGTCGAGATATTCCCTACCAACACAATGTTGCCCAGTTTTGATACAGCTAACTCCTCCAGTGGCAATAGAATCATCTGTTTTTTTTTTCCCCTTTCAAAGTGAGTTTAAACTTACACATGGAGGGAGAACGTATGTGTGTGTGCGTGCGTTTTTTTAAGAAGATACCATGAGAAAGGAGACAAGTAACAACACTTCTAACCTGCTTTCTGGCCCAACTTTTTGTGGGTTCCAAATAAAGGCTTCTTCAGCCACACAGTTCCAGGAAACACCATTAGGTTAATATCGCTCAGACTTCGTTTCTCATAATCTTCAAGGGGTTCAAAGCCAAAACCTTCTGTCCAAGTCTCAACCAAACCAGGGATGGCAGATATTACAAGCTTCTCAACCTTGAGAGATTCTAGCATCTAAAGCAGCAGTTCGAATTACATTAATAGGGAAAACAAATTGGGTGAATTAGTAAACATGAAATTGAAATGATGCTCAAATGAAGTAAACTTGCATGAAAAAATGTACCAAGGTGGGAAACAGAATTCATCTATAATTTTTATGAAACATTTAAAATCTTATGCAGCCATTGCTTTCCCCAGGGCCTGAGATCAATTACTCAATTCTCCTACTATGTAACAAAGAAAAGTAGAGAGAGAAGAGGAAAAAGAAGAATTATTCTTGAAATAATACCGCTTCTATCGAATTAATAAGCCGACGACACATTCCTTGGCGACGATATTTGCTACATGTTGCGATAAGGGGCATCTCTGCAACTCTTGCTCCATGGATCCTGAATCAATATTAAAGGTTAAATGTTGCCTGAAATTTATTTATTTATTTTTTTTCTGCAAAATGTATATAGTTAACAGCAAAATTTTGTTGTAGATAAAATCATTGTCAAGAGAAAGCCCCCAAAATAATATTCATCAGTGTTTTTAAAATAAGACAATAGCATGCAATAAACATCTCAGAACAGAATGAAACCCATGATTTTTTTTACATATTACAGATAAGGAGCATATAAAAAGGATAAAGATCTAACGAATTTTGGATCAGAATATATTTCCAGTCAAGACTAGCAGAAGAACTTTAACTGAATAGATTGCATCAGATTTAAACTCTACTTACAGCTCAAAATTGTGTTACAGATAGTTTGATCAGTTTTAAGCAAATTAAAGCACTAATGGCGACCACAAAGACTCCATAAAAGTGCAACATAAAGAAAAAGCATACTTGCATGAGTTTAAATTCAAGCCAATACAAAAATCTAAGGGCAAACAGAAGATGTCGTGATATATACCTGATCGATGCTACTGACACAACTACGTCATCTTTCTCCAAGATCACAGTATAGAACCCATAGTAATTGAGGCGTGCAAATTGTGATCTGTGTGGAAGTAAAAGTAGCTTCAGATTGTCTCAAACTATAATTAAGATATAATGGAACAGTGGAAGTAAAAAGGAGAAATTCAAAAGCTATTAGATACCAAATCATTTATGGCAAATAATTGATGACACAATTCATCTTGCGACATGTAGCACACTCAATATGGGAAGCAAATGGAGCAAATGAAGCAATTGCTAGTGCAGATGGTAACGTATATAGCATTGTCATTTGTGCTGAGCCTCCACAAAGGTGAGGGAAGTTTTGGATATAAAGACCCACTAAAATACAGACTATATGAGCTTGATTGGCTAGGATTGGGGCTTGATTTCAACACAAAGGAAATATCAAGAAAAAATTTGAAATAAGGAGAATTTTGGCACCAGAAAAACAACCTAGTGAAGGTCAGACATTTTTTTTCACAAGCACAAAAGAAAATGAGAAGCTAAGATGACAAGAACTTTAATAGAATAAGTGTGTGTTCTGACTGATCGTCCAAAAGAATCCATGGAGAAGAGAAACTGATACAAGAACATAACTGATAGCGGGAACATGCAAGGAAAACTTTCTTTAGTAAAAGCACATATCCAACAAGAATTCACTCACCCCCAGTTGTACACTACATGGGGTATCATGTCTATGCCTGTTCTAGGGTCCACCATAGGTAGAAAGCATTCTTCCATTATTGTAAGTGAAACAGCTAACTTTGAGTTGCAGTCAGCCTTTAAAGCAACAAAGCGCTGGGCAGAATGAACCTTCTGATCACCATGAATACACTTCAACAAAGACCAACTGAAGCCATCAGAAAGAAAGTTCATCAACCCAATACATGATTGAAGACCTGAATAGACCTGCAAAATACAAAACATTAAGTCCACGAGTTAAAAGAAGTCTCAAAAGGAAAGTTACTTTCATATAAGCTTTGGAAAATAGCCACCCCAATAAAAAGCGTAGAAGTAATTTAAATTAAACTTGACTTCAGGCCTTGACATCAGGGTATATAGCAACACACATGATGTAAATATCAGCCAGAAAATCCTTCATGCTTGACCTAAGAATCTTTAATCTTACAAATATGGATTCACCATGCATTACACTAAAAGACCAAGAAGATAATGAAGATTCACCTTTTGACAGCTTGCACTGCAAAACCAAGTATCAGAAGTCATGTAGCTCTTTAAACCCTTCGCTTCCGCACAAGCTTCATGATCTTTTATCAGAAAAAAAATAAAAAAATAAAAAGGTAATCAGTGTTCACAAAGAAAATAGATAAGTAATGGAGCTGTAAGATAAAAATAAAAATAAACATAAAAAATCACTCGCCACCTCCGTTGAGTGTGGCCAAAATAAGAGGGAAATCAAATACTCCTCACACAATTCCTCAAATCACACAATTCCAGTTGCAGGCATGACAAAACATGCAATTTCCTAAAGACTGTTCCAAGAAAATGTTACATGGATGAGCAGAAGTTAACTCCAATGTGTAGCAAGCACAAAGATATGTTCTTATATTAAATAGTTTGACAGACTCAGCATAGGAGTGACTTTGTAGACTGAAAGCAAAAAAAATAGAAACTTATATAGGATTTGAACTTAGCAAATTATTATCATCCAATTCTGTTTGGAATTTGATAATGACCTCCCCCCACCCTTCTTGGTAATGTTGTAGAGAGTTAAAACTAATCTATAGGAAAGGAGAGGCAAAATTTACATTTAAACTCGCACTGCAAGCATTTCAATGTGCTAGGAAGCCCTGATTCTTCTTTCTCATTGACCAGATCACCACAGATTGGGCACGTGCACTGTGGACAGTACCAATTTCCTTCAGGTAGCTCCTGAACAACACAAATGGATCATATTAATGCATATAAACCTACATTCCCACAAAGAACACCAGTGCTCAAATAACTAAAAAACAAGAGCGAAACATGTTTGAAGCCCTTATGCAACTATGATACCAAACAAAATTGAAAAGTCATTGTATGCTGTACAGAGAAGCAAAGAGAGATGTAAGGATGCAAATCTAGAAGAAAATCCTGAATTCAAAATTCTGCAATTTGACTTTCCAAAATAGATAATATACTGAGAATAACAATTCATTGTGGCAGGAGAGAGGAAGCACAACAACTACACTCACAAGCCTATTAATCTTTCTAGTATTCTACAAAACTGTTTCATGACATCCAAAGTGTCATGTCCACGTCTAAATCAAAACCCCATCAAAACTAGAACAAATAAGAATTAAATCGTTGATCTAACAAATGCCTATTCTGATTTCTTTCATCACCAACCAAAACTAGATCTGGTTATTGATTGCCACTCTAAGGTTAAGACACATTTTGATATGCACAAATAACCCCAGATTGAAGAGGTAGCCTACTTATGAAAATGTGAAAGTTTAACTATTGAGTTGGTCCATTAATTAGTACTCTGCCCCAGAACATGGACAATACTTTTCTCAAATTATAGAGGTAAAAGCACATAGTTCATATCTCCTGATTAATAAATCATCGTCAAATTAAAAAAATTAACTCCAAAATTGGTACTTCTATCAGTTCTGGAAATCAGGGTTTTCAGAGTTTTGGAAACCAATATAACTTGTTAATAGCTATAATTGATGTTAGATTCCATACCAACTCAATAATCAGAACTTTAACTTGCCCTTTTTGAATATCCAAATTATTTCAGTACAATATATAGCATCTGAATGGTAACAGTTGCAACTGCTAATATTAAAAACCTTCCATCATACAGTAAGCATCAGGAAATAAATATTGCTATATGTAAATGATGAATTTGTGAAAAAAGCTGGACAAACAAAATTTACAGAGGACGATCAACATTTTATTGAAAAAACTAATAACTACCGATGCATCAGTAAAGGAAAAGGAAGCCTGCTCTTAAATTCATTTTATTATATAACCTACTCTAGATATATATACAGCTTGACATTAGTCAGGTGCTCAAAATAATTGACAGAAACAAATTCAGGTGGATACAGTCATCATTTAAAGCACACACAAACTAGATCTTCATAGCTATCTGATCACAAATAGATGACACTATCATTTTGAGATGGGATTCATATTGCTTGCTGTCTTTTCTTGTCCACTCCTTCCTTAAGTTCTCCTGAGGAAGTTTACTTACAAATTTGGATAAAATTATTTGCAAATCATGTTTGACAGTTTACCCTTAATGACTTTAAAGGACACTAGTCAACCTGACAAAACTGCTATTGCTGCTGAGGCAAAAGCAGAAAAATTATCAGACAATATATCAAACATACCCCAGAGCAACAAGGCTGCTCCATTTTGACCCGGAAAAGAATGGGTTTTCAAGGGATATGATGCTCACGCAAACTTTGTAGCATACAATAGGCAGGCAACTTGTAAACATAGGCTCCATAATGTAGTGGTAATTAAATTAAACAAGCAAATATAAAGAAACAGCAATAACTGCAAAGGAAGAAAATACCAGATGATTATGCAAAAGTACACAAGAAGAAAAATTATCAAATATTGAATCAAACTATATGTTTGAGATGACTAACAGATATTATATGCATACAACAAATAAAAATGGGAAGTAACAATTTCTCCAAGAACATAATGCTAGATAATTCTGTAGGAACCAATAAAAGTTCTTTACGCAAAAAAGGTTTTTGCAAATTAAGTGACAGAAAAGGCTAGTACTCAAAGGTTTCCTCAGATTGTAGGAATACGCATACTTCAACAATTACCAAATGCCTAATCTACAAGCAGCTTTCTTTCCATGTTGCAATTTCTATAAATGAATAACACAGAGGATTCATGATAGGGCTTTCTTTTTGCACCTGTAGAAGTCTAAAAGGAAATTGTTACATAATGAAATGTCAAATAAGTAAAATATTTAGTATCTTGAAAAGAATTCACAGGCCAACATAAGAAATTCCTAGATAATAAATAGGACACTTAAATAAACATCCTCAAATATATAGTAAGTAATACTCTAAAAATCAATTTAAACTGTGTTCAAATCATTGATAAAGACAAAGGAGCTGTCTAATGGAATTATTATATAGTGCTGTGAGAAAAACATGCGTGCAAGTTTTCATATTTTATTTAGAAGTAGGACTGGGGCAATCAATCAAGTGAAGGAAACTCGGAGCATTTAAGAAACATTTTCCTTCGTCTGTTTTTAACATAAGATTTTTTAAACAAGTTCATGGCAAGTCTATAAATGTATGATGATTTTGTTCCAATTCTTTTACATCACCATGGTCAATTTCAACACATTGTTAATCATAGTTAAATTAATCAGAGAGAAATTCCTTAGAGCACTAGCATTTTGTGAGAAATGCTTCCCTAAGATTTTGTAGTATAGTAGTTTCAAATTAATTATTTTCTTCCCTTTCTTCCCTCGAGATTTTCTGAACAATAAGTTCATAAATCTTCTATAAACTTAAATTCCAAACCAAGAATACTACTTTAATTTTTGGGATTTTGAAACCCTTATAACGATATATTTCTTTTAAATTTATTCCCATGATACATCAAACATCAAATACAATAGAACTTGCATCAAATATTATGCCTGCTTTTTCTGAACAATCTGAGATTCTTCTAAAATGAACAATTTTATAATAATCTCAATTTTGAAAAGACATGAAGAGAAAAATAATTATTTGTTTGCTGAATCCAAGAAAAGAGATTCATCTTTGAAAAATAGAATGAGTAAAGAAAGCTCGCGAGGGAACTATTTAACTCACAAAAAGATGGTTAGTGCAGTATACCCAAGCTTGATGATATTACTTGACAAAGTGCACAAATTGAAGGACAGTGAAACAAACTAGGCCAAGAAGAAATGCCCAAGCGCTTTAATCCTTAATATACCATTTTCTATATCATTTAACATAAATAACATCATTTCAGTAACAAAATTATGCAAAAGTATGGTCATAAAACTCTTTAGCATTAGCTGTGAGAACCAAGGCCACGGCCAAGGATGGAAGCTAGTTGGGTTTTAAACCCATACCAATAACTGACAAGAACATAGTTGCAATGCTACAAGCAACACAAGAAATTAGTGGCTAACTAAGTAGGCTACGGATTATATAAAGGATGCTTCCCAATTACATATTATGACAACAACAAATGAGTTATCTAGGTGGTATTCGGCCCAAATAATAATAGTGAAGAAGATGATAATGAGAGCAAAAAGGGCTACATGTGATAAACTTCTATGTGTAGCCACATTCATAAGCAAACCTAGCTCCACAATAATTAACATTTGAAAAGCGTTTCCAAGATAGTTTTTTCAATATAGTATTTTTCAACTCTTTCAAGCAAAAATAAGAAGTGAAAAGGAACAAGAAATTGCTCAGCTTTTGGCTGGAGAGGAGAAGCAAAAGATGCTTATTCTAAGCAACTGAAAGAGGACCTTAGATTTCTATGAGTACCAAGTTTCTAAAATTTTGCATGGGCGCTGCTCAATTTTATATTTTCGAATAGATTACACATGAAATATCCACTAAGAAACATTGTATCAGACTATGGTTTTTCATGAAGCCACTTCATTAATGCTAAGTATAAGCATAGAAATCAAGGGTTTAAACTTCTTAGACTACTAATATTAATTAATCAGATATTTTCATATAGCAAGAAGCAAACAATTACCTGGAAAATGCAGCAATTTTTTAAAATAAATATTGCGTCACTAGTTAATGTGTGTGCGCACCAGCACATGCACATATACAAATATACGCAGACAGATGCAAAATACAAGTGTCAAATCGTATAAAACCATCAATTTAGGAATATATGTTACACAGATTAAGCTTGGAGATTGGTGATCCTAAGAATTATTGCACTAATGGTATAGCACAAAATCAATGCATACGCTTGCTTCTAATGGATATGACAATAGCCATTTCCAAGGCTCAAATCTCATCAGAAATGTGTGCACTGCATAATAGAGTGAATTTGACTCGAACACATCCAGCAAGGATGGTTTTTGCAAAAAGATGACAAGCAAAACAGGTCAGCTTACATTCTCCTCCAGTATGATGAATTATATCTACTGCCATCAGGTCCAACATTAGTTTAAAATAGGGTCATCTAGATATCACCAAATCACGTCACAATAATCATCTCAATAAACCAAGTCAGCCAACTATTAAAAATCACATCAGCCCCTACAGGCAATATCTATTCAATCAAGAGTTCTTATGGGCAGAAAGACCACAAGAACAGCATGTTAATTCAAAGATCAGTAAGTGCAATTAAAGCTTATAAACAATGCTAATCACATGCAAAAACAAAAACATGTGCAGCAAACTATAGAGGAGATGGAGAAAATGGGAGGAAAACTGCCTCAAAATCATTATACAGAAATATACAGACCTCTGTGTACAAGCATGCCTGATGAAATGTAGATGGACAACTATCACAGCATATCAGTTCCCCACCATCACCACAACGACCACAACTATCATCATTTTCATCTATTTCCTCAACTAGAACAGTTCTAGGGGCACCTCTTTTGGCCTTGTATTCAGCAGACCAAGCCTCAAGCTGACACAAGGTGAATGGCTTACCAGACTCCATGATAAGATTTAAGCATGGCCGATTCGATCTAAAACCAGCATGCCTCTTGAACTCAGAGATAGAAAGCACCTCATTACAGCACTTGCATAAAATCCCATCACGAGTTACAAAACCATCTTTGACTACTGTCTCATCATTCAGGTTGCGATATTGTATAACTTCATTAAGGGAAAGGACCCCTGAATGAATTAACCAGGACAGTACTGTTCTTCGACTAATGATAGACCACTTACCTTCAATGAAATGCTTCCCTCCTCGATTAACCCTCTGTGGGAGCAACTTGCAACTGCCTTTATGGCTCTTCCGCTTCCTCAGAGATTTGGATCTTCTTATAGAACTTTTATTTGGAGATTTGAATGTCTTATTTTTTATAATTGCTGAAATTAAAAGATCGTCATCCTTAAGACGGCATGCTTTTGTTTTTCTCGATCCACTAAGCTCTGGGTTTGTGTCGATCAAATGTGGATCATCTCCAGAAGTAGATGTTCCAAACTTGTCATTTGAATACAAACTACTCAATTTGATTTTAGATATCTTTTTGGATTTCTTAGACGCCTTCTTTCTTAAGGTTGTAGCACTAGCAGACACATTATTTATGCAGTTTGAACCAATTGTCGTAAACTCCCACTGTTCTGGATTTTGCTTCAAATCATATACCTGTTCCTCTTCCTTCACATGAATCATGGGTACATCCATGACATTTCTCAAAGGAAATTCATCATTATGCTCAGATCTTTCTTTTTCACAAGTAAGAGAACTTCTGTAACTATCTTGATAAGAGGAAATAGTTCCAGATCCTCCAAGTGATGTTTGTGCCTTTCCTGGGCTAACAGGAACTTCATACAAACAAATAGCATTCCCATCACATGAGCTTTTATCAGTTCCACAAATTTGCAAAGAACTTTCATACAAACTAATTCTTTCATGGTTGGAGAAGTTCTGAGGCTTCGCAGCAACCCCATTAACAGTCTTTAAAGGACCCACATACTTTTTCTCTGATGGATAGGACTGCATGGCATCTGTACAGAAAACAGCATCACACTTTCCATAGGGATGGATCACAATCTTCCTTTTCGCTTTCACAGCTTTACCTTCTTTTAGCAAACGAATTGTCTTCTTGATGAAGACCACGGAAGCAAATGGATCTAGAAGACACCACAAATGAGCTAATGTAGCAGTAGTTTCCAAGTTACCCAATTGTTTTTCTATGTCTAGAGCTGCATTAGACAGATCAGACAATAACTGAGCCACACTACTCCATTCTTTACAATCTTTTTCCTGCATAACATTGTTTTCATCAGCAAATAAACTATCCCTGCACAAGCTCCAGGCCCTATGAAATTCACGAATTGGTCTACCTTGAGGTGATTTGTACACAAATTCACCAGTCATATTAGACTTACTATTCCTTTTGCGCCTCCCTATCACCCACCCAGCTGCTCTAAGTAAACGAATGACATGGTACCGGAGGAGAGGACGAGGATCATTCTTTAAATTCCTAGGCAGTGAAAAATCAGCCTCATCTAATTCCAAGAAGCAATAATCTTTCCATCTCGGTTTGGTGGGACGAACAGGAACAGAGTGGTTTTTAACAGTTTCCGGTGGAGAAGGTACCAAAAGCTTGGTTGCACAGCTCTCTTGAGATACTGGTGAAGCAACTACTTTGCTGATGGCAATTTCTTTCTTGTCATTTTCATCTACCCCAGATACTTTACATTGTGAATCAATCCTATCATTAATACCGTGACTTCTATTTATGCCAACACGACGCTTAAACAGGTAGCAGCTACTTGCTAAACCCTGGCTAGATGATTCAACTAATCGACAGGTAACTGCATCACATGTGGGAAATGAGTGAGACAAATCAGTATCAGTTCCATCCAGTAGACTAGTCAAATCTTGACCTTCTGCAGGACATGGCTTGTCATCAGATTCATCAATTGACATCTTTAACCTTTTACAGCCCATATCCGGGCCACATCTGATTGACAGAATAAAATCTTCTGATCCAAATCCTTGTCCAGGTTTTTTACCTGAATCATCTTGTGAATTCCAAGAGACAACCTGTCTTGTTAAAGCTGAATTAATACTATTTGAACAAGAAGCACCATCCACTTGCTTGGTATCATTACATTCCAAGTTAATAACTCCAGTAACAAGACACCTTTGATTCCTTCTACTGGTATCACTCTCTAAAAACAATTCTGTAAATATCCGATGCTCATTGATTAATCCTTCTGAACTTTCACTATGGAGTCCTTCAAGTTCTTTGCTGAAGAGCATGTTTCTCTTATTAAAACACAAGGGAGATTTTAGCATGCCTCTTGTTTCCTTTGTTCAGCCAACAACAGAATGCAAGAATGGATGTCATCCAGTAGGTGTCAAACTGCCTGCAATGACAAAACAAAGATACAAAAATTATAACATATAAATGTATCTGTACAAAAAATAATAAAAAAGATTTTTCCTATTATCACCCAGCTTTACATAAGTGCACTTCTTCTTTTTTACTTTGTACTTTTTTTTTCCCTAAGAAAGATCGGAAATATTGCCAGTAAATAACAGAAACCGAAAGTTCACCACCACCCAATAGATTTTCTGTCACAAATTAATAAGAAAGAAAGGGTTGAAAAAAGAAAGTAGGAGAGAGAAGGAATGAATGAAACTTTTAGTTCCCAAGAGAAGGAAACTGAACCTTACCAATTCGAAAGAGCAAAATCAAGTACAACTAAATAATAACTAGAGATAGATTAAGAAATATTTTAAATGCAAAAAATTAAGCAGATAAAATAAAGTTGATTACCATCTAATTTGCACATCTTTAATTAAAAGGAAGTACTTCATGGGGCATAAAAATTGCACAGAACAGAGCCAACAAATGCGAAACTACTGATCTCCATTTTTAATCAAGCAAACAAGAGAGGAAAGGAAGGCTACTCCACCCTGCACTTTTTTTTTTTTAACTCCCCTAACTTTTACCCGGTACTAGGATTAAACAGAAGAACCTACTTTTTAAACACTAAATTACATCCATCAATCACTGATTCCCAACGGTGGAATATCTGAAAGTTAGATGCCAGAGAAAAAAGAAACAAAATCCCAAATGCAGATATCTTAAAAATATTATCAGGAGATAAATTTAAATTTCAATCAGCAACATACACAGAATTTAAACCCAAAAGGTAGTTTACACGGGAACAAACTAGCATTTAGTAGTCCATGAACAGAAACGTCTGAGAAATTATTATACAGTAGTACAACAGAGAAACGGGAGAATGCAAGTATATCTATCTCTATCTAGCCAAATCCGAGAAACAGAAGATTTAGAAACGAATTATCCCTATCTGATTCTGACCTCAAAAATTCCTACCCATTTACATAATTGACTAACACCCTCTTTCAAATCCCAAAAAGTTACCCCAAATTCAACAAATCCCAGCAAAAACTTCCCACATTTCCAGATCAAATCCCGTCTCTTCAACAGAAAACTAAACCGAGTAAAGAAAATGAGTCGGACACTAAATTATAGAAACAACAAAAACGAAAACAGAATTACGCCAATAAAAAGGAAAATAAATAACTCACCTTTGCACAGTATTTGCTGAAAACAATTCTCATCTAAAACACCCCACCAGAATTCCGGACTACCTATGTCCTTGAAATCAGAATTTAGGGTTCTACAGCTCATGAATCAACAAACGTCAATTTTTGAGATAAGTTTTAGGGGGAAAAGTTGAGAGAGACAAAAATAAATAAATAAATAAATAAATAAAGTGGAACAAAAGCCGGTGAACCCTCCAATCCACCTTTTTCAACTCGAAACTCTTCGAAATGGAAGCTCACGAGCACAACAAAAAGCAAGAAAAGAAAACCGAGGTAAGATATTTTTTGGGCTTCGGAAAGGACGATATGTTTTCAAAGTAGAACAGATTTGAAGCATCACTGACATTTCTCTCTCTCTCTACAACTCCTCTTCCATGTGTAGGTGACATCAGATATATATATATATATATACCTAATGTGCACTCGCTTCTCTGCCTCACCACTTGAGAAACAAATTTGTCTCTTTGCTTTTAAAGCATTTCCTATGGTAAGGTAATAATAATGAGTTTTATTATATATATATATATATATGCTTCCCTGATCTACATCTCCTCATCTCCATTTTCCGACCATTTTATCTGATGGGGCTTTAAATAGTAAAATCACTTTCCCTCACTAACTAATTCTACTTTTAGCATTTCCCTATGTCTTTTTCTTTTTCTAATATATGTTATTTATATTTGTTTGTTTCAGGAAAATAAAGAAAATCTTGTTTTTTTATTATTATTTATTTATGCGAGTCTAAGTAATAAACTTTCTGCATTTAACAAAATATTTAGTTTTTTTTTTTTGAGAAAAATAGTTAATAATATATATATATTTTGAAATACCCGCCAAATTTGAAGGAAAAAGAATACTCATTAAATTTTTAAAAAAGTATAAAAACAAAGGGAGCTAAATTAACACCTGATGTTATGCAATACTACTTTTTAACACCTGATGTTATGCAATAATACTTTTTGTCCTAAGATTATTTTACATTTAAAAAAGAAAAGAAAAGAAAAGAAGAATGTATTATTTTGAAACATACTAATATATTTATATAAATTCAAATTGTGGTACAAATATTTTAGTAATATTTAATCATAAAAAAATTACATATATAAAAAATAAAAAAATTTAAAGTATTATAAAATTTTAATAATTTGTCTATTTTGATTCATTTTAAATTACTTTTCACATATTTAAAATATATAATTAAATAAAAAATTTTAAATTCATATTTAATAATTAATTAATCGAGCAATAACAAATAATAACAAATAATGAAAGCGAGGCAGCCAGCCAATCTCCTTGAAGATTCACAATCCATGAAACTCATAACATCATTTTATGCTGTAAATGAGGAATTAATGTGTAGATCCTCAAACTAGCTCCCCTGTCCTCGACCAATGCTTGCCTGACAAATGGCTTTGGGGTGTGGAGGATCAAGAGATTCAACATTCATGCCTCAAGTTCAGAGTTGCTTATATATATATTGAAAAATAAAAATCTCTAAAGCTGACGTGACTAATGTTCCCAAAATAAGATTGCACGTAAGCTAACGTGGAAAGTATGCACCTCGATTCACATCTATCTTATTCCTGTTGACTAAGAGTTAAGATAAGCGTATGATAAGGTAACTAACACTATATCACCAGTAAATCGTGAATTCTCTAATCTCTCCATGACCTAGTTTGTTCTTCACAATCGTCATAATGAAGACATGATCTCATGACGGTTACAATCACTCTCCCTCTAAAGAGGAAACTATAAAGAAAGAGTAAATGGAAGGTAAAATGGATTCAATTCCAGATATCCTAAACCATTTTATACTATATTCTCTTAATCCAAGTCTCTATTAAACCTTCTCAGTTTTGCAGGTATCCGATATCTTAAGTTTAACGAGGATCAATCATCACAAATCATTATTTCCATCTCCAAATTATCCTGATCAAATTTTGACGAATTCATATATATGTATATATTCTTCGCATTTAAGATTTGCCAATGCCTAGTGAAATATATACATATATAAATTTTGGTTTTCTACAATTGATATGAAAAGAGTTGATGTAATTCGATTTTGAATAGTTATAGTCCAAATAATAATAGTTGAATTTTAAAAATGAAAAGTACAATTGATTTTTAGGACAATCATTCAAGGAAAAAGAAAAAAAATGTCCATGAAATCTAAAAGTTAACATGCACTAAAAAATTAATATTAATAAAAAAATATTCAAACATATTTATTAAACTATTTTAAAATTATTAAAAAGGTATAGCTTAATTTATAGTGAGCAGTTTAATTTTGAGTGGTTACTATTTTGGATTTAATTTTGAGTGGTTACGATTTTGGATACATGATAGACAAAAGTGCCTAAAATTTATTTAAAAGGAATTGTAATGACAAAAATATATTGGGATTTTTAATAGAAAGTTTAATTTCACAAAATAATAATAATAATAATAATAGTAATAATAATAATAATAATTGGGGATTATGCAAATTACTTATTATTAAATATATTTAAATAGTATAATAACGTAAATATCTTTTAAGTTTTTTTTATTTAACCTAAATTTTAATGGAAGGACCAATATTTAAAAATAGTAAGATTTTATGTTAATTTATGTAATGGATTTAATAGAAATTTATAAAATAATGGTTTACATTTTGATACTTGTATATTCTCCCTGCTACTAAAAAATATTTTTGGATATATATAGGAAGATGAATACATTGTGGAATCAATGAAACCAAGATTAAAATTACATCAATGAGTATTTTAAGATTATGATAAAGTTTAGTCCCTTTTTAGGAATTTAAATCTGAATGAATATAATGAAAAATATTATTACCTAAGTTAAGCAAAAATATGAAACAGTGAAAGATATGAACAACATGGTACTTATCAAAATACTTTTCTTAACAATTGACATATGAGACAAGTACCGATCCAGAAATTTCGAGAATCTAAGGATATAATTTATAAGTATTAGTAACTAATTGATTTTTTGATAATTATAGATAAATTAGTTTTACACTAAATAGAGGGCACACCAAAAGATTGATTACCTTGAATGTAGTTTAAATTCTAAATGGATACCTTTGTGGATTGACTATATTCAAGTTTCGAAGACGAAACTTTTTGTAAGGTGGGTAAAATGTAATACCCTAACCCAATTATGAACTTCGAATTAAGTTAATAAATAAAGAATTTATTATTAGTATAAGTCAAATTAAAATATATAAAAAATATGAGGGACTAATTAATAAAATTAAATATTTTAACTTAAATAGATTTTTCCAAAT
This sequence comes from Asclepias syriaca, assembly GCA_027405835.1. Lineage (NCBI taxonomy): Eukaryota > Viridiplantae > Streptophyta > Magnoliopsida > Gentianales > Apocynaceae > Asclepias > Asclepias syriaca. The sequence continues at coordinate 12,241,644 of CM049930.1, forward strand.
ATGAATGAGTTTTAGGTAGGTAATTTGAGAAGAAAAGGAGAGAAATATTGTAGAGTAGAGACGGAAGATGAGAAAGATAGAGTTTAGAAAAGAAGAAAAAGAAAGAGACGAATTATGAGAATGATTGTGAAAGGCTGTGAGAGAGCAAAGAGATTAGGGTTTTTTAAATCTATAGAAATTTGTGAAAAAGGTAACTTCTTTTTAGTTTTTTTTTATTATTATGAGACATTAGAATTATATGATTAAGATATAAATATGGATTTAGTCCTAATTTTTATTAAATGAATTGTTGGTAGAGTTTGAAGGGGAATTAGAAATAGAACATTTAAAGGTGATTTGAATCTACTCAAGCAATCAATTGAGATAGGTGGACTACCCTTCTTCGTTTTTTTATTTATGGCAATCTGGCAATCTAATTCTTTTTTAAGTAATGAATTTGAACGATACGAATGTGGAATGACTTAATATCATACTTTTGAAACTGTATATTAAAATTTTGAATAAGTTTTAATTTTTGAAAAATTTAGGATTAGAATTTTGAATTGGTTTCTAATTTGTGTAATCGTGTGATTTTTTTTACTGTTAAGTAAAAGTTTGTTTTTCTAGTTCTGGTTATTAAAAATTTAGAATTTTATAAATTCAAGTTTTATGATGTTTTGGTGAGTGTTCTGATTTTTTAAAGTATATTTAGTATATTTTTAAACTTAGTATATTTTTTAAATACTTTAAGGAACGGTATTTTGAATGGTTTTGACCCAGTTTTTTTTAAATAGATATAATTAATTAATTATATATATATATATATATATTGATTCGTCAAAAAATGGTCAGACGCCACGTGTCTGTAATCCGTTGTCGTTTGATGGTCTCCCTCTATCAAATACCCGTTGCTTAATTGAATTTGTATCGCAGAAGATTCACCGTCCTGTAATACTGAGCCTGCAAAACAGTGAAGTTTATCCGGAGGGTGGGAGGTCTCCGGTAAACCCTCCGATGCTTAAGTCAGTGACGTGGCTATGAAAGTAGTCAGTGGTGTGACTATGAGATAAGTCAGTGATGTGACTGTGTGAGAAGTCAGGGATGTGACTGTGAGAGATGGATAATTGAGAGAGAAAATGTAGAATAATCTGGCCTCCTTTGTTACCTGTACGGGGGTGGTATTTATAGAGATTTTACCGTTTGAGTGATTGTTAGCGAAATCTGACGGTTACCGGTTTTTGTGGGAAGATATGAGATCCCCCCCTTTTAGCGGGTTGTTATGGAGATCTTTGACTGAGATTGAGTCAAGTGTTGACCATCAGAAATGCGGTTTGATCAAGTGGTTTGATCAATGTACTGAAGTGTAGTGACTTCGGCACGAGGCAAGTCGGAGTGACTCCGCAACCCATGGTCCGGTTTGGCGTGTGGCGAAGTGGGATCTGCCATGTCATGCCAAGTGGACTGACACGTGTGACGGGTGGGTCCCAATTTCTTAGTGTACTTGCCTTGTCAGCGTGAGGGTATTTTCATACCTCTCAGTGGCCCCTCGTCGAAGTGGATGAGGCATAGGCTCGTTTGCTTCGACGGTACTGGAGTTCCGTTGTTTTCCGAGCTGCTTGTTTTGTCCTCAATAGTTTCCGAACAGGTGTGAGCCGAGGGCGCGTAACCCGAGGAGATGTGACCCAAGAGGGTGTAATCCGCGGTGAGAGTTACTCAAAGGGGGGTGTAAGCAACCCCGGAGTGGTATGACCTGTCGAAGGGGCGCGACCTGGCGAAGTGGCGTAACACCCGAAGAGGTGTGATCCGGCAGAGAGGCGCACCCTGGCGAAGAGGTGTAACACCTGAAGAGGTGTGGCCCTGGCGAGGTGGTCGGAGTGTCTTGTGACGTTCGGCTTCCTCGGTGTGGGGTTAGGTTCCCATGATGGCGGTTCGGTTACCGAGAAGTCGGCTAGCCGTTTCGCGTGTCCAGAGGAGGCGTCTTTTGCGTTTTTCCACGCGCGTGCAATGATGGCGCCGCATGTGAGCTGTCAGAGAGGTGACTTCTGGTGTGACCTCGACCCGGTTGGTGTCGGGTCGGGTGAAGCTTGTTGAGGAAGCTTCACGGTTTTTTCCCTCTCTTTTTTTTTTTCTTTTGAATTTTCTTTTCCCTATAAATAGTTCATTTGTCTTAGTGAACCTTTTTTTTACCTTTTCTTCTTCAGCGAAACTCTGCCAAATTTGAAGTGCTCTCATTTTCCTTTGCTCAAGAAGACGTTTCTGCCTTCTTCCTTAAACTCTTTCTGCATTTCTCCCCTGTATTCCTTGCTCTCTCTCAAGAATCTTCCAGTGTTACCGCGTTTTCCGCAAGCTCTCCAAGTTTCTTCCATATTTCCACAGGTAAGGGATGGATTTGTTATTGTTTTTTATTTTATTTTTTTTTTTGCTTGGGGCCTTTGAGGGCGTGATTTTTGGCTGGGTTTTTGGGTAGGATTTTCTGGAATGATGAACTGGATGAAGGCGAAGTGCGGGGATTTTGTGAAACTGTGAGTCGGAGTGAATGATCTGATAGGGCTTCTGTTTTATGTTTGTAGATATGTCTGACTCAGAGAGTTCCGAGGTCCCAGTAGTTGCAGTGGAGTCTAGTTCTTCCAGCTCCACTTCGCAATCCAGTTCCAGCTCTGCAAACAGCGAGCAAGCCGAAGTGTCTGGCGCCGGTCTCGATAATATCCCTTTAGCCCATAGGATGTCTAGGCACTCGGGGGGCGGAGTGGCTGCCGCGGGCTCCTCGTCTGGAGACGCTCGTAACCCTAGTGTCCTCGAGGATGAGGACGCTGACTCCGCCCATTCCGAAGATCTCCCAAAGACCAAGAAAAGGTTGGAGGGGGACTTCGCCCTTAGGAAGAACAGCCTTAGTGTAGATCCCCCCCTTCTGTTTAGTGAGGTCGACCGGAGTAGGTTTAGGTTATTCTATCTCCGGGAGTGTGGGCGTATGTCTGATTCGTTTATCCCTATTCCTTACGAGCACTTCGTTTCTGGCCTCAGTTTGCCTTTAGACCCTGCCTTTTGTGATTTTTTGAACCTAGTCAGATGTCAGCCTGCCCATGTACATCCAAACGGAGTTAGGTACTTCGTAGCCTTTACAGTCTTGTGTAGGAAGGTAGTGTAGAGGTTTCTGAAAACTTGCTGAGGACTTTTTTCACCGTCCTCCGCATGAATAATTTGACGTTGTCCCTTCGACCTCGTCCTAGTGTAGTCACTCTCTTCGAATCCCCCCCAAATAAGTTAGGCCAGTGGAGGGAGAAGTGGGTGTGTGTGGAGTCCAGAACGGGCTTCGCATTTTACCCAAAGTGCAGGACACTTCGTCCTTGGCTTCCCCTGAAAAAGAACACTAGGTACTCCGATTCGGATCGGAGGTTTCTTGATTTTGTCCGAAGTGAACTGGGAGATGATCCCAAAACCCAGTCTAGAACTTTCTTGACCAGCGAACTTATCGCTGATGAGAGTCGTCATGCCTGTGGGATAGGCGGGCCGGCGGCAGATGCCCGGCGAAGAGAACTGGGACTCGAGGATTTGACAGAGTACCCAATGTGGAAGCTGCACCCGGGAGGGGTTTTTTCTACTGAGTGCTCGGTGTGTCAAGATCCCCGGGGTTCGGGCTGTTATGTTGCGAAGGGTATAGAGATAGTCGGAGTAGGGTCATTAACTTTATCTCCGTTCTGTTGCTGACTGTGTTTGTTGTGTTTTTGCAGACATGAAGAGAATGAACTTTTCTGCACTCCGCAAGGGGCCGGCCCAGGGCTCAGAGGGTCGGAGTCCCGGGAATCAGCAGCCGGTGGACCGTTCCGCCGTTACTCCGCCTGCGACAGGCGGTTCGGGGTCCACCCGCTCCTCTCCCCCTCCTCAGCCAAAGAGGAAGGAGCCAACTCGTGCCCCTCCAGCGAAGCGTGCTCGGGAAGGTGAGAGAGGGGGGCCCTCTAAGACTTCGCGGCCAAGGTTATCGGAGTCTTCGGACTTAAGGGAGGTGGCTCCGGCTACTGCTGCTCGCCTAGCGACCCAGGAGATTCAGGAGACACTCCGGCAATCCTGCTCCTGGCTCCAGGAAAGCTTCCAGGCGCCGGAGTCAAGGCCGGAGCACGAGGTCTTGGCCCGTGACATCATCTGTGCTTCGCCTCCCTTGGCGAACTTGCCGTTGGGGGACCGTCGTTGGGCGCGGTACTATGGTGGAGCGGTCCTTCACCGGGCTATGGACTTCAGCTTGAATAGCAAGCTGGAGGAGGCGCCCATCAGCCCGTTGAATGCCTTTGGGCAAATCGGAGCTGGGCTTTCCCAGGTAGTCTTTTAAGCCGAAGTGCTTGCACCCTTTGTCGATTCTCTTTCCTTTTTTTTTTTTTTTAACTGTTCGTCATTTGATCCTCAGGTAACCGCTTTTATTGCCCATCTCTTCAAACATGCCTCTGACTGTTCGGATGCCAAAGCCGATCTGGCGGACTTGGAGAAGAGGCATGTAGAGTTGGAGAACCAGCTCTCGGCCAAGGACGCAGCATTGGTCACTGCACAAGGCGAACTCCGCTCGGCCGAAGAGACCGTGGCGATGGCGGTCGCGGAGAAGGAAAGGGAGTCCGCTCGCCTGCAGTCCCTTCAGCGGATTAATGAAGAGCTGAAGGCCAAGCTTCGCGACTTCGACCAAAGGCTGAAAGAGGAGAGTCAGAAGCGGCGATCTGCGGAGTCCAGGGTGGAATTTCTGGAGTCTGAAGGCCACACTTCGCAGGTGGTGGAGGAGTACCGTAACTCCGAGGAGTGCCAGCTGGAAGTGTTTCGGGTGGCCAACGGGTATTATAACCGAGGGTGTGCCCATGCACTTCGCAGTCTCCACCACCTCGTCCCTGACAAGATGTTGCTGTGTAGGATTTTCAAGGGCTCTTACACCGACCCCGAATTCAGAGACGGATGTGACTTCGTCCCGTTCAATGCTGACGAACTGGAGGAGGTCACTGAAGAGGATGAAAAGGAGGGAAGGCATTGGAGTCCGCCCGCACCAGTACATCCAAACCTGGAGGAGTTGTGTCTCCAGCTGCGAAGTGGGGCTGAGGATGGAGAGACTGCCGTGACTGACGCGACTCCGATTTCTGAGGCCGTACCTATGGATGCTGTTGAGGCTTCGGCGGAGAACCCTGCGGATAAGGAGCCCGAAGTGGGGGATAGGGCAATCATTGTTATAGATGTTCCCTCCGAAGTGGATCCCTCTTCGACCGAGGTTGCTCCCTCTTCGGTCGAAGACCCCCCCACTATGTAGGATTTTTTCTTTTGTATGTATTCTTTATAAGTTAATGAACTTCTCTTTTTCTGTAAAACTTTGCTTCGTATTTTTATTTATTGCACTTCATCTAAAACGTTTTAAAGATCTCGAACAGTACTGACTTCAAAAGATAATAACTTCGGAAGGTAATAATACTTCAAAAATAATGATGACTTCGGAAAATCTTGAATAATGATGACTTCGGAAAATCTTGAATAATGATGACTTCGGAAAATTGCGGCTAATACCTCATAACTTGGAACCATGTCTTGAATAACGGTTTTGTGAACCTTATTAAGATTACTTATTGGCTGAAACTCATAATGAAATTTACTTATTATCTCTGAGGACCTCGCCCGGGGCCTGTTTCGACACTGGTTGTGGCGGGCGTTTATTTCTTGTATCCTTGACTTCGTCTGGATATTTTAGACGAAGTATTTCTTCAGATGGTTGGCATGCCAGGGTCTGGGGAGTATTGTTCCTTCCTGGTCCATGAGGCGGAATGTCCCCCGGCGGACTTCGGCTTTGATCAGGTATGGTCCTTCCCAGTTCGGAGTGAGTTTGTTTGCTGTGATATGTCTTGCCGTTCCCTCAATCTTTCGGAGTACCCAGTCTCCGACTCCGAGTGGCCTGTGGACCAAATTTTTATCATGGGTGTGTTTGGTTGCCAATTTGAACTTGTCTGCTCTTAGTCGGGCCGTTATTCGCTTTTCTTCTAGTAAGTCCAGGTCCAGTTGGCGTTGACGTTTATTGCTTTCTTCGTCATATGTAGAGATCCTGTATGATGGGAGTGCGAGTTCGGCTGGTGAGACTGCCTCTGTGCCATAAACCAAGGCGTAGGCTGTTTCTCCCGTGGGGCCCCTAGTCGAAGTCCGCACTGCCCATAATGCGGCCGGGATTTCGTCAACCCATTTGTTGGATTTGCCTTCCAGATTTTTCCTCAGTGCGGTGAGAATTAGTTTGTTGGCGGCTTCAGCCTGTCCGTTTCCTTGCGGGTGTGCAACGGATGACTTCCAGTGTTTGATCCCTAGGCGGGTGCACTCCGCCGTAAACTTAGTGGCGAACTGAGTACCGTGGTCGGACACGATGGCTCGTGGCACTCCGTATCGGCAAAGGACGAAGTCGTGGAAGAAATTGAGCACATTTTCCTCTGTGGGGGCGGCCAATGGCTTTGCTTCAATCCATTTGGAGAAGTAGTCGACGGCCACGACTAAGTATTCGTGATGCCCGCGGGCTTTGGGGAATTTGCCCATGAGGTCGATCCCCCACATATCGAAGGGCCAAGCGGCTAGCACAGGGGTCTGCGGGACCGATGGAAGACGGGGTATGCTGCCGAACTTTTGGCATGTGTCACAGTGCTTCACATAGTTCGCTGCATCCCTCCGTAATGTGGTCCAATAATATCCCTGGTTTATCACTTTTTCTGCCAAGGGTCTCGATCCGGGGTGTCCACCGCAAATACCCTCATGTAACTCCTCCAGGATTGACTGAGTGAGGTCGGGCGGTACACAGCGGAGCAGCGGCTTGGAGAAAGAGCGTCGGTACAGAATATCATTGAGCACCGTGTATCGGGCCGCGCGCTGGCGGATTTGTCTGGCTTTGGCTTTGTCCGTCGGTAGGATGTCTGAAGTTATAAAGTTCTTCAGCTCGTCGATCCATGTGGTGGAATCGAACCCCGAAGTTTGAATCGGTGAGATGTGTTCTGGGGCGGAGATTTGAATTATATGGACGTCGAGGTCGTTGGGGGCCTCTCCAGATGCTATCTTTGCTAGTTTGTCTGCCACTTCGTTGTCGCTGCGGTTGATCTTGCTGAGGACGAAATGCCGGAACTGAGCGGCCAGCCGAGGCACTGTTTCCGCATAGGCTTTGAGATTGTCGGAGTTGACAGCAAATTCATTATTAACCTGTCCGACGACGACTTGGGAATCGCTGAATACTTTTAAGGATTTGATTCCCGAGTCGAGGGCCCATCGCATTCCTATGATTAGTGCTTCGTACTCCGCCTGGTTGTTTGATAGGGGATAGTTGAGGCGAACACTTCGGTCGTCAGTGTGTTTGCCGGAGGGGGATGTGATGGTGGCCCCTACTCCTACTCCGTTAGTGTTTACTGCTCCGTCTACCATCATCGTCCACATTTCGTCAGAAGGGAGTGTGGGGGTTGCTCCTTCGTCGGTGGTGGTTTCTGAGAATGATAACTCTGCCAAGAAGTCCGAGAGGGCTTGTGCCTTGATCGCTGTTCGTGGCGCAAATGTGATGTCCAGGCCGCATACTTCTATGGACCACCGGAGCATCCTTCCTGATTGGTCTAGTTTGTGAAAAATTTGCTTCAGGGGATGGTTAGTGTATACCACCACGGGGTGGGACTCGAAGTATGCCCGAAGTTTCCTTGTAGCGATGACCAAGGCGTATGCTAGTTTCTCGATGTATGTGTAGCGGACTTCGGCGTCCCTCAGCACTCGGCTGACGAAGTAAACAGGCAGCTGCTGGCCGTCGGTCTCCCGGATCAAAGCTGACGCTATGGCTTGTTGCGCGGCTGACATATACATGTAGAGGACTTCGCCCGGAGTGGGGGCACTTAGCAATGGTGGGTTTGCTAGGTAATTCATCAAGTCTTTCCAAGCTTTAGTGCATTCCTCACCCCATCGAAAAGTCTTTCCGGCGGTTTTCAAAGCTTTGAAGAATGGCAGACATCTTTCAGCGGACTTCGACACGAACCTCCCCAGGGCGGCAATGCAGCCGTTAAGGCGTTGTATATCCTTGACACACCGAGGTTCGGCCAGGTTCCGTATTGCCTCTATTTTTCGGGGATTAGCTTCGATCCCCCGTTCGGAAGTCATGAAGCCAAGGAATTTCCCTGATTTTACCCCAAACGTGCACTTCGCCGGATTGAGCTTGAGCCCGTACTCGGAGAGGGTGGTGAATGTCTCGCTCAAGTCATCTAGGTGAGAATGGCCTCGTTTGGTTTTGACGACCATGTCATCCACGTAGGTTTCCACATTTCGGCCTATATGACCTCGCAGAATCTTGTTCATCATCCTTTGGTAGGTGGCCCCCGCGTTCTTCAATCCGAACGGCATCATGTTGTAACAGTAGATGGCTTCGGCTGCCCGGAAGGATGTGTGGATTTGGTCCTCTGGTTTCATCCGGATTTGGTGATAGCCGGAAAAGGCGTCCATGAAACTGAGGTACTCATATCCCGAGGTGGAGTCCACCAGAGCATCTATGCGAGGCAGTGGATAACAATCTTTTGGGCAGGCCTTGTTCAGATCCGTGTAGTCCACACACATTCTCCACTTCCCGTTGGCTTTCTTAACCATTACTACATTAGCGAGCCATGTAGGGTACTCCACTTCGCGTATGAATTTTGAGTCCAGGAGCTTCCGGACTTCGGCTTGTATTGCCTTCTCTTTGTCGTCTCCGAACTGCCTTGGTTTCTGCCTCACCGGTTTGAATGTTGGGTCGATGCTGAGCCTGTGTTCGGCGATGTCGGGAGAGATACCTGGCATGTCCTGCGGACTCCATGCGAAGTTGTCGAGGTGGGTGGAGAGGAAGCGTGTTATCTCCGCCTTCATCGACTGTGGCATCTCGCTGCCTATCTGGACCTTTTGGTCGGGATAGTCAGGGTGTATGGTGACTTCGTCGAACTCCTTTCCCACGGGGGCTTCCGTGTCCGGCATGCCTGCTGACAAGTCGTGGGCCGCGGCTTCCGCTTGCTCTCTGGTTGTCATAACCGACCCGACTGTTGCCGGCGGCAGCTCGATTTCAGAGGTCTGGCGGGACTTCACTAAATATGCGAGTAGGCTCCTGGGGCTACTTTTGACGTACCCCACTCCATTGCGGGTGGCGAATCGGACTTGTTGGTGTGATGTGGAGATGACGAGTTCGAAGGCAGCATGCGCCGGAGTTCCAAGAATGGCGTTGTAAGGGGAGTCGATGTCCACAACGTAGAATTTGATCTCCTCTTCGCGGGTGCAGATGTTCGAGCCAAGCGTGACCTTTATCTTGACAGTTCCTTTGACGTTAATCTTGTGAGCAGTGAAACCTTCAAGCACTGTATTACTGGGTTTCAAATGACTGTCATTCATCCCCATTTCTTTAAAGCACTTGTGATAGAGGATGTTTTTGGTGGCTCCGGTGTCGATCAGTACTCTCCTGACCCGACATCTGTCGATCCCTTGCCTCGCCATTCCTACTTCGATGACAATGGGGGAAACGCGGGCCTCTTCGTTTAGCTCGAGGTCTTGGTCAGAGAAGGTGATCGGCTCATGAGGGAAAGCGTCGAAGTTCAACTCCGGGGAAGGTTTGCTTAAATTATAAATTTTCCTTTTTATCTTTCTGATGGACTCGTACCGAGGAGTTATGACTTCGATCACTCGGTCGGGCCTTCCCCCGGGTTGTTTATCCGGCTCGCGATCCTTCTGTTGCCCTTCTCGTGCTAGTTTTTCGATCAGCTTTTTGAATTGGTAACAGTCTTCGGTGGTGTGTCCATAGTCCTGGTGGTAGCAGCAGAACTTCGTTTTGTCCCGAGTAGATTTGCCGGGGTTTCGCGATGATGAGTGCTCCTTCTCCCCGAGCTTTCCCCTGACGGCGGCGATGAGGTGTTCTTTGGACTTTTTTGGGACGGTAACTTCGGTTTTCCGCGTCCTGTTTTTGTCTCGACGGCCTTGGGGGGATGACTCCCTTCGCTTTTCTTTTTTCCGATAATATGACTCTGTGGAGTTCCTTTCGGCGAGTCCAACTTTCCGGGCAACATCGAACACTTCGCCGATAGTGTCTGGCTTGCGGAGCTGGAGCTCCGTGTACAGTGACTTCGACCGGAAGCCGCTCTCGAAGCAGATGATGGCCGTGTCTTGGGAAATGCCATCGATCTGTTCGTGCACCTTCTTGAAGCGTTCCAGGTATTCGAGTAGGGTCTCATCATCCCTTTGCTTGATGTTGGCGAGATCGCTACTGGTTTTGGGGATTATTCCCGCTGTGTTGAACTTGTCTACGAAGGCCTTTTCGAGCATCTTCCAAGATTCTATCGAACCCGGCTTCAGGGCGGAGTACCATCTCATGGCCCTTTCTCCCAGGGTGCTGGGGAAGGCCTTGCACAAAATCGCCTCGTCAGTTGTTACGAGGTCCATGGACGATCTGTATCTGGTGATGTGCTCCTCGGGCTTGCTTTGACCGGTATACTGTGGGAGGTACGCGGGGAGCTTGAGGTCTGGGTCCGCCATAGTGAGGTGGATCCACTCCGCGAAGGGTCCAGCATAGGGTGTTTTGCTCTTTTTCGGTTCGTTCTTGCGGGTCGGCTCCGGGCTTCGCTCTCGTCGGTCTCGTTTTTGCCTGTGGCCGTTGCGGCGTTTCTTTTCTTTGCTCGGCTGGTCGGATGGCTGGCTTTCCCCCACTTCGCTCACAGCGCGAAGTGGCTTAGTAGTTGGGCCCCTAGTCCGCCGACTAACGTCATTCCGGGACCGTTGGTGTCGGCTTTCAGCTGGGTCTCGCTCGTCGTCGGAGGAGTGAGGAGGCGAGATGCCTCTACGCCGATACGCAGCGCGGAGCTGTTTCCATTGTTTGGAGAGGTCGCGCTCCGCTCGGATTCGATCAAGCTCCCTTCGTAAGTCTACGACTTCTTCGGCTAGCCCGTTGTCATCTATAGCCCTCTTGCCGTTGAGGTGCTCGCGTAGGTCCGGCGACTTGCGAGGTGAGCCGCGTGGACCTAAGCGCTCCACGACGGATCGCGGTTGTTGTCGATCGGGGACGTAGGATTGGGCCGCGCGCAAGGTCTCATGTCGAGACGCGGGGACAGTGGTGTCAGGGCGGCTCCTACGGTCGCTTGAATGTTGTGACATCTTGAATTTCAGAGGAATGTGAAATGTTTTCGATTCCCGGTAACGGAACCAAACTGATTCGTCAAAAAATGGTCAGACGCCACGTGTCTGTAATCCGTTGTCGTTTGATGGTCTCCCTCTATCAAATACCCGTTGCTTAATTGAATTTGTATCGCAGAAGATTCACCGTCCTGTAATACTGAGCCTGCAAAACAGTGAAGTTTATCCGGAGGGTGGAAGGTCTCCGGTAAACCCTCCGATGCTTAAGTCAGTGACGTGGCTATGAAAGTAGTCAGTGGTGTGACTATGAGATAAGTCAGTGATGTGACTGTGTGAGAAGTCAGGGATGTGACTGTGAGAGATGGATAATTGAGAGAGAGAAATGTAGAATAATCTGGCCTCCTTTTGTTACCTGTACGGGGGTGGTATTTATAGAGATTTTACCGTTTGAGTGATTTGTTAGCGAAATCTGACGGTTACCGGTTTTTGTGGGAAGATATGAGATCCCCCCCTTTTAGCGGGTTGTTATGGAGATCTTTGACTGAGATTGAGTCAAGTGTTGACCATCAGAAATGCGGTTTGATCAAGTGGTTTGATCAATGTACTGAAGTGTAGTGACTTCGGCACGAGGCAAGTCGGAGTGACTCCGCAACCCATGGTCCGGTTTGGCGTGTGGCGAAGTGGGATCTGCCATGTCATGCCAAGTGGACTGACACGTGTGACGGGTGGGTCCCAATTTCTTAGTGTACTTGCCTTGTCAGCGTGAGGGTATTTTCATACCTCTCAATATATATATATATTTTAAATCAAGTTTTAAATGAGAGAGAGTCTATATATATATTTTTATATAGTTTTGACAAGTTATTATTTTAAAATAAAATGCTATATTTTTTCTTAGTTCTAGTATGATTACTCTGTATTGAATTAAATGTTTTACAATGTTAAATGTTTTACACTGAATTATTTTATAACAGTAATTTAAATGTGAATTATTTATAATCTCTTATTTTATTGGGATTAACTTGATGGATAACAATGGGAGGAACATGTTTAATCATATATAAGATAATCCATTAGTATGGACAAAAAGCCACCCAAAGTATAAGTAAGACCCTTTTCTAATAGGTATAAAGTTAGACATGGATATAAGTTAAGATTTATTCGTGAATCATTTAAATTATTCTTCTAATAATCAAAGAAAAGGAAAAATATTGATTGAATGTTTGTTTTATGTTGTTCTAAATTATGCATGTTTTTGAATAATTTATTATGAAAGATTTATTTTTTTGTTTATGGATAAAAAATATTATTATTTTTTAAAGATTTATTATCTATTTTTTTCTAATTTATAAATAAAAGTATTTGAAAAATATTTATTATTTTATTGTTATTATAAAGATATTTATTTTTAAATTTGAAGATTTTCTAAAACAAGGATTGTATGCATACTAAGTATTTTATATTCACCCTCTATGTTTTCTACCTTACATATGACAGTGAAGATATTGAATTAGATGATGATGATTATTAGATGAATGACTTTGAATAAGAGTTTTAGAGTCTTTTTAGTTTATTTTTTTAGAATAAACTTCCTGCTGTATTGGGAGATTGAACTTAATGAGTTGAAAAATTATTATTAAATAAAGTTGAAAAATTTGGAAGATATTTTATGGATTGTTTCAATTTAATAGTCTTATTAATTGTTTTAGCTAATTAAAAGTAAGTGGCTCGACATTCTTTGAAAAAATCTAGGGAATGTAGCAGTGTTATGTCTTGAATTTGAGAATTTAGTTCACAATTTGGTCTAGAATTGGGACGTAACCGTTAATGAAATTAGGTCTCGAATTTGGTACTCAAGAAATACTAGTCTCAGTCTAATTCAGACGATATATAAGGGCTTTGGTATAGCCTCCACCCCATATTTGGGGAAATATTTTGGATTACCTTTCATACATAGACACATGCAGAGTAAACATTTTCAATTTTTGGTAGACCAGGTTCAAGGACGTGTTAGTGATTGGAAAGGAAAATTAATGTCACAGGTGGCCAGGGGGTGTTAATTCAATTGGTCACACTGATGGTGCCAACTTATGTGATGAACTCGTGTAAACTGCCAAGAACTATGTGCGAAGCTTTAGAGAAGGCAAATCGCAAGTTCTTTTGGGGAGACTCGGACACTCGTAACTCTGTTCAAGCCATATTAACAACCAAAGCACAGTGGTGGACTTAGTATTCGAGGAGAGAGAGGTAAATAAAGTCTTACTAGCTAAATTGGCTTGGCGTACCTTGAAGAATCCAAATGAGTTGTAGGTGAGGATTTTAACAATTAAATATGGAAATATGGTTTCATGCATATGGGGAGAGCATGAAGGCAGGGTTGGTTGATGTGTTCTGAATGTAGTGTGCTAAAGATAAGATTTATGACCTATGTTGATTATATATAATTAAGGACTTTATTTCAACACATACCAAATAATGTTGTCACTTAATCAAACAGAACCTAAGACAAAGTACCTATGGTGTAGCTAGTCTTATGGTAGCATCAACGATTTTACATTTGTAAATATTGTATGTCCCAAGAATGTGGCAACAGCTTAGTAGCATCTATTATCCAGTTTCAAAAAATATATATTAAGAACTAATTAAAGTTTTCCTTAAGTTGAAGGAGTGGTTTGATCACAATCCATAAATCAAATAGATAAATAACAGGCAAAATCACTTTGACAGTTAAATATTCATAAAGAATTTATAACTGTAGTTTTGACATATGTTCGAGGATTTGACTAGTCTTGATCTAAGGCAATTATAATTTGTTATTTTCTTGTTACCATATATGAGTTACTTGAATTAATTATCCCAATATTGGTCAACAGTGATAATCCTAATCATCTTTCGAGTTACTTAGTAAGCATCGTGTTACTACCTCCCTCCAAGATTGACATAAAGAACTAACTCATCGTTATTAGGTTTTTAATATACATGGTGTCTATCATGTTAATCATCTTAATCTGGTTGTTACTACAATTACCTTCCAATCAGGGATTAAAGTAAAGTAGAACTGTAAAATTAAACTATTATGACATATTTCATAATCTTAAGTTTAATTTAAAAGCACAAACAGTTAATCAAAAGCATAATGATAATTTTAGCTTCATGATCTTGCCAAGAATAAGTAAATCATAACCTTAAATTGCAAACATATATAATTAAACATCTCGAGTTCCAGAATTCAAATAAATATTCAAGTAAACTACAAGAAACATAAAAGAAAGAGTTTAGAGAATATTTGTCGTAAGGCTGTCACTACTTTACGATATCCTCCTTGTTGCGATCTCCTTTGCTTCTGAGAATCGACCCTAATCTAGACGTCAGAACCTTCAGGACACGTCTCATCTAGTTAGTAGCAATGCTTCACCTTCCGGTCAGGGCTCAAGCACTACTCTATGAAGTAAGACAACGAGAACCTAGAACTCTCGGGCATTTCCTATAAAAATTCTGGTATTCTATGAAAATCAGACTAAAATACTACACTGCACAAGTTCTCGACACTTGAGAATAAGACTCAGAATGAGGGAATCGAGTTACTATGAGCTGCTAGATGCTCTATTTTGAGTGGAAAGTGAATTAGTTGAAGTGTGGAGGCCTGGAGTACTTATAGGAGTGATCTAGAGCAAAAAATTATTGAAAACTTGATGTGGGACATTGATTGGGCCTCAGAACGGACATTCTGAGGCCCTGGTGGCTGTCCCTAGAGGACGGGCTCCTTCCTCTCACGATGGCCGTTCTGGGTTTTAGCAAAATTTCACTTTTGCCCCACATTTTGATGTTTTGTGCAATTTAGCCACTAAAACTTCTAAAAACCAAAATTTAGCAATTAAATATTAATTTAATGCAATTAAGTCTAAATACTTTCCAAATTGACCTAACTCAAGTTTAAATACAAGCTAAAAATGTGATATAATTTAGCGTTATCATCGATGATATGGAGAAGTTTCATGGTAGGGATGGAAATTCTTTGTGGTGGAATTAAGCATGATGGGGAAGGAGTCATGAAAGATGATATCTGGTGGAATCCTTCATCCACGGGGCAATTCTCGACAAAATTAGCATATTCCATGACCAAACAGCCCGCTCAAATCGATGATGTTCTCAAGTGGAAGAAAATTGGGAATTTTAAGGGGCCAACTAGAGGATCCTTACTTTTATGGAAAATCACACATGAGCCGAAATGTGAGTTATGTGGAGACTGCTTTTAATCCACGATTCATGTTATGCAGGACTACATATTACCGAAAGAAATATGGGAGCTACTATTGCCGGAAGGAACCCACATAGTGTTTTAGGCTAGTGGTGACGTCAGATTTTTGTTGATGGAAAATGTTGCTAAGGGTGGAGTAGATAGAGATCAGAGCCCTCATTGGAAATATATTTTCTAACAAGCAGTCCAAGATATCTGGTACTGGCGAAATAGGATGATGTATTAGAAGATAAAACCCCAGACCCACAACGTGTAGCAAGTCTAATTCTTAGGAAAACTTTTGAGTTATTATTTGTTTTAGATAGATAATGTGTAACTACATTTTGGAGGTTACTTTGGTAACCATGTACAGTTCATAGTATTATTAATATAATACCCCTTTTAACCAAAAAATAAATAAATAAATGTACACATATGTTACAAACTTAATTTAATGGAGGTTATTTGGAGGTAGTGGAAGTTATGTGGAGGTAGTGAAAGTTATGTGGAGGTAGTGGAAGTTATATGAAGGTAGCGGAAGTTAGGATTTATAAAACTCCCCCTTTTTATGTTCATTGTACAAGGAATATTGTCAAAAATATGAATAAGGGAGATGCTTGAAAAGAAGATGATAACTTGATTGATGAAAATGAAAGACAAGTAGGACCTATTTATAGACTTACAAAATAAGAAATAGATACCCACATAACCACTACATTTAACATTATCCCATTACTCATATTAACTACCCACTAAATAACTAACCATAACTACCCACTAATATTGAGTAGTTACCCACTAACATAGAAGTTTCAACCCTAAAACATTATTCTAACACCCCTCCTTGCTTTAGGAGCTGCAAACACTAAGTTTTGTTCTCAAATCTTCAAATTTGCTCATTGGCAATGGTTTGGTGAAGAAATCTGCAACTTGTTCCTCTATTCTGCAATAAATTAGTATAATATCTCCCTCTTTCTGCACTTCCCTCACAAAGAAAAGTTTAATGTTCAAGTGCTTGGTCTTTCCATGGAACACTAGATTGTGAGAGATAGCAATGGCAGCTTGGTTGTCAACAAGAATCTTTGTGCTTTCTTTCTGCTCCAAGTTAAGATCATTCAAGATCTTTCTTAGCCACAAGGCCTGGTTAATAGCTACTGTGGCAGCAACAAACTCAGCTTATGTAGTGGATTGAGCCACTATTTCTTGTTTCTTAGAACTCCAAGAAAAAACACCAGATCCAAAAGTAAAACAGTAACCTGAAGTGCTCATCATATCATCAATGGAACCTCCCCAGTCACTATCAGAAAAACCAACCAGCTTGAATTCTTTGCTCCTAGTGAACTTAACACCAAAATCATTTGTGCCTTTGACATATCAAATCACTCTCTTGGCAGCTTTGAGATGTAATTCACTTGCACAATGCATGAAACAAGACAAAATACTTACAATATTTAAAATATCAAGTCTGGTTGATGTGAGATACATCAAGCAACCAATCAAGCTTTGAGAAATATCTTTCATCAACTTTGTCAGCTCCATCTTCTTTTCACAGCTTCTCTTTTTGATTCATTGTAGTGCTGACTGCCTTGCACTCCTCCATATGAAACTTTTTTTGTATTTCCTTTACATACTTTTTCTGACAGATGAAAACTTCACTTTGTCCTTACTTGATCTCCATTCCAAGGAAGTAGGACATAAGCCCCAGATCTGTCATTTCAAACACCTTCATCATCTCTTGTTTGAAACTTTGAATACAATCTGTATTGTTTCCTGTAACTAATAGATCATTAACATATAATGAAACAATAAGGATGTCAGTACTATTGTTCTTGACATACAAGGTTGATTCAGATAAGCTTTTTGTAAATCCCAAATTCAACAAGTGATCATCAATTCTGCTATACCAAGCTCTTGGAGTTTGCTTCAATCCATAAAGAGCTTTCTTGAGAAGAAAGACTTTATCTTCTTCTCCTTTTTTTTACGAAGCCTTCTGGTTGTTCTACATAAATCTCCACCTATAGAAAACCATTCAGAAATGCTGACTTAACATCTAATTGGTATACTTTCCAATTTTTTTTTTGCTGCAACAGCAAGCAAAAGTCTGATGGTGTCAAGTCTTGCTACTGGTGCAAATGTATCAGAATAATCTACACCAAACACTTGAGCATAATCTTTAACCACAAGCCTAGCTTTATGCTTGTTGATTGAGCCATCAACATTAAGTTTGGTTCTATATACCCATTTAACTCCAATCACCTTCCTGTTTTGGGTAGATCAACCAACTTCCAAGTGTTATTTTTCTCAATCTTGAATAGCTCCTACTCCATTGTAGCTATCCAATGTTGATTCTTTTTTGCTGATTCAAAATCTGCAGGTTCACAAACAGCTATATTGCATCTTTGATAAATTTCAGATAAAGGTCTAGTGCCTCTTACAGGTTCATCATCTACAAGTTCATTTTGCCAGTCTTCATCTGTATTTTCTTCAGGAAGATTGAATCGTAGTTCTGTTTGATTTCTTTTTTCTGAATCATTCCAATCCCATTCTTCATCTTCTACAAAGTACACATCTCTGCTCACAAATAGCTTACAAGTTTGAGGCTAATAAATTTTGTAGACTTTAGAGGAAGAACTGTATCCCACAAAGATGCATGGTTCATCCATCTTATCAAGTTTATCACTCTTTACCTTCGGAATGTGGGTAAAACATAAATAACCAAATACTTTAAGAAATTTGAGTGAAGGTTTATAGTCATACCATGCCTCAAATGGTGTTTTATCCTTTACTGCCTTTGTGAGAAGTCTGTTTTGAAGAAATACAGCAGTACTTGCTACCTCTGCCCAAAATGTTTTAGGTAAATTCTTCTCATGCAACATACATCTTGTCATCTCCATGATGAACCTATTTCTCCTCTCACTTACTCCATTATGTTGAGGAGTATAAGGAACTGTTAGTTGATGCTCAATGCTTGCTTCTTCACAAAATTTGTTGAATTTTTCTTATGTATATTCCTTTCCATTATCAGATCTTACAATCTGAATTTTGCAACCACTTTCATTTTCAACTCTTGCTTTAATCTTCCAAAAACTTTGAGCTACTTCTGATTTATACTTCAAGAAATAAATCCAGCACATTCGGGTAAAGTCATCAATAAAGGTAATGTAATAAAGACTACCTTTTAGGGAAGGGGTCCTATGAGGACCTTAAACATCTGTGTGAATCAATTGTAATTTCCTAGTAGCTCTGCCTGTCACCTTTGAGAAAGGTTTTTTGTTTTGTTTTCCAAACTGATATGCTTTGCAACTTGAAATCTGATCATCAAGTTCTGGAAAGTCATTTTCCATCATCTTTAACTTCATTTGCAGCAACCCTTGGTGATGATAGTGCCCTAGCCTTTTATGCCATACTTCTGTAGTGTTTTCTTTAATTGAGAAAGTAGCTTGCTCCTCCTCTAATGGATTTAGAACAAATTTTTTCCCTTTCATTTTCACTTTGAAAATATCTTGATCTGCTGCATTTTTAATTAGACAATATTTGTCTTCAAAAATAACCTTAAAGCCTCTTTCAATCAGTTGGCCAACACTTAGTAGGTTTTGTTAAATTTCAGGGACAAAGAAAACACCAAAAATTAGTTTTGTACCTGAACAACTTGTTACAACAATTGTTCCCTTTCCTTTAACTTAAATGTATTCACCATTCCCAATTCTGACTTTGGAGATGTTGGTTGACTAAATCTCTAAACAACTTCTTGTCATGAGTCATATGGTTGGTGCAACTACTATCAATTAGACAACTTTCATTTGATCCACTTCCCACAAAGCATGTAGCCACAAACAGTTGATATTGGTTTTTGTTCCTACAAATTACAACTTCATGCCCCATTTAATTACATTTGGTACACTTGGCATATGGTCTTCTCCAATATTTGAAAGGAGGATGACCCTTCCTATTGCAATGTTGACATAGAGGGTAAGATCCTTTCTTGATTCCAGCTTTGTTGTTGGCTGGAAATTCACCCATAGGCAATTGAGTTTTCTTGAAAAACTTCTTCTTCTTGCTATTTTTTGGATTCTCATGATGCTTGGATGGCAAGACACCTTCAACAACACCTTCTTGCCTCATGGCTCTTCTTTGCTCCTGCGCTTGGAAAGCATTTAGAATCTCTGCAAGAGTAATTTTAGTTACATCTTTGGTATTTTCCAAGGCTGAAATAGATGTCTCAAATTTTTTAGGCACAGTTACAAGAATTTTTTCAACAATTCTTGAATCCATAAACACAGAACCAAGTAATCTAATTTGGTTTGCAATATTCAATAACCTATCAGAATACTATTTAATTTATTTTGTTTTCTGCATCTTCTTCAACTCAAATTCTTGAATCAGTTTAGCACACGCATTCCTTTGATTCTTTCATTTCTTTCATACTATGCCTTGAGATAATTCCATATCTCATATGCTGACTTCAAAGTCATAATTTGAGTCAAGATGGTGGATGAGACTCCAGCAAATAAGCATGCCTTTGCCTTGGATTTCTGTCTTTTTCTCCTTCTGCAATTTGATTTACGGCAGGGTAGGATTATGTGGAAGAGTTAGAATTTCATAATCTTCTTCCACTGCTTTCCAAATATCCAAAGCGTCCATATACGCCTCCATACAAACTGCCCAAACTTGGTAGTTATCTCCATCAAACACTGGTGGAGAAATTGAAGAAGAAATTGAAGAGGATAAACTAGAATTTTTCATGGCTTAACAACCTCACACACTCACTCACAGATCCCTTAAGAATTAGGTTCTGATACCAATTGTTGGAAATATGAATAAGGAAGATGCTTGAAAAGAAGATGATAACTTGATTGATGAAAATGAAAGACAAGTGAGACCTATTTATAGACTTACAAAATAAGAACTAGATACCCACATAACCACTACATTTAACATTATCTCATTACTCATATTAACTACCCACTAGCTAACCATAACTACCCACTAAATAACTAACCATAACTAACCATAACTACCCACTAAATAACTAACCATAACTACCCACTAATATTGAGTAGTTACCCACTAACATAGAAGTTTCAGCCCTAAAATATTATTCGAACAAAAAACTACGTGGAAAAAAACCCTAGTGAAGGAAAAAGAGTACATTGTTCATTGTACAATCCCCCTGATCATTACATAATATCTTTGTACCAACGCATTCCAATATTATGGACTAGTTTTTTAAATATTGAAGTTGGTAATGATTTTGTAAACAAGTCTGCCAAATTATCACTTGAACCTTATGTTGTACATTAATATCACCATTTTTCTAAAGATCATGCGTAAAGAAAAGTTTTGGTGAAATATGCTTTGTGCTATCTTATTTGATATATCCTTCTTGTAATTGAGTTATCTTCGTAAATTATTGTTGGAAGTTCTTTGCTTGAAGATAAACTACATGTCTCTCGGATATGTTGAGACATGGATCTTAACCAAACACATTCATGACTTTCTTAATGAATTGCTATAATTTCTGCATGATTCGAAGAGGTAGCAGCTAATGTTTGTTTTGTAAAACACAATGAAACAACAACTCCTCCACATAAACATAGCATGTTTGAGATATGACTTTATGTGGATAAGACAAGTAACAACATCAGCATAACTGACACGTTGTGGTTTAGAGCTATCGAGAAATAACAATCCCATATCAATTGTACCTCAATGGTATCGAAAAATATGTTTAATTCTATTCCAATGTCTTCTAGTTGGACATGAACTAAATATTGCTAAAAGATTAACAACAAAAGCTATATTAGCTCTTGTATTATTAACAAGATACATTAGTGCACTTTAGGACAAAAAACTTCTTCATTATCCTCACGAGGTCGAAAAATATCTTTTTTTACATCAAATGATCGAACAACCATTGGAGGTACTAAATGGACGTGCCTTGTCAATGTTGAATCTTTTAAGGATTTTTTTCAGTATAATTTGATTGATGAACAAAAATTCCAGTTTCATCTTTTAAACGCTCAATCTGCAGGCTGAGACAAAATTGTATTTTTTTGAGATCTTTCATCTCAAATTCTTTCTTCAAAGAATCTACTACTTTTAAATTTCTTCAAGGTTTCCAACAATATTTAAATCATCAACATATACAACAATTATAACAAACTCTGATTTTTCTTTCTTAATAAATACACAGACAAATTTGGTTATTTTGATAACCTTCTTTCTTTCAACAAATATTCACTAAAACAATTGTACCACATTCGCCCAGACTGTTTTAAACCATACAGAGATATTTGTAATTTTATTGAATATAATTCTTGAGAATCTGATTTATATGCTTCAGGCATTTTAAACCCTTCATGGATTTTCATATAGATATCACTATCAAGTGAGCCATATAAATAGGCTATAATTACATCAATAAGATGCATATCAAGTTTCTCATTAGCTGCTAGACTAAGGAGATAATGAAAGTAATTGCATCCATCACTTGAGAATAAGTAACCTCATATTCAATTACTGGTCTTTGAGGAAAATTTTGTGCAACAAGACGTTCTTTATATCTCACAATTTCATTTTTCTCATTTCTTTTCCGTACAAATACTCATTTATACCGTACAAATATGACATCTTCAGGTGTCCGAGCTATGGGCCCAAAAACTTCACATTTTACAAGTGAGTTTAATTCTACTTGAATTGCATCTTTCCTTTTCAGCTAATCACTTCTACATCGACATTCATCAACAGATGTAGGCTCGTTATACAATTTTCATTTATAATTGTTAATGTTACATTATATATAAAAACACTATCGATAGTCATTTCTTCTCGGTTCAATCGTTTCCTCGTTGAGACATAATTTATTGAGATCTCATCATTATCTATTTTTTTCTGATATTTTCAATATCTTTAGGTACCTAAACTTTGTATGGAGTTGTTTCATCTATTATGTCCATTGACTCTTATGGACTATTAAGCCCATATTCATTATTAACATTAGCTCCCTTCTTTTTACATAGATTTTTATTTTTTGAACCAATTGGTCTACTACGCTTCTGGCGTGATATAGACTGATTTGATATTTTATTTGCAGATTGTCCTTCTGGGACATTAATCCATATAGGAGCATTTAGTAACTCTCTTTAGGTCAGTAAATGCAACTGACAGTTGATTGACCATACTTCAGTGTAAAATATTTAACATTCTAAAATATTTAACAACACTGAAAATAAGAAAAATATCCTTTATTTTAAAATAATAACTTAATCAAAACTATATAAGAAAAATATACACTCTTGTAATTTAAAACTTAATTTAAAAATATATACATATAAAAATTTTGGTCAGAACGATTCATAATACCTTTTGTAAACATATTTCAGAAAATATACTAGGTTGAAAATATACTGCAAAAAAGTTTTCAAAATACTGGTCAAAACATTAGTAAACTTAAATTTATAAAATCCTAAATTTTTAATAATTAGAACTAAAAAAACAAGCTTTTACCTAACAGTAAAAATTACATGATTTTAGAAACCAGAAACCAATTCAAAATCCCAAATTTTCAAAAACGAAAACTTTCTCAAAATTCTAATAGCAAATTAAAATAAAAATATCAAATAAATCGTTTCACAATTCGTAACCTTCAAATTCAATACTTTTAAAAATATACGTATTTTAATACGGCAAATAATAAAAAAGCAGAGAAAGATAGTCCACCTACCTCGATTGATCGCTTACATAAATTTCAATTAGCTTCAATATTCAGCTCCTAAAATCCATTCAGACACTACTGACAATCCATATACTAAAAATTTGGACTTAATCCATAACTAGATCTTAATCATATGATCTTACTTTCTCATCATAATAAAAAAATACTAAAAAGAATTTACCTTTCTCACCAACTTCTAGAGATTCAGAAAATCCTAATTCTTTTGTTCTCTAGCGACTTTTGAATTAAAACTTAATAATCCTTCTTATTTTTACCTCTATTTATTCTCTTATTTATAAATATTTATTTATTACTTAGTCCTCACACTATTTGAATTATACACAAAGTCCCAAAATTAAATCAGGGTATTACATTCTACCGTCCTTACAAAAAGTTTTGTCATCAAAACTTGAATATTGTCAACCCACGAAGGTATTTATTTAGAACTTAAACTACATTCAACGTAATTACACTTATGTTGCGTACTCTATTTAGTGTAAAACCATTTTATCTATAATTATTAGGAAATCAAATACTTACTAATACTTATAAATCATATCCTTAAATTCTATTTCACAATTCTCGAAATTTCTCGATTTGACTTGTATCATACATCAATTGTTAAAAACAGTATTTTTATAATTATAATTGTTGTTCATATCTTTCACCATTTCATCTTAACTTAGGTAATAATATTTTTTATTATATTCGTCCAGATTTAAATTCCTAAAAGTAGGGACTAAACTTAATCATAATCTTAAAATACTGTAATTTCAATCTTGGTTTCATTGATTCCACAATACATTCATCTTCCTATATATTCAAAAATATTTCCTAACCAGTAATAGTATGCAGAATTTACAAGTATAAAAATGCAAACCATTATTTTATAAATTTCTACTAAATCCATTGTATAAATTAATATCAAATCTAGCTATCTTTGGGATATTCCTCATTAATATTACTGTTATTCAAACTTATTTAAGTTCAATCCTAAGAATATAGTATATAGAATTATCCTGACTCAATCATCATAGAAATATTAAAACTTATAGAAAAGTACACACACATTATCTTTAAGGACGAGTGAATTTCAAATTCTATATAAAACATCATAAAATTTCTTAAGAAATTAATTGACAATACTCTAAATTTCTCAATACTATTACCATTATTGAACTCTTAAACTTATCAAATTTTAATCTACTTAACGAGGTTTATTCTTAAATACAAATAAAATGTTTGTATAAATAAGTATATATCTGAAACAAATAATTGTCTTAACTAAAATTTACTATACCTACAAAATATCTTTAATCATCTTTGTACTAGTATAAACTAATAAATCAATGCTTAAATAAAATTCAATATTCCACATCTTACATCATAGTAACCCTAATTCCACGTCATCTACTCATCAAGTAATAATATATATATATATCCAAGTATATATATTCTATCAATCACTAATTAACTCATTGAGTTCCTCTAAATCATAAATCAACCTCTTAGTGCATAATCGAAATCATAATGCTTAATTAACTATTTGTTTCTATTATCCCAAATATCATTACCTGGGCTCCACTCAAATTTAGTCATCTTTTGAGTCAAACAGTTAGAAACATAGTGATTAAAGAGAATTCTTCAATAAACTTAGATGGTTGAGGCCAATCCACAATTGCTTCTATCTTCTTTGGATTCATGAATACACCTTCTCTAGATATCACATGTAGTTCTTGAAGTTGTCATTTCAATTTCTTAAGTTCAGCTGGTGCCATTCTATAAGGAGGCTTAGAGATAGGTTATGTTCCAGGAATGAGATTAATCTCAAAATCAATTTCACGTTAGGAGGTAAACCCGGTAATTTCTCTAGAACCACATCAAGAAACTCACAAACAATTGGTACACATTCATGTTTGTAATATTCTTCTTTGAATCCACCACATATGTCAAGTATCATGTACATCCCTTTTTGTAAATATTTAGAAGCGTTTATAACTGAGATAATTGGTGTAATCTTCTTCTTACTGCACTTGTATGTACCTTAAAATTTGAATTCATCCTTTTAAGGTATTTTGAATTCTACACTCTTTTCTCTACAATTGATTGTTGCATGGTTTTGCAATAACCAATCCATACCTAAGATTACATCAAAATCAGATATGTTAATCGAAATAAAATTAGTAAGAAGTCTATGTGCCCCAATATCCACTTGACAATCTTGAATAATATGATTAGAATTGAGAATCTTTCTCTCAGGTGTAGAAATATGATAAGTATCAACTAAATATTCAGGTCTTAATCCAAGAGTCTTAGCAAATTTACGAGACATAAAAGAGTGAGTAACACCACAATTAAATAAGGTATAAGTTAGAAGCATATTGATAAATAGTGTACCTGCAACCACCTCATTGAACTTATCTACTTCCTATCGGGTCAAAGCAAACACCCTTGCATTAGTCTACTTTTGTTGTGATTGCGAAGGTTGTTGTGGTGCTAGTCTGTCAGAAGAATTAGGTCTCGCTGGCTTATGCTCAGGATATTCTGTAATTCTATGACTATCTGTCTACAATTAAAACACGCTCCAGTCTTGAATGTACATTCACCAAACGTAATCTACCACAAGTCTCACAAAGCTTCCTTTGCAAAGAAGTTTCATCTTGACTCTATTTTGTACTTGGTAGCAGACTCATTCTCTGTACTTGGAAACTTCTAGTGATTGGCCTAACATTTTGCCCTTGGTGATTGTTAGTGGGTTTGGACCTTTTTATTCCTATTTCTGCATCACTCCTATGGATATGAGACTCTATACGAATGCATCTCATGTAAGAATCCTCATAATCACGTGAGGGTACTGAAGATAATCTAGCATGAATTCATCCCAAAAGTCCATCTTCAAATCGAAGCAGCTTCAACTTATTGTTTCTCATCAACTCAGGTACATACTGTCCCAAAGAATTAAACTTATTTGTATACTCAACCACAGACATTGACTTAGTTTGCTTCATATTAAAGAATTGTCTTTGCTTCTCAAGATGTAGTGAATCTGGAAAATAATGATCCAAGAAAGCCTTTCTGAATACCTCCCAAGTTATAGGCTGATTCATTGACACATATGCTGGTGAGGCTCATTGCTACCATTTTTGTGCATGTCCAACTAAAAATGGTATGACAACTTTACCCCTGACTTCCATGGGTACCTCTAGAACATCAAAATTGTGTTCTATCTCTTTCAACTACTTCTCAGCTTTTTCAAGATCTGCTCCTCCGTCAAAAGTTGGTACGTAAATGCTCATAATGTGCTTTAGTACTAGTAGTTGCATTCTATAAGAGCATCTCTTGAGCCTGTTGAAGTTGTTGACCTTGCATCACTTGAATAATCGTATTGAGTAATATAACCATTTCCGGGGGCATAGTGAAAATATGAGTTTGTGGAGCTAGAGGTGGAGGAGGTGGAGGATCTCTCCCACCATCACGATCATTGTTTGCAATTCTATCTCTCTGCCTACGTGTCCCTCTATTCAAATTAGTCAGAAGAACGTTCATTTCATCATTCTCTTACCCATCAGAACGATCAGTTGCTTTGGAAGTCTCATCCCTTCTACCACGATTCACCTTTACAGTAATTCGTGGTAGAAATTTCACAAAGAAAATAAATATAATTATCTACAAGAATAAAATAAAAATTAATCTACACATATACTAATAAAAATAATCCCTTACTTCAATTCTTATGTTCTGCCCGCATCTCTACCTTTTCTAATTCTAAAAGGTAAATCATTTCTTAATTTAAGGATCATAACCTATTGCTTTGATACCACTTAATGTCACACCCCGAATCCGAACTTAGTTTGTGAACTAAATTTCCAAATTCAAGAAATGACACGACTACATTTGCTAAATTTTTTTAAAAATGTCAAACCAATTACTTTCAATTAAAAAAAACAATGAGTAAAACTATTAACTTGAAACACTCTATAAAATATCATTCAAAATTTTTAACTTTATTTAATAATAAATCCTCAACTCAAAAGTTCAAACTTCCAATAACAACATGAAGTTTATTTTAAAAGAAAACAAACTAAAAGAAATACTCTAAACTCTTATTCAAAATCATCCATACAGTAATCATCCTCTAATTCATACCATCACTATCATCTGTAAAGTGGGAAACATAGGGGGCGAGTATAAAATACTCAATAGGCACAACATCTCTTCCTTTTAAAAACAATTTTCTAAATTTAAAAGAAAAATAATATAAATATCTTTAAGAAAAATAATAATTAGAAAATCTTGCCGTACCTTTATCTTTAAATCTGAAAAAGACAAATAAAGATTAAATATTCAATAACAAATTAGTTAAAATCTACATTGAGCAAAATCACCGAAAAATAATCATTCAATCAATATCTTTCATTTTCTTTTCTTTTCTTTGACTATTGGGGGAATAATTGAATGTTTCACAAATGAATTTTAAACTTATATGAGTTTCTAATTTTATACTTGTTAGAAAAGGGCCTTACTTATACTTGCTTTTTGTCCATGCTAATTGATGATCTTATATATGGTAGAACATGTTCCTCCCATTGTTATCAATCAAATTAATCCCCAATAAAACCATAAATTATAAAATGTAAAACATTTAACATTCTAAAATATTTAATAACACTGAACATAAGAAAAACATCTTTTATTTAAAAATAATATACACTCTTGTAATTTAAAATTTAATTTTAAAATATATGCATATAAAATTTTTGGTCAAAACCATTCATAATAAAATATACTTCAAAAATATATTTCACATGGTCAAAACATCAGTAAACTTAAATTTGTAAAATCTTAAATTTTGAATAACTAGAACTTATAAAAACAAACTTTTACCTAATCCTAAAAGGCACACAATTTTA
The DNA here is from genome assembly GCA_027405835.1 of Asclepias syriaca. NCBI lineage: Eukaryota > Viridiplantae > Streptophyta > Magnoliopsida > Gentianales > Apocynaceae > Asclepias > Asclepias syriaca. Next base: position 12,269,572 of record CM049930.1, read on the forward strand.
GAAACCAGAAACCAATTCAAAATCCCAAATTTTCAGAAACAAAAACTTACTCAAAATTCTAATAAACAGATTAAAATAAAAATATCACATAAATCTTTTCACAATTAGTAGCCTTTAAATTCAATACTTTAAAAAATATACGTATTTTAATACAATAAATAATAAAAAAATGGAGAAAGATAGTCCACCTACCTCGATTGATTGCTTGCGTCAATTCCAATTAGCTTAAATATTCTACTCCTAAAACCCCTTCAGACACTACCAACAATATATACTAAAAATTAGGACTTAATTCATAAATATATCTTAATCATATGATACTACTTTCTCATCATAATAAAAAATATTAAAAGATACTTACTTTTTCCACTAACTTCTAGAGATTCAAAAGACTCTAATTCTTTTATTTTTTAGTGGCTTTTTGGATTTTGAAATCAATAATAACCGAAAATTAAAACTTAATAATAGCCCCATACTATTTCAATTATACACAAAGTCCCAAAATTAAATCAAGGCATTATATATATATATATATAAAACAGTATGGATCATAAATATATATATCCAGAGAATATAGGAAGCAAATCGAAAGCAATAATAAATAAATAAATAAATAAATAAATAAATAATAAATATATATATATATATAATATATATATATATATTTATATAAAATTCCCTCACTGTCTATCTATTGCTATAGATTTCAGGCTTATTCGATGTTTTATTTATGTTCTGTTGGCTTAACCAGTATATCGGCTGTAAATTCGAGGTTGAGGGCTACTGGTCCAATAACCGGAGCTATTGGAAGACTGAAAAGTCGTTTAGCTCCCGGATATCTATGGTGTAAACAACGCCACGTACTTGGCTAAGTCTGTTGTTATTGTTTTGATATTTTGTTATTGTTTTGTTAGATCTTATTTTTATTGTTATTGTTTTGTTTTGTTATTTTTATTATTTTTGTTATTAATTTGTTTTGTTATTAGATCCTAGGGTTGTATGATCGAATAAGCCTGAAATCTATAGCAATAGATAGACAGTGAGGGAAGCTTTACACTAAACACTTCCGTCTAGTATACATATAGACTACTCCCGTCATGCAAAAATGCCTAAATCGCCATTCATCGTTGGCTTAAAACGGCTAAAAGCAGACCACAGAGACTCCTATATACCTCTGCCAGAAATGTCTAATTACCCTACCGGTTTCTACCTGTTATGCTTATAATCCCAGACTTTTTTTTTATTTATGAATCAGGGTACTTGGATATAGCAGTAAACCGCTCAGAGGTGATTGATGTGCACTGTCATGCAATGTCACATGAGTACCTTATATACCACTGATTCTTCTTATTATTAATTAAACCATAATTATGAAACCATGTAGTATATCACAAAGGTGGTTAGTTATTAACTAACATGATAAATGTGAAATTCAATAAGAGAGCAAAGATAAAATTTATGAAAATAATAAAATTACAATACTTAAAAACAAACTAAATAACATTTAATTTTGAAAAATAACAATAATACTTGGAAATTAAATAATAATTCTTAAAAAGTCATACTAGAGCAATTGATTTATATATTCTTTATCACCGATGATCTCATTGTTTTCTTGCGAATTAGTAAAAAAAATGTGACACATCCAAGTGTGTGGTATCAATAGGATTTTACAAAATTTGTTTCGAGACCTTTTGTCTTTTCTTTTACTGAGATTTGATAAAGATCAACAAGTTGTTTTGCAGTACGACAGGTACCTGCCTAATGTCCTTTTATTTCACAAGAAAACATGAATTTTCATATTTTTTTGACAATTTTTGTTGTGTCTTCTTGTTTGTCCTCTTTATTATTCCACTTCTGATGATAAATAGACACATTTATTATTACGACCATGACCACGACCTTGACTATAGTCATGTCCTTGTCCTCTTCCATTATTATTTATCATAGTCACATTCACTTTATGAAATGGAACAAAACCAGTGGGACGAACTTCATAAATTTTTAACAATAACTCGTTATTTTGTTCAGTCACAAGAAGATATGAGATTAATTGTGAGTATTTGGTAAAACCTTTCTCTCAATACGACTGCTACAAGAGCACATTCGAGGGATGAAAAATAGATAAAGTTTTCTTTAAAATATCATTTTCACTTACATCTTCTTCACATAATTTCACTTTAGAACTTATACGAAACAAAGTGGAGTTATACTTACTAACAGATTTAAAGTCTTGCAAATGTGAATGCAACCATTCATAACGAGCTTTTGGAAGAGTAACAGTTTTTTTTTGTGTTGTCATACCTTTCTTTAAGATTTTTCCAAAGAACAAGTAGATCTTTACCATTGGGTATTCAGACTTTAGTCCGAATGAAGATGGTGAGGAAGGAATATCATGGCCTTAGCTCGATCTTGCATTGATGCAATATTTCCTTCTTTTTTGGTGTCTCCAAGACCCATAGAATCAAGATGAATTTCAACATCTAGTATCCGTGACAAATAATTCTTTTAGAAATATCAAGAGTAATAAATTCAAATTTTGATAGATTGAACATGATAGATAAAAACGTACCTTAAAAATATCATGAAATGATTCTCTCCCAAAGAGTCAACTCGTGCTGATAACGTATTATAAAATAACTATAATAATCATAATATAACGAGACTATAGCTAGAGAAATAAAAATAGTATAATCTTGTTGTATTAAAACATGCAAATTATCCTATATTATTTATAGGGATAAATATGTGTAACCTACATACATATACATACAAATATTAATGTATATATAGGTTATAAACTCAATTTTATGGAGATTATATGAAGGTAGTGAAAGTTATATGAAAATAGTGAAAACAGTGAGAGATTACAAAATTATGAACATACAAAACAATAGTAGAGTTTATAAAATTTTTATAAATTTAAATATTATTTAAAGTTAATTAAGTGAATAATAAGTTGTAATTTAATTAATTATGAGGAAATAGATGACGTGAGAAGTATGTGTCATTTTTAATTAAATAATGTCACATCACTAAAAAAAAAAAAACAAAATCTATTCTCTTGGTCACTTCTCCAAGGTCGTGTATATATATATATATAAACGAAACCATATTCCATCTTTTCGTTCACTTCTACTTCAGGCACTACTTCTACATATATATATATATATATATATAAATTAAATAGTGATAATTTCATTAATTAATTTTTTATATTTTTCCCTTAAATGTTAAAATAAAGCTATTATATTAATTTAATCAAATTTAAAAATTTAATAATATTATTTTTAATTAATATATATCTTTCTTTTTTATTTGAAAAGAAAATTAACTTGTCATTAATTCAAAATGTGGGAGTCCTTCAGACCGTAGAATGGTCATAATAGAAGGAGGAATTGTGTCCATCTAGAGTACACAAGTGGTTAAACCAAATCCTATCTTAGCCAACCCATGAGCCTCTCGACTACAGAAATTGACCTTAACTTGAGTTCTACCTTGGTGTAAGAACCTTTGTAGTCCTTCAATCACAACACCCAATCTCGTGCCGTTGCTTTTATTTACCACCGCCTTACAATCAAATTCTACAAGAATAGGGTTAGGAGACTGCTGCAACACTATCTCCAAACTTTTCCAAATTGCCATTATAAGCTCTGCATGTGCAACATTTGACGGCATCGGCAGATTCCCAGCTCCTGCCAGAAGAAGATCACTGCAGCGATTTTGTAGGACATTTAATTGTGAAAATAAAGAATAAAAGCCACCATTACCGTTGGCAATAGGAAAGTTACCTTTGGCAAGAATTATTTCATTACAATTGTATAGTTACATGTAATTGTATATAAATATACAAGAATTCTATCAATAAAAATATAATTTTCCATTACTTTTCTTCATGGTATCAGAGCTTTATTTCGATCCATAAAAGAATCGTATATGTTCTTATTATTATTATTTTTTTTTCTTCTCATCATCTGCCCAAACAATGTCCGATAATGAATCCAGCCAAACGGGAGGGGGTGGCAGTACAACCACTTTCACCCTCGACCAAATGATCAACATGCTGAAATCACAAAATCAGCAACCTGTAGAAATCATTTCTGCACCACATATTGAACCCAAGTTAAACGATACAAATTATTCAATTTGGGCAAAAAAAATCAAGATTGCAATTGGGGGACGAGGGAGATGGCACTTTATCACCCACTCCACTCCACCTCCACATATCAACGATCCGCAATTTCAGAAATGGGAGCAAGGCGACCTGCAGGTATTCTCATGGATACTTGAATCCATTGAGCCAGATCTATCCAACCAATTCCTAGAATATCAGAATGCTAAAGCCTTATGGGACGGCATTGCCGAAACATACAAAAGCGGTGAAGATGAAATTCAGATTTTTGATCTCAATGTTCAGGCCATGCGTTTCCAACAAGGTGAACAAACACTCGAAACTTACTACAGCAGTTTCCGGCGGCTGTGGTCAGAGATCGACCGACGCGATCCAAACCCCATGACATGCAACTCGGACATAGGCATTTTTAACGCAAACAAACAGAAAATACGTCTATATCAGTTTTTGGCCGGCACAAATGATAGAAAATATGACATGATCAAACGAGATCTACTCAAAGAAAAACCCTTACCGAGTGTTGAATCCGCCTACGCTGCCTTAAGACGAGAATCTGCCCGCATTGAGATCCTCCACAAACAGTCTGCCGACGCTAGTGAAGGACTCGGAATGGGGCTCACCACGCGACAAGCCTCCAGAACCGACGCCGGCAGAACCGACGCCGGCAGAACCGACGCCGGCAGAACCAACCCTCCCGGATCAGACAACAGATCTAGGTCCAGATCATCATTTCCGGGGACCCCTTCCACTAGAAATCTCCTCTCCGGCCCTGGCACCGACAGATCCAAGCAACGATGTACCCATTGTCACAAGGTGGGACACACGAAGGAGGTCTGTTACTACCTCCATGGGTTCCCCGCATCCTTCTTCAAACGACGTCCAGGTGCCACCGTCGCAACCGTTCAAGCCGCCATGAACGACGGCCATCACGGAGGACCGGCGGCCACAGACTCTGGATTTGCAGGGGTTGCGCAAGGACAGATCAAGGTACAAGGTGGGGGAGGTTTACTGGCGGAAGGACATCGGAGGAGGCTTGACGGCGGCCTCAGACCGGAGATGGCGGCAGGATCTAAGTCCCAAGCGGCGCCAGGTCAACACATGCAATTTACGATTCCAAATTGCAACACTGGAGTTTATTTGGAGGAGCATTCTGGTATACCCGATGGTAATCCATCTGGTATATCCGACCCATCAGGTATTGGGCTTGGGCTTCAACACCCCAGCCCATACAACTTATTTAACTACCCTATTTTTAATTCTCCTCATAATGGACCCAACCCATCTGGTAAGACCGGCCCATCAGGTATTGGGCTTGGGCTTCAACACCCTAGCCCAGACAACTTATTTCACTCTTCTCATAATCGACCCAACCCAACTGGTTGGGTCAACCCAACCCAACCCAACCCAACTCTTGATAAAAATCATTTAATTCATAAAAATAATTTAATTAATAGCCCAGACAACTTATTTAATCAACCCAACCCAACTTCACTTCATAAAAATTATTTAATTCATAAAAATAATTTAATTAATAAGGGTTTTACCTATATTTCAAAATCTGAGAGTAATATTTCCGATAAAGAAAATGAATGGCTCCTTGATTCCGGGGCAACAGACACTATGACTTATGATATCACTGATATTGATATTTTTTCAAACCCGAGAATCTCACATATCAGTACTGCTAATGGTGACATTGCTCGTGTAAAACATGCAGGAAATCTCAAACTTAGTCCTACTATTAATATTTCTCACTGCCTTTATATTCCTTCTTTGACTTGTAAACTTTTATCTATAAGTCAACTTACCAAGGAATTAAATTGTGTTGTCTCGTTATATCCCCGTTTTTGCATCATACAGGACATCCTGACTCAGAGGATACTTGGGCGTGGCATTGAGAAAGATGGGCTCTACTACGTTAGCGATATTTCTACCTCTGGCACTGCCCTTCAAACAAAAGGGCCCTCCCTAAGTTGGCTTTTGCATCGACGCTTAGGACATCCCTCCTCAGGTTATTTTAAAAGATTATTTCCTAAATTACCTCTACCGGCACATTGTGATACTTGTGTTTTGGCCAAGAGCCATCGTAATCATTTTCCTTTAAGTAATTCTAAAAGCAAAAATATCTTTGAACTAGTACACTCTGATGTTTGGGGCCCCGCCCCTATTGGTTTACGAAACTCTTTCACATACTTTCTTTTATTTATTGATGATTACACTCGTATGACTTGGATTTATTTCTTAAAATCAAAATCAGAGGTACCATCAAAATTTGAAATGTTTTACAAAATGGTTTCCACACAATACCAAAAGACTATTCAGATTCTCCGATCCGATAATGGTGGGGAATTTGTGAACCAAGCCATGCAACAATTTTTTCAAAACAACGGCCTTATTCATCAAACTTCGTGTCCAAACACACCCCAACAAAATGGGGTGGCCGAGAGGAAAAACCGCATAATTTTGGAAATTACACGAGCACTTTTACTTGAATCACAAGTCCCAACCTTTTTTGGCCAGAGGCAGTTGCCACTGCAGTTCACCTCCTTAATCGCTTGCCAACAAAGGTTCTTGACTTCAAAACCCCCTTGACACCTTTAATAAAAATATAACTCAGTCTCCTCTTCAAACTATTTCTCCCAAAATTTTTGGTTGTTCCGTCTTTGTTCACATTCCAAAATCACAACGGTCTAAGTTTGACCCATGTGCCTTAAAATGCGTCTTTATAGGGTACGGGGTACATCAAAAAGGTTATCGGTGTTATCACCCCCCTACCCGACGCATATTCACCACTATGGACTGCGACTTCGTCGAAACTGAATATTTTTACAAATCTCGTGCTCAAGGGGACAAACAAAAAACTGACTCACTCGATTTCTCTACCAATGATCTCTACCTTAGTAGAGAACCCATCTTACCCATTGCCCAGCCACAAGAGTCCTCTTCAGGCAGTCCTATCGAAGAAGGTAATATTGTAAGTACTACTTCAAATAATGTTTCCGCTGCTACTGAAAAATCAATTGATCTTCCTGCTACTAACTCTCATATGCAAGAAGTTGTTGAAAATACAGGTACATACAACCTTCCTCGAAGGCAAAATAGAGGAGTCCCTCCAAGGCGCTACAGTCCGGAACACTTGCCCCGAAACTCAAGATACCCTGTCTCCAATATAGTAAAAGGGAAAATGACTAAGGAAGCAAAGTCATACATGACAAAACTATATTCAGAAAAATTGCCTAGAAATATACAAGAGGCACATGGAATAAAGGAATGGCAACAAGCAATGGAAACCGAAATGGCGGCACTAGAAAAAAATGAGACTTGGGAAAAATGTTTACTTCCTAAAAACAAACGTCCAGTTGGTTGCAGATGGGTCTTTACAATTAAGCACAAAGCTGATGGGTCAGTTGAAAGATACAAAGCACGATTAGTAGCAAAAGGCTACACTCAGACATATGGACTGGATTATTCTGAAACCTTCAGTCCAGTAGCAAAGATCGATACAATCCGAATCCTCTTTTCCATAGCTGCTAATATGGCATGGCCCTTACACCAGTTCGATGTTAAAAACGCTTTCCTTCATGGAGAACTCAAAGAGGAAGTTTACATGGAAGCACCTCCAGGATTCACCAAGAACTTTGGAAGAAATGAAGTTTGTAAATTAAAGAAGGCACTCTACGGACTAAAGCAGTCACCAAGAGCATGGTTTGGGATTTACTATAGCAATGAAAAATATGGGTATCGTCAGAGTCACTCCGATCACACTCTCTTCCTAAAAAGACGAGGAAAACTGATAACCTGCTTGATAATCTACGTTGATGATATGATCATAACTGGAGATGACGCAGATGAAATCTCTTGCTTGAAAGCCAACTTATTCAAAGAATTTGAAATGAAAGACCTAGGGGGCCTAAAATACTTCCTAGGGATAGAGGTTCTACGCTCCAAAAAGGGAATTTTCATATCCCAAAGGAAATACATCCTAGACATACTAGCTGAGACAGGAATGATGGACTGCAAGCCAGCTGAGACACCAATCATCGTAAATCATGGGTTGAAGATCGAAAAAGAAGCATCAACCTGTGACCAGGGGAAATACCAAAGACTTGTCGGGAAATTGATCTATCTTGGACACACCAGACCAGATATTGCCTATGCAGTCGGAATAGTTAGCCAGTTCATGCACAAACCTCAGACTGCACATATGGAAGCTGCTCTAAGGATCCTACGATATCTAAAAGGAACATATGATCATGGAGTATTTTTAGAAATAATAATATAAATTTTGATGTGCAGGGATACACTGATGCAGACTGGGCAGGCAATCAAGTTGACAGAAGATCAACGTCCGGATATTTTACACTAGTTGGAGGGAACCTTGTCACCTGGAAGAGTAAAAAACAGAAGGTGGTCGCTCTTTCAAGTGCCGAAGCAGAATTTCGAGGCATGTCTAAAGGAATTAGAACTCATCTGGATTAGAAAATTGTTAAGTGAACTTGGAATCAACCAAGAAAGACCATATGCTTTAATGTGCGACAACAAATCAGCAATATGTATATCTGAAAATCCAGTCCAACACGATCGTACCAAACATATAGAGGTAGATCGGCATTTCATCAAAGAGAAACTGGAAGATGGTACTATCAGTTTGCCGTACATCAAATCTGAAGACCAATTGGCTGACATCCTCACAAAAGCAGTCAATGGACGAATATTCCATGGAGTTCTACGCAAGCTCGGCATTGGCAATCCCACTGCCGAACTTGAGGGGGAGTGTGAAAATAAAGAATAAAAGCCACCATTACCGTTGGCAATAGGAAAGTTACCGTTGGCAAGAATTATTTCATTACAATTGTATAGTTACATTGTATATAAATATACAAGAATTCTATCAATAAAAATACAATTTTCCATTACTTTTCTTCATTAATTTTATCGAAGCAGCTAGCACCAACATTTAATTTTATCCAATCTTGAAGCGGCACTACCCAAGTTTTATGCACATGAAGCTTTGTTTCCGGAAACACTACAGTCTTCCCCGCGTTCTTGTGATATTCATGCACGTTGGATAAGTTCCCCGGGTGCCACAATACATCTTTGGAATACCAACTCATTTCGCTCATTCCATAAGCTCCATAAAATCATTACCACACGTGCTGTAATACCACTCTCCATCAATTCATACTCATTCACCTTATGAAGGAAATCTATCCACAAACATGCATAATCCTGTAACAAAGTGGGAGTAATACCTGCATTCTGCCAAACTGATTTTGGATATGCACAATTAAAAAGCACATGTGTTGCATCCTCCTTCTCCACACGGAATTACACAACACTTCATCCCTAATACCTCTAGTTAGAAGGTTTGTATTACATGGAAAAGAATCTTTACAAAGCCGCCAGATAAAGTGATGAACTTTTGGGGGTATTTGCAAATCTCAGATTATAGACCAATGATTTTATTAACACTTCATTCCCCCCTTTTGAAAAAAAATCTATCTTTCCAGCCATGTGTTTTCTTCCAAATACGATTGATTAGAAAAGAAAAATTCTGTTTCTTAGAGCGCCCTAATACATAAGGCATTTCCAAATACTGACCATCCCCATCACTAACCCACATCCCCAATTGAGAGACTACATGCATCTTACGACTATCAGACATAAACTTTGAAAAGAAGACGGACGACTTCTGATAGTTAATTTTCATAATCATGTAAAACCTTAAGCAAGTTTTCCACACATCTCTGCTTGTCTTTAATAAACAAAAGACAATCATCAGCAAAGAAGTTATGTGATATGATCCGGGTAGGCCCTCCCAACTGCCTTGAGTTACAGATCTGTTAATCAATCTAGAGAATCGTTTAGCACAAAGTATGAACAAATAAGAGGACAGTGGATCCCTTTGCCTTAACTCTCGAGAAGGAGTAAAACTAGGAGATATTTGCCATTAATAATAGCCTAAAATGTCACAGATGAAACACACTTGATGATCAAAGAAATAAAAGGCGTTGTAAATCCATTCTGGTCAAAATCCATTGCAGACATGACCATTCAATCCGATCATAGGCTTTAAACATATCTGCTTTGACAGCAAACATATGATTTTATCGACCAGTCAACCCTATTTTTAGCCAATGAAATCCTTCTGTTGCAGAAAAGGCTTCATAAGTGCAACAAGCACTTTCGAAATAGCTTTATATACTACATTGCATAAACTAATTGGTCAAAAATCAGCCATTATTTCAGGAGTCTTCACCTTAGGAATTAAAGCAATGCAAGTTGCATTCAATTCCCTTATGTTCATCTCCCCATGTTAACAACTGAGAACAATAGCAGTAACATTACCCATGGTTCCCCAATATGTTTGATAAAACATAGCATGGACAACATCAAGTAAAGGGGAGAATTAGATGGATGCATAGATAGAATGGCCGCCATCACCTCCTCCCAAGTAAAGGGGAGAATTAGTTGCTCAACCTATGAAGCCGCTAACTGCTTGAACACTATGCCTTCAAATATCATATCAAAATTTACCTGTTGATTACCAAATTTAAAAAGAGTAGCATAATAATCCACCACTATAGAGGAGATATCTCGAAAGCTTGTTACCTGAAGTTCTCAAGGCTTTGATAGTGTTTCTTCATTTTTGATAGGAAGCATGATGATGGAAGTAAGATGTGTTCCTATCTCCTTCCCGTAACCAATGAGACTTAGAGAAAAGTTTTTCCAGCTCCTTGGATGTCCTCCTCACTTCGTCATCAGCCCGCTGTTGTCCACGCAACCCATCCAACCCTTGTCTGGTCTGCCGAATGCGTTTAGGCAGATCTCCAGTGAACTTAGACCCAAGCTTGCAATTGTATTTTAATATCCTCCTGTAATTCCTCAAAGTCTTGAATTGTACCACCACTGCGCCGCCAGTATTTTTCAACAATTCCTCCATAATCTATCTCCTTGAACCACCATAACTTAGTTCTGGAGGATCGCACACCAGTCGATTTCTCCTTGCAGTTGAATCTTAGAGATAAGGCATAGTGATCCGAAGTGGTAGTCCTCACAACCCTAAGCTGAACCGCAAGTTGCATATTCATTGCACCGCCATTAAGGAAAACTCTGTCCAACCGCGACCAAACTAAAGCATCCCCCTTGTGCCTTCCAGGTATAGAACGGTCCACTACCTTTCAGTTCAAGCAAATTAAGATCATGGATCACCTCACGAAAAAACTCTATTTTTCGTGTCGACCGCTCGTGCTGCCCTTTCATTTCATCGGAATGCAGTACTTCATTAAAATAGCTAGCTATAATCCGCGGGAAATTGCCAATTGGGGAAAACGCCGAAGTAATTCTCAGGACTTAGATCTCAAATGCACTTCCGGATGTCCATAGAAACCAAAAATATAGCCAACCGCCCCCAGAAAATCATCTCGTACAACTACACTAATATGTCCCTTGGAAAAATGTAAGACTGTAAGGTCTACATCCTCTTTCCAAAATAGCGCCAATCCCCCCCAACCCTTGTCGATCAATAACCACACTATTACTAAACCTCAAAGCTTGTCGTAGCAATATCATTCGGTCCTGTGGTAACTTTGTTTCCATAAGAGATAAGATTTTTGGTCGTTTCGAACGTAAAAAGTTCCTTAATTCATGAATTACCCGGGGGAACCTAAACCTCGACAATTCCATGATAACAAACTCATGACGATCGGCGAGACTGTTTCGTAGCCTCCATCGTTGGCATTTTGATTCGTTTGACAAACAATTCAACCCCCGAGTGTTCAGAGTCAACCGCCAACCACTGTGCTGATCGTTTGAAAGAACTCGGTCCTCCCATCACTGCTACCTCCCCCGCTAGTCCCATTTCCCTCTCCCACGTCCTCCCTATCACACATGGCCACAGATTCCAATGTAACTACCTTCCCACTTTTCGTGATTTTCGGGTGAAAATTCGTAACCAAGTTAGAAACTGCCAAATCCACGACCCATACAACATATATCCCTAACAACCTGATTCTCCGTATTTAGTGCGCAATCACGGTAACGATATCCGATCCATCCTCAGTAAAAAACAAAATGCTGTCCACCTGTCGTATCGGATTAATGCCAAAAAAGTTAATCTGTTCCCGGAGTACAAACACGAATGCAGCATCGCAGAGGGTAAATTAGCAATACCATGGATCGTAATTGGAAAAACTTAACTCTCGTTCGACCATCCTCATGTATCTGGACTTCTTGACAGAGAGGGAAAGACTTCGCCATCTTAATCCCCACATTAAGTGTATAACAGTAACGAGGCACACTAATAACATGCAACTAAAACAATTCTTTCTCAAACAGTCCTGGATCCCTCTCCTGGTCCCCCGTCCATGGAAGTACGAGAACAAGGTGATGTTCAAAATTCCAAGGACCATTGTTCAGTACAAAATCCACTGTGGCCTCCTGCTCAAAGAAAATCTACAACAACTTATCATCAGTTTATGCACAGACAAATTCTCACAGGGCCAAGATCGATTCATAGCCAGTTTAAACCCCAAAGGGTTAAAACGAAAGCAATGACACTCCGGGAGCACTCGCTAACCCCTGTACGAATGTCCTCATCATCAAGAGGAATAAGAACATCCTCATCCGCTCCAATGCCCACCTTCCCAAGCTTCCACAAAATAGATTCCTCCATAGGGCACACCACACATATTGAGAAAAACCAGATGCTAGTACAAATATCAAATAGATAGAACAAAAGAATGTATAAAATCAACTCACAGAACGCAAGATCCCTGTCAACTTTTTAAAAATCCCAAAAGATCCATGAAAATCCCGAGAGAAACCCTCGTTATTTAATAAAAAAAATTAATTGTAAATTTCTTTTTTTAAAAAATAAATTAATTGTCTAAATCCTCTAAACTTTTTTTTTTGTCTAAATAAATATTAGAGTTCAACCTTTATATATATATATATATATATATATTATATATATATATATACCCTTAGACTTCAAACCTTTGTGTATTCCTTTTCCTTCTTAGAAATTTAATTTCAATATTTGGACTATATAATTGTGAATTTTAGAATGGACGAAATTGGGAGCCAATTTTTGGTTAATTCGTTGTTTGGCATTACATCACTGAGAAAATTATTACATCTTCTATTCAATTTGAAGGCAGAACTTCTAGATAAACAAAGTTGAATTTTTTTCACAAGCCTACTTTGACCAATTCATTTTTTTTATTATTATTATCTTTAAGCTAATTATATGGTTTAAATTAAACTAAAAGTTTTTCCTATGATTTAAATTAAATTTCAAGAAAATGATTAAATATGAGCAATTGGAATTACGATTGAATATTATTATTACTATGCTTAGTTTACGCATAAGGTATATATGAAACTTGTAGAAGAAGTTTGTAAAGAAAATCAATTGTTTGAACTTTATTTTTTAACTCTCAAAGAAAATTCAGCTTCAGGAAAATTAACAAATAATAATGCTCGACTTTTTTTTCCCCAATAAAAACACAATAAAAATACATCAATGTGAATGAAGAATTTGTCAAACGTGACTTTTCTACTGCGCAAAATCGTTCCCAACTTAAACAAAATACTTATAAAACTATATATTACGGTAACTTGTTTTTACAATTCATTATAATTTATTCAAATAATAATACAACATTATTGAAATACATAATCATAACTTATATATATATATACACGAAGAAAAAATCTAGATTACTTTTTGTCATAAATGTAAAAGGAAGAAAATTATATATACACGTTTGGAGTTGATATATATATATATATAGTTGTCAACTGCGCAGCCATACGCATGAGTGAATGAATACCTTTTCCTCCTTTCCTTTCTCAGTTCTCTATAAATAACAAGCCATGAAAAATCCCAGAATTAGTATCCAAACATACATAGATATATATATATAGAGAGAGAGAGAGAGATAGAGAGAGAAAATGAAAAATCCAACTGTTTTTTCATTTTCCTTAGCCATATTTTTGGTTCTTTCAATATTTACTACAACTTCTTCGGCTGCTAATAATACTGTTAACAATAACGATGCAGCATTTGTTGAATGTCTGAAACAAAATTCAAATCCAAATTACCCAATCTCACCATCCATTTACATTCCTCAATCACAATCCTATCCGTCCATTCTCCAAGCTTACATCAGAAACCTTCGTTTCAACGAGTCAACGACTCCGAAACCAAAAGTCATCGTCGCGGCTACCCACGTCTCCCACATTCAGGCAGCCGTCGTGTGCGGCAAACGCCACCACATGTTAATGAAAATACGTAGCGGCGGTCACGACTACGAAGGACTTTCCTACGTGTCAGACGCCGGTCCAAATTTCTTCTTACTCGACTTGTTCAACTTACGTGACATCCACGTCAGCATTGCCAATAACATCCACGTCAGCATTGCCAACTTACGAGACTGCATGGGTTCAAGTTGGTGCCACGCTAGGAGAATTGTACTACAGAATTGCCGAGAAAAGTAACGTCCACGGCTTCCCCGCCGGAGTATGTCCGACGGTGGGCGTCGGTGGACATTTCAGCGGTGGCGGGTACGGTAACATGATTAGAAAATACGGTACTTCCGTTGACAATATAATCGATGCACAAATTGTGGATGTCAATGGACGGTTTCTTGATAGGAAATCAATGGGTGAAGATTTGTTCTGGGCAATTACCGGTGGCGGCGGTGCTAGTTTTGGTGTAATTTTGGCCTACAAAATTAGACTAGTCCCCGTGCCCGAAAAAGTGACCGTTTTTAACGTTCACAAAACATATGCTACAAATGCAGTAGCAATTACACAGCGCTGGCAACAAATTGGGCATAAATTACCCAAAGATGTGTTCATTAGAATGAACGTGGGAGTTATAAACGAAGGGCAAAATAGAACAATTAGAGCATCGTTCGTGGCAATGTTTCTTGGTAACTCAGAAAAGCTGGTTTCTTTAATGAACAAAAGGTTTCCAGAACTAGGTGTGAAAAAAGAAGATTGCACTGAAATGAGGTGGGTAGAATCGGTACTTTTTTGGACGGAATTTCCAGAAGGAACCCCAATTGAAGCTTTACTGAGTAGGGTTCCACAATCATTAACGTACAATAAAAGGAAATCAGATTACATGACGAAAGCAATGCCGAAATCGGGTATCGAGTTTTTATTCAAGAAAATGGTGGAATTGGAAATTCCGTTCATGCAATTTAATTCTTACGGTGGAAGGATGAACGAGATTCCGTCGACGGCGAAGCCTTTTCCACATAGGGCGGGTTATATAATAAAGATACAGTATTTGGTAGACTGGAATAATAATAGTGCAGCGGCAGCGGGTGATGTGGAAGAACGTAACCTTGGTGTGATTAGAGCAGTTTATGATTATATGACGCCGTTTGTGACCAAGTCAAGACAAGCGTTTCTGAACTATAGAGATATTGAATTGGGAGTTAACAGTCACGGAAAGAACAGTTATTTGGAAGGAGCGGTTTATGGAAGGAAGTATTTTAACGGTAATTTTGACAGGTTGGTGAAGGTCAAAACCATGGTCGATCCTCATAATTTCTTCAGGAACGAACAAAGTATTCCCGTTCTGCCTAAGTCTTTCGGGAAATAGAATGTATACGTGGCTTATTATGATTTGTTCTTTGAACTGCATGCATGCATGCAGAATTCCAATTGATTTATTTATTGTCAAATACTAATAATAGAAAAAAAGGTATACCAATAGTGCCTTCAAGGTTGTAATATATATATATATATATACACACATTATTCTTAATTATTCAATAAAATAATAATAATTATTATTATTAATGATTTTCATTTTATCTGCCTATTTTTTCAGTGTAAAGACTGCATAACCAAAAACAATAAAACATGTAATCAATAAGACCAATATTAACTATATTCCTTAACACTTTTAACCTGTCATGGCATGGGCTGCTTAAATGCCAGAAACAACAATTTCCAACTCAATTAGTCAGAATACAGACTAAGCTCGAAATCTGTAACGTTCTTGATAGAAGCCATTAAAGAAGAGGTCTGCTTCGGACCATTTTGGGTATCGAACAAGATCACCAGCAACAAATCTCATCTTCAAAAATATCTTAAAATATCCGTATATATAAAAAAAAAAAAAATATCCAACTTATCGGTGTTGAATGGAAGGGGGGGGCCATGTGCCGTACATTTAGCAGCCGTATTTTAATAAAAATTGAATTTGAAAAATAAAAATGATAAATTTAATTTTATATATATATATATATATATGTTTTGTGATGATTTAAAATTGTTAGTGTCCAATTCAATTTGTAATATATTTTATTTTATATATTATTTTGATATTATTTTATGAGGGTTTTTTAAAAATTTTTATTTTAGTCTATAAATATGATTTTTCGAAATTAGGATGAGGGATCCATAATTCTATCTTATTAAACAAGAAAATAGGTTAATAGAAAATTTGAGAGGAGAGCACTTATTGTGTGCAGTTTTGATCGACGGTCAAACGTAGTTCGATTTGGCTGAAATTTTGATAGTTTGTTCGTGACATCTTGAGCTTTATTTTGGACGATTGTATCATCGTTTTGAGCTCCAGTTTGGTCAAAAAATATTGGATAAAACTAATTTCTTAGTGATTTTTACTCTTTTGTTCTCTATTTTTTATCTCTTATTGTTTGGTGTTTGTTGGTGGTGTGTGAACCTTCTGTAGATGGAATTGAGTTTATTTTACCCTCAATTATCAATAAGAGAAGTATAAAGTGGACTCCTCTAACTATCCTGTGATTTTTTGACTCTTCTTGTCGAAGGGGTTTGACGCGTTCCAATTGGTATGCTAAAAGATAGGATTTATTATCCTATATTGATTATGAATAATTAAGGACTTAGTCTTACTAATTGTCACTTTAAGATTTATTGGTTGTCAGTTAATTAATCAGAACCTAAGGCAGAGTACATATCGTGTAGCTAGTTCTTGAAAAGTATCTACGATTTTAAATTATTAATATCGTACTCCCGGGGAACTGGTAACGGCTTAGTAGCAACTATCACTTAATCCTAACAAACATCTTATTTATCAATTAGTCAATCGATTATCAATATCTTGAAGGTGGATTTTCTATCCCAACAACACATAACAAGCACTTATCAAGCATGCAAGAGTTATCATCTAGACATGTATTATGATGTATATTTATTATTTTTACAAGTTAGTTGACCTATCTTAGAACATTTTAAATATATCTTGGTTTGGAATGCAATTATAAACTGTATCTGCCTATATACCACATCTGAGTTACCTTATGTATTTACCCTACCTTAATGATGACTCTTCTCACGTTTTGGGTTAAAGTATCCATGAAAGCCTATGTCACTCAGGAAATTATAGCGCTCACCCTAATGCCGGCATAGAGCCCAAACTCAACCTCATTATGCTACTTTAATAAACATGGTGATCTGTAAGTTATTTACCTAATATGATAGACCTTAATATATTCTACCCTAACTTAAAGTCTGTTAAATTAAACAAGTTATGATGTATTCCATGGTTAAGAATTGTATATAACCGTTCATTTAGTTTAAAAGAGCAAATAGATTATCAGGAATAATGTTAATTTAGCAGGTGACCGTTTAAAAAAAATGAGTATAACCTCAACGTGTAAAACATGTATAATATAGCAATTATAATTCAGTATTCAAATAGATATTTAGACGAACACAACACAAAGATATAAAGAGAGGATCTAGGGGACCACCACCATAAAGTATTCACCCTTTATCAGGTATGCCGGCGTTGCCAATACTTGTATCCTTTGGGTTGCTCGACTTGACTCCGATTGGCAGAACCTTCGGAGAAGTGCTTCCATGGCCTAGTAGCAATTGCTACCTTACGTCCTGGGCTTAAGCAATGCCCTGTTGACTAACTATTTGTTCACCTAATGCTCTCTTAGGATCTCCTAATGAAACCTCGGGTATTCTATGAATACCAAAGACAAACACTATCTAATCGAATTTCTAAAATTTGATATAAACACTTAGAAAATAGAGAAAATAAGACACTCTATGTTGCTAGATGACATGTGTTGAGTGTTGAGGGATATCCCTAACCTTCCAACCCTTGGGGTATTTATATGGGTGAAAAGGAAGGGATTTTACATAAAAAATTGATGTGGAACATTTTCTGATGCTCGGGACGCCCGCCCCGAGGTTGGGACGCCCATCCCGATCCCTTGACTAGGTTAGGGCGGCCATTCTAACTCTTAGATGCCCGCCACGAGCCCTTATGATGTGCATAAATCATATCACTTTTTAGCATGTTTTTAAGCACAAATTAGGGCACAATTGGAGATAAATCATTCTTAATTGATTGATATTAACACAATTTTGCAGTATTTGTGATTTTGGAAGTTTCAGGTAAAATGTGCAAGAAAATAGCAAATATTGAGGCAAAAACGTGATTTTCGAAACTTTTTGGTTCAAGACGGGCGTCCTAAGATCAGGGCGGGCGTCCTGACCCTGTCAAAGCACCGGATGGGCGTCCAGGACTTGAGGCGGGCATCTTGACCCGGTCAAAGCACTGGGACGGGCGTCCTGACCTGGTTAACAGACTCGGGATGGGCGTCCCAAGCTCCCTGGTAGAATCCCACATCGAATTTCACAGAGAAAAATGCTCAGTTTCCCTACTATAAATACCCCAAGCCTTCCTCAGTTGAAATGATCCATCTTCACTCGATCTGAATTATCTAGTGACTTCAAGTGTACATTTCTACACTCGATACAAGTCATTCAGTGATCTCAGGTATATCACACGAGTAGTTTAAAATATGAGAGTTTCTCGCTTTCTTTGTTTTTTGAGTGTTTATCTCAGAATCTTAGAATTCTACTAGATAGAGTTCATTTTTGGTATTCATAGAATACCCGAGATTTCGTTAGGAGATCCTAAGAGGGCATTAGGTGAGCGAAGAGCTAGTCAACAGGCCTTTACTTAAGCCCAAGATGTAAGGTAAAGCAATTGCTACTAGGCTAAGGAAGCATTCTCCGAAGGTTCTGTCAAGAAGAGTCAGGTCATGCAATCCAGGATATACAAGTAGTCGCTCCATCGGCGGACCTGATAAAGGGTGAATACTTTATGGTGGTGGTTCCCTAGATTCTCTCTGTATATTTTGTATTGTGTTTGTCTAAATATCGATTTGAATGCTAAATTATGATGATAGGTTATATCTGTTTTACTTGTTGAAGTTTATTCATTTTTTTGGAAAGGTCACCATCTTAATTAAACTTTATGACTGCATATCTACTTTCTCTTTTAAATTAAATGAACGGTTATAGACAATTCCTAACCATGGTCTAATCATAACCTGTTTATAACAGACCTTAATTTAGGACTTTTAAGGAAAAAGCATTAAGGTCTGCCATATTAGATGAAATAACCTATAGATCACCATGTTTGTTAGAGTAGTCTAATGAGGCCGAGTTTGCATTTTTATGCTTGCGTTAGGGCGAGCGACATGATTTCCTGAGTGACACAAGCTTTCATGGATGCCTTTAGCTCGAACCGTGAGTAGGGCCGTCAATGGCAATGTGGCGATTTATCAGATAACTCAGATATACACAAGTAAGATACAGTATGTAATTGCATTCTAGACTAAGATATATCTAAAATACTTGAAGATAGGTCAATCAACATGTAGGAACAATAGAACATACATCATAACACTTGTCTATAAAATACTCTTGCATGCTAAATGAACTCGAGTCTTGTGTATACTCTTGCATTCATTTTACCCTAACATTCATTTTATTGCATGCTAAATGAACATTTTCTAAGTGACGAATTCAGCAAAGCAATCGAGATGTCCCTAATGGTCATAACACTCTACTGAATACATATCACAGACAGAATCAGTTTTTCAATCAATCAATACAGTTTTTGAAATCTGAAAGAGCAAAAAAAATTTAATTTTTTTGGAAGGGTGCAATTTCAGTGAAAAATTGAGGAAAACATGCAGATAATCTTAAATTTGAGTGCACTGTGCACTACTACCCACACTTAAGATTTACACTGTCCTCAGTGTTTATGTATATCCTATCACCCACCCTTATTTGAGAAATTAGAAGTTAAAAAAATGAAAATCAAAAAAATAAATGAAACACGAAATAGAGAAAACAACACTGTTATATCATATAAATCCAAGTTGAAATACAGAGAAATATATGTTATACATCCCAGACTCTCCACATAAGCACATAAATAACTAGAAAAGAAAAGAAAAGTAAAAGAAAATGAAGAAAGAACTAAGAACCCAGATCATCTTCTGGCGGAGGGACGTAGATATCGTAGTCATTGGTCGAGAGGTTGCCAGTATAGTATTGGTATAACTCCTCTAATTGTCTGCTATCGTCGTCAGCCGACTACGATATATTCTATATCCTGGCGATACTCAGCTCACAACTCTACCATCTCATGTACCATATGTCACTCGAAAGTAGTACGTGGTACAAATATCGGAGCGTGTGGTGCTTGCTGCGTGGATGGTCCAGGCGCCGATGGCTCTCTTGGCTGATCGATGTGTATGGTGTATCTGCCCTCCGTATCTCGTATCACCATCCCCATGTTCATAATAATAGTCAAGTCAATGGGAATGGTGGAGGGAGCTATGTGAGTCAGCTCCGAGCCCTCGATGTCTAACTCCAATTAATGGGCTATCCGGGTGATGAATGACTCGAGTCCCAGACACTGCTTCCGTGTGTCTGTCGCGAAGCTACGCATGGAGTGGGCGATAAACCTTCCCATGTCCATAGTGATGCCTCTGTGTATATGGGTAAGAAGGAATGTCTCTGTTTGCGTGACATTCCCTGGAGCGGTTCGGCGACCTGCCATCATATGTGCTACAATGGCATGTAAGTAACGGAGGGCCGAAAAAATACTTGAGGCCTTCGTGAGATCGTGATGGTAGGGGGCTCCCGTCGTGCAGATCTAGGCCCAAGTAGTGGAGACGTCCTCGGTAGTGAAGTCTCTCACGGACGACACGTAGGTGGGGTTTCCAACTCCTCCGCTGCCAGACACCCAGTGCAATGCTGAACTCGGTTGTGCTCATCGACCAGTCTGGCTGTTGTTCAATTTTCTGGTATGAATAATGATATTGAAAGTGTCTGTCTTATTGACAGTGGAACTACGCACACCATATTGAAATATGAGAAATATTTTTCTCATTTGAATGTGGGAGAAACAAGTGTTACCATAATAAATGGTAGTGTAAAACTTATTAAAGGCTCCGGAAGAGCTAATATAATATTATCGGGAGGAACTATGATTGCTATTGATAAAGCATTATATTTCTCAAAGTCTCAAAGAAATTTATTGAGTTTTAAAGATATCTGACGTAATGGATATCATGTTGAGATTACGGAGGATAATGGTCATGAATATTTAGGTATCACAAAAATGACCTCCGGTAATAAATTTTTGTTGGAAAAACTACCATCTCTATCCTCTGGCCTATATTATGCAAAAATAAATGCTATTGAGACGCATCATTTAGTAAACTAGAAGTTTACTAATCATGTTACTTTTAAAGTTTGGCATGACCGTTTGGGTCATCCGGGATCAATTATGATGCGAAAAATTATCGAGACAACGCACGGTAATCCTTTGAAAAATCAAAGGATTTTAACTTCGATAAACTTTCATGTGCTGCATGTTCCAAAGGGAAATTGATTATAAGACCATCACCATTGAAAGTAGGAGCTGAAAGTCCTACATTTCTAGAACGGATCTATGGAGATATATGTGGACCGATTAGTCTACCATGTGGGCAATTTCGATATTTCATGGTCTTGATTGATGCATCGACTCGATGGTCGCATGTTTGTTTATTATTAACTCGCAACCTGGCGTTTGCGAGATTACTTGCCCAAATAATTCGCTTAAGAGCACAGTTTCCTGATTATCCTATTAAGCAAATCCGTCTAGACAATGCTGGTGAATTTTCTTCGCATGCATTTGATTCTTATTGCATGTCGATTGGAATAATTGTTGAACATCCTATAGCTCATGCTCACACACAGAATGGTCTAGTTGAATCATTTATTAAAAGGTTGTAATTAATTGCTAGACCATTATTAATGAAAACAAATCTCCCTACAACAGCTTGGGGACATGCAATTTTATATGCTGCAACACTTGTGTGTTTAAGGCCATCCAGTTACCATAAATTTTCTCCCATATAGTTGGCTTTTGGTTCAGAGCCAAATATTTCTTATTTGAGAATTTTTGGGTGTGCTGTATATGTTCCAATTGAACCACCCCAACGGACAAAAATGGGTCCGCAAAGAAGATTGGAGATATATGTTGGGTATGACTCTCCGTCCATTATAAGGTATCTTGAACCTTTGACAATGGATATGTTTACAGCAAGATTTGCTAACTGTCATTTTGATGAAAATTTGTTTCCCAAATTAGGGGGAGAGTTTAAATGACATAAGATTGAACTTACGTGGAAAATATCTTTGAATCATTTAGATTCACGCACAAATATGAGCGAACTTGAAGTTCAAAAGATTATACATTTGCAACAAATTGCAAATCAACTGCTAGATTCTTTTGCTGACTCCAGAAGAGTCACTAAATCGCGTATTCCAGCTATAGATGCTCTTATACGGATAGAAGTTCCTAAAGGACAGAAAGTAAATCTTATAGCTATTGAATAAAAAAAAAGCCAGAAGCGTGGTCGACCCCTTGGTTCCAAAAATAAAATCCTCGAAAGAAAAGATGATTAAATGATCTAGAAAATCATATTGATGAAACAGAAAAAGAAACTAAGGGACAACTTATGAAAAGATTCCAACTACAAATGATGAAGAGAATTTTGAAATCTCTATTAATTATACCAGTTTGAATTAAAGTTGGGATGGAAGAAACGTTGTTATTGATAATGCTTTTGCATACAACGCAACCCTTGATATTTTCAAGGATAATGAGGATTTAGATCCTTCATCAGTTGAAGAATGTCGGCATAGAATTGATTGACCTCAATGAAAAGACGCGATTCAAGGAGTTAAATTCGCTTGCGAAGCGAGAAGTTTTTGGACCTGTAGTCCAAACGCCAAAGGATGTAAAACCGGTTGGCTATAAATGGGTGTTTGTGCGAAAACCAAATGAGAATAATGACGTCGTAAGATATAAAGTACGACTCGTCGCACAAGGCTTTCTGCAAAAGAGAGGAATTGATTATGATCAAACTTATTCACCCGTTATTGATGCTATTACACTCCGATATCTTATAAGTTTGGTAGTTCATGAAAAGGTGGACATGCGTCTAATGGATGTTGTTACAACTTATCTTTATGGAAGCTTTGAAAATGAGATTTATATGAAAAATTCCTGAAAGATTCAAATTACCAAAGGCTTCTAAAGGCCCACGTGAAAATTATTCTATCAAATTACAAAAGTCATTATATGAGCTTAAACAGTCTGGATGCATGTGGTACAATCTCCTTAGTGAATTCTTATTGAATTTAGGATATAAGAATGACCAAATATGTCCATGTGTTTTATTAAGAAAACAGATTTTGGTTTTGTGATTCTTGCTATATATGTTGACGATATCAATCTCATTGGAACTCCAGAAGAGCTCCGAGAAGCAATAGATTGTTTGAAACGAGAATTTGAAGTTAAAGATTTTGGAAAAACCAAGTTTTGTCTTGGGCTTCAAATTGAACATATGAAAGATGGAATTTTTGTTCATCAGTCAACATATACAGCCAAAGTGTTGAAAAGATTTTTCATGGATAAAACATATCCATTGAGTATTCCAATGATCGTGAGGTCACTATATATAAATAAAGATATATTTAGACCTCGAGAAAATGATGAAGAACTACTTGATCTTGAAGTACCATATTTGAGTGCTATTGGTGCACTGATGTATCTTGCAAATAATACTTGACCTGATATAACATTTGCTATAAATCTATTAGCAAGATTTAGTTCTTCGCCAACACGACGACATTGGAATGGTGTTAAACACGTCCTTAGATACCTCCAAGGGACAATTGATCTCGGATTTTTTATTCAATATAAATGACCCAAAACTGATTGGGTATGTAGATGCGGGTTATCTTTCTGATTCACATAAGGCACGTTCTCAAAATGACTATTTATGTACATATGATAATACTGCTGTATCATGGCGCTCCACGAAGTAAACAATAGCAGCAATTTCTTCTAATCATGCTGAGATAATAGCCATTCATGAAGCAAGTCTAGAATGTGTATGGTTGATGTCAATAATACATTATATTAGAGAGAGTTG
Organism: Asclepias syriaca; assembly: GCA_027405835.1. NCBI lineage: Eukaryota > Viridiplantae > Streptophyta > Magnoliopsida > Gentianales > Apocynaceae > Asclepias > Asclepias syriaca. Next base: position 12,294,022 of record CM049930.1, read on the forward strand.
TGGTTTATCCTCCGGAAGAGAGATTCCAACTCCTCTATATGAAGATAATGCAGCTTGTATAGCTCAATGAAAAGGAGGGTATATCAAAGGAGATAGGACGAAACACATTTCACCTAAAATCTTCTTTACTCATGAACTTCAAAAGAATGGTGATAATCTTGCAGATAGATATATTCACTAAAGCTCTTTTGACTGCGACCTTTGTGAAATTGAGATATAAAATTGGTTTGTGTCGATTTAAAGATCTCGAGAATTCATCTCATCAGGGGGAGAAATCTACACATAAAGAATAGTGTACTCTTTTTCATTCACTGAAGTTTTTCCCACTGGGTTTTTATCTAGTAAGGTTTTAAAGAGGCATATTCTTTATATAATGGGCATTCAATGAGGAGTGTTATGAATCCCGAAGATTCATTAAATTAGTAGATGTCCATCGTATAATCTTTCTTATCCTTTAATTTCGAGATAATTAGGTATTTAATGAAAGGTGATAAGTATCGCTTGATGCCTATCTCTAATGTGACATATATCACCTAACAATTAATATTGAGTGACAAACGTCACTCTTTGTACTTATCTTTATTCCCTATTGATTCCTACAAATAAAGAGTCTTATACCCTTTTATAGAAATAATCAACTATCAACAAGAAATCATATAATAATATTTTTTCTATTTTTTAGGTCTTTCGTTTATTTTTTATCTTATTTATTTGATTATTTTTATATAATTTCTGCAATACAAAATAATTTAATTAAAAAAATCTAAGCTGGTGTAAGTATCTGTTCAGGTCCGATTCACAAAACAGTGCTCCCGATTACTATACAACGTTATCCACCCGACACCTTTTTCCCTACGTGGCAAAATCAAACGGCATTAGATTCAAAACAGCAGCCAATCACCACCATTCCAAGTGGCAAGATCACAACCGTGAAAATCAAAAGCCGAAGCCAAGTGTTGAATCCGGCCTGCTACCAGCCATGATTCGAGGAAAACCGAATCCTTTCTCCAGAGCCATCTTCAAAGCCCACAGGTGGAACACAAATGGGGGCATTTCCATTACACCTCAGCTATTTCTCTAGTGTCTTCGTCTCACCTTTTATAAGCCCAAAACCACCGCATTTCTCACTCGTCCCTCTCTCTTCTTCATCTCGCAAGCTCCGGTTTTCATTATCGGTAATGGCTTCAGCTGCTAAAAAGGTAAGAATATGGAGGTAATATTTGTTGATCGAATGATTTTTGAGCCTTGTTTATTTTTTAAGGTCGTGTAATGTGTGTTTGTAGGTTTTGATTCCGATTGCCAATGGAACCGAGCCGTTGGAGGCTGTGGTTACCATAGATGTATTGAGGAGAGCTGGTGCGGATGTTACTGTAGCTTCCGTTGAGAAAAACCTGCAGGTGGATGCCTGTCATGGAGTTAAAATTGTTGCTGATGCCTTAATTTCTGATTGTTGTGATACTGTTTTTGATCTCATTTCTCTCCCGGTGAGTTCTTACGTTTTTTTGTTCTTTTTCCACTCATATTGTGTTGCTTGGATATATTTATGACCATTAAACTCATTTTTACATCGCCTTCGCTTGTTGATCTTTTACATAATTATTATGGAAAGTCCCCTATATTTTCCGTGTCTATCTTTGCCTAAATACTTTTCTAGTTAGGGAATAGTTTCTAATCACTTAGTTCACTGGAAATGATATAGGTTAGTTTAAGTATCGAACTTCTATTATTAGTTGAAGTCGAAATGTGTAATTTAGTCTTTTGGCTGGTTTTTCTGTGGCCCTTCGTAGTCCTAAAGCATAGGTGAGAGGTTTTTGGATGTGCTTTTGATTGATCTGTCCCAGGATCTTTAGCTGTTCATTTGTTTCTCACTGATCCATTTTAAGTCAGCAAGCAATTTGTTATTTTTTTTTTTCCAGAAAATAGTATTTCTGCCTAACTGTGGCCTTTATATCTTTTCTAGTCTGTTTTTATCTTTTAAGCTAGTTCAAAGTGCTATTTAACTGGAGTTTAATATTCTTGGATGCCAAAGTATTGTGATAGTATTTTCTCATTCAACTTTATAAGTGCGATTTGTGAGATTTGTAATAGGATCTTTTCTGCACCCCTCACCCCAATATCTTATTTTCTTTCCTGTGACCCAGGGAGGAATGCCAGGTGCCTCTACACTTAAGGATTGCAAAACTTTAGAAAGCATGGTCAAAAAGCAGGCTGCCGATGGACGACTTTATGCTGCAATATGTGCAGCTCCAGCTGTTGCTCTTGGCTCATGGGGTTTATTGAAAGGAAAAAAGGTGTGTATTCAAACAGTGTTAAATGAACATAGCTCTTAGTTCTTTGTTTTATCCTTCATATGGTATGTGAATATAAAATTGTGACAGTGGTCTTTTGGCAGGCAACTTGTTATCCTTCATTTATGGAACAGTTGTCATCTACTGCAGCTACAAGTGAATCGAGAGTTGAGGAGGATGGCAAAGTTGTAACAAGTCGAGGGCCTGGGACAGCATTGGAATATGCTGTTGCACTTGTTGATCACTTGTTTGGGAAGGAAAAGGCAAAGGAAGTTTCTGCACCGTTAGTATGTACACTTGTTCCTTTGATAAAAGGATTTATTCCGCTAGTTTTAGGTTGTTACTCTTATGCATTGGAAGATAACTTCTATGAGTTCCAGCATCACGAAGAAAGAATATTTTATAATTTATTTTTCTTTCTTTTGGAGTTATAGGACAATAGTTGCAATTTAGTTGCTAGATGCTATCTGATAGTTCAAGCATTAGAAGTAGGGAGAGCTGATGTCACAGTGTGCTGTTACTGCTTGTTCTTCATACATCTGTGTACTTATAAAATCTTTTCCTCGCTCAGGTCATGCGCTCCAATCATGGTGATGAATATGTATTTGCTGAACTGAATCCTACCAGTTGGACATGTGAGCAATCTCCTCGGGTAAATTTTCATTGAACTTTTATTTCTTATTTCATTAACCATCTTAATATATTCTTGGGGAAAGTTTATTTTGCTATTCAAGCTTTTATCAATTCATCAATTTTTCTCAATTTTCTACCTTATCTTTTAAATTTGTTTTCTCCTGCTCATTTATTGTTGATTGTATTTTTATTTGACTGACAAAAGATAGCATCAAACCTATATAAATAGCTTAAAAAACAATATATTTCATGTTTGACCTGACTTTACGTGTAAAATATAATCTATATAAGGAATTTTAGGTCATACATATCATCTTCCACAAAATTCAATCATGTATGCTTTACCTTGTCTATTAGTTGATTAATGGAATTGGAGGTAGATGGCAGAGTGAACAGATTTAAAATTTGGAGGGCAAGTTGTTTAAAAGGTGAAGTTTGGATGGCAGATTGAAAAGTTACTCAAAATTTTGTACTACCGAAATGATATTTTCGTTTTTGTTTCAAAAGCATTAGCCATTATCCTTTTTGAGCATATCCTGTATCAGGGATTTTTTTTTCTTTTTTTTTTCTTTTCCTCTAAAGCGTCACTTTGTAATGTTTTAACCTTGTCAAATTACTAGTATGTCCAGATAAATTTTGCATCATTCTCCAAACGTAATTTTAGTAGGAATTAATGGTTCTCAAAATTTCCTTTAATATATATGCTTGCAGTTGGTAGAACTATTTAGTTTTTATATTTTGAGGCCTGGTCAAACGTTCTCTCTTTTCATTTGAAGTTGTGCTGGTTTGATGGGTTTTTCCTTGTAGACTTCTAAGCAACATGGCTTAATAGACATCATCAAACCAGTGATATTACTAGATTAGTTAAAACTTGTTTTCCTTTCCTAACCTCATAAATGCATTTTTCTTTCCCTTAGATTCTCGTACCTATTGCAAATGGCAGTGAGGAAATGGAAGCTATTTTTATCATTGATATTCTTCGAAGAGCCAAAGCTGATGTTGTGGTAGCCTCAGTTGAGGATAAATCTGAAATTTTGGCTTCTAGAAAAGTAAAATTAGTTGCAGATGTGCTCCTTGATCAGGCTTCTGGACAGTCCTATGATCTGATAGTTTTACCAGTGAGTATCACTAATCATTTTTCTTGGTTAACTTGGAAAGCTCATCAGTTAACTTCTGATCTCATCATAACATTAAATGTGCATGTAGGGTGGACTTCCTGGTGCTGAAACGTTCTCCAAATCAGAAATACTGATTGAAATACTGAAGAAGCAAAAGGAAGCAAATAAACCATATGGAGCAATATGTGCATCTCCAGCAATCGTGTTTGAACCACATGGTCTGCTTAAGGTACCATCCAAATTACAGTTCTTGGAAGTTGGAACTCTTGCTTTTGTAGATATTATTTCTTTTACCAGTTAAGGAATGCTGAAAAATTCTATGATTTCAGCTGAATCTGCACATGTCGATAACATGCAACATTTTTGTTTTCTTTCCTACTTGTGCATATCCTGCGTTTGGAAAGAACTTGTTTTGCCATGAGTTTTTTGCATGCCAGTTTGTGCGATTGTCCATGGTTGAAATTTTTCCATGCCTCTTATATGCTTCAATCTTTGATCAGGGTAAAAAGGCAACTGCCTTTCCGGCACTGTGCAACAAACTAAGCGATCAAAGTGAAGCAGAAAACAGGGTGGTGGTTGATGGCTATCTCATCACTAGTAGGGGGCCAGGAACCTCCATGGAGTTTGCATTGGCAATCACAGAGAAATTTTTTGGACGGGAGAAAGCACTTGAGCTTGCCAAGGCAATGGTTTTTGTTCAGTAGCTTCTCAGAGATAAAATGTAGTCACGATAACGTCTATAGCTGTGGTGTGTGAAAAGTAAATAAAGCAGTCGTACTGTTAATTAAATTGATGGCCTTTCCAGCTTCCTTGGCAATCTCCACTTTTGGAGGGTTATAGAGAACTTAAACCAATTTAAAAGGTATGAGTATTCTTGTGGCGGGGTAATTGGTGAAATTTATTAGGCCAAACCTAAAGAACTTATGATTTGCTGTGAAATAAGTTGTTGCACAAGCTAAAGGTTAGCAATATTAAAATTTAGAGGGAATTATAAACTTGTCCAGATTGCTGGTGCTATTATTTTCAGACGGGAAATTGTGCGTGGGTCGAGTATACTTCTGAGAAGTTTAGGAGTGACTATTTGTATTAATCCGAATTATTTCTACTTTTTAAGTTTCAATTTGAATCTATTTAGCATAATATGTTAGGGGAAAAAATATATAAAATAAAAATACTGCAATAATAATAGTTGCAATAATAATAGTTAAGACCATATCAGTTATCCAATATTTATTTATTTATTTTAAAACATAATAAAACTAGCAAATAATATATAGCTTGATTCAAAAAAAAAAAAACAAAAAATATTTTATGAATAAAATAGAAGACTAAAAAAGGCATTGCTCATAGTAAGCATTCTTCGTTTTTGATCAAGAAAAAGATGGAAAAAAAAAAAAATTTGTGGGACCTATTTAAAAAATCTCCACTATTAATATAATATAAATATAAAATTTTAGCCACATAATATTAGAGGTATACAATTGTAATCATTTCCAACGTACGTTCTTGTCTCTTCATTCCCCTCTCCCGGAATCGTATCATTAAAGGTATTCACATTTATATATACATACTAGTGTATAAAATTCGCAACACATGCATATATGTTTTCAAACTATAAGTAATATAATTAATATTTTTAATAATATATAATATAGATAAATATTTATATTATTTAATAATATATAATATAGACAAATATTTAAATATAAAATATAATTTCAAAAAATTAATAATAAAGAAAAAAAGTACAATTGATAACAATTTCATCATATAGTAGAAACAAATTTTATTAATTTAAAACTTACTCCATTGCTCATATTTGTAAGAAAGTCGTAGTTAAATATTTTTTATACAATATATAATAAAAAAATAAAAAAAAGTTGTGAAATTATAAAAAAATAAAATAAACAAGATGAAAATTAAATGAGAGATTTAGAAAATATAAATAATATTATTATGAGATTTTTTGTTGGTTGTTGGTTGTATATACAAAAAGACATAAAGCCCTCTATTTACATGGGTGAACATGGGATAAAGATAAGTACTAAGGGTGACACTTGCCACCCGGTATTAAGTGTTAAGTAACACTTGTCACTAAAGTCATAAGTACTAGGTGACATGTCACCTTAGAGATTGACATCAGGTACTACTTATCATCTTTCATTAAGTACGTAATTATCCCGAGATTAAAGGATAATAACGATTATACGATGGACATCCACTAATTTAGTGAATCTTCTGGATTCATAATACTCACCTTGGATGTCCATTACATAAAGAATATGCCTCGATAAAATCTTACTAGATAAAAACCTAGTAAGAAAAAACTAGTGATGGAAAAAGAGTACACTATTCTTTATGTGTAGATTTCTCCCCCTGATGAGATGATCTCTCGAAATTTTTAAACCGATGCAAGCCAATTTTATATCTCAATTTATCAAAGGTTGCAGTCGGAAGTGTTTTAGTGAATATATCTGCAAGATTATCACATGATCGAATTTGTAGCATATCAATTTCATATGTTCAATTTGAAGCCCAAGACAAAACTTGGTTTTTCTAAAATCTTTAACTTCAAATTCTCATTTCAAACAATCTATAGCTTCTCGAAGCTCTTTTGGAGTTCTGATGAAATTGATATCGACAACATATATAGCAAGAATCACAACACCAAAATTTATTTTTTTAATAAAAACACATAGACAGATTTGGTTATTCTTATATCCTGAATTAAATAAGAATTTACTAAGGCGATTGTACCACATGCGTTCATATTGTTTAAGCCATATACGACTTCTGTAATTTTATAGAATAATTTTCACGAGGGCCTTTAAAAACCTTTGCTAATTTGAATCCTTCAGGATTTTCATATAAATATCATTTTCAAGGCTTCCATAAAAATAAGCTGTAACAATATCCATTAGACGCATGTCCACCTTTTCATGAACTGCCAAACTTATAGGATATTAGAGTGTAATAACATCAATAACAGGTGAATAAGTTTAATCATAATCAATTCCTGGCTTTTGCGAAAAGCGTTGTGCGACGAGTCGTGCTTTATATCTTACGACTTCATTATTCTCATTTCGTTTTTGCACAAACACCCATTTATAGCCAACGGGGTTTTATACCCTTTGGCGTTTGGACTACAGGTCAAAAAAATTTTCGCTTTGCAAGCGAATTTAACTCTGATTGAATTGCATCTTTCCATTGAGGTCAATCAATTCTATACCGACATTCTTCAACTAATGAAGGATCTAAATCCTCATTATGATTGAAAATATCAAGGGCTACGTTGTATGCAAAAGCATTATTAATAACAATGTTTTTTCGATCCCAACTTTTATTCGAACTGGTATAATTAATAGAGATTTCAGAATTCTCTTCATCATTTGTAGTTGAAATCTTTTCATCAGTTGTCCCTTGGTTTTCTTTTTCTGTTTCATCAATATGATCTTCTGGATCATTTAATCCTCTTTTCTTTCGAGGATTTTTATTTTTGGAACCAAGGGATCGACCACACTTCTGGTGTGTTTTTGATTCAATAGCTATAGGATTTACTTTCTGTCCTTCAGGGACTTCTATCCGTGTAGAAGCATCTATAGCTGAAATATGCAATTTAGTGACTCTGCTGGAGTCAGCAAAAGAATCTGGCAGTTGATTTACAATTTGTTGCAAATGTATAATCTTTTTAACTTCAAGTTCACTCATATTTGTGTGTGGATCTAAATGATTCAAAGATGTTTTGCACGCAAGTCCAATCTTATGCCATTTATTCTCTCCCCCTAATTTGGAAAACAAAATTTCATGAAAATGGCAATTATAAAATCATGCTGTAAACGCATCCCCTGTCAAAGGTTCATGATACCTTATAATGGACGGGGAGTCATACCCAACATATATCTCCAAATCTTCTTTGCGGACCCATTTTTGTCTGTTGGAATGGTTCAATTGGAACATATACAGCATACCCAAAAATTCTCAAATAAGAAATATTTGGCTCTGAACCAAAAGCCAACTGTATGGGAGAAAACTTATTGTAACTCGATGGCCTTAAAAGCACAAGTGCTGCAGCATGCAAAATTGCATGTCCCCAAGCTGTTGTAGGGAGATTTGTTTTCATCAATAATGGTCTAGCAATTAATTGCAGTCTTTTAATAAATGATTCAGCTAGACCATTCTGTGTGTGAACATGAGCTACAGGATGTTCAACAATTATTCTAATCGACATGCAATAAGAATCAAATGCATGCGAAGAAAATTCACCAGCATTGTCTAGACAGATTCGCTTAATAGGATAATCAGGAAACTGTGCTCTTAAGCGAATTATTTGGGCAAGTAATCATGCAAACGCTAGGTTGCGAGTTGATAATAAACAAACATGTGACCATCGGGCCGATGCATCAATCAAGACCATGAAATATCAAAATTGCCCACATGGTGGACTAATCGGTCCACATATATCTCCATGAATCCGTTCTAGAAATGTAGGACTTTTAGCTCCTGCTTTCAATGGTGATGGTCTTATAATCAATTTCCATTTGGAACATGCAGCACATGAAAGTTTATCAGAAGTCAAAATCCTTTGATTTTTCAAAGAATGACCGTGAGTTGTCTCGATAATTTTTCTCATCATAATTGATCCCGGATGACCTAAATGGTCATGCCAAACTTTAAAAGTAACGGGATTAGTAAACTTCTAGTTTACTAAATGATGCGCCTTAATAGAATTTGATTTAGCATAATATAGACCAGAGGATAGAGATGATAGTTTTTCTAACAAAAAATTTATTATCGAGGGTCACTTTTGTGATACCCAATTATTCATGACCATTATCCTCCATAGTCTCAACATGATATCCATTACGTCGGATATCTTTAAAACTCAATAAATTTCTTTGAGACTTTGAAGAATATAATGCTTTATCAATAGCAATCATAGTTCCTTCCGGCAATATTATATTAGCTCTTCCGGAGCCTTCAATAAGTTTTGCACTACCATTTATTATGGTAACACTTGTTTCTCCCACATTCAAATGAAAAAAATATTTCTCGTATTTCAGTATGGTGTGCGTAGTTTCACTTTCAATAAGACAGACACTTCCGATATCGTTATTCAAACTAGAAAACTGAACAACAACCATCTATTTATTAACAAAATATTTACAAACATAAAAATTAAACGTATTATATCACGACAAAAAGTAATATAAACATATAACACATAATATTAATATTCTAATTATTTTGGACACTTCCATCTCCAATCAAGTGGTCAATTCTTCCTTCTGGATGTTCGAAAAAATCAGCAACATCTAGGTGAGCCACACCAACATCAACATTTTCAAGATCGTCATCATTTATTTCATGAGACATATTTTGAGAAGTAAAATTTGTCTCAGCATCTTTGCCTTTCTTTTCAATAGATGTTTGATATAAGTTAACAAGATATTTTGTCGTGCGACAGACACGAGACCAGCGACCTTTCATGCCACAATGATAACATTTGTCTTCATAATTTTTCGGAACAGTATTTCCTTTCTCATTATATTTTGTCAACTTCAGGTGGTCATTAATATTTTTGGCACCTAAATTATTATTAAGATTATAAGGGCCAAATTTATCACAACGTCCATGATTATATTTTTTACCATGACCACGGTAACGACCACAACCATGACCTCTCTTGGGATCATGATTTTTAACAGCATTTACTTCATGAAGTGGAGTAGAGCCAGTAGGTTAACTCTCCTGATTTTTTATATGCACAAATCATATCACATTTTAGCATATTTTTAGACACAAATTAGGGCAATATTTGAACGTATTTGATCTTAATTGAATTAAATTGACATAAAATTGCGTAATTTGTGATTTTGGAAGTTTCAGGAGTAAATTGCATGAAAACAACAAAATTTGGGGCAAAAGTATAATTTTTGGAAAAGCTGGATTTGGGGTAGCCGTCCCTATGGTTGGGACGCCCACCCTAACCAAGTCAAGGTCAAGGACGGGCGTCCCAAGTCCAAAATTTGTCTCACATTGGAAATTTTGGAGAAATTCACTCAAAAAACTTGCTATAAATACCTCATGCCTCCAATAGTTCAAATCATCCTTCACCACTTAATACAAGTCATTTAGCAACTTTAAGTGTCTCGTTTTCTCTATTTTCTGAGTGTTTATCTCAAATTGTGAGAATTCGATTAGATAATATTCATTTTTGGTATTCATAGAATACCTGGGATTTCGTTAGGAGATCCTAAGAGAGCATTAGGTGATCGAATAGCTAGTCAACAGGGTATTGCTTAAGCCCAAGATGTAAGGTAAAGCAATCGCTACTAGTATAAGGAAGCGTTCTTCGAAGGTTCTGCCGGCCAGAGTCAGGTCGAGCAACCTAAAGTATACAAGTAGTCGCTCCGCCGACGAACCTGATAAAGGGTGAATACTTTATGGTGGTGGTCTCCTAGATCCTCTCTATATATATTTGTGTTGTGTTTGTCTAAAGAGTCATTTGAATACTAAATTATGATTGTTATGTTATACATGTTTTGCATGTTGAAGTTCTATTCATTTTTCCGGAAAGGTCACCTGCTAAATTAACATTATGACTGATTATTGATGTGTTCCCGACTGATATGCTAAAATAGGTGTTGATTTACCCTATGTTGATTATGAGTAATTAAGGACTGGGATGGACTAATTGTCATGTTTAGTCTGTATAGTGTCACTTAATCAGTCAGAACCTAAGGCAGAGTACCTATCATGTAGCTAGTCTGTTGGAAAGTATCTACGATTTTATTAAGTTAAATATCGTACTCCCAGGGAAGTGGTAACGGCTTAGTAGTAACTAGCCTCTTATCCTAACTCTTATCTTATGATCCAGTTATGCAATCGTCATCAATAACTTTGATGAGAGGGTGATTCATTCTCCACTACGTTTAAGTCTATTTAAGCCTAAAGTGTTTTATAGATGATGTCCTGATTCTATGTTATACTATTCTTACATGTTGATTGACCTATCTTCGAATATTTTAGACATGTCTTGGCCTGGATTGCAACTATGTTCTGAGTCTAAAGGTGTACCACATCTGAGTCTCTAATAAACCGCCCCATCGCCAAGGTAAATGACCCTACTCACGGTTCGAGCTAAAGGCATCCATGAAAGCCCATATGTCACTTTGGGGATCATGTCGCTCGCCCCTAACCGCCGGCATAAACGCTCAACTCAGCCTACTTAGACTACTCTAACAAACAGGGTGTTCCGCAGGTTATTTTATCTAATATGGCAGACACCAATACTAATTGATGCCTGTTAAACTAAACAGGTTATGAATAGACCGTGGTAGGAATTGTGTAACCCTACATTTAGTTTAAAATAAACTACATTAGACATGCAGACATAATGAATATTAAGCAGGTGGCCATTTCCAGAAAATCATAAAAGCTTCAACATATAAAACAAATATCCATAAAAATCATAATCTCATCATATTCATAACAAATCTTTGGACAAACACAATACAAACATATAAAGAGAGGGACAGGGGGACTGATGCCATAAAGAAATCACCATTTACATAGTCTCGGCGATGGAGCAACTGCTTGTACATATCATACTACTCGACCCGACTCTGCTCGACAGAACCTTCGGAGGACGCTTCCTCAGCCTAGTAGCTGGACTTTACCTTAATACCCCGCTTAAGCCCAGCCCTGTGGACTGACTCTTCGAACTCCTAGAGCCCTCTTAGGATCTCCTAACGAAATCCCGGGTATTCTATGAATACCAGAAACGAACCTATCTATCGAAGTATAAGATCTGAGACTAATTCTCAGAAACTAAGAAAACGAAAACACTAACTAAAAATAGAAGAAAACTTATACTGAACCCGAGTCTCTAAGTGACTTATGTACTCGAGAAAAATGTACAACTTAAGTCACTAAATGACTCGGATTGAGTGGAGAGGAATGATTTCAACTGAGGAAGGCCTGGGGTATTTATAGCAGCTTTCTAGAGTGAATTTTCTTCAAAAATTCGATGTGGGACTTGGAATTTCAGCTCGGGACGCCCGTCCGGCCTGTTGACCAGGTCAGGACGGCCGTCCCGAGTCCTAGATTCACGTCCTAGCCTGTTGACAAGGTCAGGACGCCCATCCTGATTCGGGACGCCCTCCCCGACTTCCGAACTTATGAAAAATTGTGTTTTTACCCCGCAATTTGTCATTTTCTTCTACTTTTCACCTGACACTTCCAAAATCACAAAAACTGTGAAATTGAGTTAATAATAATCAATTAAGACTGATTTGCCCTCAATTTCACACTAAATTATGCCTAAAAACATGCTAAAAATGTGATATGATTTATGCATATCAGATAACCCCACACTTAGCTTTTTGCTTGTCCTCAAGCAAAGTCTACCTGAAGTTAGTGATTCTAAATCATATGTGCAGTCACTTAAATTTCCTAGTCATGTTCTTATTCAAAAAATTATTCAGACAATTCTTAACACAGGTCTGACCGGTGAGGTTGCTATGACAAGGTCTCAAATGTCTCTAGTAGATTGTTATAATCAAGCAGAAAACAACTTGACAACTAGATTGAACTCTTCTCTTAGTCACAAGGTCTTCCTGATGTGTAGTGTGTGTACTAGTCTAGACCAGATAGTCAACACAATATATTCTCGTCTTAACTATTACCAGATAACACTTCGACCCGTCGCTAGACATACTAACAATAGACAACTTTCTGAGTTCTGAGCCTTGGTGATCAGATTTTTAATTGTTTAGCTTTTATTGATTTTCTTTCTTTTATAGATTCAGGGTATTTTGAGTCTGCTTTGAACACGTCAACTTCAACTACCCATGTAGCGAGTCCCACTCCGATGACTCCCAGACCTACACGACCTTAGGGCATCGGGCTTTAAGTTCCTCGAAGGAGTGGTGCTCGAGTAGCAAAGGCCGCTGGCAAACTACCCTATTTAATTAATTCTCTTTTGTTTCTTTTCATTTTTAGCTCAGAGTCTCATCTAGTCACTCTAATTGTCAATACATCCAAAACTAGTCTAATCTTATCTAGTTAAGTCTTGAAAAGGTAATTGGCTGAGGTTTCTAATCCAGACTAAATTGTGCTCAGTTATCAGGAATCCCCTATTCCTAATCAATATGTTCAAAATGGTCATCACATTGTCTCCTACTAACCATAACATTCTACCTACATATCATAGACATAAGAAATGTTTAACCAATCATACCGCATTTAGAAGTCTGAAAGAATGAAAAATTTTGGAAGGATGTGAAAATACGGGGAAAATACGGGGAAAACAAGTAAAATCATGCAAAAAGTTTCTCAAACTACTACAGTGCACCGTGCACTGCTACCCCACACTTAAGTCTGACACTGTCCTCAGTGTTCATGCATATCTAAACTACCCCACACTTATTTGAAAACAAGAAACAAAAACAAAATAGAAAAGATTCTTACCCTACACTTATTTGACTAACTACGGGTAAGGAAAATAGAGCAATAAAAGAAATAACAAAACATGAATTAAAATGAAAGAGATACTCCCTTATTCTGTGAAGTCAACAGTCTGCTCGGACAAGTCAAAAGGCTCTCTGTAAATCTTTAAGCGTTGTCCGTTCACTTTTTGAATAATGCCGTCAGAATCCATGATGTCACATGCTCCGAAAGGTGATACTTCCGTGATTGTGAACGGGTCTGACCAACAGCTACACAGCTTTCCTGGGAAAAATTTGAAACGTGAGTTGTACAACAATACCTTATCTCCTGGTTCAAAATTCTTCTGGGCTCTGAGTCGTCTGTCATGTCGGAGTTTACTTGTCATCTTGAACTGATGTGAGTTCTCATAGGCTTTGAGCCTCCACTCATCCAGTTCGTTGAGTTGTAGAATCCGGCATTCCTTAGTTAAATTATCGTCGAGGTTGCATTTTTGCACCGCCCAGTAAGCTCTGTGTTCAAGTTCAACCGGAAGGTGACATGTTTTTCCATAGACTAGTCGATAAGGCGAGAACCCTGTAGTGGTCTTGTATGCTGTACGAAAGGCCCATAATGCATCATCCAGCTTTATGGCCCAATCCTTACGATTAACACCCACAGTCTTTTCTAGGATTCTCTTTATTCCCCTATTGGTTACCTCAGCCTGCCCATTGGTTTGAGGATGGTAGGCTGTGGAAAAGCGATGTTGAACTCCGTATTGCTGAAGTACCTTCTGCAATTGAGAGTTGCAGAAGTGCGTACCTCGGTCACTGATTAGGGCTTTTGGACATCCAAATCTGGCAAAAATCTGCCTAAGGAATTTGCATAATACTCTAGCATCATTAGTAGGTAGGGCTTGTGTCTCAGGCCATTTTGAAAAATATTCTACATCTACTATGATGTACTGCTTACCAAAAGAGGGAGGAAACAGACCCATAAAGTCTATACCCCATATGTCAAATATATCTACACTTTGAATTACCTGTTGGGGTAGACTGTCTCGAGAAGATTTGGTTCCAGCTTTCTGACAGGCATCGCACGATCCTGTGAACGTTGCAGCATCTTTGAATATGGTAGGCCAGTAGAAGCCCGCTTCTAATACTTTTCAGGCGGTATTAGCTGCAGCTAAGTGACCGCCTGCTGATCCGCAGTGACAATGTTCCAGAATTTGGAAACCTTCTTCTTGAGAGACACATCTCCTGATCATCTGATCTGCACATATTCGAAATAGAAAAGGATCTTCCCAATAGTAATATTTCAGGTCAGCAAAGAATTTTCTTCTTTGTTGAGCAGTGATATCACTAGGGAGAGTCCGGGCTGCCAAGTAATTTGCTATATCTGCAAACCAAGGGGGTGAGAAAATAGCAAACATTGCACACAGATTCTCATCCGAAAATTTATCAGATATAATTGATTCATCAATTGCTTCTAGGGCCGGATTCTCTAGCCTAGACAAGTGGTCTGCGGCTAAGTTTTCTACCCCTTTCTTATCCCGAATTTCTATGTCCAATTCTTGAAGCAATAAAACCCATCTGATTAGTCTTGGCTTTGCGTCGGTTTTATTGAACAAGTACTTTAATGCAGAATGATCAGTATAAACAATAGTTTTAGACAGGACTAGATAAGATCAAAATTTGTCAAATGCATATACTACTGCTAATAATTCCTTCTCTGTCGTAGTGTAATTTTCCTGAGCCTCAGTTAAGGTTTTACTAGCATAATATACTACCTGAAATTTCTTATCATGTCTTTGTCCTAAAACAACTCCTACTGCATAGTCACTAGCATCACACATAAGTTCAAAAGGTATACTCCAGTCAGGTGACGTCATGACAGGTGCAGTAATTAAAAGTTCCTTAAGTCTATTAAAAGCTTTTAGACATTTTTCATCAAAGACAAATGGAACATCTTTTCCGAGTAAATTGGTCAACGACCTGGTTATTAATGAGAAATCTTCTAACGGCTCTCACGTTCTTGGGTGGAGGTAGCTTTGAAATAACTTCAATTTTGGCCTTATCTACTTCCATACCTAGGTGTGAGATCTTATGTCCTAAAACGATTCCCTCTTTTACCATGAAGTGGCATTTTTCCCAATTTAAAACCAAGTTAGATTTTATACAACGTTTCAACATTAATTCCAAGTTCTTTAGACAAACCTCAAATGAATTACCAAAAATAGAAAAGTCATCCATGAATACTTCCATAGACTTTCCTAACATGTCCTCAAAGATAGCAGTCATACAACGTTGAAATGTAGCAGGTGCATTACACAAACCAAAAGGCATCCTTCTATATGCAAATGTTCCAAAAGGGCATGTGAAAGTAGTTTTATGCTGGTCCTTAGGGGAAATAGGAATTTGAAAATAACCAGACAACCCATCAAGAAAGCAATACAACATATGTCCAGACAATCTTTCTAACATTTGGTCAATAAAAGGAAGGGAGAAGTGGTCTTTTCGTGTGGCTGTATTTAATTTTCTATAGTCTATGCATACACGATGACCAGTTACAGTTCTCGTAGGGATTATATCATTATGTTCGTTCCTGACAACCGTTATACCGCCTTTCTTAGGTACTACCTGCGCCGGGCTTACCCACTCACTATCCGAGATAGGGTAGATAAGTCCTGCATCTAACAGTTTGATTACTTCTTTCTTAACAACATCACACACATTAGGATTCAACCTCCTTTGAGGTTGCACACATGGCTTATACTCATTTTCTAGAAGAATCTTATGCGAACAAAAGCTTGGATTAATACCTGGAATGTCTGCAATTTTGTAGGCAAAGGTTCTTCTATACTTTCTGCACATGTCCACGGTCAGCTTCCGTTGTTCTGCAGTCAGATCAGCTGCAAGAATAATGGGAAGTTTCTTGTTGTCATCTAGGAATTCGTAGCACAGATGAGTGGGCAGTTCCTTCAGTTCCAAGTCTAGTGGATCTTCAAACGAAGTATGTTCTTTCTTCATCTCATCATCACCTATCTCAGTGAAACTATCAGAAGTAATTTGATTTTCAGAAGAGCTAAGTTCAGTCTCCTCTAATTCTAGGGAGTCCTTACTCAGGACTTGATAGTTTGAGCATAGGTCTGTCACGTTAACTGCAATCAAGTGTTCAATAGCATCCACACAAAAACAAGTATCATCTAGATGCATGGGATACCTAAGGGTCTCATTCAGATCAAAAGTGATGTCCTCATTACCTACCCTTAACTTGATTTGACAATTACTGACGTCTATCAATGCTTTTGAGGTAGCTAGAAATGGTCGACCTAGGATCAGGGGCACTCCTCCTTCCCCATTCATGTCCATGACAACAAAGTCCACAGGGAACACAAATTTTCCGACCTTTACTAAGAGATCTTCAATTATTCCTTTGGGGATTTTGACTGTCCTATCTGCAAGTTGTATGCACATCCTAGTCGTTTTCAAGTCATGCAATCCTAATTTATCAAATAAACTAGATGGCATGAGATTAATACTAGCTCCTAAGTCTGCTAATGCATGCATGTTAGTAACATTTCCAATTGTACATGGCAAGGTAAAACAACCAGGATCTTTCTGTTTAGACAGTAGTTTATTCAACAAAACCTCCGAACACTCTTCATTAAGAACCACTTTGTCCATGTTAAATTTTCTTTTATTACTAACGACTTCTTTTAAAAACTTAGCATACTTTGGCATTTCAAAAATAACATCAAGTAAAGGCAAATTAACATGAATCTGACTAAAATTCTTAAGAAATTTTTCAAATTGCTCCTTATCTTTATTGTGCATAAGTCTGGCAGGGTAAGGTACTTTTGGCCGGTACTCAGGAATAAACTCCGTCTTCCCTTTCCTTGCTACTTCGATTTCGACATCCGTCAGCGTTGGATCCTTGGAGCCTTCTTCTGGTTCATTCAGTTTGAGGGTTGGTCTCAGTGTTGCTTGGTAGCGTTCCCTGGGACCTGTAAGAGAGATGGGTGGATAGCTGACCCATTTGTCTCTCTAAGGTTTGTATAGCAGCTTGTGTATTTCTGACTGTTTGCTCGGTCTGCTTCTGTCTGTTCTCGTTCTGCTGGATTCTTTCTGTGTGAGCTTCCTGGACCTTCCTGTTAGACTCTATCATTTCTTTGTTAGAATCGGCAATGCTTTTTAGCATGTCCCTGAATTCTTGCATGGGGTTAGTTGGAACGATGTAGTTCCTAGGTGCAGGCAGAGCGACTTGCTGGTTCTGCGGATATAGCAGTTGCTGAGGCACCCTTTTCTCGAAGTTAGCAGTCCCAGAATTGTTTCTCCAGCTGAATCCCAGATGGTTCTTCCAGGTGGGATTGTAGGTATTTCCTATAGGCACAGAGTTCACTGCATCCACTTGTTCCATATCCTCTGGAATAGTCAATATTCCATTACCATAACAATCTCCACTGAAATGCGGTCCTTGGAAAAATTCGTAGACTTGCTTTTCCCTTGTTAGAAAGCATTCAGTTGATTAGTAATGCTGGCCTTCAGTGCCTTAAATTGATCATCAGTGGAGGCGATGGCCGCATTTACTGGTTGCTTCTTAGCTCGGCCACTCGTGCTCCAGTTCTTGCTATTTCTATATAGCCTCTCCAGAGCGTTTCTAGCATCTACATCACTCATTCCATTGAAACCGCTCTGGGGGTTGAGTCCATCAAGAACTTCTTTACCCATGTCTGTCCTACCCCCGTAAAATTGCTGGATCAGCAATGCTTCGGTAAGTCCATGTTGGGGGCAGAGCCTGAGTAGCTCCTTGAATCTGTCCCAAGCTTCGATCACTGTCTCATCAGCAGCTTGAGTAAAACTGGACAGAGCCCTTCGGTATTCTAGGACCCTTGCTGCAGAGTAGTACTCTTCTAGGAAGGCCCAAGAGGTGATGAAGTTATTGGGTAGCTGGGCCAACCATCTCTTAGCTCTGTCCCTTAGTGAGTAGGGAAAGAGGTTTAGTTTAGTTACTTATGCAGTATGATCTCCCTTGAGGCCTTCGCAGAGAGAAGAGAAATCATATAAGTATTCCAGCGGATTCTCGGCTGCAGTTCCTCCAAACTGAACCCGATTAATAATCAACTGGATCACATTCGGTTTAAGATCATAGCGAGGGTTTCCATGGATTTGGATGGCGGATAATACTGGAACAGTCTGTGGCTGGATGTAGGATTTGAGGGAAGGTATTTCAGCAGCCATCTCTGTTCTTCGCCTGTTAGCTGTACGAATGAGACGTTCATGATTCTCAACTGGTGTTTCAAGGTTAGCTTCTGAAGTTCGAGTCATGCAACTACAAAGAAGAATACGTTTAAGCCTGAGCAAACTGGTTAGTGGAGTTACACGGGAAGTGAAAAATTAAAAATTCGGAAGAAAAACAACTATTCAATTATGAAAGGGAAAAAGAAAATAATACAAGAGATAGAACAACTCACCATTGAACAGAAAAATACAATTTATTTTGGATTTTAAATTTTAACATTTTTTTTCTTATATTTCGAAAGCAATTAAATTCCCTCAATATGGTTTTAGAATAATTTTCTAAAACTTGATTATCCTAAGTGTCTTAATTCCAGATAATATCTAAAACTAATTAGTTGTGACAACCCTATATTTCGGAAATTGATTGTCTAACTAGCGTACAATAAGTGTTGGGTCTAAGGTCTAGGTTACTACCATTACCTATCATAATTCTCTAGAATTTTGATCAGGAATCCTAAGTTCATTATGATATTTCCCCGGCAACAGCGCCAAAAATCTGATGTGTTCCCGACTGATATGCTAAAATATGTGTTGATTTACCCTATGTTGATTATGAGTAATTAAGGACTGGGATGGACTAATTGTCACGTTTAGTCTGTATAGTGTCACTTAATCAGTCAGAACCTAAGGCAGAGTACCTATCGTGTAGCTAGTCTGTTGGAAAGTATCTACGATTTTATTAAGTTAAATATCGTACTCCCAGGGAAGTGGTAACAGCTTAGTAGTAACTAGCCTCTTATCCTAACTCTTATCTTATGATCCAGTTATGCAATCGTCATCAATAACTTTGATGAGAGGGTGATTCATTCTCCACTACGTTTAAGTCTATTTAATCCTAAAGTGTTTTATAGATGATGTCCTGATTCTATGTTATACTATTCTTACATGTTGATTGACCTATCTTCGAATATTTTAGACATGTCTTGGCCTGGATTGCAAATATGTTCTGAGTCTAAAGGTGTACCACTTCTGAGTCTCTAATAAACCGCCCCATCGCCAAGGTAAATGGCCATACTCACAGTTCGAGCTAAAGGCATCCATGAAAGCCCTATGTCACTTTGGGGATCATGTCGCTCGCCCCTAACCGCCGGCATAAACACTCAACTCAGCCTACTTAGACTACTCTAACAAACAGGGTGTTCAGCAGGTTATTTTATCTAATATAGCAGACACCAATACTAATTGATGCATGTTAAACTAAACAGGTTATGAATAGACCGTGGTTAGGAATTGTGTGTAACCCTACATTTAGTTTAAAAGAAACTACATTAGACATGCAGACATAATGAATATTAAGCAGGTAGCCATTTCCGAAAAATCATAAAAGCGTCAACATATAAAACAAATATCCATAAAAATCATAATCTCATATTCATAACAAATCTTTGGACAAACACAATACAAACATATAAAGAGAGGGACAGGGGACTGATGCCATAAAGAAATCACCCTTTACTTAGTCTCGGCGATGGAGCAACTGCTTGTATATGTCGTACTGCTCGACCCGACTCTGCTCGACAGAACCTTCGAAGTACGCTTCCTCAGCCTAGTAGCTGGACTTTACCTTAATACCCAGCTTAAGCCCAGCCCTGTGGACTGACTCTTCGAATGCCTAGAACCCTCTTAGGATCTCCTAACGAAATCCCGGGTATTCTATGAATACCAGAAACGAACCTATCTATCGAAGCCTAAGATCTGAGACTAATTCTCAGAAACTAAGAAAACGAAAACACTAACTAAAAATAGAAGAAAACTTATACTGAACCCGAGTCTCTAAGTGACTTATGTACTCGAGAAAAATGTACAACTTAAGTCACTAAATGACTCAGATTAAGTGGAGAGGAATGATTTCAACTGAGGAAGGCTTGGGGTATTTGCCTTTTGGAGTGAATTTTCTTCAAAAATTCGATGTGGGACTTGGAATTTCAGCTCGGGACGCCCGTCCTGGATTGGGATGCCCAGCCTGATTCGGGACACCCTCCCCCCGACTTCTGAACTTCTGAAAAATTGTGTTTTTGCCCCGAAAATTGCCATTTTCTTCTATTTTTCTCCTGACACTTCCAAAATCACAAAAACTATGAAATTGAGTTAATAATAATCAATTAAGACCGATTTGCCCTCAATTTCACCCTAAATTATGCCTAAAAATATGCTAAAAATGTGATATGATTTATGCATATCAATTATCTATTTGCTCTTTTAAACTAAAAGAACGGTTATAGACAATTCCTAGCCATGGTCTACATCATAACCTGTTTAGTGTAGCAGACCTTAAGTTAGGGTAGAATATATTAAGGTCTGCCATATTAGATAAAATAACCTACAGATCACCATGTTTGTTAAAGTAACCTAATGACGTTGAGTTTGGGCACTATACCGGCGTTAGGGCGAGTGGCATGATTTCTTGAGTGACACAGACTTTCATGGATACCTTTAACTCAAACCGTGAGTAGGGTCATCATTAAGGTAGGGTGAATACATCAGGTAACTCAGATGTCGTACACAGGCAGATACAGTACATAATTGCATTCCATACCAAGATATATCTGATGCGTTCCGATTGGTATGTTAAAAGATAGGAATTATTTACCTATTTTGATTATGAGTATTTAAGGATTGAGTCTTACTAATTGTCACTTTAGCATTAATTGTTGTCACTTAATCAATCAGAACCTAAGGCAGAGTACCTATCGTGTAGCTAGTCCTTTGGAAAGTATGATATGCACAAATCATATCACTTTTTAGCATGTTTTTAAACACAAATTAGGATAATATTTGAATGCATTTGATCTTAATTGAATCAAATTGATATAAAATTGCGTAAATTGTGATTTTGGAAGTTTCAATAGTAAATTGCATGAAAAGAGCAAATTTTTGAGCAAAAGTGCATTTTTTGGAAAAGCTAGATTCAGGACGGGCGTCCTAAGCTCAGGACGGGTGTCCCAACCCAGTCAAAGCACCAAGACAGGTGTCCCAATCTCAGGACGGATGTCCCGAGCACCAGAACTTGTCCCACATAAGAAATTTTGGAGAAATTAACTCCAGAAACCTGCTATAAATACCCCAGTCCTCCAATAGTTGAAATCATCCCTCAACACTCAATACAAGTCATTTAGCAACTTCGAGTGCATCATTTTCTCTTATATCTAAGTGTTTATCTCAGTATTTGAGAATTCGATTAGATTAATATTCAGTTTTTGGTATCACAGAATACTAGGATTTCGTTAGGACATCTTAAGAGAGAGATATGGTGCTTGTTCTTAGTTAGATTAGGGCAATTTTCTTAAACCGAGATGTAAGGTAAAGCAATTGCTACTAGGTCTAAGAAGTGTTCTCCGAAGGCTCTACCGAGCAGAGTAGGATCCAGCAATCAGAAGCATACAGGAGCTGCAGCGCCGGGTGGACCTGCATAAAGTAGTGACTACTTTATGATATTGGGTCCCCTAGACGAGTTTCTATATGTTTATGATTTGTTTTATCTGGATAAATATTTGATACTGAATTAATATACCATACATGTTTTACAATTTGAGATGCTATCCATTTTCCCAGGAAGATCATAGAGCTAGAATTATCATTATGAATGTTGAACTGTCGTGTCCTTTTAAATTAAACTAGGGTTATAGACAACTCCTAACCAAGGTCTGAATAATAACCGGTTTAGTTTAACAGACTGTAAAAGGTTTGCCAGATTAGGAAGAAATTACAAAACATATCACCATGTTTGTTAGAGTACCCTAATAAAGCTGAGTTTGTACGCTAGGCCAATCCTAGGGTTAAGTGACATGATACCGAAGTGACATAAGGGACGGTTCATGGATACTTTAATCCAACAAATGAGAAGGATCATCCCAAGGTAGGGGTGAATACACCAGGTAAACAGATGGTTACATTTCATAATTGCCTTAGAGATCAAGATATATCTAAAATGTTCGAAGATAAGGTCAAACAAATTGTAATAACTGAGCTTAAATTGATGAATGCATGTCTACTCTTGAATGCTATTTTTTTTGTTATGTGTAATTGGGATCACCAATCAATCTCAAGGATATTGATTAAACGATTGATTAATTACATAAATAAGATGAATGTTAGGATTAAGGGACAGTTGCTACTAAGTCGTTACCAGTTCTCAGGGAGTATGATATTAATAATTTTAAAATCATAGATACTTTCCAAGGACTAGCTACACGATAGGTACTCTACCTTAGGTTCTGATTGATTAAGTGACAACAATTAATGCTAAAGTGATAGTTAGTAAGACTAAGTCCTTAATTACTCATAATCAACATAGGTAAATAAAAGCCTATCTTTTAGCATACCATTCGGAACACATTAGATTTTTGGCGCCGTTGCCGGGGAACATTCATAAAATTTTAGGACTTCTGATCAAAATTCTAGAGGCTTATGATAGGTAACGGTAGTAATCTATACTTTAGTCAACAATCATTCTATTCTAATTAATGAATCAATTTCCTAAAATATAGGGTTATCTTGAATAATTAATTTTAGAAATTATCTAAGATTATGAAATTTAGGTTAATCAAATTTTAGAAAATCATTCTAAATCCATACTAAGGAAATCAAACTGAAAAACAAAATAATTTTTTTCGCACTTTTCCTTTTTTCTGTAAATTCTATTTTCTGAAAAATATGATTTTCCAGAAAATAAAAGAAATAAATTTTACCTGTTTACAGTTTCCTGTTTGTTTGTTATTTTTATTATTTATTTAATTTTGAAAAAAATGGAAATGAGGAAAGAATATTTTTCTTCTGAGTTGTCAAATTTTAGCTTAGGTTTTAATTTGGAAGAAATATCATTTTAGAATTTTCTTAGGTCATGCTGGCTTTATAAGACGAATCATGAAATAATTTTTCTTTAATAGACAGGCCTCTTAATATTCTAATGAGAAAGGATGTTCCTTTTGTTTTTGATGATAAATGCATGAGATCTTTTAAACTAAAAGGAATTACTGCACCCATTATGACATCACCTTATTGGAATTTGCTTTTTGAATTAATATGTGATGTAACGATGCAGAAAGAATTGTTTTAGGAAAAATGCATGATTAGAAATTTCATGTTATATACTATGCAAGTAAGACCTTTACTGATGCCCAGTAGAACATACCACTATTGAAAAGGGATTACTAGTTGTTGTATATGCTATTGATAAATTCATACATGGTTTCATCTAAAACAATAGTATACACTGATCACTTTGAGATATCTATTCAATAAAACTGACGCTGAAGTAAGATGGATTAGTTGAGTTTTATTGCAAGAATTTGATAAGGGATAAGAAAAGGGGTGATGAACGGCCCGAGCCCCAAACACTATTTCTGGGTGTCTGTAGTAAAACCCTGCATGATGACGATAATGAGCCTGGCCATCTGTGGCTTTCGTGAAGCCATGCTGATAGGGGGCGCCAGTCATACAGATCTGGGCCCAGGCGGCAGAGACGTCAGCAGAGGTGAAATCTCGTACTACTGTAGCATAGGCGGGTGTGTCCAGCTCCTCCCTCTGCCAGATACCCAAAGCAATGCAGAACTCGGCCATGCTCATCGACCGGTCCGTTCTGCCCAGTCGGAATGTGATCTGCTCTTGCTGGAATGTGAAGGAAGCATAAAACTCACATACCAGCTCGAGGTAGGTTGGCTCAGTGACAATGAAAACTCGACTGTATTGTAGTACGTCGAGTATGCGATGAATCTCCCGCTTGACTCCTAGTGTCCAAACTGTTGCCCAGTCGAGTGTTCTGCCTACCAGTATACTGCGTCCAATGTGTCCATAGCACCTCTCCTAATACGCCGGGATGGACGTGAAGAGCATGAAAGGGTGTGCCACAACTGTGACAGTCATGGAGGAGGTGATACGTGCGCATTTCGAAGCCATTTGACTGAAAGAGTTTGTGAAAGTTTGAAAATTTGGCGGAAAAGAGAATTCAAATTCGAATTCTGGAGGTAAATTCGAATTCAGAAGGAGGGAATTTGCTTTGGAAAGGAATTTGAGTTTTTGGCGAGAAATTCGAATTTTGGAGGGAAATTCAAATTTTGGAATGAAATTCAAAATTTCAAATTTTTGGAGGGAAAAGTTGAAATTTTTGAAAATTCAAGATTTTGTCAAATATTTGGAGAGAATTTTTGTAGAGAGAGGATTTTTGGTGTTTGGTTTTGGAGGAAAATGGGAAAAATGGGGTATTTATTGAGAGGAGCCTTCCTCGGGACGCCCGTCCTGACTGGACGGCTATCCAGAAGTCAGGATGCACGTCCCGGCTGCCTCGGGACACGTGACGCTTCAAGAAATTTTTTTAAATTTTTTTTCTCTTCTCTTTTTTTTTTCGCAATTTCCTGCAAATCCTTATACACAAAAACAATTACCCCGTCATAGTTTTCAACAAATCATCATGATTAGTCTATGTAATACAAAAGTTGTTAAAAACCTTTGAAAAATTCTCAGTCTATTCCCTTTTCAAAAATTATATTCGCCCTAATCATATCCTTACTTTTTATGCAGTAAAAATTCTAGAAAACAAAAGATTATATTTACACAATTTAATCAACGAAGAAAAATTGTATTTCTAACATACTTGTTTTTCGCAAAGAATTGAAAATTTATCTGAAGAAAAATTTATGAATAAAATAAAAGACCCAATTAAGTTTGGAAAGTAAAAACAAGGGGTCAGTTATTAAACTTTTTGTTCAAACAATTTATTTGCTGAAAATAAAAAGAAATCTTCCCTTTTTAATGGCCTTTATTCCTTATCTCCCGCAGCTATGTTCGTATGGCTCTCACCTCTTCATGCTGTTTTCTTTGCTCTTCTAGGATCTCGGTTGGTTCCTGGAGTATACGCGCACCTTGGCTCTCATGGAGATTCACTGTGGTTCTGAGTTAGTCCACGCTAGAATTTATGGCTAGAACGTTTTGGTCTGAGCGACCGAATCTGCTTGCTATTGTCTGAGCCATTGCATAAATCCTGTGAGTCATATCATCTACCTGGGCAGACAAAGCTGATTGGAAACCGTTAGTGTTGTCCCCTGATGATTGATCGTTAGGTGCTGGGGGAGCAGGAGTGTATTCATGAGATTTTGAAGTATACTCAGGAGATGCAGGAGTGTACTCAGGTGATGCAGGAGTTGTTTGGATCTCTGAGAAAGGATCAATGTTGTTCTCTAATTTGTCCAGAATATTTTGGGCTCTCATTCTAATGGTATCCAAGAATGTGAGTGTTTTTATTCCGCCTTCCTCATCAGAACTTTCTATTGGGCTGGGGGGGCATCTTTTTAATCTTTTGGCTCTACGGGAGAAGGTTTGTTGTTTATTCATTCTTTCTCTCTTCATCTATAAGTGTAGAGTCTGGTTAGAATAAGCAATAATAAAACAAATAATGAAGAATTAAAAACAAAATAAAAGAAACAAAAGAGTAAAGCAGAGTACGAGGAAAATTAAAAACAAGAAAATATTTTTCGGGGTTTTTGTTTCTCGAAAGCAATTTAAATTTCCTTAATAAGGTTTTAGAATGATTTTCTAAAATTTGATTATCCTAAATTTCTTAATTTTAGATAATTTCTAAAATTAATTAGTTATGATAACCCTATATTTCAGGAAACTGATTGTCTAACTAGAATAAAGTGAGTGTTATGTCTAAGGTATAGATTACTACCGCTACCTATCATAAGCCTCTAGAATTTTGATCAAGATTCCTAAAATTTTATGATATTTTCCCCGACAACGGTACCAAAAATCTGATGCGTTCCGATTGATATGCTAAAAATAGGCTTTATTTACCCTATATCGATTATGAATAATTAAGGACTGAGATTTACTAATTGTCACATTTAGCATCTATGTTGTCACTTAATCAATCAGAACCTAAGGCAGAATACCTAACGTGTAGCTAGTTTGTTGGAAAGTAGATATGATTTTAATTTAAGAATTTATCGTACTCACAGGGAAGTGGTAACTGCTTAGTAGCAACTATCCTTTTACCCTAACTCTCATTTTATTACCTAGTTATGCGATCATTCATCAATATCTTTGATGAGAGGGTGATCCTTTCTACACAAGATTCAAGTTCATTAGGCATGCAAGAGTATTTTACAGACAATGTTCTAATGTATGTTATATTATTTCTACATGTTGACTGACCTATCTTCGAGATTAGATCCACCACCATAAAGTATTCACCCTTTATTAGGTCCACTGATGGAGTAACTACTTGTATATCCTAGACTGCTTGACCCAACTCTGCTCGACAGAACCTTCGAAGAACGCTTCCTTAGCCTAGCAGCTATTGCTTTACTTACGTCTCGGGCTTAAGCAAAGCCCTATTGACTAACACTTCGCTCACCTAATGCCCTCTTAAGATCTCCTAACGAAATCTCGGGTATTCTATGAATACCAAAAACGAACCATATCTAGTCGTATTCTAAGTTTCTGAAACAGACTCTCAGAAAGCAAAGAACACGAGAAACTCTCGTATACTAAACTACTTGAAAGAAAACACCTGAGATCACTAAATGACTCGTATAAGGTAGGAAAATGTATACTTGAAGTCACTGAATGATTCAGATCAAGTGGAGAGGGATAATTTCAACCGAGGAAGGCTTGGGGTATTTATAGCAGGGAAGTTGAGTGATTTTTGATGCAGAAATTGATGTGGGACCGAGTCAGGACGCCCGTCCCGGTGCTTTGACCGGGTCAGAAAGCCCGTCCTAGGTCTTTGGCCGGGTCGGGACGCCCATCCTGATCCACGAACTTTCGAAAATTACGTTTTGCCCAGAAATTTGCTATTTCTTGCACATTTCACCTAAAACTTCCAAAATCACAAATATTGTAAAATTGAATCAATATCAATCGGTTAAGAACAATTTATCTCCAATTTTGCCCTAATTTGTGCCTAAAAACATGCTAAAAAGTGATATGATTTATGCACATCAATATCTTTTATGGAAATTTGAAAGATTCTTATACAATGTCCTTTTTTGTTTGCATTGAACATGGAAGAAAGTGCTTTTTGGTTACACAAATGGTCCCCATGTGTTTATGAAATTGTAACTTTATCTTTACAAAAAGATCCCTATTAAATGCATACAAGTAAGCAAGTGGGCATTAAATAATTCAATTTCTTAAATGGCTTAAAAAAATCCTATGTATAAATGTTTTGAAGTGTTGTATTTCAAAATAAAAATACAAAAAAAAACCTTGTTGGTCAAAAAGTTTCTGGACATATGCATTCAACACATTAAAGGCATTCACAATTTAACCCTCACATTCTCCTTCCCCTTTCCCTTCCTCCTCTATATGAATATTGGTTTCAAGGTCCACCACCTAACTAGGCTTCACCAAATGTTTATATGAAGTGGTTGTCTGACTTTTTGTTTTACTTCGCCTTCCCCTTCCTCAAGTGTTAGCTCTATTCTGGCAAACATTACTTAATAAATCATCTACACTTTTAATGAACTCATAAATTTCTTGTTCTTCAACTTCTGTATCAGATGAATTTTGTTGATTTTGAGCTTCTATTTTGTTAGTAATGTCTTGAATCAATTATTCACTAGAAGTAATTGTACATCTCGCACTATTATTGTGTGTTTGCATCTGATACATTTATTTATTTTGATGATTCAAGTCAAAGTGGAAATTTGCTAGTAATGCCTTGACTCAACTATGTTTCATACTTTCTTGGAATTTCATGTAGAAGAGTTTCTTATCTTCAAGGATAATTATCTCCTATTTCCAAGGATAATTATCTCTTATTTTAAGGATAATTATCTCTTATTTTAAGGATAATTATCTCCTATTTCCAAGGATAATTATCTCTTATTTTAAGGATAATTATCTTGTTACTAGAATATCATCTCCTATTCTAATTAGAATATTATCCTCTAAGATGATTAGGACATTGATTCCTAATTTGATTAGGATTGAGACAATCCTCAAATCTTTCTATAAATAGATCTAATTTAGAAACATCTGAAATTCGTTCATCAGTAATCTCTTCTTCATCAGAAGATTATCTGCAATCTTTGCCCATCTAAATAAGAATCAAGAAAAATTTTCTATCGTGGATGTAGATATCTAATCGATAGGGAACCATGTAATTCTATGTGTTTTATTTTTTATTCGGTTAATTATCATTTTCACATCTGTCATAACCCATGTTTGTCATAACAAATCATTATCAAAACATTCGTTATAACAAATTGGTATCAGAGCCAAAGTTCTATTAGGCTTATAATTTTAGTGAGAAAAATGTGATCTTTAAACTTTAAGATGGGCAAGTTCACGGGGAGAAATAATTTTAGTCTGTGACAGATCAAGATGCGAGCCTTGTTAAAGCAACAAGGGCTATGGGCACCGTTGACATGAAAGGCAAAGAGTTCCAAAACCGCCGAGATAGCCAATCTGGAGGATAAGGTACACTCGACAATCATATTGTGCCTTGCTGATGAAGTTATCATTAAAGTCGCTGATGAATAATCTACTTCTGGTCTGTGGTTAAGCTTGAAAGTCTCTACATGACGAAGTCTTTAACCAACAAATTACTCTTGAAATAACGTCTTTTTAGTTTGCAAATGCCTGAAGGTACGCAACTCAAAGATCACTTAGATCAATTGAACACAATTTTTTTAAAATTGCAGAAAATTGATGTTAAGGTTGCAGATGAGGGTGCAGCTCTAATTTTGTTAGTATTATCGTATGAGAATTTTGTGCAATCTTTTATTTTTGGAAAAGATATTGTTTCTCTAGAAGATGTTAGATCATCCTTTCATTCTAGAGAGTTACGTCACAAGACATATAGTATAGTTTTTGATAATCGTGATATTGGGTTAGTAGCTAGTGGGAGTGGTAGCTATGGAAATTCAACTAGCAAAAGCCCAAAACCTAATGATATATGCAATTATTGTAAAGAAAAGGGCATTGGAAGAATGACTGCCCAAAGAAGAAGAAGAAATAGCTTGAACATCAGTTAGACACTACAGCTATAAGTAGATATGAATTCTGAGGACGATATAGCTTTAGTGGTTGGAGAACACACACACCACAATGATGTGTGTATTCTAGATTTTGGGGTATCCTACCATATGCGTATGCATAAAGAATGGTTCATAACTTACGAGCAGGTAGACAAAGGTAGTGTCTCCATGGCAAATGACTTTGTCTACAAGGTGTTTAGAATATGCTCTATTAAGATATAAACACATGATGGTACATTCTTTACATTAAACAATATGAGACATGTCCCTCACATGACCAAGAATTTGATATCATTAATGGATCTAGACAATAATGGTTTTAATTTTCAAGGTGGTGATAGTGTTATTCATGTCTACAAAGGTTTCGATGTAGCTTTGAAAGGTGTTCAACAAGGTAGTGTGTATATTTTGCAAGGTTGTACCATAGAAGGTTATGCTAGTGTTATATCATCTGAGGTTCAGACAGATGATATGACCAAACTATAACAAAAGAGATAGTTATATATCTAGCATTGACATGGTGCATCTGATACATCTGTTTATTCTATACATCTAGCAATATCATGGTGCATCTGGTATATCTGTTTATTTTGTAGGTATGGAATTATCTTGGTACATCTGGTATATATGTTCATGTCTGGCACCATAATGGTTCATTGGGCACATTTGTTTATTTCATACATCTGGTATATATGTATATTCTATATGTATGGAATAATCTTGGTACATTTGATACATCTATTTATTCTAACATTGTAATTATGCATCTGGTATTTCTATTAATTATGTACGTTTGACACAATCATGGTAAGTTTGTTTATTCTGAACGTCTGATATTATCATAGTACATCTGGTATATATGCTTATTTTGAACTCTAACACTATTATAGTACATCTGGTACATCCGCTTATTCTGAATCTAGCACTATATAGTACATCTGGTACATCTGCTTATTTTGAACTTTAACACTATTATAGTATATCTTGTACATCTATTTATTCTTGATAGATTCAAGTGAAGGTGGAGGTTAAGGGGTCAAGAGGTAATTTTATATCCGATAATGTTATTACGCATTAGTATCTACTACATTTGTTTATTTTGAGGATTCAAGTCAAGGTGAAGACTTGGTAGTAACGTCTTGAATTAATTATGTCTTGAGAAGTAATTGTAGGTCTGACTCTATTATTGTGCGTTTGCATCTCGTATTATTTATTCTGAGGATTCAAGTCAAGGTGGAGATTTGTTAGCAATGTCTCGAATCAATTATTCTCTAGAAGAAATTGTACATCTGATACTATTATTCTGTGTTTGCATCTGGTACATTTATTTATTCTAATGATTCAAGTCAAGGTGAAAATTTGTTAGTAATCCCTTGAATAACCTATGTTTCATACTTTCTTGGGATTTCATGTAGAAGAGATTCGTATCTTCTAGGATAATTATCTTCTATTTTCAAGGATAATTATCTCTTATTTTAAGGATAATTATCTCGTTACTAGAATATCATCTCCTATTTTGATTAGAATATTATCTTCTAAGATGATTAGGACATTGATTCCTAGTTTGATTAGGATTGAGGCAATCCTCAAATCGGTCTATAAATAGATCTAGTTTAGAAACATCTAAAATCAGTTTATCAATAATCTCTTCTTCATTAGAAGGTTATTTGTAATCTTTGCCCATCTGAATAAGAGTCAAGATTTTTTTTCTGTTGTGGATGTAGCTATCTAATCGATAGCGAACCACATAATTCTATGTTTTATTCTTTTATTCTGTTAATTATCTTTTTCGCATCTGTCATAACCCACGTTTGTCATAACAAATTATTGATATGCACAAATAATATAACATTTTTAGCATATTTTTAGACACACATTAGGGCAATATTTGAATGTATTTGATCTTAATTGAATCAAATTGACATAAAATTGCGTAATTTGGGATTTTGGAAGTTTCAAGAGTAAATTGCATGAAAACAGCAAAATTTGGGGCAAAAGTGAAATTTTTGGAAAAGCTGGATTCGGAGTGGTTGTCCCTATGGTTGGGGCACCCACCCTGACCAAGTCAAGGTCAAGGACGGGCATCCTTAGCTAGGGACGAGCGTCCCAAGTCCAAAATTTGTCCCACATCGAAAATTTTGGAGAAATTCACTCCAGAAACCTGCTATAAATACCCCATGCCTCCAATAGTTCAATTCATCCCTCAACACTCAATACAAGTCATTTAGCAACATCGAGTGTATCGTTTTCTCTTATCTCTGAGTATTTATCTTAGTATTTGAGAATTTGATTAGATTAGTATTCAGTTTTTGGTATCACAGAATATCAGGATTTCGTTAGGAGATCCTAAGAGAGAGATAGGGTGCGTGTTCTTAGTCAGATTAGGGCAATGTGCTTAAACCCGGGATGTAAGGTAAAGCAATTGCTACTAGGTCTAAGAAGCGTTCTCCGAAGGCTTTGCTGAGCAGTGTAGGATTGAGCAATCAGAGACATGCAGGAGCTACAATGCCGGCTGGACCTGATAAAGGGTGAATACTTTATGATGGTGGTCCCCTAGATGAGTTTCTATATGTTTATGATTTGTTTTATCTAGATAAATATTTGATACTAAATTCATATATCATACATGTTTTATAATTTGAGACGCTATCCATTTTCCCGGAAAGATCATAGAGCTAGAATTATCATTATGAATGTTGAATTGTCGTGTCTTTTTAAATTAAACTAGGTTATAGACAACTCCTAACCAAGGTCTGAATCATAACCGATTTAGTTTAACTGACTATAAAAGGTCTGCCAAATTAGGAAGAAATAACAAAACATATCACCATGTTTGTTACAGTACCCTAATAAAGCTGAGTTTGTACGCTAGGCCAATCCTAGGGTTAAGTGGCATGATACCAAAGTGACATAGGGGACCGTTCATGGATACTTTAATCCGACAGATGAGAAGGATCATCCTACAGTAGTGGTGAATACACCAGGTAACTCAGATATGGTAAACATATGGTTACATGTCATAATTACCTTAGAGATCAAGATATATCTAAAATATTCGAAGATAAGGTCAAACAAGTTGTAATAACTTAGCTTAAATTGATGAATGCATGTCTACCCTTGAATTCTTATTGCTTGTTATGTGTTTGTTGGGATCACCAATCAATCTAAAGTATTGATTATCGATTGAATGATTAGATAAATAAGATGATTGTTAGGATTAAGGGATAGTTGCTATTAAGCCGTTACCAGTTCCCTGGGAGTACGATATTTATAATTTTAAAATCGTAGATACTTTCCAAGAACTAGCTACACGATAGGTACTCCGCCTTAGGTTCTGATTGATTAAGTGACAACAATTAATGCTAAAGTGACAGTTAGTAAGACTAAGTCCTTAATTACTCATAATCGACATAGGTAAATAAATCCTATCTTTTAGCATACCAATCGAAACACATCAAATTATTATCAAAACGCTTCCGTTATAACATGTTCTAGCACGAATTTTTTGATTTTGAACTTCTGTTATAGTGGGAATTTGTTGATTTCCGTCTTTATTTGCAGCTGGAATTTGTTCATTTTCCAATTGTTATTTCAACTGCTCTGACTTGCTCAGCTTTGTATGCAGCTTCATTTACATATGCAACTCTTGTCCTTGGCTACACAAGTAACAAACATCCAATTAGTTAGTTATAGAACTCTATGAAATAACAAGAAATAAACAATTATATATACTTTCTTTCCATTCCTAGTTTTTTATTGGACTCTTCTTCTCTTTCTACCTTCACCTTCATTCATGTTTTGTGATTCCCCTTCATTTGCAATTTCAACAGCTCTTTTCATTGTCTATAAGTCATAAACATTCAATTAGGTATATAGATCTAAAAAATTAACAACAAACAAACAATTATACCTTCTTCCAAGCAAGAGCTTCTACATTTGAATCCACTGAAGGTGGATTTTGGGCAATTTTTGCAGATTATTTCCTAGCACAGGCTTCTTTATTTGGATGCAATGGAGCTAGATTCTGGGCAGTTTCAGAAGCATTCTCAACATTTTCATTCTGTGGACACCTTGCTTTGTTATGCCCATACATTTGTACCTTGTGCAACAAACTATTATTTGTCTCCTTATCCTTTTCCCTCCATCAGCTGTCTCATAGAATTGCCTTTTCCTCAATTTCTTTGGCCCCCCAGTTTGTTTATGTGCTTTGGTGGATCTAAAATCACACCTTCTCCTTTGGGCCACATTTTCTTCCCATTAATTGGCAACATAATGTTGTCATATAACTTACAAAAATTCTCCATGGAGTATTAGGGATCAACTAAATCTTGGGGATCTGTACCTTACTTATGTAGTGCAGCTATGCTATGGACACATGGAATACTAGTCAAAACCACAACTCACAAGAACAAGTATTTCTTTTTAAGTCTACTACATATTGTTCATTATGAGGCCCAATAACTTGATATGAATCTACTCCATTCCACAAAGGTTTACAATTCCTAGAAATATAAACTCGTTCTTCTAACTTCTTCCTAATTCTGGGTGTGCAAGGGTGACTAGGCTGTTTCATCATCCAAGACCACCTAATTTGGATTTTCATAACCATTTCCCTTATTCCCTCCAAAATTGAAATTATAGGCTTATCTCTAACTTCCAAAATGAATGCATTAAAAGACTCACATAGATTATTGCACAACATGTCAGATCTCACATGACTTGACAAGAAGGCATTCACCCAATGTTTTGGTCTTGGCCCACTCACCACCCACCTCCAAACTTCTGCATCATACTCTTCAAGATCCTTCATTGCATTCTCATACATTTCTTTGTAGCTGCTTCTGGCAATGTTCCAAAGATTGTCTTTTAAGAATTTTCCTCGATGTTCTTTCTTGAAGTTGCAGTACAAATTCTTAACACAATATCTATGATAGCCTGAGGCAAAATTTCAGCTAGAGCGGCATCCAATCCCTTAAAAATAAAAAGAAAAAGTTAAAAGGTAAAAATATTTTCTAGTATATTAAAATAAGAGTAGTTGTAAGTTACCTTTTGTCTATCCGAAATAAAAGTCCAAAACATCCCTTGGGTTGGTATTTGAAGATCTTTTACCAGGAGGTCAAAAAACCATCTCTATTGCTCTGTAGCCTCCTTTTCAACCACAACCGAGGCTATAGGAACCAACCATTGCTAGCATCAGTCCCAATAGTAGATAAAATATGTCCAGGGTACTTTCCCTTTATATGACACCCATCCACCCCTATAAGTAAGTGGCCTACAATGGTCCAAGAAACTTGCTTTTAAGGGACCTAGACAAACATACATCCTCCTAAATCTAGGTTGTCTTCTCTCTTCTCTGAAATTTTCAAATTCAATCTCAACAAAGTAGTCTGGGTGTGTCAGCAAAATTTCTGCTCGATAATCCCAAACTTGTTTATATTGCATGTCACAATCCCCATCTATCATTTTCAATGCAATCATCCTTGCGTTATATGCTGTAGTTTTAGATATTTCACTGCCATACTACTCATCCACATTCTGCCTAAGTGCTTTGGGTGGAATTTTAGGATTCACTCATATTCATTTCAGATATTTCTCTGCAACCCATTTTGTTGTTATGTGATTTTTCTTCCACTGATGGTTACAGTTGTTGTGTTTCAAATTTACTGTCTTCACAACCAAATCTTCGGTTTTTGTTGCACACTCCACACTAGCATAGATAACTCAATTGTAGCCTTTTGTCACACACACTGCTCTAATTCTTTGTGGCTCGAATGGTCTGCACTTACATGTTTGTCCCTAATTTATACAATAGTTTTTTACAACTTCTTTAAACTCTTTACCGTTGCTAAATCTCATGCCTAATTCAAAGCTAGGATTTACCATATCCCTTTCCGAGTCAAAAAAGTTGTATCTCTTCATCACATCTGATTCAGTTTCAGAGTTGTCACTACCACTCATCAATCTTTCTTTTATGAAATCATTATTCAGTTGTTCATTATTTCCAGCAAGTTCTTACTCTTCATCACGATTAGTTTCTTCTTCATTCCCATCAACTTGATGTGGTACACTTTGTTCTTCATTTCCTGCGTCTTCATTAATGAAAACATTGCCATTTTAACAGCATCATCATCATTCGTGAAATGTTCCTCATAAGTAGATTCATCATTGTCATCTGTAACTTCATCATCTCCCAACTCTTCATCATTCATACCACTTGCTCTCTAACAACATCCTCTATTGAGTAAATGGTTCACCATCTTGCATTGAACATTCATTCCTAACTTCAGTTTGATGTGTTTGTGTTTAATGAACTTGGGTCAATGTTTCTTCAGTTTTAAGTTCCATTGCCTTCGCCTCATCCACCCCAAAATCAAGCACTACCTCTGCTCCATCCACCTCCAAATCAGCCAATGTCCTCATCCACCCCAAATCAAGCACTGCCTCTATCTCATACACTCCCAAATCAGGCATTGCCTTTGCCTCATCCACCCCAAAATGAAGCACTATCGCTGCCTCATCCACCTCCAATTCAGGTACTGCCTCTTCCTCTTCCACCCCCACAATCTGACTGACTTCACCATGTCGTTCAAGTAATAGAGGTTTCACTTTCATTTTGTCTCTTCTATTCCTACTTACAATAGGCTCTAATATTGGTTCTTCTATTTTCTCTATAACCACTAAACTTTTAACTTTGGGTTTTTTCATGTAAGACTAACTTTTAAATATATTAATTATACCCTCAGGATCCCTTTTTTCAGTATAAAAATTCAATCACTTTAAACCTAAGGAGCTAATTGCACATGTCAACTAAATCCTCATTCCGTGCAACTAACCTCAATCTATCTTTGAATGAACCTATTAGTTCTAGGTAAGCATACAACAGTGTTTGTGTTCCTACCTTGGTAATTTTCTTCAACATCTAATTAATGTCTAAAACACAAATATTCCCTATTTACATAGTCTACGTATCTCCAATTTCCCCCTTAAAGTGGCCTATACCCCGGCTTTTCCCACTATTCACCCTCATAAAACAATTTCATACTAAACAAATCATCATCAGGCTCTACATTTGTTAAACAAAAGGGAAATTTTTATAAGAAATGCATGTTTATCCAATACATCAATACATTCACAATCATCCAAAAACGCAAACAAAGTCTCCACATGCATAGTAAATTAGATTCAGTTAATGCATAAATGAAGTCAATGACTAAACATACAATTTTATTTTTTTTGTAATAGGTTATGTGTGACCATAAATGAACTCAACTTTGTTTTCCATATTAATCCCAAATAACCATGCATTGTCTAACTACAATAACATGTACGAAACAACATCAATATACATTAACCGTAAAATACATTTAGATTCATCTACAAGTACACAGTAAAGCAACTTATAAATGAACAAATGGATTTTTTAAAAGCATACAGATTTTTTAGTACACAATAAACCCAAATAATCATGCACTGTCTAACTACAATAACATTTACAAAGCTGCATTAATATGCATGAACTGTACAATACATTCAAATTCTTCCATAGTTACTAAAGTAATGGCAACATGCATAGTAAATTTTATTCAAAATTTTCAGTTAATGCACAAAAATAAGTGAGCTCATATAGTATAAAACACAATTAATAACTATAAATGATACAAACTAACCATATAGATTGTATGGATCAATATTGTGTTCTATTTTCTAATTTTCCACCACATTGCAACTTCTTAAATTTTCAAAATAAACGACCAATATTTTGACTCAAAGCTTCTGACTTTGTAAAAAAATTGACAATCTAAGTGCGAAATCTATTCGTAAAATTTAAGATTTTTCTTAAAAACAATGAAAACGGTTCGGTTCGAATGCTTTGGTCAGAAAAAAATGGATTTTTTGAATTCCTTCATTCTGTAACAAAAAATATTTTTTGTTTGTTTAAATTTAATTTTAAATAAAAAAGATGAAAATACTCCTAAAAAAAATTGACAAATGAAATTAAACACTTGGACAGAAAGGTGAACCAAGTGATTTTTTTATTGAAGTACAAAAACTGGAAAAAAAAAATAAAAGTACAAAATTTAAAATCACGTAAAATTAAAGTTTTGAAAAATTTACCCTTTATTTTAAAAAAAATTAAACATTATTATAACTATTTAAAATTACAATAATACTTTACAATATATAAAACCTATTTCATTATAAAATATATACATATCTGCAAAGGACTTGTTACATAATTCTGATTGTACGTTGGGAACAATCTGCACTACTCCACGTGATATTTCTTAAAATTTAAGTTCAAAAGGTTGACTAATACTACTAAATCGGACATAAACTTTGCTACCCAACAACTCAGTCAATTTCGCAAGGAACCAACAGTTCTCCATTTTAGAGCTTTCATTCATTTGTTGAATTATTGAAAGATGCAAGGATATATATATATATATATTCCTTTCATTTTTTGCAACAAAATGTATTTCCGAGTTTAACAAAAAGAATTATGAACACAAAATTCTGTAAACATTAATTAATAACCTAAAAAGAAATATTAGGCTTTTTCCAATTTTCCCCCTCACAATTAAAAAAATTCTTTTATTTTTAATAATATAAAAAAGACATGAAAATATATATTATTGCATTTAAAAATTTGAAAGATCTAAAAATTAAAACACAATGTTTAAAGGACCAAATTTATAAAACTTAAATATTTTAAGACTAAATAATCTTTCCATAAAAAATTCAACTAAAACTCCTAATAAGTTGAAAAGTTAACAGATTTCATGATTACCAAACAATCTTCTAAGTTCACAAAGGATACATATTACCAAGCTTGATTCATGATTTCATTATCACCATTAAATGATTATCTCACTTAAGAATTTGACAATAAAAACACCCAAATGATAAATGCAAAAATCATGCAAACCAAAATATTTAACAAAAATTTCTTCAGAAATTTAAACAAGTGCTGCATAGAAGCAGATATTGGCAGACAAATCTAAAAGCTATGATGTAGAGAGAAATAGGGAATCAATCTGTGTTGTATTTACACCATATCAAGTAGTAAAAGTGAATTTTACTCATCATCTTTATAGGGGTACTCTTCAGGAACTTGCTTCAAAAGTTTTACCTGCATTTCAAAAACATCATCCCCTCTTAGCATATCACGAATCCATGTGACTTCAGTTTTCATTGAGACCTGCACAAAATAATAGGAAAAAGGGAAAATGATGTTGTCAGAAAGACTAACTTTTTATGCTTCATTCAAGAAGAGGATCAAACTATTCCACCAATCCTGTCTATATTGGCTACATATTAGTGCACCAAAAGCACGAAAGAATCCCACAAGAAAATTTGTTTCAAACATTCTACCTTTTAAGCACATGCTATGAAGTTATAATGGTTTAAAAGTTTAGATTCAACACACATTAAAATGTCAGTTGAAGGATGATTCCTTTATTTTCAAAATACATGGCAAAATATTGACTTTCTTTCCAAAATAGAGAGGCAGATGGAAGCTCCTTCCTGTACTTATTATAATTTCTACTTAGAGAAAAACTTGTTAGGCTTACCAAGAGAAGAAGAAAAATGATTATGTAGACAAAACTAACAATAACAGTAAAAGTTAATGCCTCCAAAAAATATATAAATAAATAAATAAAAAATTAGTGATGAAAGGGATCTAGTCAAAATGATAGCTCAATACTAACCATCTCTAAAGCTCCCCTGATAACTCCACTTAAAATGTTACAATAGTACAAGCCTTGGCAAGCTTCAGGAAGCTCAACAAAATCTACCAATGGGTTGTCCTCCAAAATTAAGCTGCACATTGTTCCTTCAGCATCCCAGTTGGTCACAGTCGCAGAGACCCCAAGGAACATTTTGAAACCAACCTATTACCAGGAAATCTGTTGAGATTATATTCATACAATAATAAAGAAGAAATAAAGGTTTTAATTGTAGAACCTCAAGTAGTTTAAAAAATTAAATCATGCTACTCATTTTGCATAAATTCATATTTCAAGTGTAGATCCTCTCCTTTTACAGGAGTGAACATCAGAGCTCTTTGATGGACTAGCATTTTGCAAAACTTGGGGTCAAAATCTATTATCTTTTGTATTTGAACTATTAGAATTGCATGGAAGAGTTTAAGAAATGGTGTAAAGTAACAACCACATCTCTAAGGCAAAACCCAGTACAAAAAGCTAAGAAGAAATGCTTTTAAGATCAAATCCATTACAATAACATTTAGATTCTTCTTTTTCAATTTTTTTTTTTTCTAAGCACAATAACATTTAGATTCTAATAACTATAAAAGCAATCAAATTATTTTTTCATCATCTTCTAATATGTAGATTTCTGGATTTCTCTCACATTTAAAATATCATTAAAATAACTGGAAATGGTTTGGTCCACTCCACTTCAAGAAATGTACACAATGTCTGAACAAATTAACAGATTACTAAAATAATCAGATTTGGTATTATATGTGAGGATTATATTAGGGTGATGATTTATTAGAAATACAGAATTATCCTGAGACTATTAATGTGCATGAAGTTTTGAAATTCTATTTTCTAGAACAAATATATACCATCCTTTCTCTTGCATAAACAATCAATAAAAGGAGAAAGATAGATAACAATGTTTAAATGAGAGGCATACACCAACCAGTTATGGAAAACAAAAGAAAGATACCTTTGCAATAACTTCAGCTGTTTCCTTGAAATCAACACATCTAGAGACATTGGATTTTGCAAGGAACTCGTCAATTAGTCGAATCCCAATGTTGTAACCCCTGTAATAGCACACAATTCACCTAATTAATCAACCTTTCTGCTTTCAGGCATTTAGTTCATCAAAAACAGGGAAATGGAAATTGCAGTTTCTCAGCTGAATCAAACTAGATGTATTCTATAAATGAAACCAACCATCATCCTCAAACTAGCACTACAAATGCAATTTAAGTACACCACAAAACAAATCACTTACATCTGGTCTAGTTGTTTGTTAACTTCCTCAACCTCCTCCAAATCCGTAAGAAGTTGGCGGACAATAGCACCATATGTTAGAGTGAAAAGCTCAGCATTCTGCAAGAAATTAGACAGAAAAAAAGGAATAAACATTTAAATATTTAAAATTAACAAATTTATATTTAAAAACACTACACGGCTAGTTTGGAAGGAAAGAATTGGAGAGAAAAGAAAAGATTTTCTTTTGTTTGGGAGTTCTTTTAAGAGAGAAGGAGAAGAAATTGTTTTCTAGAGAAAATATTTTATCTCCAAAAGTACATAGAAATAAGGAGAAAATTTAAGATGAAAGTGA
This sequence comes from Asclepias syriaca, assembly GCA_027405835.1. Classification (NCBI taxonomy): domain Eukaryota; kingdom Viridiplantae; phylum Streptophyta; class Magnoliopsida; order Gentianales; family Apocynaceae; genus Asclepias; species Asclepias syriaca. The sequence continues at coordinate 12,335,091 of CM049930.1, forward strand.
ATTTTTAAATAAAAGGTTGCTCTCAAGTGAAAAAAAACAAAAACCAACAACAACATTTTGAAAACAGTTTCTTTTTTCTCAAACTCCCAAAAAGTACAAAATCATTTCTGTTCTTTTCTTTCATAAACTCAAACAAATTTATTTTATTTTGTCTTATTTTCTCTCCTAACTCTAACTTTTTTTTTTTTTTTCTTTTCTCTCATTACAGCAACACTTTTTTTCCCGTTGAGGATCTCAAATCAGATCCTAGCAGAATATATCACATGGAATTTAGCATTGGACCAATGACACAGCTTAACTATTCTGGTTAATATCCACAGTGCAAAATAGTCAGAAATCCTTCAACATTTTTTCGTTTTCTTTGTTTTGTTTTGTCTCTCAAATTTAAAATTCTGAAAATTCAAAAGGAGTTCTTTAATCCACTAGACTCATCAAAAGGGAGTTTTATGACCTTTTCAGTGGTATTCTCATCCACTTCTCATCTTGTTATACTGCTTCAATAACAGTAAAGCCATCACTTTCCCCTTTCCCTTAAAATCTACTTCATTATTTCCATTTTCTCTTGGGATTTCTCATAAAACTGCTCTCATCTTCACCTAGAAAGCTATAAAATCCTCCATGAGCAGACAAATAATTCCATTTAACCCATTTTGCCCAGGCACCAATTTGGGTAGAACTATTCATTTTCAAGATCTCAGCCACAGATTCTCAACCCAATTTGTTCAAGCTCGCAGTTCTTCAACAATATTTTAAAAAAATAATAATAAAATAAACTCAAGAAGAGGTAAAGACAAACAATTTCTAACAAATTTTTTGCCAAAAATGCAAAAACCAAAAGCCGAAAAGCCAGAATAAATGAAACATAAAACAACTCCCAAAAGAGAGAAAGTAAACAAAATAATGAACGAGGTTTTAAATAAATACTATTACTAGCACAAAATCATTAATATTGCAACTACACCTGGGAAAGGATAATTCAGGAGCAAAATTTTTCATTTAAATTTAACATACCACTCGTTCAACGCTGGCGAAAATGGCCTCACCGGATCTAGGAGCAACGGGAGCCATAGAGATCGGGGATCACCAAGTTGACGCTGTGAGAATAATTTCCAATTGATTTACAGAGATGAAGCTTGGCTCGAATATTGAGAGTAAGATTTGAGTTTCTGCAAAAGAAAGACTTTCAGTAAAAATGCTTTAAATTTGTTCGGTGGACAGCTTTCTAGGCGCCAGCCCGTTTCCGCTAGACTTGACAAAAATCTACCCTCACTACAAAACTTTTAAAAGGCCCAACACACTTCTATTTTGATCAGACAATTTTTTCCTCCTTTTCTTTTTTTTTTAAATCCAAATTTCAAAATAAAAATATAAATTTTAAGCCTTGATTTGGAACCATTATAATTTTGACATTCACGTAACTATGTAATGTGTGGGTGAATAATAACATGAGCACTCAAGATGAAAGATTTTGAGTATACTTCATGCTTGCTTGACTAGTAATGCCTTATTAAAAAATGGCAAATTGGCATATATAATTCCAGATTTAGTAATATTGGTGCCCAAATTATTTTTTTTAGTGAAATTGATCCCTAACTTATAAAAAATTGTGATATTGATATTTCCTTTAAAAATTTGGTTAAATCATCCATTAAATAAAAAAACTCTAAGAGTATTTATGTTAGTGCACTATTTAAATATATTTAATAATATACAGATTGACATAAATAGTCTCTCAAACTATAGATATTTGGTAATTTTTGTCCCTAAATTATTATTTTTTTGGTGAAATTGGTCCCAAACTATAAAAAAATTGCAACATTAGTCCTTTAGTTAAAAATTCTTTGCTAAGTAAAAAAACTTCAAATTTTTAATATCTTACTATTGTTTTGTATGTTTATATAACCTCTCACTACCTCCACTATCTTCATATAACATCCACTACCTTCATATAACTTTCACTACCTCTATATAACCTCCATGAATTAAGTTTTTAACATCTTTAATATAATAGAGAGTTATGTATATAGTTATATATGTATGTAAATGGGTATATAAGTTACATATGATTCATCTCTATATAGTTTGTATGTTTTGATTGATTTGAAATATACAAGAAGAGAAAAAATGTTCTCCTTCCTTTTCTTAGTAATTTGCTTTTGTTAGTTATAGTTACATAACACGTTATCCGCACGAAGCTCTACGTGTTATTGTTTGAAGTTGAACTCGAGAATAAATAGGTATATTATTTCTTCTAATGTCAATTCTTATTATTCTTGAATTTGTAATTTTTGAAGTTAGTAGATGGAATAATTTGTTATGGCAATTAGATTTCGAGAATCATCTAGCTATGATGGGTCCAGAAGACACCATCGATGTAAAATATTCAATTATCAGGAATATTATTTAAAAGAAAAATTTAACCACCTGAAGATGGTCTTTTTCTTGAAAGTTTGAGATTATGAGATGATAATCCGTAAATGAACAAATCATGCCATGTTAGAGGAAAAAATTGGACTTAAAAAGTCATCCAACATATTCATTTCTCGAAGAAAATAGTTTTATAATTCGTGATCTCCGAAGAGATCATGTATATATAATCATGGTAATAGTTGTTGGTATTAAAAAATTTATATAATCGTAATAAATTTGATTAAAATGTCAAATATTAATAAGCACAGGAAGTAGGATAAATAATATTTCTTATATATTGTTCATTATCATTTATTTTTCTAGTATAAATTATATATATGCACCTGTTATATATGCTAGTGTTTATATTGCTCTATGGTGTAGTATTATTATTTTGTTATGTATTAAAGATTAGAGTAGAAATATATTTATAGTTCATTAAATTAAGTAAATTTACTTTATTATATGTAAAATGATAGATACACTATATATATACATAATGCATAATTTAATATGTATAAATCTATAACTAAATGTTATTAAAAAATCAAATATAACATATATTATATTTATTAAAAATATAATAGATTATGCATGTATATATCTAGTAAGCATAATATATTTTCACAAATATTATACACTATTTTAAATTGTAAATTTATATTTGTTGTATATAGTTGATCCACTATTCACTGGATATATATAGATATATATATTTTATATACCTTTTGTGTATTGCTTTCCTTTTTGTTATATATATATATACATATATATATATATGATTTATATCAAATATTATTTTTGGATATATTTGTTTATTTATTCACTATTTAAAAATAAATATATATGTTATATATATTATTTTCTCCTTTTAGTTTCAAGATATATATAATTTTTGTTATTTAAAAACCTAATTAAAAAAATTATATAATATATTTGATATAGATTTTGAACCTATGATTTGAAACAAAAATACATCATTCCACTACACCACTTATTTATATATATATATAATTATCTCAAATTGTTGTAGTCATTATTATTATTTCATATGTTACTTATATATTATTCTTTAATTATAATATTTTTTTTTTATTTGTTTAAAGAATATGGACAAACATACATGTCTTGTCGATAGTGCAACTACTCACACTATTCTTAAAAATAAAAATATATTTCATTACAATAAAGATGAATGATGTATACGTTACTACAATTTCGGGTAGTACAAAAATAATTGAAGGCTTCGGAAGAGCTACTATAATGTTACCCAATGGAACAAAATTGAATTTGTTTTTTTCGGGATAGTACTACACAAGAATAAATGCAATTGAAATACATTCAATAAACCAAAAGTTTATTTATTAAAAATCATTCACTATTTGGCATGACTGATTGGAGCATCCCGGTTCAAGCATGATGCAAAATATTATTGAAAATTCGCATAGACAATCAATGAAAAATATGAAAAAAAATTCAATCAAAAGAATTTTTTTGTGCTGCTTGTTTCAAGAAAATTGATTATTAACCAACTAAAGTTGGAATTGAATCTCCAACATTTTTAAAAAGAATTCAAGGTGACATATGTGGACCAATTCACTCATCATGTGAACCATTTTGATATTTTATAATTCTAATTAATGCATCTCGTAGATGGTCTCATGTTAGCTTACTATCAACTCGTAACCTGGCGTTTGCAAGATTGCTTGCTCAGATTATTAAATTACGAGCACAATTTTCAAATTATACAATTCAAACAATACATTTGGATAATGTTGGTGAGTTCTCATCTCAAGCTTTCAATGATTATTGTAAGTCTATTAATATAAGTGTTGAACATCCTGTAGCCCATGTTCATACACATAATGGGGTTAGTTGAATCTTTTATTAAAAGACTTCAATTGATAGCTAGACTTATACTTATGAGAACTATATTACCTATTTTGACATGGGGTCATGTAATTTTGCATGCAGCGGCACTTGTATGTGTTAGACCAACAAGTTATCATAAATATTTTTCATTGCAATTAGCTTATGGTCGGGAGCCAAATATTTCCCATTTTAGAATATTTGGATGTGCGGTATATTACTCCACCACAACACACAAAAATGGTCCTAAAAGAAGATTGGGAATATATGTTGGTTTTGATTTTCTTTCCACGATTTGCCGATTGTCATTTTGATGAATCAATGTTCCTAGAATTAGGAGGAGAAAAAAGAAAAAAACAGCTTGGTAAAAATATTACATGAAATACTTTGCAACATCTTGATACTTGTACAAATCAGTGTGAACTTGAAGTTCAAAAGATAATACATTTGTAAAGTATAGCAAATCAACTGCCAGATGCATTTACCGAGCTAAAGAGAGTGACTAAGTCACATGTACCAGCTGAAAATACTCCTATACGGATTAATGTCCCAGAAGGACAATTTGTAAATGAAATAGTGAATTAGTCTATAGTATGCCAGAAGCGTGGTAGACTAATTGGTTCAAAAGATAAAAATTCCCGTAAAAAGAAGGGAACAAATGTTAATAATGAACCCGAGCTTAATACTCCAGAAGAGTCAAGAGACATAATATATGAAATAACTCTAGAAGAAGTTCAGGTACCTAAAGATATTGAAAATATCAAGAAAATAGATAATGATGAGATCTCAATAAATTATGTCTCAATAGAGAAACGATTGAACCGAGAAGAAATAGCTATCGATAGTGTTTTTGTATATAATATAGCATCAACTATTATAAATGAAATGATTATAATGAGCCTACATCTATTGATAAATGTCGACATAGAAGTGATTGGCTGAAATGGAAAGATGCAATTCAAACAAAAGTAAACTCACTTGCAAAACGTGAAGTATTTGGACCCATAGCCCGAACACCTAAAGATGTCATACCCGTAGGGTACAAATGGGTATTTGTACGGAAAATAAATGAGAAAAATGAAATTGTGAGATATAAAGCACGTCTTGTTGTACAAAGTTTTTCTCAAATATCGAGAATTGACTATGATGTCACTTATTCTTCAGTGGTGGATGCAATTACTTTTTGTTATCTCCTTAGTCTAGCAGCTAATGAGAAACTTGTTATGCGTCTTATGGATGTAGTTACAGCCTATTTTTATGGCTCACTTGATAGTGATATCTATATAAAAATCCCTGAAAGATTTAAAATGCATGAAGCAATAAATCAGATTCTCAAGAATTATATTCAATAAAATTACAAAGATCTTTGTATGGTTTAAAACAATCGGGACGAATGCAGTACAATCGTCTTAGTGAATATTTATTGAAAGAAGATTATCAAAATAAATAAAATTGTCCATGTGTATTCATTAAGAAAGAAAAATCAGGGTTTTCTATAATTATTGTATATGTTGATGATTTAAATATTATTGGAACCTCTGAAGAAATTTTAAAAGCAATAGATTTATTGAAGAAAGAATTTGAGATGAATAATTTAGGAAATACAAAGTTTTATCTCGGCCTGCAAATCGAGCATTTAAAAGATGAAAATGAAATATTTTTTTCATCAATTAAATTATACTGAAAATGTCCTTAAAAGATTCTACATGGACAAGGCACATCCATTGTGAAAAATGACATTTTTCGACCTCGTGAGGATAATGAAGTAGTTATTAGTCCAGAAGTACCATATCTTAGTGCAATAGATGCACTAATGTATCTTGATAAAAATACAAGACCTGATATAGCTTTTGCTGTTAATTTGTTAGCAAGGTTTAGTTCATGTCCAACTAGAAGACATTGGAATGGAATTAAACATGTTTTTCAATACCTTTGAGGTACAATTGAAATGGGATTGTTATATCCTCATAGTTCTAAACCACAACTTGTTGGTTATGCTGATAGTGGTTACTTGTCTGATCCACATAAAGCTAGATCTCAAACATGCTATGTTTTTACATATGGAGGAATTGTTGTTTCGTGGCATTCTACTTCTTCGAATTATGCAAATGTTAGTTGCTACTTCTTCTAATTATGCAGAAATTATAGCAATACATGAAGCAAGTCGTGAATGTGTTTCATTAAGATCCATGTCTCAACACATCCGAGAAACATGTGGTTTATCTCCAGGCAAAAAACTTCCAATTGCAATTTTCATTGTCTTGTATTTTATGTTAAATGAGTGCACTTGTAATTGTTTAATCAATCACATTACATGTGATATGTTTTGGAATTATTTATTCATCGTTGCATTAAATGAGTGAACTAATATACAGGTTTACATTTACTTCTACCACACTTGTACATTTACTTCTACCTCACTGCCAGCATACAAAGACCATGTTCAAGTTTTTAACTGACAATTATATAAAACACAAAAAACACCCTAATTTTAACTTCTATTGAAATGTTTCAAATCTTTTGCACTAACACTACAATAAACCAAATACACCATAGTGAATATTGATAACTCTACGATAGTAGAGTTATTTGCACATGTTTCGCCTATTTTCTAGCTTGATTTGCATAATTTGTCTCTTGATTTTGGGGTTAAATGTTTTAATTTGCACAATTCCCTTTCTAAATTTAATTCTATCGATTTAATTCTAAAAGACTCGATTTATTAGATAAAATTTCAGTTTTTATTGAAATTGAATTTTTCTCTTTCTTTGACTTTAATTGTATTGCAGCTCCTTGGAAAAAAATGGAATTTTGTGGATCAATTTATCAAGGGTAAAAGAGGAATTTTGCTAGTTGGAATTGGTGAAAGAAAACTGGAGATCGGAAAAAAGGGAGTTGACCGATTGAGAGGGTGTTATCGGGAGAAATTGGAAATTAATTGGTTGATTTATTTGAGGGAAATTAAATGGTATGAGCTGGAATTTAGTCTTTATCCAATTATGTATTCAAAGGGATGAGAGGTGACTAGATATGAAACAAAGATTCCAATTACTGAATATAAATTAAGCAAAATTGTTAGTAAACAATTGACTGCATACAGAAACCAATTCTCCCTTAATCCCTAAAGGTGGAAAAGGGGAAAAAAATGCAAAATAATCTTTTTGTATGTATCTTTGAACCATTTCGGAAATGTTTGTGAACGAGTGTTGCCAGTTTTCTTTTTTTTGTTACACCTCTCTAAATTCACAGAAATATCACGTAAAATGGCTTAATTATTACTCCTTTTATCGGTTAGAATCACACAGGATGTTAAATTTTGAGGAAATTTGTAAATGCGTATCGGGACATTCAACAACAACAATTTTAGGACTTAACTTGCTGAACATGAATTTTGCTTGGAACCAAATTCACCAATCTCTCGTCATCAAAAGAATTTCTGGCGCACAGTGGAGGTGGTCTCTACAAGGTTTTCGCTCGAAATGACGTCGCCGGGTTCGGTTTCTACTGCACCGATCGCTTTTCGGTATAGACATGAAAATATTTTTCCCGTCATCGGGGAAAGAGAATGAAACAAAAATATTTCTAGACTCTATTTTATTTACCTAATTTGGGCTCCAAACAACTTGTATCTAGTGGGGGAAAAGAACTGGCCACATTTTCTGGGACTGTCTCGGGGGGAAAAAAAATTAAAATTTTGACCCCAAAAAATTCAAACAAACTCCTATAAATAGCTAAGACCTCTGCACTTTATTCTTATCCCTTCCCACTCAACACATATCAATTAGTAGCTCAAAATTACTTGATTCTCTCGTTATGAGTCAATCTCATGTGTCATAAAATCTTATGGTGAAGTATTTTGAGTTCAATGTTCATAGAATTTTGGAATTTCGATAGAAAATCCCCTAGAACACTAGGTTCTCGTTATCTTAGTTCATAGAGTAGTACGTAAGCCTTGATCGGAAGGTGAAGTACTGCTACTAGCTCGAGGAAATGTGCTCTGAAGGTCCAGACGTCCAAATTAAGGTTAATTCCCGGGAGCTAAGGAGATCATAGAAAGGATGATATCGTAAAATAGTGACAACCTTATGGCAAATATTCTCTAAACTATTTCTTTTAAGTTTCATATAATTTACCTGAATAACTATTTGAATTTTGGAACTCGAGATGTTTTATTATATATGTTTGCAATTTTGAATTATTTATTTTCTCGGGAAGATCATAGAGATGAAATTATCATTATGATTCGATTATCTTCTGCACTTTTAAATTAAAATTAGAATAATGATCATGTCATAATAGTTTAATTTAACAGTTTTACTTCAAGCCATGACTAGAAGGTAATTGTAATAACTGCCGGATTAGGATAATTAACATGACAGACACCATGTATGTTAAGAATCCTAATAATGTTGAGTTAAGTCTTTATGTCAGTCTTAGAGGGTGTAGTAACACGATGCTTACTAATTAATTCGAAAGATGAATGATTACAATTGTTGTCCAATACCAGGGTAATCAATTCAGGTAACTCATATATAGTAACAAATAAATAACAGATCATAATTGCCTTAAATCAAGACTATAGTCATATCTTTGAACATAGGTCAAACAAGTTGTTTAAACTGAGGTTAAAACTCTTCATGGATATTTAACTGTTAAATGATTTTTCTTGGAATTTATTTGTTAGAATAGGGATTATGATCAAATCATTCTTACAAATCAAGGAAGCCCTTGATTAATTCTAAAGAGATAAATTATGAAACTGAATAATAGATGCTACTTAAGTCATTGCCATGTTCTTGGGACAATCGATATTTACACATGTAAAATTATTGATGCTACCATATGACTAAATACACGATAGGTACTTTGTGTCCTTAATTATACATAATCCACATAGGTTAAAACCCTATCTTTAGCACACTATAAACAAAACACATCAACAGGTATGACTAGCATAACATCTACAATTGGCTTAAAAAAAGTGTAAACATCTGGCAACCTCGGACAATTTTTCAAAGAAAAAACATTAATAAAAGGCACAAATATAGATCAAACTAAACATGTTAAGTGATGCAGTTCCGATTGGTATGCTAAAAGATAGACTTTATTTACCTACGTCGATTATGAGTAATTAAGGACTGAGTCTTACTAACTGTCACTTAGCATTCAATTATTGTCACTTAATCAATCAGAACCTAAGGCAGAGTACCTATCGTGTAGCTAGTCTGTTGGAAAGTATCTACGATTTTATTAAGTTAAATATCGTACTCCTAGGGAAGTGGCAACAACTTAGTAGTAACTAGCCTTTTAATCCTAACTCTTATCTTATGATCCAGTTATGCAATCGTCATCAATAATCTTGATGAGAGGGTGATCCATTCTCCACTAGGTTTAAGTTTAATTAAGCCCAAAAGTTTTATAGATAATGTCCTGATTCTATGTTATACTGTCCTATATGTTGATTGACCTATCTTCGAGTATTTTAGATGCATCTTAACCTGGATTACAACTATGTTCTGTGTCTAAAGGCATACCACATCCGAGGTCTCTAATAAACCGCCCTACCTTAATGACGGCCCTACTCACGGTTCGGGATGAAGGCATCCATGAAAGCCCTATGTCACTTCGGGGATCATACCGCTTGCCCTAGCCGCCGGCATAATCGGACTCAGCTCGGCCTACCTAGACTACTCTAACAAGCAGGGTGTTCAGCAGGTTATTTTATCTAGCATGGCAGACACCAATACTAATTGATGCCTGTTAAACTAAACAGGTTATGATTAGACCGTGGTTAGGAATTGTCTATAACCCTAACTTTAGTTTAAAAGAGCACATTAGACATGCAGACATAATGAATATTTAGCAGGTGGCTATTTCCGGAAAAACATAACAACTTCAACATATAAACAAATATTCATAAGAATCGTAATCTGATATTCAAATTAATATTTAGATAAAACAATTCGTAAACATACAGAACCTCGTCTAGGGGACCCACTGTCATAAAGTAATCACCACTCTATGCAGGTCCAGCCGGTGCTGCAGCTCCTGTATGCTCCTGACTGCTCGATCCTACTCTGCTCGATAGAGCCTTCGGAGAACGCTCCTTAGACCTAGTAGCAATTGCTTTACCTTACATCCCGGGCTTAAGCAAATTGCCCTAATCTGACTAAGAACACGCACCCTATCTCTCTCTTAGGATCTCCTAACGAAATCCCGGTATTCTATGAATACCAAAAACGAACCTATCTATCGAAGCCTAAGATCTGAGACTATTTCTCATAAACTAAGAAAACGGAACACTAAAGAAAGAAAGAAAACTGAAACTGAAACCCGAGTCTCTCAGTGACTTGTGTACTCGAGAATTGTACACTGGAAGTCTCTGAATGACTCAAATCGAGTGGAGAGGAATGAATTCAACTGTTGGAGGCCTGGGAGGTATTTATAGCAGCTTTCTGGAGTGAAAATCTCCAAAAATTTCGATGTGGGACCACTTCTGGTGCTTCGGGACGCCCATCCTGGTGGTTTGACTGGGTCGGGACGCCCGTCCCGGACCGTTGACCAAGTCAGCATTTCCAAAAATTGCATTTTTACCCCAAAATTTGCTGTTTTCGTCTACTTTTCACATGACACTTCCAAAATCATAAAAACTGTGAAATTGAGTAAATAACAATCAATTAAGATCGATTTCCTATCAATTTCATCCTAAATCATACATAAAAACATGCTAAAAAAGGTATATGATTTTCGCTTATCAGATAACCCCACACTTAGCTTTTTGCTTGTCCTCAAGCAAAGTCTACCTGAAGTTAGTGATTCTAAATCATATGTGCAGTCACTTAAATTTCTAGTCATGTTTTTATTCCAAAAATTATTCAGATAATTCTTAACACAGGTCTGACTGGTTAGGTTGCTATGACAAGGTCTCAAATGTCTCTAGTAGATTGTTAGGATTGAGCAGAAAACAATTTAACAACTAGGTTGAACTCTTCTCTTGGTCATAAGGTCTTCCTGATGTGTAGTGTGTGTACTAGTCCAGACCAGATAGTCAACACAATAAACTCTTGTCTTAACTATTACCAGATAACACTTCGACCTGTCACTAGACACACTGACAACAGATAACTTTCTGAGTTCTGAGCCTTGGTGATCAGATTTTAATTATTTAGCTCTTATTGATTTCTTTCGTTTATAGATTCAGGGTATTTTGAGTCTGCTTTGAACACGTCAACTTCAACTACCCATGTAGCGAGTCCCACTCCGATGACTCCCAGACCTACACGACCTTAGGGCATCAGGCTTTAAGTTCCCCGAAGGAGTGGTGCTCGAGTAGCGAAGGCCGCTGGCAAACTACCCTATTTTTATTTTCATCATCAATTTTTTTTCTTTTCTTTTCACTTTTAGCTCAGAGTCCCATCTAGTCATTCTAATTGTCAATGCATCCTACAACTGGTCTAATTTTATCTAGTTAAGTCTTGAAAAAGTAATTGGCTGAGGTCTCTAACCTAGACTAAGTTGTGCTTAATTATCAGGAATTCCCTACTCCTAATCAATAAGTTCAAAAATAGTCATCAATCATCTCCTACTAACCATAACATTCTACCTACATATCATAGACATAAGCAATTGTTTAACCAAGCATACTGCATTTAGAAGTCTGAAAGACGGAAAAATTTTGAAAAATTTTTGGAAGGGTGTGAAAATATAGGGAAAACAAGCAAAATCATGCAAAAATTTTGCCAACTGCTACAGTGCACCGTGCACTGCTACCCCACACTTAAGTCTGATACTGCCCTCAGTGTTCATGCATAGCTAAACTACCCCACACTTATTTGCAAACAAGAAGAAATGAAAACAAAACAAAGAACTCTTACCCCACACTTATTTGACTAATTAAGGGTAAGAGAGAAAATAAAACAAGAAGGATAATGGAAATAACAAAACAGAACACAAAATAAAGAAAACAAAAGTAAAGGATCATGAGGATTAGAAAAACTCCCTTCATGTCGCGAGCAAAAGGGTCTTCTCTGATCTGTCAATTGGCTCTTCACCTTAGCCATGTGCTATTGCTGAGGTGTTCTTGACTCTGCAAGCTCTAGATATTGGAACGGATGACGCCAGCTCCGATCCTTCATTGTCGAGCTCTAGGTAGTGGCATATCCATTTGATGAATGACTCAAGCCCCAAGGACTGTTTCCTCGAATCATCTGCAAAGTCTCTCGTAATCGTAGCAACGTGTCCAGAAGGAACGTGTCTAGGAATGAGACTTCTTTGGATTGATGTGCCTACCTGCCAATGTTAGTGAAGGTATGGCATGCAAGTCTCAAATGGAAGAAAAGATACCTGAAGTTTTGGCAAAGCTGTGGTGGTAGGGGCTCCAGTTGTATAGATCTGGGCCCAAGTATTTGAGACTTCCTCGGGGAAGTTTCTCACAGCTGATTGGTATGCAGGGAATGCAAGCTCCTCCATTCCTATGCTCCTGATACAATGCTAAATTCCTCTATATCCTTCGACCGTTCGATACCACTTGGTATATCACTTGCTTGCACTGGTCTGACTTTAATTGTTGCCAGTATCTCATCTATTGCTTCTGCGAGTAGGGGTTTTGCTGTGGTGGTGTCTTCTGAAAGTTTCCAACTTCCGAATTACTCCTCAGCTAAATCCCGTATGATTCCTCTAGTTGGAATTGTATGCATTTCCCATTGGAGCAGCATTTTGTAGTAACCTACTCCTACCTCTTTTGGAATGGTCAGTCATTCCCATAGCAATCCCTGCTAAAGTGTGGTACTTAGCAGACTTCACAGATTTGATACACAGGCTGAACATTTCTTCCTAAAACATTGGCACTCTGAATCTGGAAAACAACTAGAATCTGTACATGACTTTAACATCATTAGTAGGTAATGCCTGTGGTTCAGGCTATTTTCGAAAAGTGTTCCACGACTACTATGATGTAATTATTTTCAAAGGAAAGAAAAAAGAAAGGATTTAATGAATACCCCCAGATATCAAAAAGATTGTAAAACTTTGTGTACCTTGTTGGGGTAGATGATCTCTGAAGGATGTGTTACCTGTTATTTGGCAAGCATCGCAAGACTGTATCAGAGATACAAAATCCTTGAATATAGTGGGTCAACAAGATCCTTCTTTCAACACTTTTCGGACAGTGTTGATAGCCATCAATTGGTCTCCCGTAGATTCTTTAGGGCAATGCTCCAAAATATTGTGTCCTTCATCTTCTGAGACACATCTTCTGATCAACTGATCTGAAAAAATTTGAAATAGAAGAGAAACTGCCCAGTAGTAATATTTCAAATCAGCAAAGAATTTCTTCTTTTGCTGATAACTCATATCACTTGGAACTTATTCAGTGACTAGATAATTTGCAATAAACCATAGATGAGAATTATTATACATAGCAAACAATGCAAATAAGTTTTCATCCAAAAATTTATCAGTATTACACTAGCCTCTAACTCGGGGTTTTCTAATATAGACAAATGGTTTGCTTTCTAGATTTTCAACCCTTTTTCTTATCTCTTCATTCTATATCAAATTCAAGTAACAATAAAACTTAACTTAATCAAGTATGGTTCAACATTAGTTTTATTGAACACAGATATCTCGGAGTGATCAGTGTCACCTATTGTTTTTAGACAAGACTAGATAAGATCGGAATTTATCATGCATGAACTTTCTTATCATGTTTCTGTCCTAAAACAATTCGTACTAGATCATTACATCACATATTATTCAAAAAGCAGATTTCAATCAGGTGATGCCATAATGGGTGCAGTAATTCCTTTTGGTTTAAAAGTTCTCATGCAATTATCAGCAAAACAAAAGGAACATCCTTTTTTTTCAATAGAACATTCAAAGGTCTGGCTATTAAGGAAAAATTATTTCATAACTCATCCTAATAAAGCAGGCATGACTCTAAATGGAATTTCTTTCCGATAAAAATCTAAGCCAAAATTTTACAACTCAGAAGAAAATATATTTTATCCTCATTTCCATTTTAATTTTTTTCTTTGAAATAATAGAAAACACGGAAAAGAGCAACTAGGAAAACAACTAAGAAAGAACAAGAGATAGGGAAGAGAACAACTTACCATTTGAACAAGAAAACTACAATTTTTTTTTCGGGTTTTACATTTTAAGATATTTTTTTTCGAAAGCAGTTAAATTTCCTCAATATGGTTTTAGAATGATTTTTCTAAAATTTGATTATCCTAAGTGTCTTAATTTTAGATAATATCTAAAATCAATTAGTTATGATAATCCTATATTTCGGAAGGTGATTGTCTAACTAGCATGAAATAAGTGTTAGGTCTAAGGTCTAGGTTACTACCGTTACCTATCATAATTCTCTAGAATTTTGATCAGGAATCCTAAATTCATTATGATATTTCCCCGGCAACGGCGCCAAAAATCTGATGCAGTTCTGATTGGTATGCTAAAAGATAGGCTTTATTTACCTATGTCGATTATGAGTAATTAAGGACTGAGTCTTACTAACTGTCACTTAGCATTCAATTATTGTCACTTAATCAATCAGAACCTAAGGCAGAGTACCTATCGTATAGCTAGTTTGTTGGAAAGTATCTACGATTTTATTAAGTTAAATATCGTACTCCCAGGGAAGTGGCAACGGCTTAGTAGTAACTAGCCTTTTAATCCTAACTCTTATCTTATGATCCAGTTATGCAATCGTCATCAATAATCTTGATGAGAGGGTGATCCATTCTCCACTAGGTTTAAGTTTAATTAAGCCCAAAAGTGTTTTATAGATAATGTCCTGATTCTATGTTATACTGTTCCTATATGTTGATTGACCTATCTTCGAGTATTTTAGATCCATCTTAGCCTGGATTGCAACTATGTTCTGTGTCTAAAGGCGTACCACATCCGAGGTCTCTAATAAACCGCCCTACCTTAATGACGGCCCTACTCACGGTTCGGGATGAAGGCATCCATGAAAGCCCTATGTCACTTCGGGGATCATACCACTTGCCCTAGCCGCCGACATAATCGGACTCAGCTCGGCCTACCTAGACTACTCTAACAAGCAAGGTGTTCAGCATGTTATTTTATCTAGCATGGCAGACACCAATACTAATTGATGCCTATTAAACTAAACAGGTTATGATTAGACCGTGGTTAGGAATTGTCTATAACCCTAACTTTAGTTTAAAAGAGCACATTAGACATGCAGACATAATGAATATTTAGCAGGTGGCTATTTCCGGAAAAACATAACAACTTCAACATATAAACAAATATTCATAAGAATCGTAATCTGATATTCAAATTAATATTTAGATAAAACAATTCGTAAACATACAGAACCTCATCTAGGGGACCCACTGTCATAAAGTAATCACCACTCTATGCAGGTCCAGCCGGCGCTGCAGCTCCTGTATGCTCCTGACTGCTCGATCATACTCTGCTCGGCAGAGCCTTCGGTGAACGCTCGTTAGACCTAGTAGCAATTGCTTTACCTTACATCCCGGGCTTAAGCAAATTGCCCTAATCTGACTAAGAACACGCACCCAATCTCTCTCTTAGGATCTCCTAACGAAATCCCGGTATTCTATGAATACAAAAAACTAACCTATCTATCGAAGCCTAAGATCTGAGACTATTTCTCATAAACTAAGAAAACGGAACACTAAAGAAAGAAAGAAAACTGAAACTGAAACCTGAGTCTCTCAGTGACTTGTGTACTCGAGAATTGTACACTGGAAGTCTCTGAATGACTCAGATCGAGTGGAGAGGAATGAATTCAACTGCTGGAGGCCTGGGGTATTTATAGCAGCTTTATGGAGTGAAAATCTCCAAAAATTTCGATGTGGGCAACTTCTGGTGCTTCGGGACGCCGTCCTGGATTGGGACGCCCGCTGGATTGGGACGCCCGTCCTGGATTGGGACGCCCATCCTGGTGGTTTGACTGGGTCGGGACGCCCGTCCCGGACCGTTGACCAAGTCAGCATTTCCAAAAATTGCATTTTTACCCCAAAATTTGCTGTTTTCGTCTACTTTTCACCTGACACTTCCAAAATCATAAAAACTGTGAAATTGAGTAAATAACAATCAATTAAGATCGATTTCCTATCAATTTCATCCTAAATCATACAAAAAACATGCTAAAAAGGTATATGTTTCGCGTATCATTAAGCATAATAGACATTTTGTTCTTGGAGATAATTGCATTTTATTTTGATTAAGTTATTATTATTATAAGCAAAAAAGGGGAAAATGGAGGTAGACAAAAAAAACCCTTATTTTCTTTTTAACTCACCCAATCAAAAACCTCCAATTCTCAAGATAAGAAGAACTGGAAAAAAAGAAGAAGAAGAAAGTGTTGGGGTGTCAACCCATATCCCACATCTGAAGATAATGCTAGAGGTGACTAGCTTATAAGAATACCCAAGAGCAAAACTGTGATATCTTAGGGCCAAAGCGAACAATCATACTAATGTAGAGTTAAGTGGTGTAGCCCAATCTTGTGGTATTAGAGTCCAAGGTTAGAGGGCTTGGATATGCCAGATGTGGAGAGTCTAGTGTCTTGCGGAGAATGCAAGATGATTGTCCCTCTAGGGGAGGACACACACGGGTATGTGGTCCTTGGTTTAAGGGGAGGAGTGTTGGGGTGTCAACTCATGTCCCATATCTGAAGATAATGCTAGAGTTGGCTAGCATATAAGAATACTGGATGGGCGTCCAGAGGGACGGGAGTCCTGCCTCCGGGACGGGCGTCCCGAAGGCCGCCCCTCCTACAAATAATCCATTTTTTTTTCATTTCCCCTAAAATCAACTTCCAAAAATTCACCTCTCAAATAATTCTCTCTATCTTCTCTCTACAAATTTTTGGCAAACTTCCCAAAGTTCAAAAATTCAAATTTCTCTCCAAAATTTGAATTTTAAATTTTCTTCCAAATTCGAATTTCCCTCCAAAATTCGAATTTCCCGCCAAAAATTCAAAATCATTCCCTAACCAAAATCCATCCTCCCGAATTCAAATTCACCTCCAGAATTCGAATTCGAACCTTCCTTCCTGCCTAAATTCTCAAAATCTCTCGACCGCTCTCAACCCAAATGGCTCCCAAACGCGCCCGTCTCACATCCACCATGACCATCACATCGGTGGCACATCCTTTTATGCTGTTTCACTCCAGCCCAGCATACCAGGAAAGATGTCACGGATACATCGGACGCACCATACTGACGGGCAAAACACTTGACTGGGCCGCAGTACAGACGCTAGAGGTGGAGCAGGAAGTCAGACGCATGCTCGACGTACTACCTTACAGTCGAGTATTCATCATCCCCGAGCCGACATACCTAGAGCTGGTATGTAAGTTCTATGCGTCATTTACGTACCATCAGGAGCAGATCACATTTCGCCTGGGCGGAATAGATCGGTCGATGAGCATGGCCGAGTTCGGCATTGCCCTGGGTATCTGGCAGAGAGACGAGCTGGATACGCCCGCCTACACCACGACAGTTCGAGACTTCACGTCTGCAGACGTCTCCACTGCTTGGGCTCAGATCTGTATGACGGGTGTCCCATACCAGCATGGCTTTGCGAAAGCCACATGTATCTATCCTGCTCTTCGATACTTGCATACTATTATTGCACACACTTTGTCGGGACGACGGACGGCCCCCGGGAATGTCACCCAAATGGAGACATTCCTCTTGGCCAACATGCACATGGGATCCACAGTGGAGATGGCTCGACTTATCACGATCATCATGCAGGGTTTCGCTACGGACACTCGGAAACAGTGTCTGGGACTCGGGCCATTCATCACCAGGATAGCTCACTACCTGGAGTTGGACATCGAGGGCTCGGAGCTGACCCAGATCGCCCCGACCACCATTCCTATGGACCTCACTATCCTACGGAACATGGGAATGGTCGTACGGGATACAAATGGGCGCTACTCCATCCAAACGGAGCAGCCAGCACAGGCTTCGGCACCAGGAGCAGTTCCAGCACACATACCTCCGTCCGAGACGTTTGTTCCAAGCACTACCTTCGAACGACACATGGCGCACGGATTGGCAGAACTCTCAGCCCGATACAACCGAGATATAGATAGGATTGAGAGACGGCTGACGCTGATAGAGGACAGAGTCACCATGAACACCAGCAGGATCGATGAGATTCATCAGCATACCTCCCACCTGGTGGAAAACTCCGAGGTCCAATTTCCGGTAGACTTTCTGGTAGACTTTCCGGCAGCCTTCGGTCCACCTAATGACGGCGAGCCGGGTTCTTAGTTTTTCTTTCCTTTTCTTTTTCTTTTGTTGTTTTTATTCTATGTGTGATCATGTCTGGGCTGTATGAAATATGAATCTATGTATAACATTGATTGATATGACATAACAACATTGTTTCTTTTATATCTTGTTATCCTTGCTATTGCTTACCCATAGTTCTTCGAATAAGTGTGGGGTAAGAATCTTTCTTGTTTTGTTTCTTGTTTCAAATAAGTGCGGGGTAGTTTAGCTATGCATGAACACTGAGGACAGTGTCAGACTTAAGTGTGGGGTAGCAGTGCACAGTGCACTGTAGTGAGAAAATGTTTGCATGATTTTGCTTGTTTTCCCAATATTTTCGCACCCTTCCAAAAAAAATTTAAAATTTTTCATTGTTTCAGACTTCTAAATGCAGTATGATTGGTTAAACATTGCTTATGTCTATGATATGTAGGTAGAATGTTATGGTTAGTAGGAGGCAATGTGATAGCTATCTTGAACTAATTGATTAGGAATAGGGAATTCCTAATAACTGAGCGCAACTTTGTCTGGATTAGAGACCTCAGCCAATTACCTTTTCAAGACTTAACTAGATAAAATTAGACCAGTTGTGGATGTTTTGACAATTAGAATAACTAGATGAGACTCTGAGCTAAAAGTGAAAAGAAATTAAAGGAAGTTAATTAAATAAGGGTAGTTTGTCAGCGGCCTTCGCTACTCGAGCACCACTCCTTCGGGGAACATAAAGCCTGATGCCCTAAGGTCGTGTAGGTCTGGGAGTCATCGGAGCGGGACTCGCTACATGGGTAGTTGAAGTTGACGTGTTCTAAGCAGACTCAAAATACCCTACATCTATAAAGAAAATCAATAAATGCTAAACCATTAAAAATCTGATCGCCAAGGCTCAGAACTCAGAAAGTTGTCTATTGTTATTATGTCTAGCAACAGGGTCGAAATATTATCTGGTAGTAGTTAAGACGAGAGTATATTGTGTTGACTATTTGGTCTAGACTAGTACACACACTACAAATCAGGAAGACCTTGTGACTAAGAAAGGAGTTCAACCTAGTTGTTAAGTTGTTTTCTGCTTGACTATAACAATCTGCTAGAGATATTTGAGACCTTGTCATAGCAACCTGACCAGTCAGACCTGTGTTAAGAATTGTCTGAATAAATTTTTGGAATAAAAACATGACTAGGGATTTAAGTGACTGCACTATGGTTTAGAATCACTAACTTCAAGTAGACTTTGCTTGAGGACAAGCAAAAAGCTAAGTGTGTGGTTATATGATATGCAAAAATCATATCACATTTTAGCATGTTTTTAGGCATGATTTAGGGTGAAATTGAGGGTAAATTGGTCTTAATTGTTCATTATTAACTCAATTTCACAGTTTTTATGATTTTGGAAGTGTCAGGTGAAAAGTGGAAGAAAATGGCAAATTTCAGGGTAAAACGCAATTTATCAGAAGTTTAGACTTCGGGGAGGGCGTCCCGGTTCAGGACGGGCGTCCAGGACTCGGGACGGCTGTCCTGACCTGGTCAACAGACCGGGACGGGTGTCCCAATCCGGGACGAGCGTCCCAATCCGGGACGGGCGTCCCGAACTAGAAATTCAAGTCCCACATCGAAGTTTTGAGAGAAAATCACTCCAGAAAGCTGCTATAAATACTCCAGGCCTTCCTCAGTTGAAATCATCCCTCTCCACTCGATCTGAGTCATTCAGTGGTTTCCAGTGTACAATTCTCGAGTACACAAGTCACTCGGAGACTCAGATTTCAGTAGAAGTTTTCTTTCTTTCCTTTTTTGTGTTTCGTTTTTCTAGTTTCTGAGAAATAGTCTCAGATCCTAGGGTTTGATAGATAGGTTCGTTTCTGGTATTCATAGAATACCCGGGATTTTGTTAGGAGATCCTAAGATGGCTCTAGGCGTTCGAAGAGTCAGGGCATAGGGCTGGGCTTAAGCTGGGTATTAAGGTAAAGCCCAATTACTAGGCTGAGGAAGCGTCCTCCGAAGGTTCTGGCGAGCAGAGTCGGGTCAAGCAGTACGACATATATAGCAGTACTCTCCAACGGCGCGACTACGTAAAGGGTGATTTCTTTATGGCATCAGTCCCCCCTGTCCCTCTCTTTATATGTTGTTATTGTGTTTGTCCAAATACTGATTTGAATACAAGATTATGATTATTATGAATATTTATCTATATGTTGAAGTTGTTATAATTTTCCGAAAATAGCCACCTGCTTAAATATTCATTATGTCTGCATGTCCAATGTAGTTTCTTTTAAACTAAAATTAGGGTTATAGACAATTCCTAACCACGGTCTATTCATAACCTGTTTAGTTTAACAGGCATCAATTAGTATTGGTGTCTGCCATACTAGATAAAATAACATGCGGAACACCCTGTTTGTTAGAGTAGTCTAAGTAGGTTGAGTAGAGCGTTATGCCGGCGGTTACGGGCAAGCGGCATGATCCCTGAAGTGACATAGGGCTTTCATAGCTGTCTTTAGTAGTAGCCGTGAGTAGGGTCGTTTACCTTGGCGATGGGGCGGTAGCATAGAGACTCAGATGTGGTACACCTTTAGACTCAGAACATAGTTGCATTCCAGGCTAAGATATATCTAAAACACTCGAAGATAGGTCAATCAACATATAGGAACAATATAACATAGAATCAGGACTTGGTCTATAAACACTTTTAGGCTTAATTAAACTTAAACCTAGTGGAGAATGGATCACCCTCTCATCAAGATCATTGATGAAGATTGCATAACTGGATCATAAGATAGGAGTTAGGATAAAAGGCTAGTTACTACTAAGCCGTTACCACTTCCCTGGGAGTACGATAATTATTTAATAAAATCGTAGATACTTTCCAACAGACTAGCTACACTATAGGTACTCTGCCTTAGGTTCTGGCTAATTAAGTGACACCTTAGAGACTAAATGTGACAATTAGTCAATCACAGTCCTTAATTACTCATAATCAACATAGGGTAAAATAACACCTATTTAGCATATCGACCGGAACGCATCAGAAGGAGAGGTTCAATCCTTTTAGCCTATCCCTAATTAGCCAGAAAGATAACCAAGCTGCGGACCGGTTAGCAAAGATAGATTCGGGTGAGACTCCCAAAGAGGAGGGCGTCCCGATAGAAACGATGATGAGCCCCAAAGAAACGTGTCTGATTCAACCCATACAACTCGCGTCAGAAGACTAGGTTGATGAAATGACGAAGTTCATCCAGCAAGGGACGTTACCGGAAGACGCAACTCGCGCCCGGTAGATCAAACGATAGTCTGCCAAGTACACAATCCATGGTGATATTCTATATCGACGATCATTCTCCAGGCCTCTACTCCGGTGCATCTCTCCATCCCAAGTGGACGACTTATTCACCGAGATGCATGAGGGGGTATGTGGAGGACATCCTCGGGCCCGAACACTAGTAGAAAGAATAATCAACCAAGGATACTACTGGCCAACGCTACGGGATGACGCCAGACGATATGTTAAAAATTGCAACACCTGCCAAATCTTCGGGAACATACCATAGTTACCATCCATAGAACAAACCCTAGTCATATCAACATGGATGTTCGACATGTGGGGCATGGACTTAATGGGAAAGTTCCCAAAAACACAAAATGGCTACGAATTTTTGGTAGTGGCAGTTGACTATTTTTCCAAATGGATCAAAGCAAAAGCTTTAAGGCATCCAACGGAGGAAAACATCACAAAGTTCTTCCGCGAGAACATCTTGTGTTGCTTTGGGGTTCCTAGAGCGGTAATTACTGACCACGGAGTCCAGTTTTTAGCAAAGTTCACCTCAGAATGTCATCGATTACACGTCAAGCATTGGAAATCTTCAGTCGTACACCCGCAGGGAAATGGCCAAGCAGAGGCCGTTAACAAACTAGTACTACGGGCCCTACAAAAAACCTGGAGGGGATATCCAACAAATGGGCTGACGAACTGCACCCCGTGCTATGGGCAGTCCGCACTTCGACTAGGGACCCCACCGGAGAAACAGCATTTGCCCTAGTATACGGCTCAAAGGCCATAGCACCACCCGAAGTCGCAATACCCACGGCGAGAGTGGCAATGTATAGCGAGGACAACAACGGAGGAAAAAGAAGCATGGACCTCGACCTATTAGAAGAGCGGAGAATTGCAAGCCGTCTAAAATCCCAGTCATTCAAAGAAAGAGTGAAACAGGCTCATGATAAGAAGGTATTCAAAAGACCGATTAAGATTGGAGACTGGGTACTTCGAAAAATCAAAGGGACGACAAGATATATCCAAGCTAACAAATTAACCCCGAATTGGAAAGGTCCGTACCTTGTCAAAAGCGAAGTGAGACCCGACACATACCGACTCATGAGCAAAGACAGCATTCTCCTCCCAAATCCATGGCACGCGAATTATTTGAAAAAGTACTACGCATAAGTAATACCCGTGACACGTTCTTTTTTAGTACCAAGTCTACCTTGGGAAGGTTTTTTTTATTTTCCAAATACCGAGCTAGCCTCGGAAAGTATCTGTTCCATCTTTCTCGCAATGTTGAAATAAAAGTACCGGGCTATGGCTCGGGAAGAATTTTTGAAATTACTATAAGTGAAAACTATGGTTAAACGAAGTACCAGGTTACAGCTCAGGAAGAATTTTTGAAATTACCATAAGTGAAAGCTATGGTTAAACGAAGTACCGGGCTACGGCTCGGGAAGAATTTGAAATTACCATAAGTAAAAACTATGGTTAAACGAAGTACCGGGCTATGACTCGGGAAGAATTTTGAAATTACCATAGGTGAAAACTATGGTTAACTGAAGTACCGGGTATAACTTGGTAAAATCTACCATTACCATTGAGGGATCGCGCTCATGATTAAATGAAGTACCAGACTATGGTTATACCGAGTTACAACTTAGAAAATATTCTACGTTGCCATTGTGAAAGCTTCGGTTAAACGAAATACCGAATTACGACTCAGAAAATATTTTATGTTGACATAGTAAAAGCTTTGGCTAAACGAAAAGAATGAATCTTCTAATAAACAAAAAAAGGATACAAAAGTTCAGGTTACAAAACAAAAAAAAAACAAACTAAGGAGCAGAGTCGGAGCCATCCAGCATCTCCCAAAAGGTCGGAGTGGAAGGTGGGGGAGGTTCCCAGAATGGCTTTCCTCTCTTCTCGTCACGTTCGCGGAGTGCCTCCATCTCTTCGGCAGTGAATGGAACAAATCTGCCCCTCGCCTACAAACCTCATTTTCAAAATTCGTTTGATAGGCCCGCAGCAGAACGCTTTTATCTTCGAAATGAGGATGGAGTTGACGAATAATGTGGACACAACCCTTGTCCAAAAAGGATCCAGCCTCACGTCCTATCTCCTCGTGATATTCAGCCGAGCTCCTGAAGTCATCAATGATGTTCTTCTTAAACCCGTCTGACTTGCAATACTTGAGCTCCTCCTAAATAGAAATTTGGCTTGCGACGGCTTCATCCCGGGCTGTGTTCAACTCAACATTTGCAGCTCGCAACTCCGCAACCCGCTTTGCAGCCTTCAGTAGTTGCTCCTTCAAGTCAGACACCTCGCTAGTCATCCGCAACTTTTCAAACTCAGCTAACTCCAAGCGGGTAGCCTGACCTGCAACCTCAGATTCTAGAGCGGGCAAGCGTGGTTCGTTGGCCGCCCGCCACTCTACATCAGCCGTTGCCCTCTCAGTTTCCTCTGAAGAGCGGGATCTGGAAATATAAAGAACAAGGGAGGAAACCTGCCAAAGGAAAGGTAAGTCAGAACATAAATAAGGAAAAAGAGGGCACTAACGAAAAAGAAGAAATTCTCTTACCCGGGCTAAGAGGGCACCAACCTTATTGGTGGCCTCGTCAACCCCCATCTCACACATGCTGGCTAATGACTCGACGTCGGCAGCTCGGTTCAGAATAGCTTCCCTGAGGTACGAAGCCGAATGCCGATTGGTGAAGTGGAGATTATGGAGAGGAGGAGTCCTGGTCAAAATTTCAGTAGCCAACTCCCTCAGGGCCTCCTCCTTGGTGGGCATCACGAACCCCGGCCTTAACCACGACGGGCCAGAGTCCTCTCCAACTCTATCTTCACCCCTAGTCGCCGGAGTAGAAGGCACGTCTTTCCGCACATCCAAAGACAGACTATTGATGCGTTTCTGACTGATATGCTAAATAGGTGTTATTTTACCCTATGTTGATTATGAGTAATTAAGGACTGAGATTGACTAATTGTCATATTTAGTCTCTATGGTGTCACTTAATCAGCCAGAACCTAAGGCAGAGTACCTATCTTGTAGCTAGTCTGTTGGAAAGTATCTACGATTTTACTAAGTTAAATATCGTATTCCCAGGGAAGTGGTAACGGCTTAGTAGTAACTAGCCTTTTATCCTAACTCTTATCTTATGATCCAGTTATGCAATCGTCATCAATAACTTTGATGAGAGGGGGATCCATTCTCCACTAGGTTTAAGTCTAATTAAGCCTAAAAGTGTTTTATAGATAACGTCTTGATTCTATGTTATACTGTTTCTACATGTTGATTGACCTATCTTCGAGTATTTTAGATGCATCTTAGCCTGGATTGCAACTATGTTCTGAGTCTAAAGGTGTACCACATCTGAGTAATCTGATAACTGCCCTACATTAATGACGGCCCTACTCACAGTTCGAGCTAAAGGCATCCATGAAAGCCCTATGTCACTTCGGGGATCATGCCGCTCGCCCTAACACCGGCATAAACGCTCTACTCAGCCTACCTAGACTACTCTAACAAACAGGGTGTTCCGCAAGTTATTTTATCTAGTATGGCAGACACCAATACTAATTGATGCCTGTTAAACTAAACAGGTTATGAATAGACCGTGGTTAGGAATTGTCTATAACCCTAATTTTAGTTTAAAAGAAACTACATTAAACATGCAGACATAGTGAATATTAAGGAGGTGGCCATTTCCGGAAAATCATAAGCACTTCAACATATAAAACAAATATTCATAAAAATCATAATCCAGTATTCATAATTGATATTTGGACAAACACAATAACAACATATAAGAGAGGGACAGGGGGACTGATGCCATAAAGAAATCACCATTTACTTAGTCTCGCCGATGGAGTGTACTGCTGTATGTCGTATTGCTTGACCCTACTCTGCTCGACAGAACCTTCAGAGGACGCTTCCTCAGCCTAGTAACTGGGCTTTACCTTAATACCCAGCTTAAGCCCAGTCCTGTAGACTGACTCTTCGAACGCCTAGAGCCCTCTTAGGATCTCCTAACGAAATCCCGGGTATTCTATGAATACCATAAACGAACCTATCTATCGAAGCCTAAGATCTGAGACTATTTCTCAGAAACTAAGAAAAACGAAACACTAACTAGAAAGAAAGAAAACTTATACTAAACTCGAGTCTCTCAGTGACTTATGTACTCGAGAAAAGTGTACACTTGAAGTCACTAAATGACTCAGATCAAGTGGAGAGGGATGATTTCAACTGAGGAAGGTCTGTGGTATTTATAGCAGCTTCCTAGAGTGATTTTTCTTAAAAAATTCGATGTGGGACTTGAATTTCTGGTTCGGGACGCCCGTCCTGGATTGGGACGCTCGTCTTGGGCTGTTGACCAAGTCAGGACGCCCGTCCTGAGTCCTGGATGCCCGTCCTGGCCTGTTGACCAGGTCAAGACGCACGTCCTGATTCGGGACGCCCTCCCCGATGTCCGAACTTCTGAAAAATTGCGTTTTTGCCCTGAAATTTGCCATTTTCTTCTACTTTTCACCTCACACTTCCAAAATCATAAAAACTGTGAAATTGAGTTAATAACGAACAATTAAGACCGATTTGCCCTCAATTTCACCCTAAATTATGCCTAAAAACATGCTAAAAATGTGATATGATTTATGCATATCAGATAACACCACACTTAGCTTTTTGCTTGTCCTCAAGCAAAGTCTACTTGAAGTTAGTGATTCTAAATCATATGTGTAGTCACTTAAATTTCCTAGTCATGTTTTTATTCCAAAAATTATTCAGACAATTCTTAAGACAGGTCTGATTGGTTAGGTTGCTATGACAAGGTCTCAAATGTCTTTAGTAGATTGTTATAGTCAAACAGTTGACAACTTAACAACTAGGTTGAACTCTTTTCTTAGTCACAAGGTCTTTGATGGGTTTCCGACCGATGTGCTAAATAGGTGTTATTTTAACCTATGTTGATTATGAATAATTAAGGACTGTGATTGACTAATTGTCACATTTAGTCTCTATGGTGTCACTTAATCAGCCAGAGCCTAAGGCAGAGTACCTATCGTGTAGCTAATCTGTTGGAAAGTATCTACGATTTTATTAAGTTAAATATCGTACTCCCAGGGAAGTGGCAACGGCTTAGTAGTAACTAGCCTTTTATCCTAACTCCTATCTTATGATCCAGTTATGCAATCTTCATCAAATACTTTGATGAGAGGGTGATTCATTCTCCACTAGGTTTCAGTCTAATTAATCCTAGAACTGTTTTATAGATGAGTCCTGATTCTATGTTATACTATTCCTATATGTTGTTTGACCTATATTCGAGTATTTTAGATATATCTTAGCCTGGATTGCAACTATGTTTTGTGTCTAAAGGCGTACCACATCCGAGGTCTCTAATAAACCGCCCTACCTTAATGACGGCCCTACTCACGGTTCGGGACGAAGGCATCCATGAAAGCCCTAGGTCACTTCGGGGATCATACCGCTTGCCCTAGCCGCTGGCATAATCGGACTCAGCTCGGCCCCTACCTAGACTACTTTAACAGGCAGGGTGTTCAACATGTTATTTTACCTAGCATGGCAGACACCAATACTAGTTGATGCCTGTTAAACTAAACAGGTTATGATTAGACCTTGGTTAGGAATTGTTTATAACCCTAACTTTAGTTTAAAAGAGCACATTAAACATGCAGACATAGTGAATATTTAGCAGGTGGCTATTTCCGGAAAAACATAATAATGTCAACATATAAAACAACTATTCATAAACATCATAATCTCATATTCATAATATGTATTTAGAACAAAACAAAAACAACATATAAGAGAGGGACATGGGGATTGATGCCATAAAGAAATCACCCTTTACGTAGTCTCACCGACGGAGCGTACTGCTGTATATGTCGTATTGCTCGCCCTGACTCTGCTCACCAGAACCTTCGGAGGACGCTTCCTCAGCCTAGTAACTGGGCTTTACCTTAATACCCAGCTTAAGCCCAGCCATGTGGACTGACTCTTCGAACGCCTAGAGCCCTCTTAGGATCTCCTAACAAAATCCCGTGTATTCTATGAATACCAGAAATGAATCTATCTATAGAAACCTAAGATCTGAGACTATTTCTCAGAAACTAAAACAAAACACTAACAAGAAAGAAAACTGAGATCCGAGTCTCTAAGTGAGTTGTGTACTAGAGAATTGTACACTGGACACCACTAAATGACTCAGATCGAGTGGAGAGGAATTAATTCAACTGCTGGAGGCCTGAGGTATTTATAGCAGCTTCCTGGAGTGAAAATTTCTGAAAAATTCGAAGTGGGACAGCTTCTAACGGCTCGGGACGCCTGTCCCGAATTGGGATGCCCGTCCTGATCAGTTGACCAGGTCGGGTCGCCCGTCCCGGGTCCCGGACGCCCGTCCCGGTGCCTTGACTTGGTCGGGACGCTCGTCCTGAACCTTTGACCGAGTCAACATTTCCAAAAATTGCGTTTTGCCCCAAAATTTGCTGTTTTCGTCTACTTTTCACCTAACACTTCCAAAATCATAAAAACTGTGAAATTAAGTGAATAATGAACAATCAAGATCAAATTACCCTCGATTTCACCCAAATTCATACATAAAAACATGCTAAAAAGGTGATACGATTTTTGCGTATCAGAAACCCCACACTTACCTTTTTGCTTGTCCTCAAGCAAAGTCTACCTGAAGTTACTTAAATTCCTAGTCATGTTTTTATTCCAAAAATTCTTCAGACAAGTCTTAACACAAGTCTGACTGGTTAGGTTGCTATGACAAGGTCTCAGATGTTTTTAGTAGCTTGTTATGATCAGGCAGAAAACAAATCAACAACTAGTTTGGACCTTTTTCTTAGTCACAGGGTCTTCCTGATGTGTAGTGTGTGTACTAGTCCAAACCAGATAGTCAACACAATGTACTCTTGTCTTAACTACTACCAGATAACACTTCGACGTATCGCTAGACATATTAGCAACAGACAACTTTTTGAGTTCTGAGCTTTGGTGATCAAATTTTTAATGTTTTAGCATTTAGTTATTTTCTTTATAGATTCAGGGTATTTTGAGTCTGCTTAGAACACGTCAACTTCAACTACCCATGTAGCGAGTCCCACTCCGATGACTCCCAGATCTACACGACCTTAGGGCATCAGACTTTAAGTTCCCCGAAGGAGTGGTGCTCGAGTAGCGAAGGCCGCTGGCAAACTACCCTCATTTGATTAACTTTCTTTAATATCTTTTCACTTCTAGCTCTGAGTCTCATCTAGTCATTCTAACTGCCAATATCTCCACAACTGGTCTAATTTTATCTAGTTAAGTCTCGAATAGGTAATTGGTTGAGGTCTCTAATCCAGACAAAGTTGTGCTCAGTTATCAGGAATTTCCTATTCCTAATCAATTAGTCCAAGATAGCTATCAATTATCTCCTACTAACCATAACATACTACCTACATATCATAGACATAAGCAATTGTTTAACTAAGCATACTGCATTTAGAAGTCTGAAGGACGGAAAAAAAAATTTGGAGGTGTGAAAATACGGGGAAAAACAAGCAAAACCATACAAAAACTGCTACAGTGCACCGTGCACTGCTACCCCACACTTAAGTCTGGCACTGTCCTCAGTGTTCATGCATATCTAGCTACCCCACACTTATTTGAAATTAAGAAATAAAACAGAAAAGATTCTTACCCCACACTTATTTGAAAATAAGAAGAAATGAAAACAAAATAGAAAACTCTTACCCCACACTTATTTGACTAACTAAGGGTAAGAGAGAAAATAAAGCAACAAAACAAGAAGGATAGCAAAACAGAACACAAAACAAATAAAATAAAAGGAATATGAGGATTAGAAAAACTCCCTTCATGTCGCGAGCAGAATGGTCTTCTCTGATTTGTCAATTGGCTCTTCACCTTAGCCATGTGCTATTGTTGAGGTATTCTTGACTCTGTAAGCTCTAGATACTGGAACAGATGACGTCAGCTTCGATCCTTCATCGTCGAGCTTTAGGTAGTGTCCTATTCATTAGATGAATGGCTCGAGCCTCACGGACTGCTTCCTCGAATCATTTGTAAGATTTCTCACAATCATAGCAACGTGTCCAGGAGGAACGTGTCTAGGAATGAGATTTCTTGGGATTTGTGTGCCTTCCTGCCAATGTTAGTAAAGGTATTGCATGCAAGTCTCGAATGGAAGAAAAGATACTTGAAGTTTTGGCGAAGCTGTGGTGGTAGGGGGCTCCAATTGTGTAGATCTGGGCCCAAGTATTTGAGACTTCCTCGGGGAAGTTTCTCACAGCTGATTGGTATGCAGGGAATGCAAGCTCCTCCATTGCTATGCTCCCGATACAACGCCAAATTCCTCTATATCCTTCGACCCTTCGTTACCTCTTGGTAGATCACTTGCTTGCACTGGTCTGGCTTTAATTGTTGCCAGTATCTCATCTATTGCTTCTGCGAGTAGGGGTTTTGCTGTGGTGGTGCCTTCTGAAAGTTTCCAGCTTCCGAATTACTCCTCAACTAAATCCCGTATGATTCCTCTAGTTGGAATTGTATGTATTTCCCATCGGAGCAGCATTCTACAGTAACCTACTCCTACCTCTTTTGGAATGGTCAGTCATTCCCATAGCAATCCCTGCTAAAGTGTGGTACTTAGCAGACTTCACAGATTTGATACACAGGCTGAACATTTCGTCCTAAAACATTGGCACTCTGAATCTGGAAAACAACTAGAATCTGCACATGACTTTAACATCATTAGTAGGTAATGCCTGTGGTTCAGGCTATTTTCGAAAAGTGTTCCACGACTACTATGATGTAATTATTTTCAAAGGAAAGAAAAAGAAAGGATTTAATGAATACCCCCAGATATCAAAAGATTGTAAAACTTTGTGTACCTTGTTGGGGTAGATGATCTCTGAAGGATGTGTTACATGTTATTTGGCAAGCATCGCAAGACTATATCAGAGATACAAAATCCTTGAATATAGTGGGTCAACAAGATCCTGCTTTCAACACTTTCTGGACAATGTTGATAGCCATCAATTGGTCTCCCGTAGATTCTTTTAGGGCAATGCTCCAAAATCTTGTGTCCTTCATCTTCTGAGACACATCTTCTGATCAACTGATCTGCAAAAATTTGAAATAGAAGAGAAACTGCCCAGTAGTAATATTTCAAATCAGCAAAGAATTTCTTCTTTTGCTGATAAGTCATATCACTTGGAACTTATTCAGTGACTAGATAATTTGCAATAAATCACAGATGAGAATTATTATACATAGCAAACAATGCAAATAAGTTTTCATCCAAAAATTTATCAGTATTACACTAGCCTCTAACTCGGGGATTTCTAATCTAGACCAATGGTTTGCTTTCTAGATTTTCAACCCTTTTTCTTACCCCTTCTTTCTATATCAAACTCAGGTAACAATAAAACCTAACTTAATCAATTATGGTTCAGTATCAGTTTTATTGAACACAGACATCTCAGAGTGATCAGTGTAACCTATTGTTTTTAGACATGACTAAATAAGATTAGGATTTATCATACATGAACTTTCTTATCATGTTTCTGTCTAAAACAATTCTTACTACATCACATATTCATTCAAAAAGCAGATTTCAATCAGGTGATGTCATAATGGGTGCAATAATTCCTTTTGGTTTTAAAAATTCTCATGCAATCATCAGCAAAACAAAAGGAACATCCTTTTTCCAATAGAACATTCAAAGGTCTGGCTATTAAGGAAAAACTATTTCATAACTCATCCTAATAAGGCCGGCATGACTCTAAGAAAATTCTAAAATAGAGTTTCTTCCCGATAAAAATCTAAGCCAACATTTTACAACTCAGAAGAAAATATATTTTGTCTCATTTCCATTTTATTTCTTCGAAATTAAATAAAGGAAAAAACACGAAAAAGAGCAACTAAGAAAACAAAAAACAAGAGATAGGGAAAGGAACGACTCACCGTTGAGCAAGAAAGATACATTCTTTTTGGGATTTTAAATTTTAAAATTTTTTTTTCTCTTTTTTTTCGAAAGCAGTTAAATTTCCTCAATATGGTTTTAGAATGATTTTCTAAAATTTGATTATCCTAAGTGTCTTAATTTCAGATATTATCTAAAATCAATTAGTTATGATAATCCTATATTTCGGAAACTGATTGTCTAACTGGTATAACATAAGTGTTGGGTCTAAAGTCTAGGTTACTACCGTTACCTATCATAAGTATCTAGAATTTTGATCGGTGTCTAGAATTTTGATCAGGAGTCCTAAATTCATTATGATATTTCCCCGGCAACGGCGCCAAAAATCTGATGGGTTTCCGACCGATGTGCTAAATAGGTGTAATTTTACCCTATGTTGATTATGAATAATTAAGGACTGTGATTGACTAATTGTCACATTTAGTCTCTATGGTGTCACTTAATCAGCCAGAACCTAAGGCAGAGTACCTATCGTGTAGCTAGTCTGTTGGAAAGTATCTACGATTTTATTAAGTTAAATATAGTACTCCCAGGGAAGTGGCAACGGCTTAGTAGTAATTAGCCTTCTATCCTAACTCCTATCTTATGATCCAGTTATGCAATCTTCATCAAATACTTTGATGAGAGGGTGATTCATTCTCCACTAGGTTTTAGTCTAATTAATCCTAGAAGTGTTTTATAGATGAGTCCTGATTCTATGTTATACTGTTCCTATATGTTGTTTGACCTATATTCGAGTATTTTTGATATATCTTAGCCTGGATTGCAACTATGTTCTGTGTCTAAAGGCGTACCACATCCGAGGTCTCTAATAAACCGCCCTACCTTAATGACGGCCCTACTCACGGTTCGGGACGAAGGCATCCATGAAAGCCCTATGTCACTTCGGGGATCATACCGCTTGCCCTAGCCACCGGCATAATCGGACTCAGCTCGGCCCCTACCTAGACTACTTTAACAGGCAGGGTGTTCAACATGTTATTTTATCTAGCATGGCAGACACCAATACTAATTGATGCCTGTTAAACTAAACAGGTTATGATTAGACCGTGGTTAGGACTTGTCTATAACCCTAACTTTAGTTTAAAAGAGTACATTAAACATGCAGACATAGTAAATATTTTGCAGGTGGCTATTTCCGGAAAAACATAATAACGTCAACATATAAAACAACTATTCATAAACATCATAATCTCGTATTCATAATATGTATTTAGAACAAAACAATAACAACATATAAGAGAGGGACATGGGGACTGATGCCATAAAGAAATCACCCTTTACGTAGTCTCGCCGACGGAGCGTACTGCTGTATATGTCGTATTGCTCGCCTTGACTCTGCTCACCAGAACCTTCGGAGGACGCTTCCTCAGCCTAGTAACTGGGCTTTACCTTAATACCCAGCTTAAGCCCAGCCCTGTGGACTGACTCTTCGAACGCCTAGAGCCCTCTTAGGATCTCCTAACGAAATCCCGGGTATTCTATGAATACCAGAAACGAACCTATCTATAGAAACCTAAGATCTGAGACTATTTCTCAAAAACTAAAACAAAACACTAACAAGAAAGAAAACTGAGATCCGAGTCTCTGAGTGAGTTGTGTACTAGAGAATTGTACACTGGACACCACTAAATGACTCAGATCGAGTGGAGAGGAATTAATTCAACTGCTAGAGGCCTAGGGTATTTATAGCAGCTTCCTGGAGTGAAAATTTCTGAAAAATTCGATGTGGGACAGCTTCTGACGGCTCGGGATGCCCGTCCCGGGTTCGGGACGCCCGTCCTGAACCTTTGACCGAGTCAACATTTCCAAAAATTGCGTTTTTGCCCCAAAATTTGCTGTTTTCGTCTACTTTTCACCTGACACTTCCAAAATCATAAAAACTGTGAAATTCAGTGAATAATGAACAATCAAGATCAAATTACCCTCGATTTCACCCAAATTCATACATAAAAACATGCTAAAAAGGTGATACGATTTTCGCGTATCAGTCTTCCTGATGTGTAGTGTGTGTATTAGTCTAGACCAGATAGTCAACACAATATACTCTTGTCTTAACTACTATCAGATAATATTTCGACATGTTGCTAGACATACTAACAACAGACAACTTTCTGAGTTCTGAGCCTTGGTGATCAGATTTTAATTATTTAGCACTTATTGATTTTTTTCTTTTATAGATTCGAGGTATTTTGAGCCTGCTTAGAACACGTCAACTTCAACTACCCATGTAGCGAGTCCCACTCCGATGACTCCCAGACCTACACAACCTTAGGGCATCAGGCTTTAAGTTCCCCGAAGGAGTGGTGCTCGAGTAGCGAAGGCCGCTGGCAGACTACCCTTATTTAATTAACTCTATTTTGTGTTCTTTTCACTTTTAGTTCAGAGTCTCATCTAGTCATCCTAATTGTCAATACATCCACAACTGGTCTAATTTTATCTAGTTAAGTCTTGAAAAGGTAATTGGCTGAGGTCTCTAATCAAGCCTAAGTTGTGCTAAGTTATCAGGAATTCCCTATTTCTAATCAATAAGTTCAAGATAGTCATCAATTAATTCCTACTAACCATAACATTCTACCTACATATCATAGACATCAGCAAATGTTTACCAATCATACTACATTTAGAAGTCTAAAAGAATGAAAAATTTTGAAAAATTTTGGAAGGGTGTGAAAATACTGGGAAAACATGAAAAATCTTGCAAAAAAATTTCAAAAACTACTAAAGTGCACCGTGCACTGCTACCCCACACTTAAGTCTGACACTGTCCTCAGTGTTCATGCATAGCTAAACTACCACACATTTATTTGCAAACAAGAAGAAATGAAAACAAAATAAAGAACTCTTACC
Source organism: Asclepias syriaca (assembly GCA_027405835.1). NCBI lineage: Eukaryota > Viridiplantae > Streptophyta > Magnoliopsida > Gentianales > Apocynaceae > Asclepias > Asclepias syriaca. Next base: position 12,369,771 of record CM049930.1, read on the forward strand.
CCACACTTATTTGACTAACTAAGGGTAAGAGAGAAAATAAAGCAACAAAACAAGAAGGATAATAGAAATAACAAAACAGAACACAAAACAAAGAAAATAAAAGTAAAGGAATATGAGGATTAGAAAAACTCCCTTCATGTCGCGAGCAGAAGGGTCTTCTCTGATCTTTCAATTGGCTCTTCACCTTAGTCATGTGCTATTACTGAGGTGTTCTTGACTCTCCAAGCTCTAGATATTGGAACGGATGACGTCAGCTCCGATCCTTCATTGTCGAGCTCCAGGTAGTGGCATATCCATTTGAGGAATGACTCAAGCACCAAGGACTATTTCCTCGAATCATTTGCAAAGTTTCTCGTAATCGTAGCAACGTGTCCAGAGGAACGTGTCTAGGAATGAGACTTCTTTGGATTGGTGTGCCTACCTGCCAATGTCAGTGAAGGTATTGCATGCAATTTTCGAATGGCAGAAAAGATACCTGAAGCTTTGGCGAAGCCGTGGTGGTAGGAGGCTCTAGTGGCGTAGATTTGGGCCCAAGTATTTGAAACTTCCTCGGGGAGGTTTCTCACAGCTGATTGTATGCAGGGGATGCAAGCTCCTCCATTGCTATGCTCCTGATACAATGCCAAATTCCTCTATATCCTTCGCCCGTTCGATACCACTTGGTAGATCACTTGCTTGCACTGGTCTGACTTTAATTGTTGCCAGTATCTCATCTGTTGATTCTGCGGGTAGGGGTTTTTCTGTGGTGGTATCTTCTGAAAGTTTTCCAGCTTCCGAATTATTCCTCAGCTAAATCCAACATGATTCCTCTAGTTGGGATTGTATGCATTTCCCATTGGAGTAGCATTATGCAGTAACCTACTCCTACCTCTTTTTGGAATGGTTCGTATTTCAATCCCATAGCAATCCCTGCTAAAGTGAAGTACTTGGTAGACTTCACAAATTTGATACACAGACTGAACGTTTCTTCCTAAGACATTGGCACTTTGAATATGGAAAACAACTTCTCATAGAATCTGCACATGACTTTAACATCATTAGTAGGTAATACCTGTGGTTCAGGCCATTTTTGAAAAGTGTTCCACGACTACTATGATGTAATTATTTTCAAAGGAAGAAGGGAAAAGGATTCAATCAATACCTCAGATATTAAAGATTTCAAGACTCTATATACCTTGCTGGGGTAGGCGATCTCTGGAAGAGGTGTTACCTGTTATTTGGCATGCATTGCAGGACTGTATCAGAGATACAAGATCCTTGAATATGTTGGGTCAACAAGATTCTACTTCCAACACTTTCCGGACAGTCTTGATAGCAGTTAATTGGTCTCCCATAGATTCCTGCAATGCTTCAAAATCATGTGGCCTTTGCCTTCCGAGATACATCTTCTGATCAACTGATCTGCAAAGATTTGAAATAGAAGAGAAATCTGCCCAGTAGTAATATTTCAAATCAGCGAAGAATTTCTTCTTTTGTTGATAAGTCACATTACTTGGAACTCATTCAGTGACTAGATAATTTGCAACAACAATAAACCACAGATGAGACTTATCATACATAGCAAACAATGCAAATAAGTTTTCATCAAAAATTTATCAGTATTACAATAGCCTCTAACTCGGGGTTTTCTAATCTAGACAAATGGTTTGCTTTCTAGATTTTCAACCCTTCTTCTTATCCCTTCATTCTATATCAAATCTAAGTAACAATAAAACTTAACTTAATCAATTATGGTTCAGCATTAGTTTTATTGAACACAGATATCTCAGAGTGATCAGTGTAACCTATTGTTTTTAGACAAGACTAGATAAGATCGGAATTTATCATATATGAACTTTCTTATCATGTTTCTGTCCTAAAACAATTCTTACTACATCATTACATCACATATTCATTCAAAAAGCAAATTTCAATCAGGTGATGCCATAATGGGTGCAGTAATTCCTTTTGGTTTAAAAGATCTAATGCATTTATCAACAAAACAAAAGGAACATCCTTTTTTCAATAGAACATTCAGAGGTCTGGCTATTAAGGAAAAATTATTTCATAACTCGTCCTAATAAAGCCGGCATGACTCTAAGAAAATTCTAGAATGGAGTTTCTTCCCGATAAAAATATAAGCTAAATATTTTACAACTCAGAAGAAAATATATTTTATCCTCATTTCCATTTTTATTTCTTCGAAATAATAGAAAAACACGAAAAAGAGAAACTAAGAAAACAACTAAGAAAGAACAAGAGACAGGGAAAAGAACAACTTACCATTGAGCAAGAAAAATACATTTTTTTTTCGGGTTTTAAATTTTTTTAAAAAAATTTCTTTTTTTTTCGAAAACAGTTAAATTTCCTCAATATGGTTTTAGAATGATTTTCTAAAATTTGATTATCATAAGTGTCTTAATTTTAGATAATATCTAAATTCAATTAGTTATGATAACCCTATATTTCATAAATTGATTGTCTAACTAGCATAAAATAAGTGTTGGGTCTAAGGTCTAGGTTACTACCGTTACCTATCATAAGTTTCTAGAATTTTGATCAGGAATCCTAAGTTCATTATGATATTTCCCCGGCAACGGTGCCAAAAATCTGATGCGTTTCCGACTGATATGCTAAATAGGTGTTATTTTACCCTATGTTGATTATGAGTAATTAAGGACTGAGATTGACTAATTGTCACATTTAGTCTCTATGGTGTCACTTAATCAGCCAGAACCTAAGGCAGAGTACCTATCGTGTAGCTAGTCTGCTGTAAAGTATCTACGATATTACTAAGTTAAATATCGTACTCCCAGGGAAGTGGTAACGGCTTAGTAGTAACTAGCCTTTTATCCTAACTCTTATCTTATGATCCAGTTATGCAATCGTCATCAATAACTTTGATGAGAGGGGGATCCATTCCCTACTAGGTTTAAGTCTAATTAAGCCTAAAAGTGTTTTATAGATAACGTCCTGATTCTATGTTATACTGGTCCTACATGTTGATTAACCTATCTTCGAGTATTTTAGATGCATCTTAGCCTGGATTGCAACTATGTTCTGAGTCTAAAGGTGTACCACATCTGAGTAATCTGATAAACCGCCCTACCTTAATGACGGCCCTACTTACGGTTCGAGCTAAAGGCATCCATGAAAGCACTATGTCACTTCGGGGATCATGCCGCTCGCCCTAACGCCGGCATAAATGCTCTACTCAGCCTACCTAGACTACTCTAACAAACAGGGTGTTCCGCAGGTTATTTTATCTAGTATGGCAGACACCAATACTAACTGATGCCTGTTAAACTAAACAGGTTATGAATAGACCGTGGTTAGGAATTGTCTATATCCCTAATTTTAGTTTAAATGAAACTACATTAAACATGCAGACATAGTGAATATTAAGCAGGTGGCCATTTCCGGAAAATCATAAGCACTTCAACATATAAAACAAATATTCATAAAAATCATAATCCAGTATTCATAATTGATATTTGGACAAACACAATAACAAAATATAAGAGAGGGACAGGGGGACTAATGCCATAAAGAAATCACCCTTTACTTAGTCTCGCCGATGGAGCGTACTGCTGTATATGTCGTATTGCTTGACCCGACTCTGCTCGACAGAACCTTCGGAGGACGCTTCCTCAACCTAGTAACTGTGCTTTACCTTAATACCCGGCTTAAGCTCAGCCTTGTGGACTGACTCTTCGAACGCCTAGAGCCCTCTTAGGATCTCCTAACGAAATCCCGGGTATTCTATGAATACCAGAAATGAACCTATCTATCGAAGCCTAAGATCTGAGACTATTTCTCAAAAACTAAGAAAAACGAAACACTAACTAGAAAGAAAGAAAACTTATACTAAACCCGAGTCTCTCAGTGACTTATGTACTCGAGAAAAGTGTACACTTGAAGTCACTAAATGACTCAGATCAAGTGGAGAGGGATGATTTCAACTGAGGAAGGCCTTGGGTATTTATAGCAGCTTCCTAGAGTGATTTTTCTTCAAACATTCGATGTGGGACTTGAATTTTTGGTTATGGACGCCCGTCCTGGATTGGGACGCCTGTCCTGGCCTGTTGACCAGGTCAGGACGCCCTCCTCGAAGTCTGAACTTCTGAAAAATTGCATTTTTGCCCCGAAATTTGCCATTTTCTTCTACTTTTCACCTGACACTTCCAAAATCATAAAAACTATGAAATTGAGTTAATAACGAACAATTAAGACCGATTTGCCCTCAATTTCACCCTAAATTATGCCTAAAAACATGCTAAAAATGTGATATGATTTATGCATATCAGATAACCCCACACTTAGCTTTTTGCTTGTCCTCAAGCAAAGTCTACTTGAAGTTAGTGATTCTAAATCATATGTGTAATCACTTAAATTTCCTAGTCATGTTTTTATTCCAAAAATTATTCAGACAATTCTTAACACAGGTCTGACTGGTTAGGTTGCTATGACAAGGTCTCAAATGTCTTTAGTAGATTGTTATAGTCAAACAGTTGACAACTTAACAACTAGGTTGAACTCTTTTCTTAGTCACAAGGTCTTCCTGATGTGTAGTGTGTCTACTAGTCTAGACCAGATAGTCAACACAATATACTCTTGTCTTAACTACTACCAGATAATAGTTCGACCCGTCGCTAGACATACTAACAACAAACAACTTTCTGAGTTCTGAGCCTTGGTGATCAGATTTTAATTATTTAGCACTTATTGATTTTTTTTTTATAGATTCGGGGTATTTTGAGTCTGCTTAGAACACGTCAACTTCAACTACCCATGTAGCGAGTCCCACTCCGATGACTCCCACACCTACACGACCTTAGGGCATCAGGCTTTAAGTTCCCCGAAGGAGTGGTGCTCGAGTAGCGAAGGCCGCTGGCAGACTACCCTTATTTAATTAACTCTATTTTGTGTTCTTTTCACTTTTAGCTCAGAGTCTCATCTAGTCATCCTAATTGTCAATACATCCACAACTGGTCTAATTTTATCTAGTTAAGTCTTGAAAAGGTAATTGGCTGATGTCTCTAATCCAGACTAAGTTGTGCTCAGTTATCAAGAATTCCCTATTTCAAATCAATAAGTTCAAGATAGTCATCAATCATCTCCTACTAACCATAACATTCTACCTACATATCATAGACATCAGCAACTGTTTACCAATCATACTGCATTTAGAAGTCTGAAAGAATGAAAAATTTTGAAAATTATTGGAAGGGTGTGAAAATACGGGGAAAACATGCAAAATCATGCAAATGTTTTTCAAAAACTACTACAGTGCACCGTGCACTGCTACCCCACACTTAAGTCTGACACTGTCCTCAGTGTTCATGCATAGCTAAACTACCCCACATTTATTTGCAAACAAGAAGAAATGAAAACAAAATAAAGAACTCTTACCCCACACTTATTTGACTAACTAAGGGTAAGAGAGAAAATAAAGCAACAAAACAAGAAGGATAATAGAAATAACAAAACAAAACACAAAACAAAGAAAATAAAAGTAAAGGAATATGAGGATTAGAAAAACTCCCTTCATGTCGCGAGCAGAAGGGTCTTCTCTGATCTTTCAATTGGCTCTTCACCTTAGTCATGTGCTATTACTGAGGTGTTCTTGACTCTGCAAGTTCTAGATATTGGAACGGATGACGTCAGCTCCGATCCTTCATTGTCGAGCTCCAGGTAGTGGCATATCCATTTGAGGAATGACTCAAGCCCCAAGGACTATTTCCTCGAATCATTTGCAAAGTTTCTCGTAATCATAGCAACGTGTCCAGAGGAACGTGTCTAGGAATGAGACTTCTTTGGATTGGTGTGCATACCTGCCAATGTCAGTGAAGGTATTGCATGCAATTTTCGAATGGCAGAAAAGATACCTGAAGCTTTGGCGAAGCCGTGGTGGTAGGAGGCTCCAGTGGCGTAGATTTGGGCCCAAGTATTTGAAACTTCCTCGGGGAGGTTTCTCACAACTGATTGTATGCAGGGGATGCAAGCTCCTCCATTGCTATGCTCCTGATACAATGCCAAATTCCTCTATATCATTCGACCGTTCGATACCACTTGGTAGATCACTTGCTTGCACTGGTCTAACTTTAATTGTTGCCAGTATCTCATCTGTTGATTCTGCGGGTAGGGGTTTTTCTGTGGTGGTATCTTCTAAAAGTTTTCCAGCTTCCGAATTATTCCTCAGCTAAATCCCGTATGATTCCTCTAGTTGGGATTGTATGCATTTCCCATTGGAGTAGCATTCTGCAGTAACCTACTCCTACCTCTTTTTGGAATGGTTCGTATTTCAATCCCATAGCAATCCCTGCTAAAGTGAAGTACATGGCAGACTTCACAAATTTGATACACAGACTGAACATTTCTTCCTAAGACATTGGCACTTGGAATCTGGAAAACAACTTCTCATAGAATCTGCACATGACTTTAACATCATTAGTAGGTAATGCCTGTGGTTCAGGCCATTTTTGATAAGTGTTCCACGACTACTATGATGTAATTATTTTCAAAGGAAGAAGGGAAAAGGATTCAATCAATACCTCAGATATTAAATATTTCAAGACTCTATATACCTTGCTGGGGTAGGCGATCTCTGGAAGAGGTGTTACCTGTTATTTGGCAAGCATTGCAGGACTGTATCAGAGATACAAAATCCTTGAATATGGTGGGTCAACAAGATTCTACTTCCAACACTTTCCGGACAGTGTTGATAGCAGTTAATTGGTCTCCCATAGATTCCTGCAATGCTTCATAATCATGTGGCCTTTGCCTTCCGAGATACATCTTCTGATCAACTGATCTGCAAAGATTTGAAATAGAAGAGAAATCTGCCCAGTAGTAATATTTCAAATCAGCGAAGAATTTCTTCTTTCGTTGATAAGTCACATTACTTGGAACTCATTCAGTGACTAGATAATTTGCAACAACAATAAACCACAGATGAGACTTATCATACATAGCAAACAATGCAAATAAGTTTTCATCAAAAATTTATCAGTATTACAATAGCCTCTAACTCGGGGTTTTCTAATCTAGACAAATGGTTTGCTTTCTAGATTTTCAACCCTTCTTCTTATCCCTTCATTCTATATCAAATCCAAGTAACAATAAAACTTAACTTAATCAATTATGGTTCAGCATTAGTTTTATTGAACACAGATATCTCAGAGTGATCGGTGTAACCTATTGTTTTTAGACAAGACTAGATAAGATTGGAATTTATCATATATGAACTTTCTTATCATGTTTCTGTCCTAAAACAGTTCTTACTACATCATTACATCACATATTCATTCAAAAAGCAAATTTCAATCAGGTGATGCCATAATGGGTGCAGTAATTCCTTTTGGTTTAAAAGATCTAATGCAATTATCAGCAAAACAAAAGGAACATCCTTTCTTCAATAGAACATTCAGAGGTCTGGCTATTAAGGAAAAATTATTTCATAACTCGTCCTAATAAAGCCGGTATGACTCTAAGAAAATTCTAGAATGGAGTTTCTTCCCGATAAAAATATAAGCTAAAAATTTTACAACTCAGAAGAAAATATATTTTATCCTCATTTCCATTTTTATTTCTTCGAAATAATAGAAAAACACGAAAAAGAGAAACTAAGAAAACAACTAAGAAAGAACAAGAGACAGGGAAAAGAACAACTTACCATTGACCAAGAAAAATACATTTTTTTTCGGGTTTTAAATTTTTAAAAAAAATTCTTTTTTTTTCGAAAGCAGTTAAATTTCCTCAATATGGTTTTAGAATGATTTTCTAAAATTTGATTATCATAAGTGTCTTAATTTTAGATAATATCTAAAATCAATTAGTTATGATAACCCTATATTTCAGAAATTGATTGTCTAACTAGCATAAAATAAGTGTTGGGTCTAAGGTCTAGGTTACTAACGTTACCTATCATAAGTTTCTAGAATTTTGATCAGGAATCCTAAGTTCATTATGATATTTCCCCGGCAACGGTGCCAAAAATCTGATGTGTTTCCGACTGATATGCTAAATATGTGTTATTTTACCCTATGTTGATTATGAGTAATTAAGGACTGAGATTGACTAATTGTCACATTTAGTCTCTATGGTGTCACTTAATCAGCCAGAACCTAAGGCAGAGTACCTATCGTGTAGCTAGTCTGTTGGAAAGTATCTACGATTTTACTAAGTTAAATATCGTACTCACAGGGAAGGGGTAACGACTTAGTAGTAACTAGCCTTTTATCCTAACTCTTATCTTATGATCCAATTATGCAATCATCATCAATAACTTTGATGAGAGGGGGATCCATTCTCCACTAGGTTTAAGTCTAATTAAGCCTAAAAGTGTTTTATAGATAACGTCTTGATTCTATGTTATACTGTTCCTACATGTTGATTGACCTATCTTCGAGTATTTTAGATGCATCTTAGCCTGGATTGCAACTATGTTCTGAGTTTAAAGGTGTACCACATCTGAGTAATCTGATAAACCGCCCTACCTTAATGACGGCCCTACTCACGGTTCGAGCTAAAGGCATCCATGAAAGCCCTATGTCACTTCGGGGATCATGCCCCTCGCCCTAACGCCGACATAAACGCTCTACTCAGCCTACCTAGACTACTCTAACAAACAGGGTGTTCCGCAAGTTATTTTATCTAGTATGGCAGACACCAATACTAATTGATGCCTGTTAAACTAAACAGGTTATGAATAGACCGTGGTTAGGAATTGTCTATAACCCTAATTTTAGTTTAAAAGAAACTACATTAAACATGCAGACATAGTGAATATTAAGCAGGTGGCCATTTCCGGAAAATTATAAGCACTTCAACATATAAAACAAATATTCATAAAAATCATAATCCAGTATTCATAATTGATATTTGGACAAACACAATAACAACATATAAGAGAGGGACAGGGGGACTGATGCCATAAAGAAATCACCCTTTACTTAGTCTCGCCGATGGAGCGTACTGCTGTATATGTCGTATTGCTTGACCCGACTCTGCTCGACAGAACCTTCGGAGGACGCTTCCTCAGCCTAGTAACTGGGCTTTACCTTAATACCCAGCTTAAGCCCAGCCCTGTAGACTGACTCTTCGAACGCCTAGAGCCCTCTTAGGATCTCCTAACGAAATCCCGGGTATTCTATGAATACCAGAAACGAACCTATCTATCGAAGCCTAAGATATGAGACTATTTCTCAGAAACTAAGAAAAACGAAACACTAACTAGAAAGAAAGAAAACTTATACTAAACCCAAGTCTCTCAGTGACTTATGTACTCGAGAAAAGTGTACACTTGAAGTCACTAAATGACTCTAATCAAGTGGAGAGGGATGATTTCAACTGAGGAAGGCCTGGGGTATTTATAGCAGCTTCCTGGAGTGATTTTTCTTGAATTTCTGGGGTATTCAAGGCCTGGGACTTGAATTTCTGGTTCGGGATGCCCGTCCTAGATTGGGACGCCTGTCCTGGGATGTTGACCATGTCAGGACGCCCGTCCTGATTCGGGACGCCCTCCCCGAAGTCCGAACTTCTAAAAATTGCGTTTTTGCCCCAAAATTTGCTAGTTTCTTCTACGTTTCACATGATACTTCCAAAATCATAAAAACTGTGAAATTGAGTTAATAACGAACAATTAAGACCGATTTGCCCTCAATTTTACCCTAAATTATGCCTAAAAACATGCTAACAATGTGATATGATTTATGCATATCAACTATCGCCGGAGGTGACATCGGGAGCTGAGGGACCAGAGGCCACCAATTCCGTCGAGGAAGGGCGAAGGCGTGAAGTCCGTTGCCGCTGGCGTGGATGAAGTTGCTCTTCATCCACGATTATATCAGCATCCTCAGGGGAGTCGCGAACCATGTCCCCCCGAGGTTCAGTGGGAGCAAACCTGGGGGTCCTAGCTCGTGACCCCCCATACCTTGGACGTCGGGGGGTCCCATCCCGATGTGGTGTCTGGCTTGTCGAAGATGGGTAGGTCAGGACCGTGTCTCCTGCAGCGCCCCGATCAATCAACCTCGGGGGAAAGCGAGGAAGAGAGTCCAAGTGCGACTGTCGAGCATTCCTGCTCCCTTCACACTCTTTCCAAGCAACTCCGAACATTGTGGGCCCTAAATAAATAAATAAATAAAAACAAAGAAAAACATGTCAAAAAAAATGAGAATACGCAAAGTATAACGGTTACCCCGGCTAGTATGACAACCCTAGGTAGTAGAGGTGCACAGCCCGCACTGAATGGAGAAGGCCCCCTCGGGGTGTATGGTCCAATCTGAGTTAGCTCTTCAGGCTCTTCAGCTTAAAGCCTAACTCTCTCTCCTAGCATCTAACTCCGCACCTATCCCGCACCACTCCAAACTCCTCTCACTCAACAAGTCAGCCGAAGAGTATACTCGGGACTGATACTGATGACTCTCACCTAAGTCCCGAGTAATGATCTCAAGGAAGGACCTCTCGGATGGGTCTAGAGAAGGATGGATTGGAGGCCACTGACTATCTTCGTTAACAAAAGGACGAAAAGGGAAGCCCACCTTAGATTCGACCACTACCCACCTACCATTGAACTCTACTTTATTAGGAGGGGAGTAAAAGAGTTGAACCCTATTCCGGCGGGGTCAGAGCGAGAGGGTGTTATCGGACATGCGAAGTGCAGAAAGGAACATCCCCAGGATGTTCATGGAAAGTTCAAAGCCTAAACGGCGACCTAGACAGATTAAAGAAAAGAGGGTCCGGACAGCGTTGGGATGAAGTTGCCCAAGCTGCACGCGGGCGAACACTAGGAAATCCACAAAGGCCGGGTCCATGGGCAACCTGAGTCCCACTTCGAAGTGGGCCAGGGGAAGACGGATGTGTTTAGTAGACATCTTACCTATATCAAAAGCTACAAAGGTCCTATACACACTTCGGTCTATACCATATCGACGGATAAAAGACTTAAGTTGGTCGTAGGTAACTCTACTTCGGTAAAAAGGAAAGTCTGTGCCTAGGGGCCCAAGCACTATGTTGGAGTTGGTAAATATTTTGAGGACACTTCGGGGGCGAAGCCCTCGCCTAGGGGGTCCCACTGCCCGGACAGCGGGCGAGGGTTCCAGTGATATGTAGGGTTTAGGCCCATTGATATGTAGGGTTTAGGCCCAATGATATGTAGGGTTTAGGCCCAATGATATGTAGGGTTTAGGCGCCTATATATAGGGATATCATTGTAATGAGTTAATTGAACCAAGACATAATAATAGTGAATTCCGTTTTCAGGACGTAGCCCTAAATTGGGGTGAACCGGGATAAATCGTGTGTTTTTATTGTCTTATTACTTTTCAATTTCGTCTATCAAATTTATATTCTACATCGTTAAAATCCTGCACACCATAGGTCTTGAAGGAGCGGCAGCGGGGTCCTCTCTAGTCACCGTGGACGATACATCGCGAGCAAGCAAAGGGTCCCCGAAGCCCTCAGCCATCAACTCATTAACTTCCTCCCCTAGCCATATCTTCATGCTGACCAGCCATTGCCTACCTGCGAACGGAAGTTCAGCATTCAGAACTTCATTCAATGTCTACCCAGAAAAAGCTTACAGTTATATCTAAACCCAACCCTTGATCATCACAGCCCAGAAGAGGAAGAAAGAAAGGAACTAAAACTCAGTTTAAGTTCTACACCAATTCAAAGAGCCACCTCACATACGCAAAAACCCAGAGGATAGGCACACAAGGATACATGCATTCATCGCACACTACTGCTCAGAACAACAAAATAAAACCCCATTTTTACAAGAATGCCAGACAAAAATAATTGCGATAGAGAAACAGAAACAAGGAACTACTTACAACAAAAGAGACAAAACACACCTTTTTTTATTACCACAGACGTCTGAAACGGAGAGTGCGAGACTGAACTTGCGACAGGAACAAAGACAAAGGAATCTTCAGAAAAAGCTTGCAAAGCAGTAATGGCAGAGAAGTTTAGAAAGAAAAATCTGATAAAGGAGGAAGGAAATAAAAGATGCGTATAAAGGAAGTTTAAAACGGTTATAAAAGGTTGTACCTATAAAGCGCCATGATTATTTCCAAAGACCAACGCATCGGGTATGCAAAAAGGTGCTCTGGTGACTGACAATCTGGCACTTATGACAAAAGTCAAAAGCTGAAGAGACAGCCATCACTGTCAGAGACCCTAAGAGCACTTTGGTGACACACAACGTCCCCTCTGGGCGAAGTCCGCTGTGAAACTTTGGAAAGTCAGCTATCTAGCGAAGTATACCCTGAGGCGATGCTATACTTCGCTAAGGGGCCACTAAAGGGAAAATAGGACCCGCCAAGGGTAGAAACGTCATCTACATATCAGCATAAACCGCATAACGCCCGATACTTCGCGATTTGACTCAAAAGTCAAATTACGGACATAAAAAGTGGAACACAACCCCACTCGATCTAATAGTGGATTCCCACTCTCCCACTACTAAAGACCGTTTCCCACAATGGCATTCTCCTAAAGGCAACATCCGAAAACCCCACGAGCGGGATAAACACGATCACACCATCTCTCCCGCTTTCCTCGCCTAAGAATGAAGGCCATAAAAAGGGGGAAAGTGACAAAAGGTAGGTATTCAATCCCAAATATCCTAAACAGTTACTAATTCAATACCAAACTAACTTGATCATCGGAGAGTTCACGGGGATCCACGTCCCCACCGAACTTCCTCTGTTTTGAAGATTACCCATACTTCGAGATTCTCAGGGATTTTTGGAGTCACATTTACTTTTTTACCCTCAAAATATCCTAACCAATTTTGACGAATCAATAAATATATATATATATATATATATATTGATTCATCAAAAATTGGTTAGGATATTTTGAGGGTAAAAAAGTAAATGTGACTCCAGAAATCTTAGAGAATCCCGAAGTATGGGTAACCTGCAAAACAGAGGAAGTTCGGTGGGGACGTGGATCCCCGTGAACTCTCCGACGATCAAGTCAGTTTAGTATTGAATTGATAATTGTTTAGGATATCTGGGATTGGTTCCTTACCTTCGTCTGCTTCCTTCCTTTTTATAATCCTCCTCGATGGGAAGCTGTGGAAGGAAAGATGGGATCGTGTGTATTTACCTCGTGGGCTCGTTCGAGGTTGCCGTTGTGAGAAATGGTCTTTGCTGGTGGGAGAGTGGGGGTCCATGTTTGGATTGTGTGGGTTATGTAACCCACTTTTTATGCTAATGGCTTTGACTTTTGGGCCAAGCCGCGGTATATGCGGCAATGTGCTGATTAATCCGCTGTGTGGACGTTTCTGCCCCTGGCGGATATCTTTTTCCTTTCAGTGGCCCCTCAGCGAAGTGCAGCGTGGTTTGGTGTGGACTTCGCTGGATAGACCGGGTTACCGGGTTTCCAACTAGGCTTCCGATTTTTGTCCGCGGGAATCCGATGGCGACGACCGCTTTCCTGAAATCCTGCTGCGGTTCGAGCTTCGGCCAATGAGAGATGCCGCGTGGACGGGGTGACTTTAGGGCTTCTGATGGTGACGGCTGTCGCTTCACCATTTAATTTTGTAAGTCCCGAGGTGCCTTTTTGCAAACCTGAGACGTTGATCTCTGCGAGCAATCATGACACCTTTGTAAGTAACCTTCTATAACCGTTTCAAACCTCCCCCTTTTTTTTCTTTTCTTCTTCACGCATCCTCTACTTTCGTCCTCTTTCTCCAGACTTTTTCCTTTCGAAATTCTTCCGTGCCATTACTGTCGTGCAAGCCCTCTAAAGATTCTCTTTTTGTTTTCGTCGTAAGTTCAGTCTCACACCCACCATTTCAACCGCCTGCGATAACCTTAAAAGGTATGTTTTGTCCTTTTCGCTGTAGGTAGTTTCTATTTTACCGGTGTTTTTCTTTTCGTCCTTGTCTGGTTTTCCTGTTGGAATGTGGTTTTTCTTTGTCATTTGGGGCAATGGCTATGAAGGTTTATGTTTTTATTTGATTGTTGGGTCGTTTATGTATGTGGAGGTTTTAGGACTGGTGTGGAACTTGTATAGTTTAGTTGGTGCTTTTCCTAGGCTGTTATGGCTGAGGGTCAAAGGCTATTCCTGGGCAATCTTTTGGGTGACGTTTTGAATCCTTTGATTTTCTGCTTGCAGCTTGAACAATGGCTGACCAACAAGGAAATGTTGTCGGCGATGAAGTCCTAGAGTTGATGGTAGAGGGTTTTGGGGATCCTCTGCCTGCCCGCGAGGTGCCGTCTGCGGCGACTGAAGAGGACCCCACCGCTACTTCTTCTGGGCCCGTGGTGTTAGGGCCACTAGGTACGGACTTCTATTTACACCAAACTAAGATAACCCGTGACCAGCTTAAACATATTTTTCGCAAGTATGACATAGATAGGAGTACGTATAGGCTAGGTTTTCCCTTCGAGCTAGGTAGGATGTCTACCCGAAATGTCCCTGTCCCTTTAGCTCACTTCGGGGTGGGACTTAGGTTACCTATGGACCCCGCGTTTGTAGATTTCCTTGTATTTGCCCGCATAAAGCCCGGGCAACTTCACCCAAACGCCGTTTGTACTCTGTTTTCTTTGATTTGTCTGGGTCGCCGTCTAGGCTTCGAGCTTTCCATGAACATCTTGGGGATGTTCTTCTCCGCACTCCGCATGTCCGATAACACCTTCTCACTTCAGCCCCATAGGAATAAGGTCCAGCTCTTTGACTCCCCTCCCAACAAGGTGGATTTCAGGAGTAGGTGGGTGACGGTGGAGTCTAAGGTAGGCTTCCCGTTTCAGCCCTGTGTCAATGAAGGTAGGCCACTGTCCCCTGTCCATCCTTCTTCCTTGGACCCTTCTGAAAAGTCCTTCTTTGACCTCGTTACTCGGGACCTAGGGGGAAACCGGGATGGTCAGTCTCGAGTGTACTCCTCGAAAGATTTGTTGAGTGACTAGAGTCTAGAATGGTGTGGTATAGGGGCGGGGTTGGAGCCTAGGAAGAGGGAGTTAGGCTTTAGACCCGAGGTGCCTAATGCCGAATGGACCCGGGGGCCTCTTCTCCATCCAGTGTGACTCTTGCCCTCTGTCCTTATTTCTGGGTTGTCAACCAAGCCGGGGTAACTTTCACTTCGTCGTTCTTCTTTTACTTCGCGTATCATTGGGACACTTAACCGTTTTTTTTTCAGAGCCTGCTACTTTCAAGGGGGCTTGGAGGGAGCGTGAAGGGGGGAGAAGTGTGCGCCAATCACACTTGGACTCTCTTCCCCGCTTCCCACTTCGGCTAATTGACCGGGGTGCTGCTGGGGATACGCCTCTGTCGTATCCGTCCTCAGCAGGCCGGGCTTCACGCCGGGGTAGGTCCCCCCAACGTCCAAGGGAGGAAGGGTCACGGGCGAGGCCCAGCAAATCTGGTCCAACTAGAACTCGGCGGCCCATCATCCGTGATCCACTTGAGGAGGTGGAGTTGGTGGACGAGGAGCAGCTCAGACCTCGCCGACGCCAACGGACGTCATCGCCTGTCCGCTCGATGGAGATCATCCCAAGTCCTCCCGCCCCCGAAGTTATACCAGTTGTTACTCCACCAACGGAGGTGAGGGAGGAGATGCCATCCACTCCACCAACCGAAGGTGGGGAAGCTGAAGGGGACCTCGGTCCGTCATGGCTCAGACCGGAGTTCGTGATGCCCGCGGAGGAGGGGGCTCTGCGGGAGTTAGCCGCTGAGATCTCCCGCAGGACTCCTCCCCTCAATAACCTGCGTTTCACCAACCGGTATGCGGCATCATACATCGGGGGGGCCATCCTGGAGCGAGCAGTCGAGTTGGAATCCTTGGCCGGCATGGGTGAGTTGGATGTCGGCGAAGCCACCAATAGAGCCAGTGCCCTCCTAGCTCGGGTAAGGAGCTTAGCGTTTTTTACACCCCCTGATGCGTTCCGATTGGTATGCTAAAAGATAGGCTTTATTTACCTATATTGATTATGAGTAATTAAGGACTGAGTCTTACTAACTGTCACTTTAGCATTCAATTTATGTCACTTAATCAATCAGAACCTAAGGCAGAGTACCTATCGTGTAGCTAGTCTGTTGGAAAGTATCTACGATTTTATTTTATTAATATCGTACTCCCAGGGAAGTGGCAACGGCTTAGTAGTAACTAGCCTTTTATCCGAACTCCTATCGTATGATCCAGTTATGCAATCTTCATCAAATACTTTGATGAGAGGGTGATCCATTCTCCACTAGGTTTAAGTCTAATTAATCCCAAAAGTGTTTTATAGATGAGTCCTGATTCTATGTTATACTATTCCTATATGTTGATTGACCTATATTCGAATATTTTAGACATGTCTTGGCCTGGATTGCAACTATGTTCTGTGTCTAAAGGCTACCACATCTGAGTTTCTACGCTACCGCCCCATCGTTAAGGGTAACGGCCCTACTCACGGCTCGGACTAAAGTCAGCAATGAACGATACCCTATGTCACTTCGGTATCATGCTGCTCGTCTCATAACCGCCGGCATAACACTCTACTCAGCCTACCTAGACTACTTTCAACCAACAGGGTGTTCCGCAGATTATTTTATCTAGTATGGCAGACACCAATACTAATTGATGCCTGTTAAACTAAACAGGTTATGAATAGACCGTGGTTATGAGTTGTCTATAACCTTAAATTCAGTTTAAAAGAACGGCAATAGACATGCAGACATAATGAATATTTAAGCAGATGGCCATTTCCGGAAAAACATAACAACTTCAACATATAAACAAATATTCATAAGAATCGTAATCTGATATTCAAATTAATATTTAGATAAAACAATTCGTAAACATACAGAACCTCGTCTAGGGGAACCACTGTCATAAAGTAATCACCACTCTATGCAGGTCCAGCCGGCGCTGCAGCTCCTGTATGCTCCTGACTGCTCGATCCTACTCTGCTCGGCAGAGCCTTCGGAGAACGCTCCTCAGACCTAGTAGCAATTGTTTTACCTTACATCCCGGGCTTAAGCAAATTGCCCTAATCTAACTAAGAACACGCACCCTATCTCTCTCTTAGGATCTCCTAACGAAATCCCGAT
Source organism: Asclepias syriaca (assembly GCA_027405835.1). Lineage (NCBI taxonomy): Eukaryota > Viridiplantae > Streptophyta > Magnoliopsida > Gentianales > Apocynaceae > Asclepias > Asclepias syriaca. The sequence goes on from CM049930.1 coordinate 12,386,796, forward strand.
ATTCTATGAATACCAAAAACGAACCTATCTATCGAAGCCTAAGCTCTGAGACTATTTCTCAGAAACTAAGAAAACGAAACAAGAAAGAAAGAAAGAAAACTGAAACCCGAGTCTCTCAGTGACTTGTGTACTCAAGAATTATACACTGGAAGTCTCTGAATGACTCAGATCGAGTGGAGAGGAATGATTTCAACTCCTGGAGGCCTGGGGTATTTATAGTAGCTTTCTGGAGTGAAAAATTCCAAAAAATTCGATGTGGGACAAATTCTGGTGCTTCGGGACACCCGTCCTGGATTGGGACGCCCGTCCTGGTGGCTTGACTGGGTCGGGACGCCCGTCCCGGACCGTTGACCAAGTCAGCATTTCCAAAAATTGCATTTTTGCCCCAAAATTTGCTGTTTTCATCCAATTTGCTCCTGAAACTTCCAAAATCGAAATTTAAGCAATTTTATGTCAATTTGATTCAATTAAGATCAAATACATTCAAATATTGCCCTAATTTATGTCTAAAAACATGCTAAAAAGGGTATATGATTTGTGCACATCAAATAACCCCACACTTAGCTTTTTGCTTGTCCTCAAGCAAAGTCTACCTGAAGTTAGTGATTTAAATCATATGTGCAGTCACTTAAATTTTCTAGACATGTTTTTACTCCAAAAGTTATTCAGACAATTCTTAACACAGGTCTGACTGGTTAGGTTGCTATGACAAGGTCTCAAATGTCTCTAGCAGATTGTTACAATCAAGCAGGAAACAACTTAACAACTAGGTTGAACTTTTTCTCAGTCACAAGGTCTTCCTGATGTGTAGTGTGTGTACTAGCCTAGACCAGATAGTCAACACAATAAACTCTTCTTAACTACTACCAGATAATATTTCGACCCGTCGCTAGACATACTAACAACAGACAACTTTCTGAGTTCTGAGCCTTGGTGATCATATTTGTAATTATTTAGCATTTTATGATTTTTCTTTTATAGATCTTTCAGGGTATTTTGAGTCTGCTTAGAACACGTCAACTTCAACTACCCATGTAGCGAGTCCCACTCCGATGACTCCCAGATCTACACGACCTTAGGGCATCAGGCTTTAAGTTCCCCGAAGGAGTGGTGCTCGAGTAGCGAAGGCCGCTGGCAAACTACCCTTATTTAATTTACTCTCTTTTGTTTCTTTTCACTTTTAGCTCAGAGTCTCATCTAGTCATTCTAATTGTCAATACATCCTCAACTGGTCTAATCTTATCTAGTTAAGTTTTGAAAAGGTAATTGGTCGAGGTCTCTAATCCAGACTAAGTTGTGCTCATTTATCAGGAATTCCCTATTCCTAATCAATAAGTTCAAAATAGTCATCACATTGTCTCCTACTAACCATAACATTCTACCTACATATCATGGACATAAGCAACGTTTAACCAATCATACTGCATTTTGAAGTCTGAAAGAATGAAAAATTTTGAAAAATTTTGGAAGGGTGTGAAAATACGGGGAAAACAAGCAAAATCATGCAAAAATTTTCTCAAACTACTACAGTGCACTGTGCACTGCTACCCCACACTTAAGTCTGACACTGTCCTCAGTGTTCATGCATATCTAAGTTACCCCACACTTATTTGAAAATAAGAAATAAAAACAAAACAAAGAACTCTTACCCCACACTTATTCGACTAACTAAGGGTAAGAGAAAAAATAAAACAACCAACAAAACAAGACACAAAAATGAAGAAAATAAAAGTAAAGGAAGATGAGATTAGAAAAACTCCCTTCTTGCCTCGAGCAGAAGGGTTTTCTCTGATCTGTCAATTGGCTCTTCACCTTAGCCATGTGCTATTGCTGAGGCATTCTTGACTCTGTAAGCTCTAGATACTGGAACGGATGACGTCAGCTTCGATCCTTCATCGTCGAGCTCTAGGTAGTGGCCTATTCATTTGATGAATGGCTCGAGCCCCACGGACTGCTTCCTCGACTCATTTGTAAGATTTCTCACAATCATAGCAACGTGTCCAGGAGGAACGTGTCTAGGAATGAGGTTTCTTGGGATTTGTGTGCCTTCCTGCCAATGTTAGTAAAGGTATTGCATGCAAGTCTCGAATGGAAGAAAAGATACCTAAAGTTTTGGCGAAGCTGTGGTGGTAGGGGGCTCCAGTTGTGTAGATCTGGGCCCAAGTATTTGAGACTTCCTCGGGGAAGTTTCTCACAGCTGATTGGTATGCAGGGAATGCAAGCTCCTCCATTGCTATGCTCCTGATACAACGCCAAATTCCTCTATATCCTTCGACCGTTCGTTACCTCTTAGTAGATCACTTGCTTGCACTGGTCTGGCTTTAATTGTTGGCAGTATCTCATCTATTGATTCTGCGAGTGTGGGTTTTGCTGTGGTGGTGTCTTCTGAAAGTTTCCAGCTTCCGAATTACTCCTCAGCTAAATCCCGTATGATTCCTCTAGTTGGAATTGTATGTATTTCCCATTGGAGCAGCTTTCTGCAGTAACCTACTCCTACCTCTTTTAGAATGGTCAGTCATTCCCATAGCAATCCCTGCTAAAGTGTGGTACTTAGCAGACTTCACAGATTTGATACACAGGCTGAACATTTCGTCCTAAAACATTGGCACTCTGAATCTGGAAAACAACTAGAATCTTGTTGGGGTAGATGATCTCTGAAGGATGTGTTACATGTTATTTGGCAAGCATCGTAAGACTGTATCAGAGATACAAAATCCTTGAATATAGTGGGTCAACAAGATCCTGCTTTCAACACTTTCTGGACAGTGTTGATAGCCATCAATTGGTCTCCCGTAGATTCTTTTAGGGCAATGCTCCAAAATCTTGTGTCCTTCATCTTCTGAGACACATCTTCTGATCAACTGATCTGCAAAAATTTGAAATAGAAGAGAAACTGCCCAGTAGTAATATTTCAAATCAGCAAAGAATTTCTTCTTTTGCTGATAAGTCATATCACTTGGAACTTATTCAGTGACTAGATAATTTGCAATAAACCACAGATGAAATTATTATACATAGCAAACAATGCAAATAAGTTTTCATCCAAAATTTATCAGTATTACACTAGCCTCTAACTCGGGGTTTTCTAATCTAGACCAATGGTTTGCTTTCTAGATTTTCAACCCTTTTTCTTACCCCTTCTTTCTATATCAAACTCAGGTAACAATAAAACCTAACTTAATCAATTATAGTTCAGTATCAGTTTTATTGAACACAGACATCTCAGAGTGATCAGTGTAACCTATTCTTTTTAGACATGACTAGATAAGATTAGGATTTATCATACACGAACTTTCTTATCATGTTTCTGTCTAAAACAATTCTTACTACATCACATATTCATTCAAAAAGAAGATTTCAATCAGGTGATGTCATAATGGGTGCAATAATTCCTTTTGGTTTTAAAACTTCTCATGCAATCATCAGCAAAACAAAAGGAACATCCGTTTTCCAATAGAACATTCAAAGGTCTGGCTATTAAGGAAAAACTATTTCATAACTCATCCTAATAAGGCCGGCATGACTCTAAGAAAATTCTAAAATAGAGTTTCTTCCCGATAAAAATCTAAGCCAACATTTTACAACTCAGAAGAAAATATATTTTGTCCTCATTTCCATTTTTATTTCTTTGAAATTAAATAAAGGAAGAAAAACACGAAAAATAGCAACTAAGAAAACAAAAAACAAGAGATAGGGAAAAGGAACGACTCACCGTTGAGCAAGAAAGATACATTCTTTTTGGGATTTTAAATTTTAAAATTTTTTTTTCTCTTTTTTTTTCGAAAGCAGTTAAATTTCCTCAATATGGTTTTAGAATGATTTTCTAAAATTTGATTATCCTAAGTGTCTTAATTTCAGATATTATCTAAAATCAATTAGTTATGATAATCCTATATTTCGGAAACTGATTGTCTAACTGGTATAACATAAGTGTTGGGTCTAAAGTCTAGGTTACTACCGTTACCTATCATAAGCCTCTAGAATTTTGATCAGGAATCCTAAATTCATTATGATATTTCCCCGACAACGGCGCCAAAAATCTGATGTGGTTTCCGACCGATGTGCTAAATAGGTGTTATTTTACCCTATGTTGATTATGAGTAATTAAGGACTGAGTCTTACTAACTGTCACTTTAGCATTCAATTTATGTCACTTAATCAATCAGAACCTAAGGCAGAGTACCTATCGTGTAGCTAGTCTGTTGGAAAGTATCTACGATTTTATTTTATTAATATCGTACTCCCAGGGAAGTGGCAACGGCTTAGTAGTAACTAGCCTTTTATCCGAACTCCTATCTTATGATCCAGTTATGCAATCTTCATCAAATACTTTGATGAGAGGGTGATCCATTCTCCACTAGGTTTAAGTCTAATTAATCCCAAAAGTGTTTTATAGATGAGTCCTGATTCTATGTTATACATTCCTATGTTGATTGACCTATATTCGATATTTTAGACATGTCTTGGCCTGGATTGCAACTATGTTCTGTGTCTAAAGGCTACCACATCTGAGTTTCTACGCTACCGCCCCATCGTTAAGGGTAACGGCCCTACTCACGGCTCGGACTAAAGTCAGCAATGAACGGTACCCTATGTCACTTCGGTATCATGCTGCTCGTCTCATAACCGCCGGCATAACACTCTACTCAGCCTACCTAGACTACTTTCAACCAACAGGGTGTTCCGCAGATTTTATCTAGTATGGCAGACACCAATACTAATTGATGCCTGTTAAACTAAACAGGTTATGAATAGACCGTGGTTAGGAGTTGTCTATAACCTTAAAATCAGTTTAAAAGAATGGTAATAGACATGCAGACATAATGAATATTTAAGCAGATGGCCATTTCCGGAAAAACATAACAACTTCAACATATAAACAAATATTCATAAGAATCGTAATCTGATATTCAAATTAATATTTAGATAAAACAATTCGTAAACATACAGAACCTCGTCTAGGGGAACCACTGTCATAAAGTAATCACCACTCTATGCAGGTCCAGCCGGCGCTGCAGCTCCTGTATGCTCCTGACTGCTCGATCCTACTCTGCTCGGTAGAGCCTTCGGAGAACGCTCCTCAGACCTAGTAGTAATTGCTTTACCTTACATCCCGAGCTTAAGCAAATTGCCCTAATCTGACTAAGAACACGCACCCTATCTCTCTCTTAGGATCTCCTAACGAAATCCCGGTATTCTATGAATACCAAAAACGAACCTATCTATCGAAGCCTAAGCTCTGAGACTATTTCTCAGAAACTAAGAAAACGAAACAAGAAAGAAAGAAAGAAAACTGAAACTGAAACCCGAGTCTCTCAGTGACTTGTGTACTCAAGAATTGTACACTGGAAGTCTCTGAATGACTCAGATCGAGTGGAGAGGAATGATTTCAACTCCTGGAGGCCTGGGGTATTTATAGTAGCTTTCTGGAGTGAAAAATTCCAAAAAATTCGATGTGGGACAAATTCTGGTGCTTCGGGACACCCGTCCTGGATTGGGACGCCCGTCCTGGTGGCTTGACTGGGTCGGGACGCCCGTCCCGGACCGTTGACCAAGTCAGCATTTCCAAAAATTGCATTTTTGCCCCAAAATTTGCTGTTTTCGTCCAATTTGCTCCTGAAACTTCCAAAATCGAAATTTAAGCAATTTTATGTCAATTTGATTCAATTAAGATCAAATACATTCAAATATTGCCCTAATTTATGTCTAAAAACATGCTAAAAAGGGTATATGATTTGTGCACATCACCCCCCTTTTTTTGCTTGTGTTTTTTTTTGTTAACTCTTTCCTTGTCTTCGTAGATTACTACTTTCCTCCTCTACATCTCCCGCTCTCACTCTTCGGCGGAGGAGGGAAGGGCAGTTGCTGTCGAGTGGCGGGCTACGCACGAGCCACGCCTGGTCGCCCTGGAATCCGAGGTGAGGGATCAGGCTGCTCGCGTGGAGCTCACAGAGTTAGAGAAGTTGCAACTCACCAGCGAGGTTGCTGACTTGAAGGAAAAAATGCGGAAGGCTGAAGAAGAAATGGCGGAGTTGCGGGCTGTCAACGCTCAATTGAACACAGCCCGGGATGAGGCAGTGGCAAGCAAACTTTCAGTCCAAGAAGAGCTCAAGTATTGTAAGTCGGCGAGGTTCAAGAAAAACATCATTGACGACTTCAAGAGCTCCGCCGAATATCACGCAGAGATTGGGCGAGAAGCTGGCTCTTTCTTGGACAAGGGCTGTGTTTACATTATTCGGCAGCTCCACCCTCACTTTGAAGACAAAGGCGTCCTAGTGCGGGCCTACCAAGCGAACTTCGTCAACGAAGCCTGCAGACAAGGGGCAGACTTCGTGCCATTTACTGATGAAGAGTTGGAGGTACTCCGGGAACGTGACGAGGAGAGAGGGAAGCCACACTGGGAAGCTCCTCAGCCTTCTGTTCCAACCTTCTGGGAGATGTTGGACGGCTCTTGCTCATCTTGACACGTTTCCCCCTTTGTAATTATTTTTTGTATACGACATTATACCTTTTCTTTTTGATGAATAGAAAATCTATTTTGTTTAACGTTGTCTTCCAAGAAATATTCTAATGCGTAAAACGTGTATCTCCATACTTCGTACTAATCATTGTCCAAAAAATTGCAAGTCTTCACTTCGTAATCTTAATTTCAAAAATACGGCGACTTCAGAACTTCTTCGCTTAACTCACCCACCGTCTTCACTTAAGATAACTTCAGTTTCCCGAGGCGCAGCTCGGTACTTCACCAAGTTTAAGCATAATTTATGATAGTTTAAAAACTTCTCGAGCCGTAACCCGGTACTTAAATTGATTCCACCATAGGTTTTCACCCATGGTAATATAACGAGCTTCCCTAGCCGTAGCTTGGTACTTGTGAAATTCGGAAATCTTCCCGAGCCGTAGCTCGGTACTTACATTAATTTAAAACTCTTCCCTGGCCATAGCCCGGTACTTATTGATGCGTTCTGATTGGTATGCTAAAAGATAGGCTTTATTTACCTATGTCGATTATGAGTAATTAAGGACTAAGTCTTACTAACTGTCACTTAGCATTCAATTATTGTCACTTAATCAATCAGAACCTAAGGCAGAGTACCTATCGTGTAGCTAGTCTGTTGGAAAGTATCTACGATTTTATTAAGTTAAATATCGTACTCCCAGGGAAGTGGTAACGGCTTAGTAGTAACTAGCCTTTTATCATAACTCTTATCTTATGATCCAGTTATGCAATCTTCATCAATAACTTTGATGAGAGGGTGATCCATTCTCCACTAGTTTTAAGTCATCATTTGCAAAGTTTCTCGTAATCATAGCAACGTGTCCAGAGGAACGTGTCTAGGAATAAGACTTCTTTGGATTGGTGTGCATACCTGCCAATGTCAGTGAAGGTATTGCATGCAATTTTCGAATGGCAGAAAAGATACCTGAAGCTTTGGCGAAGCCGTGGTGGTAGGAGGCTCCAGTGGCGTAGATTTGGGCCCAAGTATTTGAAACTTCCTCGGGGAGGTTTCTCACAACTGATTGTATGCAGGGGATGCAAGCTCCTCCATTGCTATGCTCCTGATACAATGCCAAATTCCTCTATATCATTCGACCGTTCGATACCACTTGGTAGATCACTTGCTTGCACTGGTCTAACTTTAATTGTTGCCAGTATCTCATCTGTTGATTCTGCGGGTAGGGGTTTTTCTGTGGTGGTATCTTCTGAAAGTTTTCCAGCTTCCGAATTATTCCTCAGCTAAATCCCGTATGATTCCTCTAGTTGGGATTGTATGCATTTCCCATCGGAGTAGCATTCTGCAGTAACCTACTCCTACCTCTTTTTGGAATGGTTCGTATTTCATTCCCATAGCAATCCCTGCTAAAGTGAAGTACATGGCAGACTTCACAAATTTGATACACAGACTGAACGTTTCTTCCTAAGACATTGGCACTTTGAATCTGGAAAACAACTTCTCATAGAATCTGCACATGACTTTAACATCATTAGTAGGTAATGCCTGTGGTTCAGGCCATTTTTGATAAGTGTTCCACGACTACTATGATGTAATTATTTTCAAAGGAAGAAGGGAAAAGGATTCAATCAATACCTCAGATATTAAATATTTCAAGACTATATACCTTGCTGGGGTAGGCGATCTCTGGAAGAGGTGTTACTTGTTATTTGGCAAGCATTGCAGGACTGTATCAGAGATACAAAATCCTTGAATATGGTGGGTCAACAAGATTCTACTTCCAACACTTTCCGGACAGTCTTGATAGCAGTTAATTGGTCTCCCATAGATTCCTGCAATGCTTCAGAATCATGTGGCCTTTGCCTTCCGAGATACATCTTCTGATCAACTGATCTGCAAAGATTTGAAATAGAAGAGAAATCTGCCCAATAGTAATATTTCAAATCAGCGAAGAATTTCTTCTTTCGTTGATAAGTCACATTACTTGGAACTCATTCAGTGACTAGATAATTTGCAACAACAATAAACCACAGATGAGACTTATCATACATAGCAAACAATGCAAATAAGTTTTCATCAAAAATTTATCAGTATTACAATAGCCTCTAACTCGGGGTTTTCTAATATAGACAAATGGTTTGCTTTCTAGATTTTCAACCCTTCTTCTTATCCCTTCATTCTATATCAAATCCAAGTAAGAATAAAACTTAACTTAATCAATTATGGTTCAGCATTAGTTTTATTGAACACAGATATCTCAGAGTGATCGGTGTAGCCTATTGTTTTTAGACAAGACTAGATAAGATTGGAATTTATCATATATGAACTTTCTTATCATGTTTCTGTCCTAAAACAATTCTTACTACATCATTACATCACATATTCATTCAAAAAGCAAATTTCAATCAGGTGATGCCATAATGGGTGCAGTAATTCCTTTTGGTTTAAAAGATCTAATGCAATTATCAGCAAAACAAAGGGAACATCCTTTTTTCAATAGAACATTCAGAGGTCTGGCTATTAAGGAAAAATTATTTCATAACTCGTCCTAATAAAGCCGGCATGACTCTAAGAAAATTCTAGAATGGAGTTTCTTCTCGATAAAAATATAAGCTAAAAATTTTACAACTCAGAAGAAAATATATTTTATCCTCATTTGCATTTTTATTTCTTCGAAATAATAGAAAAACACGAAAAAGAGAAACTAAGAAAACAACTAAGAAAGAACAAGAGACAGGGAAAAGAACAACTTACCATTGACCAAGAAAAATACATTTTTTTCGGGTTTTAAATTTTTTAAAAAGAAAATTCTTTTTTTTCGAAAGTAGTTAAATTTCCTCAATATGGTTTTAGAATGATTTTCTAAAATTTGATTATCATAAGTGTCTTAATTTTAGATAATATCTAAAATCAATTAGTTATGATAACCCTATATTTCAGAAATTGATTGTCTAACTAGCATAAAATAAGTGTTGGGTCAAAGGTCTAGGTTACTACCGTTACCTATCATAAGTTTCTAGAATTTTGATCAGGAATCCTAAGTTCATTATGATATTTCCCCGGCAACGGCGCCAAAAATCTGATGTGTTTCCGACTGATATGCTAAATATGTGTTATTTTACCCTATGTTGATTATGAGTAATTAAGGACTGAGATTGACTAATTGTCACATTTAGTCTCTATGGTGTCACTTAATCAGCCAGAACCTAAGGCAGAGTACCTATCGTGTAGCTAGTCTGTTGGAAAGTATCTACGATTTTACTAAGTTAAATATCGTACTCACAGGGAAGTGGTAACGGCTTAGTAGTAACTAGCCTTTTATCCTAACTCTTATCTTATGATCCAATTATGCAATCGTCATCAATAACTTTGATGAGAGGGGGATCCATTCTCCACTAGGTTTAAGTCTAATTAAGCCTAAAAGTGTTTTATAGATAACGTCTTGATTCTATATTATATTGTTCCTACATGTTGATTGACCTATCTTCGAGTATTTTAGATGCATCTTAGCCTGGATTGCAACTATGTTCTGAGTTTAAAGGTGTACCACATCTGAGTAATCTGATAAACTGCCCTACCTTAATGATGGCCCTACTCACGGTTCGAGCTAAAGGCATCCATGAAAGCCCTATGTCACTTCGGGGATCATGCCCCTCGCCCTAACGTCTGCATAAACGCTCTACTCAGCCTACCTAGATTACTCTAACAAACAGGGTGTTCCGCAAGTTATTTTATCTAGTATGGCAGACACCAATACTAATTGATGCCTGTTAAACTAAACAGGTTATGAATAGACCGTGGTTAGGAATTGTCTATAACCCTAATTTTAGTTTAAAAGAAACTACATTAAACATGCAGACATAGTGAATATTAAGCAGGTGGCCATTTCCGAAAAATTATAAGCACTTCAACATATAAAACAAATATTCATAAAAATCATAATCCAGTATTCATAATTGATATTTGGACAAACACAATAACAACATATAAGAGAGGGACAGGGGGACTGATGCCATAAAGAAATCACCCTTTACTTAGTCTCGCCGATGGAGCGTACTGCTGTATATGTCGTATTGCTTGACCCGACTCTGCTCGACAGAACCTTCGGAGGACGCTTCCTCAGCCTAGTAACTAGGCTTTACCTTCATACCCAGCTTAAGCCCAGCCCTGTAGACTGACTCTTCGAACGCCTAGAGCCCTCTTAGGATCTCCTAACGAAATCCCGGGTATTCTATGAATACCAGAAACGAACCTATCTATCGAAGCCTAAGATATAAGACTATTTCTCAGAAACTAAGAAAAACGAAACACTAACTAGAAAGAAAGAAAACTTATACTAAACCCAAGTCTCTCAGTGACTTATGTACTCGAGAAAAGTGTACACTTGAAGTCACTAAATGACTCTGATCAAGTGGAGAGGGATGATTTCAACTGAGGAAGGCCTGAGGTATTTATAGCAGCTTCCTGGAGTGATTTTTCTTGAATTTCTGGGGTTTTCAAGGCCTGGGACTTGAATTTCTGGTTCGGGACGCCCGTCCTGGGATGTTGACCATGTCAGGACGCCCGTCCTGATTCGGGACGCCCTCCCCGAAGTCCGAACTTCTAAAAGTTGCGTTTTGCCCCAAAATTTGCTATTTTCTTCTACGTTTCACTTGACACTTCCAAAATCATAAAAACTGTGAAATTGAGTTAATAACGAACAATTAAGACCGATTTGCCCTCAATTTTACCCTAAATTATGCCTAAAAACATGCTAACAATGTGATATGATTTATGCATATCAACTATCGCCGGAGGTGACATCGGGAGCTGAGGGACCAGAGGCCACCAATTCCGTCGAGGAAGGGCGAAGGCGTGAAGTCCGTTGCCGCTGGCGTGGATGAAGTTGCTCTTCATCCACGATTATATCAGCATCCTCAGGGGAGTCGCGAACCATGTCCCCCCGAGGTTCAGTGGGAGCAAACCTGGGGGTCCTAGCTCGTGACCCCCCATCCCTTGGACGTCGGGGGGTCCCATCCCGATGTGGTGTCTGGCCTGTCGAAGATGGGTAGGTCAGGACCGTGTCTCCTGCAGCGCCCCGGTCAATCAACCTCGGGGGAAAGCGAGGAAGAGAGTCCAAGTGCGACTGTCGAGCATTCCTGCTCCCTTCACACTCTTTCCAAGCAACTCCGAACATGGTGGGCCCTAAATAAATAAATAAATAAAAACAAAGAAAAACATGTCAAAAAAAATGAGAATACGCAAAGTATAACGGTTACCCCGGCTAGTATGACAACCCTAGGTAGTAGAGGTGCACAGCCCGCACTGAATGGAGAAGGCCCCCCCTGGGTGTATGGTCCAATTTGAGTTAGGCTCTTCAGGCTTAAAGCCTAACTTTCTCTTCCTAGCATCTAACTCCGCACCTATCCCGCACCACTCCAAACTCCTCTCACTCAACAAGTCAGCCGAAGAGTATACTCGGGACTGATACTGATGACTCTCACCTAAGTCCCGAGTAATGATCTCAAGGAAGGACCTCTCGGATGGGTCTAGAGAAGGATGGATTGGAGGCCACTGACTATCTTCGTTAACAAAAGGACGAAAAGGGAAGCCCACCTTAGATTCGACCACTACCCACCTACCATTGAACTCTACTTTATTAGGAGGGGAGTAAAAGAGTTGAACCCTATTCCGGCGGGGTCAGAGCGAGAGGGTGTTATCGGACATGCGAAGTGCAGAAAGGAACATCCCCAGGATGTTCATGGAAAGTTCAAAGCCTAAACGGCGACCTAGACAGATTAAAGAAAAGAGGGTCCGGACAGCATTGGGATGAAGTTGCCCAAGCTGCACGCGGGCGAACACTAGGAAATCCACAAAGGCCGGGTCCATGGGCAACCTGAATCCCACTTCGAAGTGGGCCAGGGGAAGACGGATGTGTTTAGTAGACATCTTACCTATATCAAAAGCTACAAAGGTCCTATACACACTTCGGTCTATACCATATCGACGGATAAAAGACTTAAGTTGGTCGTAGGTAACTCTACTCCGGTAAAAAGGAAAGTCTGTGCCTAGGGGCCCAAGCACTATGTTGGAGTTGGTAAATATTTTGAGGACACTTCGGGGGCGAAGCCCTCGCCTCGGGGGTCCTACTGCCCGGACAGCGGGCGGGGGTTCCAGTGATATGTAGGGTTTAGGCCCAATGATATGTAGGGTTTAGGCGCCTATATATAGGGATATCATTGTAATGAGTTAATTGAACCAAGACATAATAATAGTGAATTCCGTTTTCAGGACGTAGCCCTAAATTGGGGTGAACCGGGATAAATCGTGTGTTTTTATTGTCTTATTACTTTTCAATTTCGTCTATCAAATTTATATTCTACATCGTTAAAATCCTGCACACCATAGGTCTTGAAGGAGCGGCAGCGGGGTCCTCTCTAGTCACCGTGGACGATACATCGCGAGCAAGCAAAGGGTCCCCGAAGCCCTCAGCCATCAACTCATTAACTTCCTCCCCTAGCCATATCTTCATGCTGACCAGCCATTGCCTACCTGCGAACGGAAGTTCAGCATTCAGAACTTCATTCAATGTCTACCCAGAAAAAGCTTACAGTCATATCTAAACCCAACCCTTGATCTTCACAGCCCAGAAGAGGAAGAAAGAAAGGAACTAAAACTCAGTTTAAGTTCTACACCAATTCAAAGAGCCACCTCACATACGCAAAAACCCAGAGGATAGGCACACAAGGATACATGCATTCATCGCACACTACTGCTCAGAACAACAAAATAAAACCCCATTTTTACAAGAATGCCAGACAAAAATAACTGCGATAGAGAAACAGAAACAAGGAACTACTTACAACAAAAGAGACAAAACACACCTTTTTTTATTACCACAGACGTCTGAAACGGAGAGTGCGAGACTGAACTTGCGACAGGAACAAAGACAAAGGAATCTTCAGAAAAAGCTTGCAAAGCAGTAATGGCAGAGAAGTTTAGAAAGAAAAATCTGATAAAGGAGGAAGGAAATAAAAGATGCGTATAAAGGAAGTTTAAAACGGTTATAAAAGGTTGTACCTATAAAGCGCCATGATTATTTCCAAAGACCAACACATCGGGTATGCAAAAAGGTGCTCTGGTGACTGACAATCTGGCACTTATGACAAAAGTCAAAAGCTGAAGAGACAGCCATCACTGTCAGAGACCCTAAGAGCACTTTGGTGACACACAACGTCCCCTCTGGGCGAAGTCCGCTGTGAAACTTTGGAAAGTCAGCTATCTAGCGAAGTACACCCTGAGGCGATGCTATACTTCGCTAAGGGGCCACTAAAGGGAAAATAGGACCCGCCAAGGGTAGAAACGTCATCTACATATCAGCATAAACCGCATAACGCCCGATACTTCGCGATTTGACTCAAAAGTCAAATTACGGACATAAAAAGTGGAACACAACCCCACTCGATCTAATAGTGGATTCCCACTCTCCCACTACTAAAGACCGTTTCCCACAATGGCATTCTCCTAAAGGCAACATCCGAAAACCCCACGAGCGGGATAAACACGATCACACCATCTCTCCCGCTTTCCTCGCCTAAGAATGAAGGCCATAAAAAGGGGGAAAGTGACAAAAGGTAGGTATTCAATACCAAACTAACTTGATCATCGGAGAGTTCACGGGCATCCACATCCCCACCGAACTTCCTCTGTTTTGAAGATTACCCATACTTCGGGATTCTCAAGGATTTTTGGAGTCACATTTACTTTTTTACCCTCAAAATATCCTAACCAATTTTTGACGAATCAATAAATAAATATATTATATATAATATATATATTGATTCGTCAAAAATTGGTTAGGATATTTGAGGGTAAAAAAGTAAATGTGACTCCAGAAATCTTAGAGAATCCCGAAGTATGGGTAACCTGCAAAACAGAGGAAGTTCGGTGGGGACGTGGATCCCCGTGAACTCTCCGATGATCAAGTCGGTTTGGTATTGAATTGATAATTGTTTAGGATATCTGGGATTGGTTCCTTACCTTCATCTGCTTCCTTCCTTTTTATAATCCTCCTCGATGGGAAGCGGTGGAAGGAAAGATGGGATCGTGTGTATTTACCTCGTGGGCTCGTTCGAGGTTGCCGTTGTGAGAAACGATCTTTGCTGGTGGGAGAGTGGGGGTCCATGTTTGGATTGTGTGGGTTATGTAACCCACTTTTTATGCTAATGTCTTTGACTTTTGGGCCAAGCCGCGGTATATGCGGCAATGTGCTGATTAATCCGCTGTGTGGACGTTTCTGCCCCTGGCGGATATATTTTTCCTTTCAGTGGCCCCTCAGCGAAGTGCAGCGTGGTTTGGTGTGGACTTCGCTGGATAGACCGGGTTACCGGGTTTCCAACTGGGCTTCCGATTTTTGTCCGCTGGAATCCGATGGCGACGACCGCTTTCCTGAAATCCTGCTGCGGTTCGAGCTTCGGCCAATGAGAGATGCCGTGTGGACGGGGTGACTTTAGGGCTTCTGATGGTGACGGCTGTCGCTTCACCATTTAATTTTGTAAGTCCCGAGGTGCCTTTTTGCAAACCTGAGACGTTGATCTCTGCGAGCAATCATGACACCTTTGTAAGTAACCTTCTATAGCCGTTTCAAACCTCCCCCTTATTTTTCTTTTCTTCTTCACGCATCCTCTACTTTCGTCCTCTTTCTCCAGACTTTTTCCTTTTGAAATTCTTCCCTGCCATTACTGTCGTGCAAGCCCTCTGAAGATTCTCTTTTTGTTTTCGTCGTAAGTTCAATCTCACACCCACCATTTCAACCACCTGCGATAACCTTAAAAGGTATGTTTTGTCCTTTTCGTTGTAGGTAGTTTCTATTTTACCGGTGTTTTTCTTTTCGTACTTGTCTGGTTTTCATGTTGGAATGTGGTTTTTCTTTGTCATTTGGGGCAATGGCTATGAAGGTTTATGTTTTTATTTGATTGTTGGGTCATTTATGTATGTGGAGGTTTTAGGACTGGTGTGGAATTTGTATAGTTTGGTTGGTGCTTTTCCTAGGCTGTTATGGCTGAGGGTCAAAGGCTATTCCTGGGCAATCTTTTGGGTGACGTTTTGAATCCTTTGATTTTCTGCTTGCAGCTTGAACAATGGCTGACCAACAAGGAAATGTTGTCGGCGATGAAGTCCTAGAGTTAATGGCAGAGGGTTTTGGGGATCCTCTGCCTGCCCGCGAGGTGCCGTCTGCGGCGACTGAAGAGGACCCCACCGCTACTTCTTCTGGGCCCGTGGTGTTAGGGCCACTAGGTACGGACTTCTGTTTACACCAAACTAAGATAACCCGTGACCAGCTTAAACATATTTTTCGCAAGTATGACATAGATAGGAGTACGTATAGGCTAGGTTTTCCCTTTGAGCTAGGTAGGATGTCTACCCGAAATGTCCCTGTCCCTTTAGCTCACTTCGAGGTGGGACTTAGGTTACCTATGGACCCCGCGTTTGTAGATTTCCTTGTATTTGCCCGCATACAGCCCGGGCAACTTCACCCAAACGCCGTTCGTACTTTGTTTTCTTTGATTTGTCTGGGTCGCCGTCTAGGCTTCAAGCTTTCCATGAACATCTTGGGGATGTTCTTCTCCGCACTTCGCATGTCCGATAACACCTTCTCACTTCAGCCCCGTAGGAATAAGGTCCAGCTCTTTGACTCCCCTCCCAACAAGGTGGATTTCAGGAGTAGGTGGGTGACGGTGGAATCTAAGGTAGGCTTCCCGTTTCAGCCCTGTGTCAATGAATGTAGGCCACTGTCCCCTGTCCATCCTTCTTCCTTGGACCCTTATGAAAAGTCCTTCTTTGACCTCGTTACTCGGGACCTAGGGGGAAACCGGGATGGTCAGTCTCGAGTGTACTCCTCGAAAGATTTGTTGAGTGACTAGAGTCTAGAATGGTGTGGTATAGGGGCAGGGTTGGAGCCTAGGAAGAGGGACTTAGGCTTTAGACCCGAGGTGCCTATTGCCGAATGGACCATACACTCCGGGGGCCTCTTCTCCATCCAGTGTGACTCTTGCCCCCCGTCCTTGTTTCTGGGTTGTCAACCAAGCCGGGGTAACTTTCACTTCGTCGTTCTTCTTTTACTTCGCGTATCATTGGGACACTTAACCATTTTTTTTTCAGAGCCTGCTACTTTCAAGGGGGCTTGGAGGGAGCGTGAAGGGGGGAGAAGTGTGCGCCAATCACACTTGGACTCTCTTCCCCGCTTCCCACTTCGGCTAATTGACCGGGGTGCTGCTGGGGATACGCCTCTGTCGTATCCGTCCTCAGCAGGCCGGGCTTCACGCCGGGGTAGGTCCCCCCAACGTCCAAGGGAGGAAGGGTCACGGGCGAGGCCCAGCAAATCTAGTCCAACTAGAACTCGGCGGCCCATCATCCGTGATCCACTTGAGGAGGTGGAGTTGGTGGACGAGGAGCAGCTCAAACCTCGCCGACGCCAACGGACGTCATCGCCTGTCCGCTCGATGGAGATCATCCCAAGTCCTCCCGCCCCCGAAGTTATACCAGTTGTTACTCCGCCAACGGAGGTGAGGGAGGAGATGCCATCCACTCCGCCAACCGAAGGTGGGGAGGCTGAAGGGGACCTCGGTCCGTCATGGCTCAGACCGGAGTTCGTGATGCCCGCGGAGGAGGGGGCTCTGCGGGAGTTAGCCGCTGAGATCTCCCGCAGGACTCCTCCCCTCAATAACCTGCGTTTCACCAACCGGTATGTGGCATCATACATCGGGGGGGCCATCCTGGAACGAGCAGTCGAGTTGGAATCCTTGGCCGGCATGGGTGAGTTGGATGTCGGCGAAGCCACCAATAGAGCCAGTGCCCTCCTAGCTCGGGTAAGGAGCTTAGCGTTTTTTACACCCCCCTTTTTTGCTTGTGTTTTTTTTTTGTTAACTCTTTCCTTGTCTTCGCAGATTACTACTTTCCTCCTCTACATCTCCCGCTCTCACTCTTCGGCGGAGGAGGGAAGGGCAGTTGCTGTCGAGTGGCGGGCTACGCACGAGCCACGCCTGGTCGCCCTAGAATCCGAGGTGAGGGATCAGGCTGCTCGCGTGGAGCTCGTAGAGTCAGAGAAGTTGCAAATCACCAGCGAGGTTGCTGACTTGAAGGAAAAAATGCGGAAGGCTGAAGAAGAAATGGCGGAGTTGCGGGCTGCCAACGCTCAATTGAACACAGCCCGGGATGAGGCGGTGGCAAGCAAACTTTCAGTCCAAGAAGAGCTCAAGTATTGTAAGTCGGCGAGGTTCAAGAAAAACATCATTGACGACTTCAAGAGCTCCGCCGAATATCACGCGGAGATTGGGCGCGAAGCTGGCTCTTTCTTGGACAAGGGCTGTGTTCACATTATTCGGCAGCTCCACCCTCACTTTGAAGACAAAGGCGTCCTGGTGCGGGCCTACCAAGCGAACTTCGTCAACGAAGCCTGCAGACAAGGGGCAGACTTCGTGCCATTTACTGATGAAGAGTTGGAGGTACTCCGGGAATGTGACGAGGAGAGAGGGAAGCCACACTGGGAAGCTCCTCAGCCTTCTGTTCCAACCTTCTGGGAGATGTTGGACGGCTCTTGCTCATCTTGACACGTTTCCCCCTTTGTAATTATTTTTTGTATACGACATTATACCTCTTCTTTTTGATGAATAGAAAATCTATTTTGTTTAACGTTGTCTTCCAAGAAATATTCTAATGCGTAAAACGTGTATCTCCATACTTCGTACTAATCATTGTCCAAAAAATTGCAAGTCTTCACTTCGTAATCTTAATTTCAAAAATACGGCGACTTCAGAACTTCTTCGCTTAACTCACCCACCGTCTTCACTTAAGATAACTTCAGTTTCCCGAGGCGCAGCTCGGTACTTCACCAAGTTTAAGCATAATTTATGATAGTTTAAAAACTTCTCGAGCCGTAACCCGGTACTTAAATTGATTCCACCATAGGTTTTCACCCATGGTAATATAACGAGCTTCCCTAGCCGTAGCTTGGTACTTGTGAAATTCAGAAATCTTCCCGAGCCGTAGCTCGGTACTTACATTAATTTAAAACTCTTCCCTGGCCATAGCCCGGTACTTATTGATGCGTTCTGATTGGTATGCTAAAAGATAGGCTTTATTTACCTATGTCGATTATGAGTAATTAAGGACTGAGTCTTACTAACTGTCACTTAGCATTCAATTATTGTCACTTAATCAATCAGAACCTAAGGCAGAGTACCTATCGTGTAGCTAGTCTGTTGGAAAGTATCTACGATTTTATTAAGTTAAATATCGTACTCCCAGGGAAGTGGTAACGGCTTAGTAGTAACTAGCCTTTTATCATAACTCTTATCTTATGATCCAGTTATACAATCTTCATCAATAACTTTGATGAGAGGGTGATCCATTCTCCACTAGTTTTAAGTCTAATTAAGCCTAAAAGTGTTTTATAGATAATGTCCTGATTCTATGTTATACTGTTCCTACATGTTGATTGACCTATCTTCGAGTATTTTAGATGCATCTTAGCCTGGATTGCAACTATGTTCTGTGTCTAAAGGCGTACCACATCCGAGGTTTCTAATAAACCGCCCTACCTTATTGACGGCCCTACTCACGGTTCGGGACGAAGGCATCCATGAAAGCCTTATGTCACTTCGGGGATCATACCGCTTGCCCTAGCCACCGACATAATCAGACTCGGCTCGACTTACCTAGACTACTCTAACAAACAGGGTGTTCAACAAGTTATTTTATCTAGCATGGCAGACACCAATACTAATTGATGCCTGTTAAACTAAATAGGTTATGATTAGACCGTGGTTAGGAATTGTCTATAACCCTAACGTTAGTTTAAAAGAGCACATTAAACATGCAGACATAGTGAATATTTAGCAGATGGCTATTTCCGAAAAAATATAACAGCCTCAACATATAAAACAAATATTCATAAAAATCGTAATCTCGTATTCATAATAAATATTTGGAACAACACAATAACAACATATAAGAGAGGGACATGGGGACTGATGCCATAAAGAAATCACCCTTTACGTAGTCTCGCCGACGGAGCGTACTGTTGTATATGTCGTATTGCTCCCCCGACTCTGCTCGCCAGAACCTTCGGAGGACGCTTCCTCAGCCTAGTAACTGGGCTTTACCTTAATATCCAGCTTAAGCCCAACCCTGTAGACTGACTCTTCGAACACCTAGAGTCCTCTTAGGATCTCCTAACGAAATCCTGGGTATTCTATGAATACTAGAAACGAACCTATCTATAGAAGCCTAAGATCTGAGACTATTTCTCAGAAACTAAAACAAAACACTAACAAGAAAGAAAACTGAGATCCGAGTCTTTCAGTGAGTTGTGTACTAGAGAAGTGTACACTGGAAACCACTTAATAACTCAGATCGAGTGGAGAGGAATGATTTCAACTCCTGGAGGCCTGGGGTATTTATAGCAGCTTTCTAGAGTGAAAATCTCAAAAACTTTCGATATGGGACAACTTCTGGTGCTTCGGGACGCCCGTCCTGGTGGTTTGAATGGGTCGGGACACCCGTCCCGAACCGTTGACCAAGTCAGCATTTCCAAAAATTTCATTTTTACCCCAAAATTTGCTGTTTTCGTCTACTTTTCACCTGACACTTCCAAAATCATAAAAACTGTGAAATTGAGTAAATAACAATCAATTAAGATTGATTTCCTATCAATTTCACCCTAAATCATACATAAAAACATGCTAAAAAAGGTATATGATTTTCGCGTATCAAATACCCCCACACTTAGCTTTTTACTTGTCCTCAAGCAAAGTCTACCTGAAGTTAGTGATTCTAAATCATATGTGCAGTCACTTAAATTTCTAGTCATCTTTTTATTCTAAAAATTATTCAGATAATTCTTAACACAGGTCTGACTGGTTAGGTTGCTATGACAAGGTCTCAAATGTCTCTAGTAGATTGTTAGGATTGAGCTGAAAACAATTTAACAACTAGGTTGAACTCTTCTCTTAGTCATAAGGTCTTCCTAATGTGTAGTGTGTGTACTAGTCCAGACCAGATAGTCAACACAATAAACTCTTGTCTTAACTATTACCAGATAACACTTCGACCTATCGCTAGACACACTGACAACAGATAACTTTCTGAGTTCTGAGCTTTGGTGATCAGATTTTAATTATTTCGCTCTTAGTGATTTCTTTCGTTTATAGATTCAGGGTATTTTGAGTCTGCTTTGAACACGTCAACTTCAACTACCCATGTAGCGAGTCCCACTCCGATGACTCCTAGACCTACACGACCTTAGGGCATCAGGCTTTAAGTTCCCCGAAGGAGTGGTGCTCGAGTAGCGAAGGCCGCTGGAAAACTACCCTATTTTTTTTTCATCATAATTTTTTTTTCTTTTCTTTTCACTTTTAGCTCAGAGTCTCATCTAGTCATTCTAATTGTCAATGCATCCTACAACTGGTCTAATTTTATCTAGTTAAGTCTTGAAAAGGTAATTGGTTGAGGTCTCTAACCCAGACTAAGTTGTGCTTAATTATCAGGAATTCCTTACTCCTAATCAATAAGTTCAAAAATAGTCATCAATTATCTCCTACTAACCATAACATTCTACCTACATATCATAGACATAAGCAATTGTTTAACCAAGCATACTACATTTAGAAGTCTGAAAGACGGAAAAATTTTGAAATTTTTTTGGAAGGGTGTGAAAATACGGGGAAAACAAGCAAAAGCTTGCAAAAATTTTGTTTAAACTACTACAGTGCACCGTGCACTGCTACCCCACACTTATTTCTGACACTTTCCTCAGTGTTCATGCATATCTAGACTACCCCACACTTATTTGAAAACAGGGAGAAACAAAAACAAAACAGAAATTTCTTACCCCACACTTATTTGAATGACTAAGGGTAAGAAGGAAAATGAAGTAACGAAGTAAATAACAAATAACAAAACACGAAATGAAGAAAATAAAAGTAAAGGAAGATGAGGGTTAGAAAAACTCCCTTCTTGCCTCGAGCAGAAAGGTTTTCTCTAGGCTATCAATTGGCTCTTCACCTTAGCCATGTGCTATTGCTGAGACACTCTTGACTCTGTAAGCTCTAGATATTGGAATGGATGACGTCACCTCCGATCCTTCATTGTCGAGCTCCAGGTAGTGGCCTATTCATTTGATGAATGGCTCGAGCCCCACGGACTGTTTCCTCGAATCAGTTGTAAGATTTCTCACAATTGTAGCAACGTGTCTAGGAATGAGACTTCTTGGGATTTGTGTGCCTTCCTGCCAATGTTAGTAAAGGTATTGCATGCAAGTCTCGAATGGAAGAAAAGATACCTGAAGTTTTGGCGAAGCTGTGGTGGTAGGGGGCTCTAGTTGTGTAGATCTGGGCCCAAGTATTTGAGACTTCCTCGGGGAAGTTTCTCACAGCTGATTGGTATGCAGGGAATGCAAGCTCCTCCATTGCTATGCTCCTGATACAACACCAAATTCCTCTATATCCTTCGACCTTTCGTTACCTCTTGGTAGATCACTTGCTTACACTGGTCTGGCTTTAATTGTTGCCAGTATCTCATCTGTTGATTCTGCGGGTAGGGGTTTTGCTGTGGTGGTATCTTCTGAAAGTTTCCAGCTTCCGAATTATTCCTCAGCTAAATCCCGTATGATTCCTCTAGTTGGGATTGTATGCATTTCCCATTGGAGCATTCTGCAGTAACCTACTCCTACCTCTTTTGGAATGGTCAGTCATTCCCATAGCAATCCCTGCTAAAGTGTGGTACTTAGCAGACTTCACAAATTTGATACACATGCTGAACATTTCTTCCTAAGACATCGACACTCTGAATCTGGAAAACAACTAGAATCTGCACATGACTTTAACATCATCAGTAGGTAATGCATGTGGTTCAGGCCGTTTTGAAAAGTGTTCCACGACTACTATGATGTAATTAAGTTCAAAGGAAGAAAGAGAAAAGGATTCGAAATACCCCTGATATCAACGGTTGCAACATTCTGTGTACGTCGCTGGGGTAGATGATCTATGGAAGATGTGTTACCTATTATTTGGCAAGCATCGCAGGACTGTATCAGAGATACAAAATCCTTGAATATGGTGGGTCAACAAGATTCTGCTTTCAACACTTTTCGGACAGTGTTGATAGCAGTTAATTGGTCTCCCATAGATTCCTGCAATGCTTCAGAATCCTGTGGCCTTCGCCTTCCGAGATACATCTTCTGATCAACTAATCTGCAAAAATTTGAAATATAAGAGAAATCTGCCCAGTAGTAATATTTCTAATCAGCAAAGAATTTCTTCTTTTGCTGATAAGTCATATCACTTGGGAATAATTAGCAGCTAGATAATTAGTAATATCAGTAAACCACGGAGGAGAATCATTACTCATAGCAAACAATGAAAATAGATCCTCATTCAGAAATTTATCAGATACTACTGTCTCGTCAATAGCCTCTAACACAGAGTTTCTTAATCTAGACCAAAGGTTTACTTTCTAGATTCTTAACCCTTTTTCTTACCCATTCATTCTATATCAAATTCAAGTAACAATAAAACCTAACTTAATCAATTATGGTTTAGTATCAGTTTTATTGAACACAGACATCTCAGAGTGATCAGTGTAACCTATTGTTTTTAGACAAGACTAGATAAGATCGGAATTTATCATACATGAACTTTCTTATCCTGTTTCTGTCCTAAAACAATTCTTACTACATCATTACATCACATATTCATTCAAAAAGTAGATTTCAATCAGGTGATGCCATAATGGGTGCAGTAATTCCTTTTGGTTTAAAGATCTCATGCAATTATCAGCAAAACAAAAGGAACATCTTTTTTTCAATAGAACATTCAAAGGTCTGGCTATTAAGGAAAAATTATTTCATAACTCATCCTAATAAAGTCGGCATGACTCTAAGAAAATTCTAAAATGGAGTTTCTTCCCGATAAAAATCTAAGCCAAAATTTTACAACTCAGAAGAAAATATATTTTATCCTCATTTCCATTTTTATTTCTTCGAAATAATAGAAAAACACGAAAAATAGCAATTAAGAAAACAACTAAGAAAGAACAAGAGATAGGGAAAAGAACAACTTACCATTGAGCAAGAAAAGTACAATTTTTTTCGGATTTTAAATTTTTAAAATTTTTTTTTTCGAAAGCAGTTAAATTTCCTCAATATGGTTTTAGAATGATTTTCTAAAATTTGATTATCCTAAATGTCTTAATTTCAGATGATATCTAAAATCAATTAGTTATGATAATCCTATATTTCGGAAACTGATTGTCTAACTAGCATAAGACAAGTGTTGGGTCTAAGGTCTAGGTTACTACCATTACCTATCATAAGTCTCTAGAATTTTGATCAGGAATCCTAAATTCATTATGATATTTCCCCGGCAACGGTGCCAAAAATCTGATGTGTTCCGATTGGTATGCTAAAAGATAAGCTTTATTTACCTATGTCAATTATGAGTAATTAAAGACTGAGTCTTACTAACTGTCACTTAGCATTCAATTATTGTCACTTAATCAATCAGAACCTAAGACAGAGTACCTATCGTGTAGCTAGTCTGTTGGAAAGTATCTACGATTTTATTAAGTTAAATATCGTACTCCCAGGGAAGTGGTAACGGCTTAGTAGTAACTAGCCTTTTATCCTAACTATTATCTTATGATCCAGTTATGCAATCTTCATCAATAACTTTGATGAGAGGGTGATCCATTCTCCACTAGTTTTAAATCTAATTAAGCCTAAAAATGTTTTATAGATAATGTCCTGATTCTATGTTATACTGTTCCTACATGTTGATTGACCTATCTTCGAGTATTTTAGATGCATCTTAGCCTACATTGCAACTATGTTCTGTGTCTAAAGGTGTACCACATCCGAGGTTTCTAATAAACTGCCCTACCTTATTGACGGCCCTACTCACGGTTCGGGACGAAGGCATCCATGAAAGCCCTATGTTACTTCGGGGATCATACCGCTTGCCCTAGCCGCCGACATAATCGGACTCGGCTCGACTTACCTAGACTACTCTAACAAACAGGGTGTTCAGCATGTTATTTTGTCTAGCATGGCAGACACCAATACTAATTGATGCCCGTTAAACTAAACAGGTTATGATTAGACCGTGGTTAGGAATTGTCTATAACCCTAACGTTAGTTTAAAAGAGCACATTAAACATGCATACATAGTGAATATTTAGCAGGTGGCTATTTCCAGAAAAACATAACAGCTTCAACATATAAAACAAATATTCATAAAAATCGTAATCTCGTATTCATAATAAATATTTGGAACAACACAATAACAACATATAAGAGAGGGACATGGGGACTGATGCCATAAAGAAATCACCCTTTACGTAGTCTCGCCGACGGAGCGTACTGCTGTATATTTCGTATTGCTCGCCCCGACTCTGCTCGCCAGAACCTTCAGAGGACGCTTCCTCAGCCTAGTAACTGGGCTTTACCTTAATACCCAGCTTAAGCCCAGCCCTGTGGACTGACTCTTCGAACGCCTAGAGTCCTCTTAGGATCTCCTAACGAAATCTCGGGTATTCTATGAATACCAGAAACGAACCTATCTATAGAAGCCTAAGATCTGAGACTATTTCTCAGAAACTAAAACAAAACACTAACAAGAAAGAAAACTAAGATCCGAGTCTCTGAGTGAGTTGTGTACTAGTGAAGTGTACACTGGAAACCACTTAATGACTCAGATCGAGTGGAGAGGAATGATTTCAACTCCTGGAGGCATGTGGTATTTATAGCAGCTTTCTAGAGTGAAAATCTCCAAACATTTTGATGTGGGACAACTTATGGTGCTTCGGGACGCCCGTCCTGGTGGTTTGAATGGGTCGGGACGCCCGTCCCGAACCGTTGACCAAGTCAGCATTTCCAAAAATTTCATTTTTACCCCAAAATTTGCTGTTTTCGTCTACTTTTCACCTAACACTTCCAAAATCATAAAAACTGTGAAATTGAGTAAATAACAATCAATTAAGATCGATTTCCTATCAATTTCACCATGAATCATACATAAAAACATGCTAAAAAAGGTATATGATTTTCACGTATCACTTATGAAATTCGAAAATCTTCCCGAGCCGTAGCTCGGTACTTACATCAATTTAAAATTCTTCCCTAGCCGTAGCCCGGTACTTATGAAACTCTGAAATCTTCCCGAGCCGTAGCTCGGTACTTACATTAATTTAAACTTTTTCCCTAGCCGTAGCCCGATACTTATGAAACTCGAAAATCTTCCCGAGCTGTAGCTCGATACTTACATTAATTTAAACTTCTTCCCTAGCCGTAGCCCGGTACTTATGAAACTCGGAAATCTTCCCGAGTTGTAGCTCGGTACTTTATTAATATTGTGATGAAAGGAAATATAAGAAAAGCTTCCCAAAGCTGACTTGGTACTGGAGTAAGACTACGTCACGCATAATATCTCTTCAAATGATTAGCGTGCCACGGGTTCGGTAAGAGGACGCCGTCTTTGTTCATAAGGCGGTACGTGCCGGGCCTTACTTAGCTGTTAACAAGGAACGGACCCTCCCAGTTTGGGGTTAACTTATTTGCCTGGATGTGTCTTGCCGTTCCTTCAATCTTTCGAAGTACCCAGTCTCCGATCCTGATTGGCCGTTCAGATACTTTCTTATCGTGGGTCCATTTCATTCTTTCCTTGAAGGATTGGGACTTCAGGCGGCTTGCGATTCGCCGCTCCTCTAGCAAGTCGAGATCCATACTTCTCGCTCGTTCGTTGTTAACTTGGTCGTGCATCGCGACTCTTGCCGTTTGCACGACTACCTCGGCAGGTGCGACGGCTTCCGAGCCATATACTAGTGCAAATGCAGTCTCGCCCGTGGGGCCCCTAATTGAGGTGCGGACCGTCCATAGGGTAGGGTGCAGTTCGTCAGCCCATTTGTTCGATATCCCCTCTAGGTTCCGTCGTAGGTCCCGTAACACCAGCTTGTTTGCGGCCTCTACTTGGCCATTACCTTGTGGATGCGCGACTGAGGATTTCCAATGCTTGATGTGTAACCGATGGCACTACGAAGTAAATTTGGCCGAAAATTGAACTCCATGGTCGGTCACTACCACCTTGGGGACTCCGAAGCGGCATAAAACTTGCTCGTGGAGGAAATTTGTGACGTTCTCCTCTGTGGGATTTCTCAAGGCCTTAGCCTCAATCCATTTTGAAAAGTAGTCTACTGCCACCACTAGGTATTCGTACCCGTTCCGCGTTTTTAGGAATTTTCCCATTAAATCCATACCACACATGTCGAACGGCCATGCTGCCACGACCGAGGTTTGCTCTATGGAGGGTAACTGCGGTATGTTCCCGAAGATTTGGCAAGTATTACAGTTTTTGACATATCGCCTGGCGTCATCCCTTAATGTTGGCCAGTAATACCCTTGATTAATTATTCTCTCTGCCAGGGCTCGAGCCCCTGGATGCCCTCCGCACACCCCCTCGTGCATCTCGGCGAGCAAGTCGCTAACTTGGGATGGCGGGATGCAACAGAGTAAAGGTTTGGAGAAAGATCGGCGGTGTAGGACATCATTGTAGAGAACATACCTGGCTGACTGCGGCTTTATCTGTCACGTATGGGTTGCGTCGTTTGGAAGTGTTCCATGTTGGATGAACCTCGCTATTTCGTCCACCCAGTCTTCCGACACTCGGAGTATGGGCTGCACCAACCTCGCTTCTACGGAGCTTGCCCTTGTCTCTACCGAGATCCCTTCCTCGTTGGGAGTTTCGCCCGAGGCTATTTTTGCCAAGCGGTCTGCCGTTTTGTTATCATTCCGACTGACCAGAGACAGTTTAAAAGAGTCGAACTTGTTCCTCCATTGCCTGGCTTTTTCAGCATAAAGTTGGAGATTCTCCGAGTGTACAGCGTATGTGCCCTGTACTTGGTTTACAACAAGCTGTGAATCGCTGAAAACTTTGAGGGCCGTTATGTTTGCAGCATGGGCCCACTCCACTCCCATGAGTAATGCTTCGTACTCCGCTTGATTATTCTACAAACTAGCATCGAGCCTCGCAACTCGCATCTCGGTGTATTGTCTGTTTGGGGAGTTCAATGTTACACCAATGCCCACTCCGCAGGCGTTGACTGTCCCATCTACCCATAACTCCCATGGATCCATCATCTGCCAGTTTTGCTCTTCCTCCGTGAATGGCCCTTCTACTAGGAAATCGGCCAAGGCTTGGGCCTTGATGGCTGTTCGCAGTTTAAAAGTGATATCTTATCCACATAGCTCTATAGACCATCGGAGTAGTCTTCCCGATTGATCTAATTTATGAAAGACCTGCCTTAACGGAGCATCGGTATAAACGATGATTGGATGGGATTCGAAGTAGGGTCTCAACTTCCGGGATGATATCACCAGTGTGTATGCCAGTTTTTCTATGTTGGAGTATCTAGATTCGGCGTCGTTCAGGGCTTTGCTCACGAAGTAGACGGGGTATTGCTTCGATCCCTCTTCTTTTATTAGTACTGAGGCTATTACGGAGTCTGAAAATAAGAGGTATAAGAATAGTGTTTCTCCCGTGTTCGGCGACCGCAGCAGAGGTAATTGAAGTAGGTGGGCCTTAAGGCTTTTCCATGCTTTGCTACACTTAGGGGTCCATTCAAAGCCGCCGTTCTTTGAGCTTTTCAGCGTTTTGAAAAACGGCAGACACCTTTTTGCTGACTTTGAAACAAAGCGACCGAGGGCAGCGACACATCCATTTAAGTGTTGGACGTCCTTTACATATCGTGGCTCGGTAAGTCGTGCCACCGCTGCCAACTTTTCCGGGTTTGCTTCGATCCCCCTCTCGGATGTCACGAACCCAAGGAATTTTCCGAACTTAACCCCGAATGCGCACTTCGTGGGGTTCAACTTCAAGTTGTACTCGGCTAAGCTGGAGAAAGTTTCCTCCAGATCATCCAGGTGTGATGCCCCACGCTTTGTTTTGACCACCATATCGTCTACATAAGCTTCCATGTTGCTTCCTATTTGCCGCCGAAGGATGTGGTTCATCATCCATTGGTATGTGGCCCCTGCATTCTTAAGACCAAATGGCATAACATTGTAGCAATATATGGCTCCCGCAGCTCGGAACGAAGTGTGGAGTTGATCACTCGGCTTCATTCTGATCTGGTGGTACCCCGAGAAAGCATCCATAAAGCTCAGAAGTTCATACCCCGAAGTCGAGTCGACTAGGGCGTCGATCCGAGGTAGCGGATAACAATCTTTGGGACAGGCTTTGTTGAGATCGGTGTAATCGACACACATCCTCCACTTGCCGTTGGCTTTTTTAACCATTACCACGTTCGCCAGCCACGTGGGATATTTGACTTCGCGGATGAAACCCGCTTTGAGTAGCTTCTCTACCTCTTCTTTCATGCCCTGCGTTTTTTCTTCCCTGAACTGTCTGGGTTTCTGTCTTATCGGCGGGCATTTGGCGTTTATGCTGAGTGCATGTTCGGCCACTGATGCATCGATGCCGGGCATGTCCTCTGTACACCAGGCGAAGCTATCCTGGTGGTTTTTAAGGAAGTCGATGAGACTTTGTCGGAGGGCGCTGGGTATTTCCCTGCCGATTTTAACGGATTACTGTGGATACTTTGGGTTGATGATTTCTTCGTCGAACTCTCGGGTACTAGATACTTCTATGACTAGGTCATAAATTTGTTTCTCAAGAATTTTCTGTATCCTTTGGTCGTTGTGGGCGACTACCGAGTTGATTGTTGGGATGTCGTCTAACGCCTCCCTCTTCCTTTTGATTTTCATGATCTGCCCTAAGAGGCTTCTAGGGCTGCTTCTAACGAAGCCTATGCCTGCGGAGTGTTGAATTTCACTTGCTGGTGAGAGGTGGATATCACGAGGTTGAATGCTGCATGGGAGGGTGTTCCCAATATCGCATTGTACGGCGAGTCCAGATCCACAACGTAAAACTTAACCTCTTCAGTCCGTTGTGGTTCCCCTTCCCCGAGAGTTACTTGTATTCGAACAGTTCCCTTTACCGGCACTTTGTGGGTGGAGAACCCCTCAAGGACCATCCGGCTGGCCTTGAGGTCGATATCCTTTAAGCCCATCTCTTTGAAACACTGAAGATACATGATGTTCTTCGCGACTCCTGTATCAATCCGAATTCTCCTTACTGTGCATTTGTCGATGCCATCCTTTGTCATTCTTGCCTCGAGGACAATGGACGTGATTCTTGCCTCCTCGTTGTGCTCCACCTCCTCGCTTGAGAAGGAAATTACTTCACGTTGCTCGAACTCGTATTCAGGAATTGATACGCGAAAATTATATACCTTTTTTAGCATGTTTTTATGTATGATTTAGGATGAAATTGATAGGAAATCGATCTTAATTGATTGTTATTTACTCAATTTCACAGTTTTTATGATTTTGGAAGTGTTAGGCGAAAAGTAGACGAAAATAGCAAATTTTGGGGTAAAAATGCAATTTTTTGGAAATGCTGACTTGGTCAACGGTCCGGGACGGGCGTCCCGAACCAGTCAAACCACCAGGACGGGCGTCCCAATCCAGGACGGGCGTCCCGAAGCACCAGAATTTGTCCCACATCGAATTTTTGGAATTTTTCACTCCAGAAAGCTGTTATAAATACCCTAGGCCTCCAAGAGTTGAAATCATCCCTCTCCACTCGATCTGAGTCATTCAAAGACTTCCAGTGTACAATTCTCGAGTACACAAGTCACTGAGAGACTCGGGTTTCAGTTTCAGTTTTCTTTCTTTCTTTAGTGTTTCGTTTTCTTAGTTTCTGAGAAATAGTCTCAGATCTTAGGCTTCGATAGATAGGTTCAATCTCATGATAGTGCCCACCACCACGGAATGTGCAAGTCAAGTTCTTGGCCTCAACGCTGTAAGAAATTCTGTGAACACCACCGGAATCCGGTGCCTGAATTGGCAAATCCATAGGTGAGAGAGAATGGAGAAAGGAAAGTGAAAAAGGAGGAGGCATGAGTGAATGAATCAAAGAGCCAGCCCTGTTTGAGTGTAAGGGCAGAGAAAGAAGAGAGAGGAAGGGTGAGGAGATGAGCTAACACACCAAATAGACAACTATTACAATAAGGTATAGTGCAGTTTCAGAAAACTCCATGAAATTCAACAACTTTGGAGTTGTTGAATACTTTTCTTTATCAGAGAAAAGTAATTTTTAAGAGTTTTTAGTGTAGTTTGAAGATAGGATGGGGGAGTATGGAAAGAAAACAAGTAGAAAGGAGAAGAATTTTTTGGCTTCTGCAAAGGGTTTTTGCAGGTAAACTATATCTTGACCATGCACGGGTTGTTGTTGTCTGTGTCTCATCATCAGCTTCCTTTGCCCTACTGCCACCTTTCTAGATTTTTTAACTCCTAGTTTTCAGAAGTATATATATATACACAAAACTTAGGTTTTTCAGTTGATTTTAGTGCCTTCATTTTGACTCTAACTTGTGATAATGAGAATTAAGTGTTTATTCATTACTCTTTTAGAAAATTAAAATTTACTTTATTCTTAATATTTTATAATTTTTATTATTCTTATAAAAAATATATATATAGAATTTGGGGCCAAATGTGTTTAATCTTTAACTCAATATACAATTATTTAAAATTTATGTTATAAAATTTTTTCCATAATAAATCAACAGGCTTAAAGTGTCGTCCCATAAGCAAAAACGGAGAAAAAAAGAATATATATATAATATGTGTTTTTTATTTACAAGGAGTAAGAAGAAATTTAAAAATACTAAAACAATTAATATACTCCCTTTCTTTTTTTTTTTATATTTAATTGATGAGTTTAATCTAAACAAATTTATGTTTGACATATTCAATCTTAAAATATTTTTTTAACTTTTAAAATTATAAACTTTTTTATTATAAGAAAATAAGGTATTTTTAACGAATTCGTCAAAAAAACCTAAAAAACTAATTATTGTATTATTTAGTTAATTAAAAAAGATAAAAATGTGATTACAATAAAAAAAAATACAAAAGAAGATGAAACAAGGAAGGAAGAAAAAACGAGAAAGAGATATTTGGGGAATTCAAAACTCTAGATTTGTAATTTTAAAAATTACGATTAAACAATTGAAAGAAATAAAATAAAAAATACGTGGTGACTTCTCCACGTTTTTTGTTTTTTATTTATTTTAAATAAATTTTCACTCAATTTGACTTCTTTAATATATATATATATATATATATATATATATATATATATAAAAGATTCGATTTCATATTATTTTAATTGAAATTTCAATTTAATTTTCTACAAATTACCCTTTCTAGTTTCTTCATTAGTTCATTATTCTTGACTTCATTGATATATATATATATATATATAAATAATGTTTGATTTTAATATTGTTTGAATTGAATCTTCATTTTAAATTTTTCTAAATTTCTCTTTCTTGTTTCTTTTTTTTTTACTGTTCTTGACTTCCTTTATATATATAAATATTCGATTTTTTCATATTGTTTGAATTGAAATTCTAGTTTAAATTTCTCTAAAATTCTCTTCCCATTTATTCTTTCGCCACTATTTCTTCTTCTTTTTCTTTTTCGTCATCTTTCTTTTCTTCACACTTTCATAATCAAATTAATTTTAATTTTTTAATTTCACACACATAATAATATTTTTATCTTTAATTTTTAAAATTACAAACTTAAAATTTTAAATTCTCAAAATCTATTTTTCTTGTTTTTTCTTCCTTCCTCGTTTCATCTTCTTTTATGTTTTATTCTTTCTTTTATTGTAATGACAATTTTACCCCTTTCTTTAATTAATTAAATAATACAACAATTAGTTTTTTAAGTTTTTTGACAGAATTTGTTAAAAGGGACCTTATTTTCCTATAATAAAAAAGTTTGGAACTTTAAAAGTTAAAAAAATATTTTGAGACTCAGCTTGCCAAACATAAATTTATTTAAAACGAAACTCACAAATTATTCATTAATATAAATATAAAACTCACAAATTATCGTCACTTTTTTATTTTTAAATCATATTTTTTAAATTATCCTAACTAAATGGATTATTAAAAAAAAATAAAGGCTAAATATTACAAAAAATACGTAAATATTTTTTTAGGGTAATTATCTTACTAACACTTGAACTTTTCAAAAATCTAGCTTTTGTACCTGTATTTATTTTTATTTTAAATCGACACTCGAACTACAAAAAAATCACCTTGTTTGCCCTTTTGTTAAAATTTTCCGTCAATACTCAAATTTCATCCAATTCTTAGGGGTATTTTTGTCATTTTTAATTATAGGTATTTTTAAATTATTACTGTTTTATTT
Organism: Asclepias syriaca; assembly: GCA_027405835.1. Classification (NCBI taxonomy): domain Eukaryota; kingdom Viridiplantae; phylum Streptophyta; class Magnoliopsida; order Gentianales; family Apocynaceae; genus Asclepias; species Asclepias syriaca. Next base: position 12,419,568 of record CM049930.1, read on the forward strand.
TAAATGGTAATTTTGTCTTTTCACATAATTATTAAAAATTTGAAAAATTATTTGTGGTTATAGGGATTTGATTCCACACGCAACTATAAACATGTATTTTAAATGAAACTTATATTTTATATTGCATATAAGATGATGTCAAAATAAATTTAATATAATTATCTGTGTGGTTCTTATATTGAACCACAACTATATAAATAATATTTATGCATTTACCACTAAGACAAGTATAAATATTTTACATTAATTGTACGTTATATTAAATATAAATATTTCTAAAAAATATTATCCAAATGATACAATTTAAACCACAAGTTTTCTTGGTCATCCCCTTCATTAAACTTTGAAGTGAAGCTCTTTTTCAACTCCTCTATTTTTTCAACTTTTTTTACAGTGGCATTGTTACATTATTAGTATTAGCGATGACATTGTATAAAAAAGTACTTGAGAATTTATATTTTATGATAAATTCGAATGGAAAGAGTTGAAGAAGAGTTTTCGTGCAAGGTTGGAGGAAGGGAACAACAATACCTATGGTTTGAATTTTGTCATGTGGATAATATTTTGAAAATGTTTATATTTAATATAATTTACTTTTAAAATATAAAATTTATGTACTTGATCCAATGGAAATGTGTATTTATTATTTCTCTAATTATAATATAAAATATAAATTTCATTAAAAAAATATATTTATAGTTGCTTCAGTGTGTAATGGTGCTCTGGTCATGCATGTGTTTGTGAGTTTGATTCCCTATAACCACAAATGATATTTTAGATTTTTAATAATTATGTGAAAAAGATATAATTACCTTTTAAAATAAAATCTTAATAATTTAAAAATACCCATAATTGAAAAGGATGAAAATACCCTTTAAAATAAAACCTTAATAATTTTAAAATACCCATAATTGAAAGGGATGAAAATACTTTTGGGAATTGGATGGAATTTGAAGTTTGACGGAAAATTTTGACAGAAGGGCAAATGAGATAATTGAAAGGGACGAAAATACTTCTCGGAATTGGATGAAATTTGAGGTTTGACGAAAAATTTTGACAGACGAACAAATGAGGTGATTTTTTGTAGTTCAAGTGTTAATTTAAAGAAAAAATAAATACAGATGCAAAAGTTAAATTTTTGAAAAGTTCAAGTGTTAGTAAGATAATTTACCCTTTTTTTTATTAGAACATAATAGTCAAAGGAAAAACAATATTACATTATTAGATAACAAAAGACAAATTTTTTCACAAAGATTTAAAGCAAATTATAACGATTTTTCCTTATAAACTTAATATCTCCTTTCAAATTACTTTGGTTTTGGTGAAGTAGGAATACTTTGCTCATATCTGAAAAAATTTTGTGGATCAACCATTGTCTTCACTTTCACCAACCTATCAAAATTATTCTTGAAATACATTAATCCATAAACTTTTCCTTCATTGTAACTATTATTTCCATTGCTTGTCACCCCAATATCAACATCTCTATAATTAATGAATGCTTGCCTTGGATTTTTAGGCGCAAATGGTGTCATAAAGTTGTACAAATCCTTTATTTTTGGTAAGTATTTGTTGGGATCATTCTCATCCCAAGTGACAGAGTGTTGAATCTTGTAACCCCAAATCGATGAGGAAATGGTGTTTTGTTTTTCGGGATTTCACTCATCACACCGCCGTAAGGGTTAAAAACTAATCCTATATTTTCCAACTCGAGTAATTTTTGGAAAACTGACTTCATCCCGTTGATAGGAATTGGTGTCAATACATAATCTGATTTACGCTTCACGTAACTCACTTTCTTCGTAGTTCGGTTTAATAACACTTGCATAGACGACCCTTTGGGAAAATTTGACCACCAGAGTACGGATTCAGTCTAACTCATCTCTAAACAATCTTCTTTTTTTAAACCTAATTCAGGAAATTGATTGGTTAGAATAGACATGAGTCTAGTAGAGTTTCCAAGAAACATGGCAATGAATGACGCCCTAACATTTTTACCATTTTTGATGACCTAGTGCCAATAGAAGCCTAATGAAGAGATCATTATCAGTCTTGGGAGCAACTTGTTGCCATTTATAGACTATATCACTAGCATTTTCTGTCATAGTCTTTTCAACTCGAAAAAACTGTTACTATTTCAGGAACACGTACTAACTTTATTTTATATGCAACGATTACGCCAAAACTAGCACCACCACCACCGCTGATAGCCCAAAAAAGATCTTCACCCATACTAACTCTATTTAAAACCTTACCATTAACATCAACAAATTGAGCATCGACCAAATTATCAATAGTAAGACCATATTTTCGTAACATGGCACCATATCCACCACCACTTATATGCCCACCAACACCAACCGTTGGGCAAACTCCGGCAGGGTAACCATGCACTTTGCTTTTCTCCCATATTTTGTAATACAATTCCCCTAATGTGGCACCTGTTTGCACCCAAGCAACTTCATTCTTTATATCAATATCAATAGATCGAAGATTGAACATGTCAAGAATTTAAAATTACAAACTTAAAATTTTAAATTCTCAAAATCTATTTTTCTTGTTTTTTCTTCCTTCCTCGTTTCATCTTCTTTTATGTTTTATTCTTTCTTTTATTGTAATGACAATTTTAACCCCTTTTTTAATTTATTTCTTTAATTTAAATAATACAACAATTAGTTTTTAAGTTTTTTGACAGAATTTGTTAAAAGGGACCTTATTTTCCTATAATAAAAAGTTTGGAACTTTAAAAGTTTAAAATATTTTGAGACTCAGCTTGCCAAACATAAATTTATTTAAAACGAACTCACAAATTATTCATTAATATAAATATAAAACTCACAAATTATCGTCACTTTTTTATTTTAAATCATATTTTTTAAATTATCCTAACTAATGGATTTTAAAAAAAATAAAGGCTAAATATTACAAAAAACGTAAATATTTTTTTAGGGTAATTATCTTACTAACACTTGAACTTTTCAAAAATCTAGCTTTTGTACCTGTATTTATTTTTATTTTAAATCGACACTCGACACTACAAAAAAATCACCTTGTTTGCCCTTTTGTTAAAATTTTCCGTCATACTCAAATTTCATCCAATTTCTTAGGGGTATTTTTGTCATTTTTAATTATAGGTATTTTTAAATTATTACTGTTTTTATTTTAAATGGTAATTTTGTCTTTTCACATAATTATTAAAAATTTGAAAAAATTATTTGTGGTTATAGGGATTTGATTCCACACGCAACTATAAACATGTATTTTAAATGAAACTTATATTTTATATTGCATATAAGATGATGTCAAAATAAATTTAATATAATTATCTGTGTGGTTCTTATATTGAACCACAACTATATAAATAATATTTATGCATTTACCACTAAGACAAGTATAAATATTTTACATTAATTGTACGTTATATTAAATATAAATATTTCTAAAAAATATTCCAAATGATCAATTTAAACCACAAGTTTTCTTGGTCATCCCCTTCATTAAACTTTGAAGTGAAGCTCTTTTTCAACTCCTCTATTTTTTCAACTTTTTTTACAGTGGCATTGTTACATTATTAGTATTAGCGATGACATTGTATAAAAAAGTACTTGAGAATTTATATTTTATGATAAATTCGAATGGAAAGAGTTGAAGAAGAGTTTTCGTGCAAGGTTGGAGGAAGGGAACAACAATACCTATGGTTTGAATTTTGTCATGTGGATAATATTTTGAAAATGTTTATATTTAATATAATTTACTTTTAAAATATAAAATTTATGTACTTGATCCAATGGAAATGTGTATTTATTATTTCTCTAATTATAATATAAAATATAAATTTCATTAAAAAAATATATTTATAGTTGCTTCAGTGTGTAATGGTGCTCTGGTCATGCATGTGTTTGTGAGTTTGATTCCCTATAACCACAAATGATATTTTAGATTTTTAATAATTATGTGAAAAAGATATAATTACCTTTTAAAATAAAATCTTAATAATTTAAAAATACCCATAATTGAAAAGGATGAAAATACCCTTTAAAATAAAACCTTAATAATTTTAAAATACCCATAATTGAAAGGGATGAAAATACTTTTGGGAATTGGATGGAATTTGAAGTTTGACGGAAAATTTTGACAGAAGGGCAAATGAGATAATTGAAAGGGACGAAAATACTTCTCGGAATTGGATGAAATTTGAGGTTTGACGAAAAATTTTGACAGACGAACAAATGAGGTGATTTTTTGTAGTTCAAGTGTTAATTTAAAGAAAAAATAAATACAGATGCAAAAGTTAAATTTTTGAAAAGTTCAAGTGTTAGTAAGATAATTTACCCTTTTTTTTATTAGAACATAATAGTCAAAGGAAAAACAATATTACATTATTAGATAACAAAAGACAAATTTTTTCACAAAGATTTAAAGCAAATTATAACGATTTTTCCTTATAAACTTAATATCTCCTTTCAAATTACTTTGGTTTTGGTGAAGTAGGAATACTTTGCTCATATCTGAAAAAATTTTGTGGATCAACCATTGTCTTCACTTTCACCAACCTATCAAAATTATTCTTGAAATACATTAATCCATAAACTTTTCCTTCATTGTAACTATTATTTCCATTGCTTGTCACCCCAATATCAACATCTCTATAATTAATGAATGCTTGCCTTGGATTTTTAGGCGCAAATGGTGTCATAAAGTTGTACAAATCCTTTATTTTTGGTAAGTATTTGTTGGGATCATTCTCATCCCAAGTGACAGAGTGTTGAATCTTGTAACCCCAAATCGATGAGGAAATGGTGTTTTGTTTTTCGGGATTTCACTCATCACACCGCCGTAAGGGTTAAAAACTAATCCTATATTTTCCAACTCGAGTAATTTTTGGAAAACTGACTTCATCCCGTTGATAGGAATTGGTGTCAATACATAATCTGATTTACGCTTCACGTAACTCACTTTCTTCGTAGTTCGGTTTAATAACACTTGCATAGACGACCCTTTGGGAAAATTTGACCACCAGAGTACGGATTCAGTCTAACTCATCTCTAAACAATCTTCTTTTTTTAAACCTAATTCAGGAAATTGATTGGTTAGAATAGACATGAGTCTAGTAGAGTTTCCAAGAAACATGGCAATGAATGACGCCCTAACATCTTTTTTACCATCTTTTTGATGACCTAGTGCCAATAGAAGCCTAATGAAGAGATCATTATCAGTCTTGGGAGCAACTTGTTGCCATTTATAGACTATATCACTAGCATTTTCTGTCATAGTCTTTTCAACTCGAAAAACTGTTACTATTTCAGGAACACGTACTAACTTTATTTTATATGCAACGATTACGCCAAAACTAGCACCACCACCACCGCTGATAGCCCAAAAAAGATCTTCACCCATACTAACTCTATTTAAAACCTTACCATTAACATCAACAAATTGAGCATCGACCAAATTATCAATAGTAAGACCATATTTTCGTAACATGGCACCATATCCACCACCACTTATATGCCCACCAACACCAACCGTTGGGCAAACTCCGGCAGGGTAACCATGCACTTTGCTTTTCTCCCATATTTTGTAATACAATTCCCCTAATGTGGCACCTGTTTGCACCCAAGCAACTTCATTCTTTATATCAATATCAATAGATCGAAGATTGAACATGTCAAGAATCACAAAAGGGACGTTAGATGCATACGACAAACCGTCATAATCATGTCCACCACTTCAAATTTTGAGCTGCAAATTTAAAGATTTTGCACATAAAATAGTTGCTTGAATATGAATTACATTCATTGGTGTCACAATAATTATTGGTTTTAGGGTTGAAGAAGTGTTGAACCTTTGGTTTCTAATATAAGCTTCTAATACAGATTTATACGAAAGATTTGTACGTGAAAAAAGAATTTTAGATATTTCATTAGCCGGTACAGAATTATTTGTAAAACAAGTAGCAAAACTATCATAGTTGGTATCTCCAGCTGCGGCTGCAAATTGCAAATTTACAAAGTAAAATAAAATAAGGAAAGAAACACAAACAAATTTAGACATAGTTTTCATATAGTTAATGTAATATGAAATGTTGATTACATTAATGTAAGATATCTTTGTAATGAGTTTATACATGTGCATATATATATATATATATATATATATATATATATATATATATATTTTTTTTTTTTTTCTACTGAAGAAAAATATTATATGTCTAACAAATTCCTTATTGTCCATTGGACAATAAATTTTTTCCACATAATTACATAGTAATTTTGGAATAAAAATAGAATTTAAGATAAAATGTGTGATACCTCATCCTACATGGATAAGTAAAATAAATGTGTAATTATATATATAATAATGAGTTTAGATACTCATAATCAACTCGGGTATCCCTTCTAGTATAGTAAATACAATACCAATGAGTTGATTGTAGATGTGCCAGACCTATAGTTGCGGCACACGGCACAACACGACCTTGCAGGTTCGAGTCGTGATAGAATCTATTAGAGCAGGTAGCCAGACCCATAGTTGCAGCACGCAGTACAACCTTGCAGGTTTGAGTCGTGACAGTTCCTATTATATCAGAGCAGATATCCAGACCCATAGTTGCAGCACGCAGCAAGGCCTTGCGGGTTCGAATCGTAACAATTCCTATTATATCATAGCAAGTAGTCAGACCTATAGTTGTGGCACGTAGCATGACCTTGCAGGTTTGAGTCGTGACAGTTTCTATCAGGTTTGAGTAGTCAATCTGGACTATGGTTAATAGATACTTGTGAGGTCATGATTTTGAGACATCAAATAAAAAAAGAAAAAAACTAATTTTTCCAATTGAATAATTGGTGAGATTTGTCCCAAACAAATTTATGTTTGGTAAGATCAGTCCTAAAATATTTTTTCTTAATTTTTAAAGTCCTAAATTTTTTTATTATAGGAAAATAAGGTCCCATTTAAGAATTCCGTCAAAAAATTTAAAAAGCTAACGGTTGTATTATTTAATTAATTAAAGAAATGGATAAAAATGTAATTATAATAAAACAAAATTACAGAAGAAGATGAAAGGAGGAAGGAAGAAGAAACAAGAAAAAGAAATTTGGAGAATTCAAAATTTAAAATTTGAAATTCTAAAAATTAAGGATAAAAATATCACTATGCCTATGAAATTAAAAATATTAAAATTAATTTAATTATGAAAGTATGAAGAAGAGGAAGAAGAGGAAGAAGATGAGGAAATAGTGACGAAAGAATAAATAGAAAGATAATTTTAAGGAAATTTTAACTAGAACTTCAATTCAAACAATATGAAAATCGAATATAAGGAAGTCAAGAACAATAAACAAAAGAAGAAACAACAAAGAGGAATTTTAGAAAATTTGAAAGGAAAATTAAATTCAAACAATATTAAAATCCAACATTACACACACACACACACATATATATATATATATATATATATATATATATATATATTAGAATGCCTTGAATTAGTCAAACATTCTGAGTTTAGGAAGTCAGTCAAATATTCTGTTACTTCTCCTTGAGTTTAGGAAGTCAGTCAAATATTCCGTTACTTCTCGTTGAGTTTAGGAAGTCAGTCAAATATCATGTTACTTCTCCTTAAGTTTAGGAAGTTTGACTAACGAATGCCTTGAATTAGTCAAACATTCTGTTACTTCTCCTTAAATTTAGGAAGTTAGTCAAATTTGTTAGAATGCCTTGAATTAGTCAAATATTCTGTTTTTACATTGGGAAGGTGGCCGAGGTGGCTGCCATCTTTCCTATAAATAGGTTCATTTGTAAGGCATTCATTGTGTTGTAGTCACCTAAAACACCTCTGTAATCTCTCTTAAAATCAGTAAACATTCTCCCCTCTTCTGTTAGGTGGACGTAGCCAACACATTGTTGGTGAACCACGTTAAATCTGTGTGTCGTTTTTTTATTTTTGTTATCTTTCTTACATTTGTCATAACAAACTGGTATCAGAGCCGACCAGCACGTTGCATCGTATCGTCCTGCACTCAAATAGAGGTGGTGTGATCCTACGATTGGAGTAGCGTGGGAGAATTACCTCACATCACAGTGATGAGTTTGGCAAGGGGCGGACACTGTTGGACGGTCGTGGGAATCCCCTCATTGACACCCATGAAGAAACCATTCGTGTGACAACGGGCGAGTGGATGTGTACGAGGATGTACACGGAATTGGGTGGGGGAGAGTTTGTAACACCCTGTGTGATAGTGGTGTTTAAAGAAGGACAATTGCTGGTGGGTGTATTTGAATGTACAAGAAAGGCTTCAGAAAGGTTGTGGTGTAGACCCAACGCTACACACAATTGGTTGGGGTCTGGAGCCGATCCCCTGATGAGCCCAAGGCAGGGCGAAACTAGTACATTGTTCAGTGGTCAAGGTGTGGCCTCTGAGATAGAGGCACCGCGCGGGCACGTTGTGAATCGGAGCCCGTGACAAGTGCTGCGTGTACTTGTGCTTGCGCATGTTGCGCTGCGCAAGTCGGGTGGAGTGTCGTGAACTGGCGACCGGGCTAGGAAGAGGCACTTCGTAACAAACTGGTATCAGATCTCGGGTAATCGAGGTTTGTAATTTGGTGAGAAAGATGTCTGCGTTGAACGTAAAGATTGACAAATTCACGGGGAGGAACAACTTTAGTTTATGGCAGATCAAGATGAGAGCTTTGTTGAAACAACAAGGCTTATGGATGCCATTATCAAAGGAAGTCAAGGCTGACAATGCTGAGTTGGCTGCCTTGGAGGAGAAGGCACATTCGACTATCATGTTGTGTCTTGCAGATGATGTCATCACTGAGGTCGCAGATGAAGAAACTGCCGCTGGTCTGTGGTTGAAGCTGGAAATTCTATACATGACAAAGTCTTTAACCAACAAGTTGCTTCTGAAGCAACGTCTGTTCGGTCTGCGAATGCAGGAAGGTACACCTCTTAGAGACCATCTGGATCAATTAAATACAATTCTTTTAGAGTTGCGTAATATTGATGTTAAGGTAGAGGATGAAGATGTTGCCTTAATTCTATTGGTTTCACTACCATTGTCGTATGAAAATTTCGTACAATGTTTCATTATTGGGAAAGATACCGTGTCTCTGGAAGATGTCAAGTCATCTCTCCATACCAGAGAGCTGCGCCATAAGGCGACCGGAGCAGGGACAGACAATCAGGCCTCTGGATTGATAGCTAGTGGAAGCAAGGGACATGGACAACTGGGCAAGAAGAAATTCAAGAAGCCGGGTTCCAAGGGTCCAAAAGTAAATGATATTTGTAACTATTGCAAGGAGAAAGGGCATTGGAAGAATGAATGCCCGAAGAAGAGAAAGCAACCACTGGAGCAGAAATCTGGATCTGGATCTGCTGCGGTAGCGGTGGATGGCACCAATTCCGAAGAGGACATCGCTCTAGTTGCAGACGAACAAACGCATCATGCTGATGTGTGGGTCCTTCACTCTGGGGCGTCCTACCTGATGCGTTCTGGTCGATATGCTAAATAGGTGTTATTTTACCCTATGTTGATTATGAATAATTAAGGACTGTGATTGACTAATTGTCACATTTAGTCTCTATGGTGTCACTTAATCAGCCAGAACCTAAGGCAGTGTACCTATCGTGTAGCTAGTCTGTTGGAAAGTATCTACGATTTTATTAAATAAATATCGTACTCCCAGGGAAGTGGTAACGGCTTAGTAGTAACTAGCCTTTATTCCTAACTCTTATCTTATAATCCAGTTATGCAATCTTCATCAATAACTTTGATGAGAGGGTGATTCATTCTCCACTAGGTTTAAGTCTAACCAAACCTGAAAGTGTTTTATAGATGAGATCCTGATTTTATGTTATACTGTTACTATATGTTGATTGACCTATATTCGAGTATTTTAGACATGTCTTGGCCTGGATTGCAACTATGTTCTGAGTCTAAAGGTGTACCACATCTGAGTTTCTACACTACCGCCCCATCGTTAAGGGTAACGACCCTACTCACGGCTCGGACAAAAGTCAGCAATGAACGCCCTATGTCACTTCGGGGATCATACTGCTCGTCTCATAACCGCCGGCATAACACTCTACTCAGCCTACCTAGACTACTTTCAACCAACATGGTGTTCCGCAGATTATTTTATCTAGTATGGCAGACCCCAATACTAATTGATGCCTGTTAAACTAAATAGGTTATGAATAGACCGTGGTTAGGAATTGTCTATAACCCTAATTTCAGTTTAAAAGAACGGTATTAGACATGTAGACATAATGAATATTTAAGAAGGTGGCCATTTCTAGAAAAACATAATAACTTCAACATATATAACAAATATTCATAATAATCATAATCTGATATTCAGAACTGTTATTTGGACAAACACAACAACAACATATAAGAGCGGGATAGGGGGACCGATGCCATAAAGAAATCACCCTTTACGAAGTCTCGCCGATGGAGCGTACTGCTGTATATGTCGTATTGCTTCACCCGACTCTGCTCGACAGAACCTTCGGAGGACGCTTCCTCAGCCTAGTAGCTGGACTTTACCTTACGTCCTGAGCTTAAGCCCAGCCCTGTGGACTGACTCTTCGAACGCCTAGAGCCCTCTTAGGATCTCCTAACGAAATCCCAGGTATTCTATGAATACCAGAAACGAACCTATCTATAGAAGCCTAAGATTTGAGACTATTTCTTAGAAACTAAAACAAAACACTAACAAGAAAGAAAACTGAGATCCGAGTCTCTGAGTGAGTTGTGCACTAGAGAAGTGTACACTGGAAACCACTTAATGACTCAGATCAAGTGGAGAGGAATGATATCAACTGCTGGAGGTATGGGGTATTTATAGCAGCTTCCGGGGTGATTTTTCATAAAAAATTCGATGTGGGACTTGATCTGGGGGTTCGGGACGCCCGTCCTGGTCTGTTGACCAAGTCGGGACACCCGTCCCGGTGCTTTGACTGGGTTGGGACGCCCGTCCTGAGCCTTTGACCAAGTCAGCATTTCCAAAAATTGCGTTTTTGCCCCAAAAATTGCTTTTTTGTCCCAAAATTTGCTATTTTCATCTATTTTTCACCTGACACTTCCAAAATTATAAAAACTGTGAAATTGAGTAAATAACAAACAATTAAGATCAATTTACCCTCAATTTCACCCGAAATCATACATAAAAACATGCTAAAAAGGTGATACGATTTTCGCATATCACTAGCATATATGTCCAAGGAGAGAGTGGTTTTCAACCTATGAGCAGATAGACAGGGGAAATGTCTCTATGGCAAACAACTCGGTATGCAAGGCGGTTGGAATAGGCTCGATCAAGATTCGGACGCATGATGGTAAATTCTGCACATTGCACAATGTCAGACATGTTCCACTAATGACGAAGAATCTGATATCCCTGAGCTTGCTGGATAGTAAGGGGTTCAGCTTCAAGGGTGAGGGTGGAGTTATACATGTCTGCAGGGGCTCTAATGTGATACTTAAGGGCGTCAAACAAGGAACTTTGTATTTCTTGCAAGGTTCAACAGTTGCTAGTTCTACAGCTGTTGCGTCATCTGAGGTTCACCGGGATGATTTGACCAAATTATGGCATATGAGACTTGGTCACATGGGTGAAAGAGGGTTGCAGATTCTGTCAAAGGAAGATCTTCTTGGTGGTCACAAGATCAAGAGCCTTGAGTTTTGTGAGCATTGTGTCTTTGGGAAGCTACATCGCAGCAAGTTCCCAAAAGCGGTTCACCGAACAAAGGGCACGCTGGATTACATCCATTCAGACTGTTGGGGTCCGTCTCGCGTTGAGTCTTTAGGCGGTCACAGATTTTTTATGTCAGTAATCGATGATTACTCAAGGATGACTTGGGTAATCATGATGAAACATAAAAGTGAAGCGTTCAAGAACTTCAGGCAGTGGAAGACGCTAGTGGAGAATCAAACTGGGAAGAAGATCAAGAGGCTGCGAACTGATAATGGTCTAGAATTCTGTTCATCTGAGTTCGATGTGTTTTGCAAGGATGAGGGGATTGCTCGACATCGCACAGTCAGGGATACACCACAGCAGAATGGTGCAGCTGAGCGCATGAACCAAACACTTCTGGAGAGAGCGAGGTACATGCTCTCTAACGCTGGTCTAACTAGACATTTCTGGGCAGAAGCAATTACAACGTCATGCTACATAACAAATCGGGGACCACACACAGGCATCAATTGTAAAATACCTTTTAAGGTGTGGACAGGGAAGTCTGCTGATTACTCAAATATGAGAGTTTTTGGATGTACAGCTTACTATCATGTCAATGAGGGTAAGCTAGAGCCAAGGGCTAAAAAGGGAATATTCGTGGGCTATGGAGAAGGGGTGAAGAAAGTGGGCACGACTGACAATCCTACTGACATGTTCACCAAGCCAGTTCCACAGAGCAAGTTCCAACACTGTTTGGACTTGCTAAATATTACAAGCTGCTAAATGGCAGAAGAGAGGGGAGCGGATACATCTGGCACCAAGGAGGTGCATCTGGTAAACTGTGAGAGAATTCAAGTTAATGTGGAGATTTGTTAGAATGCCTTGAAATAGTCACACATTCTGAGTTTAGGAAGTCAGTCAAATATTCTGTTACTTCTCCTTGAGTTTAGGAAGTCAATCAAATATTCCGTTACTTCTCGTTGAGTTTAGGAAGTCATTCAAATATCCTGTTACTTCTCCTTAAGTTTAGGAAGTTTGACTAACGAATGCCTTGAATTAGTCAAACATTCTGTTACTTCTCCTTAAGTTTAGGAAGTTAGTCAAATTTGTTAGAATGCCTTGAATTAGTCAAATATTCTGTTTTTACATTGGGAAGGTGGCCGAGGTGGCTGCCATCTTTCCTATAAATAGGTTCATTTGTAAGGCATTCATTGTGTTGTAGTCACCTAAAACACCTCTGTAATCTCTCTTAAAATCAGTAAACATTCTCCCCTCTTCTGTTAGGTGAACGTAGCCAACACATTGTTGGTGAACCACGTTAAATCTGTGTGTCGTTTCTTTATTTTTGTTATCTTTCTTACATTCGTCATAACAATATATATAAAGGAGTCAAGAACAATGAACCAAAGAAGAAATAAGAAAGGGGAATTTGCCAAAAGTTAAACTGAAAGTTTCAAGAAACAACAAAGAGGAATTTTGGAAAATTTGAAATGACGATTCAATTCAAACAATATTAAAATCAAATATTTTCTATATGTATATATTGATTAGTCAGAAATCGGTTTGAGGCGATGAAATGGTAGCGTCTGATGATCTCTGCCAAATATTACTGTCAAGGTGGACGTTGCGTTCGTGCTTTGATGAGAATTTCTGTCTTGGGATATCTGCAAAACAGAGAGGTTCAGAATCGAAAGTCAGTATTCTGAACTTTATTAGGGAATATCTTATTTAGCAGAGAATTTGTTGAATAATCTGACCTTACCTTTTACCTTTACGAGGGTGGTATTTATAGATGCAAACCACCCTAAGAAATAGGTAGGTGGTGTGATATGCAGAATATGGTAGTTACCAGATTCTGGAGATAAACCTGAAATATCCCTCCATTCTAGGGATATTTCATGAGATATTTTAACTGAGTGTTTTAGGATAACCTGATGGTCAAAGATACCCTTTGAGGAATCTTTTGGAAGGAGCTGGCAGACAAAGGTCAGACGAAGTGGGTTGCATTGAACCTGTAGATTTCGTTGCTTTGGGGACCCATGAAGCTTAGTAGACTGAATCCCGGTGAAGTAGTGGGTCCCATCATGCCAAGGGGATGAATACGTCGGATTGCCATGTCAGCTTTTATGCCTTGTGATATGCACAAATCATATCACTTTTTAGCATATTTTTAGGCACAAATTAGGGCAAAATTGGAACCAAATCGATCTTAATTGATTGATATTAGCAAATTTTTGCAGAATTTGTGGGTTTGGAAGTTTCAGGTGAAATGTGCAAGAATATAGCAATTATTGGGGCAAAAACGCAATTTTTTGAACTTCTGAGTTCGGGACGGGCGTCCCTAACTAGTCAAACAATCGGGACGGGCATCCCGAGTGGCAGATGCAAGTCCCACATCGAGAAATGAAGAAAAATTCACTCATTTCCCCTACTATAAATACCCTAGGCCTTCCTCAGTTGAAATCATCCCTCACCACTCAATCTGAGTCATTTAGTAGCTTTGAGTGCATTCCTAATCACTCGATCTGAGTCATTTAGTGGCTCAAGTGCATCTTAAGTACTTAATTATTCATAATCAACATATGTACATAAATCCTATCTTTTAGGATGTCTAATCAGAACGCATCAGATTTTTGCGCCGTTACCGGGGAACATATCATAAAATTTTAGGATTCCTGATCAAAATTCTAGAGGCTTATGATAGGTAACGGTAGTAATCTATACTTTAATCAACATTTATTTTTTTGTGATTAATCAATCAATTTCCTGAAATATAGGGTTATCTTAAATAATTAATTTTAGAAATTATCTATAATTAAGAAATTTAGGTTAATCAAATTTTAAAAAATAATTCGAAAACCATACTAAGGAAATCAAATTTAAAAACAAAAAAAAAATTAGAATTGTTTTTTTTAAAAAGTAATTTCTTTTCTTTTATCTTTTTCCTGTTTATAGCTTTCTTACTTGTTTGTTAAATTTTAGAAAATATCATTTTTAGAAATTGATCTAACCTAGACTTTGCATTTATAGATGAAGAGAACAAGTGCAGCTACCAATAAAGTAGTAGGCCTAGTAGAAAATCCCGAAACTCTTGTCCGAAAGAAAAAGAAACCAAAAGGACCATCTAATCCCGCCAACGAGGCATTTCCAGGGACTAATCCTACACGAGCAATAGAAATACCATCAAGTCAAGATACTAGTGCCCTAGTTAACAAATTCCTAAATGACTTTGTGCCAAGTGAAGAGGAAGACCCTTCTGAAGAAACTTTTTCGCCCAGAAATGAACCATAAAATTCTCCAATTCATACTCCAGTCCAAAGAGTTCTTGAATATCCACCAACTTTCGATCACACCCCAAATTCACCCACATCTCTTGAGTTTACTCCAACACTTAACCAGCACTAACGGTTTTCAGGCAGTTTTAGCTGTGCAGATAGACAACTTGACTAGTAGGATCTACTCGATGGACCAGACGATCACAAGCAAATTCTGTCATTTAGATCAAGTGGTACTGAATGTCACCGCTAGTGTAGATCAACTCAGAGCTATGGTGAATCTCCAAGAAGATCAAAATGCACTCATACTACGGGAATTAAGTTAAATCTGAGAATTAAGTGAAATCCGGGAATTAAGTGAAATCCGAGATCAAAATGCACTCATACTACGGGAATTAAGGAGGCAGCGAGAAGAGATGAGAGCGATTCGAGCAGAAATACGAGAGACCAGAAATAAAGGCAACTAAAAGGGAAGGCTTTTCTTTTATATTCAGCAAATAAATTATTTATTTAGAAATATGACTTGAATTAATAATTTACCCAATTCTTTTCTACTTGCTATTTCAAAATAAATAGTTGGGTTTGTATTAATTTTATTTCCAAACTTTTATTCAAATAATTTTTATTCTTTACGATAAATTTATACGAAAGATTTTCATTCTTGAACTATTTTTCAAATTTATTTTTCAAAGAATATTTGTTGTATGGAAAAGTAAGAGAATGATTATGGCGCAGGAAATTTTTGAACGAAAAAAAAGAAAAAAAGAGAGAAACAAGAATTCTTTTGGAGAAGTTTTAAACAAATTCTGTGTTAAATTGATTTTCAATAATAATTTGTTTGAATATAATTCTTGTGTAAAGTGTTTGCAGGAAAATACAAAGTAAAAGAAGCTTGAGAGAATTGATGAAAATCAAAATCGAGTGGAACACGCATCTCGAGGCAATCGGGACGGGCGTCCCGAGGGAGAAAAATTCTTTAAATATTACATTTTCCCTCATAAGTTTTACACCAAAAATCACTTTTCCCTCTCTCTAAAAATTTTTCTCTTCACAATTTCTCTTCCAAAAACTTAAATTTAAAATTTTCAAATTTTCCCTCCAAAAATTTGAATTGTTGAAATTCTTTCTAAATTCGAATTTCCCTGCAAATTTCAAATTTTCTCGACAAAATTCAAAATCTTCACCTAAGCAAATTCCTTTCTTCTAAATTTGAATTTCTCTCTAGAATTCGAATTTGAAACTTTTCCCGCCAAATTTTGAATTTTCTCGCCATTTTTAGAAAAGTTCAAATGACTCCAAAACGTGCAAGTGTCAGTCCATCCATGACTGTCACAGCTGTGACGCACCCTTTTACGATCTTCCCTACCATCCCGACTTATCAGGAGAGGAGCCAGGGATTGATCGGACGTAGTATCCTAGCAGGACGGACTCTTGACTGGACTGCAGTCAGGACACTTGGAGTCGAGCAGGAGATTCGGCGCATGCTCGACATCTTACCCTACAGTCGAGTCTTCATCGTCACAGAGCCGACTTATTTAGAGCTGGTATGTGAGTTCTACTCCTCATTTACCTTCCAACGTGAGCAGGTTACATTCTGACTAGGTGGAATAGACCGGTCGATGAGCACGGTCGAGTTTGGCATTGCACTCGGTGTTTGGCAGCGGGAGGAGCTGGAAACCTCCACTTACCTGATGGTTGTACGAGACTTCACTTCAGCTGATGTCTCCACCGCTTGGGCCCAGATCTGTACGAATGGAGTCCCCTATCAGCATGGCTTCATGAAAGCTACAGGTATTCTTCCAGCCTTACGCTATTTACATACCATTGTAGCTCATATGCTAGCAGGGCGACAGACTGCTCCAGGGAATGTCACCCAGATGGAGACATTCCTTCTGGCCCATATGCATAGAGACGTCACTATAGATATGGCTAGACTCATCACCATCATCATGCGAGGGTTTGCAACAAACACCATGAAGCAGTGTCTGGGACTTGGGCCGTTCATCACCCGAATAGCCCACTACTTGGAACTGGATATCGAGGGCTCAGAGTTGACCCAGATAGCTCCAACGACCATCCCCAATGACTTGAATGTTCTACGGAACATGGGGATGGTAGTGCGAGATACAGAGGGACGATACTCCATCCATACTAAGCAGCCAGGGGAGTCATCAGTACCAAAACCAGCAGCGCAGTAGACACCGCCAGACCCGACTTTTGTTCCACACACTGCCTTGAGCGGCACATGTCACAGGGGATGGCAGATTTGCAAGCCCGATACAGCATGGATATGATGAATATCCAAAGGCAGATGATGATGTTAGATGACAAAGTCAGTAGAAACAGCAGCCAGATAGAGGAGATGTACCGGTACTATGTCAGCAACTGAGACGACAAGGAAGTTTACTTCTTTGCCCCAGATGACGATCCGAGTTCTTAGTTTCTTCTCTTTTCCTTTCTTTCTTAGTTGATTTTGTGATTATGTGATAGTCTGGGCTGTATGACATATATCTCTTTGTATGACAAACTTGGATTTATATGATATAACAGCGTTGTTATTTTGTTTTATTTTGTTTACTGTCTATTATTTTTCGATTATTTTTCAAATAAGTGTGGGGTGATAGGACATGCATGAACATTGAGGACAATGTTAATCTTAAGTGTGGGGTAGTAGTGCACAGTGCATTGTAGTAAAAAAGAATTTGCATGTTTTTCCTTACTTTTCACTGAAATTGCACCCTTCCAAAAAAATTTCAAAAATTTTCACTCTTTTAGACTTCAAAAATCAGTATTGATTAATTGAAGAAATGCTTATGTCTATGATATATGTTTAGTAGAGTATTATGACCATTAGGAAACAAGTTAATGACTTGATTGAACTCATCACTTAGAAGTAGGGAATTCCTGATATTATTGAGCACAGCTTAGTTTGGATTAGAAAAATTGACTGAATACCTTTTCAAAACTAAAACTAAATAATATTAGACCAGTCGAGAATGTGTTAGCAACTTGAATGACTAGATGATATTCTGAGTTGAAAGTGTAAAAGCTTAAAAAAAGGGGGTAGTTTTACAAGCGTCCTTTACTACTCGAGCACCCCTTATGAAGGGAATTTAATGCCTGATGACTTAAGGTCATGTAGATCTGGGAGTCATCGGAGTGGGGCTCGATACCTGGGTAGTCAAAGTTAATGTGTGAAAGCAAAACACAAAAATACCCTGGAAAATCAATTTGAAAATACACCTAGTGTATTCTTTTATTGAAAACCATAATATAAAGCATTGACACCAAAGCTCAGAACCCGAAGGTCATTTGTTTTGCTATGATATTCGAAGATTGATCGAACTATTATTTAGTAAAGGTTTAGAAAAGCTTATTGTGAGTTGACAATCTAGCCTAGACCAGTTCACATACTACACATCAGGAAGACCTTGTGACTTAGCGTAAAGTTCAATCAAGTTATTGAACTGTTTCATCTACATGGTCCTTACAACCTTACCAAACATTTGAGACCTTTACATAGCAACTCGAACAGTCATGTCTATTTTTTGGAATCATCTGACTCAGTGAGAAATTTTGCTAAAAACATTGCTAAAACCTTTATGTGATTGCACCTATGATTTAACTTTCAGTAATTTCATATAGGTTTTGCTTGAGGACAAGCAAAAAGCTAAGTGTGGGGTTATATGATATGCACAAATCATATAATTTTTTAGCATGTTTTTAGGCACAAATTAGGGCAAAATTGTAACCAAATCGATCTTAATTAATTGATATTAGCACATTTTTGTAGAATTTGTGGTTTTGGAAGTTTGAGGTGAAATGTGCAAGAAAATAGTAATTATTGGAGCAAAAATGCAATTTTTTGAACTTCTAAGTTCAGGACGGGCGTCCCGACCTAGTCAAACAACCGGGACGGGCGTCTTGACCCGATCAAAGCACCGAGACAGACATCCCGGACTCGGTATGGGTGTCCCGAGTGGCAAATGCAAGTCTGATGTGCATAAATCATATCACTTTTTGAGCATGTTTTTAGGCACAAATTAGGGCAAAATTGGAGATAAATTGTTCTTAATTGATTGATATTAACACAATTTTGCAGTATTTGTGATTTTGGAAGTTTCAGGTAAAATATGCAAGAAATAGCAAATATCGAGGCAAAAATGTGATTGTTGGAACTTTTTGGTTTAGGACGGGCGTCCCAAGATCGGGGCGGGCGTCCCGACCCTATCAAAGCACCGGGACGGGGTCCTGACCCGGTCAACAGACTCGGGACGGGCGTCCCGAGCTCCCTGCCAGAATCCCACATCGAATTTCACAGAGAAAAATGCTCAGTTTCCCTGCTATAAATACCCCAGGCCTTCCTCAGTTGAAATCATCCCCTCTTCACTCAATCTGAGTCATTTAATGACTTCAAGTATACATTTTTCTAATGTATACAAGTCATTCAGTGATCTCAAGTGTTCCACACAAGTAGTTTAGTATACGAGAGTTTCTCGTTTTCTTTACTTTCTAAGTGTTTATCTCAGAATCTTAGAATTTTACTAGATATGGTTTTTTTTGGTATTCATAGAATACCCAGGATTTTGTTAGGAGATCCTAAGAGGGCATTGATATACACAAATCATATCCCCTTTTTAGCATGTTTTTAGACACAAAATAGGGCAATATTTGAATGAATTTGATCTTAATTGAATTAAATTGACATAAAATTGTGAAAATTGTGATTTTGGAAGTTACATGAGTAAATTGCACGAAAATAGCAAATTTTAGGGCAAAAATGCAATTTTTGGAAATACTAAATTCGGGACGAGCGTCCCGACCCATTCAAAGCACCAGGACGGCTGTCCCAAGCTTGGGACGGGTGTCCCGAGCACCAGAAGTTGTCCCACATCGAAATTTTTGGAGAAATTCACTCCATAAAGCTGCTATAAATACTTCAGTCCTCAAATAGTTGAAATCATCCCTCTCCACTTGATCTGAATCATTCAGTAACTTCAAGTATACATTTTTCTACAATATACAAGTCATTGAGTGATCTCAGGTGTTTCATTCAAGTAGTTTAGTAAACGAGAGTTTCTCGTTTTCTTTCCTTTCTAAGAGTCTGTCTCATAATCTTAGATTACGACTAGATAGGGTTCGTTTTTTGTATCACAGAATACCGAGATTTCGTTAGGAGATCCTAAGAGAGAGATAGGGTGCGTGTTCTTAGTTAATTTAGGGCAATTTTCTTAAGCTTGGGATGTAAGGTAATGCAAATGCTACTAGGTCTGGGAAGCGTTCTCCGAAGGCTCTGCTGAGCAGAGTAGGATCGAGCAATCAGAAGCGTACATGAACTGCAGCACCGGCTGGACCTGCATAAAGCGATGACTACTTTATGATAGTGGGTCCCCTAGACGAGTTTCTTTATGTTTATGAATTATTTTTTCTGGATATTGATTTGATACTGAATTTATATATCATACACGTTTTACAATTTGAGATGCTATTCATTTTTCCGGGAAGATCATAGAGCTAGAATTATCATTATGAATGTTGAATTATCGCGACCTTTTAAATTAAACTAGGGTTATAGACAACTCCTAACCAAGGTCTGAATCATAACTGATTTAGTTTAACAGACTGTAAAAGGTCTACCAGATTAGGAAGAAATAACAGAATAGATCACCATGTTTGTTAGAGTACCCTAATAAAGTTGAGTTTGTATGCTAGGCCAATCCTAGGGTTAAGTGGCATGATACCGAAGTGACATAGGGGATCGTTCATGGATACTTTAATCCGATAGATGAGAAGGATCATCCCAAGGTAGGGGTGAATACACCAGGTAACTCAGATATGGTAAACAGATGATTACATTTCATAATTGCCTTAGAGATCAAGATATATCTAAAATGTTCGAAGATAAGGTCAAACAAATTGTAATAACTGAGCTTAAATTGATGAATGCATGTCTACTCTAGAATGCTATTTGCTTGTTATGTGTGAGTGGGATCACCAATCAATCTCAAAGAATTGATTAACTGATTGATTAATTACATAAATAAGATGAATGTTAGGATTAAGGGATAGTTGCTACTAAGCCGTTGCCAGTCCCCTGGGAGTAAGATATTTATATTTTTTAAAATCGTAGATACTTTCTAAAGAACTAGCTACACGATAGGTACTCTCCCTTAGGTTCTGATTGATTAAGTGACAACAATTAATGCTAAAGTGACAGTTAGTAAGACTCAGTACTTAATTATTCATAATCAAAATAGGTACATAAATCCTATCTTTTAGCATACCAATCGGAACGCATCAAATTTTTGGCGCCGTTGCCGGGGAACATATCATAAAATTTTAGGATTCTTGATCAAAATTCTAGAAGGTTATGATAGGTAACAGGTAGTAATCTATACCTTAACAAACACTCATTCTTATTTGAATTAGTCAATCACTTTCCTGAAATATAGGGTTAGCTTTAAATAATTAATTTTAGAAATTATCTAAGATTAAGAAATTTAGGTTAATCAAATTTTAGAAAATAATTCTAAAACCATACTAAGGAAATCAAATTTAAAACAAAATATAAAAATAAAATATTTTAAAAACAAAATAATTTCTTTTTCTTTTATAAAATCTATTTTCTGAAAAATATTATTTTCCAGAAAATACAAAATAAAATCCTTTTCCTGTTTGCCGTTTTTCCTTTTCTGCTTGTTGTTAATTTTTCAAAAAAAAATTATTTTCTTTTATTTCCCTGAATTATTCTCTTTGAATTGTTTTAACTCCACTAACTTTTGCTCAAACTATCCAGTCTTGAGAGAAGACTCTTTGGAATTGGAGAAAACTCATCTTAGTTATTCCAATTACAAAATTAGCTTTGACAATTTCTCTGAGATAGGTGTACTCATGAGATGAATAAAGATCAAACATCATTTGAAGATCTACCAGACTTGGAGGAGAGGTGCATGCCATTCTTTAAAGCACTAAAACTATCCAGAAAAACTTTCCAGTGGAGCGAAGAATGCGCGAAGGCGTGGACAGACTTAAAGAGTTACTTGGCGAAGTTACCCTTACTAAGCGCACCTATATCAGGCGAGAAGTACTATACATGTACTTATCGATCTCATAATAAGCGATAGCATCAGTCTTACTAAGAGAGTCAGAGGATAAGCAGTTGCCAGTCTACTTCGTCAACCGGGTATTGAGAGATGCCGAAGTACGATATTCGTACATCGAAAATTGGCGTATGCATTGGTCATAAGCACACGCAAGCTTCGTGCATACTTCGAGTAGCACTCCATCATAATATACACCAATCACCCATTGAAACATATTTTTCATAACTTTGATCAGTATGGAAGAATGCTTCGGTGGTCCATCGAGCTCTGTGGGTTGGATCTCAAGTTCACTCCACGGACAGCGATTAAAGCCCAAGCTCTGTGAGATTTTCTGGCTGAGCTCTCCTTTTCAGAAACCACTTCCTCCGGGGAAATGACCCACACAGACACAAAGGAAGAAACTTGGACAATGATGGTAGACGGGGCAATCAATGCAAAAGGAATCGGAGTAGGCATCACAGAAAAATCCCCCTCAGGACAGCATGAAAAAATCCGAAGTGTCAAACTCGACTACCCCTTGTCCAATAATCAAGCTGAGTACGAAGCCCTTATCATTAGAATGCAGTGGGCCTTGGATACAGGTGTAAACTCCCTAAAAGTCTTCAGCGACTCCCAAGTTTTCGTGGGACAAGTAAACAATGAATATGCAGTGAACTCAGACAACTTGAAAGGGTATGCGGAGAAGGTCAACCTACTAGCCGCCCAATTCCGCTACTTCGCACTAGATAAGGTGAATCAAAGTCACAACAGGAGGGCTGAAAAATTGGCTAAGATTGCATCAGGAGAAACTCCCAATGATATGGAAGTCACGGTAGAGCTCCTCTCCACTCCGGAGTATGTCCATCCACTACAGCAATCAAATCATGTCTCCCCTACATAGATCGACGAGTTGGTAAATTACATATCCTCAGATATTCTACCTAAAGATAAAAACAAAGCAAGGCAAATATGAAAGTGCGTGGCTCGGTACACGGTAGTCAACAACATTTTATATCGGTGCTCCTTCACAAAACCCCTGCTACACTGTGTCCCGCACGACCTCACTCATGCAATCCTAGAAGAGTTACATGAGGGCGTATGTGGCGGACATCTAGGTTCGAGATCTCTGTAAGAAAAGGTAATAAATCAAGGTTACTACTGGATAACGTTGCGGAAGGATGCAGAAAGATATGTTAGGCATTGCAAAGTATGCCAAAAGTTTGGCAAGATACCTCAGTTACCCTATGTTCCACAAACACTTGTACTCACTGCATGGCCTTTCGACATGTGGGGAATCAACCTCGTGGGCAAATTTCCCAAATGCAGAGGAGGAAATGAATACTTGATCGTGGTCGTGGACTACTTCTCCAAATAGATAGAGGCAAAACCATGCCCCCACTGAGGAAAACACACTTAACTTTCTACATGATTTTGTACTATGCAGGTACGGGATACCGCGAGCCGTCGTGATGGACCATGGCATACCAAATTTGCTACGGAGTGCGCCCGCCTAGGAATAAAACATTGGAAATCATCTGTTGCACGCCCTCAGGGAAATGGACAGGCGGAAGCAGCAAATAAGTTGGTCCTCACAGCATTAAAAAAGAACTTAGAAGGGAAATCCATGAAATGGGTCGACGAACTCCCAACTATGCTCTGGGCAGTCCAGATCTCAGCTAGGGGCCCCATGGGAGAAATAGCCTATGCCCTAGTATTTGGATCTGAAGCTGTATCACTAGTCGAGCTCGTACTCCCATCGTACAGAATCTCCACATATGATGAGGGTAGCAACAAGCGGCAACGATGTCTAGATTTGGACCTATTAGAGCAAAAACAAATAGCGGCCGGACTCAATGCAGAAACTTTCAAACAAAAGACCAAGCTAGCACACGACAAAAGCCTGGTAAAAAGACCATTGTGTGTTAGGGGTTGGGTACTCAAAAAGATCGAAGGATCTGCCAGACAGATTAAGGCGAATAAATTGACACCGAACTGGGAAGACCCCTACTTAATCAAAGACGAAGTGCGCCAAGAAACTTTCCATCTCATGGATCAAGAAGGAAAAACACTACCTGATATGCATAAATCATATCACATTTTTAGCATGTTTTTAGGCATAATTCAGGGTGAAATTGATGGTAAATCGGTCTTAATTGATTGTTATTAACTCAATTTCACAGTTTTTGTGATTTTGGAAGTGTCATGTGAAAAGTAGAAGGAAATGGTAAATTTCGGGGCAAAAACGTGATTTTCATAAGTTCGGAAGTCGGGGTGGGCGTCCCGAAGTCAGGATGGGCGTCCTGACCTGGTCAACAGGCCAGGACGGGCGTCCAGGACTCGGGATGGCCGTCCTGACCTGGTTAATAGGCCGGGACGGGCGTCCCGAGCCGCAGTTCAAAATCCCACATCAAATTTTGAGAGAAAATCACTCAAAAGCTGCTATAAATACCCCAGGCCTTCCTCAATTGAAATCATTCCTCTCCACTCGATCTGAGTCATTTAGTGACTTCAAGTATACAGTTTTCAAGTATACAAGTCACTTAGAGACTCAGATTTCAGTATAAATTTTCTTTTATTTCTAGATAGTATCTCGTTTTCTTTGTTTCTGAGAATTAATCTCAGATCTTAGGATACGATAGATAGGTTCATTTCTGGTATTCATAGAATACCCGGGATTTCATTAGGAGATCCTAAGAGGGCTCTAGGCATTCGAAGAGTCAGTCCACAGGGCTGGGCTTAAGCTGGGTATTAAGGTAAAGTCCATCTACTAGGCTGAGGAAGCGTCCTTCGAAGGTTCTGTCGAGCAGAGTCGGGTCGAGCAGTCCAACATATACAAGCAGATGCTCCATTGGCGAGACTAAGTAAAGGGTGAATTCTTTATGGCATCAGTCCCCCTGCCCCTCTCTTTATATGTATGTACTGTGTTCGTCCAAATATTAATTATGTTTATTGGATTATGATTTTATGAGTATTTGTTATACATGTTGAAGTTCTTATGATTTTCCAGAAATGGCCACCTGCTTAATATTCATTATGTCTGCATGTCTAATGTAGTTTCTTTTAAACTAAATATAGGATTATAGACAATTCCTAACCACAGTCTATTCATAACCTGTTTAGTTTAACGGGCATCAATTTAGGAAGCATTGGTGTCTGCCATATTAGATGAAATAACCTAGAGATCACCCTGTTTGTTAGAGTAGTCTAAGTAGGCTGAGTTTGTGTGTTTATACCGGCGTTAGGGCGAGTGGCATGATCCCCTATGTGACATAGGGCTTTCATGGATGCCTTTAGCTCGAACCGTGAGTAGGTCCGTCAATGGCGATGGGGCAGTTTATCAGGTAACTCAGATGTGGTACACCTTTAGACTCAGTACATAGTTGCAATCTATGCCAAGATATATCTAAAATACTCGAAGATAGGTCAATCAACATGTAGGAACAGTATAACATAGAATCAGGACATTATCTGTAAAACACTTTTAGGTTTAAATAGACTTAAACCTAGTGGAGAATGAATCACCCTCTCATCAAAGATATTGATGAACGATTGCATAACTGGATCATAAGATAAGAGTTAGGGTAAGAGGATAGTTACTACTAAGCCGTTACCACTTCCCTGGGAGTACGATATTTAATTTAAATAAAATTGTAGATACTTTCCAACAGACTAACTACACGATAGGTACTCTGCCTTAGGTTCTGACTGATTAAGTGACAACATAGAGACTAAATGTGACAATTAGTCAATCTAAGTCCTTAATTACTCATAATCAACATAGGGTAAAAACAACACCTATTTAGCATATCAGTCGGGAAGCCATCACTGCCCAATCCATGGCACGCCAATCACCTGAAAAAGTACTTCGTCTAAGCCATCCAGCGAAGTCAACTCGACCAACGATTCATTTCGCCATATCCTGATCTTTTCATCAATAAAGTGTACTTCGAGTAAATCTTGGAGTTACTTTTCATCATTAAAGTGTACTTAGAGTAAATCTTGGAGTTACTTTTCATCAATAAAGTGTACTTCGAGTAAATCTTGGAGTTACTTTTCATCAATAAAGTGTACTTCGAGTAAATCTTGGGGTTACTTATAAAAATATACGTCGAGTTAAACTTAGAGTTCAATTTCGAATCAATCACGGAACTTATAAATTTCGAGTAAATCTTGGAATTTATCCTCACTTCAAGTTAATCTTGGAATTCAGTTTCGAGTCAATCATAGAACTTATAAATTTCGAGTAAATCTTAGAATTTATCCTCACTTGTAAATCTTAGAGTTCAGTTTTGAGTCAATCATGAAACTTATAAATTTCGAGTAAATCTTGGAATTTATCCTCAGTTCAAGTTAATCTTGGAGTTCAGTTTCGAGTTAATCACAGAACTTATAAATTTCGAGTAAATCTTTGAATTTATCCTCACTTCGAGTTAATCTTGGAGTTCAGTTTCGAGTCAATCACTGAACTTATAAATTTTGAGTAAATCTTGGAATATATCCTCACTTTGAGTAAATCTTGGAGTTCAGTTTCGAGTCAATCACATAACTTATAAATTTCGAGTAAATCTTGGAATTTATCATCACTTCGAGTTAATCTTGAGTTCCATTTCGAGTCAATCACGGAACTTATAAATTTTGAGTAAATCTTGGAATTTATCCTCACTTCGAGTTAATCTTGGAGTTCAGTTTCGAGTCAATCACGGAACTTATAAATTTCGAGTAAATCTTGGAATTTATCCTCACTTCGAGTTAATCTTGGAATTCATTTTACTTCAAGTAAATCTTGGAGATTAGTTACGAATCAATCACGGAACCCATTGATTTCAAGATAATTTTAGAATTCGTCCTTACTTCGGTCGACAAGTAGACTTATTCATTCTACTTGGGATTTTAATGGTTTTTGCGAAGTTAAATACTTTTGACAGTTATACGCGCAAGGATAGAATTAAAGAAAGCAAGTGTAAATGACCAAAGTAAAGAAACTTGTACAAAGTTGGATTTAAAATATAATTATATTAAAACCTATCTATTACATCGCGAGAGGTGCTTCGACCGAAGGAGGACCAGTTCCAGCCGGAGCACCCCCCTCTACTATTACTACGTCCCCCTCCGTCACCTCGGACTCTCCAACCACGGTGGGCTCTACCTCTGGAATAGGCTCCACCACCGGCGTGGGTTCTGTCGGAATAGACTCAAACTGCCATTGATGCCCCCTCAGCTGCTCACACAACTCTGCCAAGTCAGGATGCACTGGTGCTAGCGGATTCCATTGCCTCCCCTCATTTTGGTCAGTAGCAGCGATCTCCTCCAATTCACTATCAGCGAATGGGACGAAGTGATACCCGTTCCTAAATTCAGGGTTGGCATATGAACTTTCGTATGCCCTACACATCAGCGCTTTGTCCGAAATGAGGTGGTGGAACTTGCGTAGTATATGTGCACAGCCCCTGTAGTAGAAGCCACTGCATCTCGAGTAAAGCTCCTCCTCAAACGCATGGGAACTTCAGTAGATGTCCACCACCTTGGCAGTATAATTCACCGACTGGAAGTAGGCAACCTTGGATTCTGATGCTCTACATCTCGACTCCGCATTCTTCAGCCTCCGGTCGAAGTCACGCAGTTGAACTTTGAGATCCTCATTTGCCTTTTGGAAGGACATCAGATCTGAGGACTGTTTGTCCTTCTCAACAACGACCAGGGCCACATTCTCTTCTGTAGTGCGAAGTTTGTCCGCAACAGAGTCGAGGGCCTTATCCTTAGCGGAGAGCTGACCCTCCAGATCGGTGCACTTCTTCTCCAAATTTAGCTGCATAGTGCGGAAAGTGTTCGCTGAAGTTGCCATCCAGCCGAGGTGGACAACCTAAGCACTGATCTGTTAAAAAGAAAAAGAAAGCAAAGTTAGAAAGGTAAGTTCACAACACAATTCAAGTTAGAAGCACTTCGACTAACTCACCTGGGATAGGTGGGCCCCAATATGTCCCATGGTATCATCCACACCCATCGCAACTCATCGAAGGTTCTGCGATAGATCGAAGTCCATGGCTTGGTGCAGCACGGTCTTGTCGAAAATCCTCCCCACCCGCGAGTTTGACAGTTGGAGGTTGGTAAGGGGCAGGGAGGCCAGTTGGATCTCTTGGGCAAGACCTTCCAAGTTCCTCCTGGACTCAGGAAGTTTGAAGCCTTCCCTCGTCCAAGGGTAGGAGGAAGACCCCGAAGAGCCTTCTCCCTGAGAGGCACGGAGTGCCAGAACTTGGGCCGTCATGGGAGCATCTTCCCTTAGCTCCGCAGAGTCTGTCAGCCTGATGCCCTGCGTTGGCCGCTTCTTTGCAGGCTCTGGTTCACCCTCTTCGCTGGTCCTCTTTGCTGGGGCGGTGGCCTGAACTGGTTCCTTTCCCGTGGACCGGTCTGTCAACTTTGACGGCTGGGGGGATCGGCTGACAAGGGCTCGAGGTGTCGTTGATGGGGTTGCGGCATCTTCTAACGAAGTGGCCGTAACAGTAGCGATTGAAGCATGATCCACCGCCCTCGCTGGATTGATGGTAGATCGTTGGAAGGCGGCTTCCCGAGCCCACCTTTCCGCTTCACGGTGCTTAGCAAAATTCATAGGCATGTATGTCAAAGTCAAAAAATGCGTGTTAACAAGTATGGTAAAAGAAAAGATGAAGTGCGAAAACTTGGGAAAGAAAGATTGATAAGTCTAGTCTACCCTTTGCTACAGGACAGCCCGCATTTTGAGGGTTTGAGCACTCTGGGCAGTCATCGAAGAACACTCTGCCAATGTGTAATCTCCACACCGGGTACTCGTTATTGTCTTCCAGACCTAGTCCTCTTCGGCGTGCATCTATTGATTTCCCACCAATCCCGCAGGGGTACTGGCTCTCGTTAGCGATAAGTTTAATAGTAAGGAAAATTTTGATTTGGGCTCTAGGGTTGTCTCCTAATTCACTCCAGATGTAATCAAGGAATTTCCTATCAGAGTTTGAGTATTTGGCATTTTTCTTCATAGGCGGCCAAGAGCGAAGTGCCTTACCCTTAGAGTAAAATGGAAAGCCCGATTTGGACTCCACACAAACCCAACGCTCTCTCCACTGACCTATTTTATTAGGAGGGGGTTCAAAAAGGGTGACCATACTAGGGCAAGGTCAAAGTGCTAGGGTAAGGTTGTTCATGCGAAGTACGGTAAAGAAGGTTCTCAAGAGTAAGTCAGAGATTTCTACTCCTATTCTTCTACATAAAATGGTCATCGCAACGAAGTACCGAACTCCGTTGGGGTGGACATGGGCAGGTTGGCATTTAATTAGGTTCAAGAAATCACAAAATGCGAGATCTAAAGGTAAGCTAAGTCCGGAAAGGAAATGGTCAAAAGGAATGTGGGTGTAGAAGTCAGACATGGCCCACATGCCCGCACAGAAAAAGACCCTAAACCTACTTCGGTCAACCTCTAAGGACAAGACAAGGAGTTCAAGGCTAATGGTGTTGTTCTTCAAAGCGAAGTCCCCCGACAACCGTTTCTTGGTCTTCGGGAGTTCTTCAAGGGTGTCGGAGTTAGCACCCTCCCCATGGAGGATGCTGGGGTCAGGCAGGTCCCTAGTCGTCCAGCCGGTAGATGTCACTCTGCCATAATTGATCCTAGGAGCTCTCGGATCTAAGGGGATAGATACGGGAATGGTAAGGCCCTCGAAAGAGCCGTCGGTCGATGTTTGAACATTCGACACCCGGATGATTCCATTATCCATCTCCAGGCCGGTTGGTAGGGTTTGTCCAAGCTCGGCATTCATGCTCACATCACTCGAACTACTGGAGCTCTCATCGCTCGAAGTGCTTGGACTCACATTGGCTGGCCTATCCATCGAAGTGGATGTTGAGGAACTAGACATGACCTCGACTATGGGGACAGGGACTTTGGGATTTTCTGAGTTTCTACATCTCAACCTGAGAGTAAAAATCCCATCAGTTCTAAGTTGTTCTAAGACTCTCCACTCTGCCTTCAAAACTTTCTTCACCCCAGAAACTTTTTCCCAAAACATTTTACATAAAAAAACCCTTTTTGCCCAGTCAACTACAGTTTTGAGGGAAAGATGTTGCATTTTTGGTACCAAGTCCAGGAAAAACACATAAAACCCCCCATATTTCCAAAATACCAACAAAAATCCAATACAAAACCAAGAAAAGGATGAACACCATCTTGTTCATCACCCAGAATCAAAGCAAATACAGAAAACAATGATAAAAAACAAGACTGGTGGCCATAGCACACCATTACCTGCTGTGATGATCGAGAAGTTGAAGAAAACTT
The DNA here is from genome assembly GCA_027405835.1 of Asclepias syriaca. Taxonomy (NCBI): domain Eukaryota; kingdom Viridiplantae; phylum Streptophyta; class Magnoliopsida; order Gentianales; family Apocynaceae; genus Asclepias; species Asclepias syriaca. The sequence goes on from CM049930.1 coordinate 12,449,909, forward strand.
TGGGAATCACCGGAATAGAAAAGCAAGCTAAAAACAAGGCAAGAAGATGAAGAGAGAAAGAGTTTGATTGCAGAGGAAATATGGAAGGAAAGTGAAAGGTTTTTCAAAAGAGTCAATCAACTTATTTATAGAAGCAAAGAAGAAGACGAAGGGGCAAAATTTTTTTTTTTAAAAATGGGAAGCTTCTCGGGTACGCTTCGCCCGGACCCGTTCTCAACCGGGTCCAAGTCACATCAAACGTCAATTCTCCACCCCTAGGCACAGTAGTCATCATTACCTAGACATCGGGAAGTGCGAATGACATCATTAACTCTCACTCAAGGAACCCAGCTGGCATCGAAGATAACCAAACTGATACGGGGTACCTCGCAGCAAATCACCAACACACCTCTTAGCACTTCGACTCTCATTGCCTTCGAAGCTAAGCTCGACCCAACGTCATTCTCGAGTTCAAAGAAGACAAGTAACAGCGGACTTTTGATTGTGTTTAAGTAAAAGAAAAATCATTCTTCCACTTCGACGAGGGGCCACTGAAAGATATCAATTGCTCCTATGTTGACAAGGTGATGCGTTCCGATTAGACATGCTAAAAGATAGGATTTATGTACCTATGTTGATTATGAATAATTATGGACTGAGTTTTACTAATTGTCACTTTTAGCAATAATGCTTGTCACTTAATCAATCAGAACCTAAGGCAGAGTACCTATCGTGTAGCTAGTTATTTGGAAAGTGCCTACGATTTTAATTTATTATTATCGTAATCCCAAGGAACTGGTAACGGCTTAGTAGCAACTATCCTTTAACCCTAACATTCATTTATTCATGCAATTAACCAATCTTTCATCAATAATTTTGATGAAGTTGTGATCCCATCCACACATAGCACATAAGTAATTAGCATGCAAGAGTAACAAATAAACATGAGTTCTTATGTATGTTGTATTATTTATACATATTGATTGACCTATCTTTGAGTATTTTTGATATATCTTGGTCTAGAATGTAATTATGTATTGTATCTTACCTGTGTACCACATCTGAGTTACTTGATAAATCACCCTACCTTAATGATGGCCCTACTCACAGTTCGAGTTAAAGGTATCCATGAAAACCTGTGTCACTCAAGAATTCATGCCACTCACCCTAACGCCGGCATAGAGAACAAACTCAGCCTCATTAGACTACTCTAACAAACATGGTGATCTATAAGTTATTTCACATAATATGGCAGACCTTAATGCTTTTATATACTAAATTAAGGCATGCTAAACTAAACAAGTTATGATTAGACCGTGGTTAGAAATTGTCTATAACCTTTCATTTAGTTTAAAAGAGCAAGTAGATAATCAGTCATAATGTATGTTTAGCTGGTGACTGATGTGATTCCGATTGATATGCGAAAAATAGGTTTTATTTACCCTATATCGATTATGAATAATTAAGGACTTAGAATTACTAATTGTCACATTTAGCATCTATGTTGTCACTTAATCAATCAGAACCTAAGGCAGAGTACCTATCGTGTAGCTAGTCTGTTAGAAAGTACCTACGATTTTAATTTAAGAAATTATCGTACTCCCAAGGAAGTAGTAACGGCTTAGTAGCAACTATCCTTTTACCCTAACTCTCATTTTATTATCCAGGTTATGCAATCATTCATCAATATCCTTTGATGAGAGGTTGATCCATTCTACACAAGGTTCGAGTTCATTAAGCATGCAAGAGTGTTTTACAGATAGTGCTCTGATATATGTTATATTGTTCCTACATGTTGATTGACCTATATTCGAATATTTTAGATATATCTTGGTCTAGATTGCAATTATATACTGATTCTACTTGTGTACCACATTTGAGTTGTCTGATAAATTGTCCCATCGCCATTGACGACCCTACTCACAGTTCGAGCTAAAGGCATCCATGAAAGTCATGTGTCACTCAGGAGATCATGTCGCTCGCCCTAACGCCGACATAAACACACGAACTCAGCCTCATTAGACTACTCTAACAAACATGGTGATCTATAGGTTATTTTATCTAATATGGCAGACCTTAATGCTTCCGTCCTCACACAAAGCCCTAAATTAAGGCATGTTAAACTAGACAGGTTATGATTAGACAGTGGTTAGGAATTGTCTATAACCGTTCATCTAATTTAAAAAGAACAAGTAGACATGCAGTCATAATGATAATTAAGCTGGTGGCCTTTTCGGAAAAATGTAAGTATCTTCAACATGCAAAACACATATTCATAATATCATAATTTAATAATCAAATGGGTCTTTGGACAAACACAGTACAAAAATATAAAGATAGGGACAAGGGGACCACCACCATAAAGTATTCACCCTTTATTAGGTCCACTGATGGAGCGACTAATTGTATATCCTAGACTGCTTGACCCGACTCTGCTCAACAGAACCTTCGGAGAGTGCTTCCTCGGCCTAGCAGCTATTGCTTTACCTTACGTCCTGGGCTTAAGCAAAGCCCTGTTGACTAACTCTTCGAACGCCTAGTGCTCTCTTAGGATCTCCTAATGAAATCTCGGGTATTCTATGAATATTAAAAACAAACCCTATCTAGTCGTATTCTAAGATCCTGAGACAGACTCTCAGAAAACAAAGAACACAAGAAACTCTCGTATACTGAAAATCTACTTGAACAAAAACCACCTGAGATCACCGAATGACTCGTAAATAGTCGAAAACTGTGTACTATAAGCCACTAAATGATTCAGATCAAGTGGAGAGGGATTATTTCAACTTTAGAAGGCCTAGGGTATTTATAGCAGGGAAGCTGAGTGAATTTCTCTTCAGAAAACGATGTGGGATACTGTTCATGGGTTTGGGACGCTCGTCCCGATCTATTGACCAGGTCAGGACACCCGTCCTGGGCTTGAGATGCCCGTCTCGGGTCTTTGACTGGGTCGGGACACCCGTCCTGGTCTTGGGATGCCCGTCCTGACTTCTGAACTTTTGAAAATCACATTTTTACCCCAAAATTTGCCATTTTCTCGCATATTTCACTTGAAACTTCCAAAATCACAAAAACTATGAAATTATGTTAATAACAGTCAATTAAGAACGATTTAACTCCAATTTCGCCCAAAATTGTGCCTAAAAACATGCTAAAAAGTGATATGATTTATGCATATTAGTAACCTTTCCGAAAAAATGAGTGTAACTTCAACATGCAAAGCATATATAACAAAGCAATCATAGTTTGACATTCAAATTAATGTTTAGACAAACACAATACAGAATATACATAGAGGATTTAGGGGACCACTACCATAAAGTATTCACCCTTTATCAGGTCCGCCAGCGGAGCGACTACTTGTATATCCTGGATTGTTTGACCTGACTCTAATTAGTAGAACCTTCGGAGAACGCTTCCTTAGACTAGTAGTGATTACTTTACCTTACATCCTGGGCTTAAGCAATACCCTGTTGACTAGCTCTTCGCTCATCTAATGCCCTCTTAGGATCTCCTAACAAAATCTCGGGTATTCAAAGAATATTAAAAATGAACCCTATCTAATCGAATTCTAAGAACCTGAGATAAACACTCAGGAAATAAAGAAGACGAGACACTTCTATACTGCTATCTACTCGTGTGAGTGCAGAAAGATGCACTTGAGCCACTAAATGACTCAGATCGAGTGATTAGGAATGCACTCGAAGCTGCTAAATGACTCAGATTGAGTAGTGAGGGATGATTTCAACTGAGGAAGGCCTGAGGTATTTATAGTAGGGGAAATGAGTGAATTTCTCTTCATTTCTCGATGTGGGACTTTGATGCGTTCTGATTGGTATGCTAAAAATAGGTTTTTATTACCCTATATTGATTATGAATAATTAAGGATGGAGACTTACTAATTGTCACATTTAGCATCTATGTTGTCACTTAATCAATCAGAACCTAAGGCAGAGTACCTGTCGTGTAGCTAGTCTATTGGAAAGTACCTACGATTTTAATTTAAGAATTTATCGTACTCCCAGGGAAGTGGTAACGGCTTAGTAGCAACTATCCTTTTACCCTAACTCTCATTTTATTACCTAGTTATGCAATCGTTCATCAATTCTTTGATGAGAGGGTGATCCTTTCTACACAAGACTCAAGTGATCTAGCATGCAAAAGTATTTTAGAGACAAGTATTATGATGTATGTTATACTGTTCGTACATGTTGACTGACCTATCTTCGAATATTTTAGATATATTTTGGTCTAGATTGCAATTACGTACTGTATCTACCTGTGTACAACATCTGAGTTATCTGATAAACCGCTCAATTGCCATTGATGGCCCTACTTACGGTTCTAGCTAAAGGCATCCATGAAAGCCTGTGTCACTCAGGAGATCATACAGCTTGCCCTAACGCAGTAATAAACATACGAACTCAGCCTCATTAGACTACTCTAACAAACATGGTGATCTATAGGTTATTTTATCTAATATGACATACCTTAATGCTTTCGTCCTCTCAAAAGCCCTAAATTAAGGCATGTTCAACTAGACAGGTTATGATTAGACCGTGGTTAGGAATTGTCTATAACCGTTCATCTAATTTAAAAGAGCAAGTAGACATGCAGTCATAATGATTAATTAAGCTAGTGACCTTTCCGGAAAAATGTAAAGAACTTCAACATGCAAAACATATTATACATATCATCATAATTTGGTAATCAAACATATCTTTAGACAAACACAGTACAGAATATACAGAGAGGATCTAGGGAACCACCACCATAAAGTATTCACCCTTTATCAGGTCCGCCGATGGAGCGACTACTTGTATAACCTGGACTGCTTGACCTGACTCTGCTTGAAAGAACCTTCGGAGAACACTTCCTTAGCCTAGTAGCAATTTCTTTACCTTATGCCCCGGGCTTAAGCAAAGCCTTGTTGACTATCTCTTCGCTCCCCTAATGCCTGATGCGTTCCGATTGGTATGCTAAAAGATAGGATTTATGTACCTATTTTGATTATGAATAATTAAGGACTGAGTTTTACTAACTGTCACTTTAGCATTAATTGTTGTCACTTAATCAATCAGAACCTAAGTCAGAGTACCTATCGTGTAGCTAGTTATTTGGAAAGTATCTACGATTTTAAAAATATAAATATCGTACTCCCAGGGGACTAGTAACGGCTTAGTAGCAACTATCCCTTAATCCTAACATTCATCTTATTTATGTAATTAATCAATCAGTTAATCAATTCTTTGAGATTGATTGGTGATCCCAATCACACATAACAAGCAAATAGCATTCAAGAGTAGACATGCATTCATCAATTTAAGCTTAGTTATTACAATTTGTTTGACCTTATCTTCGAACATTTTAGATATATCTTGATCTCTAAGGCAATTATGAAATGTAACCATCTGTTTACCATATCTGAGTTACATGGTATATTCACCCCTACCTTGGGATGATCCTTCTCATCTATCGGATTAAAGTATCCATGAACGGTCCCCTATGTCACTTCGGTATCATGCCACTTAACCCTAGGATTGGCCTAGTGTACAAACTCAGCTTTATTAGGGTACTCTAACAAACATGGTGATCTATTTTGTTATTTCTTCCTAATCTGGCAGACCTTTTATAGTCTGTTAAACTAAACCGGTTATTATTCAGACCTTGGTTAGGAGTTGTCTATAACCCTAGTTTAATTTAAAAGGACATGATAATTCAACATTCATAATGATAATTCTAGCTCTATGATCTTCCCGGGAAAATGAATAGCATCTCAAATTGTAAAATGTATGATATATAAATTCAGTATCAAATCAATATCCAGACAAAATAATTCATAAACATACAGAAACTCATCTAGGGGACCCACTATCATAAAGTTGTCACCGCTTTATGCAGGTCCAGCCGGCGCTGCAGCTCCTATACGCTTCTGATTGCTCGATCCTAATCTGCTCGACAGAGCCTTCGGAGAACGCTTCCCAGACCTAGTAGCAATTGTTTTACCTTACATCCCGGGCTTAAGCAAATTGCCTTAATCTGACTAAGAACACTCACCCTATCTCTCTCTTAGGATCTCCTAACGAAATCTCGGTATTCTGTGATACAAAAACGAACCATATCTAGTCGTAATCTAAGATTCTAAGACAGACTCTCAGAAAGCAAAGAAAACGAGAAACTCATGTATACTAAACTACTTGAATGAAACACATGAGATCACTCAATGACTTGTATACTGTAGAAAAATGTATACTTGAAGTCACTGAATGATTCAGATCAAGTGGAGAGGGATGATTTCAACTATTGGAGGCCTGAGGTATTTATAACAGCTTTTTGGAGTGAATTTCTCCAAAAATTGTGATGTGGGACAACTTGGTGCTCGGGACGCCCGTCCCGAGCTTGGGACGGCCGTCCTGGTGCTTTGACTGGGTGGGGAGGCCCATCTCGAATTCAACATTTCCAAAAATTGCATTTTTGCCCCAAAATTTACTATTTTTGTGCAATTTCCTCCTGAAACTTCCAAAATCACAATTTTCACAATTTTATGTCAATTTGATTCAATTAAGATCAAATACATTCAAATATTGCCCTATTTTGTGTATAAAAACTTGCTAAAAAGGGATATGATTTGTGCATATCAAATAACCCCACACTTAGCTTTTTGCTTGTCCTCAAGCAAAGTCTATATGAAATTATTGAAATTCTAAATCATAGGTGCAATCACTCAAATGTCCTAGCAATGTTTTTAGCCAAAATTTATCACTGAGTCAAATGATTCACAAAACAGGTCTGACTGATCAAGTTGCTATGAAAAGGTCTTAAATGTCTGGCAGATTATCATGGTCATGCAGATGCAACAACTCAATAACTCGACTGAACTCTACTCTTAGTCACAAGGTCTTCCTGATGTGTAGTGTGTGAACTAATCTAGACTAGATTGTCAACTCAATATAGTCTTCTCTAAACTTTTACCAATTAATACTTCGACCAATCGTCGAATATACTAGCAACAAACAACCTTTTGAGTTCTGAGCTTTGATGTCAAGGCTTTTCAATTATAATTTTCAATAAAAGAACACAATGGGCAATGTATTTTTAGATTGATTGTTCAGGGTATTTTTGTGTTCACTTTTACACATCAACTTTAACTACCCAGGTAGTGAGTCCCACTCCGATGACTCCCAAATCTGTACGACCTTAGGGCATCAGGCATTAAGTTCCCTTAAGAAGTGGCGCTCGAGTAGCAAAGGACTCTTGCAAACTACCCTATTTGTTTAACTTTTTCACTTCCAGCTCAGAGCATCATCTAGTCATTCAAATTGCTAATACATCCTCAACCGGTCTAATATTATTTAGTTAAGTCTTGAAAAAGTATTTGGTTAATGTCTCTAATCCAAACTAGGTTGTGCTCAATTATCAAGAATTCCCTATTTCTAATTGAGGAATTCATTAAAGTTATCAACTTATTTCCTACAGATCATAATGCTCTACTCAACATATATCATAGACATAAGCATTTGTTAAACCAATCAATACTGAATTTGAAGTTTGAAAGAGTGAAAATTTTTGAAAATTTTTTGGAAGGGTGCAATTTTAGTGAGAAATGTGAGAAAACAAGCAAATTATGACTACTATAGTGCACGGTGCACTGCTACCCCACACTTTAAGGTTTACACTGTCCTCAGTGTTCATGCATATCCTATCACCCCACACTTATTTTAAAAATAAGAATTTAAGAAAAACAAGCAAAACACGAAATGGAAACAAATAAAAAATAATAAATATACTCCCTTTACTCGTTGAGCAGAAGGACCTGCTCAGATATGTCCATTGGCTCTCGGTATGGTTTTAAACGTTGCCCGTTTACTTTTTGAGAGATGTTATCTTGATCAACGATGACAACTGCTCCAAATGGCGACACCTCTGTAATGGTAAACGGACCTGACCAATAACTTTTTAGTTTTCCTGGAAACAATTTCAAACGTGAGTTGTATAATAACACTTTATCACCTGGTTCGAAATTTTTCTGGGATCTAAGTCTGTTATCATGTCGAATTTTACTCTTCATTTTAAATTGGAGAGAATTCTCATATGCATTAAACCTCCACTCATCCAATTCATTGAGTTGTAACATCCTATTTTCCTTAGACAAATTATCATCTAGATTGCATTTATGCAAAGCCCACAATGCTTTATGCTCTAATACAATAGGCAAATGGCATGCTTTTCCGTAAACCAATCTGTAAGGTGAAAATCCTGTAGAGGTTCTATACGCCGTACGAAAGGCCCATAAGGCATCATCAAATTTTATGGCCCAATCTTTACGGTTAACTCCTACAGTTTTTTTCTAAAATTCTTTTGATACCTCTATTGGTTACCTCAACCTGCCCATTGGTCTGTGGGTGATAGGTCGTGGAAAAGTGATGATGAACTCCATATTGCTTGAGTGCTTTCTGCAATTGTGAGTTGCAGAAGTGCGCACCTCTGTCGCTTATGAGGGCTTTGGGACATCCAAATCTGGAAAACAATTCCTTAAGGAATCTGCACACAGCTTTAGCATCATTAGTAGGTAATGCCTGTGCTTCAGGCCATTTTGAAAAATAGACTACAACTACTATGATGTACTTTTTTCCAAAGAAAGAAGGAAAAAGGACCCATGAAGTCAATACCCCAGATATCGAATATTTCGACACTTTGTATCACCTGCTGGGGTAGACCGTCTCTAGAAGAAATATTACCTGTTCTCTGGCAAGCATCACAGGACTTAATGTATGCTGCTGCATCCTAGAAAATAGTAGGCCAATAGAATCCTGCTTCCAACACTTTCCTAGTAGTGTTGGTGGTAGCCAGATGGCCTCCAGTAGGTCTACAATGACAATGCTCCAGAATCTTATATCCTTCTTCTTCTGAGACACACCTCAAAAACTTGCATAGTTCATAAAAAACAAACATTCAATCAATATCTTTTCTTTTCTTTTCTTTTCTTTTCTTTTCTTTGACTATTGGGGGATTAATTCAATATTTTGCAAATGAGTCTTAATTGATATGAGTTCCTAACTTTATACCTGTTAGAAAACGGCCTTACTTATATCTTGGTGGCTTTTTATCCATTCCAATGGAGGATCTTATAAATGGTGGAACATGTTTCTCCCATTGTTATCCATCAAGTTAATCCCCAATAAAATCAGAGATTATAAAAATTCACATTTAACTTACTTTTATAAAACTTCAATGTAAAACATTATCATTCTAAAATATTTAACAATACTACATTTTAAAAAACTATACTTTATTTTAAAATAATAATTTGAAATATCTAACAATACTGGAATTAAGAAAAATATCATTTATTTTAAAATAACAATTTAAAATATTTACAATACTTAAATTAAGAAAAATATATATTAGCAACATAAATAAAAGAATATAAAATACTTATTAAGAAGGTATTTTCTATATTTTCATTAAATAATAATAAAAACTTAATATATTTATTATATATATACATTCAAAAGTCTCACGTTCCTTTTCTTTTTAAAAATATATATATATATTATATATATATATAGATATATATATAATATACATATTATATAGAAAATAACTATATCTATTTAATAAAAAAACTTAATTAAAACGATTCATAATGAAAAAAAAATACAAAATATACTTAAAAACAGAATACTTATTAAAACATCATAAAACTTAAATTTATAAAATTCTAAAATTTTAATAATCAAAACTAAAGAAAACAAACTTTTACTTAATAAAAAAATCACAAATCACAGGAACAAAACCAGAAACCAATTCAAAATCCTAAATTTTTCAAAAATTAAAACTTGCTTAAAATGTGCTCAAAATCTTAATACATAGTTTAAAAAATATCATTCCAAAATCATATTCTTTAAATTCAATATCTTTAAAAAAATATTTGATGATAGTAAATAATAAAAACAAAGAAGGATCGTCCACCTACCTCGATTGATCGCTTGTGTAGATTCAAATCAGTTTAGGTATTCTGCTCTTAAATTTCCTTCAGACTTTACCAACAATCCATTTAATAACAAAAATTAGGACTTAATCTATAACTATATCTTAATCATATGATCTTGTTGCCTCATAAAAAATCAAAATCACTAAAAATACGAAAAAGAACTTACCTTTTTCACCAACTTCTAGAGAATCATAAAACCCTAATTTCTATTGCTCTCTAGCACGGTTATGGAACGAATAATAACTTTTTGGCTATTTTTGGATTATGAAAACGAATAATAACTCTCGAGGTAAAACTTGACAATTATTCTGATAACTACCTCTTTCGTTCTTTTTCTTTTTCTCACAGTCCTATCTTTCTCATCTTCCGCCTCTACTCTACCATATTTCTCTCTTTTCCTCAAATTATATCCCTAAAAATCATTCTTATTTGCTATGACCTAATTAGGTTAAAATATTTAACTTTTTATTAATTAATCCCTAATATTTTTCATATATTCTACTTCGGCCCATAATAATAATAAATTCTTTATTTATTAATTTAATTAAAAACTTATAATAACTACCTTATTTGGGTCGGGTCAAGGTATTATAGCGGGTACAGGTATCAGAGCCCAAGGTTACCTTGATTTTGACCGTCCCTTTAACTCCGATTTTGTGAGCGGTAAATCCTTCTAGGACCATGTTGCTAGGTTTCAAGTGGCTATCGTTCATTCCCATCTCTTTGAAGCACTTGAAGTAGAGGATATTTTTCGTAGCTCATGTGTCTACCAGGACTCTCTTTACTCAGCATTTGTCGATCCCTTGCATGGTCATCCCTACTTCTAGGATAATGGGAGTGACTCGGGCTTCTTCGTTTAGCTCAATGTCCTTATCGAAGAAGGTTATCAGCTCGTGTGGAAATGTAACGAAGTGTCATCCCAGAATGGGTTTGTTCAGGTTATAAATTTTTTGCTTTATCTGCTTGATGGATGAGAACTGCGGAGTTATGTCTTCGATCACTCTCTCGGATTTCTCTTTGGGCTGTCTCTCTGATATGTACTCTTTCAGATGTCCTTCTCGGATCAATTTTTCTATTGCCTACTTCAACTATATGCAGTTCTCTGTCGTATGACCGTAATCCTGGTGGAAATCGCAGAACTTCGATTTGTCCTTAGCGGGTATGTTTTGAGTTCGCAAGGGAGCGGGATCGCGGACTCTGTATTTTTCTTTGATGACGGTGACGAGGTCCTCCTTGGATGTGTTCAGCGAAGTGAACGCCTTAGTTCTCCTCGTTCTGTTTTTGCCTCTTCGATCTTGGGGAGAGGTTTATGAATACTTCTCCTTCCTTTTGTACAGTGAGTCTTGAGCACTTCCCTCAGCTAAAGCAACTTTTTGTGCCACATTGAAGACTTTGCCGATGGTCTTCGGCTTTTGGAGTTGCAGCTCAGTGTACAGCATCCTTAACCGAAATCCACCTTCGATCACCATATCTTGACTGATTTCCTCGATCTCATCATACGTTTTCTTGAAGCATTCGAGATAGGCAAGGAGAGTTTCGCCCTCTCTTTGTTTGATGTTAGCGAGGTCCCCCCTTGTCTTAGGTATTTTTCTGGCGGTACTGAACTTATCCAAGAATGACTTTTCCAGATCTTGCTAGGAGTCGATGGTTCCTGGTTTTATTGAAGTGAACCATGTCAGGGCTTTGTCGGATAAGGTGCTGGGAAAAGCTTTGCACATGACAGCCTCATCGTTGGTTACCAATCCCATAGCGTACCTGAACCGACAGACTGCTCCCGAGGCCTGCTTAGTTCGGAGTATAGGAAAAATTGAGGTATTTTCAGCGTTTGGGTCCGAAATCGTGGAGTGAATCCACTTCGTGAATGGGCTTGTGTCTGATGAATAGTTTTTCTTGGTATGGTCTCTTCGCTTCTTCTCCTGACTCTTCTCGTGTTTGTTTCTCTTTGGGCAGAGTCTGTTACGGTGGCTCTTCTCTCTTGGTTGCTTGCCTAACGGCTAACTCTCGCCTACATCACTGGCCGAGCGAAGTGTCACTTCCTTGAGGGGGCATTGCGGCCCCTGGAGTGTTTGCTCGCCATGGTGGGTGATTTCTGTGGAAAGGTTCTGGAGAGTTCCTTTTCATTGTCCAAGAAGGTTGGTGGTGATAGGTCCTGCTTGTGGAATTCTGTGTGGAGTTGTAACCATTGCCTCAACAGGTCTCTCTCTTTCTAAAGCTACTCAATCTCCTTCTGCAGGACTTCGACCTCCTTCACATACCCATTGTCACTGGACCGCTTTTCGTTCAGCCTCTTGCGTAGGTCAGGTACTTCACGAGGGAAGTCCTGAGGCTCCAAACGTTCGATGACCGAACGCCATTAGGGCCTCTTAGGAACAGATGAATACGCCGCCCGGTAGGTTTCGTGATGAGACATGGGAACCGTGGTATCAAGTTGATATTCTCGTTCACCGGATCGGCCTGACATTATTTGTTTTGAGGAGAGAAAAACAAGAGGATTTGGTACTTACGTTCTCAGTAACGGAACCAAACTGATTCGTCGGAAATCGATTTGACACCACCTGTCTATGAAATGGCATCGTCTGATGATCTCTGCCAAATATTACTGCCAAGGTGGACGTTTCGTTCGTGCTTTGATGAGGATTTCTGTCTTGGGATATCTGCAAAACAGAGAGGTTCAGAACAGAGGGTGAGGGGACTCTGATGAACCCTTCGAAAGTTAGTATTCTGAACTTGACTAGGGAATATCTGATTTAGCAGAGAATTTGTTGAATAATCTGGCCTTACCTTTTACCTTTACGAGGATGGTATTTATAGATGCAAACCACCATCGTGCCAAGTAGGTGAATACGCCGGATTGCCATGTCAGCTTTTATGCCTTGTCAACATAGGAGTAATTGATATCTTTCAATATATATATATATAAAGAGTCAAGAACAATGAATGAAAGAAGAAATAAGAAAGGGAAATTTGCATAAAGTTAAACTGAAGTTTCAATTCAAATGATATAAAAATTGAATCTTCTATATGTATTTTAAGAAGTCAGTGAAATATTATTTTAAAAAGAAGAAAAAACCTTAAAAAGTTAAATACCAAATAACAAAAATAAGTAAATGGTTGAAGAATTCATAAGAGATTTAACATCATCGTCATTTTCTTGTTCTGTTTTCAAACAAAGTATTTTTAATTTTATTTGTTTCAATTGTTTAATCGTAATCTTTTAGAACTACAAACCTAAGATTTTGAATTTTCTAAATTTTTCTTTCTTGTTTCTCCTTCTTTCCCAGCTTCATTGGTGTTTTTTTTATTTCTTTTATTGTAATGATATTTTTACCCTTTTATTTAATTAACTAAATAATACAACCGTTAATTTTTTAGGTTTTTTTATAGAATCCATCAAAAGAGACCTTATTGTTCTTTAATAAAAAAGTTTGGGACTTTAAAAGTTAAAAAAAATAATTTATGACTGAGCTTGCCAAACATAAATTTGTTTGGGACTAAACTCACCAATTATTCATAGAAAAAAATATTATAAATTAAATTATTATTTAAAATTTATTTATTTATTTCAAATGTCTCGAATTCATGACTTTTTCTGTCATAAGTGAGAAATGAGGATGTTTACCATCCGAGTAACGCCTTGACATTTGAAATTTAATAATACCATTTATAAAACATTAATTATTTATAAGAATATTAAATAACTATATATATATATATATATATATATATATATTGGTAGAACAGAGCGAAGCGAGTAATACACTGCTCGACGAAGTACCGAACACTTCATACTTCGCCAAAGAGTAAAAGTCCATCTTGTTGACTAAAAGTCAATTAAGCATGAAAAGCAGTAAGTTAAACCGCACCACCAATAAATCGTGGATTCCCCACATAAGATCACGACTTGGTCTACTCACCCACGATGGTCAAGTCAAGAGCATGAGCTCAAAACCATTACTACCATTCTCCCACTCCGCCATGAAGCATAAATAGTCAGCGAGAAGAAGGTAAAAGGCATTCAATTCCAGATATCCTAAGACTCATTATACTATATTCTCTCAAACTGACTTCATCGTCGGAGAGTTCACGGGAAATTCACGTCCCCATTGAACCTTCTCAGTTTTGCAGAAACTCAATATCTTAAGATTCCCGAAGATCAATCATCATAAACTTATTTTCCCAGTCCTCAAATTATCCTAACTAATTTTTGACTAATCAGTTTGGTTCTATTACCGAAAAAGACTTCTTTCAACTAATCATGTCAAGATATTCAGGTGATAGAGGACCCACTGTCCGACACACATCTCCCCGTGAGACAGGGACAAGGGTAGCTCATTCTTCAGCGCCAGCGTTCCCTCAACGTCGCTTGATTATCGAGAGATTGGGACCACAACCCAAGTCCTTGAGGCATTCTCACGATCGGAGGGAACAGATAAATTCCAAAATAGTGAATGATGCAAAGAAAATAAAAGAATTGAAAAGGCTACAAAAAGAGAATGAACTCCTGAGGCAGGAATAAGAGCTTTCCAAGCAATTGTTAAAATTATGGGCCGAATTCCGTAAAGCAGGAGCAGAGTTACCGCTGCTCACATTCTTGGAAAAGCCTTCCGAGCCACGACCCCAACGATCACCGACTTTTGTCAACAAGAAAACCAGGAGAGGAGATGGATGAGTCAGCCGAAAGCATCAACAAACAATTAGCGCAGTTGAAGAAAGTCACCATACCTCGAAGCCGACACTTGTAGAAAAGAGGTTAACCAAAAGCGCTACTCGGAATACAGTCCCAAAAGCACTAGAAATATCTCTCGAGCAAAGAAAGTCCGCTCTATTGAATTAGGCCCATTTGCAAAGTGGATCCATGGTGTCGCACCCGGCCCAGCTCTAAAAATTCCACAGTTTGTCCTATATTCCGGGCAAACTCACCCTCTAGAGCATATATGTCGTTACAAATCGGCGATGGGACTTGTCACCAACGACGAGGCGATTTTGTGCAAGGTATTCCCCGACACCTTATCAAATAAGGCACTAACGTGGTTCACCTCCCTGAAATCAGGTACGATTG
This sequence comes from Asclepias syriaca, assembly GCA_027405835.1. Taxonomy (NCBI): domain Eukaryota; kingdom Viridiplantae; phylum Streptophyta; class Magnoliopsida; order Gentianales; family Apocynaceae; genus Asclepias; species Asclepias syriaca. Next base: position 12,464,941 of record CM049930.1, read on the forward strand.
ATTCCTGGCACACTCTAGAAAAAATGTTTCTAGATAAATTTAGTACAGCTGGGACAATACCAAAGACACGCAGAGACTTGCCAACATCAAACAGCAAGATGATGAATCTTTATTGTCTTTCCTGGAGCAATTTAAAAAGACGTATGATGAAATAGAAGAGATTAGCCAAGATACAGTAATCACATGCTTTGAAGGAGGATTCAAATCCAGAATGTTGTACACCGACCTTCAGCTACGAAAGCAAAAAACAAGCGGAGAAATGTTCAACATAGCAAGGAAAGTAGCGTTGGCAGAATGTAGTGTCTTAGAGTTTACTTACAAAAAGAAAGATAAACCCCTGGATTTCCATAGAGATTTTCATCAAGGTTTCCCAGAGAAATGAGAAAAGAGTCGGGCACGAAAAATGGACATGTTCACTCCATTAAACATCCCGAAGTAGCCCACAAGGTGTCAGGTTTGTGAGAAGTAGCCCGCTGAGCTTACTGGGCCACATAATGAAGATGAAAAGGAAAAGAGACGAAGTGACAGTAGAAGCAGAAATCAATTCCATTACAACTAATTATGACCGAAGAATCCAATGGATTCTCGAAAAATAGATTAGCGACTTCATCTTAGAAGTCTCACAGAAGGAAAAATTCGACGAAGTAATCATTAACCCGGCGTATCGCCAACAACGCATTAAGATTGGCCAAGATATGCCTAATTCTTTGCGTGAAGATATCATAGAATTTCTTAAAAACATCAACAAGGCTTTGCTTGGTGCACCGAGGACATGCCGGGTATCGATACTTCGATAGCTGAGCATAGACTTAACATAAATCCAACATGTCACCCTGTTAAGCAAAAGCCTAGACAGTTCAGCGAGGAGAAGTTGCTAGGGATGAAGGAAGAGATCAAAAAGTTACTCAAAGCGGGATTCATCCGGGAGATCGAATATCCAACTTGGCTGGCCAACGTAGTGATGGTAAAAAAGCGAATGGGAAGTGGAGAATGTGCATCGATTACACTGATCTCACCAAAGCTTGCCCCAAAGACTGTTACCTTTTGCCCAAAATCGATGCATTGGTAGACTCGACCGCAGAGTACGAGTTCTTAAGCTTCATGGATGCCTTTTCCGATGACCACCAAATCAAAATGAGACCAAGTGATCAAGTACACACTTTGTTTCGAGTAGCAGGGGTCATATACTATTACAATGTTATGCCTTTTGGCTTAAAGAATGCAGGGGTCCACCTATCAACGGATGATGAACCACATCCTCAAAGGCCAAATTGGAAGAAACATAGAAACTTATGTGGATGACATGGTGGTTAAAACCAAACGTGGAGCTTCACACTTAAGCGACCTAGAGGAAACTTTCTCAAATCTGGCGAAGTTTGACTTAAAGCTAAACCCCACGAAATGTGCTTTCGGAGTAAAATCTGGCAAATTTCTAGGGTTCATGACGTTCGAACGCGAAATAGAGGCCAACCTTGAGAAAATTGAGGTCGTCATGCGACTCACAGAGCTCAGGTGCATCAAGGATATCAAACACATGAATGGGTGTATTGCGACATTAAGCAGATTCATATCCAAATCGGCAGAAAGGTGTCTTCCTTTCTTCAAAGCCTTGAAAGCTTCGAGGATCGATTTCATGTGGTCCGAGAAGTGCAGTAAAGTTTGGAAGAATTTAAAGAGCCATTTAGCAAAGCTTCCCTTGCTACAGTCACTGAATACAAGAGAAACATTGTTCCTCTACCTCTCCTCCGACTTGGCAGTAGCTTTGGTACTCATAAAGGAGGAAGGACCAAAGCAACATCATGTATACTTCGTCAATAAAACCTTGAATGGTGCCGAATCAAGATATTCGAACATCGAGAAGCTAGCGTATTCATTGGTGATTTCCACTCGGAAACTCAGAGCATATTTTGAGTCACACCCGGTCGTTGTCTACACCAACGCACCCTTATGACAAGTTTTCCACAAGATGGATGCTACGATGTCCATTGAATTGTGTGGACATGACATAACCTTCGTGCCGCAGACAGCCATTAAGGCGCAAGCTCTAGCCGATTTTCTAGTTGAAGGGTCATTTACAGAAGAGAATATCGAAGGACTCGAGCCTAAGACACCTCCCTGGACTATGATGGTTGACGAAGCAGTAAACTCCAGTGGGGTAGGAGTGGGAATGGTCCTGATATCCCCGAATCAACAATACGTTGAAAGACGAGCATTAACCTTCAATCCACACTCTCAAATAATCAAGCAGAATACGCAGCACTAGTCATTTGATCTATACATCGTATATATATATCACGTATCTTCAATCTGATTTGACCATTGATCGTTGACTATTTGACTATCAACATGTAATAATTTTCTTTCAGTGGTATATATCACGTATCTTCAATCTGATTTGACCATTAATCGTTGACTATTTGACTATCAACATGTAATAATTTTCTTTCAGTGGTATATATCACGTATCTTCAATCTGATTTGACCATTAATCGTTGACTATTTGACTATCAACATGTAATAATTTTCTTTCAGTGGTATATATCACGTATCTTCCATCTGATTTGACCATTAATCGTTGACTATTTGACTATCAACATGTAATAATTTTCTTTCAGTGATCCCTTAGCAAAGTGTGAAATATTCGAACTTCCCTTAAACTTTTTTTTCTGGAATATCATACTTGTATAATCCTATCGATTCAAAAAATCTCTTGCGTTGATGTTTTTTGTCATTATTACCATTGAGGCGGTTGTCCATTGATTTTTTTATCTTCCCAATGTATTGGAAATGTACCAGAATGATGAATTTGTCCTTCCCTTCTTTAAACGGTTGTATTACCAATATAATAATAATGAGATTAATAACGATCATTAATTTGTGGGAGTTAAGCAACTTTTCATAAAATTATCCTTCTTTAAACACGGTTGTCCTTGGATTGCCCTTTTAAATATTTGCAACTCTGAAGTCCTTTCTGCATTCCTCTTTATTTTCATACCAAGATTCTGCCCTTTTTCTCACAGAATATCTTCTTGCTCTTTGATTCATAGGCTTGTCTCTTTTAGTGCCATTCCTCTTCTCTCTTCAAGCCTCAAAGGTATACTTGTGTGTTTTCCTTTCTTTTGATATTTTTGTTTATCTTTTAGATTTTCTGAGAATGGGTCGCAAGAGTGTTGCCCCAAAAACTATTAGGGCTTTTAGTGCCCCAGGGTTAGGCTTATATAACCGAACCAACCAAGAGTGGGCATTGTGTCTTGACTTTCAAGGAATTCCTGGCTTGATTGGGGACCAATGGTATTTTACCATTGAGTCTGTGTTCATCGGTGATATAGGTTTAGAATTTCTCCCTTCATTGCCTTTGACTGTTGATATGGTTCCTTGTGTGGATGAGGGAAGACTTGGATAGCTAATAAAAAGAGCTTTGGGGCTTGGCCCTAATTCTCATGTTCGATTTGCCATGTCAAGTACACCTGCTTCTTCTTCTTCCTCTACCGAGGAAGTTGAAAATCTTATGATTCAAAGTTTTGGTGAGGTCCCGTCTAACCTCGCAGGGGTGGTAATAATGCTTCTTGAAGGGAAGGCAATCATGGTTCTCGGACTGCTAGACTGGCTAAAAGAGTAGTTTCTGTGAGTGTGGTTGTACCCGAAACTAGGGAAGATAATAGGTTGGTGTTTGGGTTTGGGTTTGTTCGGATTACATTGACGGATGATGATGTCGCACGCTTGTACCTCACCTATCACATTGACCATGGGATGCCTCCTCCTGCTTTGATTTCTACCACATATGTGCCTCTCTCTATTGCACATGTTTTTTATCCAACATTTGTAGACTTCCCGCACTTTGCAAGCATTCAGTCTAGCCAGCTTCACCTAAACGCCACTAGGATGATAATGGCTTTGATTGTCCTTTGTCGGAGGATTATTTGGTTGTACTTCATCCTGCTCCGTCAGACACGACCAACTTTATCTTTGTGGCCAAGGAAGACTAAGGATCAATTATTTGATGCCCCAACCAATAAAATAGAATGGTTGAAAAGATGGGTTACAATAGAGTCCAAAGTTAGCTTCTCTTTTCATCCAATGAAGGGAACAAAGCACATATGTAGGAGAAGTTGCGCATGCCTTGGGGTCAAACCCATTTGTTTTCTATTGCTGAACTACTGAGCTGGGACAGAAAACAAACAAGCTGAGTTGGGGTTTGAAGAGGACCCTGAGTGTCCTGCCCCGACTTTGCACTTCGGGAGAGTTTTCTACAGATTATATATCTTGCACAAACCCCAATTCTCCTAACTACATAATTAACATTTCTACTTTCACATTATAGAATTATTTATTTTGACTAACTATTCCTTCTTTGTTTTTATGACATGTACTATGGATGAGTTGACTAGATTGTGGGAGAACCGTCCTCGCCGAAGAGATGTGTGTCAAGCATATCACGTATCTTCATCATTCATTATTTTAATATCAATGTGTAATAAATTGTTTTCAATTCTTATTAAATTATTCATCTTACTAACTATTAAAGATACTTGTTAAAAAAAAAAAAAATCTACTCTAAAACACAAATATATGATTTAAAAAAAATAAAAAGAAATAAAGAGTGAAATGTTTACATTTAACACGGAAAGAAAAAATCTGTTCAAAAAAAAGCACGGAAAGAAAAAATCTGTTAAAAAAAAACACACGGAAAGAAAAAGGAAAGTGGAAATGCATTTGTTGTTTGGTAGTGTTTAGTTTGTTAGTCTTGCCAATAAATAACTTGAGCCCTTCCATTCTAACCCGTTCCTGTCTGCCATATCCACATCGTTTGACTCATTAATTTCTTAATAAAAAAATTCTACCCAGATCCAAAATTAAAAGTCTTATGTGTAATCTTATTTATAATTTAAAATTACATTAAAAAAAAGCACTTTGGGATTAATTTGTTTAAGTAGTGTGGTTACAATTGAGAAAATAAAGATAATAATATTTGTGGAAGTAGATTGATCTCTTATATAAAAAAAAAATATTGTTTTAAAATTTAAATAATTAAATATATGAGTTAATGATCAAATTTAAGTAAGAATTTTTTTTTTTATTGCCTTATATGTGCGTTAGGACTGAAGCCAGAGATATTATTTAAAATTCATGATGAAATGAAGGTGAAAGATATTTTGAAATAAACCTCCTAAACTATTCATAAAATTCCAATTGATTAAAGTACTTGTACTAATATTTTTAAAACATTTCATTTTTTTCATCAGGAGGAAAGTTGAAGGAGAAAAGGAAACTACAGAGGCAGAGGCAGTAGAAGGAGAAATGTACGCAGTCCTAGGATAACCGGGCGAGCCGGGCTTAATGAGCACTGACCGAGCCCGAAAATCAATTGAGGCCCATAAAATGATCTCTGTTGATTATCGCGGCCCACATTGGGCCCGTATGCAGGTTCCAATAATCAACGGCGAGGGTTTCCATGGATTGATTTCGCGGTAAGTGTCTCTCAGCATCTCCGCCCGCCTGCTTCACTTGTCGCTTAGCATCTCTTGGTGGCGGTGGCCCTCCTCTCACTCTGGTAAGTTCCTCTGCTTTCTCTCTGGATGCTTATTTTTTGCTTAAAGTTTAATACCCCCAAATTAAGCGTCATTTTCTATGTTAAATCTTCATATTAATCTATAGTGCAACAAGTTCCCATCTCCGTGAATGAAAACTGTTAATATGCAACAAGAAAGTTGCAAGATCTTATAAGTGCTAGCTACTAAACATAGGGGGGAAAAATACAGGGAGGAAATGGAAAATGAAGTAAAGTTAATGTTCAAATGCTAATATGCCTGTATTCTGATGCAAATTTTCTTATTCCTGTTAATATAAGTGATAGAAAATACATAATGTATGTGATGCTATAGATTGATCTATGTGATCCTGTTTTTGGACTTTGGAATTTGGTGAACTGAGACTGGAAATTCTTAGGAAATTATGTTGTAACATAATTCTCAGAGTTGAGAATGTTTTATATGCATAATATATATATATATGTGTGTGTGTGTGTGTGTGTAGATATCAAAAGTTCTTGTCTGCTTAAGGATAAACATTAGTCATTTCTGAGAGTTTACTCTATCATTACGTTTAATTTTAGATGTCAGATGCAACAAACAATGACATTATGCTGGATGTAAATGACCTGTCTGAAGCTAGTACAGGAGAAAAACGAAAAAGGGAAGGGAAGTTAAGATCTAAAGCTTGGCATCATTTCACAAAGGTCATCAAGGAGGATGGAACATATGAAAAGTGTAAGTGCAATCATTGCCACAAGTTATTTACCTGTTCCAGTAAGAGTGGGACTACCCATTTACTTCGTCACATAGCAGAAGGGATATGTCCTGTATATATGAAAGAGAAAAAAGATGGATCACCCATGCCTCTTGCTTATCTGAGAGGGAGCTCAGAGTCAAATGGTAGTGTGATGCCATGGAAATATGATGATCATGGGTCCGGTCAGCAAATTGATGGACAGGATCAGCTTTTGCCTGTTGGAATCGATGATCTTGAGCATCAACAACCTCCTGAGGCTCTAGAAGATGACTATGGAGGCAGAACATCTATACCGCACTGTGCAAAACTTGTTCCTCCAGCTCCCTCAAAATCTCCACCTACTAGTAGAGAAGAATCCTGGATGGATGAATTGCGGTCCTGTGTAGGAAGACTCGTTGATCTCATGAATGAAAGAGTCCTAAAAAGTAGTCCTCATCCTCCTGCTGATAAGCCATGTTCATCGGTTGTTGCTGCCCCGGATTACTCCATTGCCACTGCTCTAAAGTGTCTGAACGAAATGGAAGATATCCCACAAACCAGTGAAATGTATTTAGATGCTTTTGAGTTACTTAAGGATGCTGGTGAAAGAGAATGTTTCATTTGTTTGCCACCAGAACCACGCAGGAGATGGCTGCAGAGAATGTTGCACCGTCAGTATCCTCTACGATACACTTACAGTTTCTAAGGAGTTTCCAGCAACCTCTTTGATTGTTCTTGAATATGGCATCCCAATAACTGGCAGGTAAATTCCTCTTAGAATGTAACTATTTGATTGATCACCGACTGATCAATCCTGATAACCTACTGATTGATGTTGGAAGGTAGATCATAAAAGTGCAGCGCAATCTTGGTAGGAGCTATGCTCTGTTAAAATGAGATGAAAGATGATGGGGAAAGGAGAAAATGATTATGTGGGGGTGGATGTATGCTCACCATGAATATCGAATTCATCCTTGAGTTTGACTGCTCATTTTATGCACGCTGCAGTCTGTGTACATCTGCTCTCCCAAACCTTGCAATGCAAGTAGCAAAAGTCCTGAGGTATGTTCTAGTGAAGGCTTCCTGGTATTACCTAACTTGTCAAGTGAAAAAGGTGAATTTTATGCATACGGGAGTCTGTGTAGAAACATGGCAATGCAGCAAAAGGATCTGGTTGATGAGCAGATATACAGAGTTACAAGGAAGGGATGTTATTGAAAAGGCAATGGGTTAAGGAATAGTTAGTTAGTTGTATATATCTGGATTACAATTGGATTACAATTGAGAAGGATGGGGGGATAAAGTTGAAGCTAATGGGTTTTGTTGAAAAGTGAAATTTTATACAACATGTTGCATATTGATGACAGTAGAGTAAAAACAATTATCACAGTTGTGTTCCCAAAAATGATTGAAGAAATTTGAAACAAATTGAGTACAAATGAAATGATAAAGGATGAAAATAAAAACAGATATATTTCGATGTAGAAGGGGGCCAATGCCCGAAATGATTACATTATTTGGAGTTAATTTTCTTTCTAATATTTTTTTAGGCACGGACACCATTAATATTTTCATTTTATTATTATTATTAATATATATATATATATATATATTCTTTACAATACTCTTAAAATTTGCAATGTGAGATGGATGGATAGAAAATATAAATATAAATTAGAATGTAACGGTTAAAAGAAACTCTCTATTTATATAGAGATAAATTTTTTAAATAAAATAAGATACAATCTTTAATAAAATAAGAAAAAGAATATTCACTAGATTTATAACAGATAGCTATTAATTTTAATAAAATTCTTATTCAAACAAATACAAATTACTCAAACTAAATAACTTTGGGATTAAATTTGCAAATTTTCCTTGAAAATAAATTTTTTTTAAAAGGTTTATTTTGCAAATTTGGGGTAAACGCTGAGGGGCATTTAAACAATTTCGAGACTCTATGAAGTCCTAAAACCCTCGTCTCTCTCCCTTATCACTTTCCATTCTGATACTTAGGGTTTTACCTAGCATGGCTACTCGCTTCCTGAGTCGGTCTGTACTCGCTTCCACCAAACAATCTCTCAACTTCGTCTTCTCCCGTTCTTCCTCTTCCTTTCTTAACCCTTCTCAATCGTTGTCTACCCCTTCTTTCTCCCTCCTCCGTCTCCGACCACTCGTGGCCGTCGTCACCAACTTTAGTCCCGTCTCTCGGAGCTCTAGTTTCAGAGGTTTTGCTACTAGACAAACTTCTTCTTCCCTCAGTGATCCGAACCCTAATTTCTCTAATCGCCCACCTAAAGAGACGATTTTGCTTGATGGCTGTGATTTTGAGCATTGGCTCGTGGTTATGGAGAAGCCCGAGGGTGATCCTACCAGAGATGAAATTATCGATAGTTATATTAAGACTCTAGCTCAGATTGTTGGAAGGTCGGTGTTATTGATTTATTTATTTATTATTGTTTATTGTTGGTTATTAAATTTTAGTAAATTAATCTTCAAAATGAAATATTATTTTGTTTAGTTTGAAGCTCTTTGTTGAGGTAAGTTACGAAAGAGCGTATGAATCTGTGTATCAATCCGTCTGAAGGATTGAATAATATTTGATATGTTTTTCTTATTTTCCTTCTCATTATTGTGTTTGTCATTATATTTGATTCACAGTTTTTTTTTTAAAAAATTATTTTTTATTATTTTAATCTTTTGTCTTATGGGTAAGATTTTCTCTTTCAGAGAAGTTTATTACTCATCTAGGTCCATAATTATAATTAGTGTATGTATATATATATATATATATATTTTAACTATATTGAAGGTTCTGGATACATTTTGCAGATAAGAATATAAAATCAACCAAAATATATAGCAAATTGGGGTGTATTATTAAAAAATAAACCCTTTTGACACACGCATATACACGGAAGAATATAGCAGGCACAGGGACTTGTGCATTCAGCGCATTGAGGAGTAAACTAAAATAATAATAAAATTAATAGAAGTGTTGTAGTAGCAAATTTATTTTAAAGATGTTTAATCAATAGTGTTACCGAGGATGCGGAAAATGGATTCATTGGGAAAATAAGGGAGTGTCTCCAAAATAGTGTTAATATATTTCTTAGTTGATAGGCCTAATCTGAAGAGATTTTGCTTATTTTTAATTTAACCAATGTAACTTGTTTGTATATAATACTAAATACATTACAGGATTTATTTATTTATTTTTTTTTGTAGAATATCTCGTTTGCGAAGCCTATAGTTATGTTTTGAAAGTTTCAATTTCATATATGAATTTTATCCTACGTGTTGTCTAAAATTGATTATATTTTTCATTTTGACTGTATACAGGACTTTCAGAATTATTGGTTACTTGTGTAATTTTTATCATCGACATTATATGATAGTAATGTAGATTATTTCAGAGCATTCTTGAAAATATAACAAGTTAATAGAGAGTCAAAAGAATACTTGTTATACATAATATCATATCTTCCATATTTAAGTGAATGAAACTGTAGAGCGAGCTAATGTAGCCATAGGTATTATCTTTGTTTCCGTACTTAGAGTTGCAAGGTTAAACTTGCAAACTTAAAAAACCTAGCAGAAGCTTCTATATATATATATATATATATATATATATATTTAAAAAAAAAAATTGTTCCTAATCTTACAAACTAGCTTGGTTAGGAAACTTGAAAAGGAGTCCAAAATCAGAGAAGATTTTATTAAACTGACTTTTGATTTCTGTGGATATTTGTGATTATTGGACATCTATTAAATTTGGAATCTTAATGTTTTTCCTGCATTACATCTTCAGTGACGAAGAAGCTAGGATGAAAATATATTCTGTCTCCACAAGACACTACTTTGCATTTGGAGCCCTTGTCTCTGAAGAACTCTCTTACAAGCTAAAAGGTATAAATCAGTTCTTCATCTTCTAATTTTGTAGATTTTTCATTTGCAAGTAATTTGTTTGCAGATGTTATTATGAAGTGTTTTTAGCATCTTATCATCTCTTTTGATGCTATCTTTTGTGCAGAATTACCTAGAGTTCGATGGGTTCTTCCAGATTCTTACTTGGATGTTAAGAACAAGGATTATGGAGGTACATGGATATATTATATGACGTAGCCCCATAATGGTTCTTTTACTCTAGTTGAGTCAATAAGAATTACTTGGATGTTTATCACTTTCAGAGAGAATTGGTTCCAACCATGGTGTCAAGCTATATTCTCTTTCGACATGAAAATTTGTTGTTAATATGTTTAGTCATTGCATTGTTTCATCTTAAATGAATATTACATTCTTTATTCTGCTCTTATTACTTCTAAGAAATTAAAAAGTGGCAGTTACTTTATCTTTGAATCTTGTGTCTTGTATTTTTGTCTTTATTCCTGCTTCACTCTGTTCATGCTTATAGGGGCTTTGGATTATTTGATTCTAAAATTGTTGACAAGCCTTGTTGATTTACACATTGGGCCTTGTATTTTGTCCTCCCTGCTTGTTGATTATTTAATTACTTGTGTCTTATCTTAATCATTCAGACGATGACACTACCTTTAAAACTTTGATACTGCAGGGGAACCATTTATCAACGGTCAAGCTGTTCCATATGACCCCAAGTACCATGAGGAATGGGTGAGAAACAATGCTCGAGCCAATGAGAGAAATAGACGCAATGATAGACCTCGTAACTTTGACAGGTCAAGGAACTTTGAACGAAGAAGAGAGATGCAAAACACAGGTGGGGGGCCACCAGGGGGCCAGTATAACACTGGGGGTGGACCCAATGTTGGTGGAATGCCACAACGTAATAACATGGGAGGCATGCCACCGCCAAACAACTTGGGAGGTCCCCCCAACATGGGGGGTATGCCACCAAATAACATGGGAAGGCCACCAAATATGGGTGGTATGCCATCTGGTAACATGGGAGGGCCACCCAATATGAGCGGTATGCCATCCGGTAACATGGGAGGGCCACCCAATATGGGCAGTATGCCATCCGGTAACATGGGAGGGCCACCCAATATGGGCGGTATGCCATCCGGTAACATGGGAGGGCCACCCAATATGGGTGGTATGCCATCTGGTAACATGGGAGGGCCACCCAATATGGGTGGTATGCCATCCGGCAACATGGGTGGACCACCAAATATGGGGGGAATGCCGCCCAGCAACATGGGAGGGCCGCCGAATATGGGAGGCATGCACGGAAGCAATATGGGAGGACCACCATATCCCTCCTACACAGGAGGATGGCCACCCAACATGGGAGGGATGCCTGGCAGTGCTGTTAACATTCCCCAAGGAAATGCACCTAATGGTGGTGGAATGCCTTACCAATCTGGTCCAGGTCCAAACCAGTACAATGCAAATGCCCCCAACACAGGTGGTGGCAACCCATATCAGAACCAGAACATTCCTGAGAGAGATATGCCACTGCCTCCGAATCAAAACTATCAATAGGAGTAAGCATGGTGTAGATAACTATGGATTATATCTTCTGTTTCTAGATATTTGCTTTAATACCTTTAATTTTTTATGGTCATGGGTCTGTGCTATTTCGGTTGGACATGTGATGCCTGAGACTGCTTTCAAGGAGGAAATCAGTTGTTGCTCATGATGAGAAATTCATGTTCTCTGTGGTTTATACCTTCAACGTGTCCTGTTAACTTTTTCCTGTTGGACTCATAAGTTGAAATGTGTCCTGGAGAGATGAGCTTTAAATTAGTTTGAAAATGTCATTTGATCAATTGAAGTTGAGATATGCCTTTGTTGTTTAGCAAGGTTATCCAAAACTTTGAGCAGTTCGAACTCTGTTAGCAGGTTTTAGTAAATTTAGAGTAAGGTCTGTCCTAAACACTTTCTCTAATGTAGTTGGATATTCATTTTTTGGATTTTTAGTGTTAACATGCATGCATCATAATTTGCTCATTAGAGAACTTAAAGTGTTGCTAATGTGGATTTTTATGGCTAATTATGATCTTCTAATTTTTGTGGTATATCCCTACCTTGGATTTATGAAAGAGCCACAAAGGCAACTTACCAATAAATCAGCTCTTTTCAGCTATTTCCATTTACGTTATAACCGGTGGGCGTTACTGGTGGGATAGAAAAGCTAAGCAGAATATCATTTTGGGGGCTAGGAAGGTGCATTTTATTAATCGGAACCAGATTTGTAACCAAAAGATGAACACCCTCCTTTGGACTGCTAGTTTGGCTATTGGTGTGGTGATCTATTCTGAAGCTTTATGAAAAAAGATAAAAAATAGATATGACATGACTTGGTCATGACTCGTCCAAATTTGACTGCTCATTATTTAGGGGGGAGAAGTCTCAAAGATGAAAACCAGTGTTTAAAATTTGAGATAAGGTCAATGTTTTTAATTCCATTCACTAAACTAATATTTTATTTAAGACATCTTATAAGTAAACTAGCTGCGTGAAACATATTTTTAGTATCTTGTACAAATATTTTAATTGTATACAAAATATACAGAAAATGATTTTTTAACTTTGATTTTATCTAGTCAACAATGACTTTAAAGCTTTTATGAGACTCTTTAACGAATAATACTTTTATAACATTAAAAAAAAAAAAAAATTGTTAATGTAAAATTGTGTATTCTAACAATAAATAGCCTTATCTTCCAACAATACCAGCAATAAGCTCTTGTAAGTTAGCCTTCTAATTTCAAGTTCTTCCAATGTATCTGCAGCAACCTTTTTGTACACCACCATATCACCAACTGAAGCTCAAGTTCAAGGACTGTATTCTGCCGCCCTCCTGATCTTGGCAAGACGGATTTGATCTGCTAAACTACTTTTTGGTAATAAATCTTCTTCCCTACTCGTCAATTCCATTTTTTCCCAAGCTCTTTGCTGCTGACTATTTACTTGACTTATTACTGATTTCCGCCTATGGATCTGCCAAAAAAAAGTGGCCAACTATTAGGACCAAATAAACCAATTATATACATGTCAACCAAAAAAGAGAACAATTGGGTCCTAAACATATATGGTGGTAGTAATGCAAAATGTACCTAAAATTGCACAGGCAGAGATAATAAGGAAAAAAACTACTTAGAGCTGTTGAATATTATCTTTTCAGCATTTCACCCAACAATGAATTGACATCAGAATCACATGCTCAGATTACTTAACTCTGATAAGAAAAAGTTGAAGCATTATAGAGCAAAACGAAAGAAAGAAAATATGGGCTTAGACTACTGTTGTTTCGCTCCTTTTAGATATTTTATCCTTTTAACAACTCAGTTATGGCAGTTCTTGCATTACTCTAGAAATATTATGTTTAGTTAAATGGAAATTTCTATACCTTCACCAATCTAGCCTTCAGCTTTAACTCTTCAGAGATGGCTAGCTCTTCTTTCTCTTCCTTTGACTTTTTTCTCATCTTTCTCGTTGATTGTCCTTCACGTTTTATCTTTTGTACCGGCTTCTTTTTCTTCTGAGCAAGTCTTCCATTTGCTATTATCTCTGCTCGTATACGTGCCATTTGTTTTTCTTTTTCCTTTTGTTGAACTTGTTCTTGTTCTATCAGAGCCATCTCACTTTTTATCTTCTCATAACTATCCCATTCTAACTCTTCTTCATCAATTCCCCCTTCTTTAGCAGCAGTAGCAATGCTTTCAGCCCATGACTGAAAAAATTTCTGCCTTGTTCTTTTCCATTTCAAACGTTTCCCCCATAACATTTTAAGTGATGCGCCTATTTTATCCTTGGTCTGTTCACTGCAAAAAACCGTCATGCTTCAGTTGGAAATCTTCAATGTGAGAAACCTCTCTTTCAATGGTAATGACACTTGTCAATTGGTCAAATATATGATTATTGATACAAGAAGAGTTGTAAGGAATAGAAAATTGTGAGGCTAGTTATTTATGAACCCCAATGATAGAGGGTCAAGATACAGATGCATTGGGTTGTAGCAATAGTTAAAGTTAGTTATTGCATCATCATCCATATTTCTACTAAAAAAATATAAAAGCCATACCTTAGTGAGCGACGGCGTTCAGACATTTTCTTTCTTACCTGAAAATGTGAAAAAGGAACAGATGAGGTTAAGAGAATAAAACAAAAATACAGTAATGCAATTTTGAGAATGACTTCAGTCAAACAATATGAGAAGAATTAAGTGATGTATCATCTGATGACTAGAGAAGAGGAAAATGAAGACTAAATAACAACTTTGCAATGATCAAAATGAAGCTTGCCAAAGTATGTTCAACTACGAGAATATATATTTAGCTGCAAGTAGTCCATGGGAGGAAGAAATATCCCCCCAGAACAAGGGACTCTTACATGACTTCACTTCACCTTGGGGTTACTCAAGGCTTCTCTAGTTTTCTGTTTGATTCTCTCACGTGTCTCTGCAAAAGGTCATTAATGAATTGAGTATGCTAGAATTCAGGAAATTCAAATATTCGTCTAAGAAAACGAAATCACAATGAGAATCACCTGCACTGTGTTTCCTGCCCTTGTTCCATGCAACTCTCACTTTATTTCCTACTCCAATCTTCTGTCTTCCTTCCAATTCTTTGTCGTTCTTAGAGTCAAAACTCTTGGTCAAATTGGAACGCTCGTCTACTTTATTATCTTCAATTGAAGATATCTCTTTTAACAAGTTGGGACAAAATTCCGTTGAATGAGAATCTACATTATGAGATACATATCTTCCACCAACAGTGGCATGCAAAACTCTACAAAAATCTGATCCCATAGATGAACTAACAAGAGCATACAAAGAAGATGCGTTCTTCACCAGACGTAGACTAGATATTGACTCTAGATTGATTGATCTTATTTGTGTGCGTTCAACAGCGTATCCAAAAGTTGGCATCAAAATGGTATTTGGCACACAATTCATTGGAAGGTTAGCAGCAGAAAGCTTCCTGCTAAAAAGATGCAACTCCATATTTGAGGACAAGTTTATCGTGAGATGCAACTGTTACTGCCAAAGTGAGTAAAACACCCTCCTCCAAAACCCTAATTTGCTTAAAGCAACTCCTTTTTTCCCACCATAGCAATCATCTAGAAACAGAATATATTTTATATACCCGTACTCATTACATAATATTATTGATTGACTGCAAGGTGTAGCTTCAAGTATACGTTATTCTCATCTCCATTAGGTTAAAAGTGTCAAGAGGAAAGTCTTTTCCAACCTTTTTGACATAGACAAGATAAACAGAGGGTCTGAAAACCAGTTTCTCCGAAAATTTCCTATAAGGATTCTGGCCCTGAAGAACTAAATTAAAAAATTAACCAAGTAATAAATCATACTTTTAGTCCCAGGATTACAGCACAATCCTTCCTTCTTGCTTACAATAACTAATACACATATTATAATAAAATCAAACAACTTCAGACCTGGAATTATTGCATTATTATCATTGGGAGAGAAAAGGCGGTTGTGAAGAAATCCAAACCCAATTGTCCCCAAAATTCAAGAGGTATGAAATATTGCAAGAAAGGGTTGAAAAATACAATAATTAAAATGCAATGCAAACCAATGGCAACAAGTTCAGCAGTAAAAGATTATACTAACCCAGAAGGGAATTAACAGATGCATGCATACAGGAAACATCATTTAGAGTCTCGCAGTTGAGAGTAAAGCATTGTAAGAAATCCAGACTTAGTTCTTTGAACAACCCAGAAGAAGAATCGGTTAGAATAAATGACCAAGTGTCGATTTGATGATGGAGCAGCCCAAAGTGCTCCGGAAGCTTCAGCGTTTTACTGAGGGAAACTGATGGATGATGCTATTGCTACTGAAGAACGCTTTCCCCACCACCAGCAGATAACTCTCTGGCCATTTATTTTCCGAATCACAATATTCGGGCCTGATCTTGAGGATACCGTCGTACAAGTAACAAGGTTCAAATATTAGCCCATATTTATTACGGGCCGACTTCTTAAGAGCCCATATAAACAAAAACCATACGCCAAATCTACTACCATGCTACTCATAGAGATCTCTTCTTCTTCTTCTTCTTCTTCTTCTTCTCCTTCCCTTCTATCTTCCTGTTAGGGTTTTAACCTTAATTTTTGTTCAATTTCTTTACCTTTTCTTCTCCAGAAATTGAAATGAAGCGGAAATTCGACGATAATGGCGGCGTGGTCGTAACTGATCATGAAACTATGACCGCTTTGGGACCCAGTATGCTTACCGTTGAAGATTCTCGCAAAATTCTCGAGCCTTTCTCCCGTGAACAGCTGCTGGGAATAGTCCAAACTGCACTCGTTCGACACTTGGATGTCCTGGAAGCTGTCCGGTCAATTGCCGACCGCGACCTTACTCAACGCAAGTTATTCATTCGTGGTCTCGGTTGGGAAACCACTACTGATAACCTCCGTAACATCTTTTCTCAATACGGCGAGATTGAAGAAGCAGCCGTTATTCTTGATAAAGCTACTGGAAAATCTAAAGGCTACGGTTTCATCACCTTCAAGCATATTGATGGAGCTATGCAAGCCCTTAAAGAGCCCAGCAAGAAAATTGATGGACGGATGACTGTTACGCAACTGGCAGCTGCAGGCATTTCTGGTGGCCCCGGAGGAGGGGCCAGTAATCCTCTGGATGTTTCAATGAGAAAGATTTATGTGGCAAATGTGCCTTACGATATGTCAGCTGAAAGGCTATTAGTTCACTTTTCTAGGTATGGTGAGATAGAGGAGGGACCGTTAGGGTTTGACAAGGCTACAGGAAAATCAAAAGGGTTCGCGTTGTTTGTGTATAAGACAGCAGAGGCAGCTAGGGCATCATTAGTGGATCCAGTAAAGAGCATTGATGGTCATCAGTTGAACTGTAAGCTGGCGATTGATGGGAAGAAAGGAAAGCCCGGTACTGGGGATACTGGAGTTAATCAGGGAGGTAGGGAAGGAAATACTGGTGGCCCTGGTGGTCTTGCAGGACACTACGGTGGTTCCGGAGCAAGTAGAATTTCAGGATACCCTGGATTTTCAGGGCCTTCACAATTAGGTGGGAATCATTTCAGTTCAACTGCTGGAGGTGCTGCTGCTGTTCCTGGATTTTCTGGCATTGGAAGCCAAGCAGCAGGGTCAAATTTGGGGGTTCCTGGTGGATTTAGCTCTGGTACTGGAGGTCCTTACAGCAGTGGTTCACATTATGGTGGGCATCCTGCGAGTGGATATGGAGGCACGGGAGGTACGGGTGCCGGATTAGGTGCTACTGGCAGAGGACTAGGTGGGGTAGGGAGTGGCCTTAGTGGTTCCGGTGGTGCTGGTAGTGGGTTGGCCATTGGTCGTGGTTATGGCTTGCCATCGAGTTCTGGAGGAATGCCTGTTGGAGACTATCCACCTACTGGTCACTATGGTTTGTCTGCAACTGGTTACCAGAACCAGCATCATCATTCTGCCGGAACATCACCAGCACCTAGAGTACCCTCTGGTGGGGTTTACCAAGGAGTTCCTCCTTACTATTGAGGTAGTTTTCCCTGCCCCACTTTTATGGTTTCGATCAATATACTTTAGGTCAAAATATACCTTGCTGCTAGGCTGATAATGTTTGCTGGTTTGTTTCTTTTCTGATTTGTTTTTTCCAGTTTAGGTAGGTTAGTATGCATCTGTGATTGCGTGTTTCTAAGTATTTATATGCATGTTTGGATGTGTATACTTTGTTTGTGATTGTTTTCTGGTGAAGAGATGAAAGTATCTTATCTGGATGGAGGTCTTGGTAAGCATAGTTTAGCATCTGCTAAGTTTTGTCAGTATTGATTGATGAGTGATGGACCAACTATTTTCTGTTAGTGCTGCTGAATTTTATTTTATTTTATTGTCAGTGATTGTGTTCCTTTTCTGCAAACTCTTGTTTTGATCTGTTCCCAAGAAAGTCAAACACAGAGTTTAGGAAGTTCTGTTTCTATAGCTGAGTGGATGATTCAATGTCCACTTTATATCTACTGGTGTAGATGGTGAATGCAATGTGTTTCGATGCCCTTCATTGTATCTTAAATTTCAAAGTAGTTTGGATGTTTATTCTGTGACAGTGCATGTGTATGTTGTTTATACATTTTCTTGGGTGATTTTGTCATCGTGCAAGTGTTTTAGTGCACCTTTTCTGCATTTTGTTAGTGTTTCAAAGCATTATGCAATGGAAGGACAAAATCACTGAGTCAGTTATGTGGTCATAAAATTTGGACTAAGTCAAAATCTGATATGTGTTTGAAATTAGAAGTTGACATCTGCGGTGAATGCTTTGCCATGTGTAATTACTTTTACCTTGTGAAATCTGTGTGACACAGTGATGCAATATCTTAGCAGCTGTTGTCTAAATTGATGAACTACAAGTTGCTTGATTGTATTTTTCGTGTCTGAAGGTTTCTAGGAGGTCTGGTCATAGAGCATGACTAATCTTCTGGATGATTTGTTGTATTTCTAATGTCAAGACTAGGAGATTGGATGATTACCAAGTATCAAGAAGAATAACCCAGGAGACATGATCTATGAGAGATGCCAGACTTTTAGGAACATACCTTACTAACTTAAAAGTGAACCCTGATTTATTTAATACAGAACAGTTACTTTAATTCTTAAGTAACATTATTAACCAAGTGTGTTGACTATGTAGCCCAATCTTATGTGCTCTACTCATGGATTGTGTCATAAGTCTCAATTTGTGTTGTATAGAAAAAGATAGACAATAAATCTGTCTTATCTTCTATTAATCCAGAACAACTATTTAAATTGGCTTCAAAAGACAACAAACACACCTAATAGATGAGATGAATCTCAACAAAATATGACTGAAACATGACTCTATTAATCCAGAACAACTATTTAAATTGGCTTCAAAAGACAACAAACACACCTAATAGATGAGATGAATCTCAACAAAATATGACTGAAACATGACTGAAGCAGAAACATGTTTAATAAATCAGATATTAATCTAAATAAAATATGACTATTTGGAAACATAACATTCTGAAAATAATATTATAAAGTTCCTAAAGCTTCAAAGATCTTGCTTGGATCACTTTTTAGAACCATATTTCCCAATCATCTCCCTTCAACAAACTATAAGCTCTTAAGGATTTATCTTTTCTCTGCCATTGATAGATATTCAGTAGTACTGGAGGAAGAGGAGACCTACATTTTGTCTCTGTTGACCAAGTAGAAAAGGGGGTAAAATTGGTTGTGTGAAGAGTAACAAAGAGTTGAAGTTTTTTTTTTAGTATTGGAAAGATTGGTGTTAGACTAGTTGTTGAGTGGTGGCCATTACACTTTGGGTATCTGATGACATTGCATTACAAGTTATGATTGTGTCACCCAACTATGATTACAAGAACCATAGTTAGATCCTTCATTGATTGAAGGTGAAAAAGCATCTTGTACTAAGAAGGCTATTTAAAGGCTCAAAACAAATCTTATATCTATTATAACTAGGACACTTTCACTAAACTTTAGAAACTATAAACTCATCAAAATTATGAAAATTAAGACTTGTCCACATTAGTTTCTTACTTAGAAACCAACTAGAACTATTATTCTTGAACATACAAAATTACTAATACACGTACTAGATATTCTACTGTTAGGAGTATATTTTAGAATCTTCATCAATTAAGAATTTTCCAATTTTTAGCACTCTACTGTTCTCCATCAATAAATAAACTTGGTCACAATGGGACAGATTCAGCTCTCCTTTGGAGAAAGAAAAAACAAATGTTGGATTTTGCTCAAACTCTAATGCATGTGGCTTCCATCTTCCCCATTATGGCTTTTACTGGCTGTCAACTGCTGGTTGCCTTGTCTTGTTGTAGTTTCTCTATCTTATGCAACATTTTTGCAAGTATAAACTGGTTCGCTGTGGATGTTTGTGTTGCTATTGCTTATTGGCTTAGTTCCATTTGTTGTTCTATTGTATTGTTTCCTTTTTTAAAAAAAAAATGATGCGATGGGGCTTGGGTAATAAATATGTACAGTTTGGCGGCCTAAATATTCAATTTTTATGTTCAGCCAGTTAAGCAAATATTTCCTGTTTAGATGACTCATGACCTTATTAATTTGTTTTGATCATCTTTGCCTTATCATCACATAGTATGTTCCTTTGTACTTCTAAAATTTTGTAATGAAGGATATTGATAATTCTTTTAACCTTTGATGCTCTTTGAGGGTTCTCTATCTGTTAGTATTACTTATTCTCTTTATAAGAATGCCTTATATACCATGATCACTATTGGAGATAAATGGAAGGATAATTCTTGATGTTCTCTTTTCTTGTTTCTTTGCTTTGGAGGTTGCTCTTACTTTATTTCAAAGATTCAGTTTGACCAATGTTCTGCTATTGAGGAGTGTTGTATTAAGTTGTGAAATGGATGTTTCGTTCAGGTGTGAGACAGCTTGTGGCCGCAGTTGGTTTTTTTGTGGTTCTGGTGATTTCCTGAATTCAGGCCATTTGAACTCTGGTTTGATATGATATGCTGTGTAATTTAGCAACATCTTCGCTACATCTGAACATTATTATTTTGATCCTTTATGGACGCTACCATAATGTATTCTCTTTCCTTTGTCCTTTTCCCCTGGAGGCTCTGTGCATTTTGAGTTTTCTGTATTACACTATATTACAGTTTCACAGATTTAATAGCAGCAATCAGTTTCTGGCAATTTTTTTTAAATTTTTATTTTTATTTTTTATTATGGTCTTCCTTGTGATATTTTCTTTCCTTTTATTTATTATTTTTTTTTTTTACTGTACCATAGATTTCTTTCATCTCTTTGGAGAAAATCTCTTCGGTAAAGGGTTTATATTTGTAGGAACTTCTCTTATTCACATAGACTAGCATGTTTGAATAAGTTTTGGTCACATTATTCTATTCTGTATATCTGTGAAATTGTGCATTCTCACCTGAGCATGCAAAGTCTACTATATATTTTTCCTTTAGTTTTATGACATCTCACCCCTTCATTCACTTTCTGTGTTTCCCCGATTATACATTTTAGGACTTACTATGATGAGTATTGTTTTGGTTGAGCTTTAAATAAATGTGTTCCTGTGATCATGTTGTGTCATCTTGATTTTGTTATTAGTTTTGACTCTGATGTTGTTGTGGCAGGCATTCGATGTGAGCTCTGGTTTAAAAATATCCAGAGTACTCTTTGAGGAAAATTTTTCATTCAATATTTCTAAAACCGTTTTGCCCCAACACATATGTAACCTGTTCTTTCATTTTTCATTTATTTATTATTATTTTTTTCTCTTTTGCTTTTCTCTTTTGC
Source organism: Asclepias syriaca (assembly GCA_027405835.1). NCBI lineage: Eukaryota > Viridiplantae > Streptophyta > Magnoliopsida > Gentianales > Apocynaceae > Asclepias > Asclepias syriaca. Next base: position 12,486,463 of record CM049930.1, read on the forward strand.
TTTATAAAAGGAAATAGCCAAATAACAATATTTCGTCCTGGTGCTACTTCACATGATTTTATCTCTCAGAGGATGGGAGAGGAAGTTGAATTTAAATATCTTATACTTGATTTCCCCTGAAGTTGGCACATGTATTTACGAATCTTTCAAATGCATTTTAAGTAAGTCTTACAAGGGTTTTTCTAATACTGGGTTAATGAGAGATTTCCTATCTACTTCATCTTTTCTCTTGTATTTGCAAGTTGTCTAAAGTCTTCTATTATTTCTCCTGAAGTTTCTTTGTACTTAAGGTAATTAATTATTTGTTGGTAATTGTATAAAGTCTTGTGGTGAATTGATACTGTTGCTTTTATGGGGTGTGTCACAAGGTCTTGCTAAGAAGCTTGTGCAGTGACTTGTTACTTCATTGTAGGTTTCGGATGTGTAGTCCTTCCCTCCTTTAATGAGTTTGGTATCCAGATCTATGATAACTTGTTTCCCGGCAGAAGGAAGAAGCTGATCACATTCTCAAAACAGCAGACTCTGAAAACACTTCTTCTGAACAACTGAACCTAAGAGCTTATTTCCTTTGTGAAATATCTAATTCACGGCCCCTAATTTCATTCTGTTTGCCTTTTCTGCATGATAATTGTGCAAGAAATATTTTTACTTGTTATGGAAGGATTTTTGGATGCGCTCTAATCCCAAGTAAAACTGAGTTGGTTTCCATAGTCTTTCTGTCACTGTTGTCCACATATTGAGTGTCTTCTCTAGTCCTTCTGTCTCTGTCTCTCTCTCTCTCACTTTTTGTTGGCAGAATGTTAGCTGACTCTATATTGCCAGGAAGTTTATGCACTCTGCAAGGTTATTCTGCATGTTAAAATCCAGCTATATACTATATATTACATTTCCTCCCTGGGTGTTCTGATTGAATTTATTTCCAAAAGGGCATTAATGAAACTGCTATGTGTGGGAGCAGAGATCATTCAAAAGCAGAACGGATTGTTTGGGCTACACCTGATCTAAATTTTCCTTATCTTACTCATAAACTTGGCTGTTTTTCCGTTTTGGGATCTTTGATTTTGGGTGTTTTTATCATCAATTCATCTGTGTTTGGCTGCTTTCCTGGTGTCTGAAGTATGTTTTCTCTGTGTAATATTGGAAGCAATTGACTACCCGGTGGTTGCTCTCCTTGAATTTAGTTGATAATTATAGTTTCTCTTATATTTCAGCTGAAATATTGCCAGATCATAATTTTTAAGGTGATGGTTGCGGGATGATTTACTTTGTTTTACTGATCATAAACAGCAATGGTATAATCTCGTAATCCTTCAAGTCATGGATTAATTTCTTGAGTTTTTGCCAGTTGATTGATTACTTATAATGTTAGAACACTTCTCTTTTTCAGATTCAAGAAATCAACCACTTGTTGGCTAAGAAGGCCCTAAGTGTAAATATATGTCAATCTCTTTTTTGGATTTAGCAGTAAGGACCTGGTTACTTAGCATGATTCATTTGGATATAGCATATACCAGATTTTTGTTAAAGTTCCATTAATTCGCAGCTCTTACCTTTATTATTGATTTCTAGGATTTTTATCCCAGGTCTAGTGAATTATGTGCCTAGTTTTAGCAAATAGAGAATCTTGGCGTGCATGTTATTTGCATGAGATTTCTTGAGTTCTATTCTTGGAATGGGACCATTAGCTTGTGGTCCATTTTTCTGTAACCTGTTAAATGGTTGGTGGATAAAGAAGTCTAGAAACCATTTGCATCTAAAGGTGACTTACAGTTTCTGAAATTTTGGTAGTGGGTGAGGCTTGCAATCTTCTGATTGTTGTATTTTGTTCTGGTTATCTTATGATGTTTGTGTACTAAAAAGTTCGGTGAGATTTGGACTTTAGTGAGGAAAGAGATGAATAAATATGTTTCATATACTACATAATATAATATAGAATTGCTGAGGCTAATTTGTATGTTTTTCTTCTTTCTGGAAGAAGGGTGTTGTATTGGATCTTTGGTGTCTGTAGCTTAGGATTCATTAAAGAAATTGAAGTGGGTGATTAATTCCTGCAAGTTTATGTTCACCTAACTTTTTGTGAGCAAATGTCCCTTAGGGATTCCAAACTTTTATCTTTCTTTTTGTTTTGCTTTGTAACTTTTTTGATAATTAGATTCCAATGCGGTGCAGAATCTAAGGTAATAAGTAACTAACATGAGCTTTATCAATTGCTATCACTTCGTTCTTGGTTTTTGTTTTTCTTCTTGGAAAGAAGATAGGGGAGGGTTAGACTAGCATTTTCTTCTCCCTCTTCTCTGCGTGTTTAAAATTATTAACATTCAAAGTTGAAAAAAAAAAAGAAAAAAAAAAAAAAAAAAAAGAAAGAAAAGAAATGTATGGAGTAATGCATTTTGTATTTATCTTGATTGTTTCAATATAACTAACTGCTCAGTTTTATAAAAAATGAAAAAAATGAAATGGTATTTATTTCAGATTTTAATTGTAACTTGATAGTATTCATAACGCAGAAGTTTTTATCATGAAATAAGGACATTCTTTGTTATTATTATTAATTAAAGGTGAATTGAAGAATATAGTCCTCTAGTTATTTTATAATTAATGGATAATATTAAGTATTTATAACTATATGGATTTAGATGATTGAAATTATTTTTATGATGTGAATCTTTATGATATAATTAACAGTAATGTCACGTTGGTTTTATAGAAATAAACTTACCTTGATTATAAGGTAAAGTGTTGGACATTAGTTTTCTAGCAACGAAGAAGTTAGACATTAAGTTTGCATTTTAAAGAAACTTGTGTTTGCGTCTAGATTACTATACATTAGATAAAATCATTATAAGGAACAATTATCTAGCTCAAATATCCTTTGAGGTTTAGATATTAATCGTTAAGGGTTGATTGAGAATTATTTATTTTATTTTATTTTTTAAAAAATTGCATTTAGGATGAGATATGGTCAATAAGAGTTCTTAAGTCATTTCAAGATATTTATTTATTTCTTTGCAAAATGATAGGATGATATATAATTTCACAAAATGAAAATTTGCTATGGGCAAGGTCTTGTTTTTTTCGTAGTCGTTAAGGGCTTGATATATGTAAAATTTTTTAGATTTTGCAATTCAGCCTATCAACTTGTTCTCTCGTGTAATTTTGTCTCAAAAATTTTACGTTCAAAAGTGTACTGATGCATAACAATCTAAAAATAAAGTACAAATTATCATTAGAATACTGGTATATTTTAGTGTTATTAAATATTTCAAATTTAGTCTTTTAGTTGCCTTCAAGTAGCATGCAAAAATAATCAAAGTATATAATACTAAAATATTTAAGAAATTGATCATCAAAGGACGCATAAAATAATTTCTCAACACTTGTAAAAAAAAAAGAATTTTTCAACTATCTCAAACTAATTATTTTACTCTTCAAGATTACTTTCTTTAGATATTCAAAGAAAATTTCTTTCCGTGTTCAAGAAGATAACTCAAAAATTTTATATTCTCTCAACACAAAAATCATAATTTTTTTATAAATGTAGTGTGTGTCTACTACTCATACTCATCATTTTCAATTAACAACCTTCTTTCCAAATCAACTCAATCAAATAATAATTTGATCAATTTTAGAAATCACAATAACAATTTCAAATAACTTTTCAAGAGCTCAAGTATGATGGATCACTTTTATTATATATATACATATATAAACTTCGGTTCAATGTTTTGGATACAAAATACAAGTATTTGTGGACGATATGGTGGTAAAGACAGCAACTTGGAGATCCATACCAAAGACTTAGAGGAAACTAAGACAGCAACTTGGAGATCCCATATCAAAGACTTGGAGGAAACTTTTGACACTTTAGCGAAGTTTTTGTTAAAGTTGAATCCCAACAAATTTACCTTTGGAGTACATTCAAGAAAATTTTAGAGTTTATGATGACTAAAAGAGGCATCGAGGTTAATCCAAAAAAATTACAACATCGTTAAACATGGTGGAGCCTCGATGTATAAAAGATGTTTAGAGATTGAATGGATGTATTGCAGTTTTGGAGAAGTTTATATTTAAGTCCGCTGAAAGATATCTTCCATTTTTTTCGTGTTTTGAAACAAGTTGCAAGATCTTTGTTTGGATAGCGGAGTGCAGGAAAAAGTGGGAAAAGTTGAAGCAATATCTGCAAAATTCACCACTCTTGAGCTCGACAAAGGTTAGCGAAGTATTATACATATACTTAGCTATATGTAATTTAGTTATTGCGTCTGTATTACTTCGAGAGATAGATAATAAACAACTCTCAATATATTATGTAAGCAAAGTTCTAAATGTACATGAATCCAGGTATCTGAATATAGAGAAGTTAACTTAGTCTCTTGTTGTTGCAGCTCAAAAACATCAAATTTACTTCGAAGCACATACAATTGTGGTTTAACTGTACCTCCTCAGTCCTACATGTTAAACCAACTCCAAGGGTTACATTCAGAGTCATTATCCCCTTGGTGGTAAACTTATGGGTAGTAAATCCCTCCAATCTCATTGGAATTGGTTTTAACATTTGACCACCAAAGCCCATTTCCTTAAAACAATGACAATACAGAATGTTGGATGATGCTCCGGAATAAATCAATACTCGCCTCATAAGGAAATTTTGAAAACACAAATGAGTCATGGCAACATCTAGAATTATGGGGTTGACCTTCTTTCCTGTAGTCGGTGAACTTCGCTCTCAAGAAGGAAATCACATCCTCCTTTTCCAAACTTCTAGGTGGGGTGTATGAGTCTTTTAACAAGTGAATATGTCTCTTCAACTATGTAAGCAATGAGACCTCATTCAAAATTATATCAATTACTTTTTCCTTTCCCTTTTATGTAGCATGATCTTGTGTAGGTCATTCTTTCATAAACTCTGCCAACAAACCTCTCCGCTTCAGTGATTATATTATTTTCTTTAATTGATGACAAAATTCTGTATTATGATCATAGTTTTGATGAAAATCACAATACCTGTGTAGACACTTAAATTTAATTATATATTTAAAATATATAATTAAATTTTATTTAAATATTTAAATATTAAGATATTGAGAGATGTATCTCTCAGATTAGTGACACTTGACATTATAATAGCCATTGATTGTCATCCTCTCCAACTATAAATAGAGGGCCAAATTCCCTTGAGAAAAGGAGACTGAAAGTTGAAATGTAGAAGCTCTCGAAAAAGAACGGAAACAGAGAGCTGAGATGTTGAAGCTCTGGTAAAAAGACGAACAGAGAGCTGAGATGTAGAAGCTCTGGTAAAAAGACGAACAAAGAGCTGAGATGTAGAAGCTCTGGTAAAAAGACGAACAGAGAGCTGAGATGTGAAAGCTGATACAGAAGTTGAGAGAAATGCGAAGAACACCAAAACTCTATCGTTTTGGATCTTCCTCTAGTTGAAAGTCCATTCCGAGAAAATCAAAGGTCTCTGAAAAAAAGTCCAGAAGCCCTTGGAAGAAATCCATAGATGTTCAACAGATTGCGATAAAGCTAATGATCCTCGAAGTTGAATCCAGTCCGAGATCAGCCCAAAACGTCCCTTAGAGAAATTAAAATCTATTGGGTCGAGATAAAGCCCAAATAGGCCATCGAGCTCACGACGGATCGAATCAGTGAATTGATAGAAATAGAACTCCGTAAAAAATTATTTGTAATTTATTTACACATAACCTATTTTCTCAGTAATTTTTGATTTTCAAGAAATACATACGGAAGAAAATTTATTCACAATTGACACACCCAGTGAGACCGTTTCTATCGCTCATCTCTTTCCATCAAAGATATTAAATGGAGTAAAAAAAGGTTGTCAGCAAAGTCGCAGATGATGACATTAGCAAAGTCGCAGACCATGACATCAGCAAAATCGATTCAAAGAACGTTGTCATAGACAATCAACCTCAAGATCAAAGGAGTTGCGATGATGACGATAAAAAGTCTTCAACAAACATCCCTATCATACCTACGACAATGACAAATGCTTCAACGATAAAAGATAAGTTGACAAATTTGACATAAAGTTGGTGAAAGGCTTCGCAATGAAGTCAGCAAAGAAAGATTACATCATTGATCAATTGATGAACAACAATGGTAAGTCAAGTCAACCTGCACAAAAACGAGCTGAGGAGACAAACAAAGATGTCACCTTCAATCAAAAAGAAGAATGCAATGATCTTGGAGCAGCCAAAGTTGCTGAGAAACAATCTCAAGTTGTTGATAGATCCAAAACAAATCAAGGAGGCAAGGAAAGTATCATTGCCAATAAAAAACAAACTAGGGGCAATATTCCCTCTGAAGATGAGGAGTCAACATCAACTGTTGACAATACTTGAAATCAAATTATGAAGATCTTCCTAAACGCACGAGGTTAAACTGTACGTTACTCTTTGATAAGAGTATAAATTATCAGTAATGTTAAAAGAAGGCTCCTTGACACGAGTGTAAACTGTCTGCAGTGCTGAAAAGAAGGCTCTGCAATGCTAAAATGAAGGCTCCTTTGATGCATGAGTTTAAACTACAAGTTTGAACTACGTTCGACTTGATTCCTTCACAGGATAGGTACACAAATTAGATAAATTCTAAGTTCAGTCATAACAAAAAAAAAAAAAAAAAAAAACCTACGGGAATTAAGAAAAAAAGGAAATTGTGAAAATTTATTTATTTTCTAAAAAAAGAAGAATATGCGCACATAAAAAATAAAAAAAAAGTTACGAAAGTAAAATAAAATCAAAAGTTGTGGGAAATAAAAAAAAAATGAAATTTATTTCTCATGCAAAGTCTTTAGCCCCGGGAACAAATTTCAAAGGGGCAATTTGTAGACACTTAAATTTAATTATATATTTAAAATATATAATTAAATTTTATTTAAATATTTTAATATATAAATATTTATATATTAAGACATTGAGAGATTTATCTCTTAGATTAGTGACACTTGAGATCATAATAGTCATTGATTGTCATCCTCTCCAACTATAAATAGAGGGCCAAATTCCCTTCAGAAAAGGAGATGAAGAGTTGAGATGTAGAAGCTCTTATAAAAAGACGATCAGAGAGCTGAGATGTGAAAGCTGAGAGAAATGCGAAGAATACTAAAACTGTCTTTTTAGATCTTCCTCTCATTGAAAGTCTATTTCGAGAAAATCAAAGGCCTTTGAAGAAAAGTCCAAAAGCCCTCGAAAGAAATCCATAGATGTTTAATAGATCGAGATAAAGCCAACGACCCTCGAAGTTGAATCCAGTCCGAAATCAGCCCAAAATATCTCTCGGAGAAATTAAAATCTATTGTGTCGAGATCAAACCCAAATATGCCCTCGAACCCACGACGGGTTGAATAAGCGAATTGATAGAAATAGAACCCCACAAAAAAATCATTTGTAATTTATTTACACTTAACTTATTTTCTCTATAATTTTTGATTTTCAGAAAATACATACTAAAGAAAATTTGTTCACACCTGCTTCGATCTCGGACTCCTTCTGTATGAGGATTAATAGGCAAAGGATCTCTTACTCCAAACTTCTCCTTAAGTACTGCAACGATGTTTTTCATCGGTATATTAAGCCCAAAAAGTTTTTCAGTTCGCTAGCTTCTATTTTTTCTTTTCGAATTAAAGCTCAATTTATTGGTTGGAGTAATTGATTTGCCTTTATCAAAAGGGCATGTTGGATTACCTTGTAAGGAAGTATAGTTCAGATTCAGAAGTTGAAGAGGGGACCTCGACACAAGTCGCAATGATCGAAGGAGATTTAGATGCACATTTGTTGATCACTTTTTTGATGTGATTTAACTCTTTGATTAAACATTGATATTTTGATTAAATTGAGTTAAAAAGATTGGTTGTCACTATAGAAGTATCAAAGAGTCGGATGGAGTACCTATCGTTGAGTGAGTTTAGATTTTACATTTATTATCGTTATTTCTCAAGGAAGTAAGGTTGAATTCAATAATTGATAAACTATGAAATTAAAGACATAAGCTCCAAGCAATTGTTTCAATTGGTTGAAAACTAATCAGAACTAATCTAAGAAAGCAATAAAAAAAAAGTAAAAGATGAATAGGATCTTCATTAAGCACACATGAACATGAGAGGTTCTAAACAATGGATTCTCATCACTTGAGAATTCATATGTTAGATCCAAGGGACAACATGATTAACTATGGGTGACTCTTACATGTTTACCTCAAATCCTACCATATAGCTATAAACAAAGGTATATGGTAGCCTATATTATATCTCCATGAAACTCACACCCATAAGATGCAATCTCATAAGATATATTGCAAGTAACTTTGAAACAATAGCATTGATCACACTTGAATAATCAATAAACTGAATTATATTATTATTTCCGTATCCAATCATATAAGAAATGTAGAAGATAGAGATCCTAAAATGAGAATTTTGCTCTAAATCATCAATACAAAATTTAATGAAAATAAAAGAGGTAGAAGATGTACAACAAAAGCAATAACTCTTGAATCTCCAAGAACTTTGTAGATATAGTCGTAAACCTTCAACAATCACCAACTTCTCCCAAGATCTTCATGTAGAAAAATTCTTTGTGGTTGAGGCAACTTGCTATATCAACAACTTGGAGGATTAGTGATATTAATGATCAATATCACTCCAAGAATGTGAATCCAAGAGCTTCTTGGTTTAGACAACTCTTACACTCACAACAATCAAAGCAAAATGATAATCACTCACACACAACAACAACAAATCCTCATGGAATCGTTCTTGGTTTAGACAAGACTCCAAGAAGAAAATAGAGAGTATGAAAGTAATTGAAAGCACAAGAACAATGTTGAAGATCAAAAGTGATAGAGTTTCACTAGCCCTAACAATTCCTCATCTTCTCTTTGGGAATTTCCAACTATTTATAGGTGAATTCCATGGGGTAAAATAGGAATTTTACAAATAAAAATAATCTGATGAATAGGGCTTGGTGGCCAGAAAAGGTTTTGACGGGCATCAAGGCGCGACGTGTAAAATATCTTCAAATTTTGCAATTGAGTCCCTAAACTTGTAATTTTTCTTGAATTTGCCCCAAAAACTTCCTAAAATCACTTAAATTATATAATTAGTCAAATCAAGTCAAAAGTGATTAATAATCTTCAAACTCGTGTTCAATTAGGCACAATTAGACACTAAAATATCAAAATATTTTAATGTTATCAAATACCCCACACTTACACTTTTGCTTGTCCTCAAACAATAACTAGCATGGAAATCGAATTGAAAGAACAACCACTAAAATATTTTGGAAAACATTTAAATCGAGAGCGAAATTTTTTTTTAATATCTCAACTGTCTCAAACAAGTCAATTTATTCCTAGAGACTTTTCTCCTCAAATCCTTGAAAATCAAAATTTATCCACTAGTGCCTTATTGAACGTTTTCACATAATTCTAGAAGATATACCTCAAAATTTCTAAATTCATTCAACACTTACAAAAGTCATAGAATTTCCCTAAATGTGTGTGTGACTACTGATATTTCATCACTCAATCAACAAATTTCTTCTCAAAGCAATTCAATCATCGAGAAATTCTATCAATTCTATAAATTATAACAACCGTTTCTATTCACTTTTTTAGACCTAAAGAACAAATGACCACTTTTATTGATTTATTGTTTTTGTATATCTTTTTGTTCGAAGGGTTTTTTTTTTTACATCCACATACACATGTTAACCTCAACTACTCATGTATTGAACCTCACTCCGATAACTTCCAAATCTCGAGGACCTTAGGGTATTGGACATCAAGTTTCCTTCAGAAGTGATGTTCAAGTAGCGAATGACATTTATGAAATACCCATTCTTTCTTTAGTCATTTATTTATTAACGGTGGTCACTATCCCTCAAACTCCTATAAGTAGGTCGGACAATCATCACAAAATACAGAAGATCAAATACTAACAATCAAATAGTCCAAGAGTCCATCCATCGATCAAATAATTAGTACAAGTAGTGTGCTAAAAAATTGTTAGGAATTTCCTATAAGAGTGTCCGTCTCAAATTTCACGAGTCCAATGAGTTTAATCGAAAAGAACCATGCAAAACCATTCATTTATATCATTGGCAGGACAAAAATCAAAGTTTAAGAAACCAAGAAAAATCATCTTTTAAAATAAATTGAAAAAGTTGAAAATTTTTTGAAGTTTAAAAAATTGGGCAAAAAAGTTTTCATCATTGAAATTAAAATCATAGAAATTCTCACTCCACACTTAAATTAAGAACAAGGTTAAATAAAAAGAAAAGAGGGAAAATAAAATAGAATATTTAAAATAAATAAGCCAAATAAATAATAAAATACAAAATATTTAAAATAATTGAAAATAAATTGAAAAATAATTTTAGAAATAAAATTAAATTAATTAATAAGAAGTAATTTAATAAAATAATTAAACAATTAAAAATTAATTAAATAGAATAATCCAATTAAAAATATATATTAATTAATTAATTAGAATAAATCAATTAAATTTAATTAATTAGAATAAATAGACATCTTAAAGAAAATAAATAATTAAACAAAGAAAATAATTAATTTAGGAAATAAAACATAAATATTTAAATTAAAAATAAATATTCAAAGTACAACAATAAAATAAAATAAAACAAAAATACTAGAAATTCTATCTACTCCTCTGAGAACTGAGAGTTCTGCACGTCTCCGAAGCATCATCCGAGAGGTTCAAGTGTCGGAAAATCCGATCAACCTACTGCTCGGTTCTTTGAAATTGAGAGGTCAGCTGAGTAATACTCTCACACTGCTGAGTCAGGCTCGTAACGATGAAACGCTTGAAAGTGTTCTCCGGATGATAAGTAAAGACAGAAGAAGATGGCTCTGTAGCGTTTGGCATGCTCTAATGTCGAACTTGATGAGGTGACAATAGTGGCTCCTCTGGTACCTCGTCCTCCGGTACAGGCGGTTCATCTACCAAAATCTCTCGGATGACAAAGTGATCCCCAACCCTCCGAAGCATATGTATGTTCCGAAGGATCATCTGATCCAACAGAATCATGGTAGTACTGCAACGTCGAGTCGTAGAAGTATCGATGTCAAAATATCTCACCACTTGCGTGATGAACAGACTGGGACTGAGGCTCTTCTTTTGAGTGGAAGAAGCACAGTCCCGAACTTGTCGAGCGAAGACGTATGTGAGGTCCACCGAGATGCTTCTGTACAGATATGAAAGGATCTCGACATTTGTGGTGGTGATGACCATCTGACTGTATGATCTCCCCGTAATAGTATAAGCGACGATAGCGTGGAGATATCGGAGTACTGGAATAAGGCCGGTAACCTTCACCTTAAACTAGACGAATGGAGCACCATCTCGGGATATGTGCATCTAGTACACTGAGATGTCTTTCGTAAAATCTCTGACAGTTGTGGTGTAGACATCCGTAGACTAGTCCTCCAGCGTCCATAAACCGAGTGCGACCCCGAATTCCTACATCATGAGTCGATTCATCGCTCCTCCTAACATCATGTTGGTGCCGTGGAATTCGAAAGATGCGTAGTACTCAGTGATGAGTTCCTCGAAGCACAGTTCATCAATCGTGAAGACTCGATAATACGGAAGGATAGAGAGTATCTGCTCAACCTCATTGGTGAAGCCAAGAAGTCGGACGACATCCATATCGATGCGTAGCCCGTGAAGAATAGTCTGACCTACAAGAGTGTAGGTACGACTCCCGTACTCGGGATGCGAATGAAAAACAAGGAATGGGTGGTTGGACATTTCGATAACTGAGTATTGGCGGGCAATTTGAAAATAGGCCGGAAAATAGCATAAAAGGAAAAAGGAGGGGAAAATGGAATATGGATGTAGTGAGAGTGTTTGTAGAGAGGGGAAAATTTGAGAGAGTGTTTTGGAGAGAAATGAAATGAGAGAAGTGATATATGATTTTTGAAAAAGGGGTATTTATAGGCATGTTTGGGTCTTGACCGTCAAGATCGTGTACCTTATGATGTGTCAAGTTAGCATTACGCTGGTTGAATTTAAATCTTGACAGTTGTCAAGCTTAAAAATATGAATTTTTTAGAAAAAAAATATTTCTTTTTCAATTTCTTAAAAAATAGGAATAGAGTTTATTCAAAAAATTTAATTTCGTATTACTTCGAAATTAAATTGGATTATTGAAATTCTCAAAAAATTTTGAAAATTAAAGAATCAAAAAATTATTTGTCAAATTTCGAATTTCTTTAAAATTAAAAAATAATTAGAAAATTTTGAATTTCTTCGAAATTAAATTGGTTCCGGAAAGAGAAATCACCTCGGGAATCGAATAAAAAAAACTATAACTGAATAACTCAAAATTTTATTTTGAGGCTCTAGAGAGTCTAAATTTCTACCGAGTATCAGAATCTAAGAGAGATCTAAGTTATATATCCTAACATGAAACAATTTTATTCAAGAGAGAAATAACAATTAAAACGAAAAGCAGGAAATGAGAAAAAAAGAGAATAAATAAATCTAGATCGTGTACATGAAACGTTTAAAAGATTCTTCTTGAAAAATAATTTTGTTAATAGAAGAAATTTATCAATTAATAATTTAATGAACAAGTAATTTCTTCATTTTCTACTCTTAATGTGTGATACTACCCTTAGAAACATCAATAAGTGCTCGGGATGTTGCTAGAAACGGTCGCCCTAGGATGATTGAAATAGAACTATCACCATACATATCCATGACTACAAATTCAACCAGGAAAACAAATTTTCCTATTTTTATGAGTAAATTCTCTACTATTCCCTTAGGTAATTTGATAGATCTATCAACTAATTGAATACACATCCTAGTAGGTTTTAATTCATGCAGACCTAAATTTACAAAGATATTATAAGACATCAAATTTATACTAGCCCCTAAATAAGCTAATGCATTTATATTAGAAAGGGGTCCTATGGTGTATGGTAGTGTAAATGAACCGGGATTATGTTTTTTTGGAGGTATCTTATTCAAAACGTAAGCAGTACATACTTCATTCAACACTATTTTTTCCATATTTATCTTTTTCTTATTTCTTATTATATCCCGTAAAAACTTAGCATACTTAGGAATAGAAATTATCTCTAAGAAAGGTAGTTCAATTGAGTCTTTTTCAAAATATTAACAAAATTATAAAAATTGTCTTTTTCCTTTGAAATTTTGAAGCATTCAGGAAAAGAAATCTTTAATTGCGGTATTTTTTGACTCAGAGATATCTTCTCTGGTTGAACTATTTCTTCCAATTGAAGTATCTTCTCCGATTGAGCTTCCTCTTCTCCTCTTTCTTCAGCTTCCTTGGGAATCTCGAGCTTATCTTCTTCCTGCACAAAAATAATTGGATCAGTACATCTTGAAATAGAAGATTCTAATATCGTACTAGAGCGAAGAGTTATATTCTTGTATTCTTTTGGATTCTGCTTAGTAGTGCTTGGAAGAGTTCCCGGAGATTTTTCCGAGAGGTGTTTGGTAAGTTGGCCCATCTGTCTCTCGAGATTCTGAAGAGAGACTTGTTGATTTTTCACAGACATCTTTGTTTGCTTTAACAGTGTCTCGTGTTGCTTCATCATGTCCTCATTCGAGTCTTGTATTCGCTTGTTTGACTCAATCATCTCCTTATGGGATTCCATCATCTCTTTCAGAGGATCAGAAGCTGGTTGATAATTACGAGGTCCCGGAAGCGTAAGTTGTTGTCCTTGTTGGTAGGATGGAAGTGGAGATCGTTGAAAATTGCGTTGATACATAGGATTTCCGGTGGGAGGTTGATTCCAACTAAAGTTCGAGTGGTTCCGCCAAGTAGGATTGTAGGAATTTCCTATCGGTGCAAAGTTGGCGGCTTCTACTTGTTCAATTTCATCTGGAATCGTTAAGATTCGTCCTCCGGAACAATCTCCACTAAAATGCGGACCTTGGAAAAATTCATAAATATAGTTCACCTCTTGTATAGCTTTTCCTTGGAGGATGTTGATTTGATTGTTCATGTTGTTCCGTAGAGCTTCAAGTTGTTCTTCAATCGATGACGTTTTAGTTGCTTGAACTGGAGCTGTCACAAGTCTCGCTCTAACACTTGTCCTCCAATTCTTATTTTCCCTATACATTCTCTCTAAGACACTTCTAGCATCATCTTCTTGAGGATTAAGTCTGTCTAGTACTTGTTTCCCTAGCTCGTTCATGCCTCCATAAAATTGTTGCATGATAAGTGGCTCGGATAAACCATGGTGGGGACACAATTGTAGTAGCTCTTTCAATCTCTCCCACGCTTCAAATACAATTTCTTCTTCAAGTTGAGTGAAGCTTTAAATTGCCTTCCGAAATCGAGGATTTTCGCAGTTGAATAGTATTCCAAAAGGAACGGACGAGTCAACTCTTCCCACGAAGTGATTGAACCAGCTGGGAGTTGTAACATCCACCTCTTCGCCGTATCCCTAAGAGTGTATGGAAAGAGACTCAACATAGTGATTTCGGGGGTACTCCCTCCACCAAGCCCTTCACAAAGTGAAGCAAACTAGAAATAAAGAAATTAAATAGCAGTAGCTACTGGAAATAAAATGAATTAAAATCAAATTTAAAAGAAATAAAAGGAAATGAATTGAAATTGGAATTGAGAATGTTCAAACATTCTTGGATGAATGTTTTTGTTCTTAAATAGCACTAGCTTTATGTTTTGACCTTTAAGAGCATTTTTAGTACTCTTACTTGATCATTTAGATGCTTTAGGATTATTTATTTTCATTCTCTTATGCATTTTATTTTAAGATTTTTATGCATTTAGTTCTTACCTTTACATAATTTTTGACCATGCTACCTTTGCTCATTTTTGTTGCATGAGTAGCTAGTTTGAAATGCTCTAATTTTTTTCATTTTTTATAATTCTACTAAATCATATTTTTTTGATAATTCTTCATGATCTTAGGATTTAGATAATATATTTCTTGTTAATTTATGTTTTAAAATGAATTTTATCCATAGCTTTGAAATTCATTGCCATCTTCATCTCTCTAGTAACCTTTTTCTCTTAGATATTTATCTAGGCAATGGATGATTTTATTTAATGCACTTCTTGAGATTTTTTAAACTGGATATTTATGTTAGTTTACATGGTTTTAGGTTTATGTAATTCATTTTTAGCGAGTGCATAATCATAGGAATTTTTGAAAACTAGTATGATGCATTTTGCTATGTTTTGCTCATTGTTTTTCCTTGCATTTTTGTTATTTCTTAGGTTAGTATTTTTAATTGATCTAATTCATGTTTTGAGCATATTTAAACATTTATTAGATTCAAAACTTTTTGCATCTTTGAGTTTGATTAAATTAAGTAGTTCTTAGGCCATTTTTATGCATTTTGTAAATTGCATAACTTTCACTAGCTTTAGGGTTTTCTTGTGATTCTTTTGCATTATTTTTTCATTGCTTTACTCTCTGCATTTTGTATATATATATATTTTGATTTTACTGCAAGTTGAGTGTTTTAAAAAGAAAAAAAAAAAAAACACACTGCAGCATAAAAAAAATTCAGTGAAGCCTCTACTGCACTACAATGAAGGTAGCCGAGCAGTTTGTGTGTGCGAGGCTCATTGCACTTTGAAATAAATTTGACAATAAACTAGAAGTTCATTGAAATAAATTTGACAATAAATCATAAGTTTATTGAAGTACATTTGACAATAAGCCAGAAGTTTATTGAAGTACATTTAACAATAAACCAAAAGTTTATTGAAGTACATTTGACAATAAACTTCTATTAAAACATTTTATATTTTATTATTTTAATAGACACATCGAGTAGATGGTCTTGTGAATGCTTATTAATGAATCATAACCTGAAGTTTGTAATATGATTATAATAGATACATCTGGTAGATGATTTTATAAACATTTATTAGTAGCTCACAACCTGAAGTTTGTGAGATTATTGTTCAAATAATTTGATTATGAGCAATAATATATTGAATAATATTGTGATGACTATTGGCATAAGTGTATGTCTAATTGATAGTAGACCTACATACATCACTTAAATGTGAGAAATATTTTTCTTATTTGAATAAAGGAGAAACAAGTATTATAATGAGAAAAGGTAATGAAATTTTTTATTGAAGGGCTCCAAAAGAGCTAATATAATATTACAAAGAAGAACTTGAATATTTGGGAATCATTAAAATAACCTCTGGTGATGAGTCTTTGATATAAAAACTGCCATATCTTTTTTATGGCTTTTATTATGCTAAAATTATTATTATTGACATCCATCATTTAGTAAGCCAGAAGTTTACTTATCCCATTATTTTTATGACTTAGTATGATCATTTGGATCATTTAGGATTAATTATAATGTGAAAATAAATTGAAATTGCACATGGTTATTCTTTGATTTTGATTTTTTTGAAAAACTCTGTTGCGATGCATGTTTAAAAGGGAAATTAATCGTGAGACAATCACCATTAAACGTAGGAGTTGAAAGTCCTACATTTCTAAAAAAGGATTCATAGAAATATAGATAGTTTATTTTAATTGATGCAATAACTAAATAATAGAATTTTTGTTTATTATGAATTCGCAACCTGAAGTTTGTGAGATTATTTTATATGTTGAAATGCTTGTGCATTTAATGCATATAAGGCCATAAAGTTATCCTAAATTTTCTCCATTACAATTGGCTTTTAACCTAATATTTCTTATTTTAGAATTTTTGGATGTGGCGTATATATTTCAAGTGAATCAATCCTATGGACAAATATTAAATTTCAAGGTTTTAGGGTTATTTCTTCTATGAGAAATAATGAGTCATCATTGATAAGTTATATTATAATTCTCAAAAGTGAATGTTAGTAAAATTTATGATATTTGAAAAGATCATATTAAATATTTTGTCCATGATTGTGTTAACCGATTTAGATATATTCATATGGTCCTGATTCATTTTGGGTATTATATTGTAATTTTTGAGATAAAAGATTAAGTGTAAAAATATTAATAACCACTTCAGGTGGAAAAAGACAAAAATATATTATTATATTATGTTTAATATGTTATTATATATTATATATTTAATATTTTATTATCTCTCTAATATTATTTAATTTATATGGATAGATATTTGTTATTTATCAACAGATAATCTTTTAAATGAGTATTTTTTTGATGCCATTTTGAATAGAATTTGTTTCCCAAATTAGGGGGAGAAAGTAAATGGCATAAAATAAAACTTGTATGGAAAATATTTTTGAGGTATTTAGATCCACACACAAGTGTGAGTGAACTGAAAGTTTAAAGATAATTTATTTGTAGCAAATTATCTTCCAGATTCTTTTGTTGACTCTGGAAGAGTCACTAAATCGCATATTTGAGCTATAGATGTTCCTATACGAATAGATATCCCTAAAGGACAAAACGCAAATCATATAGTTGTTGAATAAAAAACATGCTAAAAGCATGGACGACCTCTTGGTGCTTAGGATAAAAATATTTAAAAGAAAAGAATATTAAATGATCCAAAAGATCATATTGAAGAAATTGAAAAAAGAAAAACTAAGGGACAACTAATGAAAAGATTCTAGTTACTGAAAGAGACCAAATATTAAAATAAAGATTGTCATTAAAGCTGAGGAAAACAGAGCTCTTTTTAATGTATATCACTAAATATTTTCAGAATAATAACTATAAATAGAAGATAACCTTAGCATGCTACACAAATGAACCGTTGTGATTAATACAAGGACAACACCTCACCAATGGATATAAAAACAATGCATGACAACTGCAGTTGTGGCATTTGTTATTGTTGTTGTGTGTACTGCTTAATCTGTTTTGCTGCTAAATTGTTGTTGCTGCTGCTGAATCTGTTGTGTACTTCTGAATCTGTTCTGCTGCTGTTATTGTTGTTGTAGCTGCTGAATCTGTTGTGTTTACTGCTGATGCATTTGCTGCTGTTGCCAACCATCTGCTGTGGCTGCTGTTACTGCAGGTTTGGCTGTTGCTGCAGGTGTAGGTAGACTAACATCCCCCTCAATTCAAACCGGGGTGAGGAATGAATCTTCAGCCTATCACGAACCCTGGAGAAGAATTGCTTGGACAAAGGTTTGGTAAAAACATCAGTCACTTGATCAATTGAAGGAACAAATTGCACATATAACTGATTCTTGGATATAAGATCTCTCACAAAATGTACATCCAATTCAACATGTTTGGTCCTTGAGTGCAATACTCATGCGGAGGACGGTAAAAAATTTCCTCAGCAAGTTTTCAGAGACCTCTACACCGACTCTCCTACACAACACCGTAAAGGCGACGAAGTACCTAACTCCGTTTGGATGGACGTGAGCGGGTTGACATCTGACTAGGTTCAAGAAATCGCAAAATGCGGGGTCTAAAGGCAAACTAAGGCCAGGAACGAAGTGCTCGTAAGGAATGTGGATGTAAGAATTGGACATACGCCCGCACTCCCGGAGATAGATTAACATAAACCTACTCCGGTCGACCTCACTGGATAAAAGGGGGAGATCTACGCTAAGGGTATTCTTCCTAAGGGCGAAGTCTCCCTCCAACCTGTTTTTGGTTTTCGGGAGATCTTCGGAGTGGGCGGAGTCCTCATCCTCGCCCTCGAGGACATTGGAGTCACGAAGGTCTTCGGACGAGAAGCCCGCGACAGTTACTCCGCCCCCCATGCGCCTAGACATCCTATGGGCTAAAAGGACCGCCTCAAGGATACTTGGGCCGACATCAACACTTCGGCATTCTCACTATTTGCGGGGCTGGAACCCTCAGAGCTGGACTACGAAGTGGAGCTTGAAGAACTAGACTCCACCGCAACTACTGGGACCTTGGAACTTTCTAAGTCAGACATATCTACAAACACAAAACAGAAGTCCTATCAGAAACTAAAGTCCATTCACTCCGATTCACCATTTCACAGTCTAAAAAGTCCCCGAACTTCGCCTTCATCCAGTTCATCATTCCAGAAAACTCCTACCCGAAAACTCAGCCTAAAATCACTCCAAAAATGGCCATAACCACCCCCTTTCCCTAGAAAAAGCCCTTTCCTCAAACACACTAAAACCCTCAGAGACACCCCTAAACAAAGAATCAAAAGGAAAAAAGGAACATAAGCAAAAATCGAAGGACAATGCCTTCTCTTACCTGCGGAATTGTGAAGGAACTTGGAGAAGTTGCAGAAAGTGTGTTTTCGCCAGGAACAAACTGAGGAAACCGAGAAAGTCTCTGGGGAGAAGAACAAAGAAAGGGTGAAAGAGAACGGAAGAATGGAACTACAGAGAGTTTTTGAGAGAAAACTGCAGAATGTCACAAAGAAGAAGAAGAAATGGTAAAAGGCTCGCAAGGAAGGAAAGTGAACTATTTATAAGAGGGGGGAAAAATTCAAAAACCGTTAAGTTTCCCCTACACGCCTCGCTCGACCCGATTCCAACCGGGTAGAGGTCACACCAGGAGTCACTTCTCTGACAGCTCACGTGCGGCGCCATCATTGCACGCGCGTGGGGAAACACAAAAGGTGCCTCCTTTGGACACGCGAAACGGCTAGCCGACCTCTCGGTAACCGAACCGCCATCATGGGAATCTAACCCTGCGCCGAGGAAGTCAATCGTCACCGACACTCCGACCACCTCGCCAACGGGTCCGATCTCGATCCAAGTGAAACACTTCGGCAGGCCACACCTCTTTGCCAGGTGTTACGCCACTTCGCCAGGTTACACCTCCT
Source organism: Asclepias syriaca (assembly GCA_027405835.1). Classification (NCBI taxonomy): domain Eukaryota; kingdom Viridiplantae; phylum Streptophyta; class Magnoliopsida; order Gentianales; family Apocynaceae; genus Asclepias; species Asclepias syriaca. The sequence goes on from CM049930.1 coordinate 12,506,219, forward strand.
CAAGTGTTACACCACCTCGCCGGGTCCGACCACTTCGTCAGGTTACACCTCACTGCCGGGTGTTACACCATTTCGCCGGGTCACACCTCTTCAGGTGTTACACCACTTCGCCAGGTCGGACTTCTTTGCCAAGACGCACCCACTCGGGTTTCTCACACCCTCTCGGGTCATTTTCACTGCGGGCTACACCCCCTCGGGCTACACCCTCCCCGGTTATGCCTCCTCAGGTTACACGCCCCCGGCTCACACCTGTTCAGAAGCTACTAATGACAGAACGAGCTACCCGGAGAACAAGGGAGTTCTAGTACCGTCGAAGAGAAAGAAGGATCATTCTTCCACTTCGATGAGGGGCCACTGAGAGGTATGAAATACCCTCACGCTGACTAGGCAAGCACACTAAGCAAACGAGACCCACCAGACACACATGTCAGTCCAGCCGGCATGACATGGCGACCCCACTTCGCCATACACCAAACGGGACTCCGAGCTTCATGGTCACTCCGCCTTGCCTCGTGCCGAAGTCACTACACTTCAGTACTTTGATCAGACTCGTTGATCAACCACATTTTTTATGGTCAACATTTGACTCAATCACGGTCAAATATTCCCTTAACAACCTACTAAAAAGGGGGGATCTCATATCTTCCCACAAAATCCAGTAACCATCAGATTTCACTAACGAATCACCCAAGCTACTTGACAAGGGCGGTTAAATCCCTATAAATACCACCCCCGTACAGGTAACAATGGGAAGGCCAGATTATCTACTAATCTCTCTCTAAATCACCCATCTCTCAGTCACACCACTGACTTCTCATACAGTCACGTCACTGACTTAAGCATCGGAGGGTTTTACCGAGACCTTCCACCCTCCGATTAAACTTTACTGTTTTGCAGGCCCAACATAGCAAGACGGCGAATCTTCTACGACACATAGATAATCAAGAAACGGGTATTTGACAGAGGGAGATCATCAAACAACATAGGATCACACACACGTGGCATCAGACCATTTTTTGACGAATCAATATATATATATATATAATAAGAATCACAAAATCAAATTCTGATTTTTTAATAAAAATGCATGGACAATTTGGTCATTCTTATTTCGCAATTTCAATAAAAATTTACTAAAACAATACACGTGTCTAGATTCTTTCTACTCATATAATAATTTCTATAATTTTATAAAATAATTTTTCACGAGAACGATTATAAACCTTTAATCCTTCGAGGATTTTCATATAAATTTCATTTCCAAGGGTATATGGATAAGTTATAACAATATCCATTCTATTTTCAACCCAAAAACTTTTCACTTTGTAAATAAATTTAACTCTGATTGAATCGCATCTTTTTATTTTCTATTGAGGTCAATCAATTCTATGTTGATATTCTTAAACTAATGAAAGATCAAGATCCTCATTATCCTTGAAAACATCAAGGACTACATATATGCAAAAGTATTATCAAATATTTCTCTTTAATCCCAAGTTTTATTATAAGTGGTAATATTGATAGAGATTTTCAAATTCTCTTCATCATTTGTAACTGTTAGTCTACCTACACCTGCAGCAACAACCAAACCTGCAGCAACAGCAGATGGTTGGCAACAACAGCAAATGCATCAGTAGTAAACACAACAGATTCAGCAGCTACAACAACAATAACAGCAGCAGAACAGATTCAGCAGTACACAACAGATTCAGCAGCAGCAACAACAATTCAGCAGCAGAACAGATTCCGCAGTGCACAACAGATTCAGTAGCAGCAACAACAATTCAGCAGCAGAACAGATTCAGCAATACACACAACAACAATAACAAATGCCACAACTGCAGCTGTCATACATTGTTTTTATAGCCATTGATGAGGTGTTGTCCTTGTATTAATCACAACGGTTCATTTGTGTAGCATGTTAAGGTTATCTTCTATTTATAGTTATTATTCTGAAAATGTTTAGTGATATACATTAAAAAGAGCTCTGTTTTCCTCAACTTTAATGACAATCTTTATTTTAATATTTGGTCTCTTTCATGGTATCAGAGCCAGTATTGGGGCCTGATATCATTTTCATTCTCTTTCTTCTTTATTAAAGCTGTCTTCTTGCACAAATGGGAGACAATTACATTTCATCCGGTTCTAATACAACTCAGCCACATCTTCTGCCTTCAAATACCACCATTCAACTACAAAATCAACTCATTTCTGTAAAACTAAATGATTCTAACTACTTGCTTTGGAAAATGCAAGTTTATACGACTGTAAGAGGATATGGTCTTGAAGGCTTCCTCAATTGAACCACAACTATCCCTCCAGAAATTGTTGAAGGATCTATCAATCCAAATTTTCTCACTTGGCAAAGGCAGGATCAATTGTTAGCCTCATGGCTCTTGTCTTCTCTTTCAGAAAATCTTCTTGTGATGATGGTAGGACTGAGTTCATCTAGAGAGATTTGGAAGACACTTGAAGCAAACTTCTCCAGTCAAACGGCTGCAAGGAAGATGCAATATAAGCTCCGACTTTCTTCAATCAAAAAGGGATCTTTGAGTATAAGAGAATATGTCAACAAGGTTAAAACTTGTTGTGATATGCTTGTCTCGGCCGGTCAACCTATATCAAATGAAGATCAAGCAATGTATGTTCTAACTGGCTTGGGATCTAACTTTGATCCAGTTGTGGTAGCTGCAACCACAAGAAGTGAATCACTTACTCTAAGAGATATATTGCCTATGTTGTTGAGCTATGAGACCAGGCTGGAGTCAGCTAATTTTCATTCTCAGATAAATACAGAAGGATCTTCTCCTACAGTCAATCTAACTCAACAACAAGAACCAAAGAGAAGCAACTGGTCCTCCACAAACTATCAGCACAGTAACTTTAGAGGAAGAGGACAATCAAGTCAAAGAGGAGCAAGAGGGAGATTTGGATCCTTTAGAGGCCGAGGTGGTAGAGGTTTTAGATAGAATAACAAGCTCCAGTGTCAGATTTGTGGTTATACTAACCACACAGAAAAATGTTACTATAGGTTTGATTCTACATATGGTTCATCTTCTGTACAGCCTCAAAGCAATGCCTCTAACTCAAGAAGTTTTCAAGCTTACTCTACTGTTCAAGCTGGAGATTCTTCATCCATTTCTCATCCTTACAAACCTTTTCTCCTTAAAAACCTTCTTCATCTGCCTCAAATCACAAAAAAAATTGATTAGTGTTTCACAATTTGCACTTGATAATTCTGTGTATTTTGAGTTTCATCCTAAGTTTTGTGTTGTCAAGGACCAGGATTCACATCAAGTCCTACTCCAAGGTTCACTTAAAGATGGTCTTTACAAATTTGATATCCAGCTCAATGATCAAGAACACAATAACTCTGCTAGTAGATTGGCGAGACAAGGGATCGACAGATGCCGAGTCAGGAGAGTATTGATCGACACCGGAGCCACCAAAAACATCCTCTATCACAAGTGTTTTAAAGAAATGGGGATGAATGACAGCCACTTGAAACCTAGCAATACAGTGCTCGAGGGTTTCACTGCTCATAAAATCAACGTCAAAGGAACTGTCAAGGTTAAAGTCACACTTGGCTCTGACATCTGCACCCGCGAAGAGGAGGTTAAGTTCTACGTAGTAGACATCGACTCCCCTTACAACGCTATTCTTGGAACTCCGGCGCACGCCGCCTTCGAACTTGTCATCTCCACATCACACCAGCAAGTCCGATTCGCCACTCGCAGCGGAGTGGGGTACGTCAAAAGCAGCCCCAGGAGCCTACTTGCATACTTGGTGAAGTCCCGACAGGCCTCTGAACTAGAGCCGCCACCGGCAATAGTTGGGTCAGTTCTAACAACCAGAGAGCATGCATAAGCCGCTGCCCCCGACCAGTCGACACCCGTGCCGGATACGGACGCTCCCGAGGAAAATGAGTTCGACAAAGTGGCCATACACCCTGACTATCCCGACCAAAAGGTCCAGATTGGAAGCGAGATGCCACAGTCGATGAAGGCGGAGATAACACACTTCCTCTCCACCCACCTCGACAACTTCGCCTGGAGCACACAAGACATGCTGGGGATCTCTCCCGACATCGCCGAACACAGGCTCAACATTGACCCCACATTCTGACCTGTGAGGCAGAAGCCAAGATAATTCGGAGACGACAAAGAGAAGGGAATACAATCCGAAGTCCAAAAACTCCTGGACTCGAATTTTATCCGCGAAGTAGAGTACCCTACGTGGCTCGCTAACGTGGTGATGGTTACGAAAGCCAGCGTGAAGTGGAGGATGTGTGTGAACTACACAGACTTGAACAAAGCTTGCCCGAAAGATTGTTATCCACTACCTCGCATAGATGCCCTTGTGGACTCCACCTCGGGATACGAGTTCCTCAGCTTCATGGACGCATTTTCTGGCTATCACCAGATCCGGATGAAACCAGAGGACCAAATCCACACATCTTTCCGGGCGGCTGAAGCCATCTATTGTTACAACATGATGCCGTTCGGACTGAAGAATGCGGGAGCCACCTACCAAAGGATGATGAACAAGATCCTGTGAGATCACATAGGCCAAAATGTCGAGACCTACGTGGATGACATGGTCGTCAAGACCAAACGAGGCCATTCTCACCTAGATGACTTGAGCGAGACGTTCACCACCCTTTCCAAGTACGGGCTCAAGCTCAACCCGGTGAAGTGCACATTTGGAGTAAAATCAAGGAAATTCATCGGCTTCATGACGTCCTAACGAGGGATCGAAGCTAATCCCCGAAAAATAGAGGCAATACGAAACTTGGCCGAACCCCGGTGTGTCAAGGATATACAACGCCTTAACGGCTGCATTGCCGCCCTGGGGAGGTTCGTGTCGAAGTCCGCTGAAAGATGTCTGCCATTCTTTAAAGCTTTGAAAACTGCCGGAAAGACTTTTCGATGGGATGAAGAATGCACAAAGGCTTGGGAAAATTTGATGAACTACCTGGCAGACCCACCATTGCTGAGTGCCCCCACTCCGGGCGAAGTCCTGTACATGTATATATCGGCCGCACAACAAGCCATCGCGTCAGCCTTGATCCGGGAGAGTAACGGCCAACAGCTTCCTGTATACTTCGTCAGCCGAGTGCTAAGGGATGCCGAAGTCCGCTACACATACATCGAGAAACTGGCATACGCCTTGGTCATCACTACACGAAAACTCTGGGCATACTTCGAGTCCCACTCCGTGGTAGTATACACCAACCATCCCCTGAAGCAAATCTTTCACAAGCTAGACCAATCAGGAAGGATGCTCCGGTGGTCCATCGAAGTATGCGGCCTGTACCTCACATTCGCGCCTCGCGCAGCGATCAAGGCGCAAGCCCTCTCAGACTTCTTGGCAGAGCTATCATTCTCCGAGGCCACCACCAACAAGGAAGCACCCCTCGCACTCCCCGCCGACGAAGTGTGGACAATGATGGTGGACGGAGCAGTAAACGCAAGCGGAATCGGAATAGGGGCCTCCATTACATCCCCCTCCGGGAAACACAATGAAGTCCGATGCGTCCGACTCAACTATCCCTTATCCAACAACCAGGCGGAGTACGAAGCCCTAATCGTAGGAATGCAATGGGCCCTCGACTCGGGAATCAAATCACTAAAAGTGTTCAGCGACTCCCAAGTCGTAGTCGGAGAGGTCAATAACGAATTCGCAGTCAACTCCGATAACCTCAAAGCCTATGCGGAAAAAGTACCTCAGCTAGCCGCCCAGTTTCGGTACTTCGTCCTCAACAAGATTGACCGCAGCAACAACGAAGTGGCGGATAAACTAGCGAAGATAGCATCTGGAGAGGCCCCCAACGACCTCGACGTCCAGATAATTCATATCTCCACCCCAGAGCATATCTCACCGATTCAGACTTCGGCGCCCGGCTCCACCACATGGATAGACGAGCTGAAGAACTTTATAACTTCGGACATCCTACCAGCAGACAAGGCCAAGGCCAGACAGATTCGCCAGCGTGCGGCCCGATACACTGTGCTCAATGATATCCTGTACCGACGTTCCTTCTCCAAGCCGCTTCTCCGTTGTGTACCGCCCGACCTCACTCAGACAATCCTGGAGGAGTTACATGAGGGTATCTGCGGTGGGCACCCCGGATCGAGGCCCTTGGCGGAAAAGGTGATAAATCAGGGATATTATTGGACCACATTACGGAGGGATGCAGCGAACTATGTAAAACACTGTGATACGTGCCAAACGTTCAGCAGCATACCCCGTCTTCCATCGGTTCTGCAGACCCCTGTACTGGCCGCTTGGCCCTTCGATATGTGGGGGATCGACCTCATGGGCAAATTCCCCAAAGCACGCGGACATCACGAATACTTGATCGTGGTCGTCGACTACTTCAAATGGATAGAAGCAAAGCCACTGGCCGCTCCCACGGAGGAAAACGTGCTAAACTTCCTCCACGACTTCATCCTTTGCCGATACGGAGTGCCGCGAGCCATCATCTCCGACCACAGCACTCAGTTCGCCACTAAGTTCACTGCGGAGTGCCACCGCCTAGGGATCAAACACTGGAAGTCATCCGTTGTACACCCGCAAGGAAACGGACAAGCTGAAGCCGCCAACAAATTAATTCTCACCGCACTGAGAAAAAATCTGGAAGGAAAGTCCAACAAATGGGTCGACGAACTCCCAGCCGCATTATGGGCAGTGCGGACTTCGGCTAGGGGGCCCACAGGAGAAACAGCCTATGCCCTGGTTTACGATTCAGAAGCAGTCTCACCAGCCAAACTCGCACTTCCATCATATAGGATTTCTACATATGACGAAGACAGCAATAAACGCCAACGCCGACTAGACCTGGACTTATTAGAAGAAAAGCGAATAACCGCCCGACTAAGAGCAGAGAAGTTCAAGTTAGCAACCAAACACACACATGACAAAAATTTGGTCAATAGGCCGCTCGGAGTCGGAGACTGGGTACTCCGAAAGATTGAGGGAACAGCAAGACATATTACAGCAAACAAGCTCACTCCGAACTGGGAAGGACCGTACTTGATCAAAGACGAAGTCCGCCGGGGGACATTCCGCCTCATGGACCAAGAAGGAACGATACTCCCCAGACCCTGGGATGCCAACCATCTGAAGAAATACTTCGTCTGAAACAGTTCGGGCGGAGCCAAGACTATGTTCAATAAGCACCCCGCCGCCACCAGCTACGAGCTGAGCACCCGGTGAGGTCCACAAACTATTTCTCGCTTCCAATAAAGTCCTCAAATTCACTACAATTACTAATGAAAGGATCCTTCGAAGTCATTCCGGCATATGCGACGAATAAGAGCCTTCGGAGTCATCCAAGATATTCAAGGTTTTAGATTCTGATTATAATCTGACGGAGTAGTCACACTTATTAAAAGTTCAAGGGTAACATCACTTCGAAGTCATAAACCCACTCATAGAGATTCTTCGAAGTCATCCATGATTACAGGTTAAAGGTCCTTCGAAGTTATTAAAGTTTTGGATTATGGTCATAATTAAACTCCTTCGAAGTCCTCGTTACTTGTTACAAAGTTCAAGTTTCTAACTTATTAGACGAAGTGCAATGAATAAAAGTTCGAAGTAAAGTTTCACAATAAACAACGGAGTTCATTAACTTACAAAAATATATTACAAAAAAAACAAAATATTTACACATTTGGAGCAACTTCGGCCGAAGTGGGATCAACTTCGGCCGAAGGGGGAGCAACGTCGGCAGAAGGGGGAGCCACCTCGGGATAAACATCTACAACAACCATGGCCCGATCCCCCACTTCGGGCTCCTCCTCCTCGAGGACCACCACCGGCTCCGCAGCAGCGACAACCGGAGCAGCAACCGAGATCGGGGAGAGCAGCATTCTGGAGCTGGAGACACAACTCATCCAGATTTGGATGCACTGGTGCAGGCAGACTCCAATGCCTTCCCTCTTTTCCATCCTCTTCAGCGATCTCCTCCAGTTCATCGACATTGAACGGGACGAAGTCGCATCCGTTTCTGAATTCGGGATCAGTATAGGTGCCCTCGAAAATCCTACACAGCAACGCCTTATCTGGGGCGAGGTGATGAAGACAGCGAAGTGCATGAGCGCATCCTCTATTGTAATATCCATTTGCTAGCTCAAACACTTCCCGCTGACATCCCTCTGAGTTGCGGAACTCCTCCACTACTTGCGATGTGTGGGCCTCTGACTCCAAGAACTCCACCTTCCGCTTCGAGCTCTCCTCCTTCAGCTTTTGGTCGAGGTCGCGGAGTTTGGCCTTCAGCTCATCATTAATCTGCTGAAGGGACTGCAGGCGCGAGGACTCTTTGTCCTTCTCCGCGACTGCCATCGCCACTGTCTCTTCGGCTGAACGGAGTTCAGCTTCCGCGGCAGCCAATGCAGCGTCTTTGGCGGAGAGCTGGTTCTCCAACTCCACGTGCTTCTTCTCCAAATCCGCCATATCGGCCTTCAAAACTGAACCATCGGAAGCATGTCTGAAGAGGTAAGCAACGTAGGCGGAGACCTGAGAGACAAACGACAAGGGGATGAGTCAAGAACAACAAAAAAAAATATGCAAGTATAAACACATAGGCTTAGCGAGGTACCTGAGACAACCCGGCCTTGATTTGCCCGAATGCATTCTCCGGACTGGTGGAAACTTCCTCCAAACTTCGGAGCAGCCCGTGGTCCAAAGCCCGGTGCATGACCGCCCCCCCATAGAACCTCCCAGTCCGGCGATTCTGCAGAGGCAAGTTCATCAGGGGAGGCGAAGCGCTGATAATTTCCCGGGCCAAGTGTTCGTGCCCCTCTCTTGACTCCGGCACCGGGAACCCCTCATGGAGCCAAGACCAGGACGGAGGAACGGAGGGGCCAGACTCGGCAGCTCCTTGTGAAGCCAACTGCTCCGCAGTAGCCGGAGCCACAACCCTCAGTCCGAAGACTCCGCCAATCTCTGCCGTGAACCTTGGATCTCCCCTCTTCCCCACCTTCAAGACCGCGCTTCGCTGGAGGGCGCGGACTGGCTCCTTCCCCTTGGATCGGGAGGGAGGAGGAGAGCGCACAGCCGGAGAGCGAGCAGTGTTGGAGCCTCCTGCCGCCGGCGGAGTGACGGTGGACCAATCAACAGCCCTCGGAGGATTCACATATCTGCGGAGTGCAGAAAAGTTGATCCTCATATCTCCACAACACGACAAAGTCAGGGTTAGCAAAAGAGAGACAAAAAAAAGAAAAAGAAAAAATTGTAAAGTAAAACTACTCCGACAACTACTCTACCCTTTGCAACAGGACAGCCCGCACTACGGGGATCTTGACACACCGAGCACTCAGAAGAAAAAACCCCTTCCCGAGTGCAACCTCCACATCGGATACTCCGTCAGGTCCTCAAGCCCTAGCTCTCTCCGCCGACTATCTGCTACAGGCCCGTCTATCCCACAGGCGTGGCGACTCTCGTCGGCGATAAGTTCACTAGTCAGGAAAACTTTGGACTGAGTCTTGGGATCATCTCACAGCTCACTCAGAACAAAATCTAAAAACCTTCGGAGAACTTGGTGTTCCTTTTAAGGGAAAGCCAAGGACAAAGTGTCTTACACTTCGGGTAAAATGCGAAGCCCGTTTTGGACTCCACACAAACCCACTTCTCCCTCCACTGACCTAACTTATTGGGAGGGGGTTCAAAGAGGGTGACTACACTAGGACGCGGTCGAAGTGACAACGTCAGGTTGTTCATGCGGAGGACGGTAAAAAATTTCCTCAGCAAGTTTTCAGAGACCTCTACACCGACTCTCCTACACAACACCGTAAAGGCAACAAAGTACCTAACTCCGTTTGGATAGACGTGAGCGGGTTGACATCTGACTAGGTTCAAGAAATCGCAAAATGCGGGGTCTAAAGGCAAACTAAGGCCAGAAACAAAGTGCTCGTAAGGAATGTGGATGTAAGAATTGGACATACGCCCGCACTCCCGGAGATAGATTAACCTAAACCTACTCCGGTCGACCTCAGTGGATAAAAGGGGGAGATCTACGCTAAGGGTATTCTTCCTAAGGGCGAAGTCCCCCCTCCAACCTGTTTTTGGTTTTCGGGAGATCTTCGGAGTGGGCGGAGTCCTCATCCTCACCCTCGAGGACATTGGAGTCACGAAGGTCTTCGGACGAGAAGCCCGCGACAGTTACTCCGCCCCCCATGCGCCTAGACATCCTATGGGCTAAAAGGACCGCCTCAAGAATACTCAGGCCGGCATCAGACACTTCGGCATTCTCACTGTTTGCGGGGCTAGAACCCTCAGAGCTGGACTGCGAAGTGGAGCTTGAAGAACTAGACTCCACCACAACTACTGGGACCTTGGAACTTTTTGAGTCAGACATATCTACAAACACAAAATAGAAGTCCTATCAGAAACTAAAGTCCATTCACTCGATTCACCATTTCACAAAATTTTACTCCAAACGTGCACTTCGCCGGGTTGAGCTTGAGCCCGTACTTGGAAAGGGTGGTGAACATCTCGCTCAAGTCATCTAGGTGAGAATGGCCTCGTTTGGTCTTGACGACCATGTCATCCACGTAGGTCTCGACATTTCGGCCTATGTGATCTCACAGGATCTTGTTCATCATCCTTTGGTAGGTGGCTCTCGCATTCTTCAGTCCGAACGACATCATGTTGTAACAGTAGATGGCTTCAGCCGCCCGGAAAGATGTGTGGATTTGGTCCTCTGGTTTCATCCGGATCTGGTGATAGCCGGAAAATGCGTCCATGAAGCTGAGGAACTCGTATCCCGAGGTGGAGTCCACAAGGGCATCTATGCGAGGTAGTGGATAACAGTCTTTCGGGCAAGCTTTGTTCAAGTCTGTGTAGTCCACACACATCCTCCACTTCACGCTGGCTTTCTTAATCATCACCACGTTAGCGAGCCACGTAGGGTACTCTACTTCGCGGATAAAATTCGAGTCCAGGAGTTTTCGGACTTAGGATTGTATTCCCTTCTCTTTGTCGTCTCCGAATTATCTTGGCTTCTGCCTCACAGGTCGGAACGTGGGGTCAATGTTGAGCCTGTGTTCGGTGATGTCGGGAGAGATCCCTAGCATGTCTTGTGTGCTCCAGGCGAAGTTGTCGAGGTAGGTGGAGAGGAAGTGTGTTATCTCCGCCTTCATCGACTGTGGCATCTTGCTTCCAATCTGGACCTTTTGGTTGGGATAGTCAGGGTGTATGGCCACTTCGTCGAACTCATTTTCCTCGGGAGCGTCCGTATCCGGCACGGGTGTCGACTGGTCGGGGGCAGCGGCTTCTGCATGCTCTCTGGTTGTTAGAACTGACCCAACTATTGCCGGTGGCGGCTCTAGTTCAGAGGCCTGTCGGGACTTCACCAAGTATGTGAGTAGGCTCCTGGGGCTGCTTTTGACGTACCCCACTCCGCTGCGAGTGGCGAATCGACTTGCTGGTGTGATGTGGAGATGACAAGTTCGAAGGCGGCGTGTGCCGAAGTTCCAAGAATAGCGTTGTAAGGGGAGTCGATGTCTACTACGTAGAACTTAACCTCCACGGATGCAGATGTAGATGTCAGAGCCAAGTGTGACTTTAACCTTGACAGTTCCTTTGACGTTGATTTTATGAGCAGTGAAACCCTCGAGCACTGTATTGTTGGGTTTCAAGTGGCTGTCATTCATCCCCATTTCTTTAAAACACTTGTGATAGAGGATGTTTTTGGTGGCTCCGGTGTCGATCAGTACTCTCCTGACTCGGCATCTGTCGATCCCTTGTCTCGCCATGCCTACTTCAATGACGTTGGGGGAAACGCGGGCCTCTTTGTTTAGCTCGAGGTCTTGGTCAGAGAAGGTGATCGGCTCATGTGGGAAAGCGTAGAAGTTCAACTCCGGGGAAGGCTTGCTCAAATTGTAAATTTTCCTTTTTATCTTTCTGATGGACTCGTACCGAGGAGTTATAACTTCGATCACTCGGTCGGGCCTTCCCCCGGACAGTTTGCCCGGCTCGCGGTCCTTTTGTTGCCCTTCTCGTGCTAGTTTTTCGATCAGCTTTTTGAATTGGTAACAATCTTCAGTGGAGTGACCATAGTCCTGGTGGAAGGCGCAGAACTTCGTCTTGTCCCAGGTAGATCTGCCGGAGGTTCGTGATGACGAGGGCTCCCTTCCCCCGAGCTTTTCCCTGACGGCGGCAATGAGGTGCTCCTTGGACTTCGCTGGGGCGGTAGCTTCGGTTTTTCGCATCCTATTTTTGCCTCGACGGCCTTGGGGGGATGATTCTCTATGTCTTTCTTTCCTCTGATAGAGCAAATCCGTAGAGTTTCTTTCGGTGAGAGCAACCTTTCGGGCAACATTGAACACTTCGCCGATGGTGTCAGGCTTGCGGAGTTGTAGCTCCGTGTACAGTGATTTTGACCAGAAGCCGCTCTCGAAGCAGATGATGGCAGTGTCTTGGGAGATGCCGTCGATCTGGTCGTGCACTTTTTTGAAGCGTTCTAGGTATTTGAGCAGAGTCTCATCATCCCCTTGTTTGATGTTGGCGAGGTCGCTGCTAGTCTTGGGGATTATTCCCGCTGTGCTAAATTTGTCCACAAAGGCCTTTTCGGGCATCTTCCAGGATTCTATTGAGCCTGGCTTTAGGGCGGAATACCAACTCATGGCTCTTTCACCTAGGGTGCTGGGGAAGGCTTTGCACAGTATTGCCTCGTCAGTTGTTACGAGGTCCATGGACGATCTGTATCTGGTAATGTGCTCCTCGGGCTTGCTTTGACCGGTATACTGGGAAAACGTGGGGAGCTTTAGTTGTGGATCCGCCATAGTGAGGTGGATCCACTCTGCGAAGGGTCCAGCGTAGGGTGCTTTGCTCTTCTTCGGTTCGTCCTTGCGGGTCGGCTCCGGGCTTCGTTCCCGTCAGTCCTGCTTTAGCCTGTGGCCGTTACGGCGTTTCTTTTCTTTACTCGGCTGGTCTGACGGCTGACTCTCCCCTACTTCGCTCACAGCGCGAAGTGGTTTGGTGGTCGGGCCCCTAGTCCACCGACTGGCATCGTTCAGTGACCGTTGGAGTCGGCTTTCAGCGGGATCTCGGTCGTCGTCGGAGGAGTGAGGAGGCGAGAGGCCTCGACACCGATACACAGCGCGGAGTTGTCTCCATTACTTTGAGAGGTCACGCTCCGCTCGGATTCAATCAAGTTCCTTTCGTAAGTCCACGACTTCCTCGGCCAGTCCGTTATCGTCCATAGCCCTTTTGCCGTTGAGGTGCTCGCGTAGGTCCGGCGACTTGCGAGGTGAGCCGCGGGGACCTAAGCGTTCCACGACTGATCGTGGTTGTGGTCGGTCGGGGACGTAGGATTGAGCCACGGGCAAAAGTCTCATGACGAGACGTGGGGACAGTGGTGTCAGGGCGGCTCCTCCGTTCACTTGAATGTTGTGGCATCTTGAATTTCAGAAAGAGGAATGTAAAATGATTTACTTTCCCGGTAACGGAACCAAATTGATTCGTCAAAAAATGGTCTGATGCCACGTGTGTGTGATCCGATGTCGTTTGATGATCTCCCTCTGTCAAATACCTGTTTCTTGATTATCTATGTGTCGTAGAAGATTCGCCGTCTTGCTATGTTGGGCCTGCAAAACAGTGAAGTTTAACCGGAGGGTGGAAGGTCTCCGGTAAAACCCTCCGATGCTTAAGTCAGTGACGTGACTGTATGAGAAGTCAGTGGTGTGACTGAGAGATGGGTGATTTAGAGAGAGATTAGTAGGATAATCTGGCCTTCCCATTGTTACCTGTACGGGGGTGATATTTATAGGGATTTAACCGCCCTTGTCAAGTAGCTTGGGTGATTCGTTAGTGAAATTTGATGGTTACCAGATTTTGTGGGAAGATATGAGATTCCCCCTTTTTAGTAGGTTGTTAGGGGAATATTTGACCGTGATTGAGTCAAATGTTGACCATCAGAAATGTGGTTGATCAACAAGTCTGATCAAAGTACTGAAGTGTATTGACTTCGGCATGAGGCAAGGCGGAGTGACCATGAAGCTCGGAGTCCCGTTTGGTGTATGGCGAAGTGGGGTCGCCACGTCATGCCGGCTGGACTGACATGTGTGTCTGGTGGGTCCTGTTTGCTTAGTGTGCTTGCCTAGTCAGTGTGAGGGTATTTCATACCTCTCAATATATATATATATATATATATATATATATATATATATATATATATGATGGTATTAATCTCAATGGAACTCGAGAAGAGTCCGGAAAATCTATGGATTGTTTAAAGTGAGAATTTAAAGTTAGAGATTTTGAAAAAATCAAATTTTCTGTTGGCTACAAATTGAACATGTGAAAGAATTTTCATGAACAAAGCACATTCAATTAAAGTTCCGAAAAGATTTTTTATGGACAAAGCATATTCACTTAGTATTCCAATGGTTGTGAGGTGAATAGAAGTAAATAAAAATATTTTTAGACCTTGAGAAAATGATGAAGAACTACTTGATCCTGAAGTACCATATTTGAGAGTTATAAGTGAATTAATGTACTTTTCAAATATCATATGACTTGATATAACATTTGCAATAAATTTATTAGCATGATTTAGTTCTTGGTCAACATTATAATTTTGGAATGATGTTAAACATGTCCTTAGATACTTTCAAGAAACTATTGACATCAAATTATATAAGGTCAATAAATATATTAGAGGGAGTTGTGGTTTATCATCTAGAAGAGCGATTCCAACTCCTGTGTATAAAGATAATGTAACTTGTATAGCTCAGTTGAAATGAGGATATATCAAATGAGATAAGACAAAACACATTTCACCTCAATTTTTCTTTACTCATGAATTTCGAAAGAATGGTGAAATTGATGTGCTTCAAATACTGTCATGTGATAATTTTGTAAATTTATTCACTAAGCCCTTTTAACCACAGCCTTTGAGAAATTGAGATATAAAATTGGTAATGAATACTGAAGATTCATTGAATTCAAAGATAAACTAAATTTAGTAGATGTCTATCAAATCATCATTATTATCTCTTAATGTCAAGATGACTGATGTTATTATTACTATTTATTGTACAATGGATATTCAAGGGAGAGTGTTATAGATGTACTTATTACGTGAATATTCATTGAGATATCATGTATCCCGTATCTCTATATTCCTACTTTTTATAGAGTTGTATCCCTATTTTATCTAGGTTTTATCCTTATAAATAGAGAATTTTATAGAATAATTAGAACAAATATTGTATCAAAAAATACATTAATAAAAATACTGTTTATTCTTTCTCTCTATATTGTCTTTATCTTCTCTTCATTTTAGTAGTTTTAAAACAAAATGAAAATAAAATTTATTTAAAGTTTCAAAGTTTCTAACAACTTGCCATTGATGATATGTTTTCTTGAATAAGTATGGGAGTTGGCTTCATATATACTCATATACATTTAAATATATATGTGTATATATATATATATGTATATGTATATGTATGTATGTATGAATGGTTTCTTAATCGATTAGAACAAGAAGACAAACAAGAGAATAAACTAGCACACTTAATATTTATAACTTTTTTATTTAAAAAAACGTTTAAATTAAACAAATGACACGTGTCTTAAAATATTAAATAATATTTGTAATA
The DNA here is from genome assembly GCA_027405835.1 of Asclepias syriaca. Classification (NCBI taxonomy): domain Eukaryota; kingdom Viridiplantae; phylum Streptophyta; class Magnoliopsida; order Gentianales; family Apocynaceae; genus Asclepias; species Asclepias syriaca. The sequence continues at coordinate 12,521,830 of CM049930.1, forward strand.
TACTTTAATTTAATAATTAATAAATTTCATCCTTTAAGGTCTTAATTTCTATTATTTATGTAATTTTATTCTTATTTAAATTTTTATACAATTTCATATTTTTGTCTTATAATTTTAATAAATTTCATTTAATAGAAAGTCAGAAAGTCAATTTTAGTTAAAATTTATAAATAAAAATATAATTATTAATAATAATAAATTAAAGGGCTAAAAAATAAATTTGTAAAATAAAATCTTTGATATATACATTTATGAAATATAAATTTACAAATATATAATACAAATCTTTATATAAATTTCATATGAAATATAAATTTAAAATAAAAATGTAAATTTGTAATGGACTATATAAAATTAAAGTTCTATGTGTTATACATTCCCCCTATTTCTTTTTCTATCTAGTACAGCAAAATAATAATGTTAATAATAAATAAATAAACATAGCTAAAAATAAAATTAGGAGGTAAGAAAAATCCCTTTCTAGGAAAAAACAAATGTTGAATTTAACTTTCTAAATCTTTCATTGTTCTTGGAGCTCCATTTTATATTCAGTCGATTGTTCTAGGTATCTGAAATCTATGACAAAAATTTTGCCACTATTAACATCTTAGAACGTAGTGATAATCTTCAATCATTGATTTTGTGTTTGTTTTTTTTTTTTTTTGTTAGATACTAAAATTTATTATTATTTACAATTTAGTTAATCATCTAAGAATATACTAAAATTTCTAAAAAGTTTTATAAAACATTCTAAAAAATTGTATAATAGTATACAATGTTTTAGATATAAGTAGTATAACCTAAAAAATTAGAGATAGTTAGAAGAGAAGAGTATAGAATGTTTTAGTTCAACTTTATCCGCCATTGGTTCAATTGATCCTAACTTTCTATTGAGGAAATGAAAAACTATAAATAGAATATACATGGACGTTGGTTAATAACAAAATATATTAAGATAATTATTGATATGACATAATATTATTTAAAAACTTATATTTACTTTAAGCTAAGTTATGATTAGTTACATAAAAATGTCAGATACTATATTTTCGGTTTAAACACAGATTTAATTTTGTTGGCTTTAGTAACATACCAACGTTAATTTTCACTATGGATGAGTGTGGTTGTTTCAGGAAATGAGTATAGATGAGTGTGGTTGTTCCAGGAAATGAGTCTAGATGAGTGTGGTTGTTACAAGAAATGAAGAAGGCAGTGACTATGGAACAACAATTAAATTGAGGAGATATCAGTTTCTTCACATATTTAACCTGAGGAAATCTTAAATTAAAATGTGGAAATCGATAATTTTCGAGCATGGTGAATGATTTTATTTGTATTTGTTTGTTTTTGAGGAATAATTTTTTAGTGGGTATACTTTGTTATGATATTTCAAAAGAAGCCATTGATTTACTTTTGACTACTTATAAATTACAATAGTCGATTATAACATATATATTCAGCTAGAGGAAGAAAACCAAATTTGAAGAATATCAAAAAATTGATGGGAGCACTGATATCACTAAATTATATCACATTTTTAGCATGTTTTTAGACACAAATCAAGACAATTAGAGAAGTACTTGATCTTAATTGAATTAAATTAACACATAATTGTATAATTTGTGAATTTTTTAAGTTTCAGGGATTAAATTGCATAAAATAACAAATATTGGAGCAAAATCGCAATTTCTAGAAAGTCAGAAATCAGGCCGGCCGTCCTCAAGGCAAGAATGGCCGTTCTGACCAAGTCTTGCTAGAGGACGGGCGTCCTTGCCCAAAAATTTGTCCCACATTGGAAAATCTTGAGAAATTCACTCTAGAAACCTACTATAAATACCCCACGCCTCTAGTAGTTCAATTCATCCCTCAACATTCAACACAAGTCATGTAGCAACTTCGAGTGTCTCATTTTCTTTTATTTCTAAGTGTTTATATCAGTTTTTGAGAATTCGATTAGATTAGCGTTCGTGTTCGGTGTTCATATAATACCAGGATTTCGTTAGGAAATCCTCGAGAGCTGTAGGTAGCGTTGTTCTTAGTCATAGGGTAATTGCTTAAGCCCGAGAAGTAAGGTAAAGAAATTGCTACTAGGTCGAAGAAGCGTTCTCTGATGGTTCTCTGATGGTTCTAAAGTCCAGAGTAGGATCGAGTAGCCTTCTACATACGAGATCGGTAGCTTCGACAAACCTCATAAAGTGGTGACTACCTTATGATAATGGTTCCCTAGACTCTTTCTTTTATGCTTTTGAATTGTTTCATCTAGATATCCATTTGAATACTGAATGTATTATCATACATGTTTTACAATTTGAGATTATGTCCATTTTCTCGGAAAGATCATAGAGCTAAACTATCATTATGTGCGGCTAATCTGTTTTTACTTTTAAATTAAACCTAGGGTTATAGACAATTCCTAACCATGGTCATATATAACCTGTTTAATTTAACCATCTACCTTAAGTCCGACCCATAAGGTAATTGTAGATACTGCCAGATTAGGAGGAATAACACTACAGTCACCATGTATGTTAAAGAAACCTAATAACATTGAGTTTGCATGTTATGTCTGTCCTAGAGTGAGAGAGTAGCATGATTTCGAAGTGACATAGGATCATGAACACAACTAAGCAACTCGAAAGATGAGTAGGGTTATCTCTATTAACCAACACCAGGAATAATAGTGATAAATACATTAGACAACTTATATATGGTAACAAACGGGTATCAGTTCATAATATCATTAAGATCAAGATATATCTAAAATATTCGAAGATAGGTCAAACAAGTTGTACAAACTGAGCTTACATATCCCCGTTGAATGTATATATATTGAACTACTCTTTGAATCCTTTATACTTGCATGTGTTGTTGTGATAAACCAACTCTCAGAATTTGATATTCAATTGATTAATTCCTAATAGAATAACTGTTAAGACTAGGTTATAATTACTACTAAACTGTTTCCTGTTCCTTGAGATTACAATATTATAAATTTAAAATTGTATATGTTTTCGACAAACTAGATACATGATAGGTACTCTGTCTTAGGTTCTGTTTGATTAAGTGACAACCATAAAGTGCTAAACTTAAATCCTTAATTACTCATAATCAACATAGGTAATAAAACCATATCCACTAATACTATAAATATTGTAATACCCTGGCCCGACCCAAATAAGGTAGTTATTATAAGTTTCTAATTAAATTAATGAATAAAGAATTTTTTATTATTATTATGGGCAGAATTAGAATATATGAAAAATATTAGGGACTAATTAATAAAAAGTTAAATATTTTAACCTAATTAGGTTATACCAAATAAGAATGATTTTTAGGGACATAATTTGAAGAAAAAGAGAGAGAAATATCCTAGCATAGAGGTGGAACATGAGAAAGATAGGGTTTGGAGAAAAAGAAAAAGAAAAAGAACAAAAAGGCAGTTATCACAATAATTGTCAAGTTTTACCTCAAAAGTTAATATTCGTTTCATAATCCAAAAGTCGCCAAAAGTTATTATTCGTTTCATAACCCGGTCGGAGAGCAAAAGAAATTAGGATTTTATGAATCTCTAGAAGTTGGTAAGTTCTTTTTAGTATTTTTAGTGGTTTTGATTTTGATGAGACAACAATGTCATATGATTAAGATATAGTCGTAGATTAAGTTCTAATTTTTTTTATTAAATGGATTGTTGATAGAGTCTGAAGGAGATTTAAGAGCAGAATACCTAAACTGATTTGAATATACACAAGCAATCAATCGAGGTAGGTGGACGATCCTTCTTCGTTTTTACTTAATTAATATAATCGAATATCTTTTTTAAAGATATTGAATTTGAAGAATATGATTTTGGAATGATATTTTTTTAAATTGTGTATTCAGATTTTGAGCAGATTTTAAGCAGTTTTAATTTTTGAAAAATTTAGGATTTTGAATTGGTTCCTGGTTTCGTGTCTGTGATTTGTGATTTTTTTTTATTGTTAAGTAAAAATTTCCTTTCTTTAGTTTTGATTATTAAAAATTTAGAATTTTATAAATTTAAATTTTCTGATGTTTTAATAAGTATTCTATTTTAAACTATATTTAGTATTTGTTTTTCATTATAAATCGTTTTAATTAAGTTTTTATTAAATAGATATAGTTATTATATATATATATATATATATATATATATATATATATATATATATATATATATATATTATTTTTAAAAGAGAAAGAAACGTTAGACTTTTGAATGTATAAATATAATAAATATATTAAGTTTTTATTATCATTTAATGAAAATATAGAAAATACATTCTTAATAAGTATTAAATTATGTTTTAAATTAAAGAGTTTATATTCTTCCTCCAAATCACCATGAAGGAAGGTTGTATTTACATCCATTTGCTCAACTTTCAAGTCAAGACTTGTATATTATATATATATATATATATATTATATTAAATTATGTTTTAAATTAAAGAGTTTATATTCTTTTATATAGTATTTATTAAATTATTATTTTAAAATAAAATAATTTTTCTTAATTTAAGTATGGTAAATATTTTAAATTATTATTTTAAAAAAAGATATTTTTCTTAATTGCAGTATTGTTAGATATTTCAAACTATTATTTTAAACTAAGGTATATTTTCTTAAATCTAAGTATTGTTAAATATTTAAAATGATAATATTTTAGTCTTATAAAAGTAAGTTAAATGTGAATTTTTATAATCTCTAATTTTATTAGAGATTAACTTGATAGATAGCAATGGGAGGAACATGTTCCACCATTTATAAGATTTTCCATTGGCATGGATAAAAAGTCACCAAGATATAAGATACAAGTAAGACCTTTTCCTAACGGGTATAAAGTTAGGAATTGATATCAGTTAAGACCTATTCGCGAAACATTCAATTAATCCCCCAATCCCCCAATAGTCAAAGAAAAGCAAAGAAAAGAAAAGAAAGGATATTGATTGAATGTTTGTTTTCTTTTGTTCTGAAATATGTAGATTTTTGAATAAATTATTATGAAAGATTTAATTTTTGTTTATAGATAAAAGTATTGAAAAATATTTATTGTTATTGTTATTATTTTAAGATTTATTACCTTTTATTATTGTTTGTTTATAGATAAAAGTATTGAAAAATATTTATTGTTATTAATATTATTTTAAGATTCATTATCTTTTATCATTTTCTGATTTATAGGTAAAAAGTATTTTGAAGGTGTTTATTATTTTTATAAAGATATTTATTTTTAAATTGAAGATTTTTAAAAAAAGGAAGAATTGTTGTGCCTACTGAGTATTTTTATACTCACCCCTATATTTTCCTATGTTTCTCACCTTACAGATGACAGTAAAGATATTGAGTTAGAGGATGATGATTACTGGATGAATGACCTTGAATAAGAGTTTTATAATCTTTTTAGTTTCTTTGTCTTGTTAAAATAAACTTCTTATTGTATTGGAAGTTTGAACTTATTTAGTGAGGATTTGTTATAAATAAAGTTTAAAATTATGGATGATATTTTATGGATTGTTTAACGTTAATAGTTTATTTAATTGTTTTAGTTAATTGAAAGTAAGTGATTTGAGATTCTTTGGAAAAATCTAGAGAATGTATCAATGTTATGTTTTGAATTTGGGAATTTAAGTTCACGAACTAAGCCCAGATTCGGGGGTGACAAATTTTCCAAATAGAACGCATCAGATTTTTTGCGGCGTTATCGGGGAACACTCATAAAATTTTAAAATTTCTGATCAAAATTTTAGAAATTTATAATAGGTAACGGTAATAACTTATGACTCAGTAAACAATTTTTCTGGATATAATTAATCAATTATTTTCCGAACTATAAAATTATCAAATAATTAATTTTAGAAATGATCTTAAATTAAGAAATTTAGGTCAATCAAAATTTAGAAAATTATTTTAAAATATATTGGGGAAATGTTTTTTTTTAAAAGTTTTCTTTTTCAACCAATTTATGAAAAGATTATTTTTATGAAATTATTTTTCAGTTAATAAATGTGTAATAAATATGTCATGAAATCATGATCATGATAGTCATACCGTCATACCACCACTTGCTTATTATGTTCATTGTACCCATAAACAAAATGATCTAGATGTGATATATATAAATATATTGTATCTCTGAAAATACCCAAACTCTCTTTAAACACTTAGCATTACTAATCTTTTGAGTCTTCAAAGTTAAAAGTTATAGTATACTTTCATGGTCGAAAAAAAAGATCAATGATAAGAAGTGATAAGAACATTTGAAAAATATTGAAATTTTAGTAAGTTACACAATTTCTTACAAGTGTACTAATGCAATTATACACTCATTCAAAGAACTGTAGGTGAGAATCAAGACCCTATATATAGGGTCTGAGAAGGAGCAGTAGACAACTTTTTAGATGCTTTGCTAAGTGCTTTCTTCATACTACTTTTTAAATGTTTGTGTTGAATTAAAGTATAAAAAATTTATTAATCAAATCAAATGATTGAAGGTTGTCACTGTTAAGAATAAGTCAAGCTAAAGGCAGAGTACCCATCAAAAAATATGAATATAATGGAAGTATTTAAGATTTTAAAAATATGAATATAATGGAAGTATTTAAGATTTTAAATTTGTTAAGTTAATGGTTATACCCAAGGAAGAAGAGAGAATATCACAAGAATTTTAACTATAGAATTAACATTCAAGTTCCAAGCAAAAACCAAGGAGGAAACTAATCTGGATTTACTCTAGGAAAGCAAGTAAATGACATGAAAGTAAAGTTGTAGGATCTCCATTAAACTTATATAAATTATGAGAGGATCTATTCAAATGAGATTCTCATTACATTGAGAAATCAAATAATGACCCAATGGATGGTAGATCAACTATGGTGGGTTCTCACATAGCACCCCCCACATCCAACCATAGATCTTGGCCTAGATCAATAGTTGTCATATTAGATTCTCTTATAACTTATATCTATAAGAAGGGATCATGAAAGAGAATGATGTAGGATTATTGAAATAGTAATATATGATTCAATGAAATAATTCTCATAAATTCAATATAAAGAAATGTAGAAGGGAGAATGTTATTGGGAATTGTTGCTGAAATATATCAAATACAAATGAAGATTAAAAACAAGAGTTAGGAAAATGTACAACAAATGAGAGGTAGTCTTGATCTTCAAATTCTTTGTCGATGGCTAATATAGATCTTCAATAGATTGTTCACAAAAATCCTCAAATCTTTGAGACCCAAACTTTTTGGTGGAGACAATTGTGATTCCAACATCTTGAAGAAGTTGTGATACAATCAATCAAAACTTCCTCCAAGTACTTGAATGTTCAAGCTTCTTGGTGTAGACAACTCTTAGAAGCAAATACTCAAGGATGAATTGATTACAACAACCACAAATTAGAAAAACACTGGATCAACTTAGGTATTTTCCTATAGTGGAGACAAACCTCTAAGCTAATACAAAGAATTCTAGAGAATGATAGAGAACAACAATATGAGAGTAAATTTTGGTATAGTTTCTTGTAGCCTTAACAATTGCCCCTTCCTCTATAAAATACACATATTAAAGGTAAATTACAAAGGATTACAAATGGAATTTCACAAAATAAAAATTTGAATTTTTGAGGTTGATGGGTGTCAAGGCGAGACGTATGATATTATTCTAGAATTTGTGATTTAGCCCGTAAACTTGTTCTTTTATGCGAATTTGCCCCAAAAATCACTTTTATCACAAATTAAGTCAAATCAAAGTCAAAAGTGATTAATTCAAAGTAAAATGAAGAGAAATAAAGCACAAATTACCACTAAAATACTGATATATTTTAGTGTTATTACATTTTATTGATTTCTTAGCTTAGATCTAGATTAGTTCTCTCTCTTGATCTTTTTCTTGAAGCTTGTATTTGATTTCTATAGTTGAATTTTTTATAGGATTCATTCCGGTATAACTATTTATCTGTATAAATGTAAAATCCTTGATACTTCCACTAAAACTATACTACTTGATGAGTACTCTGCCCTATATGCTTGAATTTGTTCTAAAAAGTGACAACCTATAATAATTTGTTCAATCAACTCTCTATTCCTCAATCAACTCACTTAATTTGCAGTATATGTTTGGCAAGCGTATTAGATTTTTTGCGTTGTGTCGGGGATGGGGATAACTATCATGAATTCATAACGTATATAGGATATTCAACTTCTAGATAACATAAATTTAGGTAACGGTATGAAGTAGCATTAATATTAATATAAGAATGAGACTATGGAATGAGATATAAGTTACTTTCCCTTAGTTTCCATTGTATTTTGTTTTTGGTTTAGTTAGATTCTTCCTTGTAGTTTTTAGTTTAGATGTTTTTAGACTTCCTTAGTTTAGTTTAGGTTTAGTTGTTGATTAGTTTAGATTAATTTAGACGCAAATTGTTAACCTTAGTTTAGGTTGGCAATGATTAACTTTAGCTTTGATTAATCTTCTCTAATTCATAACTCATCCCTTAGTCTAATCTAATTCTCTAATCATCTAATTTTCTCTAATTCTTAGTTCAACCATAGACGTCGTTTAATTTTTCTAGATCTCGGTAACTTGACTTAGATACCATTCGTTTAGCCTAATTGGTTTAGGTTTAGTTTTTATTTCGGGTTTTGCCATGTTTTGCTTTATTTTGTTACTCTCGGCTTTAGCATATTTCTAGCTTAGTTTTGTTTTGGGTTAGATTAGGTTTAATGCTTTGATGTTAGCTTTAGTCTAGGTTAATCTCGGTTTAGTTAGATTGACCCTTAGTTTAGGTTTAGTTTTGCTTTTAGTATTAGGTTCATTTCGGTTTTTAGGACTAATTTTGTTTAGTTGGGCCTTTAGGATTAATTTAGTTTAGAATTTAGCTTTTGAGTATGGTTTAGATTGTCTAGTTCTTTTGGTTAGCATGCTTTATGTTTTGACCTTTAGTACTCTTACATGATCATTTAGATGCTTTAGGATTATTTATTGTCATTCTCTTATGCATTTTATTTCATGATTTTTATGCATTTAGTTCTTACATTTACATAATTTTTGACCATGCTACCTTTGCTCATTTTTGTTGCATGAGTAGCTAGTTTGAAATGCTCTAATTTTTTCATTTTTATAATTCTACTAAATCATAATTTTTTGATAATTCTTCATGATCTTAGGATTTAGATAATATATTTTTGTTAATATATGTTTTAAAATGAATTTTATCTATAGCTTTGAAATTCATTGCCATCTTCATCTCTCTAGTAACCTTTTCTCTTAGATATTATCTAGGCAATGGATGATTTTATTTAATGCACTTCTTGAGCTTTTTTAAACTGGATATTTATGTTAGTTTACATGGTTTTAGGTTTATGTAATTCATTTTTAGCAAGTGCATAATCATAGGAATTTTTGAAAACTAGTATGATGCATTTTGCTATGTTTTGCTCACTGTTTTTCCTTGCATTTTTGTTATTTCTTAGGTTAGTATTTTAATTGATCTAATTCATGTTTTGAGCATATTTAATCATTTATAGATTCAAAACTTTTGCATCTTTGAGTTGATTAAATTAAGTAGTTCGTAGATCATTTTTTATGCATTTTGTAAATTGCATAACTTTCACTAGCTTTAGGGTTTTCTTGTCATTCTTTTGCATTATTTTTTCATTGCTTTACTCTCTGCATTTTGTATATATATATTTTTTGATTTACTGCAGGTTGAGTGTTTTAAAAAGAAAAAAAAAAAAAAAACAAACACAACTGCAGCATAAAAAAAATTCAGTGAAGCCTCTACTGCACTACAATGAAGGTAGCCGAGCCGTTTGTGTGTGCGAGGCTCATTGCACTTTGAAATCAATTTGACAATAAACTAGAAGTTCATTGAAATAAATTTGACAATAAATCATAAGTTTATTGAACTACATTTGACAATAAGTCAGAAGTTTATTGAAATACATTTAACAATAAACCAAAAGTTTATTGAAATACATTTGACAATAAACTTCTATTAAAACATTTTATATTTTATTATTTTAATAGACACATTGAGTAGATGGTCTTGTGAATGCTTATTAATGAATCATAACTTGAAGTTTGTAATATGATTATAATAGATACATCTGGTAGATGATTTTATAAACATTTATTAGTAGCTCACAACCTGAAGTTTGTGAGATTATTGTTCAAATAATTTGATTATGAGCAATAATATATTGAATAATATTGTGATGACTATTGGAAAAAGTGTATGTCTAATTGATAGTAGACCTACTCACATCACTTAAATATGATAAATATTTTTCTCATTTGAATAAAGGAGAAACAAGTATTATAATGAGAAAAGGTAATGAAAAGTTTTATTGAAGGGCTCCAGAAGAGCTAATATAATATTATCAAGAGGAATTATGAATATTTGGGAATCATTAAAATAACCTCTGGTGATGAGTCTTTGATATAAAAACTACAATATCTTTTTTATGGCTTTTATTATGCTAAAATTATTATTATTGACATCCATCATTTAGTAAATCAGAAGTTTACTAATCCCATTATTTTTATGACTTAGTATGATCATTTGGATCATTTAGTATCAATTATAATGTGAAAATAAATTGAAATTACACATGGTTATTCTTTGATTTTGATTTTTTTGAAAACTCTCTTGCGATGCATGTTTAAAAGGGAAATTAATCGTTAGACAATCACCATTAAAAGTAAGAGTTGAAAGTCCTACGTTCTAAAAAAAACGATTCATGGAAATATAGTTAGTTTATTTTAATTGATGCAATGACTAATAATAGAATTTTGTTTATTATGAATTCTCAACTTGAAGTTGCGAGATTATTTGTATGTTGAAATTCTTGTGCATTTAATGCATATAAGGCCATAAAGTTATCCTAAATTTTTTCCATTACAGTTGACTTTTAGTCTAATATTTCTTATTTTAGAATTGTTGGATGTGGCTATATATTCCAAGTGAGTCAATCCCATGGACAAATATTATATTTGAAGGTTTTAGCTTTATTCTTCTATGAGAAATAATGAGTCATCATTGATAAGTTATTATTATAATTCTCAAAAGTGAATGTTAGTAAAATTAATGATTTTGAAAAGATATTAAATATTTTGTCCATGATTGTGTTAACTGATTTAGATATATTCATATGGTCCTGATTCATTTTGGGTATTATATGTAATTTTTGAGATAAAAGATTAAGTGTAAAAATATTAATAACCACTTCAGGTGGAAAAAGACAAAAATTATTAAATTATTTGTTTAATATGTTATCCTATATTATCTATTTAATATTTTATTATATCTTTAATATTATTTAATTTATATGGATAGATATTTGTTATTTATCAACAAATAATCTTTTAAATGAGTATTTTATCTTTAGTATTATAATAATATTAGAAGTGGGTCAAAGCGGACAATATAATTAAATGTTTATGAGTCCTATTTATTGTAATGTATGTTGCACCTTTGATGATGAGATATTTTTTTTACAGCAAGATTTGTTGATGCCATTTTGAATAGAATTTGTTTCTCAAATTAGGGGGAGAAGTAAATGGCATAAATAAAACTTGTATGGAAAATATTTGAGGCATTTAGATCCACACACAAGTGTGAGTGAACTGAAAGTTTAAAGATAATTTATTTGCAGCAAATTATTGCCAGATTCTTTTGTTGACTCTGGAAGAGTCACTAAATCGATATTTGAGCTATAGATAGATACTCCTATACAAATAGATAACCCTAAGGACAAAACGCAAATCATATAGTTATTGAATAAAAAACATGCTAAAAGCATGGACGACCTCTTGGAGCTTAAGATAAAATATTTAAAAGAAAAGAATATTAAATGATCCAAAAGATCATATTGAAGAAATTTAAAAAAGAAAAACTAAGGGACAACTAATGAAAATATTCTAGTTACAATGATGAAGAGAATTTGAAAATCTCTATCAATATTCAACTTATAATAAGAGTTGGGATTAAAGAGAAATATTTGATAAACTTTTGCATATATGTAGTATTATCAAATATTTCTCTTTAATCCCAACTCTTATTATAAGTGGTAATATTGATAGAGATTTTCAATTCTCTTCATCATTCTTCATAATTTGTAACTAGAATCTTTTCATTAGTTGTCCCTTAGTTTTTCTTTTTTAAATTTCTTCAATATGATCTTTTGGATCATTTAATTCTTTTCTTTTAAATATTTTATCTTAAGCACCAGAGAGTCGTCCATGCTTTAGCATGTTTTTCAAGGATAATGAGGATCTTGATCTTTCATTAGTTTAAGAATATAACATAGAATTGATTGACCTCAATAGAAATAGAAAGACGCGATTCAATGAGAGTTAAATTTATTTACAAAGTGAAAAGTTTTTGGGTTGAAAATAGAATGGATTGTTATATAACTTATCCAATCCCTTGGAAATGAAATTTATATGAAAATTCTCAAAGGATAATAAGGTTTATAACCATTCTCGTGAAAAATATTTTAAAATTATAGAAATTATTATATGAGTGAAAGAATCTAGACACATGTATTGTTTTAGTAAAGTTTTATTGAAATTGTGATATAAGAATGACCAAATTGTCCATGCATTTTATTAAAAATCAGAATTTGATTTTGTGATTCTTATTTGATATATATATATATAATATATTATATAATATATATCTATAATATATTGATGATATTAATCTCAATGGAACTTGAGAAGAGTTCAGAAAATCTATAGATTGTTTAAAGTGAGAATTTAAAGTTAGAGATTTTGAAAAAAAATCAAATTTTCTGTTGGCTACAAATTGAACATGTGAAAGAATTTCATGAACAAAGCACATTCAATTAAAGTTTTGAAAAGATTTTTATGGACAAAACATATTCATTTAGTATTCCAATGGTTGTGAGGTGAATAGAAGTAAATAAAAAATTTTTAGACCTCGAGAAAATGATGAAAAACTACTTGGTCCTGAAGTACCATATTTGAGAGTTATATGTGAATTAATGTACCTTTCAAATATCATATGACTTGATATAACATTTGCTATAAATTTAAGCATGATTTAGTTCTTCGTCAACATTATGACATTGGAATGATGTTAAACATGTCCTTAGATACTTTCAAGAAACTATTGACATCAAATTATATAAGGTCAATAAATATATTAGAGGGAGTTGTGGTTTTATCTTCTAGAAGAGCGATTCCAACTCCTGTGTATAAAGATAACGTAACTTATATAGCTCAGTTGAAAGGAGAATATATCAAGGAGATAAGACAAAACACATTTCTCCTCAATTTTTCTTTACTCATGAATTTCGAAAGAATGGTGAAATTGATGTGCTTCAAATACTGTCATGTGATAATTTTGTAAATTATTCACCAAGCCATTTTAACCACAACCTTTGAGAAATTGAGATATAAAATTGGTAATGAATACTGAAGATTCATTGAATTCAAAGATAAACTAAATTTAGTATATGTCTATCAAATCATCATTATTATCTCTTAATGTCAAGATGACTGATGTTATTATTACTATTTATTGTACAATGGATATTCAAGGGAGAATGTTATAAATGTACTTATTACGTGAATATTCATTGAGATATCATGTATCCCGTATCTCTATATTCCTACTTTTTATAGAGTTGTATCCCTATTTTATCTAGGTTTTATCCTTATAAATAGAGAATTTTATAGAATAATTAGAACAAATGTTGTATCAGAAAATACATTAATAAAAATACTGTTTATTCTTTCTCTTTATATTGTAGTTTTAAAACAAAATGAAAATAAAATTTATTTAATTTTGACGTGAGAAATATTTCAAAGTTTCTAACAACTTGTCATTGATGATATGTTTTCTTGAATAAGTCTGGGAGTTGGCTTCATATATATTCATATACATTTAAATATATATATATATATTGATTCTGCATGAATCTGTCAAGGGGTAAAAAAGTAATTTTAGAGTGCCGGGAACTCGGAGAGTTGTGTAAATGAGTTGGCTAAGTACAAGTATCAGGATGCGATACTTCGCTGAGCTTATATGGTACTTCGGGATAACACAGTCGCGGATCAACCTGCAAAACAAGTTCGGTGGGGAGTTTGTACCTCGTGAACTCTCCGATGCTTAAGTCAATAGAGTATATAATGGATATCTGGAAAAATTGGAATTGTCCTTACCTTCTGTTTGGATCTCCCTTTTATATGGGCTTGATTATTGATTGGGCTATTATGGTACTGGACCGTTATAGATCTTTATGAACAATAATTCTACCGTTTTAACCGTTTAGGTGTAACGGGGCATAAATGGGGGAGTGATTATGTAACGTTCCCCATTTATGGTGTCCATAAAGAGATATTTAAGTCGTCGGAGAGGTTTTCTTGATCCTCTAAATCGGTTACTTCACCTGGGAAAATCGTGTCGGCTCAGTGGCCCCTCGTCGAAGTATTGAGGAACGATGCTTCGGCGCAATGTCGACACTTGGCAGTTTTCAAATGTTGGGAAAGCTTAGGGTTTCTGACGTGGATCAGCGGTCGTTTCGATTTACAGTTCTTTCGTCTGTACCCAGCAATAAATGTCAGAATGACAGCCGGCAGAAACCTTTTTACCTTCCCAATGCCTTAATCCTGGTGAGTAATCATTACAGGGATTTTTCTCAAAGTGTCTTGGTTATTCTTTCTCACTATTTTTCATTTTCTCTTACTTGCAAAACTCTTTCTGCCATTGACGCTCTGAAGATTCCTCTGTTTTTCAGCATTTTCGACTCTTCTTCAGTTTTTCTTCTCGGCTTCAATCATCTTAAAAAGGTAAGCTCTGTCTGCTTATGGTGATGGGTTTTAATACTGTATGGTTTGAAATGTTTATTTCTGCTTTTCTGGGATTGGTTCTGTTTTTGTGAGACTGGAGGGGTTTTAGGTTGCTAGTTTCGGGTAGCTCTGTACTTGCATGGAGTTCTAAGTATTGGGCTTCCATTCGCAGGTAGAATATGGCTGCTCGAAAGAAAAGTAATAGGGAAGTTGAGGATTTGATGGAGGAAGGTTTTGGGAGCCCTCAACCTGTTCGACCAAAAGTCACAGTGGCCAGGAGGGCTGCCCGGGGTGAAGTTCCAGAAGGGGTTCCCTTTCAGCGCCTTTGCCTGGTCCCCTCCTTCTGATTTTCCCTTAAGTAGAAATAGGGTAACTAGGGAACAATCCGAATCTTTCGCCCGTAAATACAGTATTGACCCTAGAATTTACAGAGTCTTTGTCCAGCCCTTAGCCGGAAAAATGTCCCTTCATCACGTTCCTATCCCCTTAGCTCATTTTGAATTGGGTTTCCATCTTCCCGTAGACCCCGCTTTTGCAGATTTTTTAATTTTTGCTCGAGTTCAACCCGGACAGGTTCATCCAAACACTGTCCGCACAATGTTTTGTTTAATTTGCCTTTGTCGTCGATAAGGCTTCGAGCTGACTGACAATATTCTTAGCATGTTCTTTTCTTCACTCCGGATGGCAGATAATATCCTTTCTATTCGTCCCCGTAAGAATAGAGTTTTACTTTTTGATTCTCCTCCTAACAAAGTAGAGTTTAAGGAAAGATGGATGATGATAGAATCCCGCATTGGTTTTCCGTTCTGCCCTTATGTAAATGAGAACTTTCAATGGCCCCAAATCCAGTATCCCTCGACACTTAATCATTCCGAAAAATCTTTTTTAGAGATCATCACCCGAGATTTAGGAGATGATAGACAGAAACAAACTCGGGTTTATTCTTCTGCTGATTTGCTTAGTGAGTCGAGTCTTAGGTGGTGTGGGATAGGGCCCGGATTGTCTGAAAGAAAAAGGGAGTTAGGCTTCGCGAAGGAGGAGCCAAATGAAGATCGGACCATACACCCCGGGGGTGTTTTTTCATATCAGTGTGATGCGTGTTCTCTTGGTCGGGGTTGTCGGACGAGCAAGGGTATAGTTCACATACTTGTTTTCCTTGCTTTTTGTTTTACTTCGGTATTGACCTTTTGTTCTGCTTGCAGGTCCAACCATGTTTAAGACCATATGGGGAGAGCATGAGGAGGAGAGAGACGTTCGTCAAACCCACTTGAACTCTCTTCCTCGGTTTCCCCCTAGGCTCATAGATCGGGGTACCTCTGGGGACACTCCGCTGACGTATGCTTCATCTGCTGAAGTGCCCAAGCGGAGTAGGGGAGTCCGAAGGCTACGGGAGGAGGTGAGAGACGAGGCTGCCTGTGAGGCCCCTAGACCTCGCCGAGAGGTTACTCTTGAAGAAGAGGAAGAACATCTTCGTCCTCGTCAAAAACGGAGGCTTTCTCCTCGGCACCCTGCTGAAAACCTACCACGGGATCATCCCGAGGATTCGCCTGCTCCTCACTTGCCTACTTCGCCTGTGTCTGAGGACGTCTTGGATGCAGTTCCACTGACAACTCACCCAGCTTCTGGGTCTACCCCAGCTGAACCTTCCCCTGCTGAAGACTTGGGGAATGCGCCTGCGGCTGAACTTGAGGTAAGTTCTAAATTTCCTGGCCCCTCTTGGCTTCAACTGGGGTTTGAATTACCTGCCGAAGAGGAGGCTTTCAAGTCTTTGGCTTTGGAGATCGTTGAGAAGACCCCGCCACTCACCAACCTTAGATTCAATAATCCTTATGTCGCCGCATTGGTGGGTGGAGCTGTTTTGGAGCGTGCTCATGACCCAAGCAGCCTAGCCGGGATGAGCGAGATGTCAGTAGAAGAAGCTACCAACCTTCTTGGGGCTTTGTTTGCTCGGGTATACTTTTGATCTTTCTGTTTGAGTTTTTTTTTTCTCTAGGAACGATTTCTGACTTGTTCTTTTTGTAGGCTTCCTCTTTAGCGATGCATATATCTCACTCCCGAGTAACTAAACAAAGTAGGCAGGCAGCAGAGGATGCAGAGTGGAGAAGTGTTAATGAGCCTCGTCTGCTGTCGTTGGAGCAAGAAGTCAACAATCAAACAGCACTTGTAGAATCGTTGACCGCTGAGAAACAATATTATGCCAACGAAGTAGAGGAAGTGAGAAGATTGCTGGCGGGCTTGAAGATGGAGGTATCGGAGTTGAAGGTTGAGAATAAATCCTTGCAGGAGGAGGGAAACAAGCTGAAATTGGACAGAGATGAGGCTGTTGCGAGTCGTATTTCTCTGCAGGAAGAACTAGATTACTGTCGCTCAGAGGAGTTCAAGAAGAAGATTATTGAAGACTTCCGTAACTCATCTGAGTATCAAGCAGAAGCCCGCTCTGTCTTGGATAAGGGATGTGTTCATATTATTAGGCAGCTGCATCCGTACTTCGAGGATAAATCAGTTCTTCTCCAAGCCTTCAAGTCTAACTTCGATAATAACCTTTGCCGCCAAGGAGCGGATTTCGTTCCTTTTACCTCTGAAGAATTGGAAGCTCTTCGGGAGAGAGATGCAAGAAGAGGCAGACCTGCTTGGACTCCACCGCAACCTTCTGCTCCTACCTTCTGGGATTTGCTAGGTGAAGGGCCTAGTTCTGTTACTCCGGGTTCCAGCTCTGCTGCCCCTTGAACTTGTGAATATCTTTTGTAATCAAGACTGATTTTTATTCTAATATCATGGATTTTACCAAGTGTCGTTCATTTTGACCTTTCGATCTTGATAGTTTATAGTAAAATCTACCAAGTAATAAGTCTGAACTCGATACTTCGAACTATGTTGTAAAATTTTACCAAGTGTTTCAAAATCGATACCTCGTAATGGACCTCGTAATAGTAAGTTTAAGTACCTACTGTGATTCAATGGTCGCGTACTTCGGTACTTCGACTACGCTCTTAACTTGGTATTGGAGTGATTTCCCAAGTCCTGTCTTGGCACTTCGTAACCATGACATTTCGTGTGGGTTTCAATCAAGCCTTGGCCTGATTTACTGCGACCTTACTCGCAGGTTTTTGGTGTCTTCTCGAGGTCGTGCTCGAGTTTGACTTGAATAGTAACTGAGATCATGCTCAGAGAATTTTAAGGACTTGCCTTAGTAGGTAATTTGATATTCAAGATAATTTTAAGCCTTTTTTATACAAAGTACCTTTTTAGGTGATTTACATGCCATGGATTTGGAAGAAGAATGCCATCCTTGTTCATGAGCTTGTAGGTGTCGGGTCTTACTTCGTGTTTCACGAGATACGGGCCTTCCCAATTTGGGGTTAGTTTGTTTGCCTGTATATGTCGTGTTGTGCCTTCAATTTTTCGTAGTACCCAGTCCCCAACCTTTATGGGTCGTTTGAACAGCCTTTTGTCGTGAATTTTCTTGGTCTTTTCCTTGAATGTTTGCGACCTTAGGCGACTTGCTATTCTTCTCTCCTCTAGTAGGTCTAGCTCTAGACTTCTTCTTTCTTTATTAGCATCTTCGCTGTACATGGCTACTCTCGCTGTGGGCAGTGCTACTTCGGCTGGTGCTACAGCTTCTGATCCGTACACCAAAGAGTAAGCTGTTTCTCCAGTGGGGCCCCTAGTCAAAGTGAGTACTGCCCATAGAGCAGAGTTTAATTCATCAGCCCATTTGTTAGACTTTCCTTCCAAATTTTTCTTTAATGCTGCTAATACCAACTTATTGGCTGCTTCGGCTTGTCCGTTCCCCTGAGGGTGTGCCACGGATGATTTCCAATGCTTGATGTGCAACCGTTGGCATTCTGACGTGAACTTGGTGGAGAATTGTACTCCGTGGTCCGTGATTACTGCGCGGGGTATCCCGAAGCGGCACAACACTTGTTCGCGGAAGAACTTGGAGACATTTTCTTCTGTGGGATTTGTGAGTGCTCTTGCTTCGATCCACTTTGAAAAATAGTCTACTGCTACCACCAAATATTCACAGCCGTTCCTTGTCTTTGGGAACTTCCCCATTAAATCCATACCCCACATGTCGAAAGGCCAAGCCGCCACAACCGGGGTTTGCTCCACTGAGGGCAGATGCGGAACCGTGCCAAAAATTTGACAAGTGTCACATTTTTTAACATACCTTTTGGCATCTTCTCTAAGTGTGGGCCAATAATATCCTTGGTTGATGACCCGTTCTGCTAGAGCTCGAGCCCCTGGATGACCTCCACACACTCCTTCATGTACTTCGGCTAATAAATCCTCTACTTGAGATGGTGGAACACAACGAAGTAGAGGTCTAGTGAAAGACCGTCTGTATAGTATATTATCATGAATAGTGTACCTCGCAGACTATCTTTTGATTTGCCACGCCAGGGTAGCGTCGTTTGGGAGAGTCCCATGTTGGATGAAGTTTTTTATTTCTTCGTCCCAACTCGCCGAAGTAGGGTGTAGGCACTGGATAACTTCGTGTTCCCCAGATGCATCTTCGATAGGAATGTCATCTTCATTGGGAGTCTCCCCTGAAGCAATCTTTGCCAGCCTATCTGCTTGTTGATTGTCTTTCCTACTGATCAGGGACAGTGAGAAAAAAGAGAACTTATCCTTCCAATTTCTAGCCTTGTCTACATAAGGCTGTAGTCCTTCCGATTGTACTGTGTAAGTTCCCTGAACTTGATTCACCACTAGATGCGAATCACTGTAGACTTTGAGGGCTCGGATGTTTGCGCCATGCGCCCATTCCAATCCTTTTAGCAGTGCTTCGTATTCTGCTTGGTTATTTGATATGTCGGGCTTTAATTTGATAGCTCGTACTTCCGAGTATTCTTTGTTTGGTGATGTCAACACTAGTCCAACTCCGATCCCGCTGGAGTTTACTGCTCCATCAACTTTCAATTCCCATGGCTCTTTGGCGGGTTCAGTTTTTTCCAAGTTGTCCTCAGTGAATGAACCTTCCGCGAGAAAATCTGCCAGAGCCTGTGCTTTGATGGCTGTGCGGGGTTTGAATGTAATGTCCTGACCGCACAGTTCAATGGACCAGCGTAGCATCCTCCCAGATTGGTCTAGCTTATGAAAAATTTGTCTTAGCGGGGCATTAGTGTAGACCACAATGGGATGAGATTCAAAGTAAGGCCTCAGTTTCCGTGCGGAAATAACTAAGGCATATGCCAACTTTTCAATGTTAGAATATCTGGATTCTGCTTCATTCAAAACCTTGCTAACGAAGTACACGGGAAGCTGTGTTGTTCCTTCTTCTTTTATTAATATCGATGCTATAATCACATCTGAAAATGATAGATACAAGAAGAGTGTTTCTCCGTAATTTGGAGGTCGTAATAGAGGAAGATTTGTCAAGTAACTTTTTAAATCTTTCCATGCTTGGCTGCATTCCGGAGTCCATACGAAGCTGTTCTTTGAACTCTTCAAAGCTTTGAAGAGTGGGAGACATTGTTCTGCTGACTTTGATACAAATCTTCCCAAAGCCGCGATGCATCCATTCAACCTTTGGATGTCTTTCACGCATTTGGGCTCAGTGAGCCGAGCTATTGCTTCCAGTTTCTCCGGGTTTGCTTCAATCCCTCGTTCTGATGTCATAAAACCCAAAAACTTACCGGATTTTACTCTGAAGGTGCACTTCGTGGGGTTGAGTTTGAGGTTGTGCTTTGCCAAATTAGAGAATATTTCCTCTAAATCTTCTAAGTGCGAAGTGCCATGTTTTGTTTTTACTACCATGTCATCCACATACACTTCTATATTTCTTCCGATTTGACTTTGGAAGATATAGTTCATCATCCGTTGATATGTGGCCCCTGCATTTTTTAATCCAAAGGGCATGACGTTGTAGCAGTAAACGGCCCCTGCTGCTCGGAACGAAGTATGTATTCGGTCGCTGGGCTTCATTTTAATTTGATGATACCCCGAGAATGCATCCATGAAGCTCAGGTATTCGTATCCTGCTGTGGAGTCCACCAGTGCATCGATCCGGGGTAGGGGATAGCAATCCTTGGGGCAAGCTTTGTTGAGGTCGGTGTAGTCTACACACATTCTCCATTTTCCGGTAGACTTCTTCACCTTGACTACATTGGCCAGCCAGGTGGGATACTGGACCTCACGAATAAACTTCGCTTGCAAAAGTTTATTACTTCTTCCTTCATGCCTTGTATTTTGTCATCGCCGAATTTCCTTGACTTTTGTTTAATTGGGCGATACGTCGGTCGATGTTTAAGGCATGTTCTGAAATAGAGGGATCGATTCCAGGCATATCCTCCGTGCACCACGCGAAGTTCTGTTGATGCTCTTTGAGAAATTTAATGAGGTCTGTCTGAGTTTGTCTGGCATACCTTTCCCGATCTTGATGAGTTGTTAGGATAAGTGGGATTTATTTCTACCTCATATTCTTTATCCCTCGATACTTCGGGTTAGGGGCAGAGCTATGATTTTCGGCATCTCTTCTTTCCTCCGTCTCATGATCGTTGGTAACTTCATGGTTGAGCCCTTCTTGACATATGACTCTTTTGATTTCAGGATCAATAACTATTTCATAGTTGCGATTTTCTGTTACCATGTTGACTCTTTTAATCTTTTCAGGATCAACAGTCACTCCGTGGCAATGCTCCTCTGTCACCATGTTGATTTTTTCGACTTTTCAGGGGATCCCTCTTTCTTTTTATCTTCATTATTTGCCCTAATAAACTTCGAGGGCTGCTCCTTACAAATCCGACACCTCGTGAGGTGTGGAACTTCACTTGCTGGTGCGAAGTGGAGATAACTAGATCAAAAGCCGCGGGAAAGGTGTTCCTACTATGGCATTATAAGGAGATTCTAATCCACACGTAGAACTTAACCTCTTATGTTCGGGCTTTATCGCCTTCGCCAAGGGTGACATGCAGTCTTACCGTTCCCCTTACCGGTACTTTTGAGGTGTGAATCCTTCTACACCATTCGACTTGTCTTGAGATGTTTATCTTTCAGACCCATCTCTTCGAAGCATCTCCGGTACATGATGTTTCTTGTGGCTCCCGTGTACTAAAACTCTTTTTACGTGCATTTGTCAATCCCTTCTCTGGTCATCCCTGCTTCTATGACTATGGGACTGATTTTTGCCTCCTCATTACTGCCAGCTCTTCGTTGGTGAAAGTAATGACTTCTTGATGCTCGAATTCGTACTTCGGGACAAGGTATGATTTAGTGAGATTGTAGATTCTTTTCTTTATTTTTCTCACCGAGCCCATCTCGGGTTAATCATATTGATTATCCGTTCTCCCTTATTTCCGCTGTTGTACGCCTGCGATGTACTCCTTTAAACATCCTTCCTGAATGAGCTTTTCGATGGCTCGCTTCAGTTGGAAACATTCCTCCGTTGTGTGACCATAATCTCTGTGGAATCCACAGAACTTGGTCTTATCTCGCGAGGCATAAGTCTGTGCTTTCATTGGTGCGGGGTCTCGGACTCCGTGTTTCTCCTTCAAGACTGCAATTAAACTTTCCTTTGAGACATTTAAAGGTGTAAACGTCTCAGGTTTCTTACCTCGATTATTGTCCTTTCGCTGTGGGAAATTTGAGGTCGCCTGTTTCGATGGATCAGGCTGTTTATCTTTTCTTCGCCAAGTCAGCTCATCGCACTGCCTTCAGCCAGGGCTACTTGGCTACATTGAACATTTCTCCAATCGTCTCCGGCCTGCGGAGTTGGAGCTCGGTGTATAGCATTCGCGACATGAACCCTCCTTCAAAACACGTGATCACTGTGTCTTGGCTGATACCTTCGATCTCTTCATAGGTTTTCTTAAACCTATCCACGAATGAAAGCAACGACTCACCTTCTCGCTGCTTAATATTAGCCAAGTCTCCCCTGGTTTTTGGAATTGTTCCCGCAGTGCTGAATTTATCTAGGAACATTTTTTCCAAGATGTCCCATGAATCGATGGAATCTTTTTTGAGGGACGTAAACTAGGTTACTGCCTTATCCGCTAGAGTAGTGGGAAAGGCACGACATAGAATAGCCTCATCGCTGGAGACTAATCCCATGGCTGCTTTGTATCGACAAATGTGTTCAATGGGTTTCACTGAGCCAACGTATAGGACAAATTGCGGAAGCTTAAGCATAAGATTAGGGTCCGGAACAACGTCTCGGATCCACTTAACAAAAGGCCCCAGCTCAATTGACTTGGACTTTTGGACTTTTGTAGGATTTTTAGCGACTTCCGGGCTACCTTCGGGAGATCACTTTTTAGCGGTCTTTTTATGCATTGGCTTAAAGGAGTGGTAACTTTCCCCTACTTCGCTAGCAGTTGTTTTTCTGCTCGTACGTGCTCCACGCCTATCGTCCTTCTTAGTCGCGGTGTGGGTCCGCTGTGGGTCCGCTGTGGGAGCTCTAAACCTCCGGGCAATCTAGGTGGGGGAAGCTCTACCCCGGCTTGTCAGAATTCCGCTCTCAACTGTAGCCATTTTTGAGAGAGTTCCTGATCTCGTTTGGCTTACTCATCTTGCTGGAGTTGCCGCAATCTCCTCAATTCTTTCTTTGTTTCTTCAATTCGTTTGGAATTGAGTTGATCTCGCAAATCAGATGAACGCCTGGAAGTTCCTGGCTGTGGTCCCAGCCTTTCCGATACTGGACGGCGACAGGAGCTGGAACCAGAAGTGACAGACATTCTCGTCTTTTCTTGTCGTTGAGAAGATTGACGGACGGTTTGTCCTTCGGATCGAGACATGGTAAGTAGAGAGTAAGGGATGAATATTATGAGTGGATAAAGCGTTCCCGGTAACGGAACCAAACTGATTCTGCACGAATTTGTCAAGGGGTAAAAAAGTAATTTTAGAGTGCCGGGAACTCGGAGAGTTGTGTAAATGAGTTGGCTAAGTACAAGTATCAGGATGCGATACTTCGCTGAGCTTATATGGTACTTCGGGATAACACAGTCGAGGATCAACCTGCAAAACAAGTTCGATGGGGAGTTTGTACCCCGTGAACTCTCCGATGCTTAAGTTAGTAGAGTATATAATGGATATCTGGAAAAATTGGAATTGTCCTTACCTTCTGTTTGGATCTCCCTTTTATATGGGCTTGATTATTGATTGGGCTATTATGGTACTGGACCGTTATAGATCTTTATGAACAATAATTCTACCGTTTTAACCGTTTAGGGGTAACGGAGCATAAATGGGGGAGTGATTATGTAACGTTCCCCATTTATGGTGTCCATAAAGAGATATTTAAGTCGTCGGAGAGGTTTTCTTGATCCTCTAAATCGGTTACTTCGCCTGGGAAAATCGTGTCGGCTCAATATATATATATATATATATATATATATATATATATATATGTATGTATGAATGGTTTCTTAATCGATTAGACCAAGAAGACAAACAAGAGAATAAACTAGCACACTTAATATTTATAACTTTTTATTAAAAAACGTTTAAATTAAACAAATGACACGTGTCTTAAAATATTAAATAATCTTTGTAATATACTTTAATTTAATAATTAATAAAATTTCTATTATTTATGTAATTTTATTCTTATTTAAATTTTTATACAATTTCATATTTTTATCTTATAATTTTAATAAATTTCATTTAATAGAAAGTCAGAAAGTCAATTCTAGTTAAAATTTATAATAAAAATATAATTATTAATAATAATAAATTAAAGGGCTAAAAAAAATTGTAAAATAAAATCTTTGATATATACATTTATGAAATATAAATTTAAAATATAATACAAATCTTTATATAAGTTTCATATGAAATGTAAATTTTAAATAAAAAGGTAAATTTGTAATGGACTATATAAAATTAAAGTTCTGTGTTATACATTCCCTCTATTTCTTTTTCTATCTAGTACAGCAAAATAATAATAATAAATAAATAAATAAATAAATAAATAAATAAACATAGCTAAAAATAAAATTAGGAGGTAAGAAAAATCCCTTTCTTGACAAAGAAAAAATTGTTTCTAAATCTTTCATTGTTCTTGGAGCTCCATTTTATGTTCAGTCGATTGTTCTAGGTATCTGAAAAGCATGATAAAATGTTTGCCACTATTAACACCTTAGAACATAGTTGTAATCTTCAATCATTGATTTTGTGTTTGTTTTTTTTTTGTTAGATACTAAAATTTATTGTTATATACAATTTAGTTAATCATTTAAGAATATACTAGAATTTCTAAAAACTTTTATAAAACATTCTAAAAAAATTGTATAATAGTATACAATGTTTTAGATATAAGTAATATAACCTAAAAAATTAGAGATAGTTAGAAGAGAAGAGTATAGAATGTTTTAGTTCAACTTTATCCACCATTGGTTCAATTGATCCTAACTTTCTATTGAGGAAATGAAAAACTATAAATAGAATATACATGGACGTTGGTTAATAACAAAATATATTAAGATAATTATTGATATGACATAATATTATTTAAAAATTTATATTTACTTCAAGCTAAGTTATGATTGGCTACATAAAAATGTCAGATATTGTATTTTCGGTTTAAACACAAATTTAATTTTGTTGGCTTTAGAAGGACCATCTAGGCCTGAACCAGAAATACCACGGGAGAACAATCCTCCACAACCTATAGAAATAAACTCAAGCCTAGACACCAGTGATTTAGTGAGAAGATTACTAAATACCAGTGAGCCTAGTCCCACGGAAGAGGACCCTTCTGAAGAAACCTTTCCTCCAAGAGAGGAACCTAAAAAATCTCCAGTTCACACTCCTGCCCAAAGAGCTCCTAGAAATCCACAACCCCTTGACCAAACCCAAAACTCACCAACATCTCCTGAGTATACTCCAACGCCTAACAAGCACACCCCTTCATCCGGAGGAAGTACTAATGGTTTTCAGTCAGTTTTGTCCGTGCAGATAGATACGTTGACTCACAGGATCTACCAGATGGATCAAGGAATCCCAAGCAGACTGTGTCACTCAGAACAGAGCATTCTGAATATCACAGCCAACATGGACCAACTCAGGGCCACAGTAAGCCTCCAGGAAAGCCAAGGTGCACAAATACTACGTGAGTTAGCTGACATACGAAGTGAGCAGGGCAGGCAAAGGGATGAAATGAGAGCTATGCGAGTAGAGATGCGAGAGATCAGGAATAAAGGCCATTAAAAAGGGAAAATTCTTTTTACTTTTCAGCAAATAAATTGTTTGGACTAAAGTTTAATAATTGACCCCTACTTTTTATTTACAATCTTTTAAAAGGGTCTTTTATTT
Source organism: Asclepias syriaca (assembly GCA_027405835.1). Classification (NCBI taxonomy): domain Eukaryota; kingdom Viridiplantae; phylum Streptophyta; class Magnoliopsida; order Gentianales; family Apocynaceae; genus Asclepias; species Asclepias syriaca. Next base: position 12,547,923 of record CM049930.1, read on the forward strand.
TATTCAGTAATTTTTCTTCAGTAATTTTTCTTCATACATTTTATTTTCAAATTCTTTACGAAAAACAAATGTGTTAAAAATACAGTTTATTTTTCACTAATTAAATTGTATGGAGTTAGTCTTTTGTTTTTCAAGAATTTTTTGCTGAATAGAGGTTAGGATATGATTAGGGTAGTTATGAGAATTTTTTCAAGAGTCTTTAACAGCTTCTGAATCTTATAGGCTAAACGTGAAGACTTGTTAAACATTATGATTGTTTTTGGTATATTAAGATTTGCAGGGAATTATGAAGAAATGTTTTTTCCCGGAAGTGGCATGCTTCCCGAGGCAGCCCGGGACGGGCATCCCGAAGGCCGACCCCTTCTACAAAAACTTCATTTTTTCCCATTTCCTCTCAAATCAACCACCAAAAATCATCTCTCTACAAAATTCTCTCCACCTTCTCTCTACAAATTTTTGGCAACCTCTTGAAATTTCAAAATTCAAATTTCCCTCCAAAATTTGAACCTTTGAATTTCCTTCCAAAATTCAAATTTTCCTCCAAATTTCAAATTTCCCGCCAAAAACTTAAAATCCTCCCCTAACCAAAACCCATCCTTCTGAATTCAAATTTACCACCAGAATTCGAATTCGAATTTTCTTTCCCGCCTAAATTCTAGACCTCTCTCAAACATCTCAAACAGATGGCTCCCAAACGCGCTTGTATTACTTCTTCCATGACCGTCATATATGTGGCACATCCTTTTATGCTCTTTCCTTCCATTATGGCATATCAGGAGAGGTGTCATGGACACATCGGATGCAGCGTACTGGTTGGCAGAATGCTTGACTGGGCAGCAATCCAGACACTGGGAGTTGAGCAGGAGATCTGACACATACTCGACGTACTACCCTACAGGCGAGTCTTCATCATCACTGAGCTGACCTACCTTGAGCTGGTATGTGAGTTCTATGCTTCATTTACATTCCAGCAGGAGCATATCACATTCCGACTAGGTGGAATGGATCGATCGATGAGCATGGCCGAGTTCGGCATCGCCTTGGGTATTTGGCAGAGGGAAGAGCTGGATATGCCCGCTTACACCACAGCAATTCGAGACTTCACTTATGCAGACGTCTCCACCGCTTGGGCTCAGATTTGTACGACGGGCACTCCCTACTAGCATGGCTTCGCGAAAGCCACGGGTATTCATCATGCTCTTTGCTATTTACATGCTATCATAGCACATACTTTGTTAGGACGTCGGGTGGCCCCCGGGAATGTCACCCAGATGGAGACATTCCTCCTGGCCAACATGCATATGGGTACTACAATAGAGATGGCTCGACTCATCACCGTCATCATGAGGGGTTTCGCTACAGATACTCAGAAACAGTGTCTAGGGCTCGGGCAGTTCATCACTAGGATAGCCCACTACTTGGAGTTAGACATCGAGGGATCAGAGCTGACCCAGGTTGCCCCGACCACCGTTCCTACGGACCTTACCATTCTACGGAACATGGGGATGGTCGTAAGGGATGCAACTGGGAACTACTCCATCCACACTGAGCAGTAGGGAGAGGCATCGCCACCGAGATCAACCCCAGCATTTATACCTCCGACCCAAACATTCGTCCCACACACCGCCTTTGAGCGACATATGTCACAAGGATTGGCGGAACTCACAGCCCGACATTGCCGGGATATGGAAAGCATCGAGAGGTGGATGTCGATGATGGAAGATAGAATCACTATGACCAACAGCAGAGTCGAGGAGATTTTTCAACAGACTTCCCGATTGGTCGAAGACCCAAAGGTCTACTTTTCAGCAAACTTCCCGATTGGTCGAAGACCCAAAGGTCTACTTTTCAGCAGACTTTCGTGCACCCGATGACGATGAACCTGGTTCTTAGTTTTTCTTTTACTTTTCTTTTTCTTTCTTTCGTTTTTCTACTTTATGTGTGTGATTATGTCTGGGCTGTATGAAATATGAATCGTTGTATGACGTTGATTTATATGACATAACAGCATTTGTTTCCTTTATTACTGCTTGTTATTTCTATTACCTGCTTTGTTTTATTTTTCTTCCCCTTAGTGAGTCAAATAAGTGTGGGGTAATTTAGATATGCATGAACACTAAGGACAGTGTCAAACTTAAGTGTGGGGTAGCAGTGCACAGTGCACTGTAGCAGTAAAATCTTTTGCATGTTTTCCCATATTTTCACTACAAAAATTCACCCTTCCAAATTTCTTTTCAAAATTTTTCACTCTTTCAGACTTCAAAATGCAATATGATTGGTAAAGAAATGCTTATGTCTATGATATGTGTGTAGAGCATTATGATCAGTAGGAGACAATGTGATAACTTTGTTGAATTCATCGATTAGAAATAAGGAATTCCTGATACTTGAGCACAACTTAGTTTGGATTAAAGACCTCAACCAAATACCTTTTCAAGACTTAGCTAAATAATATTAGACCAGTTGAGGATATATTAGCAATCTAAATGATTAGATGATGCTCTGAGCTGAAAGTGAAAAACGTTAAATAAGTAGGGTATTTTGCAAGCGGCCTTTGCTACTCGAGCAACGCTCCTTAAGGGAACTTAAAGCCTGATGCCCTAAGGTCGTGTAGATCTGGGAGTCATCGGAGTGGGACTCGCTACATGGGTAGTTGAAGTTGACGTGTGAAAGCGAACACAAAAATGCCTTGAAAAATCAATCTGAAAATACATAGCCCAGTGTATTCTTATTTTGAAATGCTTAATTGAAAATCCTTGTCACCAAAGCTCAGAACTCAGAAGGTTGTTTGTTGCTTGGTGTGTCTAGCGAACGGTCGAGGTATTATCTGGTAAAAGTCAAGAGAAGACTACATTGTGTTGACAATCTAGTCTGGACTAATACACACACTACACATCAGGAAGACCCCGTGACTAAAAGAAGAGTTCAGTCTAGTTATTAAGTTGTTGACCCTGCTTGACCGTAATAATCTACTAGAGACATTTGAGACCTTGTCATGGCAACTTAACCAGTCAGACCTGTGTTGTGAATTATCTGACTTGGTGATCAATTTTGGAATAAAATTATTGCTAGAAATTTTAAGTGACTGCACCTATGATTTAAAATCAATAATTTCATGTAGACTTTGCTTGAGGACAAGCAAAAAGCTAAGTGTGGGGTTATAGATATGCACAAATCATATCACTTTTTTAGCATGTTTTTAGGCACAATTTAGGGTGAAATTGGTGTTAATTCATTCTCAATTGATTGTTATTAACTCAATTTCATAGTTTTTGTGATTTTGGAAGTGTCAGGTGAAATATGCAAGAAAATGGAAAATTTTGGGGTAAAAATGCGATTTTTGGAAGTTCGGAAGTCGGGACGGGTGTCCAGAACCCAAGACGGGCGTCCTGACCTGGTCAACAGGCCGGGACGGGTGTCCCGAATGCCTGGTCAAAGTCCCACATCGATTTTTGCAGAAAAATTCACCCAGTTCCACTGCTATAAATACCCCAAGCCTTCCTCAGTTGAAATCATTCCTCTCCACTCAATCTGAGTCATTTAGTGACTTCAAGTATACAATTTTCTATAGCATACAAGTCACTTAGTGATTTCAGGTATTTTTAGTTTAGGTATATTTATAGTTTTTGAGAGTGTCTCGTGTTTTTTGTTTCTAAGAGTCTGTCTCAAATCTTAGAATACGACTAGATAGGTTCATTTTTGGTATTCATAGAATACCCGGGGTTAGGAGATCCTAAGAGAGCACTAGGCGTTCGAAGAGTCAGTCCACAGGGTTAATGCTTAAGCTGGGTATTAAGGTAAAGCATAGCTACTAGGCTGAGAAAGCATCCTCCGAATGTTCTATCAAGCAGAGTCGGGTCGAGCAGTCCAACATATACAAGCAGTTGCTCCATCAGCGGACTACATAAAGGGTGAATACTTTATGGCGGAGGTCCCCTTGTCCCTCTCTTTATATGTCTGTACTGTGTTCGTCCAAATAATCATTTTGAATATTGAACTATGATTTTATGAATATGTGTTTTGCATGTTGAAGTCATTTACATTTTTCCGGAAAGGTCACCAGCTAAACTATCATTATGACTGCATGTTTACTTGCTCTTTTAAACTAGATGAATGGTTATAGAAAACTCCTAACCATGGTCTAATCATAACCTGTTTAGTTTATCAGGCCGGAGATCAAGGTGGAGATTTGTTGTGCTCTCCTTTTTCCATTCAAAATTGGCAACGGTGGCTTCCTTTCCAAATGTCAAAAAAAAGGGTGCGGTCTTCCTTCAAACTACTGCTGTCTTCATTCAAAAACAGAGGCTATGAATATATATATATATATATATATATATATATATATATAAGTAGGCTACACACCCCTATAAATACATAAGGGGTTTGCATAAGTTTTTTCATAAATCATTTGTTTCTTTCCTCTGCCACAAAGGAATCCTATTCCTTCTCTCCCTCTTATTTTCTTCTTTTCTCTACTTCTTAGTTGAGTATTTCTATACTCGTAGAGAATCTGTAAAGGGCTATTTTATCTTGTTAGCCTGAAGAACATATTTTGTACTCCTGTCAATATTAGTGGAATTTTTTGGCTCTCTCGCCGGTGGTTTTTTACCTCTATTTAAAGAGGGTTTTTCCACCTAAAACCTTGGTGTTAATTTTACCGCTTTATTAATTTCTCGTAATCTTTGGTTGAATTTATTTCGCTTCCGCACTCTGTACCCCTACAGAAACTAATCTAGATTGACTTTAGGAAAGCAAGTAAATGACATGAAAGTAAAATTGTAGGATCTCCATTAAGCTTATATAAATTATGAGAGGATCTATTCAAATGAGATTCTCATTACATTGAGAAATCAAATGAATGACCCAATGGGTGGTAGATCAACTATGGTGGGTTCTCACATAGCACCTCCCACATCCAACCATAAATCTTGGCCTAGATCAATAGTTGTCATATTATATTCTCTTATAACTTATATCTATAAGAAGGGATCATGAAAGAGAATGATGTAGGATTATTGAAAATAGTAATATGGAAACCTAAGGACTCAATGAATGATTCAATGAAATAATTCTCATAAATTCAATCTAAAGAAATGTGGAAGGGAGAATGCTATTGGGAATTGTTGCTAAAATATATCAAATACAAAGGAAGATTAAAACAAGAGTTAGGAAAATGTACAACAAATGAGAGGTAGTCTTGATCTTCAAATTCTTTGTAGATGGCTAATATAGATCTTCAATAGATTGTTCACAAAAATCCTCAAGCCTATGAGACCCAAACTTCTTTTGGTGGAGACAATTTGTGATTCCAACATCTTGAAGAAGTTGTGATACAATCAATCAAAACTTCATCCAAGTACTTGGATCTTCAAGCTTCTTGGTGTAGACAACTCTTAGAAAAAATACTCAATGATGAATTGATTACAACAACCACAAATTACAAAAACACTGGATCAACTTAGGTTTTCCTATAGTGGAGACAAACCTCTAAGCTAATACAAAGAATTCTAGAGAATGATAGAGAACAACAATATGAGAGTAAATTTTGATATAGTTTCTCTGTAGCCTTAACAATTGCTCATTCCTCTATAACATTACATATATTTAAAGGTAAATTACAAAGGGTTACAAATGGAATTTCACAAAATAAAAATTTGAATTTTTGAGGTTGATGGGTGTCAAGACGAGACGTATGATATTATTCTAGAATTTGTGATTTAGCCCCTAAACTTGTTCTTTTATGCGAATTTGCCCCAAAAATCACTTTTATTACAAATTAAGTCAAATCAAAGCCAAAAGTGATTAATTCCAAGTAAATTGAAGAGAAATAAAGCACAAATTACCTCTAAAATACTAATATATTTTAGTGTTATCACATTTTATTGCCTTCTTAGCTTAGATCTAGATTAGTTCTCTCTCTTGACCTTTTTTCTTGAAGCTTGTATTTGATTTCTATAATTGAATTTTTTATACGATTCATTCCACTTTTCTTGGGTATAATGATTTATCTCTATAAATGTAAAATCCTTGATACTTCTGCTAAAACTATACTACTTGATGAGTACTCTGCCCTATATGCTTGAATTTGTTCTAAAAAGTGACAACCTATAATAATTTGTTCAATCAACACTCTATTCCTGAATCAACTCACTTAATTTGTGGTATATGTTTGGCAAGCGTATTAGATTTTTTGCGTTGTTGTCGGGGATAACTATCATGAATTCATAACGTATATAGGATATTCAACTTCTAGATAACATAAATTTAGGTAACGGTTTGAAGTAGCATTAATATTAATATAAGAATGAGACTATGGAATGAGATATAAGTTCCTTTCCCCTAGTTTCCGTTGTATATATCATTAGTTTTTGTTTTTTGGTTTAGTTAGATTTTCCTTGTAGTTTTTAGTTTAGATATTTCTAGGCTTCTTAGTTTAGTTAGGTTTAGTTGTTGATTTTTTAGTTTAGATTAAATTAGACGCAAATTGTTAACCTTAGTTTAGGTTGACAATGATTAACTTTAGCTTTGATCTAATCTTCTCTAATTCATAACTCATCCCTTAGTCTAATCTAATTCTCTAATCATCTAATTTTCTCTAATTCTTAATTCAATCTTAGACGTAGTTTAATTTTTCTGGATCTCGGTTTTAACTTGACTTAGATACCATTCGTTTAGCCTAATTGGTTTAGGTTTAGTTTTTATTTCGGGTTTTGCCCTGTTTTGCTTTATTTTGTTACTCTCGGCTTTAGATATTTCTAGCTTAGTTTTGTTTGGGTTAGATTAGGTTAATGCTTGATGTTAGCTTTAGTCTAGGTTAATCTTTCGGTTAGTAGATTGACCTATTAGGTTAGGTTTAGTTTTGGTTTTAGTATTAGATTCATTTCGGTATTTAGGACTAATTTAGTTTAGAATTTAGCTTTTGAGTATGGTTTAGATTGTCTAGTTCTTTTGGTTAGCATGCTTTATGTTTTGACCTTTAGTACTCTTACATGATCATTTAGATGCTTTAGGATTATTTATTGTCATTCTCTTATGCATTTTATTTCATGATTTTTATGCATTTAGTTCTTACCTTTACATAATTTTTGACCATGCTACCTTTGCTCATTTTTGTTGCATGAGTAGCTAGTTTGAAATGCTCTAATTTTGTTATTTTTCATAATTCTACTAAATTGTAATTTCTGGTAATTCTTTAAGATCTTAAGATTTAGATGATATATTTCTTGTTAATTTATGCTTTAAAATTGATTTTATCCATAGCTTTGAAATTTATTGTCATCTTGATCTCTCTAGTAGCCTTTTTCTCTTAGATTTTGATCTAGGCAATGGATGATTTTAATTAATTCACTTCTTGAGCTTTTGTAAACTGGATATTTATGTTAGTTTACATGGTTTTAGGTTTATGTAATTCATTTTTAGCAAGTGCATGATCATAGGAATTTTTTAAAGCTAGTATGATGCATTTTGCTATGTTTTGCTCATTGTTTTTCCTTGCATTTTTACCATTTTTTAGGTCCGTATTTTTAGTTGATCTAATCATGTTTTGAGCATATTTAATCATTTATTAGATTCAGTACTTTTTCATCTTTGATTTTGATTAAATTAAGTCATTCTTAGGTTATTTTTCATGTATTTTGTAAATTGCATAACTTTCACTAACTTTAGGATTTTCTTAGTCATTCTTTTTGTATTATTTTTGCATTGTTTTTCTCTCTGCATTTCTATATTTTTGTATGAGTTTCCTGCAGGTTGAGTGTTAAAAAAACAAAAAAAAAAAAAAAAACAAACACACTGCAGCATAAAAAAACATTCAGTGAAGTCTTCCACCACACTACAATGAAGGCAGCCGAGCAGTTTGTGTGTGTGAGGCTCATTGCACTTTGAAATAAATCTGATAATAAATCAGAAGTTTATTAAAATACATTTAACAATAAATTTCTAATAAGATATTTTATATGTTATTATTTTAATAAACACATTGAGTAGATGGTCTTATGAATAGTTATTAATGAATCACAATCTAAAGTTTGTAATATGATTATAATAGACGCATTTAGTAAATGATTTTATAAACATTTATTAGTAACTCACAACCCGAAGTTTGTGAGATTATTGCTCAAATAATTTGATTATGAGCAATAATATATTGAATAAAATTGTGATGACTATTGGCATAAGTATACGTCTAATTGATAGTGGAACTACGCACATCACTTTAATGTGAGAAATATTTTTCTCATTTGAATAAAGGAGAAACAAGTGTTACAATGACAAAAGGTAATGAAAAATTTTATTGAAGGGCTCCAGAAGAGCTAATATAATATTACCAAGAGAAACTATGAATATTTGGGAATCATTAAAATAATATCCGGTAATGAGTATGTGATATAAAACTACCATATCTTTTTTATGGCTTTTATTATGCTAAAATTATTATTATTGATATCCATCATTTAGTAAACCACAACTTTACTAATCCCATTATTTTTATGACTTAGTATGATCATTTGGATCATTTGAGATCAATTATGATGTGAAAAGTGATTGAGATTACACATAGTTATTCTTTGATTTTAATTTTTGAAAAACTCTCTTGTGTTGCATGTTTAAAAGGGAAATTAATCGTTAGACTATCACCATTAAAAGTAGGAGTTGAAAGTTCTACGTTTCTAAAACGCATTCATGGAAATATAGATATTTTATGGTTTGTATTGATGCAATGACTCAATAATTGTATTTTTGTTTATTATGAATTCGCAACCTAAAGTTTGTGAGATTATTGTGTATGTTAAAATGTTTGTGCATTTAAGGCCATAAAGTTACAGTAAATTTTCTCCATTACAGTTGGTTTTTAGCTTAGTATTTCTTATTTTAGAATTTCTGAATGTAGCATATATATTCCAAGTGAATCAATCGTATGGGAAAATATTATATTTGAAAATTTTAGCTTTATTTATTTTATGAGAAATAATGAGTCATAATTGACGAGTTATATTATAATTCTCAAAAGTGAATGTTAGTAAAATTTATGATCCCTGAAGATGTCATATTAAATATCTTGTCCATATTATATTCATATGGTCATGATTCATTTTGGGTATTATATTATAATTTTTGAGATAAAAGATTAAGTGTCAAAATATTAATAACCACTTGAAGTGTGGAAAAGGACAATAGCGATTGAAAAATATATTATTATATTATGTTTGATATCCTATATTATCTATTTAATATTTTATTACCTATCTAATATTATTTAATTTATATGGATTGATATTTGTTATTTATCACCAGATAATCTTTTAAATGAGTATTTTATCTTTACTATTAATATAATCTTATCACCTGAAGTGGGTCTAAACTGATAATATAATTAAATTGCTTATGAGTCTCTATTTATTATAATATATCTTACAACTTTGATGATGAGATTTTTTTTTTTATAGCAAGATTTGTTGATGTCATTTTGAATAGAATTTGTTTTCCAAATTAGGGAGACAAAGTAAATGGCATAAAATAAAATAAATAAAATTTGTGTGGAAAATATTTTTGAGACATTTAGATCCACGCACAAGTGTGAGTGAACTGAAAGTTGGAAGATAATTTATTTGCAGCAAATTTCAAATTAACTATCAAATTCTTTTGTTGACTCCAGAAGAGTCACTAAATCGCATATTTGAGCTATAGATACTCCTATACGAATAGAAATCCCTGAACGACAAAACGCAAATCATATAGTTGGTGAATAAAAAACACGCCAGAAGCGTGGAAGACCCCTTGGTGCTAAAGATAAAAATATTTGAAAGAAGAGAATATTAAATGATCCAAAAGATCATATTGAAGAAATTGAAAAAACAAACGAAGAGACAACTAATGAAAAGATTCTAGTTACAAATGATGAAGAGAATTTGAAAATCTCTATCAATTTTACCACTTATAATAAAAGTTGGGATTAAAGAGAAATATTTGATAATACTTTTGCATATAATGTAATCCTTGATGTTTTCAAGAATAGTGAGGATCTTGATCTTTCATTAGTTGAAGAATATCAACATAGAATTGATTGACCTCAATAGAAAATAGAAAGATGTGATTCAATCAGAATTAAATTCATTTACAAAGTGAAACGTTTTTGGGTATGTAGTCTAAACCCAAATGATATGGAACATGTTGGTTATAAATGGATGTTTTATGTGAAAATAAAATGTGAATAATGAAGTCGTAAGATAAGTACAACTTGTACACAAGGCTTTTAGCAAAAGCCAGACATTGGTTATTATCATATTTATTCACCCATTATTGATGTTATTACACTTTGATATGTTATAAGTTTAGCCGTTTATGAAACGTTAGACATGCTTTTAATGGATATTGTTATAATTTATCCATATACCCTTGGAAATGAAATTTATATGAAAATCCTCGAAGGATTAAAGGCTTATAACCATTCTCGTGAAAATTATTCTATAAAATTATAAAAATTATTATATGAGTTGAAAGAATCTAGACGCGTGTAGTAAATTTTTATTGGAATTGTGATATAAAAATGACCAAATTGTCCATGCATTTTTAATAAGAAATCGGAATTTGATTTTGTGATTCTTATTATATATATATATATATATATATATATATATATGTTGATGATATTATTCTCATTGGAACTCGAGAAGAGTTCGGAAAAGCTATAGATTGTTTAAAGTGGGAATTTAAAGTTAGAGATTTTGAAAAAATCAAGTTTTCTATCTACAAATTGAACATGTGAAAGATTTTTCATGGACAAAGCACATTCATTTAATATTCCAATGGTTGTGAAGTGAATAGAAGTAAATAAAGATATTTTTTAGATTTCGAGAAAATGATGAAAAAATACTTGGTCCTGAAGTACCATATTTGAAAGTTACAGGTGAATTAATGTACCTTTCAAATATCATATGACTTAATATAACATTTGCTATAAATTTATTAGCTTGATTTAGTTCTTCGTCAACATGATGACGTTAGAATGATGTTAAACATGTCCTTAGATACCTTCAAGGAACTGTTAACATTAGATTATATAAGATCAATAAATATATTAGTGGGATTTGTGGTTTATCCTCTAAAAAGAGTTTTCTTCTTTCGTCTTCCACCAAATTATTATTTCTCAAATTGACATAAATAGTCCTTGAATTATGAAACTTTTGAAACTGATCTATTTTAATTTTTAAAATATTTAAATGGTATGAAATTAATATTTTTATCCAATTCATGTATAGAAAAAAGCAATATATATATATATATATATATATATATATATATATATATATATATATATATATATATAATTTATTATTCATTAAAAAAAATTTATAATGGAATAATAATAATAATAAATTAAGTGCATAAAATTAAATAACATATAAATTAAAAAAGAGGGAAAAAAAGGAGAAAAAGTTACTATCTTGAATAATTGGTGAGTAGGCCCTAAATAAATTTATTTTTAGCGAGCTTAGTTCTAAAATAACTTTTTTAACTTTTAAGGTACCAAACGTTTTTAAGGGGAACAATAAGGTCTGACGGATTGTGTAAAAAAATCCTAAAAAATTAATGATTTTTAGATTTAATTAATTAAAAATAAAGATAAAAAATTTATTACATGTGAAAAAAAAGAAAAAATTAATAAAAAAATATTTAAATAAAAGGATAAAATGTCTTCAGATTTAAAATTTTAAATTTTAAAAATAAAAAATCTATCAAAGATAATTTAATTATCTTGGACGGATTATGTCAAAACTCTAAAAATTTAACGATTTTTAGATTTAATTAATTAAAACAAAAATAAAAAAGTCATTACACGTGAAAAGAAAGAAAAACAATTAAAAAAAAATTAAACAAAAGAATAAAAATATCTTCACATTTAAAATTTAAAATTTTAAAAATAAAAAATCTATCAAATCCTTCTTCAATTTTTTCTTCTCCGGATACAAACAAGATTTTTATCGTTTTCTAAAAAAAAAGAAAAAAAAAGAAGAAGAACATCAAAATTTTCTTTTGTTAATAATGAAAGGTTTTCTCATAACAAAAATATTACAATTCATAAGCATCAGAAGTTTTTGTTAAAAAAATAAATTGTAATAAAAAAGAGCAATCTAACGAAGCTTTAATCGGGGAAACATGACCACAGTCAAATGATAGGGCAATATTTTTAATACAAACTTATGTTTCTCCATCAATACAACAAAAAATTATCCACATGTATAGTAGTCCCTTTATTTGGCCGATAAATGAAAAAGCGGAAAAAACTTGTGAGAGAACTGGGAGAAGTGTTTGTTTGTGTACATGTTTCCTCACCCCTAACCCCTCCCATATCAGTAAATTTAAGAGAACGTTAAATGGTTTACATGAGTTTGATAAAAAAAAATGGGTTTATATTGTTGGTGATTTTATGACAATGAAGAGTACAACCACTGTAGAAAAAGATATTTTCAACATTAAATTATTTTTATTTTGATCCGCAGTTAGGGTGATGATTTACAAATATTCATGTTTTGATAGCATTGGAATCTCTTGTAGAAAATAGGATTATAGTTTTTTTTTTTTTTTTTTTTTTGTAATTGATGATGGGTGATTGTGGACCTCCAACATTTACTTAGAATGTAATATTTCAATATGTTTCATAACATCATTTTAAAAAGTAAATTTTCTAATCGTCCGAGTACACACTTATTGGATAGTGGTGTCTAGTATCATCAATTTTAATTAAGAGTTAACATATTTCTTTGATGAACAGATCACAAGAGTTTGAGTGAAAAACTATGGGTAGGAAGAGGATAAACCAAAATTTAAATTCCTGATTAATATAAAGATAAATTTTAAAATTTCTTTCTTTTGTTTTTCTTTTTTTATGAAGATTCTCAACTTCTTTTCTTTTCATTTTTTTTTAAATCTTATTTGTAACGGGAGAAAAGAAGATTGATAAAAGAATTTTGATATTCTTATTATTCTCATAGATTTTTTATTTTTTAAATTTTAAATTTTAAATATGAAAACATTTTTATCTCTTTATTTAATTTTTTTTTTCTTTTTACATGTAATTTTTTACCTTTGTCTTTAACCGAATCCATCAAAAAAACATCTTATTAAGTTTGACAAAGATAAATTTACTACCCTTCTATGTACATTACTAGGAAAGGTGGAACCTTTTTTATGCAATAACAAAAGGTATGACCTTTCGAATCTCTGTTTAGGTTTTTTCGTTATATCACACTCTGAACTGATACTGGTTGGACCCGAAAATATCCTCATATTCCTCTTGGGTTCCTCCCTCCCTCTCTCTAAAAAAAGGATTAATCTTTGTCTTGAGATTGGACAAAATTTTGATATTGAAGTGCATCGATGGCGTAGAGTTCTTGGTGAAAGGATCAGTTGCGGTGCAGTCTTTGATGATCAAGAACATGATCAAAGAAGACAATAATATTCTTACTTCAAACACTGCTACCGTTTGTATTACTAGTGTAGACAGCCAGACATTGTCTGTGGTGTTGGAGTACCTGAATAAACATGCAGATTCAACTGTTTCCATGCAAGATAAGAAGAAATTTGATTCCGAGTTTCTCAAGGAATATGATGATGCTGATCTTGTTTTCCTTCTCTTTGCTGCACACAATCTAGAAGTTAAAGATTTAATGCATTTAGTTGCACAGACTCTTGCTGATAAGGACGAACAGATTACTGCAGAAGGAATTTTGGGAATGTTTGGGCGTTGAGGAAGAATAAAAATTATATACAGTTCTTTTGCGTAAAAAATATTATTAGACAGATAAACATTATTTCAATTGTCTTAGATTATTATTATTTAATATTATTTTTTATATATCTTGTAGGATTTGATTTGATCTCGAGAATATTTTTCCTTATTTTTCTGTTATTTATGTACGACTTGTTAATAGGAAAGGGCAACCAATGATATCTTTTCTTTTGTTTTTCTTTTTATTTTTTATTTCGTGTGTCATTTTGGACGTTAATATAATATTTGGCGGAAAAGATTCAAACTTTTTCTCTCCTCATCCTGTTCTTGCAGTACTTGATATTACCAATTTTATCATTTTTCAAAATCATGCTCAGGCTTATCAGGCTTATCAGGTGTTGGATGACATAATTCCAACATGTTCTTCCGAGGCCTTATCGTCTTCCTTCCATTTTTTATTCTGCTCTTTTGTTCCGTATTGATGTCATAGTTTTACAATGGATTTATGGCATCATCTCTAATGATCTTCTCAACACTCTATTGGAGAAAGATATCATCGCAGAAATTATTTGGAATCGTTTACGTGATATTTTTTCTAACAACAAAAATTCACGAGCCCTTTACCTTGAACAAGATCTCGTCCACTGTCGGAACAATCTGCTTCCTTGATTTCTTCCCCAGATTCTTCCAGTAACTCCAGTGGTTAGTCTGGTTAATGCGACACCGGCCGCTCTAACGGCTTCAGTCAAAATTCCGACGGTGGTGGCCGCTCCGGCAAGGGTCGCCATCAACTTGGTGGACCAACACACAAGTCGACTCGCACATCCAATCCTCCAAGACCCAGATTCGAGTGGTCTTCATTCGCCGGTCGCCCATCTCATCCACAGCAATGGACTCAACCTCCACCTTGGGCTTCCTCCTTCATGTGAGCTTTACCATCTTCTTGGCCCACTTGGCAAGTCTCCTGGCTCAATCCACCTTGCCCCTATCCAACTGCTCCCTGATTGGGCTGTCTGCTCGTTCTCCACATGCTCCCAGTATGTTGGGCCCACATCCCCTACCCAGACTCAATCCCATTTGGCTAGTGGGTTAGTTATCTCTTCTCCAGCTACACATGTCTCCGCAACAGTTCACATATTATCTCTTTCTCCTTCATCTGATCAGTGGTACATGGATACTAGGGCCACCACTCAGGATTGCCAATGGAGGTATTCTCTCGTCTTATTTCAATTTGAGCAATTTTCATCATATTATTGTTCACAACAGTTGTATTATTCTAGTTATGGGTCTTGGATATACTATCTTACCAACTTCTTCTTTCCCTCTATCTTTAATTCACTATTGACAACAATATTTCGATTGAATTTGATCATTTTGGTTTTTCAGTTAAGAATTTTCAGATAGGTCTCCCCTCATGCAATGGTGATCTCTACCTTCTCATACATAGTCCTTCCTTTGGTTTGTCATTATCCTCTTCCTCCTGCTTTGTGGCATAACAGGCTTGGTCATCCGAGTCCTGCTATTCTTGGCTCTCTTCGTCAACATCGATTTATTTCATGTTCTAGTAATCAGGAACCTTTGTGTTCCTCTTATCCTTTAGGTAAATTTAGTAAACTTTCAATGCCTTTTGATTTAATATATAATGATATTTGGACATCTTCTATTCTCAATTCTAGTGTTCATCGTTATTATTTGTTATTTCTTGATGATTTTACAAATTTTTTATGGATATTTCCTATTTCTCATAAATATCAAGTTTCCTCAATTTTTATTAATTTTCATTCATATATTTTTACTCAATTTGAACGTGATATTAAATTCCTACAATGTGACAATAAAAAAGAATTTGATACTATTTCTTTGCGTTTTTTTTGTGACTCCCATGGCATTAATTTTCGTTTTTCCTACTCTTATACCTCCTCTCAAAAGGACAAAACTGAAAAAAAAAAATCGCCCAATAAATAATATTATCTGCATTCTTCTTGCTCACGATTTTGTTCCCTTCTCTTTTTGACAACCTATAATAATTTATTCAATCAACTCTCTATTCCTTAATGGGTTGTATGAGTACACAAATTTTTTAGATTAAAATAATTTCAAGATTTTTGTGGTGGTGGTAGCCCTTTTTCAAGAACATTTTGAAAATTTATTAAGATTAGAACAAGGAAAGAAAAAAAAAAAAGAAAAGTGAAACCCTTAAATTGGGAGAAAGAAAGAAGAAAAATGAGAGACAGAATATTAGGATTTTTGAGTTTTATTTTTATTTCAAAATTATAAAATTACACTTTATAAAAAATTAATTTAATTTTTAAAACTAGATAAAAATGCCTCTACCCACTAACGATAAAAATCTGATTTAACGTAAAAAATTTAATAAAGAGACATGGGGTGTGGAACTTTTAAAATAGAATAACACTATATGAACATTTTGTATGTCAGGTTCTTAAACTTGAATTCATAAATCTAAGGAGTGTTTACTAGCGTAAAATAAAAAATATGAAAGGATTTATAATGTGACATTTTGACTTAAATAAAAAAATAAAATTCAAAAAGTAAATAAAGAAAATAATAATAAAAATAATTTTAAATACATTCTTAATTTTATTTATTTATTATTTTAACGTTATTCAAACAAATCAACTTCTTAGAAACGTTGGCCATTTATTGATCAAATAAATTTGAATCTCCCCGGTGGAAGATTATATAAATTTTGATGACTTGCTTAGAAAATAACAGCAACTCCGCTGTAGCCTGAAACAAGTCAATGGATTTCAGTCCCACTACTACTTGCATTTCTTACTCAATAAAATAATAATAAATAAATATTTTTAGAAAAATCAAACCTCAGTTTCTTGCGTATTGAACTTTCTGCATATATTATTCCGATTCATCAACCTAAGCGCACATCATCCATAAGAAATTTCCCTTATTGGAAAATTAAAAGCCAACCACTATTATTATTTTACTTCATTGGTGATTCCAACCATTATCCTTTTCTTTTTCTTTTTTCATAAATGGAATTGTGTTATTTTTGCCTTACTAAGCTGCATCTATTTGTTCAAAAAAACATATCTTTGAAATAAAGAGATTATTGAACCCAATGACAATCAAATTCAAGTTGGAGTTTGATGCGCTCCTTAAGAAAAGGAGACTGAAGAAAAGACTCCAACATGCATTTCTTAATTTAATGATGACCGAATTAATTACAAAGGGATTTATTCTTGTGTTGTACTAAACATTTTTCTAATATTATTCTACCACCATACCCCTTTTGAGATTTTATATAATATATATTTATCAAATTCATGAAAGCTGCAAAAAACAAACCTGTTCTGTCTGTGTCTAAAAGAACCCATCTTTTTTTTCTTTTTTTTTTTTTGGAGAAACAGCAGGAAGAATGCAGAAGACATGGAGGAAGGAGAACTTAGATATAGTTTTGGTCCCAGTAAGTTTGCTCATCATGTTTGGATATCATCTTTTCTTGCTATACAGGTACCTGAGACTTCCAAAGACTACAGTTATTGGCTATGAGAATTATAACAAAAGAGCTTGGGTTGAAAGAATGATGCAGGTTAGACATTAAACCAAAAAAAAAAAAAAAAAGGAAACAGGGTGGGGGGAACCCCAGATTACTATTCCCTCCATTGATGGAAACCACATCATTTATATCTAATCATTTTCTCAAAAATGTTGTGTAGATTGATGCTAAAGATAGAGGACTTGCCGTTTCAGTAATTGCAAACAACATATCAGCTGCCAGTTCCATGGCTTCTGTTGCTTTGGTCCTCAGCTCCCTAATAGGGGCATGGTTAGGAAGTGAATCTAGAACTGTCTTCACAAGCAGTCTTGTTTATGGGGATACAAGTTCATCAATCATCTCTATCAAGTATGTTGCTCTTCTCATCTGCTTTCTCACAGCCTTTGGCGCTTTTGTGCAAACAGCAAGATGCTTTGTCCATGCTAATTTTCTCATAAGCATGCCCAACTCTGACATCCCTGTGACATGTGTTCAAAAGGAAGTCATAAGGGGAAGCAATTTCTGGGAGCTTGGAATGAGAGCATCCTATTTTGCTACCACTCTCTTGCTCTGGGTATTTGGTCCCATTCCCATGTTTGCTTCTTCCCTGTTCATGGTGGGACTCTTGCAAACTCTAGATAGAAATACACTGCCATTACATTCGTATCAACCACTTGGTCTGGACTTTCTATCTAAGAAAAATATTGCCGGTAGTAAGTTTGCAAAACATCTTGAGAAACCCACAAGAGAAGAAGACCAGTATTAGCTAGCAAGGTTCCAGCTGAGTAAGAAACTCATTCAAAAAGAGCTCTATGACAATTGCAAAAATCATGACTTGAATAAATCATGTTGTTAACAAACTTACATTACATTTTGTAGGTTCTTCTTTTTAAGATGTTTATGTAACCCTAAATTCATGTGTTGAACTTATGGGTTCATTTGAATTCAATCATTTGACAAATAAGAGAAGTAGTAGGTTTAAGATGGTTGTTATAGACAACACACATGTTTGACTGGCTGTAAATTGGATAGCTTTCATACTCAAACAAAACAACTAAAAGTAACTCTAGTATACTAGACTCATCAACTTCAGTAAAACCAAATTGCAACTATTACTTTAAAACCAGCATTTTCATACAGCGCCTAGAGCAAAGATATGGCAGAAATTCATCCTGAATCGGCTATTACTTAAACAACTATTTTAGTTAATTGGTTATTATTTCCATAGCACAGGTTCATCACAAGGATTGGCATACCAATAACAAAAAGCAGGAAGCAAAGGATTATAAGCTGGTATGTGACAGTTTAAGCACAACATCAACAGCAGAAAGAAATTGTGTCCAATCAATATCTGTTCCTCTGACAGAAGAAGCTAAAACCATGCTCTAATCTTTATCAATGAAACACATAATTCATTTATTTATTCTTTAAGAAATAAGGGGGAAGAAATAAGATTCTCTCTCACCCAGATGACATTGCACCATTTTCATTTCTAAGAATGACTACAGCAAGAAGAGAGAATATACTGACCAAGGAGTTAAAAGATGAAAAACATGGCAAGGCTGAGTGAGCTAAAAGTGCTTACAAGATTGTTGCACAAGGTAATTGACAATTTAAAAACTTGTCATTAACAGACTTCCTACATCTTCGGTTATTGTGATTTATCTGAACTTTGATCCTGGTTACCCTCATTTACTCCTGAGGTATCCTGGGGAACCTTCGATGGTGAGCTTGATGAATCTAATGGCTGCACTTCTCCATTCTTTGTTTCATTTAAAGCAGAATCTCCTGTGAATGAACCGAGAGCAAGCTGTCCAGAGTAGAGAAAGAGTCCTACAGAGTTGATACCGAAAACAAATGTAGCGAGGTAACATAATCCATTGATAATAGTTCTGCACATGAAAAGATCAAAATAAGTTCATTGAAATTCTGATCAATTGACAGAGAAACATTGTCAACACAGATGCCAAAACTACCTGATGGTGATTGTAATCTGTCGAACCTGGAATAGAGAAGGAACAAAGTTAGCATTAGAATGAGGACATCAGAAAAAAATGTTGCAGCTGGGGGTGCGGATGGGTGTACATTGTCTCATGTGAGGATTAAAAGTAAGGGAACAATGTTGTTCCTTTTGGTCACATGGATTTGCTAAAAGAACAAGTGCTAATCATGAATATTCAAGACTAATTGGTGACAACATCTTTTGCTGCAATATTCTTAACATGATAAAAGAAAAAAAAAATATGATGCATCTCAATACATTGAATCATTTGCACAAGTTTCATAGGAGTTATTGGTGCTAAAGCATTCCAAGTATTAGTTCATATGCATAAACAAAACTTCCAGCTTCTGGTTTCGTTAAAAGATGATTTGTCACTAAATGATCACATTTCTAAAACTTTTAAACTCGAATTCCAAGAAATACTTTCATTTTACCAGAATCAAACTTCTCAAACACTTTGAGACAAATTTCGTAAGGGTATGAGAAACTAGATTTTTGATGTCCAAAGTACAAAATGAAAAGCAAGCCCGCAAACATACTGCACATATTTCAAGACCAGAAGGAGAATAGGAGGGAACATTATAGCGGTCTTCTAAGGGTGATATCTTCAATTTCAGTGTTTTTTTTTTTTTTTTTTTGGAAAGACTGACCGAAAAATTATCTGAAAGTGTCTGCCGACTAAGTGAAGCCTCAACTGTAGTAGTGAACTTATAAAGGATCAACGCAATTAAACCAGCTGCCAGACTTCCCCACAGAGCTTGAAGAGGTGAAGGAGGAGATTTGGCATCAACAGGTTTCGGTGACATAACTTTCAAACTTTCCAGGGCCTCCTCCTTCAGTGATTTCTCTGATCCTGATGACCTCAATTTCTGGACACGCCAAAATTTAATCAGATTTACTAATTAATGTTAAAGCACCACAATAGGGCCATTCAACTTGATTCAAACTTTGAATATGACAAACATGAATATCCATTTGAGTACCATGCAAACACACTTTGCACTTTAAAAATAAATTACATTATGAACAAGAATAACTTAAGGAGCAAACAAGAGAAAAATCAACTTTATCCTGATTTTCATCTTCTCTTCCGATCCCAACAACACTGCGAGATTATAATTTTAAAAAAAATAATAAAAAATAAAAAAACAACAACAACATCTCAAGCAAATATAATCAATCACGCCACAGAGCTAATGAAATTAAAAATGAAACAACAAAAAAAAAGAAATACCAATTCTTTAGCACGATTAGCACGTCGACGGAGAGAGCGAAAGAGGAAGACAGAGATGGCACCAGTGAGCAGAAGACTAGTTGCAGTTTGAATAGGAGTAGGTTCCTCGGAAAAGGCAAAAATGGATGGAGCAGAAGATGGGAGTTCCACAGGCCCCTCTTTTTCATCTTCTTGCTCCGGCGAAGTATCCGCAGCGCTGGTAGTCGGTTCTTCTGCAACTAGAGCTAGACATTGTTCGATAGCGTTAGCCCGGTGGTTCCGGAGCGGCACAGAGTGGTGGTGTATGGTGGTAAAGTATCTGCAGAAGGAATTGAAAGGAGGAGAATTGGGAAGGGAACAGAGAGTAAAGTGAGGGGGAGATTGGAATTGGATCAAAGGGAAGAAAGAGTTGGAAGAAAGAAAATGATGCGTCTGTAACATTTTGGATTCTTGAAGGGAGGGGTTTTGTTGTTGGGGATGATGGGGGTTTATGGTCTTCGTTGTTCTTCTATTCTTTTGCTCATTTATCCTGTCAGATAGTGAGAAAACACAATAATATATTCTTCCTTTATCCTGTCAGGTAATGATATTTTTATGGTCCTAAAATCAAATATATCTTTATTTTATTTTATTTTTTATCAAAATAGGGTAGATATATTAGAAAATTGTTTTTTTTTATTTATTCCACGTCCAATAGTTACTTTAAACTCCAGCTAAACTCCTTACACTATTTTTTTTATAAACAAGGCTTCAACCCAAGACTTTATAAATAGAGAACCAAACTTCTTTCACTTGAACCAATAAGTATTGATATATTAGACAAAAATTGAGTTGATACAAAGATTAACATAAAAGAGAAAACATCCCAATTTGAGAAATATATCATGACCCATAATGAGTAAACAACCAACATAAACTAAAGACAACATACAGAGGAACTTCAAAAATATTTTTGAAGAGTGACGGCTGCTTAGTCCATCCCAGTCTTGCAAAAGCGCATTTGAGTGCCCAACCCATTATCAAATGCTATCATCTTGTTCAATAATTCTGTTAGAGCTTGGATTAGAGTTATGGAGTTTGAAGTTGAAGTTCTCCCCACCATCGCTAGGTAATCCTCAATCGAATTTTCTATCCTGAAAATATGCCGCAATTTTATCGAGGCCATTTTCAGTATCAAAGATCTGCAATCAGCCACTGGAAATTTAAATTTTTCATTTGAGGTTTTTTTAGTATTTGTATGGCCACTTGTGAGTCGCATTCAATTTCCAATGTATGTACTTGTGGAACCTTGCGATTTGTTAGAAAATATAAATAGAGATATGCTTGAAAAAAAGATAATAACTTGGTTGATTAAAATGAAAGACAAATGAGGTCTATTTATAGATTTACAAAATAAAAATAGATATCCACGTAACCACAACAATTAATATTATCTCATTACTCATATTAACTGCCCACTAACTAACCATAACTACCCACTAACATTGAGTAGTTACTCACTAATATAGAAGTTTCAGCCCTAAAGCATTATTCTAACACTCCTCATTGCTTTAGGAGCTGCAAACACCAAGTTTTATTCTCAAATCTTCAAGTGTGTTCATTGGCAATGGTTTGGTGAAGACATCTGCAACTTATTCCTCTATTCAGCAATAAATTAGTATAATATCTCTCTCTTTCTGCACTTCCCTCACAATGAAAAAATTTGATGTTGAAGTGCTTGGTCTTTCCATGGAACACTGGATTGTGAGAGATGGCAATGGTAGCTTGATTGTCAACAAGAATCTTTGTGTTTTCTTTCTGCTCCAGGTTAAGATCATTCAATATCTTTCTTAGCCACAATGCTTGGTTAACAACTGTTGTGGCAGCAACAAACTCAACTTCTGCAGTTGATTGAGCCAATGTTTCCTATTTCTTAGAACTCCATGAAAAAACACCAGATCCAAAAGTAAAACAACAAACTAAAGTGCTCCTCATATCATCAATGGAACCTCCTCAGTCACTATCAGATAACCAACCAGCTTGAACTCCTTGCTCCTAGTGAACTTAACACCAAAATCATTTGTGCCTTTGACATATCGAATCACTCTCTGGCAGCCCTGAGATGTAATTCACTTACACAATGCATGAAACGAGACAAAATACTTACAACATTTAAAATATCAGGTCTTGTTGTTGTAAGATACATCAAACAACCAATCAAACTCCTAAAATATCCTTCATCAACTTTGTCAGCTCCATCTTCTTTGCATAACTTATCTTTTTGATTCATTGGAGTGCTGACTGCCTTGCACTCCGCCATATGAAACTTCTTTAGTATTTCCTTTCCATACTTTTTCTAGCAGATGAAAACTTCACTTTGTCCTTGCTTGATCTCCATTCCAAGGAAGTAGGACATAAGCCCGAGATCTGTCATTTCAAACACCTTTATCATCTCTTGTTTGAAATTTTGAATACAATCTGTATTGTTTCCTATACCCAATAGATCATCAACATACAGTGAAACAATAAAGATGTCAGTACTATTGTTCTTGACATCCAATGTTGATTTAGATAAGCTTTTTGTAAATCCCAAATTCAACAAGTGATCATCAGTTCTGCTATACCAAGCTCTTGGAGCTTTCTTCAATCCATAAAGAGCTTTCTTGAGAAGAAAGACTTTATCTTCTTCTCCTTTTTTTTTTTACAAAGCCTTCTGGTTGTTCTACCTAAATCTCCTCCTGTAGAAAGTCATTCAGAAATGTTGACTTAATATCTAACTGGTATACTTTCCAATTCTTTTGTGTTGCAACAACAAGCAAAATTCTGATGGTGTCAAGTCTTGCTACTGGTGCAAATGTATCAGAATAATCTACACCAAACATTTGAGCATAACCTTTAACCACAAGCCTAGCTTTATGCTTGTTGATTGAGCCATCAGCACTAAGCTTGGTTCTATATACCCATTTAACTCCAATCACCTTCCTGTTTTGGGGTCGATCAACCAACTTCCAAGTGTTCTTTTTCTCAATCATGAATAGCTCCTGCTCCATTGCAGCTATCCAATGTTGATTCTTTTTTGCTGCTTCAAAATCTCCATGTTCACAAATAGCTATATTGCATCTTTGATAAATTTCAGATGAAGGTCTAGTGCCTCTTACATGTTCATCATCTACAAGTTCATTTTGCCAATCTTCATCTGTATTTTCTTCAGGAAGTTTGAACCGTAGTTCTATTTAATTTTTTTTTTAATCATTCCAATCTCATTCTTCATCTTCTACAAGGTACACATCTCTACTCTCAAGTAGCTTACCAATTTGAGGTTGATAAATTTTGTAGGCTTTAGAAGAAGAACTGTAGCCCACAAAGATGCCTGGTTCAACCATCTTATCAAGTTTATCATGCTTGATCTTCAGAATGTGAGTAAAACACAAACAATCAAATACTTTAAGAAACTTGAATGAAGGTTTATAGTCATACCATGCCTCAAATGGTGTTTTATCCTTTACTGCCTTTGTGAGAAGTCTGTTTTGAAGAAATACAGCAGTACTTGCAACCTCAGCCCAAAATGTTTTAGGTAAATTCTTCTCATGCAACATACATCTTGTCATCTCCATGATGAACCTATTTCTCCTCTCACTTACTCCATTTTGTTGAGGAGTATAAGAGACTGTTAGTTAATGCTCAATGCTTGCTTTCTTCACAAAATTTGTTGAATTTTTCTGATGTATATTCATTTCTATCTTATAATCTAAATTTTGCAACCACTTTCATTTTCAACTCTTTCTTTAAACTTCCGAAAAACTTGAGCTACTTCTGATTTATACTTCAAGAAATAAATCCAACACATTCGGGTAAAGTCATCAATAAAGGCAATGTAATAAAGACTACCTTTTAGGGAAGGAGTCCTATGAGGACCTGAAACATCCGTGTGAATCAATTGTAGTGTCCTCGTAGCTCTGCCTGTCACCTTTGAGATAGGTTTTCTATTCTATTTTCTAAACTAACATGCTTTGCAACTTGAAATTTGATCATCATCGTTAACTTCATTTGTAGCAACCCTTGGTGATGATAGTGCCCTAGCCTTTTATGTCATACTTCTGTAGTATTTTCTTTAATTGAGAAAGCAGTTTGCTCCTCCTCCAATGGATTTAGAGCAAAACATTTCCCTTTCATTTTCACTTCGAAAATATCTTGATTTGTTGCATCTAAACAACTTGTTACAACAATTGTTCCCTTTCCTTTAACTGAAATATATTCACCATTCCCAATTCTGACTTTGGAGGTGTTGGTTGACTTCAAATCTCTAAACATTTCCTTGTCATGAGTCATATGGTTGATGCAACCACTATCAATTAGCCAACTTTCATTTGATTCACTTCCCACAAAGAATGTAGCCACAAACAGTTGATCTTCCTCCTCTTGATCAGCAATTTAGCCTCTTCACCTTGATATTGGTTTTTGTCCCTACAAACTATAGCTTCATGCGCCATTTGGTTACATTTGGTACACTTGGCATCTGGTCTTCTCCAGCATTTGAAAGGAGAATGACCCTTCCTATTGCAATGTTGACATGGAGGGTAAGATCCTTTCTTGACTCCAGCTTTGTTGTTGGCTGAAAATTCACCAGTAGGCAATCGAGTCTTCTTGAAAAACTTCTTCTTCTTGCTATTTTTTGCATTCTCATAATGCTTGGCTGACAAGGCGCCTTCAACAGAACCTTCTTGCCTCATGGCTCTTCTTTGTTCCTACGCTTGCAAAGCATTTAGAATCTCTGCAAGAGTAATTTTAGTAACATCCTTGGTATTTTCCAAGGTCGAAATAGATGCCTCAAATTTTTCAGGCACAGTTACAAGAATTTTTTCAACAATTCTTGAATCCATAAACACAGAACCAAGTAATCTGATTTAGTTTGTAATATTCGATAACCTAATCAGAATACTCTTTAATTGATTCTATTTCCTTCATCTTCTGCAACTCAAATTCTCGAATCAAGTTTAGCAGCACATGCATTCCTTTGATTCTTTCATTTCCTTCCTACTCTGCCTTAGATAATTTCATATCTCATATGTTGACTTCAAAGTCATAATTCAAGTAAAGATGGTAGATGAGACTCCAGTAAATAAACATACTTTTGCCTTGGATTTCTTTGTCTTTTTTTCCTTCTGCAGTTTGATTTGCTCCAGGGTAGGATTATTTGGAAGAGCTGGAATTTCATAATCTTCTTCCATTACTTCCCAAATATCCAAAGCTTCCATATACGTCTCTATACGAACTGCCCAAACTTGATAGTTATCTCTATCAAACTGGTGGAGAAATTGAAGAGGAGAAACTAAAATTTTCCCTGGCTTAACAACCTCACACCCTTACTCACAGATCCCTTATTCTGAATAAGACTATGATACCAATTGTTAGAAATATGAATAAGAGAGATGCTTGAAAAGAAGATGATAACTTGATTGATTAAAGTGAAAGACAAATGAGGCCTATTTAGACTTACAAAATAAAAAATAGATACCCACATAACCACTACATTTAACATTATCTCATTACTCATATTAACTACTCATTAAATAACTAACCATAACTATCCACTAACTTTGAGTAGTTACCCACTAACATAGAAGTTTCACCCCTAAAGCATTATTCTAACAGATTTCCAGTCCTTCCTTAATAGCTAGTAGCTTAGCAAAGGTATTTGAAGCATGAGGAATGTGCTTGTGGAACCCCAATATCCAATTTCCATCACTATCCCTAAAAACACCACTGATGCCCCCTGCCAGGATTTGGCAGTGCAGATCTGTTCGTATTTAGTTTAATTAAAGGGAATGAAGGACACCTCGAGATGTATAGAGGTTTTGGAGATAATTTTGTTTTTGGTGGATTGAATGGTCCAAGGGAAGTGAATTCTGTGGAGAACATAAATATGTCTTGAGGTGTTAGTGGAGCATTTCGGTCAGCCTTCTATGGATCAAAATTTCTAGAATTTCGATTAAGCCACAATGCCAACAAGTAAGAGAGAAGAAAGTGTTCCATGGATTTTCTAGATTTAGGAGATAAGAGGTAGTACAATTTGTAGATAACCACAAGAAAACATCAGGAATAGTATAAAAACCATAGGAAATGTTTAATTTTAGGTAAAGTTTGAAGTATTTTCCAAAGCCAGCTCTAATTTGGGCTTTTTGAGAAGCATGGTTGATAGATATCTTGAATGAGAGTGGTGTAGGAAGATTTGGAAAAAAAGGAACCATGAGGAGTAGGAGACCAATAGAAATCGTCTTCAGTTGCATGCTTGGATAGATAAATACTGATAATTTTATTTTCTATATGAGGGGATAAAAGAAAAGGATGTGAAACAAGAGACCAATTGCCATCAATGATATATCTGCTTACCGGTATATTGTCCATGTTTTGTTGGAGGGGACCTTGAATTTGGTTTCTAAGAGGTTGATCCCCACACCACTTATCATGTCAGAAGGAAATTGAGGCACCATTCTCTATGATACAAGAAAAGAATTCCTTGCAAAGATTCCACCAATACCCATGGGTTTACAAACTTGCTTTGGAGAGTTTATGGATAAAGGAAAGCCGAGGTATTTCCCTAGAGAAGGGCAACTAGAGATAGAAAAGGAAAACATAACAACATCTTTAGATTTTTTTTTTTTGAAAATCCTGTAGAAATGAACACTTTTGATTTGGTACTACTAATTTTTTGTCATGAGATATTAAAAGCAAAAAGGGAAAGGATGTTGATCATAGTGTGTAGAGTGGTGTCATTTGCCTAAGCATACAAGAGTATGTCATCATCAAAGAAAAGATGGGAGATAGGTGGACCCTTTTTAGATATCTTAATGGGACTCCAAAGCTTGTCAGTAGCTTGTTTAATTAGGCAAAAAAAGTAGTCAATAGAAAGAATAAATATATAAGGTGATAAAGGACCACCTTATCTGATGCCTCTACTAGGATTGAAGAAAGAAGTAGGTTGGCAGTTTATAAGAATGCTACAAGAAGAGGTGGTGAGGCTATACATCCATCTCCAGCCCATAACTAAAAGAATTATGCAAAAATATAATAGCTGAAAAATAAAAGAATTAATCTAAAAATATATTAGCCCAAAAATAAAAGAATTAGTTCAAATATAATAGTCAGAAAATAAATGGATTAGTCCAAATAATAAAAGAATCAGCTCAAATTAATTTCAAAAAATAAAACAATCAACAAAAAAATAGCCGAGAAAATAAAGAATCAACAACTCAAATAAAATAGTCCAAAAAATAAAAGAATCAACCCAAATAAAATAGTCCAAAAAATAAAAGAATCAACCCAAATAAAATAGTCCAAAAAATAAAATAATTAGTCCAATAAAATAGTCGAAAAAATTAAAAAAAAAATCTGTCCAAATAAACTAGTCCAAAAAATAAACGAATTAGTCCAAGTATAATAGCTTTGAAAATAAAAGGATCATTCCAAATAAAATTATCAAAATAATAAAAGAATCAGCTCAAATATAATACCCAGAAATAAAAGCATCAACAAAATAAAAATAGTCTGAAAAATAAAAGAATCAACTCAAATAAAATAGTTTAAAAAATAAAATAATCAGTCCAATAAAATAGTTAAAAAATAAAAGAATCCGTTCAAATAAAATAGTCAAAAAAAATAAAAGAATGAACTCAAATAAAAATAGTCAAAAAAAAGCATCAGCCCAATAAATTAGTCAAAAAAAAAAAAGAATTAACCCAAATAAAATAATCCAAAAAAATAAAAAAATCAGTCCAATAAATTAGTCCAAAAAATAAAATAATCAACTAAAATAAAATAGTAATAAAAATAAAACAATTAACCCAAATAAAAAGTCAAAAACATAAAAGAATCAATCCAATAAATTAGTCCAAAAAAATAAAAGTTATACCAAATAAAATAATCCCAAAAATAAAACAATCAACCCAAATAAAATAATCCAAGAAAATAAATAAATGAACCCAATAAATTAGTCCAAAAAATAAAATAATCAGCACAAATAAAATATTTCAAAAAAAAATCAGCCCAAATAAAATAAAAAAACATTAGTCGGATAAATTAGTCAAAAAATAAAAAAATTAGCCTAATAAATTAGTCCAAAAAAAATAAATGAATGAGCTCAATAAATAGTCCAAGAAATTAAAAAATCAGCCCAATAAATTATTGCAAAAAAATAAAAGAATCCGCTAAAATAAAATAGTTCAAAAAATAAAAGAATCAATCCAAATAAAATAGTTCAAAAAACTAATAAAATGAGCCAATAAATTAGCCCAAAAAATAAAAAATTCGGCTCAAATAAAATAGTCCAATAAATAAAAGAATTAACTCAAATAAAATAGTCGAAAAAAGTAAAAATATGATCTCAAATAAAATAGTCCAAAAAAATAAAAGAATAAGCCCACTAATTAGTCCAAAAAATCAGCCTATTAAATTAGTTAAAAAAATAAACCAAAATAAAATAGTCCAAAAAAAAAAAGAATCACTTCAATAAATTACTCCAAAAAATAAAAGTACCACTCCAAATAAAATAGTCCAAAAAAATAAAAGAATCAGCCCAATAAATTAGTCAAAAAACTAAAAGAATCAACTAGAATAAAAAATGTCAAAAAAATAAAAGAATAAGCCCAAATAAAATAGTTCAAAAAATAATGGTAAACTATCTCAGATGCACCTCTTAAAGGTTAAAATCCAGCTTTTGCACCTCAAAGATTTTTTGTACACAGAATGCCCTTGTTTCAAAACGTCTCACTAGATGCACCTCTGTTAAGTCAAACCGTTAGTGATTCAATTTTGCCGTCAGTCAACATTTTGCTTACTGTTGGGCACTGTTACAGGCAGGAGTATTTTTGTCCAACCAGCCTAATTATTATTATTATTATTTGTTTTTTAAAATTTCCCCAATGTCGTTTTACCCCCACTCCAGCGTCGTTTTTCCCAACTTTCATTGCCAACCTTTCGATCTTCTTCTCCGCAGTAACATCAAGAGAAGGCAACGTAGCTAAATCCTCAACGGAGACCCCAATTTTGGCAGACAATGGAGCAGCATCAGGTGCCGTCAGCTGTAATTGGCCACCTGGTTCCGGCCAAGGCAAATAGAGCACTGCAGAAGGACGAGCCAAAGTCACAGCGCCGCAGTAAAGAAAAGGAGAACCCGGAGACTGGATGTAGACGGCGAGAGCTTTATCCGGAGGTAGCGTAAAACTGTTTAGCAGAAATATACAAACTTCGCGGACGGAATCATAGGCTTCGCCTGCAGAAATTTGGCAAAATTTACACATCACAACAGGGGGGAAATTGAACAGAAAAAGATAGGGCTGGTTCGTGTGCGATTTCTTCTGAACTTACCGACAAACGTGTTCATATGAAGAATCCAGTGGAAAGTATCGATTTGGGAGAAGGTAAAGATGTCTATTGGGAAGCTCCGATTCGGAAATACCACTCCAAACATGTTTGGTTTTCAAGATTTTTCTTGAAATTGGGATGAATTGAGTGCATCAACGGGCAGTGCGATTACAAAAATGGATGCCTACGGTGCAGAAGAAGGTTCTGAGGCTTTCCGGACATGAGGAGACTGAAGAAGAACGGGAATTGCAGAAGGCCCTTGATGGGTATGTGAAATTTCACTTGCCCTTGATGAAATTTTGAAGTCGCACACACAATTTCAACAAAATGAACAAGTTTGGACAGATTTTTGGGGTGAAAATCAGTATTACTTGCGTTGAATTCTTTGAAGAAGAAAATGTTTCGGATTCTTTGAGCAAGAAGAAAAAGTTGAGTTCAAACAGAAGTTCGATGGAAAACGACGCTGGAGTGGGGGAAAACGACACTGGACAAAAATACCCCTACCTGTAACGTGCCCAACAGTAAAAAAATGTTGACTGACGGCAAAATTGAGTCATTAACGGTTTGACTTAACAGAGGTGCATCTAGTGGGACGTTTTGAAACATTAAGGGCATTCTGTGTACAAAAAATCTTTGAGGTGCAAAAACTGGATTTTGACCTTTAAGAGGTGCATCTGGGATAGTTTACCCAAAAAAATAAAAGAAGCAGTGTAATAAATTAGTCTAAAAAATAAAAGAATTAGCTCAAATAAAATAGTCTGAAAAAAATAAAACAATCATCCAAATAAAATTGTCCAAAAAACAATAAAAAATAAAATAGTTAAAAAATTGAAAGAATCAAATCAATAAATTAGACCAAAAATAAAAGAATTGGCCAAATAAAATAGTTTAAAAAAATAAAAAAATCAACCCAATAAATTAATCTAAAAAATAAAAGAATGAGCCCAAATAAAATAGTTCAAAAAAATGAAAGTATCAACCCAATTAAAATAGTCCAAAAAAATAAAAGAATCAGTCCAAATAAAATAGTAAAAAAAAATTCAACCCAATAAATTAGTCTAAAAAATAAAAGAATCAACTCAAATAAAATAGTCTAAAATATAAAGAATCAACCCAAATAAAATAGTCCAAAAAACTAAAAGAATGAACCAAATAAATTAGTCCAAAATTAAAAGAATCAGCCCAAATAAAATAGTTTAAAAAAATAAAAGAATCAATCCAATAAATTAGTCCTAAAAATAAAAGAATCAGCCTAAATAAAATAGTCCAAAAAAATAAAAGAATCATTCCAAATAAAATAATCAAAAAAAGAAAAGAATCAGCCCAATAAATTATTAAAATAACAGCCAATAATCGTAAAAATAAAATAATCAATCCAAATAAAATAGTCAAAAAAATAAAAGAATGAGCCCAATAAATTAGGTTAAAAAATTAGACCAATTAAAATATTTCAAAAAATTAAATAATCAACTCAAATAAATAGTCCAAAAATGAAAAGAATCAGCCCAATAAATTAGTCCAAAAAATAAAAGAATCAACTCAAATAAAATAGTAAAAAAAATAAAAGAATCAAACCAAATAAAATACTCCAAAAAAATAAAAGAATGAGCCTAATAAATTAATCCAAAAAATGAAAGAATTAGCCCAAATAAAATAGTCCAAAAAATAAAAGAATCGGTCAATAAATTATTCCAAAAAATAAAAGAATCACCAATTAGCTATATATATTTACATATCCCTTTAATCACTCTTTGTATATATTTGTATATTATTTGATTATTTTATTACCTTTTCAACTTGTATATTATCATTTACATTTTCGAGATCTACCTTAATTATATATAGTAATTGTAACTAGTCGTTAGGAATATTGTGTATTTATATTCTTGTATTTCAACATGGAAATACAACCATTTTCTTCAATCATAATATGATATCAAAGCCTCCAACATTGGAGACAAATAATTCTGAATTTTATCCAATATTGAACTTGATTTTAACTTCTCAAGTATGGCTTGTCAACCAAGTGTTGCTACTCCTCTTGTCAACTTCGCAAGTATGACTTTAAACTTGTCATTTAAAATAATAATTGGATTATAGATTCTGGATGTACATATCACATGACATATGATTTGAACACTTTAAATATATAAAAGACTCATACGGGTTCCTCTAACATTATCGAATGGTGAAAAGGTGTCAATGTCACATATTGGTTCAGAAATATTAAAAATGATCTCTAATTTATTGTGTTCATTCTTTTAAATTCAATTTACTATCTGTCAAGAAAATTACCAAGGATCTCAATTGTGTCGTTCAATTTTTTTCGAATTATTGTATATTTCAGGACCTACAAACGAAGAAAGTGATTGGAGTGGGTAGAGAATATAATGGTCTTTACTATCTCAATACTACCCCTGCACATGTTACATCTCTTGCTAGTATCTCTCATCATGTGGATTTATGACATTGCGGTCTTGGTCATCCAAGTTCTAATACTTTATCTATGTTTTTAAATTTAGATTCTAATATTTCATTTTTATTAAAAATTCATGCACTATATGTCCTTTATCCAAACAATGTCGTTTACCTTTCTCTAATAGTAATACTAAATATAATTCTTGCTTTGATTTGGTTCATATTTGTTAGAAATATAAATAAGAGAGATGCTTAATAAGAAGATGATTAACTTGATTAATTTAATTGAAAGACAAGTGAGACATATTTATAGACTTACAAAGTAAAAAATAGATACCTACATAACCACTACATTTAACATTATCTCATTACTTATATTAACTACCCACTAACTAACCATAACTACCCACTAAATGATGTAATAGAACAAAAATATCTTAAAATTAAATATATATAATTTAGGACAGGTAAATACGATAAATTTCATCCCTTAAATTATACAATTTGTGTGATTGCATCCATATTTATATAATTTTATTCCTTATTTCATAATTTGATAATTTTTCATCCTTATTAATATTATTAATGGTCAGTCATAAGTGAAGATGCTTATTATTAGAGCAACGTATTCTTGACAAAAGTAATTATATATTGAATTAATAAAAATGTCAATTTATTACAAAAAATTTCCTAAATTGAAACTCTTTATCTTTTCACATAATTAAGTATGAGTATATTAAATCATGTCTTTCATCTCATTATATATCGGAGCTTCCAATTTCTCTTTAATTTCTTTTAGAATTTTACTTTTCACTTCTGGATTATGAATAAACAGAAAAATCAAGTTAAAGTAGTAGACGTGTTATAACAGCCAAATATTAATAACAAAATCTTCATCAAGTGATCATTATTAAAGAAATTGAGACAGAAATTTTTTTCCTAAATTCTCGCTTCTTTCCTCTCTCAATTTCTTTAGAATATTGATGAATTTCATTGATGAATTTCATTGACAAATTTCTTAGTTGCTTCTCATATCTAAGGTTGAGTATCGGTTTAATCCTCCATATCAGAGGAATAGGTGAACTGAATCTCTTAATATTGATCCGATTAGCTTAATTGAAAGCAACTGTGAATTCCGCCCGAGGAAGAGACGACAAAAGATTTGGTCATACCCAAATACTATTTTACAAACATTGTCAAAACTAAATCTCTGAAATATGTCTCATACATCAATTATAATTCCATGAACAGCATATCCCGCCAGAATTGAAATCAACCATTGAGATAACTCAGTATCAACTACATTCTTGACTTCGACCGCAAAACCACATTCTCAACGAATTTATGGAGAGATTTGGTAATTAAATTCGTGACTGAAAACTTGTCTCTGAAATTTTCGATATCTTCTAAAACTAAGGAGTTTCAACCTAGGAATTTAAAGGTTTTTAAAAAAAAAAATGAATTGATATTACCTTTTCAATATATAATTACTTTTTAAAAAAATAAAGAGTCAATTAACATTTGAAGGTTAATATAAATTAACAAAAGAATGAAAGTTGTCAAAATTATAAAGATAATGGATGAAATTATATAAATTTTTTAAATAAGAATGAAATCACAAAATTATATAATTTAAGGAATAAAATTTGTCAAATTTTCCGATATATATATATATATATATATAATATATATATTAAGAAAAAAGAACATGTATAAAATTTTATGGAATTAATAAAATGATGTATATTTTATAAATTATACTATTTTTGTATGTCCATATAACCTCCCACCACCTCCACTACCTTCCCTTTCATATAATTTCTACTGTTTTCATATAACTTTCACTACCTCCTCCATGAAATTAAATTTGTAGCATATATATTACAATGGAGAGTTATGTATATAGTTATATATGTATGTATGTGGGTATATAAGTTACATAGAATTCATCTCTACAAATAGGGGTTAGTTTGTATGTTTTGGAGTGATTGAAATATATAAGAAAAAATAATACTCTCTTTCCTTTGATCTCTATATTATATTTCTTACTAAATAGCTTTTGTTAGTAATAGTTTTATAACATGTTATCAACACGAAGCTCTACCTACCGGTTTAAGATATTGTATGAAGTTGAATCCAATAATAAATAGGTATGTTATTTCTTCTAATGTTAATTATTAATCTTGAATTTGTAACTTTTGAAGATACTAGATGAAATAATTTGTTATGAAAATTAGATTTTGAGAATAATCTAGCTATGATGGGAAAGACATCATCGATGTAA
This sequence comes from Asclepias syriaca, assembly GCA_027405835.1. Lineage (NCBI taxonomy): Eukaryota > Viridiplantae > Streptophyta > Magnoliopsida > Gentianales > Apocynaceae > Asclepias > Asclepias syriaca. Next base: position 12,582,425 of record CM049930.1, read on the forward strand.
AATATTCAATCATCAGGAAAATTATTTAAAAGAAAATTTTGATCACCTAAAGATGGTTGTTTTTCCTGAAATTAAGAAATTACAAGATTATAATCAGTAAATGAATAAATTATGTCATGACAAAAAAATTGGACTTAAAAAGTCATCCAACATATTCATTTCTCGAAGAAAATATTTGTATAATTCGTGATCCCTAGAAGAAATCATGTATATATAATCATGATAATAGTTGGTATGGAAAAATACATATAATCGTAATAAATTTGATTAAAATGTCAAATATTAATAACCACTAGAAGTGGGATAAATAATATTTCTTATATATTGTTCATTATCATTTGTTATTCTAGTATAAATTATATATATGCACCTGCTATATATATTTGCTAGTGTTTATACTTTTATATGGTGTAGTGTTGTTGTTTTGTTATGTATTAAAGACTAAAGTGGAAATATATTTGTAATTCACTAAATTAAGTAAATTTGCTTTATTATATAGAATGATATATACACTATATATATACATAATACATAATTTAACATGTATAACATTTATATACTAAATGTTAATAAACAAATATTTTATATATAATAATATAATAAAATAAAGAGATACAAATCACTTACAACATTTTCAAACCTTGGATCATCCGCCTTGGAAGAAGGCATTTAGGAGTCCACTTAACCAACTCCTCCAACTCCTCCAACTCCTCCAACCTACTGGGTTTGATGGGATTGAGTCTTCAAAACTGTAAGTTTTGTTCGTATTTTATAATAGATTTTTTGTTCTTAGACCAACTCAAGTGTATTTGTCCAAAGAAAAATAACTTAGCCCTGCCTCAAAAAAAAATTTTGTTTATTTCATTTCTAAGGCACTTGAGGTAAAACAAAGCTTGTGACAGTCACTATCGATAAAGAAATTTTCTCCTTTTTATTATAGAAAAAATGAAAGTTGTCAATAGGACACTCTGGATAATAGACCGACTTCTTTTGAAAAAGAGTTGAAAAAACATGTGTAATAGGCCACTCTATTAAGTATTTTTTTGATAAATCTTTTGAAAATTTGTTTTGTACTCGTATGAAAGTTTAGAAGGGGATATTCCTTTATGAATAACATAAAAAAAATCAAATAATCATTCCGTAGAATAAAATCATACTAGAAGAACCAAATATAGAATAATAAGAACAAAAACAACTAGCATATAAGAAGTATAAGAATAATAACAACAATAGTTAACAAAAACATTTTAAAATGTCAGGTTCAAATACACTACATTTAACATAAACAAAAAATTTGATTAAAATAAACGAGAAATTCAATAAATGATATAAAGGAACTCCATATTGAACACAAACAAAAAGATAAAAGAAGGTACATTCTGAGTTATTATTGCGCATAAAACTGAAGAGATATGGCATGGAGTTTAAGCCACTTTGAAAGTTAGGTCTAATTTATACTTATACTTGCAAAGAACAAATCATCAGCCATATTCGTCAAATGCGGAAAAATCTCAAATAAATTGAATGTATATAAAAAACAAATAGTTAAATAGAATGAAATGAAAGCCACTTTACGCGCGCGCGTGTGCGTGTGTGTATATATATATATTAGAAGAGTGTACTTACTCTGACGGATCTTGTGCAATTCATTGATTCTTGTACTCTCAGGAATTCTGTGCACTTCATTGATTCCTATACTCTCAGGAATTCTGTGCACTCTCCGGAATTCTGTGCACTTCAAGAATTCTGTGCACTTCATTTACCTTGAGAGATTATGAGCACTTATGTGTACTTCATTGATTTATGTACTGTGACACATTCTCTTGTACTCTGACAGATTTTGTGCACATCATTGATTTATGTACTCTGATGGATTTTGTACAGTTCATTGATTTCTGACATGCACTTCATTGATTTATGTACTTTGATGAATTATATGCATTTCATTAATTCTTGTATTTAATAGATTTTGTGATTTCTGTATTATGATGGATTCTATGTACTTTATTGATTTATGTACTCTAACAGATTTTGTGCAATTCTTTGATTTCTAACAAATTTTGTGCACTTCATTAATTTTTGTACACTAATTGATTCTATGCACTTCATTGATATCTATACTCTGACTGATTTTGTGCACTTCATTGATTTTTGTACTCTTGCTGATTTTGTACACTTTATTGAATTCATAAATCTTCCCATTAATTTTGAGGAAGAAGATGAGTGCATTCAGATATTTCAATTCTAAAAAAAAGAAAAGTGTACTTACTCTTACTAGAATGGTAACAACGGAGAAAGTAATATTTGTATGGTAGAGATTTTAGATGAAAAAGAAAGGTAGTATTGTAGAGTAGAATTTTTAGTTTATGTGTTCCACAAAAATTTTGGAAAAAAATTAGAAAAGAAACAAACCCAAAATAACTAAACTATCGGTTGATACCAAACTTTGGGAAAAAAATTTACCAGACAACTTGTAGAAGCCAGAAAAATCTCTGAAAGTTTTCCATAATGAGAGATCTCCTTTGATCTTCAATAAATAAAAACAAATTAGAAACTTGAAATGAAGGTACCCTTGTGTGGAGTTATATTAATTATCGTATAAAAGAAATTTTAATTTTTTTTTTAAATCGTGGGTTCTGTGTAGATTGGTAGTGGAATCATGGTGTATATATATTAATTATTATTATTTTCGCATAGTAGAATTTTTTAAAATTTTTTTTGGGAATCGTGGATGAAAGAGATGAGATTTTTTTTATTTTCTTTCTCTCAATCAATCAATTTTGTAGTACTATTTTATCTTTCTTTTCCTTTTGTATTGTATATATGTATATATATTAATTAGGATAAATTATCTCAAATGCACCTAGCTTTTGTACCTCAAATATTTTTTGTACATAGAATGCTCCTAACGTTTCAAAACATCCCACTACATGCACCTCTGTTAAGTCAAACCGTTAGTGACTCAATTTTGCCGTTAGTCAACCTTTTTTTACTATTTAGTATTATTCCAATTAGTATTATCCCACTAGTATTATTCCAACTAAATTTTTTTTTCTTTTCTTCTTCTTCCTCTTTTCTCTCTCTTCCTTCTTTCTCTTTCCATTAATTTAATTTTTTTCTCTCTCTTCCTCTTTTCTCTCTCTCTCGTTTTCTTCTTCCTTTCTCTCTCTTCCTTTCTCTCTCTTCCTTCTTTCTCTTCGCCGTGTGCAGAAATTGACCATGCATTTTCTAAATTCTCAGAAAGCTTCTGCAAACACCACCTCGCCGCAGATTCTTTACTCAATTCAGACCCACAATCCAAAACCCTTATTAATGGAGCAATTATCCCTACCCCAGTCAATAAACCCATGTAAATCTCGTACCCTGCAATTAGAGAAACTGCCATTGCAACCTCCTCTCGAATTTTATTATCCTGTAAATCAAGAAAATTCACCAACAGAAGAATAAATCCTTCCACTTCTGAAGCAATCTTAACATATTTACCCCCTTCTTGAGCTTGAATAACTTCGTTGAAGGCTAACAAAGTTTGTTTCTTCATGTCTGCAGACCCATGCAGACCCAACCTTGAGCCTTGACAGCAAGTCCTTGACATAAATCTTCATGTCATCCCGAGAAGCTCTAAGATTAGGCTTTGATAAAACAATGGCATACTTGTGATTAAGCAAATCCAGAGTGTAAATCCCGGAAAGATTCTTCAAATCAGAATTTAATCTCGAACATAGTATATCAAGATCGCTCTGCATGAGAAGCTTCCCACTGTAGGAAAGCTCCACTCATCTCCGGGCAAGTTCATCGCAGCTCTGGAGTGTGACCGTGATGGATTTCAAAGCCCCAATTATAGAAGGGTTATCGCCGGAATCACAGTTTTCTACGGCAGTGAGGCTTGTGAGAAGGAAGAGAGATGTGGGAGAGAAACGAGGAGGAAGAAAGAGAGAGAAAGGAAGAAAAAAAAGAGAGAGAAAAGAGGAAGAGAGAAAAAAAAATTAAATTAATGGAGAGAGAAAGAAGGAAGAGAGAGAAAAGAGGAAGAAGAAGGAAAGAAAAAAAATAAAAAATTTTTTTAAAAAAAATGTAAAAAAATTGGACAAAAATGCCTCTAACTGGAATAGTACTAAATAGTGAAAAAATGTTGACTAACGGTAAAATTGAGTCACTAACGGTTTGACTTAACAGAGGTGCATGTAGTGAGACGTTTTGAAACATTAGGGGCATTCTATGTACAAAAAATCTTTGAGGTGCAAAAACTGGATTTTAACTTTTAAGATGTGCATCTGGGATAGTTTACCCTATTAATTATTATTATTTTCATCTTTTTTTGTAACACAACCTAAAAAACCCTAGTGTTTCTTGGGCTTCAAGTGGAATCATAGGTTGCCTTAGAACGAGTGGTAAGATCATAAAAAATTAATGGACAAAATATATCAAACCTGGATATTTTGATAAGGGAACAAAAACTTTTACATATATATATATATATCCAGGTTCCCTTATCAAAAAGTTTCGTCTTCAAAAAGTTTTTGTTCCCTTATCAAAAAGTTTCGTCTTCAAAAAGTTTTTGTTCCCTTATCAAAAAGTTTCGTCTTCCATGCATGCAACCATTAAAATAAATAATTTTGATTTGCAAGAATATGACGATGGGAGATTTTTTGATGGAATTGAATATCAAAGAAGATCTTGGGTTAGAGATTTTTTTTTTTTTTTTTTGCGAACATCGTCAGTTAGAAAGATGAGATTTTAGTTCAGAAAATTTTTTATTTTCTACAAGTTATCAGGTAACTTCTGTTTTTCAAAATTTGGTGTCAATTAATGAGGGTTATTTTGTAGCACTTTATCTTTTATTCTTTTTATGTCAATATGTCAATTATTTATTTTTGATAGATTCTATGCACTTCATTTATTTTTGTTATCAGACATATTATGTGCACTTTATTAATTTTTATATTTTGATTGATTTTGTGCACTTATTTGATTTTTGTACTCTGACAGATTATGTGCACTTCATTATTCTTTTATTCTAACAGATTTTGTGCATTTAATTAATTTTTGTACTCTGAAGGATTATGTGTACTTCATTTATTTTTGTATTTTGATGAATTTTTGTGCATTTCATTGATTTATGTACTCTAACGGATTCTATGCACTTTATTTATTTTTTTACTTTGACGGATTATGTACACTTCATTGATTTATGATGGATATGTGCACTTCATTGATTTCTGATGGATATGTGCACTTCAATAATTTATGTAATTTGAGGATTATGTGCACTTCGTTGATTTCTGATGGATATGTGCACTTCATTAATTTATGTAATTTGACGGATTATGTGTATTTCATTGATTTTTGTATTTTGATAGATTTTGTGCACTTAATTGATTTTTGTACTCTGACAGATTATGTGCACTTTATTTATTCTTGTATTCTGATGTATTTTATGCATTTCGTTGGTTTATGTACTCTAACTAATTACGTTCACTTCATTTATTTATGTATTTTGATAAATTTTGTGCACTTAATTAATTTCTGTACTCTAACGGATTATGTGCACTTTATTTATTCTTGTATTCTGATGTATTTTATGCATTTCGTTGGTTTATGTACTCTAACTGATTACGTTCACTTCATTGATTTATGTATTTTGATAAATTTGTGCACTTAATTAATTTCTGTACTCTAACGGATTATGTGCATTTAATTTATTTTTGTATTCAAAATTTTGTACATTTCATTGATTTATGTATTTTGATAAATTTTGTGCACTTAATTGATTTCTACACTATGATGGATTATGTGCATTTAAATTTTTTTTGTATTCTGATGAATTTTGTACATTTCATTGATTTATGTACTCTAATAGATTCTGTACACTTCATTAATTTTTTTACTTTGAGGGATTATGTGCACTTCATTGATTTCTAGTGAATTATGTGTGCTTCATTAATTTTTAGTAGATTATGTGCACTTCATTGATTTTTAGTGGATTATGTGTACTTCATTGATTTTTAGTGGATTATGTGTACTTCATTTATTTCTGTTGGATTTTGTGCATTTTATAGATTATGTACACTCTATTGATTTTTGACGAATTTTGTGCACTTCATTGATTTATGTACTATGATAAATTTTGTGTATTTCATTGATTTATGTACAGTTGACTAATTTTATGCAATTTATTGAATTCATAAATCTTTCCATTAGTTCTAAGGAAAAAAAATAAGTGCATTCAGATATTTTAATTCTTAAAAAAATGAAGAAAAGTATACTTACTCTTACTAGAATGATAGAGCAACGGAGAAAGTAGTATTGAATGGTAAGGTTTGTAGATGAAAAAGAAAGGTAGTATTGCATAGTAGAGTTTTTAGGTTGTTTGTTCCACACAAATTTTGGAAAAAAATAAACCCAAAATAACTCAACTATTCTCATTGGTTGATACTAAATTTTAGGAAAAAAGATTTGACCAGACAACTTGTAGAAAATAAAAAAATCTCTGAAAGTTTCCCATAATGAGAGATCTCCTTTGATGTTCAATAAATGAAAACAAATTAGAACCTTGAAATGAAGGGTGCCGTTTTGTGGAGTTATATTAATTATTCGTATAAAAAACAAAGAAATTTTTAAACTAATTTTTGGGAATCGGGGGTCTGTGTAGGTTGGCAGTGTATATATATTAACTATTTTGGTCTAGCATAATTATTTTAAAAGCTCTTTTTATTAGCTATCCAAGTCTTCCCTCATCCACACAAGGAACCATATCAACAGTCAAAGGCAATGAAGGGAGAAATTCTAAACCTATATCACCGATGAACACAGACTCAATGGTAAAATACCATTGGTCCCCAATCAAGCCAGGAATTCCTTGAAAGTCAAGACACAATGCCCACTCTTGGTTGGTTCGGTTATATAAGCCTAACCCTGGGGCACTAAAAGCCCTAATAGTTTTTGGGGCAACACTCTTGCGACCCATTCTCAGAAAATCTAAAAGATAAACAAAAATATCAAAAGAAAGGAAAACACACAAGTATACCTTTGAGGCTTGAAGAGAGAAGAGGAATGGCACTAAAAGAGACAAGCCTATGAATCAAAGAGCAAGAAGATATTCTGTGAGAAAAAGGGCAGAATCTTGGTATGAAAATAAAGAGGAATGCAGAAAGGACTTCAGAGTTGCAAATATTTAAAAGGGCAATCCAAGGACAACCGTGTTTAAAGAAGGATAATTTTATGAAAAGTTGCTTAACTCCCACAAATTAATGATCGTTATTAATCTCATTATTATTATAATGGTAATACAACCGTTTAAAGAAGGGAAGGACAAATTCATCATTCTGGTACATTTCCAATACATTGGGAAAATAAAAAAATCAATGGACAACCGCCTCAATGGTAATAATGACAAAAAACATCCACGCAAGAGATTTTTTGAATCGGTAGGATTATATAAGTATGATATTCCAGAAAAAAAAGTTTCAGCGAAGTTTGAATATTTCACACTTTGCTAAGGGATCACTGAAAGAAAATTATTACATGTTGATAGTCAAATAGTCAACGATTAATGGTCAAATCAAATTGAAAATATGTGATATATACCACTGAAAGAAAATTATTACATGTTGATAGTCAAATAGTCAACGATTAATGGTCAAATCAGATTGAAGATACGTGATATATACCACTGAAAGAAAATTATTACATGTTGATAGTCAAATAGTCAACGATCAATGGTCAAATCAAATTGAAGATACGTGATATATATACGATCTATAGATTAAATGACTAGTGCTGCGTATTCTGCTTGATTATTTGAGAGTGTGGATTGAAGGTTAATGCTCCGTCTTTCAACGTATTGTTGATTTGGGGATATCAGGACCATTCCCACTCCTACCCCACTGGAGTTTACTGCTTCGTCAACCATCATAGTCCAGGGAGGTGTCTTAGGCTCGAGTCCTCAGATATTCTCTTCTGTAAATGACCCTTCAACCAGAAAATCGGCTAGAGCTTGCGCCTTAATGGCTGTCTGCGGCACGAAGGTTATGTCATGTCCACACAATTCAATGGACATCGTAGCATCCTACCAGATTGATCCATCTTGTGGAAAACTTGTCATAAGGGTGCGTTGGTGTAGACAACGACCGGGTGTGACTCAAAATATGCTCTGAGTTTCCGAGTGGAAATCACCAATGAATACGCTAGCTTCTCGATGTTAGAATATCGTGATTCGACACCATTCAAGGTTTTATTGACGAAGTATACAGGATGTTGCTTTGGTCCTTCCTCCTTTATGAGTACCAAAGCTACTGCCAAGTCGGAGGAGAGGTAGAGGAACAATGTTTCTCTTGTATTCAGTGACTGTAGCAAGGGAAGCTTTGCTAAATGGCTCTTTAAATTCTTCCAAACTTTACTGCACTTCTCGGACCACATGAAATCGATCCTCGAAGCTTTCAAGGCTTTGAAGAAAGGAAGACACCTTTCTGCCGATTTGGATATGAATATGCTTAATGTCGCAATACACCTATTCATGTGTTGGATATCCTTGATGCACCTGAGCTCTGTGAGTAGCATGACGGCCTCAATTTTCTCAAGGTTGGCCTCTATTTCGCGTTCGAACGTCATGAACCCTAGAAATTTCCAGATTTTACTCCGAAAGCACATTTGTGGGGTTTAGCTTTAAGTCAAACTTCGCCAGATTTGAGAAAGTTTCCTCTAGGTCGCTTAAGTGTGAAGCTCCATGTTTGGTTTTAACCACCATGTCATCCACATAAGTTTCTATGTTTCTTCCAATTTGGCCTTTGAGGATGTGGTTCATCATCCGTTGATAGGTGGCCCCTGCATTCTTTAAGCCAAAAGGCATAACATTGTAATAGTATATGGTCCCTGCTGCTCGAAACAAAGTGTGTACCTGATCACTTGGTCTCATTTTGATTTGGTGGTCACCGGAAAAGGCATCCATGAAGCTTAAGAACTCGTACTCTGCGGTCGAGTCTACCAATGCATCGATTTTGGGCAAAAGGTAACAGTCTTTGGGGCAAGCTTTGGTGAGATCAGTGTAATCGATGCACATTCTCCACTTCCCATTCACTTTTTTACCATCACTACGTTGGCCAGCCAAGTTGGATATTCGATCTCCCGGATGAATCCCGCTTTGAGTAACTTTTTGATCTCTTCCTTCATCCCTAGCAACTTCTCCTCGCCGAACTGTCTAGGCTTTTGCTTAACAGGGTGACATGTTGGATTTATGTTAAGTCTATGCTCAGCTACCGAAGTATCGATACCCGGCATGTCCTCCGTGCACCAAGCAAAGCCTTGTTGATGTTTTTAAGAAACTCTATGATATCTTCACGCAAAGAATTAGGCATATCTTGGCCAATCTTAATGCGTTGTTGGCGATACGCCGGGTTAATGATTACTTCGTCGAATTTTTCCTTCTGTGAGACTTCTAAGACGAAGTCGCTAATCTATTTTTTGAGAATCCATTGGATTCTTCGGTCATAATTAGTTGTAATGGAATTGATTTATGCTTCTACTGTCACTTCGTCTCTTTTCCTTTTTATCTTCATTATGTGGCCCAGTAAGCTCAGCGGGCTACTTCTCACAAGCCTGACACCTTGCGGGCTACTTCGGGATGTTTAATGGAGTGAACATGTCCATTTTTCGTGCCCGACTCTTTTCTCATTTCTCTGGGAAACCTTGATGAAAATCTCTATGGAAATCCAGGGGTTTATCTTTCTTTTTGTAAGTAAACTCTAAGACACTACATTCTGCCAACGCTACTTTCCTTGCTATGTTGAACATTTCTCCGCTTGTTTTTGGCTTTCGTAGCTGAAGGTCGGTGTACAACATTCTGGATTTGAATCCTCCTTCAAAGCATGATTACTGTATCTTGGCTAATCCTTCTATTTCATCATACGTCTTTTTAAATCGCTCCAGGAAAGACAGTAAAGATTCATCATCTTGCTGTTTGATGTTGGCAAGTCTCTGCGTGTCTTTGGTATTGTCCCAGCTGTACTAAATTTATCTAGAAACATTTTTTCTAGAGTGTGTCAGGAATCAATCGTACCTGATTTCAGGGAGGTGAACCACGTTAGTGCCTTATTTGATAAGGTGTCGGGGAATACCTTGCACAAAATCGCCTCGTCGTTGGTGACAAGTCCCTATCGATTTGTAACGACATATATGCTCCAGAGGGTGAGTTTGCCCGAATATAGGACAAACTGTGGAATTTTTAGAGCTGGGCCGGGTGCGACACCATGGATCCACTTTGCAAATGGGCCTAATTCAATAGAGCGAGCTTTCTTTGCTCGAGAGATATTTCTAGTGCTTTTGGGACTGTATTCCGAGTAGCGCTTTTGGTTAACCTCTTTTCTACAAGTGTCAGCTTCGAGGTATGGTGACTTTCTTCAACTCGCTAATTGTTTGTTGATGCTTTCGGCTGACTCATCCATCTCCTCTCCTGGTTTTCTTGCTGACAAAAGTCGGTGATCGTTGGGGTCGTGGCTCGGAAGGCTTTTCAGGAATGTGAGCAGCGGTAACTCTGCTCCTGCTTTACGGAATTCGGCCCATAATTTTAACATTGCTTGGAAAGCTCTTATTCCTGCCTGAGGAGTTCATTCTTTTTGTAGCCTTTTCAATTCTTTTATTTTCTTTGCATCGCACTATTTTGGAATTTATCTGTTCCCTCAGATCGTGAGAATGCCTCAAGGACGGGTTGTGGTCCCAATCTCTCGATAATCAAGCGACGTTGAGGGAACGCTAGCGCTGAAGAGTGAGCTACCCTTGTCCCTGTCTCACGGGGAGATGTGTGTCGGACAGTGGGTCCTCTATCACCTGAATATTGACATGATTAGTTGAAAGAAGTCTTTTTCGGTAAGAACCAAACTGATTAGTCAAAAATTAGTTAGGATAATTTGAGGACTGGGAAAATAAGTTTATGATGATTGATCTTCGGGAATCTAAGATATTGAGTTTCTGCAAAACTGAGAAGGTTCAATGGGGACGTGAATTTCCCGTGAACTCTCCGACGATGAAGTCAGTTTGAGAGAATATAGTATAATGAGTCTTAGGATATCTGGAATTGAATGCCTTTTACCTTCTTCTCGCTGACTATTTATGCTTCATGGCGGAGTGGGAGAATGGAGTAATGGTTTGAGTTTGAGCTCATGCCTTGACTTGACCATCGTGGGTGAGTAGACCAAGTCGTGATCTTATGTGGGGAATCCACGATTTATGGTGGTGCGGTTTAACTTACTACTTTTCATGCTTAATTGACTTTTAGTCAACAAGATGGACTTTTACTCTTTGGCGAAGTATGAAGTGTTCGGTACTTCGTCGAGCAGTGTATTACTCGCTTCGCTCTGTTCTACCAATATATATATATATATATATATATATATATTATATATTTAATATTCTTATAAATAATTAATGTTTTATAAATGGTATTATTAAATTTCAAATGTCAAGGCCTTACTCGGATGGTAAACACCCTCATTTCTCACTTATGACAGAAAAATCATAAATTCGAGACATTTGAAATAAATAAATAAATTTTAAATAATAATTTAATTTATAATATTTTTTTCTATGAATAATTGGTGAGTTTAGTCCCAAACAAATTTATGTTTGGCAAGCTCAATCCTAAATTATTTTTTTAACTTTTAAAGTCCCAAACTTTTTTATTAAAGAAAAATAAGGCTTATTTTGACGGATTCTATCAAAAAACCTAAAAAATTAACGGTTGTATTATTTAGTTAATTAAATAAAAGGGTAAAAATATCATTACAATAAAAGAAATAAAAAAACAATGAAGCTGGGAAAGAAGGAGAAACAAGAAAGAAAAATTTAGAAAATTCAAAATCCTAGGTTTGTTGTTCTAAAAGATTACGATTAAACAATTGAAACAAATAAAATTAAAAATACTTTGTTTGAAAACAGAACAAGACAATGACGATGATGTTAAATCTCTTATGAATTCTTCAAGAGAAAAACAGAAAAAGAGAAAAAGAGAAAAAAGAAAATTTTAATTTTTTTTAGTAGTTTTCATTAGAACTCATTTTGCAAATGAGTTCAAGTTAGTTTGGAAAATAGTTTTATAAACTAGGTTAAACCGGGACAATTTATAGAATGAGTTCAAGTTAATTTGGGAAATAGTTTTATAAACTAGGTTAAACCGGAACAATTTTTAAAAAGTTAGGTCATTTTAGAAAAAGACTCCCAAATATACTAAAAAGTTCATCAAGATATATACAACTAACTATTCCTTAACCCATTGTCTTTTCAATAACATCCCTTCCTTTTCAATAACTTTGCATACCACCCATATTTGGTGGCCTTCCCATGTTATTTGGTGGCATACCCCCCATGTTGGGGGGACCTCCCATGTTGTTTGGTGGTGGCATGCCTCCCATGTTATTACGTTGTGGCATTCCACCAACATTGGGTCCACCCCCAGTGTTATACTGGCCCCCTGGTGGACCCCCACCTGTGTTTTGCATCTCTCTTCTTCGTTCAAAGTTCCTTGACCTGTCAAAGTTACGAGGTCTATCATTGCGTCTATTTCTCTCATTGGCTCGAGCATTGTTTCTCACCCATTCCTCATGGTACTTGGGGTCATATGGAACAGCTTGACCGTTGATAAATGGTTCCCCTGCAGTATCAAAGTTTTAAAGGTAGTGTCATCGTCTGAATGATTAAGATAAGACACAGGTAATAAAATAATCAACAAGCAGTAATATTTGGTAGAGATCATCAGACGACGCCATTTCATAGACAGGTGGTGTCAAACCGATTTCCGACGAATCAGTTTGGTTCCGTTATTGAGAACGTAAGTACCAAATCCTCTTGTTTTTCTCTCCTCAAAACAAATAATGTCAGGCCGATCCGGTGAACGAGAATATCAACTTGATACCACGGTTCCCATGTCTCACCACGAAACCTACCGGGCGGCGTATTCATCTGTTCCTAAGAGGCCCTAACGGCGTTCGGTCATCGAACGTTTGGAGCCTCAGGACTTCCCTCGTGAAGTACCTGACCTACGCAAGAGGCTGAACGAAAAGTGGTCCAGTGACAATGGGTATGTGAAGGAGGTCGAAGTCCTGCAGAAGGAGATTGAGTAGCTTTAGAAAGAGAGAGACTTGTTGAGGCAATGGTTACAACTCCACACAGAATTCCACAAGCAGGACCTATCACCACCAACCTTCCTGGACAATGAAAAGGAACTCTCCAGAACCTTTCCACAGAAATCACCCACCATGGCGAGCAAACACTCCAGGGGCCGCAATGCCCCCTCAAGGAAGTGACACTTCGCTCGGCCAGTGATGTAGGCGAGAGTTAGCCGTTGGGCAAGCAACCAAGAGAGAAGAGCCACCGTAACAGACTCTGCCCAAAGAGAAACAAACACGAGAAGAGTCAGGAGAAGAAGCGAAGAGACCATACCAAGAAAAACTATTCATCAGACACAAGCCCATTCACGAAGTGGATTCACTCCACGATTTCAGACCCAAACGCTGAAAATACCTCAATTTTTCCTATACTCTGAACTAAGCAGGCCTCGGGAGCACGTCTGTCGGTTCAGGTACGCTATGGGATTGGTAACCAACGATGAGGCTGTCATGTGCACAGCTTTTCCCAACACCTTATCTGACAAAGCCCTGACATGGTTCACTTCAATAAAACCAGGAACCATCGACTCCTAGCAAGATCTGGAAAAGTCATTCTTGGATAAGTTCAGTACCGCCAGAAAAATACCTAAGACAAGGGGGGACCTCGCTAACATCAAACAAAGAGAGGGCGAAACTCTCCTTGCCTATCTCGATGCTTCAAGAAAACGTATGATGAGATCGAGTAAATTAGTCAAGATATGGTGATCGAAGGTGGATTTCGGTCAAGGATGCTGTACACTGAGCTGCAACTCCAAAAGCCGAAGACCATCGGCAAAGTCTTCAACGTGGCGCAAAAAGTTGCTTTAGCCGAGGGAAGTGCTCAAGACTCACTGTACAAAAGGAAGGAGAAGTATTCATAAACCTCTCCCCAAGATCGAAGAGGCAAAAACAGAACGAGGAGAACTAAGGCATTCACTTCGTTGAACACATCCAAGGAGGACCTCGTCACCGTTATCAAAGAAAAATACAGAGTCCGCGATCCCGCTCCCTTGCGAACTCAAAACATACCCGCTAAGGACAAATCGAAGTTCTGCGATTTCCACCAGGATTACGGTCATACGACAGAGAACTGCATACAATTGAAGTAGGCAATAGAAAAATTGATCCGAGAAGGACATCTGAAAGAGTACATATCAGAGAGACATCCCAAAGAGAAATCCGAGAGAGTGATCGAAGACATAACTCCGCAGTTCTCATCCATCAAACAGATAAAGCAAAAAATTTATAACCTGAACAAACCCATTCTGGGATGACACTTTGTTACATTTCCACACGAGCTGATAACCTTCTTCGATAAGGACCTTGAGCTAAACGAAGAAGCCCGAGTCACTCCCATTATCCTAGAAGTAGGGATGACCATGCAAGGGATCGACAAATGCTGAGTAAAGAGAGTCCTGGTAGACACAGGAGCTACGAAAAATATCCTCTACTTCAAGTGCTTCAAAGAGATGGGAATGAACGATAGCCACTTGAAACCTAGCAACATGGTCCTAGAAGGATTTACCGCTCACAAAATCGGAGTTAAAGGGACGGTCAAAATTAAGGTAACCTTGGGCTCTGATACCTGTACCCGCTGTAATACCCTGACCCGACCCAAATAAGGTAGTTATTATAAGTTTTTAATTAAATTAATAAATAAAGAATTTATTATTATTATGGACCGAAGTAGAATATATGAAAAATATTAGGGATTAATTAATAAAAAGTTAAATATTTTAACCTAATTAGGTCATAGCAAATAAGAATGATTTTTAGGGATATAATTTGAGGAAAAGAGAGAAATATGGTAGAGTAGAGGCGGAAGATGAGAAAGATAGGGCTGGGAGAAAAAGAAAAAGAACGAAAGAGGTAGTTATCAGAATAATTGTCAAGTTTTACCTCGAGAGTTATTATTCGTTTTCATAATCCAAAAATCGCCAAAAAGTTATTATTCATTCCATAACCCTGCTAGAGAGCAATAGAAATTAGGGTTTTATGATTCTCTAGAAGTTGGTGAAAAAGGTAAGTTCTTTTTCGTGTTTTTAGTGATTTTGATTTTTTATGAGGCAACAAGATCATATGATTAAGATATAGTTATAGA
The DNA here is from genome assembly GCA_027405835.1 of Asclepias syriaca. Taxonomy (NCBI): domain Eukaryota; kingdom Viridiplantae; phylum Streptophyta; class Magnoliopsida; order Gentianales; family Apocynaceae; genus Asclepias; species Asclepias syriaca. The sequence continues at coordinate 12,597,656 of CM049930.1, forward strand.
TTAAGTCCTAATTTTTGTTATTAAATGGATTGTTGGTAAAGTCTGAAGGAGATTTAAGAGCAGAATACCTAAACTGATTTGAATCTACACAAGCGATCAATCGAGGTAGGTGGATGATCCTTCTTTGTTTTTATTATTTACTATCATCGAATATTTTTTTAAAGATATTGAATTTAAAGAATACGATTTTGGAATGATATTTTTTAAACTGTGTATTAAGATTTTGAGCACATTTTAAGCAAGTTTTAATTTTTGAAAAATTTAGGATTTTGAATTGGTTTCTGGTTTTGTTCCTGTGATTTGTGATTTTTTTATTAAGTAAAAGTTTGTTTTCTTTAGTTTTGATTATTAAAATTTTAGAATTTTATAAATTTAAGTTTTATGATGTTTTAATAAGTATTCTGTTTTTAAGTATATTTTGTATTTTTTTTTCATTATGAATCGTTTTAATTAAGTTTTTTATTAAATAGATATAGTTATTTTCTATATAATATGTATATATATCTATATATATATAAATATATTATTTTTAAAAAGAAAAGGAACGTGAGACTTTTGAATGTATATATATAATAAATATATTAAGTTTTTATTATTATTTAATGAAAATATAGAAAATACCTTCTTAATAAGTATTTTATATCCTTTTATTTATGTTGCTAATATATATTTTTCTTAATTTAAGTATTGTAAATATTTTAAATTTTTATTTTAAAATAAATGATATTTTTCTTAATTCCAGTATTGTTAGATATTTCAAATTATTATTTAAAAATAAAGTATAGTTTTTTAAAATGTAGTATTGTTAAATATTTTAGAATGATAATGTTTTACATTGAAGTTTTATAAAAGTAAGTTAAATGTGAATTTTTATAATCTCTGATTTTATTGGGGATTAACTTGATGGATAGCAATGGGAGAAACATGTTCCACCATTTATAAGATCCTCCATTGGCATGGATAAAAAGCCACCAAGATATAAGTAAGGCAGTTTTCTAACAGGTATAAAGTTAGGAACTCATATCAATTAAGACTCATTTGCAAAATATTCAATTAATCCCCCAATAGTCAAAGAAAAGAAAAGAAAAGAAAAGAAAAGATATTGATTGAATGTTTGTTTTTTTTAACTATGCAAGTTTTTGAGGTGTGTCTCAGAAGAAGAAGGATATAAGATCCTGGAGCATTGTCATTGTAGACCTACTGGAGGCCATCTGGCTACCACCAACACTACTAGGAAAGTGTTGGAAGCAGGATTCTACCACGACCTATCACCCACAGACCAATGGGCAGGTTGAGGTAACCAATAGAGGTATCAAAAGAATTTTAGAAAAAAACTGTAGGAGTTAACCGTAAAGATTGGGCCATAAAATTTGATGATGCCTTATGGGCCTTTCATACGGCGTATAGAACCTCTACAGGATTTTCACCTTACAGATTGGTTTACGGAAAAGCATGCCATTTGCCTATTGAATTAGAGCATAAAGCATTTTGGGCTTTGCATAAATGCAATCTAGATGATAATTTGTCTAAGGAAAATAGGATGTTACAACTCAATGAATTGGATGAGTGGAGGTTTAATGCATATGAGATTTCTCTCCAATTTAAAATGAAGAGTAAAATTCGACATGATAACAGACTTAGATCCCAGAAAAATTTTGAACTAGGTGATAAAGTGTTATTATACAACTCACGTTTGAAATTGTTTCCAGGAAAACTAAAAAGTTATTGGTCAGGTCCGTTTACCATTACAGAGGTGTCGCCATTTGGAGCAGTTGTCATCGTTGATCAAGATAACATCTCAACGAGTAAAGGGAGTATATTTATTATTTTTTTATTTGTTTCCATTTCGTGTTTTGCTTGTTTTTCTTGTTTTTCTTAAATTCTTATTTTTAAAATAAGTGTGGGGTGATAGGATATGCATGAACACTGAGGACAGTGCAAACCTTAAGTGTGGGGTAGCAGTGCACAGTGCACTATAGTAGTCATAATTTGCTTGTTTTCTCATATTTCTCACTAAAATTGCACCCTTCAAAAAAAATTTCAAAAATTTTCACTCTTTCAGACTTCAAATTCAGTATTGATTGGTTTAACAAATGCTTATGTCTATGATATATGTTGAGTAGAGCATTATGATCTGTAGGAAATAAGTTGATAACTTTACTGAATTCCTCAATTAGAAATAGGGAATTCTTGATAATTGAGCACAACCTAGTTTGGATTAGAGACATTAACCAAATACCTTTTCAAGACTTAACTAAATAATATTAGACCGGTTGAGGATGTATTAGCAATTTGAATGACTAGATGATGCTCTGAGCTGGAAGTGAAAAAGTTAAACAAATAGGGTAGTTTGCAAGAGTCCTTTTCTACTCGAGCGCCACTTCTTAAGGGAACTTAATGCCTGATGCCCTAAGGTCGTACAGATTTGGGAGTCATCAGAGTGGGACTCACTACCTGGGTAGTTAAAGTTGATGTGTAAAAGTGAACACAAAAATACCCTGAACAATCAATCTAAAAATACATTGCCCATTGTGTTCTTTTATTGAAAATTATAATTGAAAAGCCTTGACATCAAAGCTCAGAACTCAAAAGGTTGTTTGTTGCTAGTATATTCGACGATTGGTCGAAGTATTATTTGGTAAAAGTTTAGAGAAGACTATATTGAGTTGACAATCTAGTCTAGATTAGTTCACACACTACACATCAGGAAGACCTTGTGACTAAGAGTAGAGTTCAGTCGAGTTATTGAGTTGTTGCATCTGCATGACCATGATAATCTGCCAGACATTTAAGACCTTTTCATAGCAACTTGATCAGTCAGACTTGTTTTGTGAATCATTTGACTCAGTGATAAATTTTGGCTAAAAACATTGCTAGGACATTTGAGTGATTGCACCTATGATTTAGAATTTCAATAATTTCATATAGACTTTGCTTGAGGACAAGCAAAAAGCTAAGTGTGGGTTATTTGATATGCACAAATCATATCCCTTTTTAGCATGTTTTTATACACAAAATAGGGCAATATTTGAATGTATTTGATCTTAATTGAATCAAATTGACATAAAATTGTGAAAACTGTGATTTTGGAAGTTTCAGGAGGAAATTGCACGAAAATAGTAAATTTTGGGGCAAAAATGCAATTTTTGGTGCAAAAATGCAATTTTTGGAAATGTTGAATTCGGGATGGGCGTCCCGACCCAGTCAAAGCACCAGGACGGCCGTCCCGAGCACCAGCAGTTGTCCCACATCACAATTTTTGGAGAAATTCATTCCAAAAAGCTGCTATAAATACCTCAGGCCTCCAATAGTTGAAATCATCCCTCTCCACTTGATCTGAATCATTCAGTGACTTCAAGTATACATTTTTTATAGTATACAAGTTATTGAGTGATCTCAGGTGTTTCATTCAAGTAGTTTAGTATACATGAGTTTCTCGTTTTCTTTGCTTTCTGAGAGTCTGTCTCAGAATCTTAGATTACGACTAGATATGGTTAGTTTTTGGTATCACAGAATACCGAGATTTCGTTAGGAGATCTTAAGAGAGAGATATGGTGAGTGTTCTTAGTCAGATTACGGCAATTTACTTAAGCCCGGGATGTAAGGTAAAGCAATTGCTACTAGGTCTGTGAAGCGTTCTCCGAAGGCTCTGTCGAGCAGAGTAGGACCGAGCAATCAGAAGCGTATAGGAGCTGCAGCGCCGACTGGACCTGCATAAAGCGGTGACAACTTTATGATAGTGGGCCCCCTAGATGAGTTTCTGTATGTTTATGAATTGTTTTGTCTGGATATTGATTTGATACTGAATTTATATATCATACACGTTTTACAGTTTGAGATGCTATTCATTTTCTCGGGAAGATCATAGAGCTAGAATTATCATCATGAATGTTGAATTATCATGTCCTTTTAAATTAAACTAGGGTTATAGACAACTCCTAACCAAGGTCTGAATAATAACCGGTTTAGTTTAACAAACTGTAAAAGGTCTGCCAGATTAGGAAGAAATAACAAAATAGATCACCATGTTTGTTAGAGTACCCTAATAAAGCTGAGTTTGTACGCTAGGCCAATCCTAGGGTTAAGTGGCATGATACCGAAGTGACATAGGGGACTGTTCATGGATACTTTAATCCGATAGATGAGAAGGATCATCCCAAGGTAGGGGTGAATACACCAGGTAACTCAGATATGGTAAACAGATGGTTTCATTTCATAATTACCTTAGAGATCAAGATATATCTAAAATGTTCGAAGATAAGGTCAAACAAATTGTAATAACTAAGCTTAAATTGATGAATGCATGTCTACTCTTGAATGCTATTTGCTTGTTATGTGTGATTGGGATCACCAATCAATCTCAAAGAATTGATTAACTGATTGATTAATTACATAAATAAGATGAATGTTAGGATTAAGGGATAGTTGCTACTAAGCCGTTACCAGTCCCCTGGGAGTACGATATTTATATTTTTAAAATCGTAGATACTTTCCAAATAACTAGCTACACGATAGGTACTTGTTGCGTTGTGTGCGCGTGTCACAATTTGTAAAGATAAAGAAAATAGAATAAATCAACGCAATCTTAACAAGTGCAAGTATACACCGGTCAACAAGTAATATATGTACCTAAGTACAAGATTATCGATCCCACATGGACTATGTATGCCAATTACAAATGCAAATACGATTGTACAAATGGTTAAAAGAATAAAAGAATAAAGAATGATAAATCATGAATGGAGAGTGGTCTAATGCTACGAAATTCCTACTCCTAACTACAGTTAACAGTCAAAAGTCTACTGCTAAGCTACTGCTGCAGCAACAGAAATGCTGCAGTAATTCTACCTAACTAAAATTACAGTTAACAGTTAAAAGTCAGCCTACTGGAAATTACCACAAGAGTACTGCAGGTAATACAATGCTGCGGCATTTACGCCAAAAATGTAAGTACAAGCCAAAGATGAATCTAAGTATACAAAACATGCTTTCAGTTCCATATCAATGCTATAGCATGTCTGGTTTCACCCAAACTACTTGATCTACTAGTCTAGATCCCCGATAACATACCGTGGACCTAGCGCAACGCTAGGCAGTGAATGTACAGCTGTTCACGCAGTTCTCAAATCCACTACTATGTGATTACCACTGTTCACACAGTTCTCAAATATAGCGCCACATAATTCTAATGCAATTACATGAATAAACCAAGCATTGCCCCATACAAGCATTAAACATAAAAACAGAAAGTAATGCTGCATCATACTTATCATCATAGTCAAATCAGTGTATTCAACATGCTCATACTTAACTACACCACAACATCGTCAGGTTAAAGATATATATTATGGTGAAACGAATCATGGAAAACAAGAATCAACGTAATAGGAAAGATAGTCCCTAGGTCCTTAGTGACACCAATCAACGGACTCAAGCCTAAGACGGAAAACAAATCACTCCCAAAACATTTTTAATTAACCCCTTGAACCAAGAATCATGAAAGACAAGGACTAAAGTAATAGGAAAAACAGTCCCTAGGTCCTTAGTGACACCAATCAACGGAGTCAAGCCTAAGACAGAAAACATATTACTCCCAAAACATTTTTAATCAATCCTTGAATACATGTAAACATTCTCATATTACAAAGAACATTTGATTACAAAACAATAGTAACTTGAAGAAATGGAGAGATGATTACTCTGGATCGGAGATCACCCTACTGCCCAAATCGGTTTAATCAACGTACTGCTGCCCTTCGTTTCCTCTGCTTGATGCTGCTGCGTCTCTACTGCTCAGCTGATGAATGCTGCAGCAAGTCACCCTGCTGACTCTTGGGTTCTTCCCTCTCAAAAGTTAGTCTAAAAAACTAAGAAAAAACTATCCTATTCTCAAATGGCCAAAAGCCAAAAACTGAACTACTCTATCACTCCCTCTCACTCTCTCTACCACCGCCCACTGTCCATAATGCTCTTTTTTCTTCCAAAGATTCCAGCAAAATAAAAAATTAATTTTGCAGCTGTCTTCTGGAATTTTCTTGTCATCTTCCACTGAATGCTGCAACATTTGCAGCCGAATTTCTATCTTTTTTCCTATGATTGCTGCAGGATTTCAGCAGCATATTCCAGCAGCACATTCATGAAATTCTTGTCTTTTTTTCCTATGATTGCTGCAGGATTTCAGCAGCATATTCCAGCAGCACATTCCTGAAATTCTTGTCTTTTTTTCTATGATTGCTGCAGGATTTCAGCAGCATATTCCAGCTGCACATTCCAGCTACTTTCCTGAAATTCTTCTCTTTTTTTCCTATGATTGCTGCAGGATTTCAGCAGCATATTCCAGCAGCACATTCCTGAAATTCTTGTCTTTTGTCTTCTACTTTCTTGTCCACATTGTCTACAAACAAACATATATATATATAAAATGGATAGGACACAAGGAATAATATGCATAGTATGTCCACAAGTGTCCAGCTGGATTTTGAGTGACAAATAGTGTCTGGGTGTGTATTATATATATATATACATATAGATATATATATATATATATATATATATATATATATAGATATAGATGTATATATATATATATATATATATATATATATATATATGTATAGATGCAAATTTTCCACACTTCTTCACTTTCCTCTCGGTCACTTTTATCCAACAATGTCAACCATCCACATTCCCTTTTACCCTTGTCACAATAAGTCAATTCAAATAAATTCCCAAATAACAATAATACAACTTATCCACATGTTGAGAAATTTATTCAATTAAATTGACTTTTAACCATAAATCCACATTTTTAGGTAAAAAGAGAGAAAATATCAAATCAACACATTTTTATTCCATTTTCCAAATAAAGTCAATTAATTCCCGAATAAAATGTGGTAAATTAGATGTGAATAACTCTATTTTTCTAGAGTTATCACACCCCCAAACTTAGGTCATTGCTCGTCTCGAGCAATGCTGCAGCAATGCAGAAGCAACCAAGAATATACATACCCAAATAAAAACTTTGTTCAGCAGTTTCAGCCAAACCTGGGACCAGTGATTTCAGAGAGAAAAATGCAAAATTCAAGTAGACATAATGTTCCAGCCTTAGTGAATAACCAAATATTAACTAACCCAAGTTCAAAGAATTTCCACTCCAGTGTGTGTGTGAATAGTCTTTCCTTTTTAATCTCTCATTCATAAGTCAACATATGGTAATCCTAAGGTTCATTTTGTATCCTCAAACTCAATCTATTACACCCCTCTCCACTAATGTAGCAAATTTAGCAATAAAGATCAAAGAAGTCTTAATTTGGTTGTAATGTAGGCTAGGGCTAAGGTAGGAAAAATATGGATAAAAAGTGGCTCAAAACTTAGTCCTAGTCTGCCATGAGCTTCTCCTCAATGCTATCACATCCCAAAAGAATTTTTTTTTCAGTGAATAAAAATGCTGCAGCAACACCAATGCTGCAGCAATTCTACAACATTTCTTTTTTTTAATCAAAATGCTGCAGCAACACCAATGCTGCAGCAATTTTACAACATTTCTTTTTTTTTTTGAATCAAAATGCTGCAGCAACACCAATGCTGCAGCAATTCTACAACATTTCTTTTTTTTATGTCACCCAAGGAGCATAAAAATTCACACCCTATTTCAGAAATACGTGCAACATTTAACCACAATCAACATATAACATTTGACCTCAAAGAAGCATAACACGTATTTCCTTTTTTTTTTCTTCTCTTTGTTCTTCTTTTTTTTTTTTAAAGTAACGAGGGCGCTTTCATTTTTTTACACATGTTTTCATACACATACCCTCAATACGTAGAGCATTATATCAGATGTTCAAATTTTCCTTAAATACCACTAACCCCAAAAAAATGATAATGCTGCAGCATTGAGCTGCGGCATTCCTATGTTCTCCTCATAGCATTCTTAGTATACCCCCAAACTTATGTTTAACAGTGTTCATTGCAGACTAAGATCAAGTTTAGGGAAAACAAAGAATGGATACATGCAAAACATTTAGGATAAGTGGCTATTTAATAAGGGTGTCAAGAAATTAGGCTTAGGCTCAACTTGGGTTAACTAAGGAAGCAAAATATATTAGGGTAAGCTATAAAGGCTCAAACGGTTCAAGAACATGCCTCAATCATTTCTTTAGTACCAAATCTACTAGGATTTCGCCTCAAGGAATATAACAAACGAGTCTAAAGATTCTGAACCTTCATACCAAAGCTAACTCTTTTTTTATAAACATGAAATTTCCAAGTAAGACTATGTGCAAAAGATAGGGAGTTGAAATAATTCTCACTTAGAGTCAACTAATACCTAATTATTCTGAAAGAAGGTACAAAGTCTACGAGAATGTACTTTTTTTTTAAGATATCATCATAAAATCGAGTCCCAAAAGTCTACGCTAATCCTGCTAAAACTAAGGTTCTAATGGGTCATATGAAAAATGCTGCCACATTCATGCAAACAGGTCTTCTATGCCAGATCAATCAATTTATAAGGCATCCTAAAACAGTTTTCAGACAAGGCATCTATGCATTCAAATAGATCACTCAGAATTTCAGCACAGAGGATGTTCATGCATTCAAAAGAAGCAGGAAAAATTTTGAAAATTAGCACCATTTTTGAACTTTTTGCCCTAAGAGGACACCCTCCCCCAAACTTAAAGGAAGCAATGTCCTCATTGCTTTAATTCAGATGGCAGGCAAAGCAATGTAACCAAACAGAACAAAACAAAACAAAAGGAGTCAAAACAAAACAAAATAAAACAAAAGACAAGTAAAGGTGTTCAAGACCTGCACAGTAGGCAATTGAAGTACAATCCCAAAAACATAAAAGTAAAGGAGGGTAAGGTTAAGAACTACTCCCGTCTCGATGGGAGTGCATCAAGGGGTGATGATGACATCGTCATCCATTCTGTTGGGATCCTCCTCAGGTAGGAGTTTGGTCGGGAAACAGGGCCAAGGATTTCCAGCACGTTATGACATTGATTGATATGACATAACAACATTTGTTTCTTTTTCTATATTTTGTTATTTCGTTATTGTTTTATTTTCCTTCTTACCCTTAGTTAGTCGAATAAGTGTGGGGTAAGAGTTCTTTGTTCTGTTTTTATTTCTTCTTGTTTGCAAATAAGTGTGGGGTGATTTAGATATGCATGAACATTGAGGACAGTGTCAGACTTAAGTGTGGGGTAGCAGTGTACAGTGCACTGTAGTAGAAAAGTTTTGCATGATTTTTGCACGTTTTCCCCGTATTTTCACACCCTTCCAAAAAATTTTTTTGAAACTTTTTCATTCTTTCAGACTTCAAAATGCAGTATGATTGGTAAAACATTGCTGATGTCTATGATATGCGTGTAGAATGTTATGATCAGTAGGAGACAATGTGATGACTATCTTGAACTTATTGATTAGGAATAGGGAATTCCTGATAATTGAGCACAACTTAGTTTGGATTAGAGACCTCAGCCAATTACCTTTTCAAAACTTAACTAGATAAGATTAGATCAGTTGAGGATGTATTGGCAATTAAAATGATTAGATGAGGCTCTGAGCTGAAAGTGAAAAGAAAAGAAAGAGAGTTAATTAAATAGGGTAGTTTGCTAGCGGCCTTTGCTACTCGAGCACCACTCCTTAGGGGAACTTAAAGCCTGATGCCCTAATGTCGTGTAGGTCTGGGAGTCATCGGAGTGGGACTCGCTACATGGGTAGTTAAAGTTGACGTGTTAAAGCAGACCCAAAATACCCTGAAAAATCTATAAAAGAGAAAAATCAATAAATGCTAAATAATTAAAAATCTAATCACCAAGGCTTAGAACTCAGAAAGTTGTCTGTTGTTAGTATGTCTAGCGACAGGTCGAAGTGTTATCTGGTAGTAGTTAAGATGAGAGTATATTGTGTTGACTATCTGGTCTAGACTAGTACACACACTACACATCAGGAAGACCTTGTGACTGAGAGAAGAGTTCAATCTAGTTGTTAAGTTGTTAAACCTGCTTGATCATAATAATCTACTAGAGACATTTGAGACCTTGTCATAGCAACCTAATCAGTCAGACCTGTGTTGTAAATTGTCTGAATAATTTTTGGGATAGAAACATGACTAGAAAATTTAAGTGACTGCACATATGATTTAAAATCACTAACTTCAGGTAGACTTTGCTTGAGGACAAGCAAAAAGCTAAGTGTGGGGTTATATGATATGCATAAATCATATCACATTTTTAGCATATTTTTAGGCATAATTTAGGGTGAAATTGATGGTAAATCAGTCTTAATTGATTGTTATTAACTCAATTTCACAGTTTTTGTAATTTTGGGAGTGTCAGGTGAAAAGTAGAAGAAAATGACAAATTTCGGGGCAAAAATGTGATTTTCAGAAGTTCGAAAGTCGGGGTGGGCGTCCTGACCTGGTCAACAGGCCGGGACGGGTGTCCCAATCCAAGACGGGCGTCCCGAGCCGCAGTTTAGAGTCGCATATCGAATTTCTGAGAGAAATTCACTCTAGAAAGCTGCTATAAATACCCAAGACCTTCCTCAGTTGAAATCATTCCTCTCCACTCGATCTGAGTCATTTAGTGACTTCAAGTATACAGTTTTCCATAGTATACAAGTTACTTAGAGACTCAGGTTTCAGTATAAGTTTCTTTTTATTTCTAGATAGTGTCTCGTGTTCTTTATTTCTGAGAGTTAGTCTCAGATCCTAGGATACGACTAGATAGGTTCGTTTCTGGTATTCATAGAATACCCGGGATCTTGTTAGGAGATCCTAAGAGGGCTCTAGGCATTCGAAGAGTCAGTCAACAAGGCTGGGCTTAAGCTGGGTATTAAGGTAAAGTCTAGCTACTAGGCTGAGGAAGCGTCCTCCGAAGGTTCTGTCTAGCAGAGTCGGGTCGAGCAGTCCAACATATACAAGCAGTTGCTCCATCGGCGAGACTAAGTAAAGGGTGAATTCTTTATGGCATCAGTCCCCCTGACCCTCTCTTTATATGTCTGTACTGTGTTCGTCCAAATATTGATTATGTTTATTGGATTATGATTTTATGAGTATTCGTTATACATGTTGAAGTTCTTTATGATTTTCTGGAAATGGCCACCAACTTAATATTCATTATGTCTGCATGTCTAATGTAGTTTCTTTTAAACTAAATGTAGGGTTATAGACAATTCCTAACCACGGTCTAATCATAACCTGTTTAGTTTAACAGACATCAATTTAGGACTTTCCCGTTGGAAAGCATTAGTGTCTGCCATATTAGATGAAATAACCTACAGAACACCATGTTTATTAGAGTAGTCTAAGTAGGCTGAGTTTGTGTGTTTATGCCGGCGTTAGGGCGAGTGGCATGATCCCCGAAGTGACATAGGGCTTTCATGGAGTAGGGTCGTCATTAAGGTAGGGCGGTTTATCAGGTAACTCAGATGTGGTACACCTTTAGACTCAGTACATAGTTGCAATCCAGGCCAAGACATGTCTAAAATACTCGAAGATAGGTCAATCAACATGTAGGAACAGTATAACATAGAATCAGGACATTATCTTCGAGTACCAAGACATTGTCTAAAATACTCGAAGATAGGTCAATTAACATAAGAGTTAGGGTAAGAGGATAGTTACTACTAAGCCGTTTCTACTTCCCTAGGAGTACGATATTTAATTTAAATAAAATCATAGATACTTTCCAACAGACTAGCTACATGATAGGTACTATGCCTTAGGTTCTGACTGATTAAGTGACAGCATAGAGACTAAACGTGACAATTAGTCAATCTAAGTCCTTAATTACTCATAATCAACATAGGGTAAAACAACACCTATTTTAGCATATCAGTCGGAAGCACATCACTACCCCATTTCTAGTCATCCTCAAATATGCTCCTCTTCCCCTTCTTTTGCTGCATTATCTCTTGCATTGTTGCATAGCCGTCTAGGTCATCCCGATCCTTCAATTTTACACACGCTTTGTCAACATCATTTTATTTCTTGTAATAATATTTGAAACAGTTTTTGTCGTTCTTATCCACTTGGAAAATATTCCAAAATACCGTTTAATGCATCATTAACTTTTACTACATTGTCATTTGATATTGTGCATAGTGAATTTGGATACCCTTCCAGTGGTCATCATTATTTTCTTTTATTTTTTATGATTTTCACCAAATTGTTTATGGAATTTTTCTATTTCTCAAAAATCTCAATTTCCTTCAATTTTTATTAAATTTCATGCCTATATTGCTTCTCAATTTGAACGAGACATTAAAAACTTCCAATGCGATAATGGTAAGGAATTTGATAATGGTATTTTGCACCTATTTTGTGTTTCAAATGGTATTAATATTCGTTTTTCTTGTCCATATACTTTTCCTCAAAATGGAAAAGTGGAGTGTAACCGCACAATAAATAATATTATCTGCACTCTCCTCTCTCATGCCTTTATTCCATTCTCTTTTTTGTTTCATGGTCTACAAATGGTAACTTATCTTTTAAATATTCTTCTTTCCAAAACATAAAATTTTATTACACCCACACAATGTCTATACAGTAAAATTTCATCATACTCTCATCTTTGTATTTTCGAAAGTCTATGCTTTCTTTTATTCCTTCCCCATCATGTCACAAATTACAACCTCACTCTAACCCGTGTGTTTTTTTAGGATATCCTTCAAATCATGGAGGTTACAAGTGTTATGATTTATCACTTAATAAAAATTTTATTTCACGCTACATACTATTTGAGGAATCTGTTTTTCTATTTTTCAAGTATAACAATTCTGATTTTGCTAATTTTTCTCTTGTGCAGTCCTCCCGTCATCAGCCCATGCCAATTTTTGATGATTTTCCTTCTTTGGTCCAACTCACTCATTTAGGCCAAGCCCAAGCATCATCTTCCTCTAATCCTTTCCACTTCCACTTCAGCTCGGTCAACCCCACGTCTTCCCAACTGGTCAGCCCAACATCTCGGGCCAACTCCTATTTTAGGTCGACCATGGCCCATCTGCCATGTTCCTCTCAAAATTCTAGTCCACCTCATTTTTCTTATGGGCCAGTCACGACCCATCTACTAGTTGCATCTCCAAATTTCATTCTACTACATTTTCCCTCTGGTTAGTCCACTCCGCCTCTCGCCAAAATTCATCCTCTCCTCAAATGGTCACACGGGCTTAACATAGTATTTTTACACACACAAATTTATTGAATCTTCACACCTCTTCTTCCACTGTATCTCCATTACCTACAATCCCCTCCATGCTCCCATGATTCTAATTGGAAATTGGTCATGAAAAATGAGTTTGATACTCTTATTGAAAATAAGACGTGGAAACTTGTGTCACGTCCTCCTAATGCTAATGTTATTCGAAATTTATGAATTTTCAGGCAAAAACTGAGTCTGATGGTTCTTTTGAGAGACATATAGCTCGTCTTGTGGATGATGGTGTAGGGTAGCAGACTGACATTAATTGTGGTGCTATTTTCAGTCCAGTGGCCAAACTACCCTCAATTCAAACGGTTCTTAGTCTTGCACTTTCTAAATCCTAGTGTATTCATCAGTTATGTGTGAAGAACGCTTTTCTCCATAACAATCTCTCTGAAACAGTTTGCATGCACCAACCTCCAATATACAATTTTCCTCATCACCTACTCATACTTTGATAGCTTACACTTATGCTGATTGAGGTAGTTGCTTAGATACCCTTTCGTTCCAATTCAAGTTATTGTGTTTACCTTGGTGATAATCTAATTTCTTGGGTTGCAAAATGCCAACCAACATTATATCGCTCTAGTACTAAAGCTGAGAATCATGGCATCACTAATTGTTCTTCTAAAACTTGTTGGCTTCATAATTTTCTTTTAGAGCTACATTGCCCTATCACGAAAGCCACTCTTGTCTATTGTGGCAATGTCAATGCCGTTTATCACTATGATAATCCAATTCAACGTTAACGTACAAAGCATATTGAGATGGACATCCATTTTGTTCCTAAGAAATTTTCCTATGGTTAAGTTCGTTTTCTTCATGTTTCATTTTGTTATCAAATTGCTAATATTTTTTACTAAGCGACTTCCACAATAATTATTTTCTGATTTCCCCGAGATAGTCTCAACGTTCGTTTTCTTCTAGTTTCCACTACGGGGTGTATTAGATAGATATTATCTTTAGAAATATCTTTTTGATATATTGTATATAAATTTTATGATTTCATGTTTATTCTTATGATTTGTTAGAATCATGAGAATATTTACATATTTGTAATATTGACTGATTTGTATTTATATCTTGGTACATAATACCATACGATCACGAATTATATTCCTACAAAAGATCTTTATCCATTTATATGAGAAAAAAGAAGGGGAAAAAAACTATGGGTAGAAGAATTGAGATAAAGAAGATCCAAGACAACATAAAATCTCAAGTAACTTTTTTCCAAATGTCATGCCACTTTAATTAAAAGGGCTTATAAAATCTCAGTTATTTGTGATAAAAATATATCTAAGTTTATGACAATTGATACATGAGGTCCACAAGTCCAAAATAAAATAAAATAAAATGTTAACAATAATTACCTAAAGAAAATTCTCTTCTTTAATCATGTAACTATTTATATTTTTTGGAATTGATTTAAATTTTTATTTTTATTTTTTAAAAAAATACTTATGCGATTTTTGTCTTTATATCTCAAACTCACGTCATAAGTTAGGTGCTTACCATCTAAACAACGATTTCTTGACTAAATTTTTAATTTTAAATAAATTATTCTTTTATTAAATACAATGGAATTATATATATTTTTATTATTATTTCCTCCATTTTAGTGCATCTCTTTCCTTCTTCCTTTCATTAAGCTCACGAATGCTATCCCGAATAGCTAGCATTCTTCTCCCAATTTCTTCAGGATCTATGCGAGGCATGCGTTCCCAGAAGAGACCCATAAGTTGATCCTGCTAGAGCTTGGCGTTTGCCATTCGTTGGATTTCTTGATCTATTTGAGAAAGTCTTGATACAATAGCTGGATCCATCTCCCTTTGATTTTCTAAATAGAGAAAGAAGCTTCTATTTTCTATTTATAGGCGTTAGATGTAAAAAATACAATATTTTAATAAAATAAAAAATTTATGCATATTTTAAATTTAACAAACTAAAATATCCTTTGATTAAATATTTCTTTTAATAAAAATTATGAATAAATATAACTTAGTCAATACAACTTAGTTTAGTTGGTAACCCCCTCACTCATGAAATTCATAAAAAGAATTTCAAAAATATTTAATAAAAAAAAATCCCTCTCCATTAAGATGAGTTTAAAAGGAAAAAGTGAGTATTATTTTCTTTATATATATTGTAATATCTCATGCGTTCCACCTGTAAAGAATATATTTTGTCACTTATTACAAAATTAAATGGATTAGACATAATATTTTCTTTATTTTGTGACAGTCAATAGTTACTAAGTATATTAATGGGTCATTTTTCATTACCTTTTCTTAAAAAAGAAAGATATGTATCTATCTCTGTTATAAAAAAAAGAGAAGAAAAAAAAATTATGGGTAGAAAAATTGAGATGCAGAAGATCCAAGACAACATAAAATATCAAGTAACTTTTGTTAAACGGCGTGCTAATTTAATTAGAAGGATTTATGAAATCTCGGTCATTTGTGATATCCATATTGCTTTTCTTGCTGTTCTAGTCAATAAATTCTCTAATCTATACATTTTTAATCATAAATTCTTTTTGTTCGCGGTTAAATAGTGCAAAAGATAAAAAAATAAAAAAAGTAATAATGTGTATAATTAATTTCTTTCCTTAAAAAAAAAGGTAAATTTTCATAATCAAATTACAAATGCATTAATTTTCAATTTATCACGAGCATCTCGGCCTCTCATTCCCCGTTTACTTTAAAAAGGTTCTTCAAAGTATATCATGTGTAGGGCTGTTAACGAGCCGAGTCGAACCGAACATCAGATAATTAGAGTTTGTTTGTTTATTATTCGAGCTCTGTTTGAGTTCGCTCGTTAAACATTTCGAATAGAAAAAACTGTTCGAATTTGTTTGATTAATTTTTTTATTGTTCGAATTCGAGCTCGGGTTCGCTCGATTAATTTAAAAAAATTTTAAAATTTAAATTTAAATTTAAATATTAATTTTGTTTTTCAAATTTCAAATTTATAAAATAAAAAAAATAGAATTTAATATTTAACTATTTAATAATAAAAAAAAAGATTCTTTGAAAGAGTAATCTAAATATAATGTATAAAATAAAAACAAAACATGGAATAAACATGGCTACTTATCTCTTTCAAATATTATATATATATATATATATATATATATATATATATATATATATATAACAATTCAAATAAAATCTGATAGCAATGAAGAATAATATAATTTTTAAAATTTAAAATATCAAACAAATATAATCTAATTATCTCAATAAAATAAAATAAATAAAATAAAAAATTAATATACTTACCTTTAAACTTATTTTTTCAGTTGAGTCTGGAGTTTGAGAAAGTAAAGGAAAGAGAACGATTAACTTTTTAAGGTTTGTATAGAAAGAAAGTTGATTGAGTTAGAACTCAAAAGTCTTTTTATGGTTATGAGAGAAATAAATTGCTTTAGCATTTTGAAGAATGTTGGGAGAAGTTGAATCATCTCTAGAAATTAGAAAAAAAAATTAAAATAAATCTGTAATTTTAATATTAAATATTATTTTTAATAATATATATAAATATTTATAATTTGTTCGCGAACGCTCGGTATGTTCGCGAACAATGTTTGAATAAGCTTGAAATGTAATCGAGCTTAAAATTTTGTTCGGTGTTTGTTTGTTTAATAAATAAACGAGCTCGAACCGAGTATAAACGAGCTCAAACGAGCTTTGTTCGCGAACAGTTCGGCTCGTTAACAGCTCTAATCATGTGTATCCACCAGAGAAGTTTAAATATCATACTTTTTATAAAAAAAATATTTAAAATAAAAATATATGTAGATTTGTGGAGGAATGAAATTCTAAAAAAATATTAAAGGTTTTAACTTGTATTGTTATAAACAAAAAGTTAGATCTCACGAATTTAAAATGTATCATTAATTAAAAAGTTTTAAATTCTTATTTAATAACAACTAAGAGATTTTCTAATACGTAATGTGAGACTTAAGTCACAACACATCCTTCTATTGTGAATATCGTGCTAATAACGTGTTTATTATAAACAGTTCAGTGATGTTGTCACTTTTTACCTACTTTATTTGGGCATCACGATTTTAAAATGCGCAGAATTTCATGCCTTTTCAACAAATTTAATTTTTTCAAAATAATGGGAAAAATATGTGTGGGAAATTTTTTTCCAGCGCGCGCAACTTGAACCTCATTTAATTAGGAACTAAAGTGACTAATGATCATTAATAAATTACAAGAAAAGAAAAAAGCAAATTTGAATCTTTCAATATTTTAATATCATTAATCTTAACATTTCAAATGAATGCAAAAGATAAGAATAAAAAAAATTAATAAAAAAAAAGAAATATTGACTAAATGTGATTTCTTTCTTTAAAAAAAAAATTGTAAATTTTTATAATAAAATTACAAAAATAACATTAATTTTTCAATTAATGACAAGCATCTTCACCTCTCCACCTCTCCGCTCCTGTTAACTTTAAAAAATTTCTTTAAAATATATTATGTGTACATACTAGACAATATATTTTTTTTTAATGTCATATTTTTCACCTGAAATATTTTTTTTAAAATAAATTAAATTGAAGTCCACGAGAATAACAAAAGAAAATACATCAAATGTTAACGACGAAAGAAAATTCTCTTGTTGAATCACTTAACTATTTATATTTTTTCGAATTGTTTTAATTATTTGATTTTAAATAAATTGATATTTTATTTATTTATTATTTTACAAATTAATCATGTTGGTCAAAATTTACTAATATTTAATTATTTTTGGCATATAACCCCTATATTCATTAAATTTAAATGATATTTTTCTCATTTCACATATTTTTAGCACACTTATTATAATTAGAAATATTACTTTATTAACATTTTAATTTAAAATATCAATATATTAAGTTTTAACTTTCGTAAATAATTTTGATAATAATCTTACTTATATATATATATATATTAAATTCTTGAATTTGGGCTTTCGACTCCATACCACAACTATGAACCTCATAACATAAACATCAAATTTGTTATTCGATGTAACACAAAAATATTTAAAGTTGATAATGATATTTTTTGTGTATCTTTATATTTTTGGACAAATTCATAATATTTCATAATGTAAAACAAATATCACATAAATTGTTTTTCAAAATATATATATATATATATAATATATATATATATATATATATATATATATATATTATAATATTATTAAATTTATTACAATCGTCTTCTTCTTTATCTCTTTATCTTGTAAAAAGAATGAGACAAATATATCCGAACATAATACACTTATTTATTTCAAAATTAGAGTTAGAAAGAAAAATCTACTCTTAGAGATTGAATGTAAAATAAGAATTTTTTTTAAAAAAAGAGTTATTGTGTAATTAACATTATTATTATTAATCAGAACGGTTGAAAGGTATAATGTTTAATCTTAAATACAAAGAACCAAAATGTGTCAAAAAAACTTGTAAAAAAAAAAAAAAACAAACATATATAGATATATATATCATCACACACCAAGCGTTATGAAAAATCCCACATAAATACAAATTTGCATAAACCAATGAATTATATGATCATGACACACAACCATATTATATATATATATATATTCAGTTCTAGAGAACCCTCTAAGTACTTTTGCTTTACTCTCTTTTCTTCATTAAAATCTATGGCATCCGGGGAAGAAGATCGACCATGGCTCATCGTCCAAATCAGTTGTTCCTAAAAGAATCAATGGAAACATGCAAAGTATATATATATGTATTGGTGTTTGGATTTATTTTCCTTCATTAATTTTGAAACCCTCTTTAGAGATCAAAGTTGTGTTGGGAAAAGTAGGAGAAGAAAGACATTTAAAGATGTTTGCATATAATTTATATATTATATCTGTGTGTGTATGTATATATATAAATGCCATTAGAGGTGCTGTTTGTATTTTTTCTTTATTTCATGCCCTTTTCTGGCTTGACTTTTTCATCTTTAATTTGGTATGTAATGAATTTATGATCTTGTAATATATTTAAAAATAATTAAATATTATATTATTGTGGAATAATTTTAACAATGATAATGTGTACCATATTCATGGTTAGAGACATGTAAAAAGATTGTAATAAATTTAATATTTCATTTAATAGATTCTTATTTATTTTGATTCAAGAATTGTTGCAAATATTGTAGAAAATTCTTTACTTGGCTTCACAAAATCTAATCGATCCACAATTTGCTTGGTAATCTCCCTCTCTCTCTCTTCTCTCTCTCTCTCTTATATATATATATATATATATATATATTATATTGATTCTGAACGAATCTGTCAAGGGTAAAAAGTAATTTAGGGTGCCGGAAACTCGGAGAGCTCCGTAGTTGGGATTGCTAAGAAGGCTTTGTGGATGGTTGAAGTAAGAATTTCTGAGGGAGCGAAGTATGGCTCTCTGGAGGTGATACTTCACCGGGCGTCTTGGTACTTCGGGAAAGCACACTTAGCGTCTGATAAGCCTGCAAAACAAGTAGGTTCGATGGGGAGTTTGTACCCCGTAAACTCTCCGATGCTTAAGTCAGTAGAGTGTTTATGTTGATATCTGGCAATTAGGAAAAGATATTTACCTTATCTTCAGATCTCTCTTTTATAGGAGTTTGATAATGATTGTACCGTTATGGTTCTGGACAGTTTCGAACGTTACGGGTAACGGATTTCCGTTTTAACCGTTTAGGGGTAACGAAGTATAAATGAGGGAGTAAATATGTAACGTCCCCACTTTATGAGGCCCATAAAGTGGTATTTATGTCACCATGGGGGTTTTCTTGGCCCACGGATCAGTTACGGTCCTTGGTGGAATTTATGTCAGTTCAGTGGCCCCTCGTCGAAGTATCGAGAAGCAAAGTGGAAGATACTTCGGCGTAATGTCGACACTTAGCAACTTTTGGATGCTGGAATGGTTAAGGTTTCTGACGGGGACTAGCTGTCTTTTCGACTAGCTGCCTTTTCGTTTGCCTTCAGTCATAAATGTCAGAATGTCAGCCGGCAGAAAGCTTTTATCTTCCCAATGTCTTGATTCTGGTAAGTAATCATTGCAGAGACTTCCTCAAAGCATTTTAGTTTCTTCCTTCCCCTATATTTTTCATTTACACTTACTTGCATAACTTTTTTGCCATTAACGCTCTGAAGATTCCTCTGTTTTCTGATATCTTCATCTTTTTTCCTTCGATTTTCTTCTCGGATTCAGACATTTAAAAAGGTAAGCTTTGTCTGTTTATGGCTTTGGGTTTAATACTGTGTGGGTTTAAACTGTTTTCTTTTTTTTCTTTTGGGGATGGTATTGGTTCTGCATTTTCGTAGGATTTGAGGGGTTTAGGATGTTAGTTTCGGGTAGCTTTATACTTGCGTGGGGTTCTAAATATTGGGCTTCCATTCGCAGGTAGGATATGGCTGCTCAAAGAAACAATGATAGGGAGGTTGAGGATTTAATGGATGAGGGTTTTGGGAGTTCTCGGCCTGTTCGTCCGAAGGTTACAGTAGCAAGGAGGGTGGCCCGAGGTGAAGTTCCCATAGGAGTTCCTTTTCAGCCACCCATGCCTGGTCACCCTCCATCCGATTTTCCCTTAGGTAGAAATAGGATTACTAGAGAACAAGCTGTCTCTTTTGCCCGTAAATATAGTCTTGACCCTAGAATTTATAGAGTTTTTGTTGAGCCTTTAGCTGGAAAGATGTCTCTTTATCACATTCCTGTTCCCCTGGCCCATTTTGAAGTGGGGTTCCATTTCCTATGGACCCTGCTTTTGCAGATTTCTTGATTTTTGCTCGAGTCCAACCTGGGCAGGTTCATCCGAACACTGTCAGTACTGTGTTTTGCTTTATTTGTCTTTGTCGTCGTCTCGGCTTTGAATTAACTGACAACATCCTTAGTATGTTTTTCTCTTCACTTCGGATGTCTGACAATACCCTTTCTATTCGCCCCCGTAGGAATAAAGTCTTGCTCTTCGATTCTCCTCCCAATAAAGTAGACTTTAAGGAAAGATGGATGTTAGTAGAGTCTCGTGTTGGTTTTCCTTTCCGCCCATCTGTTAATGAAAACTTCCAATGGCCTCAAATCCAATATCCTTCCACCCTTAGCCACTCTGAGAAGTCTTTTTTAGAGATTATTACTCGAGACCTAGGGGATGATGGTCAGAAACAGACCCGAGTGTATTCCTCAGCGGATTTACTTAGTGAGTCTAGCTTGAAATTGTGTGGAATAGGGCCTGGTTTGTCGGAGAGGAAAAAGGAGTTAGGCTTCGCGGAGGAGAAGCCTAATGAGGACTGGACCATACACCCTGGGGGTGTTTTTTCTTTTCAGTGTGATGCATGTTCTCTTGCTCGGGGTTGTCGAACTGGCAAGGGTATAATTTGTATACTTCTCCCTTTCTTGCTTTCCTCTTACTTCGGTATTGACTTCTTGTTGTATTTGCAGGTCCAACTATGTTTAAGACGCTGTGGGGAGATCGGGAGGAGGAAAGAGATGTGCGCCAGACCCATTTAAACTCCTTACCCCAGTTTCCTCCTCGTCTTATAGATCGGGGTGCTGCTGGTGACACTCCACTTACCTACCCTTCCTCGGCTGAGACTTCCAAAAGAGGTAAGGGGGTGAGTAGACCCCGGGAAGAAGTAAGGGAAGAGGTAAGGGGTAGGACTCCACATTCTGCCCCTGAACCTCATCGGGGTGCTACCCCGAAGGTGGGGGAGGACGAAGAGCAACTTCGTCCTCGTCAAAGACGAAGGGTCTCACCTCGGCCACTTGTTGAAGATTTGCCTACTTCTCCCCCAATTTCACCTTCTGCCGAGGACGTGCTGGATGCAGTTCCATTGGCAGCTCGCATGGCTTCTGGGTCCACCCGGCTGAGCCTTCTCCAGCTGATGACTTAGGGGATGCTCCCGCGGCTGAACTTGAGGTGAGTTCGAAGTCCCCCGGTCCGTCTTGGCTTCAACCGGGATTCGAGCTGCCCACCGAAGAGGAGGGCTTTAAGTCCTTGGCCTTGGAGATTTCTGAGAGGACTCCGCCTCTCCACAACCTTCGATTCAACAACCCCTATGTTGCGGCTTTGGTGGGCGGAGCTATTTTGGAGCGGGCTCATGATCCGGAAAGCTTAGCCGGAATGAGCGAGATGGGAGTGGAAGAAGCTGCCAATCGCATTGGGGCTTTGTTTGCTCGGGTAAGCTCTTTGGTTTATTTCTTCTCCTTGGGATAGTTTCTGACTTGTTTCTTTTTGTAGGTTTCTTCTTTAGTTCTTCATGTGTCTAGGTCCCGAGCAACGAAGCAGACTGAGCAAGCGGCAGCTGATGCAGAATGGCAAACTGTCAACGAGCCTTGACTACTTTCGTTGGAGCAAGAAGTGAATAAGCAAGCTGCACTTATAGAGTCGCTTAATTCTGAGAAGCAGTATTTATCCAACGAGGCAGAGGAGGTGAGAAGGTTGTTGGCTGGTCTGAAGGCGCGGACTTATGACTTGAAAGTTGCCAATGACAAGCTGCAAGTTGAAAACACTAAACTGAACTCGGCTAGAGATGAAGCTGTTGTTAGCCGACTTTCCCTGCAGGAGGAGCTTGACCATTGTCGCTCAGAGGAGTTTAAAAAGAAAATCATTGACAATTTTAAGAGCTCCCCTGAGTATCAAGCAGAGATTAATCGTGAAGCGGTTCTTTTCTGGACAAGGGATGTGTTCATATCATTAGGCAACTACATCCGTATTTTGAATATAAGTCTGTTCTCCTTCAAGCCTTCAAATCCAATTTTGACAATAACTTTTGCCGCCAAGGAGCAAACTTCGTCCCGTTCACTCCTGAGGAGTTAGAGGCGCTTCGGGAAAGGGATGAAAGGAAAGGAAACCCTTTTTGGACCCCACCTCAGCCTTCTTCTCCTACTTTCTAGGATTTGTTGGGCGAAGGACCCAGTTCTGCTGCCCCGGGCTCCAGCTCTGCTGCCCCATAGACTTGTAATAATTTTTGTAAATGTTGAAATGTGAGTTTCCTTCAATACTATGATTTTTTACCAAGTATTGTTTATTTCAACACTTCGGCTCTGTGCACACTTCTTCAGGAATTCCATAGTAATAAAATTTACCAAGTAAAATCTGACTTCGAACCATGATAACTCCATCGCAATAAAATTTACCAGGTATAAATTTGAACTTGATACTTCGTAATAGACACTGCCTTCAAACTTTATTGTTTGACTTTATACTTCGTAACAATCAGTATTTTCCTCAAGTGTTTAACGTGATTCCTGGTAGCCAAAGATTACTTTGTACTTCAGAACTCCGAGTATGCTTTTAACTCGGTGTTTTATGAACAATTTTCCAAGCCTTGACTTGGTGCTTCGTAACCACGACCTTTCTCGTGGATTTCTTCCAAGCCTTAGCCTGGTAATTCGTCACCACGACCCTACTCTCGAGTTTTAGTGTCTTTCAAGATCGTGCTCGAATTTAGACTTGAATAATAATTGAGATCGTGCTCGAAGTTAAATTTGAATAATAAATTTCACTTTTGGAAATTCAATAACTTGCCTTAATGGACGATTTGATATTCAGGACAAAGTTTGCCCAAATGTATTTCATACAAAGTACCTTTTTAGGTGATTTACATGCCACAGATTTGGGAGAAGAACGCCATCCTTGTTCATGAGTTTGTAGGTGCCGGGTCTTACTTCATGTTTCACGAGGTACGGGCCTTCCCAATTTGGGGTCAGCTTGTTTGCTTGTATGTGTCGTGTCGTGCCTTCAATTTTCCGAAGTACCCAATCTCCGACCTTTATGGGTCGTTTGAACAACCTCTTGTCATGAACTTTTTTTGTCTTTTCCTTGAATGATTGTGACCGTAGGCGGCTTGCTATTCTTCTTTCCTCTAGTAGGTCTAGCTCTAGACTTCTTCTTTCTTTGTTGGCATCTTCGTTGTACATTGCTACTCTGGCTGTGGGCAATGCCACTTCTGTTGGTGCTACTGCTTCTAATCCGTACACCAAGGCGTTGGCCATTTCTCCGGTGGGGCCCCTAGTCGAAGTGCGCACTGTCCATAGAGCGGTGTTCAATTCATCAGCCCATTTGTTAGATTTTCCTTCTAAATTCTTCCTTAGTGCTGCTAACACCAATTTATTGGCAGCTTCTACCTGTCCATTCCCTTGAGGGTGTGCTACAGATGACTTTCAGTGTTTGATGTGCAACAATTGGCATTCTACGGTGAACTTTGCTGAAAATTGCACTCCGTGATCCGTAATAACTGCCCTTGGTATTCCGAAGCGGCATAAGACCTGTTCTCGGAAGAACTTAGAGACATTTTCCTTCGTGGGATGTGTGAGGGCTTTCGCTTCAATCCATTTCGAAAAATAGTCCACCGCTACGACCAAATATTCACATCCATTCTTTGTCCTTGGGAACTTTCCCATTAAATCCATACCCCACATGTCGAATGGCCAGACTGCCACTACCGGGGTTTGTTCAATCGAGGGTAGTTGAGGAATAGTCCCGAAAATTTGATAAGTTTCACATTTTTTAACATATTTCCTGGCATCCTCCCTGAGTGTCGGCCAATAATATCCTTGGTTGATTACTCGTTTGGCCAGAGCTCGGGTCCCTAGGTGTCCTCCACACACTCCTTCGTGTATTTTGGCTAACAGGTCGTCAACTTGAGACGGAGGGATACAACGAAGTAGAGGCCTTGTGAAAGACCGTCTGTATAATACGTCGTCGTGAATTGTGTATCTTGCAGAATGTCTTTTGACTTGTCGTGCCCGGGTAGTGTCGTCTGGCAGAGTCCCATGCTGGATAAAGCTTTTTATTTCTTCATCCCAGCTTGCCGAAGTAGGGCGTAGGCACTGGATAGTTTCGGGTTCAACATCCGTGGATGTTATTTCGATAGGAATGTCCTCCTCATTGGGCGTTTCTCCTAATGCGATCTTTGCCAGTCTGTCTGCTTGCTGGTTGTCTTTCCTGCTGATCAGGGACAGCGAGAAGGAAGTAAATTTATCTTTCCAATCTCTAGCCTTGTCCACGTAAGACTGTAATCCTTCTGATTACACTGCGTAAGTCCCTTGGACTTGATTCACCACCAATTGTGAATCGCTGTATACTTTAAGGGATCTGATGTTTGCCTCATGGGCCCATTCTAATCCTTTCAGCAGTGCTTCGTACTCTGCCTAATTGTTTGAAAGTTCAGGCCTTAATTTAATGGCCCACATTTCTGAGTACTCTTTGTTCGGTGATGTCAAGACAAGTCCAGCTCCGACTCCACTGGAGTTTACTGCTCCATTGACATTCAGCTCCCATGGCCCTTTTGTAGGCTCGGCCATCTCCAAGCTGCCTTCCGTGAACGAGCCTTCTGCCAGGAAATCTGCCAGGGCTTGTGCTTTGATGGTTGTGCGAGGTTTGAATGTGATATCTTGCCCGCACAGCTCAATAGACCAGCGCAGCATTCTTCCAGACTGGTCCAGCTTATGAAAGACTTGCTTTAGCGGAGCATTAGTGTAGACCACGATAGGATGAGACTCAAAGTAGGGTCTCAATTTCCGTGCGGAAACAACTAAAGCATATGCTAACTTCTCAATATTAGAGTACCTAGACTCCGCATCGTTTAAAACTTTGCTGACGAAGTATACAGGGTGCTGCTTCGTCCCATCTTCCTTGATTAGAACCGACGCCACAATCACATCCGAGAATGCTAAGTATAAGAAGATTACTTCTCCACTGTTCGGAGGCCGTAGCAGAGGAAGATCTAGAAGATAATCCTTCAAACTTTTCCAGGCTTGACTGCATTCCGGAGTCCAGACAAAGTTATTATTTGAATTCTTCAAAGCTTTGAAGAATGGGAGGCACCTCTCTGCCTATTTTGAAATAAACCTCCCTAATGTCGCGATGCATCCATTCAGCCTTTGGATGTCTTTGACACATTTGGGCTCAATAAGCCGGGCTATGGCCTCCAATTTCTCCGGGTTAGCTTCGATCCATCGTTCAGATGTCATGAAGCCTAGAAACTTGCCGGATTTTACCCCAAACGTGCACTTCGTAGGATTGAGCTTGAGGTTGTACCTCGCCAGGTTGGAGAAGTTTTCCTCTAAGTCCTCCAAGTGTGAAGTGACGTGGTTGGTTTTAACCACCATGTCATCTACATATGCTTCTATATTCCTTCTGATTTGGCTTCAGAGGATATAATTCATCATTCGCTGATAAGTCGCCCCTGCATTCTTTAATTTGAAGGGCATGACATTATAGCAGTAAATGGCCCCTACAGCTCGGAACGAGGTATGTACCTGATCACTGGGCTTCATTTGTATTTGATGATACCCGGAAAAAGCATCCATGAAGCTCAGGTACTCATATCCCGTTGTTGAGTCCACCAGCTCGTCGATTCGAGGTAGCGGGTAGCAATCCTTGGGGCAAGCCTTGTTGAAGTCCGTGTAGTCTACGCACATTCTCCATTTGCCGGTAGACTTTTTGACCATTATCACATTGGCGAGCCAAGTGGGGTATTTTATCTCGCGAATGAATCCCGCTTACAAAAGCTTATTTACTTCTTCCTTCATGCCTTGTATTTTATCTTCGCCAAATTGTCTGGACTTTTGTTTGATTGGGCGGTATGTTGGGTCTATATTCAAGGCATGCTCGGCAACTGAGGTGTCGATTCCGGGCATATCCTATGTGCACCATGCGAAGCTCTGTTGATTCTCTTTGAGAAATTTGATGAGGTCTTGCCTGAGTTGATCTGGCATGTCTCTCCCGATTTTGATGAGTTGTTTAGGATAGTCGGGATTTATTTCCACCTCTTCATATTCTTTACTCCGTGATATTTCGGCGCCTGGGTTGCAATTTTGTTTTTCCATGTCTCCTTGCATCCTTAGGTCGCGATCCTCTGTCACTACATTGACCCTTTCGACTTTGTCGGGAGAGTCTCTTTTTCTCTTTATTTTCATTATCTGCCCTAACAAACTTCGTGGGCTGCTTCGTACAAATCACACACCTCGCGAGGTGTGGAACTTCACTTGCTGATGTGAAGTAGAGATTACCAGATCAAAAGTCGCGTGGAAAGGTGTTCCCACTATGGCGTTGTAAGGAGATTCTAAGTCCACCACATAGAATTTGACCTCCTCCGTTCGTGCTTTGTCCCCTTCCCCAAGGGTGACATGCAATCTTACGGTTCCTTTAACTGGCACTTTTTGCGGTGTGAACCCCTCCAGCACCATTCTGCTTGTCTTGAGATGCTCCTCTCTCAAGCCCATTTCTTCGAAACATCGCTAATACATGATGTTTCTCGTGGCTCCAGTGTCAATCCCCTCTCTGGTCATCCGCATCTCTATGACTAGAGGACTGACTTTTGCTTCCTCATTACTTTCTAGCTCTTCATTGGTGAAAGTAATGACCTCCTGTTGCTCAAATTCATACTTTGGGACGAGGTATGATTTGGTGAGATTGTAGATTTCTTTCTTTAATTTTCTAACCGAGCCCAGCTTTGGGTTAATCATGTGATTACCCTTTCCCTTATCTTTTGTTGTTGTACACCAGCAATGTACTCCTTCAAACACCTTCCTGAATGAGCTTTTCGATTGCTCACTTCAGTTGGAAGCACTCCTCGTCGTGTGACCATAGTCTCTGTGGAATCCACAGAACTTGGTTTTATCACGTGCTCTCTTTTAGGACTGCAATCAAACTTTCCTTTGGAACATTCAAAGGCGTAAACGTTTCAGATTTCCTACCTCGATTTTGTCTCTTCATTCTGGGAAATTCGAGGCCACCTGTTTCGGTTGCTCGGGTGTTTGTCCTTTCTTCGCCAGTTGGATCAGTCGCACTGCCTTCAGCCAAGGCTACTTTCCTGGCTACGTTGAACATTTCTCCAATTGTCTCCGGTTTGCGGAGTTGGAGTTCGGTGTATAACATTCGTGACCTGAACCCTCCTTCAAAGCACGTGATCACCGTGTCTTGACTGATCCCTTCTATCTCTTCATAGGTCTTCTTGAACCTTTCCAAGAATGAAAGCAACGTTTCGCATTCCCTTTGCTTGATGTTGGCCCTGGTTTTTGGGATTGTTCCTGCATTGCTGAATTTGTCCAAGAACATCTTTTCCAATGTACACCATGAATCAATGGTGTCCTTTTTAAGCGAGGTGAACCAGGTTACCGCCTTATCTGATAATGTAGTCGGAAAAGCCCGACATAGGATAACCTCGTTGTTTGTGACTAGTCCCATGGCCGACTTGTACCGACATATATGTTCCATGGGTTTGGACGAGCCCGAGTATAGAACGAACTGTGGGAGTTTAAGATTTGGATCCGGGGAGACGTCTTGGATCCACTTAACGAAGGGTCCCAATTCGATTGATCTCGACTGGCGTGATTTGGAAATATGTTTTCCATCCTCCGGGCTTCGTTCTGGAGAGCGCTTTCGGGCCCTTTCTTTGTGAGCGGGTTTAGAAGAGTGATGGCTCTCTCCAACCTCGCTAATCGATGGCCTTTTGCTAGTTTGGACAAATTTTTCGTTTCTCCGAACTGTGGTACGAGTCCGTTGTGGGTTTTCAGACGGGTTTGCCAAGACCCTCGGGGGTAGCAATTCAGCTCCAACCTTCCGAAACTCTTCCCTTAATTTCAGCCATTGTTGGGAGAGCTCTTGATCCCGCTTCGCTTCTTGATCTTACTTAAGTTGTTCGTTCTCTCTCTGCAACCTTCTCAATTCTCTTTCGGTGTCCTCTATTCGCTTGGAATTGAGTTGCTCTCGCAAGTCTGGGGAACGCCTAGAAGTTCCTGGTTGTGGCCCCAACCTTTCCGATATTGGACGGCGCCCGGAACTTGGAGAGGCAGAGGAGACGAACAGCCTCGTCCTCTCCCCTCGGAGAGAAGATTGGCGAACAGTGTGTCCTTCAGATCGAGACATGATGATTGACAATTGAGGATCGTAAAGGTAAAATAAATGGTTCCCGGTAACGAAACCAAACTGATTCTGCACGAATCTGTCAAAGGGTAAAAAAGTAATTTAGGGTACCGGGAACTCGGAGAGCTCCGTAGTTGGGATTGCTAAGAAGGCTTTGTGGGATGGTTGAAGTAAGAATTTCTGAGGGAGCGAAGTATGGCTCTCTGGAGGTGATACTTCGCCGAGCGTCTTGGTACTTCGGGAAAGCACACTTAGTGTCTGATAAGCCTGCAAAACAAGTAGGTTCGATGGGGAGTTTGTACCACGTCAACTCTCCGATGCTTAAGTCAGTAGTGTGTTTATGTGGATATCTGGCAATTAGGAAAAGATCCTTACCTTATCTTCAAATCTCTCTTTTGTAGGAGTCTGATAATGATTGTACCGTTATGGTTCTGGACAGTTTCGACCGTTACAGGTAACGGGTTTCCGTTTTAACCGTTTAGCGGTAACGGAGTATAAATGAGGGAGTAAATATGTAACGTCCCCACTTTATGAGACCCATAAAGTGGTATTTATGTCACCATGAGGGTTTTCTTGGCCTACGGATCAATTACGTTCCTTGGAGGAATTTATGTCGATTCAATATATATATATATTTACGATGAGACTGTCTTAATGAAATAAACGTCATCTTATGGTTTGAGGTAAATATATATACATATATGTATGTATATCTATTTATATTATATATATATTTCCTATAGAATTTCGACCGTTACAGATAACGGTTTTCCGTTTTAACCGTTTAGGGGTAACGGAGTATAAATGAGGGAGTAAATATGTAACGTCCCCACTTTATGAGGCCCATAAAGTGGTATTTATGTCACCATGAGGGTTTTCTTGGCCTACGGATCAATTACGTTCCTTGGAGGAATTTATGTCGATTCAATATATATATATATTTACGATGAGACTGTCTTAATGAAATAAACGTCATCTTATGGTTTGAGGTAAATATATATACATATATGTATGTATATCTATTTATATTATATATATATTTCCTATAGAATTTGATCGTTTTCCTTAATGTATTGTAGTCAATTCAGAGGGATATCCAACAACTAAAGCTAGAGTTACAAGCTTTGGAGAAAAAAGCCACAAAGTCAGTTCATCTTTTCTATAAAAAAATTTCAATTTTTCATTTCATTACAATTTTCAAAGAAAAAATTATAATATATATATATATATATATATATATATAGATTTTATCTTAGTGGAAGAGAAAACAAATGTGGAAATGGGCAAGAACCAGGTGAAGGGTAAAGCCAGCAAGGGTCAGTAAAGCAAATATAAATCTCTAACAATCATCCATCCATCCAAAATGTCAGATCATCAATTTTTTCTACGGTTTCTCTTAGTTTGCTACTGTTTTTCTTTTCTTTTTATTTTAAAGCAATTCTTGTAAAATTATACCTCCAAAAGTATCAGATCAATTGGATGTTGTGTTTATATACTAAATTTATATTATGTCTTAAACTCGTAATTTTTTTAAATCATAAAAAAGAGTGTTACCAACTGAGATACGTATATTCTACATATATGAATATGAAGACCAACAACACAAAAAGATATAACATTAGAGAAAAAAACCCACCAATTTTTCCTTCAAAAAAAGAGTCCAAGTGTTAACTTCCGATTATATAGTTAAAACCACACTCCCTCTAGTGTGCACAAACATATTGGAATTCCATATAAAACTACCTTAAAAAGAAAAAACAAAACTCATGATGTTTTTCCCAAAATTTATGAACATACCATGAATTTTATGCATGAATTCAGCTATTTTGTTAACAAAATCTTGTATGAACATACCATGAATTTCATGCACCCAAAAGACAGTATCACTATATTATTGACTAAAAGAGATACAATTGACTTCAAAATCACAACAAGAATCACTCCCTCTAGGTCATCCCGATCCTTCAATTTTACACACGCTTCGTCAATATCATTTTATTTCTTGTAATAATATTCAAAACAGTTTTTATCGTTCTTATCCATTTAGAAAACATTTCAAATTACGGTTTAATGCATGTTAACTTCTACTACATTGTCATTTGATATTCTGCATAGTAAATTTGGATACCATTTGTTCTTAATTCCGGTGGTAATCATTATTTTCTTTTATTTTTTTATAATCTTTACCAAATTTTTTATGGAATTTTCCTATTTCTCATAAATCTCAATTTCCTTCAACTTTTATTAAATTTCATGCCTATATTGCTACTCAATTTAAACGACACATAAAAAACTTCTAATGGGATAATAATAAGGAATTTGATAATGATATTTTGTGTTTCAAATGATATTAATACTTATTTTTCTTGTCCATATACTTTTCCTCAAAATGAAAAACTTGAGCATAACCTTACAATAAATAATATTACCTGCACTCTTCTCTCTCATGCCTTTATTTCATTCTCTTTTTTGTTTCATGGTCTACAAATGGCAATTTATCTTTTAAATATTTTTCCTTCCAAAACATAAAATTTTATTACACCCAAATAATGTCATTTTTGTTTCACGGTCTAACCCGTGTGTCCAAGGATATCCTTCTTCAAATCATAGAGGTTACAAGTGTTATGCTTTATCAAGTAATAAAGATTTTATTACACGCTACATTATATTTGAAGAATCTGTATTTCTATTTTTAAAGTCTAACAATTCTGATTTTGCTAATTTTCCTCTTGTGCAGTCCGCCTCCAGTCATCAGCCCATGCCAATTTTTGATGATTTTCCTTCTTTGGTCCAACTCACTCATTTGGGCCAAGCCCAAGCCTCATCTTCCTCTCATCATATTTCCACTTCCACTTCAGCTCGGTCAACCCCAAGTCTTCCCAACTGGTCAGCCCAACATCTCGGGCCAACTCCTATTTTGGGTCGACCATGGCCCATCTGCCATGTTCCTCTCAAAGTTCTAGTCCACCTCATTTTTCTTATGGGCCAGTCACGACCCATCTAGTAGTTGCATCTCCAAATTTCAATCTACTACATTTTTCCTCTGGTTAGTCCACTTCGCCTCGCGGCCAAAATTCATTCTCTCCTCAAATGGTCTGATGGTTCTTTTGAGAGGCATAAGGCTCTTCTTGTGGATGATGGTCTAGGGCAGCAGACTGACATTAATTGTGGTACTACTTTTAGTCCAATGACCAAACTAGCCTCAATTCAAACGTTCTCAGTCTTGCACTTTCTAAATCCTAGTGTATTCATCAATTATATGTGAAGAACAGTTTTCTCCATGACAATCTCTCTGAAACAGTTTACATGCACCAACCTCTAATATACACTTTTCCTCATCACCTACTCATACTTCGATAGCTTACACTTATACTGATTGAGGTAGTTGCCCAGATGATAGAATAAAATACATATGTATTCTATAGATTCCTTAAACCTAATCCCATAAGACCTAGTATGTCAAATTAATAAGAACAATAAAAATTGAATTGCGGAAGCGTACCTGATTTAATCATGTATCACCAACATATTCTTTAAAAATCCTAAAATACCCTTTTTTCGTAACCTGTCAAAAGCAGATGATAGTCTTTCAACAAATCTATTGGAGTTAGGGTTCTGTTTTATTGATGGGATATAGAATCACTCTCCATAAACTCTCGGGGACTATAACAAATATATAATAATAATATTCCTAGCCAACACATCATAGTCTAGGGAATATGGTATCTACATATGTGGGCTCATACTTATTATTGATACATATTAGCCCAATAAACTTAATTAGATCACTTTAATAGGGCTTAATAAAATATGATAGCTTTAAATACATAATTGACACATGAGCTCACATGATTAATTAAAATAAATCTAACATTCTCCCACTTGGGCTTAATGTGTCTAAATAATTATGTATCGTTAATCTTTATGAGTACTCAATCTTTTGCAATCATTAATGTACGCATCCTTAACCAATCCGATCCATCAACTATATTAACATAGAACTAAAGGGGCATTTATCACAAAATCGTAACTAAACTCAACAATGATCACGTACATCAACACAACTGAATGACATGGATCAAGTATTGTATGTAGCATGAAAATTACATGCAATGTGATCTCCACATGCTAATTTTCAACTGGTCTCTTCCTTATTCTTTAATGAGATCATACTAAATATGAATAGAGTGTAACTTAATACTTTAATACTACAGTAATAAATACCAAATATGTAATGCACGTTTATAGATGTAATACAAATTCCTACTGAACTGATATATCATATCAATAAATCATATAACACTCATATGAGTAACATACTCGTATAAGACCTTGGGTGTAAGACTTTAATTAATGGATCCACAATCACAGAGTTTGTCTCAATATGTTCCATAAACATCAAACCACTCTAAAATTATATTAGAATATAGCAAAACTAAATTATTGTCACATAATAACTTTAATGGTCTTTAGACATTATCCAAAATTCTCAATTTAATGACAAATTCCTTAGGTATATTTCATGAGTGGATGCTTGATAACTTTCATACTTAATTACCATAGTGAAAGAGTTATGAGTGTTTTACATAATGCTCTCTGAAGAAATCTCTCTTTCAATGCCATAAATAAGATGAATAGAATCAGAAATAAATCTGTAACTATCTTAGCATCCCGTGAAATCAGAATCAGAATATCTAATGATCTCCACTGATCTGACCACAAGTGTATGTGAGTATCTAATTTTTATTCTCTTAAAATATCATATAAACTTTTAAGTTCATGGATCTCTTAAATATCTGTCAAATACTTTAATAATATACACAATATCTAAATGCATACACAAGTATGTACATAAAACATTATAATATGAAGTATAAGAAATCATTTAAATTTCTTCAGCTTTAAATAAATCACTTTTTGGGGCATTCAGAGATACATTTATCTCTCATAGAAACTTGAGGTTACCTTGTAATAGTCTTTAAATTTTTAGTACACAATAATTGGCAAATAAGTCCACATAATTTATTTAAATAAATAAATCAAAATTCTCCCACTTGAACTTCATTTGTCACTAAATAATTGTATATGATAAATGTTTTAAACTTAATACCCCAAATCTTTTGAAATTGTATATTCTATTACCATAAAACTCATGCAATTTGAATACTCCCACTTTTTTCAATTTCTCTTACTTAAAGAAACTAAAATCTCTACTAAATAAATGGTTTATCAATCTGAATAGCAAGATTAAAATTTATGCAATTATGAAATATGAAATATTTCTTTCCAAATCTTTAAATAATTTATATAATTTAGTACAACCATAAAATTAAAATTGGCAGATACTGAAGCAATAAAACTGTTAACTGAATAAAGAACAAAAAAACTTTAAAATAAAATTAAACTCACAATACTTATCCAAATAAAATTGACCAAAGTAATTCAAATTCAAAAATGGTAAAACCCATAACAAGATACCTAGCACAACATTGATATTTAGTCTTTGGACAAAAATGTCAATTTGTAAGTGGTACTCTCAACGTAGTAATCAAATATTGACAATAAATTTTTGTCAAATAATAAGCCTTTCTTTAGACCGACGAATTATTCACATGGAAGAAAAGAATCAAATGACTGTCACATATTTATTACCACATTGTGTTTAAAATTTCTGCCAAATAACAACTTTCCTTTGGGTCAATCATTATTCGCATGAAAAATTATCCACAAACAACTTTTCTTATATTTAATGATCAATCAATTTTTTGACGACATTAAAATTCCATCAACTAATCAAAATATAAAATATAAGTAACCTAAAAATAAAAGAATCAACTCAAATGAAATAGTCCAAACAAATAAAATAATTAGTCTAATAAAATAGTCAAAAAAATACAAAAATCTGCCCAAATAAATTAGTCCGAAAAATAAAAGAATTAGTCCAAATATAATAGTTCTAGAAATAAATGGATCATTCCAAATAAAATTATCCAGATAATAAAAGAATTAGCTCAAATATAATCTCCAAAAATAAAAGCATCAACCCAAAAAATATCAACCCTGAAAATAAAAGAATCAACTCAAATAAAATAGTCCAAAAAAAAGAATACCCAAATAAAATAGTACAAAAAATAAAAGAATCAACACAAATAAAATAATTCAAAAAAATAAAAAAATCAGCACAATAAATTAGTCCAAAAAAAAATAATCAATCAAAATAAAATAGTCCTATAAAAAAAACAATCAACCCAAATAAAATAGCAAAAAAAAAAAAGAACCAGTCTAATAAATTAGTCCAAAAAATAAAAGTTATACCAAATAAAATAGTCCAAAAAATAAAACAATCAACCCAAATATAATAATACAAAAAAATAAATGAATGAACCCAATAAATTAGTCCAAACAAATAAAATAATAAACACAAATAAAATATTCCAAAAAATAAAAGAATCAATCCAAATAAAAGAATCAGCCAATAAATTAATCCAAAAAATTTAAAAAATTAACTCAAATAAAATAATCCAAAAAATAAAAAATTAGCCTAATAAATTAGTCAAAAAAATAAAAGAATGAGCCCATTAAATAGTCCAAAAATTTAAAAAATCAGCCCAAATAAAATAGTTTTAAAAAAATAAAAGAATAAACCCAAATAAAATAGTTAAAAAAACTAAACAAATGAGCCAATAAATTAGTCCAAAAAAATAAAAGAATCAGGCCAAATAAATAAAAGAATCAACCTAAATAAAATAGTTGAAAAAAATAAAAGAATCATCCCAAATAAAATAATCCAAAAAAATAAAAGAATAAGCTCAATAAATTAGTGCAAAAAATAAAAGAATCAGCCCAATAAATTAGTCCTAAAAATAAAAGAATCAACCCAAATAAAATAGTTCAAAAGTTAAAAGAATTAGCCTAAATAAAATAGTCCAACAAAATAAAAGAATCAACCCAATAAATTAATTAAAAAAATCAGCTAAAATAAAATAGTCCAAAAAAAAATAAAAGATTCAATCCAAATAAAATAATTAAAAAAAGAAATAAAAGAATGAGTCCAATAACTTACTCCAAAAAATAAAAGTATCACCCCAAATAAAATAGTCCAAAAAAGTAAAAGATTAGTCGAAATAAAATAGTACAAAAAATAAAAAAATCAACTCAATAAATTAGTCTAAAAAATAAAATAATGAGTTAAAATAAAATAGTCATAAAAATAAAATAATCTACCCAAATAAAATAGTCTTAAAAAAATCAATAAATTAGTCTAAAAAATAAAAGAATCAGACCAAATAAAATAGTCCAAAATATAAAAGAATCAACCCAAATAAAATAGTTTAAAAAATAAAATAATGAACCAAATAAATTAGTCCAAAAATTAAAAGAATCAGCCCAAATAAATATAAGAGTTTGTAGATAGTTTACCAAGAGAACATAACCATAGGAAATGTTTAATTTTAGGTAAAGTTTGAAGTATTTTCCAAAGCCAGATGTAATTTGGGCTTTTTTGAAGCATGGTTGATAGATATCTTGAATGAGAGTGGTGTAGGCAAATTTGGAGAAAAAAAAAGGAACCATAAGGAGTAGGAGACCAATAGAAATCGTTTTCAGTTGCATGCTTGGATAGATAAATACTGATAATTTTTTTTATATGAGGGGGGTAAAAAGAAAAGGAAGTGAAACAAGAGACCAATTGCCATCAATGATACTCGTATATTGTCCATGTTTTGTTGGAGGAGACCTTGAATTTGGTTTCTAAGAGGTTGATCCCTACGCCACTTATCATGCCAGAAGAAAATTGAGGCACCATTCTCTACAATACAAGAAAAGCTTTCCTTGCAAAGATTCCACCCTAATTGGATACTTTTCCAAATAAAAGACCCATATTTGATATTCTTTCTATGGCTATATTTAGCATGGATGGTTTTAACCCAAAGAAAGTTTTTACTAGTGGTCTAAAACGCCAAATGATACTCATAATTAAAGAAAGATTTTCTACTTAGCTAAGGGGAGACCAAGGCCACCAATACCCATGGGTTTTACAAACTTGCTTTGGAGAGTTTATGGATAAAGGAAAGCCGAGGTATTTCCCTAGAGAAAGGCAACTAGAGATAGAAAAGGCAAACGTAACAAAATCTTTAGAGTTTTTTGAAAATCCGGTAGTAGAAAAGAACACTTTTGCTTTGGTACTACTAATTTTTTGTCATGAGATATTAGAAAAGTAGAAAAGGATGTTGATCATAGTGTGTAGAGTGGTGTCATTTGCTTGAGCATACAAGAGTATGTCATCAGCAAAGAAAAGATGGGAGATAGGTTGACCATTTCTATATATCTTAGCAACTTGTTTAATTAGGTAAGAAAAGTAGTCCATACAAAGAATAAATATATAAGGTGATAAAGGATCACCTTCTCTGATGCCTCTACTAGGATTGAAGAAAGAAGTAGGTTGGCAGTTTATAAGAATGCTACAAGAAGAGGTGGTGAGGCTATACATCCATCCCCAGCCCATAACTAAAAAAATAATGCAAAAATATAATAGCCCAACCAATAAAAAAAACAAATATAATACCCGAAAAATAAGAATCAACCCAAAAATATATTAGCCCAAAAATAAAAGAATTAGTCCAAATATAATAGTCAGGAAATAAATGGATTAGTCCAAATAAAATTATCTAAATAATAAAAGAATCAACCCAAATATGATATCCAAAAATAAAATAATCAACTCAAATAAAATAGCAGAAAAAAAAAATCAACTCAAATAAAATAGTCCAAAAAATAAAAGAATCAATTCAAATGAAATAGTCCAAACAAATAAAATAATTAGTCAATAAAATAGTCAAAAAAATACAAAAATTTGCCCAAATAAACTAGTTCGAAAAATAAAAGAATTAGTCTAAATTAATAGTTCTAAGAAATAAATGGATCATACCAAAAAAATTATCCAAATAATAAAAGAATGAGCTCAAATATAATCTCTAGAAATAAAAGCATCAACCCAAAAAATATTAGCCCTGAAAATAAAACAATCAACTCAAATAAAATAGTCCAAAAAAAAAAACCCAAATAAAATAGTAAAAAAAAAAGAAGAAAGAATTCCCAAATAAAATAGTCCAAAAAATAAAAGAATCAACACAAATAAAATAATTCAAAAAAATAAAAAGAATCAGCACAATAAATTAGTCCAAAATATAAAATAATCAATCAAAATAAAATAGTTCTAAAAATAAAACATTCAACCCAAATAAAATAATACAAAAAAATAAATGAATGAACCCAATAAATTAGTCCAAAAAAATAAAATAATTAGCACAAATAAAATATTCAAAAAAATAAAAGAATCAACCAAATAAAAGAATCAGCCAATAAGTTAATCCAAAAAATTTAAAAAATTAACCTAAATAAAATAGTCAAAAAAATAAAAATTTAGCATAATAAATTAGCCTAAAAAATAAAAGAATGAGCCCATTAAATAGTCCAAAAAATTAAAAAAATCAGCCCAATAAAATAGTTTAAAAAATTAAAAGAATCAGGTCAAATAAAATAGTCCAATAAATAAAATAATCAACCTAAATAAAATAATCGAAAAAAAATAAAAGAATTATCCCAAATAAAATAGTCCAAAAAAATAAAAGAATAAGCCCAATAAATTAGTCCTAAAAATAAAAGAATCAACCCAAATAAAATAGTTCAAAAATTAAAAGAATTAGCCTAAATAAAATAGTCAAAAAAAAAAAAAAATCAACCCAATAAATTAATCAAAAAAATCAGCTAAAATAAAATAGTCCAAAAAAATAAAAGAATCAATTCAAATAAAAAAATTAAAAAAAGAAATAAAAGAATGAATCCAATAAATTACTCCAAAAAATAAAAGTATCACCCCAAATAAAATAGTCCAAACAAATAAAAGAATCAGCCGAAATAAAATAGTCCAAAAAATAAAAGAATCAGCCCAATAAATTAGTCAAAAAAGATAAAAGAATCAACCAAAATAAAATAGTCTCAAAAATAAAAGAATCACCCTTAAATAAAATAGTCTAAAAAATAGAAGTATCAACCCAATTAAAATAGTCAAAAAACAATTAAAAGAATAAAATAGTTCAAAAAATAAAATAATCTACCCAAACAAAATAGTCTAAAAAAATAAAAGAATAAGTCCAATAAAATAGTCTAAAAAATAAAAGAATTAGCCCAAATAAAATAGTCCAAAAAATAAAAGTATCAACCCAATTAAAATAGTCCAATATTAATAAAAGAATCAGTCCAAATAAAATAGTACAAAAAATAAAAGAATCAACCCAATAAATTAGTCTAAAAAATAAAATAATGAGTCATAAAAATAAAAATAAAACATAATCCACCCAAATAAAATTGTCTAAAAAAAATCACTCAATAAATTAGTCTAAAAAATAAAAGAATCAGACCGAATAAAATAGTCCAAAATATAAAAGAATCAACCCAAATAAAATAGTCCAAAAAAATAAAAGAATGAACCAAATAAATTAGTTCAAAAATTAAAAACATCAGCCCAAATAAAATTAAAAAAAAAAAAAAAAATTAGCCCAATAAATTAGTCAAAAAAATAGTCAAAATAAAATAGTCATAAAAATCAAACAATCAACCCAAATAAAATAGTCAAAAAAAAAAAAAAAAAGAATCAACCCAATAAATTATGTCAAAAAAAAATCAGATCAAATAAAATATTCCAAAAAATAAAATAATCAACTCAAATAAATAGTTAAAAAAAAATCATCCCAAAAAATTAGTCCAAAAAAATAAAAGAATCAACCCAAATAAAAGAATTAATATTCGTTTTTCTTATCCATATACTTCTCCTCAAAATGGAAAAGTCAAGGGTAATCGCACAATAAATAATATTATTTCACTCTCCACTCTCATGCCTTTATTCCATTCTCTTTTTTGTTTCATGGTCTACAAATGGTAACTTATCTTTTAAATATTTTTCCTTCCAAAACATAAAATTTTATTACACCCACACAATATCTTTACAATAAAATTTCATCTTACTCTCATCTTTGTATTTTCGAATGTCTATGCTTTCTTTTATTCCTTCCCCATCATGTCACAAATTACAACCTCCCTCTAACCCGTGTGTTTTTTTAGGATATCCTTCAAATCATAGAGGTTACAAGTGTTATGATTTATCACTTATTAAAAATTTTATTTCACGCTACATACTATTTGAGGAATATGTTTTTCTATTTTTCAAGTCTAACAATTCTGATTTTGCTAATTTTTCTCTTGTGCAGTCCCCCTCCCGTCATCAGCCCATGCCAATTTTTGATGATTTTCCTTCTTTGGTCCAACTCACTCATTTAGGCCAAGCCCAAGCCTCATCTTCCTCTAATCCTTTCCACTTCCACTTTAGCTCGGACAACCCCACGTCTTCCCAACTGGTCAGCCCAACATCTCGGGCCAACTCCTATTTTGGGTCGACCATGGCCCATCTGCCATGTTCCTCTCAAAATTCTAGTCCACCTCATTTTTCTTATTGGCCAGTCACGACCCATCTACTAGTTGCATCTCCAAATTTCATTCTACTACATTTTTCCTCTGGTTAGTCCACTTCGCCTCGCGGCCAAAATTCATCATCTCCTCAAATGGTCACACGGGCTTAACATAGTATTTTTACACACAAAAATTTATTGAATCTTCACACCCTTCTTCCACTGTATCTCCATTACCTACAATCCCCTCCATGCTCTCCATGATTCTAATTGGAAATTGGTCATGAAAAATGAGTTTGATACTTTTATTGA
Organism: Asclepias syriaca; assembly: GCA_027405835.1. Classification (NCBI taxonomy): domain Eukaryota; kingdom Viridiplantae; phylum Streptophyta; class Magnoliopsida; order Gentianales; family Apocynaceae; genus Asclepias; species Asclepias syriaca. The sequence continues at coordinate 12,638,525 of CM049930.1, forward strand.
AAATAAGATGTGGAAACTTGTGTCACGTCCTCCTAATGCTAATGTTATTCGAAATTTATGGATTTTCAGGCACAAAACTAAGTTTGATGGTTCTTTTAAGAGACATAAGGCATGTCTTGTGGACGAGGGTGTAGGGCAGCCGACTGACATTAATTGTGGTGCTACTTCAGTCCAGTGGCCAAACTACCCTCAATTCAACGGTTCTCAGTTTGCACTTTCTAAATCATAGTGTATTCATCAGTTATGTGTGAAGAATGCTTTTCTCCATGACATCTCTATGAAACAGTTTACATGCACCAACCTCCAATATACACTTTTCTATCACCTACTCATACTTTGATAGTTACACTTATGTGATTGAGGTAGTTGCTCATATAATTCGTTCCAATTCAAGTTATTGTGTTTATTTGTGATAATCTAATTTCTTGGTTTGCAAAATGCCAACCAACATTATATCGTTCTAGTACTAAAGCTGAGAATCATAGCATCACTAATGTTCTTCTAAAACTTGTTGGCTTCATAATTTTCTTTTAGAGCTACATTGCCCTATCACGAAAGCACTCTTGTCTATGTGGCAATGTCAATGCCGTTTATCATATGATAATCCAGTTCAACGTAACGTACAAAGCATATTGAGATGGACATCCATTTTATTCCTGAGAAATTTTCCCATGGTTAAGTTCGTTTTTTTCATGTTCCATTTTGTTATCAAATTGCTGATATTTTTTACTAAGGGACTTCCACAATAATTATTTTCTAATTTTCCCGAGATAGTCTCAACGTTCGTTTTCTTCTGATTTCCACTACGAAGTGTATTAGATAGATATTATCTTTAGAAATATCTTTTTGATATATTGTATATAAATTTTATGATTTCATGTATATTCTTATGATTCGTTAGAATCATGAGAATATTTACATATTTGTAATATTGACTCATTTGTATTTATATCTTGGTACATAATAACATACGATCACGAATTATATTCCTACAAAAGATCTTTATCCATTTATATGAGAAAAAAGAAGGGGAAAAAAACTATGGATAGAAATATTGAGATAAAGAAGATCCAAGACAACATAAAATCTCAAGTAACTTTTTCCAAATGTCATGACACTTTAATTAAAAGGGCTTATAAAATCTCAGTTATTTGTGATACGGATATTGTTTTTCTTGCTTTCTCTCTTGTTGGTCAAATTAGTAAATTCTTTAGTCAAGATAAGTACATTTCTAATCAAATTTATTTTTCTTTGGATTTGATTCCTTTTATTCTTCTACGATAAAGGTTTTAACTTGTATAGTATTATCTAAGGTTGATATATGTAAGAAATGAATGCAAAAAAAAAAAGAAAAGAAAAAAGAAGTAATAATATGAAATGTGATTTATTTGCTTAAACAAGAAAATGGTAAATTTTCATAAATAGCATTAATTTTTAATTAATGACAAAAATCTCAAATCCCCTGTCCCATTGACTTTAAAAAAGTTCTTTAAAGGTATATCATTGTATGCACCACAAGTGCGAATGTCATACTTTTTATCTAAAATTTTAAAAATAAAAATAAAAATATATCTAAGTTTATGACAATTGATACATGAGGTCCACAAGTCCAAAATAAAATAAAATAAAATGTTAACAATAATTACCTAAAGAAAATTCTCTTCTTTAATCATGTAACTATTTATATTTTTTGGAATTTATTTAAATTTTTATTTTTATTTTTTAAAAAAATACTTATGCGATTTTTGTCTTTATATCTCAAACTCACAGTCATAAGTTAGGTGTTTACCATCTAAACAACGATTTCTTGACTAAATTTTTAATTTTAAATAAATTATTCTTTTATTAAATACAATGGAATTATATATATTTTTATTATTATTTCCTCCATTTTAGTGCATCTCTTTCCTTCTTCCTTTCATTAAGCTCACGAATGCTATCCCGAATAGCTAGCATTCTTCTCCCAATTCTTCAGGATCTATGCGAGGCATGCGTTCCCAGAAGAGACCCATAAGTGATCCTGCTAGAGCTTGGCGTTTGCCATTCGTTGGATTTCTTGATATTTGAGAAAGTCTTGATACAATAGCTGGATCCATCTCCCTTTGATTTTCTAAATAGAGAAAGAAGCTTCTATTTCTATTTATAGGCGTTAGATGTAAAAATACAATATTTTAATAAAATAAAAAATTTTGCATATTTTAAATTTAACAAACTAAAATATCCTTTTGATTAAATATTTTTTTAATAAAAATTATGAATAAATATAACTTAGTCAATACAACTTAGTTTAGTTGGTAACCCCCTCGCTCATGAAATTCATAAAAAGAATTTCAAAAATATTTAATAAAAAAAAATCCCTCTCCATTAAGATGAGTTTAAAAGGAAAAAGTGAGTATTATTTTCTTTACATAACTAGACATAATATTTTCTTTCTTTTGTGACAGTCAATAGTTATTAAGTATATTAATTGGTCATTCTTTATTATCTGTTTTTGAAAAAGAAAAATCTGTATCTATCTCTTTCAGAAAAACAGAAGAAGAAAAAAAACTATGGGTAGAAAAATTGAAATAAAGAAGATTCAAGACAACATAAAATGTCAAGTAACTTTTTTTAAACCGTCGTGCCAATTTAATTAGAAGAGTTTATAAAATTTCAGTTATTTGTGATATCGATATTACTTTTTTTTGCTATCCGAATCAATAAATTCTCTAATCTATATATTTTTAATCATAAATTCTTTTTCTTTGTTGTCAAATAGTGCAAAAGATAAAAAAAAAAAAAAGTAATAATGTGTATAATTAATTTCTTTCCTTTAAAAAAAAGGTAAATTTTCGTAATCAAATTACAAATGCATTAATTTTCAATTTATCACGAGCATCTCAACCTCTCCTCCGTTGACTTTAAAAAGGTTCTTCAAAGTATATCATGTGTAATATCATACTTTTTATCAAAAAATATATGTAGATTTGTGGAGGAATGAAATTCGAAAAGAATATTAAAGGTTTTAACTTGTATTATTATAAACAAAAAGTTGGATCTCACAAATTTAAAATATATCATTGAGTAAAAAGTTTTAAATTTTTATTTAATAATAAATAAAAAATCTTCTAATACGTAATGTGAGACTTAAGTCACAACACATCATTTTATTCTGAATATCGTACTAATAACGTGTTATAAACAGTTCAGTGATATTATCCGTTTTTACCTATTTCATTTGGGCATCACGATTTAAAAATGCGTAGGGTTTCATGCCTCTTCAACAAATTTAATTCTTTCAAAATTATGGGAAAAACATGTGTGGGGAAATTTTTTTTTCCAGCGCGCAACTTAACCTCATTTAGCTAGAAACTAAAATGACTAATCATCATTAATAAATTATAAGAAAAGAAAAAAGCAAATTTGATTCTTTCAATATTTTAATATCATTAACCTTAACATTTCAAATCAATGCAAAAGATAAGATTAAAAAAAATTTTTAAAAAAAATAATATTGACTAAATGTGATTTCTTTCTTAAAAAAGAAATTGTAAATTTTTATAATTTTAATTATTTGATTTTAAATAAATTGATATTTTATTTATTTATTATTTTTACAAATTAATCATGTTGGTCAAAATTTACTAATATTTAATTATTTTTGGCATATAACTCCTATATTCATTAAATTAAAATGATATTTTTCTCATTTCACATATTTTCAGCACACTTATTAAAATTAGAAATATTACTTTATTAACATTTTAATTTAAAATATCAATGTATTAAGTTTTAACTTTCGTAAATGATTTTGATAATATCATGAGTTCGTAGAGACAAAAAGTTTAAAATTATTTTTAAAAAAATATATATAAATATATGACTTAGATTCTACACCATAAAATATTTTTCCCTAAATAAAAGTTATATTTTGTTAACACAAGTTAAATCTATATTAATAGAAGCAAGAGTTTCTTATGTCAAATGGTTTAACAAAAAAGTATGAACTGTAAATCATTAATTATAAATGATATAATTTTTTTTAAAATACACTATAGATAGAAAAATGATATTATAAATGATATAAATGATTTAACAAATCAGTAGTTACATAGTATATTAATTAGTTTTTTTTTTCTTTTTCTTCTTCTCACATTTTCTTCTTCTCACAATAGCAACAAATAAAAAACCATTATCTTCCTTTGAAAAAGAAAGATCTGTATCCATCTCTCTGAGAAAAAAGTTGAAGAAAAAAATTATAGATAGAAAAATTGAGATAAAGAAGATCCAAGACAACATAAAATGTCAAGTAACTTTTTCCAAACCCAGTACCAGTCTAATTAGAAGCGCTTATGAAATCTCAGTCATTTGTGATATCGATATTGCTTTTGTTGCTTTATTTCTTGCTGGTCGAATCAATAAATTCTCTAGTTGAGATACTTATGTACATTTTTAATCAGGTTTTTTTTGTTGGATTTGATTTTAATTTTTTAATTAAATTTTATTTTCCCATATTTTTGTTTGGGTTATAGGATTGAAGAATTAATAGACTTACGCTGCTAATCTACCACCCGAGAAAAGATTAAGATAAAATAACACAAAAATAAGAAAGTTAGATTTTATTGGCGTAATTCATGTTAAATCTGAATTAGTCGAAATAGTGATAGATAGTTTCACATACCATATAGTATAACAAAGAAATTAATAATAAAGAAATCATTTTTTCTCATGAATCTATATATTTTGTTTCATTCTTGTTTTTTGGTTGATTTGAAATTCTTTACTGATAAAATTTTCTTTTTATGGATGTACGACGCCTCCTGACGGTGGTGGTGGTGATATATATAAAGGTTTAATTTGTAGTAAATTTTTGTTTTGTTTTTTTATAAGAAAAGGGGAGAAGCAATCGGTGTACTAAATACATATACACACAAAGAATTTTGTTTTTTTATATATAACAAAAAAAGAGTAGCAAATCGGTGTACTAAATATATATTTTGTGTAGTAGACAGATAAGAATGAAAATAGTATATGAGCGTGGTCCATAGGAAGATGTTTCTCTCTCTACAAGAAGATTTCTCTTTATCATGTGTCCGTTTTGAATACTTGGTATGAGCAAGGGTACTGTTCAACTTGGGGAGCTTGGAGTAAATGTTCGAAGAACCAAAAAACCTAAGCACACACGAGAGATATCTTATATACCAGAGGAGATGGATACGCAGGATAGTGGTGAGGAAGCCATTAAAGACAAGGAATCGATCTTAGAACTACCGTGGTCTGCGAAGCTGTTTCCAAATCAACAACACAAACAGGATATATACCCCCAATACTATATGGGGGAAGACGAAGAAGAACGGTACACGGGTGTGGAGGAGCTCTTCCGTTGCTCGGATGAGATGGACGAGCGATTGCCTAGATTTGGACCGAGAGTGGAAAAGTGGAGGGTACACTTATTATCAAGCTACTAGGACGGTCGGTAAGTTACTGCATGCTTGAGTAGAGGTTGAACGACATCTAGAATCTGGCTCAAGACTTTGAGCTAACCGACCTAGAAGAGGACTTCTACATTGTCTGATTCTTCTCTCTGGATGATTACTTGCATGTCTTGGAAGGAGGGCCATGATTACCTCATGGTGAAAAAATGGCGACCGAAGTTCAAACCAAGTGTAGAGAAAATTAAGTCCACCTTGGTGTGGGTGTGGTTCCCAAGAATCTACCTAGAGATGTTGGATGAGGAGTTGTTATCATATATGGGGGACTTGTTGCCATGGTCAAGGTTAACGCGAGATCTCTTACAAAATTTCGAGTTAGATTCGTACGAGTGTGTGTGGAAATTGATTTGGAGAAGCCATTATTTCCTTCGCTAACGATTTTTTATTGCTAGCAAAAGGTGGAGTATGAGGGGCTCCACCTGATCTGCTTTGAATGTGGCTATTATGGTCATAAAAGTGAGAGTTGTCCCTCTTTAATGCACTCGACCAACATAAATATAGAAATAGAGACTCACTCTGCTGGGGTAGCTACGTCGGGACCTACAGAGGGAAGTGTCGGCGGTGGTGTGGAGACACCAAAGTTGAATTATGGACCATGGATGTTGCCGAGTTACCACCGGAAAAAATTGGAAAAATAGCATTAGAAGGGGCAGAGGATCGGTGATAGAGGCAGCATGGTGAGGCAGTCGGTTACGGGTACTGTTCATGGGAGTGGGCCAACCCAAGTCACTTCTATGGCTCAAGAAGCTCTGAATTCGGGTGGATTGCAAGTGGAAAATGGGTCAAGATTCCAAGGTCTGGATGAAGTAGATGAGGATATGGATGTGGGGGCCCAAATTGATCTACTAAAACAGCAAATTAGTAAAATCCAAGGACTTGGGGCCTGGAGGAAGACAAAGCAAAAAAAGGGTGACTCAGGGGCGGTGGGCCCACAAGAGTATGGGTCAGCAAGGTGGGCCCCGTGTACTACAATCTAAAGGAAGGAGTACTAAGGGTATTGTATTTAAGGATCCACCAACAGATGGGAAAGTACAACCCAGTAAGCCTGGTTCTAGTGGAAAATTGAAACAACCGATGGCAAGGCCTTCTCAAACCTAAGTCAGCTCGAATAGGCAAACACAAATCTAGAGTCCAGGTGGAGGTACAGAACCAGGTCCAAGTCGAACCAGGGATCCATATGTGGGCAGTTCGTCCTTACAACATGATGTTATCAGGTCAGGTTACTGGAGAGATAGAATTTCGACGGAGATGGACGTGGAGGTTATCTCCAAGGTAGGTAATTTATGATGCCTATAAATATATTAGCATGGAACTGCAGGGGTACAGGTTCTCGAGCTTTTTTAAGAAACCTCAAACTATTAATTAATAGATACAAATTGAATATATTGGTATTGATTGAAACTCGAGTTAATAGCGTGTTTGCAGATAAAATTGTTGACATAACTAATTTTTCAGATAAAATTGTTGACATAACTAATTTTTCAGATAAAATTGTAGTGTAGGCAGTTAGGTTTTCAGGTGGAATCTAGGTGATGTGGAATGGATCCATGATTCACCTGGAGGCGGTTTCCCTGGACGATCAAATAATTAATTTACTGGTATATATGAATGGGTGTGTACCGTGGCTTCTCTCGGCTATATATGCATCACCGTTCTTCGACTTCTGCCAGCATCTGTGGGATTACCTCGTTTGTCTTGGCCCGGTGGTAAAGTGTCCTTGGATGCTAATCGGGGATTTTAATCAAATTCTTTATTCGGAAGAGAAATGAAGGGGTTCCAAATTGTCGAATAGTAAGATGGAGGCTTTTAGGAGGGTGCTAAGGAAATGTGATTTAGTGGACGTGAAATTCTCGAGCCCCCAATTTACATGGACGAATATGAGAGATAGTATGACCAATATCCAAGAACGTTTGGACAGAGTTTTGGGGAATAGTTAGTGTTTGGCCGCCTTCCCCGAATTGAAAGTCCACCATCTTCCAAGATCTCGGTTAGACCACTGTCCAGTGATGATCTCATTGAGTGGGCTGAGGACCAATCCGAGACTACGGACAACGTTCAGGGTTTTGGCAGCTTGGTTCCTTCATCCGAAATTCGAAGATTTCCTTGGGAAATGCTGGGGTATGGAGTCTACTGGCAATATCATGGACAGATTGAGTTTATTGAGAAACTCCCCACAAAAGTGGAATAGGCGTGTTTTTGGCAACATTTTTGACTGAAAGTTTTAGTGTCTGTCGCGGTTGGGGGGTGTGCAATGGGCATATCATGGGAGCAAGGATTATAGAGGCTGTTCACCATATGTTTCTCTTGGGGAAAACCCTCCCGAATCTGAATGAGGCTTTAATATGTCTGATACCGAAAGGTGAGGTACCAGAATCTCTCAGCCAATTCAGACCAATTTCACTTTGTAATGTTTTACTGAAGGTGGTCTCAAAGATCTTAGCCAATCGCCTGAAGCCGCTTATGACAAAGCTTACAAACCAGTTTCAGTCTAGATTCATACCGGGAAGATCAACCCGGATAATGTTGTAGTGGCTCAGGAGGTGCTCCACTCGAGAAAAAAGAAAGGTCGAACATGAAGCTTTATTTTGAAAGTAGATCTTGAAAATGGGTATGATCGGGTAGATTGGAATTTTCTTAGGGAAGTGTTGGCATTTATGGGTTTCAGACCTCATTTGATCCAACAGATTCTGGATTGTATTACCTCAGCTAAACTTGTAGTGAGTTGGAAAGGGAAAACGCTAAAAAGTTTTAATCCATCACGAGGACTCAGACAGGGTGATCTGCTCTTACCCTATTTATTTGTCTTATGTATGGAAGTCTTGAGTCAAAGAATATGTAAAGAGGTTGGAGCCAAAGAATAGAAACTGGTTAGAGTCAACCGACGGGAATAGGGACTGTTGCATATTTTCTTCGCAAATGATTTGTTACTATTTGGGGAGGCGTTTTTCTCTTAAGCACGGATGATGGAGTTCATATTAGTCGAGTTTTGTGGTATGTCCGGTCAACGTGTTAGTAGAGCCAAGTCCAAAATTTGGTTCTCGCAAAATACTCCTTGTTACCTACGAAACTCTATCTCTTCGAAATTTAAGATCCCTCTCACTAGCAACCTTAGAATTCCATTACTTCAAGATAAACCAACCCGTAAATTTCGTTATCTTGTGGATAAAGTCAATCGAAGGCTCGCAGGGTGAAAGCTGAAAATATTTTCTAGGGTTGGGAGACTTTTGTTAATTAAATCTACGTTGATGGCCATACCAGTTTATTCCATGCAGACCACGGCTATTCCAGTGGCTATGGTAAAAGAGGTAGACAGAGCAGAGAAGTTCGCTATTTTTGGGAAGGTGGCCGAGGATGGCGCTTGAACATACTATGGGAGTTTCTTCCCCAATAGATTATCCAACTCCTTGTAGCCAAAGTGCTAGTTCAATCTTCACAAAGTAGGGATAGACCGAAGTGGACACGTAATGAATCTGGTATGTTCTCAGTAGCTTCCGTCTACCAACTTGGAGTCACTAACCTTACAACCACACCTCTAGCTGTTTGGAGGAAGATTTGGAAGTTCAAGGGCCCCTTGAGAGCTTCCTTGTTGCTCTGGTCCATCATGCATGATGGGTTACCATCGCTAGAAATGTTATGGAAGCGGGGGATCATCCACAGCCCGTCGTACTCTTTGTGTAATCACCCTTGTCAATCTAGTCTACACATCCTCAGAGATTGTCCTCTTGCCAGTTGTGTCTAGAGATTGCTGTTATCAAGTACAGATTGGAGTATATTTCAGCAAACCAGTGAGATCAAGGATTGGGTTAGAGTAAATATCTCCAATAGTATGTTTGTTAGTTCTTTTCAGGGAGCTTGGCCTTATATTTTTAGGTCCTTGGTGTATGATATATGGCTGAACCATTTAGCTAGAATCCATGGTTCCCATAATTATTTGGAGGATGGTTCTGCCTTTGCTAAGAGGAGCTTGGAAAGAGTGTTAGAACTCTTCTTAGTTTGTGCATAACTTTCTGTCTTTTGGTGCCTTTGAGGCAGTTTGTATACTTGTAAATGCGTTTCTCTAATGAAAGCTTTACCCGGTTCTAGACATATATATATATATTATATATATATAATATATATATATATATGTTTACTTTTGAAGGGAAAATGGCGAAATTGGAAGACCTTAATTCCCTAGGGGACGATGATGCAAAGCTCACTATCTTGATAATAGGTTAAGTCTAATTTTTTCTTTACATGCCTGCTTCCACACATACATACATACATATATATGTATGTATAATTTTGTACCCTTTCTGATATCTTTTTTTTTTTGGTCTTATTTATGAAATGGATGTCGAAACTTGATTAATTGATATGTTAGAAAAAATAATAGATACAGAAAGGACTCAAAAGACTTCAAGTCGTGTATGAGATGCAACTTTCCTAAAAGTAATATTTGTCCAATACAAGTGCCTCTAGGATACAATAAAAATTACTTTAGTGTTTGATAATTTCTAGAATTCTATACTGATAACTTTTGATTAGATAGTAAAAACATTGATTTGCAAAATCAATATCAGAACTATTATGAACTATATATAGATACGTATTTTAGATAATATCTATTCATTTAATATTAAAAATAAGATTATATTATCTTATATTATGTGTACATTTAAGATAATATAATAACACGTATCCATTGAGAATAAACTCTTTCTGATATATTGGTTCTATGAACCAACAAAACTATTATCAAAACTGAATTGTTATAACATTTTGAAAATAACGTTCCAACAATCTCCCACCATTTTCAAAATAAACTAATTATGTAAGTTGTATGCATAGATAAAGGTATCTTACAATTTGAACATTTACTTAGTGAAAGATCAATACAGTATATCTAAACAAAATGGTAGTATAAAATTTGAACCAAATGTCTTTATTAATAAACTGTAGATACAATCACACATAAAACTTATTACATCAATACACTACTTTAATGAATCACACATTTATAGTCTTGTATTCGTATCATTCATGAGTGTATAGAATAAAGCCTTTGAATTCTTTGAAGTGACTTCTTCACACACTCATATAGGTGAATCTATATCAAGTACCATGCATCTATGGCACTTTGACAAAATTTCTTGTCCTTATCTTCCTTTGACAAGTTGTCCTATAGATCCATTAAGAATTTAAATTCACCCTCCTTTCAATGTAGATACTAAGCATTAATAAACCTCGGGATGAAATAAATAAATATTCTAATGCTTACAATTACTCTGATGACATACGTTACTCTTTGAACTTGAGACTTGACGTAATAACAATGTCAAGAAGAGTTTCTGTCATGGGTAATTTATAGAAGTAGGCTTTAAACCATCCCTTTAACATTTTATTTACAACCTCTTATTATGACTTTTGTAAATAAATCAGTTAGATTATTGCTTATTGCATATAATCTATATTTATAAAAGATAATAAATCTCTAACATAACTTTGATTTAATTTTCATCAGTGATTTGGTGCTTTGCAAATTTCATATACTTTTCTGCCTCTTATTTCTTTTGAAACTTTAAAGTTTCATTTAATTAATTTATTTAACTAAATATTTTCCTGCAATAGATTGTAAAATCTATCCTTATATCTATCTTGGATATTCAAACTTACAAATTTCAATATAAGTTTTCTTTATGAATAACTTTTCCATCAACATTTCTGACCAAACATAAAGTTGAGAATTCCCTTGAATATCAAACCTTCTTCTATCCATTCTTTTCCTTAAAATTCTGGACTTTGTTATTCTGGAAAAATCTTTTCTTTGACATTGAATTTGATTTGCCTTCTTCAAGAACAAGAACTTTTGAGTCTGACTCATCATTATTTGTCTCTTCCTACACTTTCAATTCTTGTCTGAATTCTTCTTCTATACGAAGAGAATTTGCAAGATGCTTAAGAGAAATATCCTCTTTTCTATGCTTTAAATTTCTTTGAAATCTTTCCAAGAAGGAGGTAATTTGTCAATAATATTTGATACTATAATTGATTCATCCATATGCATTTTATGTTGAATAAAATTATTTAAATTTTTGTCAATTTCATGAAATTGTTCCATTATTGACCTGGTTTCATTCATCCTACAACTGATAAAATGGGAGACAAGAAATTTCTTACTAGTTGCATCCTATTGCATTCATTTGTTCTCCAATTTCTCCCAAATTTCCTTTGTTGTTGACATGTTGTGATAAATGTCAAACAATGCATCACTCATTGCATTCAAAATATGACCTCTGCAGATTTCATCGTCTGTGTACCACTTCTGTCTTTTTCTAGTTTCTTCAATAGTTTTGTTCTTCTTTTCTTCAGGCCTTGGTGTATTGAGAACATAAACTACTTGCAATGAAACTAATAAAAAATGTATTCTTTTTTTTCATCTAATAAAACTTCCTCCATCAAATCGTTCTAGTTTAACGATAGAAGTAGTAAGTTCCTTTAAGGTCGCCATTGTGGTTTCTGTTTTCTTAAGATATTGCCTTTAGATTGTTAGAAAAAAAAAAGATACAGATAGGACTTAATATAAAGATAAACAATATGAACAGTAACTTCAAGGTGTGTAACAGATGCCACTTTCCTAAAGGTAATATTTGTCCTATACAATCTGCATCCAGGATACAATGAAGATAAACTATTAGTGTTTGATATTCTCCAGATTTAGATAACTGTCGTTCTTGATATTAATCTGCAAAATCAATATCAGGACCACTTATTAACTGAAAAATAGCTCTCGTACCTTTATGATAGATATGTATCTTTTAGATAATGTTTTTTATTTAATATTTAAATATTACATTATCTTTTATCTTTTACAGAAGTGTTTTTAGAAAGACAAAGACTTTTGTACCAATTTTGATTCATTGAATCAAACAGAAAGGCAAACTCTTTTGGTTCCTTTGAACCAACAGAACTATTATGAGAACTGAACTGTATCTCCCGCCATTTTCAAAATAAACTAGTTAAACTAACTCTGTAAGTTGTATGCATATATAAAGGTATCTAGCGATTTGAACCTTTACTTAGTGAAAGATCAATACAATATATCTAAATAAAATAGTAGTATAAACTTTGAACCAACTGTCTTTATTTTTAAAGGGTAGATACAATCACACATAAAACTTATTACATCAATACACTACTTTAATGAATAATACATTTATAGTCTTGTGCTCGTATCATTCATAATTGTATAGAATAAAGCCTTTGAATTCTTTGAAGTGAATAACTTCACATACTCACATAGGTGAATCTATATCAAGTACCCTGCATATATGACACTTTGACAAAATTTCTTGTCCTTATCTTCCTTTGACAAGTTGTCCTATAGATCCATTAAGAATTTAAATTTACCCTCTTGTCAATGCAAATACCAAGCATTAATAAACCTCGGGATGAAATATATAAGCACTCTAATGCTTGTAATTACTCTGATTACATACTTTACTCTTTGAACTTGAGATTTAGCATAATACCAGCGTCAAGAAGAGGTTCTGTTATGGGTAATTTGTTTAAATAGGCTTTACAACCCACCTTGTTACATGCCAAGGCTTTTGTAAATAATGAGTTAGATTATTACTTATAACAGAGAATAAATCTCTAACATAACTGTGGCAGAACTTTAAATTTAAGTTTGATCAGTGATTTGTTACTTTGCAAATTTCATATACTGTTTTGTCTTTTATTTCTTTTGAAACTTCAAAATTTCATTTTATTTATTTATTTTAAATGAACCTTTTCTTACAATAGATTGTAAAATCTATCTTTTATATTCATCTAGATATTCAAACTTATAAATTTAAATATAAGTTTTCTTTATGAACAACTTTTTCATCAACCTTTCTGACCAAACAGAAAGTTGAGAATTCCCGTGAATATCAAACCTTCTTCCTTCAATTTTTTTTATCCAGAATGATAAAAATCTATTTTTCTGATAGATTAGATTTATCAACTTTCAAACTTTACCTTCCAATCTGCATAATTGTCCTGCAACTTTATAGATTACTCTTCAAAGCTTTAATTTCCAGTCATCTGATAAACTTTCATCCTTTTTTTTTATCCAGAATGATAAAAATCTATTTTTTTGATAGATTAGATTTATCAACTTTCAAACTTTACCTTCCAATCTGCATAATTGTCCTGCAACTTTATAGATTACTCTTCAAAGCTTTAATTTCCAGTCATCTGATAAACTTTCATCCTTGTCATTACTGTTCCTATTTTTTACTAATAAAATATTATCTTTAGATTGTTAGAAAAAAATAATAGATACAAAAACGACTCAATAGACTTCAAGGCATGTATCAAATGCCACTTTCTTAAAGATAATATTTGTCCAATATTTAATAATTTCTAGAATTCTATATAGATAACTTTTGATAAAATAGTAAAAATATTGGTATGCAATATTAATATCATAACTATATATAAATGTGAATCCTTTTTTATATAGATAAGTATTTTAGATAATATTCATTCATTTAATATTAAAAAATAATATTATATTATATTATATTATTTGTATTATTTTGAATAATATAATAACACGTATCCATTCAAAATAAACTCTTTTTGATATTTTGATCTTTGAATCAACAAAACTATTATCATAACTAAATTGTTATAACATTTTGAAAATGTTTCAAGAATATTCCCCGAGTTGAGGTAAGTAAAATAATTTCATTAAATATTTGAAAAAAAAAATCTCTAAATTTGGAAAAATTAAGGTTTATTTATTTATTTTGTGATTAGAATATGAAAGCGCAATTGGAGAAGAGACAGGGAAGTGCAAATTGCTGAAGCTAATCTTTGGTGATTAATCTTTTAATTTTTTTTTAAAAAACTATTTACATTTTTTCTGTAAATTAAAAATATAATTAATTTTTTGACGAAAATTAATTATTTTATTTATTATTATTATTATTTTTTTTGTAAATTGATGAAGAAATTATGAACTGAATCCTAATCACTAATCTTCACTTCAACGAATCTCATGGTGTGAGAATAACTTGTTCAAATGCATGGAGAGAATGCAGCGAATAAAAGTATAATTTTTTTTCTTTTTTTTTCAAAATTAATATAATTTTATTAAATTAAACTTTTAGAGTAAGTAACGATTTATTACTCTCTTACATAGTATCATAGTAGAAAGTCATCATAGAAATTTATGACTTATAACTCATAATTTCTGATACTACGTTAAAAGGGTTTTATTTTGGAACCCTTAAATTCTTACATTTCTATGGAATTTTTTTTCCAGTTAGAGAAGTTAATGATGGAAAATGAAGGTGCAATGTCAAATATGCATAACAACAAGAATGGAACTTATCAATTTCAGACACAATCATCTGAATCTTGAGAGGATAAGGAATTCATGTATGTCAGCAACATTATAATACATACATACATACATATATATATATATATATATATATATATAATTATCAATCTTGTATTATAATTGAAAAAATTGGCTGTATTTTCACATTGAAATAAACAAAAATATAAATTCAAAATATTTCTAAACAAGAATATAAACAAGAAAATGTAAATAATAATATACAAGTTGAAAAAGTAATAAAATAATCAAAAGATATACAAATATATACAAAGTGATTAAAAGGATATGTAAATATATACAACTAATACTTCCCCTCAAGTTGGAGCATGTAAGTTGAGAATGCCCAGCTTGGTGTGAAGTTTAAGGAATTGATCTTTACTCAAAGCTTTTGTAAAGATATCAACGATTTGATCATTAGTGGAGATAGGATGAAGTTTGAGTTGACCTTTTTGAATCTTTTCACAAATAATGTGACAATCAATTTCAATATGTTTAGCGCATTCATGAAAAACTAGATTTGCAGCAATATGATTAGCAGCCTGGTTATCACAATAGAGCATAGTGTTTGTTGTAGGGACAATGTCAAGATCTTGAAGTAATGTGTGAAGCCATACAATTTCTTGAATTGTCATAGCCATGGCACGATATTCAACTTCTGCGGAGGAATGAGAGACAATTGATTATTTCTTACTTCACCATGATATGAGATTAGAGCCAAGAAAGATACAAAATCCGTGTCATTAGACAGCTTGCCCAATCAGAGTCACTATAAGTTTGTAAGATGCAAAGAATTGTTAGAAGAAAAAAGAATCCCTTAACTTGGTGTTTTTTTTGAGATACCGTAATAGGCGATAAGCAACATCTAGATGAGGTTTGAGAGGTTGATGCATAAATTGACTTAAAACATTGACTGTAAAGGTGATGTCGGGTCTTGTAATTGTAAGATAGAGATAAAGGTCCTTGTTTTAATATAAAAAGAGAGTGGTCAATATGAAACCAATAGAAATTAAAGCATTGGAAAATTTGGTAAACCAGTTTCTAGGGGCTTGTTTGAGTCCATAAAGAGATCTGTTAAATTTGCAAACAAGATTTTTCTCCCCCTTTTGTGGATGTCGAAGAGATAATAATATGTATATATTTTCTTGTAAATCACCATGTAAAAATGCATTTTAAACATTAAATTGATATAATGGCTATATCTTGACCGCAACTTCTGCGAATAAGGTTCGAACTGTTACCAATTTAGCAACAGGAGCAAAAGTCTCATGATAATCAATGCCTTCAGTTTGAATATATCCATTAGCAACGAGACGGGCCTTATAGTGCTCAATACTACCACCTGAATGTCTTTTAATCTTGTAGACTCATGTACAACCAATTGGTCTTTAGTTGGCTGGTAAAGGAACTAAAGACCAAGTATTAGAGTGTTCCAATGCTTGAAGATCAATTTCCATTGCCTTTTGCCATTCAGGAACTTGTACAACTTGAGAAAATTTAGTAGGCTCCACAATAGAAGATAAGGAACTAAGAAAAGTATAATGAAAATTTAAAAATTTGCTATAAGAAAGAAAATTATGCAAAGAATATTTGGCATGTGGTGAAGATGTTTGAGCATTATAACAATGATAATCATTAAATTTTCTAGATTTTCTTATAGTCCTTTGTGGGCGACGAGTCTTAGTTTGGGCGTGAGTAGAAATAGAATCAATTGGAGAAATATATGCAAGTTCTGGCATAGAGTTAGGAGCAAATATTGTTGGTGAAGAAGATGTATTATGTGGAACATTAGGTGGTGATTGAATTATTTGAGGAGAAAAGTTAAAATCTTGGATGACTATTGGTATTGGTGAAGTATTATTAGTATTAATTATTTTAGAAGGAAAGACATTTTCATGAAAAATAATATTACGACTTACATAAATCTTTTGTGTTCGAAGATAAAAAATTTTATAACCTTTTTGAGCAAATGGATATCCAATAAAAATACCATGTAGAGCTTGACTATCAAACTTATGTTGAACATGTGTATTATGAGCATAACATAAACAACCAAAAACATGCAAAAGTTGATAAGTGGGTAATTTATTAAATAACAACTCATGTGGTGTTTTTTCATGGAGCATTTGAGAAGGAGTTCGATTAATTAAATAAATTGTAGTAAGAATGCACTCACCTCAAAAATTTAATGGTAATTTAGCTTGAAACCGAAGAGCTCAGACAACATTAAGCAAATAACGATGTTTGCGCTCCGCCACCCCATTTTGTTGAGGTGTGTGAGCACAACTATGTTGATGAATAACACCAACAGAAGCAAACAAAAAAAAAATATTACTAATAGTACTGAAAAATTCAAGACCATTATCACTACGTACTTGCTTAATAGAAACACCAAATTGATTTCTAACCATTGAAAAGAAATTTTGAAGATATGAAAAGGCTTGAGATTTTTGCTGCATTAAATATATCCATGTAGCACGAGAAAAATCATCTATTATAGTTAAAAAATATCGTACACCAGTAATTGTAGGTCTGGAGAATGGTCTCCAAACATCAATATGAACCAAATCAAAGCAAGCATTATATTTAATATTACTATTAGAGAAAGGTAAATGACATTGCTTAGATAAAGGATATATAGTGCATGGAGTTTTATTAGAAAATGAAATATTAGAATCTAAATTTAGAAACATAGATAAAGTACTAGAACTTGAATGACCAAGACGTGATTGTCATAAATCCACATGATGAGAGATAGTAGCAAGAGATGTAACATGTGCAAGGGTAGTATTGAGATAGTAAAGACCATTATATTCTCTATCAATTCCAATCACTTTCTTCGTTTGTAGGTCCTAAAATATACAATAGTTAGAAAAAAATCGAACGACACAATTGAGATCCTTGGTAATTTTCTTGACAGATAATAAATTGAATTTAAAAGAAGGAACATATAAAACATCTTCTAAGATTAGATCATTTGTAATCTTTCTTGAACCAATATGTGATATTGATATCTTTTCACCATTCGGTAATGTTATAGGAGAACTCGTATGAGTCATTATATTATTTAAAGTGTTCAAATCATATGTCATGTGATTTGTACATTCAGAATCAATAACCCAATTATCATATTTAAAGGACAAGTTTAAAGTCATACGTGCGAAGTTGACAAGAGGAATAGCAACACTTGATTGACAAGCCATACTTGAGAAGTTAAAATCAAGTTCTATTTTGGATGAAAATTCAGAATTATTTGTCTCCATTGTTGGAGGCTCTGATATCATATTATGATTGAAAAAAAAATGGTTGTATTTCCACATTGAAATAAATAAGAATATAAATACACAATATTCTTAACGGCTAGTTACAATTACTATATATAATTAAGGTAGATTTAGAAAATATAAATGGTAATATACAAGTTGAAAAGGTAATAAAATAATCAAAAAATATACAAATATATACAAAAAGTGATTAAAGGGATATGTAAATATATACAACTAATATCTTGAATAATTTATATATATATATATGTATGTATGTAGGTATATGTTGGTGGCAGATATCCAGAAAATTTATTCAATCATGTGCTTGGAGAAGGCAAAGGAAAAGAGGTAGCTATTACTAATAGAGTTCCACTCCCAATTTCTTCTTCATATGGCCTGAACCTTCATCAACCTGCTGTAGTTCCTCCAGAACCTCAGACATGGCTATTGGATACTCCATTGCAGGTTTTGAGAATATATAATATATATATATATATATATATATATATATATATATATATATATATGTTAAATGAAGCCTTATGAGATGATAAAACAATATGTTAAGGAGAATTGTTTTAAAATATTATGTCTATATCAATTATTCTTAGTTATATATTATGTTTAAACGTGATAAAATTTGTAATTATAGGTCAATGTAAATTATGATAATTTTCAACAATACATCGAAAATTATGGTTCTAATAAAGTATCGTTATTGTATTCTTTCTCTCTTTATCATTTATTCAACTATGATATTATATTAAATTTCTACGACGCATCTGTAGAGAGTAAACTTATAAAGTGCTTATACTTACTACACATTTGCAGGTTTGGATGGAAGCACCAGTTCCCTGCAGCAATCTGAAAACTTAAATTCCTCTTTTGAGAATTTTTCTGGTTTAAAAAGCAACAATTATTACCTAGGTTATTCAACTAGCTTATCTACAAGGTTATAAATTAATCAATCATATTTTTCCTCTATAAAATCTGGTTTATATATATATATATATATATATATATATATATATATATATATATATATTCTTATAATTGACAAGTAATTCACTGTGGCAGCAACTTGGTGGACATGACCACTTTTGACATAGGTTTGCCAAAGAATCAATCAATTCAGGTTTTTGATGAAACTAATGGCATGGAGAAAGGCAAAGAAATCAACAAGAAAATGGTGATGCTTTACCTTTAGTTCAGTATTCACCTTCAACATCTGTATTTGCAAGTGCATTATATGATATCCTCCTTTCCCAGGTAAAATTTAAGTTATGAAAATAATTGACAAATATATACACACACGTATGTTTAGTATTTGTGACGGAGATTAATATTCTTATTTTTATAATATAATTTTTATGAGTTTTCTAGTCAGATATTAAATTTGGTTTATTTCTTTCTTAGGTAAAATTTTAGTTAAGAGAATAATTAATAGGCAAAAACTTACATTGTTTAGTGTTTGTGACGTACTTTACATTAATAGAGATTGAGATTCTTACTGTTATCATATACCCTTTTATGAGGTCAGTAGTTGGCATTAGACTTGACTTGCTTCTATCTGAAGTACAATTTTAAGTTATGAAAATAATCGACACTAAATATATATATATATAAGAATTTGTATGATTTTAGTGTTTATGACGTACTTCACGTAAATGAAATTAATATTCTTATTGATATTCTAAACTTCTTATGAGGTTAGTAGTTGACATTAGATTTGCCTTACTTGGATCTGAGATAGAATTTTAAATTATAAAAATAATCATCATAAAAAAAGTAAGAATTTGCAGAGTTTAGTGTTTCTTGCGTACTTACTCCACCTTGAAGATTAATATTTTTGTTCTTATTGCCCTAATGAGGTTAATAGCAGGTATTAGACTTGCACTTGTTGATCCAACTCTTCTTTTGTTTCTATCATTGACATTCTAAATTCTTTTCATTCTTACTTGTTTTTATTTTCCTATCGATCTAAAGCAAGATAGATATATATAATCAGATAAAACCAAACAGATTTTAAATTACTTTACTACTTTGAAAATATTTTTGATAATTTCATTTTTCTTAAATATTGTTATACCAGGATCCATTGGCAGATCTTGCAATAGTTCAGAATGTTGAAGGAGTTGATAAGGCATGGAATGGGAATAATTAACTTCAGCTTCTCTCTATAAACTCTTTACTTTTATATTTTTTTTTTCTTAATTTTTATAAATTATTTCTGTTAAAGATTTTATAGCTTTATTTTGGGTGAATGTTTAGAAGGGGTGAAAACATATGTTGGACTTTGTCATAACTTAATGTTATGGTAAAATTATGTTTTGGACATATTTGATTTTTTTCCAATTTTTGGTTTTTCCTTTTTTATTTTTGATTTTATTTTTTAAATTATTAAACTCTTTACGCATGTTTAATAAGTTTTCAATTTATATATATATAATTTTAAAATATTTAAGCTTTTTACAAACTTTTTATGTCACTAAATATTTTAGTGATGGATAAGATTAAGAATCTATCTTTCCTCAGTAAAAGTTTGACCTGGGAAAGTTTGATATGAGTCAAATTATATATATATATATATATATATATATATATATATATATATATTCCAGATATTTTGTTTGATTTTTTCTTTTTCTTTTTTAGCTTTAAAGAAGTAATGTTAATAACTCTTAGCATATAGTTAAGAATGTACAATTTAATTTATTACTATCTAACTTATAGTTTGAAAAATCATGAGTTCAAGCTCATATAGGTTAGAACTGAGAATGCTTGGAAAAAAAAAAAAAAAAAAAAAATATATATATATATATATATATATATCCATAGCCATAGCTTGAATCCACAAAGTAATATAATTACTATTATTATTATTTCTTAAAAAATATGGTATCTATTTTAATTAATTTTGATTTGGTTTGGATTGCATTGGTAGAGTCTACCTTTTATTCGAAGTTAAATTTAATACTAACTTTTATATAGTATTTACAGAAAATATTATCTTATGTGATATAAGTGAAGTGAATGTGCACTCTTATATAGCACTTACAATGAATATTAACCTATGTGATACCTTGTCCAACATCGATAAGTGTAGTGAATGTGCAATGATATATAAAAATAAGACTAAGTACTCATAGTCAACTCAAAATATTCTTTTTTATATAATGAAGAAAACACTAAATAGTTGGTTATGACTCTGACACGAGCTTGTGGGTCCGGGTCTTAATAGTTGGTATCAAAGTAGATATCCAGTCATACACGTGGGTGATAGCTACATCTGGAATTTTAAAGGTCCACTATTGATCTTGGACCTAAATATTTAATTTTGATTAACTAATTATTCCTTTTGTAATAAAACCACAAGGACTAACTTTAATCCTTGGAAACTCATTCTTGTGTGTGAAACAAAGTCAATACTAAAATATTCTCATAGCCTACAAAAACAACCTCATTATTTATTACAAAATAGGAATTCAAATATTGACCATAGTAAAAAGCACGAATAAGAATAAATTAATATTTATTGTGCAATCTGTTTTTTCTTTTTCTTTTTTTTTTCTTCTTCTATAAGTAATCATTATTGTCAATTCACCACACTAGTTAAGTTTTAAACTTTCTTAACGTATACCCTTCATAAAGTATATTATAGATAATATATAAAATTACGATTTTAACATTTCTTGAAATATCACATAAAATTTTCTTTTTTTATCTTTTCTTTTCTTTTTTTCTGTTTCTTTTCTTCTTCTAGAAGTAATCATTAATGTGAATTCACTACACTCATTAATTTTTAAAGTTTCTTAATGTACACACTTGGATTTGGCATTATGAATAATATATGAGATTAGGAGTTTAACATTTGTTAAAAACATCACATAAGAATTAAATTTTGCAAGTACAATTTAAATTAAAAAATTTAGATTAGTTGAATCAGTAACTTTAAAATATTAGATTCTCTAACAAAAACAAAAACACTGTTTTAGGTTAGTTATTTATCCTTTTTTGATTTCACAAACACTTGAAAAATTTTGATATTTCACTTTTTAGAAGAATACTAAGTGAAAAAATTTAATTCATCAAACAGTATGACAATAATTTGATGAGATGAATCATAAATCATCGAATTTCTCATCAAATTGAACACATCAGATGAATTTTGGATAATAACGTTCATTGAACCTACGGAAGGGGACAAATTTATTTTGTCCAAATTTTTAATTCTGGTAAAATTTTTTTTTAGAAAAACAACAATATAATTTAGGACAAATAGGAAGTTTTCATCTCTCCCTTACATTATTACAATATCTGACTAATTCCTTTCCAATACTTGTAACTTCTTTCTTTTATTTCTATTTTTTATTTTTTAATCACATTTAGAAAAATCAAGCAATAGCAGTTTTTAAGTATTTGATTAGGATGAAAATTATTATTTAATCAATTTTTAAAAAATTATTTTATTATGATAATATTTTTATTTAAAAAATAAATAAATTATCAACATAATTACTCATATCTATTTACTAGTCCTTCTTAATTGTAAAATATATTCAAGCAAATCTTCTATTCGTTTAACGTTAATTACTCCATTCATAAATTTTAAATAAAAATCATAAATGTCAAGAAAATTAAAGATTGCCCAGAACACAAAAATATCCTTAATTTCTGGGATTAATTAAACTAAAATATACAAAAAAAAAATCATAGTGTACTAAAAAATTGATTATGTATTAAATGATACATCCTTTACATATAAATATACATAATTTTGAATCTTTATTTAAATTAAGTAATAAATATTAATAATAATTCTTATTTAAATTTTGCGTTTTGCCTTTTTTTTTTAAAAAAAAATATTAGTCGTGTCAGATCATCCATAGATGAATAATAGGGCATAAGGTGTGACAATTTGTTGACATACTCATTTACGATGCTCTCACCAAAATTTCCTTAGGTATATCTCTACAAAAGACATTATGGAAGAAAATCATTTTACCGATAGCAATCTCCATTAAAGAAATTTTAGCATAAGTTTACGTTGTAGCTTGTCCTATCATCCACGCTGAGCTTCTTTCATTCGTCAGTACGGGTCAAAAAAGGTATGTAAGCTGACATTGACGTAGAGACGTATGCCTCTTGTTTCAGCAAATGAAGAATAGGATTTCCTCCCGGAAGGTAAATGGCTGTACTGATGAATCAGAGCCTAGCAAAGAGGAAACTCAAAGATAAGAAGAAGCTTTGAAGCTGAGAGAAAAATTTGAAAAATACTAAAACTCTACCATTTTGGCTCATCTTCTCATCAAAATTCATTTCGAAAAATTCAAAAGTGTATAAAGAAAAATTCATAAGTACTTAGAAGAAATTTATAGTTGTTTGATGGATCGAGATCAAGCCAACTACTCTCGAGAAGTTGAATCCATTTCGAGATCAAATTAAAACGCCCCTCGAAGAAATTCAAATCTATTAGATCGAGTTCAAGCCTAAAAGGGCCCTCGAGCCATCCAATCAATAGATCTATAGAAATAGGACCTTATAAAAAATATTTATAAATTTATTACACATAATTTATTTTCTTTGTAATTTTTTATTTGATAGAAAATAAAAAAAAAATTGTTTACAATAGTAATTATAAGTATTAGTCAAAAAAATATGTTTCAGATTGTAACGCTCTCATTTATGATTTGAAATGTAATGAATTTAAGATATGACATGGTCAGTATTATTTTCATGGTATGAGAGCCCTACACACGATCACCACTCTTGTTCCAGGAATGAGTAAAGTGAGGTTCAATTGAAGAATTTTATTTTTTATGTTTTTTTTCTTTTTCTTCATAACTAGTCAGTTTAACCAACATCGAAAATTTTCGTGATAGTCTCAACCTTTAGATTTCTCTCAATTTAATTACGAGAGAGTATTAGAAATATAATTTTATTTAACTTAAAATTAGTTTATGTTAAGAAGGAGTTAATCGGATAGTAAGTAACGTTACTCATGACTACTTAGGTCATGAGTTTGAAACATGTTAAAGACATAGGTATTATAAAAAGAATAATTTGTAATATATTTATTATATTTAAATATAATAAATAAATATATTATATAATTTAATACTTTTAAGATAAATTGACAAATTTCATTCATTAAATTATATAATTTTTGTAATTTCATCTCTTTTTAAAAAAAAGAAAAATTGATAAATTTCATCCATTATCTTTATAATTTTAATAAATTTCATATTTTCAATTAATTTATTCATGATCTTAGTCAACTTTTTTTAAAAGAAAATAATAAAATTAATAATTATATTTAAAGGGTAAAAATGTAAAAATCCTTAAGTTTTATTACAAATAATTAAAATTTTTCTTCTTATTTTTTAATGTCAGAACCACCATTGATGAAATCGAGACAAGCTTAAATAAAGGAACGGAACATTCTTAATTTTGAGAATAATGTTCTTCCTCTTCCTCTTCGGTTCAAAAAGCAAAGCAAAAATTTTTCATTTATATAAAAATTGCATTCACTTTGTTTATAAAATAAAATTTACAATAATATATAAAAAAAATTAAAAAATTTTCAATTGAAATTTTGATGACAATGTAATTTCAATGTATTTTTTATTGTAGCATAGGCTTTTGCCACTTCAAATGTTCAGGAAAAAAATTTATTAGAAAGAACATGATCTTATTTATCGAGAGCAATGAAAGAAAAATCTTATTTAGAGAGATAAAAGAAAAATAAAGAGATAAGAGGACTTTATGATATGAGAAAGAGAAAGGGTATGGTTGTTGTGTCAGTAGGTCGATGGGGAACCCATCCAATTTACATCAGAAATCGTTGGTATCATCTCTGCTGATTACCGCATGCAATTCTCCAATTTTAAAAATTTATAAATTAAAAGAATTACCGGCCGAACAAGAAGAAGAAAGGAGAAAAGAAAAGGAAAAAAAAAAAGAACAAGAAGAAGAAGACCGTTAAGAATAAAAATTATATTATTTTTATGAAACCCTAATGGATAGGGTTTTGCATTTTATCCTTTTAATATAATTATTAATATTTTTAAAAATATTGATTGACAGTCAATCAATTAGATGGAATTTGTCAAAATTATAAAGATAATAAATAAAATTTGCCAAAAAATTAGAAAAGGGATGAAATCACCAAAATTATATAATTTAAGGGATAAATTTGAAAAATTATCTACTTTTAATTATGTAAATTGGTTGAATGAACCTATATTATTATCTTCTTCATTCATTAATTTCTACAACTGCTACGGCTTAGATTTGGCTTTACATCAATAATTACAATACTTTGTTTATATTGACTACGAACGTTACTTATTTTCTTTTAAGACTTACATATACATATATACATATACATATGTATATATGTAGAGAGAGAAAGAGAAGAGAGAGATTTCGATCTCAACTAGGGAAGTAATAAGCAGTTTAATTAACCCCCCTCCCCCTCCACACACACACACACACACATATATATATATATACACATATATAAGATTTGTGCATGTAGAATCTGAAGTTCTTCAGGAAGGGTGGAATTTTTTATTTCTTTAAAATATATGATATATATAATGGGCAATGGAGGTGAAATGCCATCATTATATAATAATGGGAAAAGAAAAATTTCTTCAAGCCAAAACTTCAGATGCAATTTGATGCTTGGATGAACAGCCTAAACATGTAAATAATTCCTTCATTTATTAATTTATTCCCCCCACCTAAAAAAACCATTAATTTCTTATAAAAATCGAATTTTTTTCATTTTTTCTGATTTGGTTTGATGTAGTGATAAAGTTCCAGAAACTGTATCCAAAGAGATGAATGAGAAAGGGAAAGGAAAAGGAAAACATAACCGGAATTTGCTTCTTCTGGAAAGGAGATAACTTTAAAGAAATGCAAGTCAAGCAGTCAATCCTCCACTCCCGACAACATAAAGGTCTAATCTTATTTTCCCCGAAAATTTTATATATATATATGTATGTATAATTTTTCTTTTTTCTATTTTCCGAATTCTACTTATACTATTAAAAAAATTTATTTAATTAAGACTAAATGTTATACGAAATTAATTACTAAGTAAAAGTTAAGATAAAACTTTGTCAATAGAACTTGAATTTAATCTACACTAATTAAAAGAGTAACTTTAAATATAGCCGATGGTCTAGCTATATTATATATATTAGAAATAATTTCATGTGGAAATCTCAAATTTTATATTTTCTTAAGATTTTTAAATTGTTAATCTTATATATATAGATAATAAAATATTTAAAATTTTAATTTTAATTAATTTAGATTAAACTTACATATTATTTTTATTAAATTATTAAATATTTAAAATTATTATTTTAACTAATTTGATTTCTACCTTAAAATTCAATATTTTTTGCATTCTTTTTTGTGGTCATAACAATCAACTCTGGCAGAGGGATCAATCAAATACCTCACCTATCAAATTACTCGGTCTTGGTAGCACTACTACTGTCCCTCAAGGGTAATTAAATAATTTTAAGTTACAAAATTATTCCTTAAAAATATTTTAATTAATTATAACTACTTTTTATTTAAATCTTTTTTTTGGGGGGAAATATTCAGCCATGTTGCTGATCCTACTGAGCAAAGTGAAACTTTCAAAATAATGCCTGAAGAAAGATCCAAATCAATTGTAAAATACGGTGACGTTTGACAACAACAACAACAACGTTGTTGTTAATAATAATGATGATGACCAGAACGATGATGACGTCACCATCCCGTCCCCGTCACCACCACCGCTGCCTCCATCTCATTCTCAGGTCCTTCCTTCCTCATCTGGAGTTTGGAATGAAATAGATGATATTTTTCCAACCCCGGTAATTAATTAAGTTTTCAACTTTAGATATATTAATATATATATATATATATATGGTTTTGTATAACTAAAGTTTTAAATTTTTCTTGTTCATGCAATTGTTACTAGGATCCTTTGGAAGAGGATGTGTCATTGACTCAGAGGATTCAAGAAACTCCCATTTGGGGATGGGATTATCTTTACTTCCCATAGAATTATCAGTTTCTCTAATTTTAGGTGTGATTGAACATTATTCTATGACTTATTTTGTCTATATATAAATAATATTAGCTTATATTTCTTTATAAACTTGTATCTGAAGCATTGTATATGTATAAATGTTATTGTACAATTTGTATATTATTAGATAAGTGTTATATTGAATATATTTACGAGGGGTTATGTTTCTAGCACATATGATTTGATATTGCACATAAATGAATAGTTTCTTTTTTTTTATATACTTCAATGGATCTTACTTATATATATATATTAAATTCTTGAATTTGGACTTTCGACTCCATACCACAACTATGAATTTCATAACATAAACATCAAATTTGTTATTGATCTAACACAAAAATATTTAAAGTGGATAATGAATATTTTTTGTGTATCTTTATATTTTATACAAATTCATACATATTTCATAATGTAAAACAAGTATCACATAAATTGTTTTTCAAAATTTTATATATATATATATATATATATATATATATATATTATTAAATTTTATTACAATGGTCTTCTTCTTTATCTCTTTATCTTGTAAAAAGAATGAGCGAAATGTATCAGAACATAATATACTTATTTATTTTAAAATTAGAGTTAAAAAGAAAAATCTAGTGTTAGAGATTAAATGTAAAATAAGAATCTTTAAAAAAAAAGTTATTATGTAATTAACATTATTATTATTATTATTAATCAGAACAGTTGAAAGATATAATAATTAATCTTAAATACAAAGAACCAAAATGTGCCAAAAAAAACAAACATATAAAGACATATATATCATCACACACCAAGCGTTATGAAAAATTCCACATAAATACAAATTTGCTCAAACCAATGAATTACATGATCATGACACACAACCATATATATATATGTATGTATGTAATATGTATTTTCAGTTCTAGAGAACCCTCTAAGTGCTTTTGCTTTACTCTCTTCATTAAAATCTATGGCATCCGGGGAAGAAGATCGACCATGGCTCATCGTCCAAATCAGTTGCTCCTAAAAGAATCAATGGAAACTTGCAAAGGTATATATATATGTATTGGTGTTTGGATTTATTTTCCTTCATTAATTTTGAAACCCTCTTTAGAGATCAAAGTTGTGTTGGGAAAAGTAGGAGAAGAAAGACATTTAAAGATGTTTGCATATAATTTATATAGATATCTGTGTGTATGTATGTATATATAAAATGCCATTAGAGGTGCTGTTTGTATTTTTTCTTTATTTCATGCCCTTTTCTGGGCTTGACTTTTTCATCTTTAATTTGGTATGTAATGAATTTACGATCTTGTAATATATTTAAAAATAATTAAATATTATATTGTTGTATGAATAATTTTAACAATGATAATGTGTACCATATTCATGGTTAGAGACATATAAAAAAATTGTAATAAATTTAATATTTCATTTAAATATATTCTTATTTTATTTTGATTCAAGAATTGTTGCAAATATTGTAGGAAATTCTTTACTTGGCTTCACAAAATCTAATCGATCCACGATTTGCAAGGTTTGCTTGGTAATCTCTCTCTCTCTCTCTCTCTCTCTCTCTATATATATATATATATATATATATATATATATATATTGAAGGGAAAATAGCCCCCGCCAAGGGTAGAAACGTCATCTACATAGTGGCATAAACCGCATAACGCTCGATACTTCGCGATTTAACTCAAAAGTCAAATTGCGGACATAAAAAGTGGAACACAACCCCACTCAATCTGATCGTGAATTTCCACTCTCCCACTACCAAAGACCGTTTCCCACAACGGTATTCTCCTAAAGGCAACACCCGAAAAACCCACGAGCGGGAAAAACACGATCCCACCATCTCTCCCGCTTTCCTCACCTAAGAAGGAAGGCTATAAAAGGGAGCAAAGGGAAAAAAGGTAGGGACATTCAATGCCAGATATCCAAAACAGTTATTAATTCAATACCAAATGGACTTGATCGTCGGAGAGTTCACGGGGATCCACGTCCCCACCGAACTTCCATTGTTTTGCAGGTTACATATACTTCGGGATTCTCAGGGATTTCTGGAGTCACGTCTCAAAACATCCTAACCAATTTTTGACGAATCAATTTGGTTCCGTTACCGGGAATCAAAAGTTTTTATTCCTCACTTCGACCTTTTTCCAAAAGATATAATATCACGACAATCGGGTGATCGCGAACATCATCCTGACACGATGATTCCTACGTCTCTCCACGAGACTCACCGAGCAGCACATTCGTTTGTTCCGACTAGCCCTCAACGACGGTCTGCTTTTGAGCGCTTGGGACCCAATGGCTCTCCCCATAGGGTACCCGACCTCCGCGACCAGTTGAGTGATAGGCGAGCTACAGACGATGGACTTGCGAAAGAGTTGGAAGAGCTACAAAGGAGAGTCGAAAAACTCCAAAAAGAGGGGGACCTCGCGGAACAGTGGAAGTAACTCCAGGCGGGGTACATCAGAGAGGGCCTAACCCCTTTGATGTTCCCTAATGGGGGGACATCCCGCTCAGACGCACTGCCGCCAAAATCCCGCACAGTGGTCAGCAAACAAACCACAGTGACCAAAAAGACCGAGAAGCGAGGAGCACGAGCAGGCAGGAAACAGTACCCGTAGGCCAGCGAAGTGGGAGAAAGCCACCACACTTCCAAGCCTACTTCGAAGCTAGCCGAGAGGAAACAGTACGTCGAGCGTAGCCCTGAGAAAGCCAAAGGCTCGACAAAAGTCCAAAGGACGAGAGCAATCGAGCTAGGCCCATTTACCAAATGGATCCAGAGCATAACACCTGACCCATTCCTCCAGCTACCGAAGTTCGTCCTTTACTCCGATCAAACTCGACCCCATGAGCACATATGCCGTTACCAGACGACTATGAGCTTAGTCACAAATGACAAAGTAGTATTGTGCAAGGCGTTCCCGAGCACCCTGTCTGACAAGGCGTTAACATTGTTCACTTCTCTAAAGTCAAGTACGATAGACTCCTGACATACTTTAGAAAAAATCTTTCTAGATAAATTCAGCACGGCAGGAACAATCCCCAAAACAAGTGGAGACCTGAAAAATATCAAACAACGAGATGACGAGTCTTTGCTGTCGTTCCTGGATTGATTCAAAAAGACCTATGACAACATAGAGAGGATTAGCCAGGATACAGTCATCACCTGCTTTGAAGGAGGTTTCCGATCCAGAATGCTTTATACAGAACTTCAGTTGAGGAGACTAGAAACCATAGGTGAAATGTTTAGCATTGCTCGGAAAGTCGCGTTGGCCGAAAGTAGCACGTCAGACTTAGCTGAGACAGAAGATAAATAGCCCGAGTTTCGAAAAAACCTCTCAAACTTCTTAGAAAGAAAGGAGAAAAGCCAATTTAAGAAGCCCGAGATGTTCACACCCTTAAACGTCTCGAAAGAAAGTCTCGTGGCAGTAATAAAGGATAAATATGGAGTCCGGGATCCCACTCCGATGAGGACTCAGTCCTATCCCACCAGGGATAAGACTAAATTTTGTAGGTTTCACCGTGATTACGGACATACCACGGAGAACTATTTCCAGTTAAAAAGGGCCATAGAGCGACTCGTCCGAGAAGGATGCCTGAAAGAGTATGTCGCCGACACTGAACAACAAAAGGACAAAGGAGAAAGAGTAATCAACATGATTAACCCTGAGATATCCTCTGTCAGAAAAATCAAAAGGAAGATTTATAACCTCACAAAGTCGTACCTTATCCCCGAGTATAAGTTTGTCCAACACGAGGTCATTTCTTTTTCAAACGAGGAGCTAGAGCATAATGAGGAAGCGAGAATCACTGCTATCATTCTCGAGGCACGAATGACAAAGGACGGCATTGACAAATGCACAGTGAGGAGAATTCTGATTGATATGGGAGCCGCGAAGAATAATATGTATCTCCAATGCTTCAAGGATATGGGCTTAAAGGACGCAGACCTCAAAGCCATCAGAATGGTCCTCGAAGGATTCTCCACCCACAAGGTGCCGGTCAAAGGAACCGTGAAAATGCAAGTAACTCTCGGAGAGGGAGAGCGGCAGCGGACAGAGGAGGTCAAGTTTTATGTGGTAGACCTAGACTCGTCGTACAACGCGATACTAGGCACTCCCTTCCATGCAGCGTTCAACCTCGTGATATCCACTTCTCACCAGCAAGTGAAGTTCAACACTTCGCGAGGTGTAGGCTTCGTCAAAAGCAGCCCTTGGAGCCTTCTGGGGCAGATTATGAAAATCAAAAGGAAAAGGGAGGGACTGGACGAAGCTGAAACCATCAATTCGGTGGTCACTTATAACGACTAGAGAATACAAAAGATTCTCTAAAAATAAATCTATGACCTAGTTGTCAATGTATCCAGAGCCGGAGAGCTCAACGAAGAAATCATCAACCCCAAGTATCCTCTACAGCCCATCAAAATCGGCAGGGAGATACCTAATGCTCTTCGACAGAAAATCATCGACTTCCTCAAAACTCACCAAGACAGCTTTGCCTGGTGTATAGAGGATATGCCCGGCATCGACACCTCGGTAGCAGAACACACGCTTAGCATAAATACAAAGTGCCATCTAGTGTGGCAAAAGCCTCGGCAATTCAGAGAGGAAAAAATGCAAGGCATGAATGAAGAGGTAGAAAAGTTGCTAAAACCCAGGTTTATCCGCGAGATCAAATATCCCACATGGTTAGCCAATGTGGTAATGGTCAAGAAAGCAAATGGGAACTGGAGGATGTGCGTCGATTACACCGACCTCAACAAGGCTTGTCCCAAAGACTGCTACCCGTTACCTCGGATCGACGCTCTCGTCGACTCCACTTCAGGGTACGAGCTCTTAAGTTTCATGGATGCTTTTTCAGGATATCATCAGATCAAAATGAGACCAAGTGACCAAGTCCACACTTCGTTCTGAGTCGCAGGAGCCATATACTGTTATAATGTCATGTCGTTTGGCCTTAAGAATGCAGGGGCCACATATCAGCGGATGATGAACCACATCCTTTGACACTAAATAGGAAGGAACGTGGAGGCTTATGTGGATGATATGGTGATCAAAACGAAGAGCAGAGCATCACATCTGGACGACCTGGAGGAAACCTTCTCAAACTTGGCTAAGTTCAACCTCAAGTTGAACCCCACGAAGTGCGCATTCGGGGTAAAATCCAGAAAATTCCTTGGATTCATGACATCAGAGCGAGGAATCGAAGCAAGCCCAGAAAAATTGGCAGCTATAGCCCAACTTACTGAACCTCGATGTGTGAAGGACGTACAACGCCTGAATGAGTGCATCATCGCCCTCGGACGTTTTGTTTCGAAGTCGGCAGAGAAGTGTCTCCCATTCTTCAAGATACTGAAAGATTCAAAGAAAGGGTTCGAATGGACTCCGAAGTGCAACAAAGCGTGGAAAGACCTCAGAATCCACCTTTTCCAGCTACCACTATTGCGATCACCAAACACAAGGGAAACACTATTTCTATATCTCTTGTTTTCAGACTCAGTGATAGCCTCAGTGTTAATAAAAGAGGAAGGATCAAAGCAGTACCCCGTGTACTTCGTAAGCAAAGCCTTGAACAGTGATGAGTCTAGATATTGAAGCATAGAGAAGCTAGCGTATGCCTTGGTAATATCATCTCAGAAACTTAGGCCTTATTTCGAATCCCATCCAATTGTCATCTACACCGACGCCCCTCTAAGGCAGGTTTTCCATAAATTAGATCAGTCAGGAAGACTGCTACAGTGGTTTATTGAGTTATGTGGACAAGTGATATGCATAAATCACATCACTTTTTAGCATGTTTTTAGGCACAATTTAGGGCAAAATTGGTGTTAAATCATTATCAATTGACTGTTATTAACTCGATTTCGCAGTTTTTGTGATTTTGGAAGTGTCAGGTGAAAAGTGCAAGAAAATGGCAAATTTCGGGGCAAAAACATGATTTTCAGAAGTTCGAAAGTCGGGATGGGCGTCTAGAACCCAGGACGGGCATCCTGACCTGGTCAATAGACCAGGACGGGCGTCCAGGACTTGGGACGACCGTCCTGACCTGGTCAATAGGCCTGGACGGGCGTCCCAGATCCAGGATGGGCGTCCCGAATGCCTGGTCAAAGTCCCACATTGAATTTTTAAGAGAATTTCACCCAGTTCCCCTGCTATAAATACCCAGGCCTTCCTCAGTTGAAATCATTCCTCTCCACTCGATCTGAGTCATTTAGTGACTTCAAGTATACAATTTTCTATAGTATACAAGTCACTTAGTGATCTCAGGTTTTAGTATAGGTATATTTATAGTTTTAGAGAGTGTCTTGTGTTCTTCGTTTTTGAGAGTCTGTCTCAGATCTTAGAATACGACTAGATAGGTTCATTTTTTGTATTCATAGAATACCCGGGATTTCGTTAGGAGATCCTAAGAGGGCACTAGGCATTCAAAGAGTCAGTCAACAGGGTTGTACTTAAGCTGGGTATTAAGGTAAAGCATAACTACTAGGCTGAGGAAACGTCCTCCGAAGGTTCTGTCTAGCGGAGTCGAGTCGAGCAGTCTAACATATACAAGCAGTTGCTCCATCAGTGGACTACGTAAAGGGTGAATACTTTATGGCATCGGTCCCCTTGTCCCTCTCTTTATATGTTTGTACTGTGTTCGTCCAAATAACTATTATGAATATTAAACTATGATTGTATGAATATGTGTTTTGCATGTTGAAGTTATTTATATTTTTCCGGAAATGGCCACCAGCTTAACTATCATTATGACTGATGGGATTCCGGTTGACGTACTAAATAAGTGTTATTTTACCCTATGTTGATTATGAATAATTAAGGACTGTGATTGACTAATTGTCACATTTAGTCTCTATGGTGTCTCTTAATCAGCCAGAACCTAAGGCAGAGTACCTATCGTGTAACTAGTCTATTGGAAAGTATCTACGATTTTATTAAATAAATATCGTACTCCCAGGGAAGTGGCAACGGCTTAGTAGTAACTAGCCTCTTATCCTAACTCTTATCTTATGATCCAGTTATGCAATCTTCATCAATATCTTTGATGAGAGGGTGATCCATTCTCCACTAGGTTCAAGTCTAATTAATCCTAAAAGTGTTTTAAAGATGAGTTCTGATTCTATGTTATACTGTTCCTATATGTTGATTGACCTGTCTTCGAGTATTTTAGATGCATCTTAGCCTGGATTGCAACTATGTTCTGTGTCTAAAGGCGTACCACATCCGAGGTCTCTAATAAACCGCCCTACCTTAATGACGGCCCTACTCACGGTTCGGGACGAAGGCATCCATGAAAGCCCTATGTCACTTCAGGGATCATACCGCTTGCCCTAGTCGCCGACATAATCGGACTCAGCTCGACTCCTACCTAGACTACTTTAACAAGTAGGGTGTTCAGCATGTTATTTTATCTAGCATGGCAGACACCAATACTAATTGATGCCTGTTAAACTAAACAGGTTATGATTAGACCGTGGTTAGGAATTGTCTATAACCCTAACGTTAGTTTAAAAGAGCACATTAAACATGCAGACATAGTGAATATTTAGCAGGTGGCTATTTCCGGAAAAACATAATAACTTCAACATACAAAACAACTATTCATAAAAACCGTAATCTGATATTCATAATTGATGTTTAGGACAAAGCAATAAAACATATAAGAGAGGGGTATGGGGACTGATGCCATAAAGAAATCACCCTTTACGTAGTCTCGCCGACAGAGCGTACTGATGTATACGTCGTATTGCTCGCCCTGACTCTGCTCGCTAGAACCTTCGGAGGACGCTTCCTCAGCCTAGTAACTGGGCTTTACCTTAATACCCAGCTTAAGCCCAGCCCTATGGACTGACTCTTCGAACGCCTAGAGCTCTCTTAGGGACTCCTAACGAAACTCCGGGTATTCTATGAATACCGGAAACGAACCTATCTATAGAAACCTAAGATTTGAGACTATTTCTCAGAAACTAAAACAAACACTAATAAGAAAGAAAACTGAGATCCGAGTCTCTGAGTGAGTTGTGTACTGGAAAACTGTACACTGGAAACCACTTAATGACTCAGATCGAGTGGAGAGGGATGATTTCAACTGCTGGAGGCCTGGGGTATTTATAGCAGCGTCCTGGAGTGAAAAATTCTGAAAAATTCGATGTGGGACAGCTTCTGGCGGTTCGGGACGCCCGTCCTGATTCGTTGACCAGGTTCGGGACGCCCGTCCTGGCGGTTTGACCGGGTCGGGACGCCCGTCCCGGACCTTTGACCGGGTCAACATTTCCAAAAATTGCGTTTTTGCCCCAGAATTTGCTGTTTTCGTCTACTTTTCACCTGACACTTCCAAAATCATAAAAACCGTGAAATCAAGTAAATAGTAAACAATTAATGTCAATTTACTCTCGATTTCACATTAAAACATACATAAAAACATGCTAAAAATGTGATACGATTTTCGCGTATCAATGACTGCATGTCTACTGTAGTTTCTTTTAAACTAGATGAATGGTTATAGACAACTCCTAACCACGGTCTAATCATAACTTGTTTAGTTTACCAGAAATTAATTTAGGACTTCCCGTCAGAAGTATTAATGTCTGTCATATTAGATGAAATAACCTATAGATCACCATGTTTGTTAAAGTAGTCTAAGTAAGCTGAGTTTGTATGTTTATGCCGGCGTTAGGGCGAGCGGCATGATCTCCTGAGTGACACAGGACTTTCATGGATGCCTTTAGCTCGAACTGTGAGTAGGGCCATCATTAAGGTAGGGCAGTTTATTAGGTAACTCAAATGTGGTACATGATATGCATAAATCATATCACATTTTTATCATGTTTTTAGGCATGATTTAGGGTGAAATTGAGGGAAAATCGGTCCTAATTGTTTATTATCAACTCAATTTCACAGTTTTCATGATTTTGGAAGTGTCATGTGAAAAGTAGAAGAAAATGGCAAATTTCGGGGCAAAAATGTAATTTTTCAGAAGTTCGGACTTCGGGGAGGGCATCCCGAATCAGGACGGGTGTCCTGACCTGGTCAATAGGTCGGGACGGCTGTCCTGACCTGGTCAATAGACCGGGACGGGCGTCCCGAACCAGAATTCCAAGTCCCACATCGAATATTTGAAGAAAAATCACTCCAGAAAGCTGCTATAAATATCTCAGGCCTTCCTTAGTTGAATTCATTCCTCTCCACTTGATTTGAGTCATTTAGTGATGATACGCGAAAATCGTATCACATTTTTAGCATGTTTTTATATATGTTTTAATGTGAAATTGAGAGTAAATTGACATTAATTGTTTACTATTTACTTGATTTCACGGTTTTTGTGATTTTGGAAGTGTCAGGTGAAAAGTAGACGAAAACAGCAAATTCTGGGGCAAAAACGCAATTTTTGGAAATGTTGACCCGGTCAAAGGTCCGGGACGGGCGTCCCGAACCCGGTCAAACCGCCAGGACGGGCGTCCTGAACCGGGACGGGCGTCCCGAACCTGGTCAACAAATCAGGACGGGCGTCCCGAGCCGCCAGAAGCTGTCCCACATCGAATTTTTCAGAATTTTTCACTCCGGGAAGCTGCTATAAATACCCCAGGCCTCCAGCAGTTGAAATCATCCCTCTCCACTCGATCTGAGTCATTAAGTGGTTTCCAGTGTACAGTTTTCCAGTACACAACTCACTCAAAGACTCGGATCTCAGTTTTCTTTCTTATTAGTGTTTGTTTTAGTTTCTGAGAAATAGTCTCAGATCTTAGGTTTCTATAGATAGGTTCGTTTCCGGTATTCATAGAATACCCGGGATTTCGTTAGGAGATCCTAAGAGAGCTCTAGGCGTTCGAAGAGTCAGTCCACAGGGCTAGGCTTAAGCCCAGGATGTAAGGTAAAGTCTAGCTACTAGGCTGAGGAAGCGTCCTCCGAAGGTTCTGGTGAGCAGAGTCAGGGCGGGCAATACGACGTATACAGCAGTACGCTCTGTAGGCGAGACTAAGTAAAGGGTGATTTCTTTATGGCATCAGTCCCCATACCCCTCTCTTATATGTTTTATTGCTTTGTCCTAAACATCAATTATGAATATCAGATTATGATTTTATGAATAGTTGTTTTGTATGTTGAAGTTATTATGTTTTTCCGGAAATAGCCACCTGCTAAATATTCATTATGTCTGCATGTCTAATGTAAGTCTCTTTTAAACTAAAACTAGGGTTATAGACAATTCATAACCACGGTCTATTCATAACCTGTTTAGTTTAACAGGCATCAATTAGTATTGGTGTCTGCCATACTAGATAAAATAACCAACGGAACACCTTGTTTGTTAGAGTAGTCTAGGTAGGCTGAGTAGAGAGTTATGCCGGCGGTTTTGCGACGAGCAGCATGACCCCGAAGTGACATAGGGTACCGTTCATTGCTGACTTTAGTCCGGGCCGTGAGTAGGGCCGTTTACCTTAACGATGGGGCGGTAGTGTAGAGACCTCAGATGTGGTACACCTTTAGACACAGAACATAGTTGCATTCCAGGCTAAGATGCATCTAAAATACTCGAAGACATGTCAATCAACATATAGGAACAGTATAGCATAGAATCAGAACTCATCTTTAAAACACTTTTAGGATTAATTAGACTTGAACCTAGTGGAGAATGGATCACCCTCTCATCAAAGTATTTGATGAAGATTGCATAACTAGATCATAAGATAAGAGTTAGGATAAGAGGCTAGTTACTACTAAGCCGTTGCCACTTCCCTGGGAGTACGATAATTAACTTAGTAAAATCGTAGATACTTTCCAATAGACTAGCTACACGATAGGTACTCTGCCTTAGATTCTGGCTGATTAAGTGACACCATAAGACTAAACGTGACAATTAGTCAATCACAGTCCTTAATTAATCATAATCGACATAGGGTAAAATAACACCTATTTAGTACGTCAACCGGAATCGCTATCAAGTGACTTCTAGTGTACATTTCTCGAGTACATAAGTCACTTAGAGACTCGGGTTCACTATAAGTTTTCTTTCTTTCTAGTTAGTGTTTCGTTTTCTTAGATTCTGAGAAATAGTCTCAGATCTTAGGCTTCGATAGATAGGTTCGTTTCTAGTATTCATAGAATACCCGAGATTTCGTTAGGAGATCCTAAGAGGGTTCGAGGCGTTCGAAGAGTCAGTCCACAAGGCTAGGCTTAAGTTGGGTATTAAGGTAAAGCCCAGTTACTAGGCTGAGGAAGCGTCCTCCGAAGGTTCTATCGAGCAGAGTCAGGTCAAGCAGTACGACATATACAAGCAGTACGCTCCATCGGCGAGACTAAGTAAAGGGTGATTTCTTTATGGCATCAGTCCCCATGTCCCTCTCTTTATATGTTTGAATTGTGTTTGTCGAAATATCAATTATGAATACTGGATTATGGTTTTTATGAATATTTGTTTTATATGTTGAAGTGCTTATGATTTTCCGGAAATGGCCACCTGCTTAATATACATTATGTCTGCATGTCTAATGTAGTCTCTTTTAAACTAAAATTAGGGTTATAGACAATCCTAACCACGGTCTATTCATAACCTGTTTAGTTTAACAGACATCAATTAGTATTGATGTCTGCCATATT
Source organism: Asclepias syriaca (assembly GCA_027405835.1). Classification (NCBI taxonomy): domain Eukaryota; kingdom Viridiplantae; phylum Streptophyta; class Magnoliopsida; order Gentianales; family Apocynaceae; genus Asclepias; species Asclepias syriaca. The sequence continues at coordinate 12,677,323 of CM049930.1, forward strand.
AGATAAAATAACCTGCAGAACACCCTGTTTGTTAAAGTAGTCTAAGTAGGCTGAGTAGAGCGTTTATGCCAGCGTTAAGGGCCAGCAGCGTGATCCCCTAAGTGACATAGGGCTTTCATAGTTGTCTTTTGCTCGAAATGTGAGTAGGGCCGTTTACCTTGGCGATGGGGCGGTTTATCAGATTACTCAGATGTGGTACACCTTTAGAGTCAAAACATAGTTGCAATCTAGGCCAAGACATGTCTAAAACACTCGAAGATAGGTCAATCAACATATAGGAACAGTATAACATAGAATCAGGACATTATCTATAAAACACTTTTAAACTTAATTAGACTTAAACCTAGTGGAGAATGAATCACCCTCTCATCAAAGTTATTGATGAAGATTGCATAACTGGATCATAAGATAAGAGTTAGAGTAAAAGGCTAGTTACTACTAAACCGTTACCACTTCCCTGGGAGTACGATATTTAACTTAGTAAAATCGTAGATACTTTCCAACAGACTAGCTACACGATAGGTACTCTGCCTTAGGTTCTGACTGATTAAGTGACACTATAAAGACTAAACGTGAAAATTAGTCAATCACAGTCCTTAATTACTCATAATCAACATAGGGTAAATCAACACCTATTTAACATATCAGTCGGAAAGCCATCAGTACACCTGTAGAATCAGTACATAATTGCAATCTAGACCAAGATATATCTAAAATACTCGAAGATAGGTCAATCAACATGTAGGAACAGTATAACATAAAATCATAACATTATCTGTAAAACACTCTTTTAGGCTTAAATAAACTTGAACCTAGTGGAGAATGAATCACCCTCTCATCAAAGAATTCGATGAACGATTGCATAACTGGATCATAAGATAAGAGTTAGGGTAAGAGGATAGTTACTACTAAGCCATTACCACTTTCCTAGGAATACGATAAATTGATTTAATTAAAATCGTAGATACTTTCCAACAGACTAGCTACACGATAGGTACTCTGCGTTTGGTTCTGATTGATTAAGTGACAATATAGAGACTAAATGTGACAATTAGTCAATCTAAGTCCTTAGTTATTCATAATCAATATAGGGTAAAATAACACCTATTTTAGCATATCAGTCGGAACGCATCTGATTTTTTGCGCCGTTGCCGGGGAAATATCATAATGAATTTAGGATTCCTGATCAAAATTCTAGAGACTTATGATAGGTAACGGTAGTAATCTATACCTTAGACCCAACACTTATTTTATACTAGTTAGACAATCTGTTTCCGAAACATAGGGTTATCATAACTAATTAATTTTAGACATTATATGAAATTAAGACATTTAGGATAATCAAATTTTAGAAAATTATTCTAAAACCATATTGAGGAAATTTAACTGCTTTTGAAATAAAATATAAAAAGAAAAAAAATTTAAAAATTTAAAACCCGAAAAAAAATGTATTTTTCTTGTTCATCCGTAAGTTGTTCTTCCTCCCTATCTCTCGTATTATTTATTCTTTCTAAGTTGTACATTTGTTGTTCTTTTTCAATTTTTCTAATATTTCATTTCCTGTGTTACTCCACTAACCAGTTTGCTCAGGCTTAACTTATTCTTCTCTGTAGTTGCATGACTCGAACTTCAGAAGCTAACCTTGAACCCCCAGTTGAGAATCCCGAATGTCTCATCCATAAAGCTAATAGGCGAAGAACAGAAATGGCTGCTGAAAGACCTCCCCTCGAATCCTACATCCAGCCACAGACTGTTCCAATGTCATCCGCCATTCAAATCCCTGGAAACCCTCGTTGTGATCTTAAACCGAATGTGATCCAGTTGATTATAAATCGGGTCCAATTTGGAGGAACTGCAGCCGAGAATCCGCTAGAACACTTATCCGACTTCTCCTCTCTTTGCGAAGGTCTCAATGGAGATTACACTGCAGAAGTGACCAAACTAAACCTCTTCCCCTACTCACTCAGGGACAGAGCTAAGAGATGCTTGGCACAGCTACCTACTAACTCCATCACTTCGTGGGATGAGTTAAGCAAAGCCTTCCTAGAAGAATACTACTCTGCAGTAAGAATCCTAGAATATTGAAGGGCTCTATCTAGTTTTACTCAAGTTGCTGATGAGACAGTGATTGAAGCTTGGGACAGATTCAAGGAGTTACTCAGGCTCTGCCCCCAACATGGACTTACCAAAGCACTGCTAATCCAACAATTCTACGGGGGTATGACGGACATGGGCAAGCAAGTTCTTGATGGACTCAATCCCCAGAGTGGTTTCAATGGAATGAGTGATGTAGATGCTAGAAACGCTCTGGAGAGGCTCTATAGGAATAGCAAGAACTGACGCACGAGTGACTGAGCTAAGAAACAACTAGTAAATGCGGCACTCGCCTCCACTGATGATCAATTTGAGGCACTGAAGGCCAGCATTACTAGTCAACTGAATGCTTTCCAACAAGGGAAAAGCGTTCAGCTAGTATATCAAGTCTGCGAATTTTGCCGAGGACCGCATTTTAGCGGAGATTGTTATGGTAATGGAATATTGACTATTCCAGAAGATATGGAACAAGTGGACGCAGTTATCTCTGCCCCTATGGGAAATACCTACAATCCCACCTGGAAGAACCATCCGGGATTTAGTTGGAGAAACAATTCTGGGACTGCTAACTTCCAGAAAAGAATGCCTCAGCAATTGCCCTATCCGTAGAACCAGCAAGTCACTCTGCCCGCACCAAGGAACTACATCGTTCCAATCGATCCCATGCAAGAATTCCGGGATATACTGAAAGGCATTGCCGACTCTAACAAAGAGATGATAGAGTCTAATAGGAAAGTCCAAGAAGCTCATGCAGAGAGAATCCAGCAGACCGAGCAAACAGTCAGAAACACACAAGCTGCTATACAAACCTTGGAGAGACAAATGGGCCAGCTATCCACCCATCTCTCTCACAGGTCACAGGGAACGCTACCAAGCAACACTGAGACCAACCCCCAAACTGAATGCAATACCATTACTCTAAGATCTGGTAAAGTTCTATCTCCATCTCCTCCCAAACCATCTGACCCTCCTATTCTTGTGCAGGAACCAGAAGAAGGCTCCCAGGACCCAATGCCGACGGATGTCGAAACCGAAGTAGTAAGGAAAGGGAAGACGAAGTTTATTCCTGAGTACCGACCAAAAGTACCTTACCCTGCCAGACTTATGCAGAATAAAGATAAGGAGCAATTCGAAAAGTTTCTTAAGAATTTTAGTCAGATTTATGTTAATTTACCTTTACTTGATGTTATTTCTGAAATGCCAAAGTATGCTAAGTTTTTGAAAGAAGTCGTTAGTAATAAAAGAAAATTTGACATGGACAAGGTGGTTCTTAATGAAGAATGCTCGGTAGTTTTACTGAATAAACTGCCTTCTAAACAGAAAGATCCTGGTTGCTTTACCTTGCCATGTACTATTGGAAATATTACTAACATGCATGCATTAGCAAACTTAGGAGCTAGTATTAATCTCATGCCATCTAGTTTATTTGATAAATTAGGATTGCATGATTTGAAAACGACTAGGATGTGCATACAACTTGCAGATAGGACAGTCAAAATCCCCAAGGGAATAATTGAAGATCTCTTAGTAAAGGTCGGAAATTTTGTGTTCCTTGTGGACTTTGTTGTCATGGATATGAATGGGGAAGGAGGAGTGCCCCTGATCCTAGGTCGACCATTTCTAGCTACCTCAAAGGCATTAATAGACGTCAGTAATGGTCAAATCAAGTTAAGGGTAGGTAATGAGGACATCACCTTTGATCTAAATGAAACCCTTAGGTATCCCATGCATTTAGACGATGTTTGCTTTTATGTGGATGCTATTGAACACTTGATTGAAGTTAACGTGATAGACCTATGCTCAAACTATCAAGTCTTGAGAGAAGACTCTCTAGAACTAGAGGAGACTGAACTCAGCTCCTCCGAGTATGAAATTAACTCTGATAGTTTCACTGAGATAGGTGATGATGAGATGAAGAAAGAACAGACTTCATTTGAAGATCCACCGGACTTGGAACTGAAGGAATTGCCCACTCATCTGTGCTATGAATTCCTAGACGACAACAAGAAACTTCCCATCATTCTCGCAGCTGATCTGACTGTAGAACAACGGAAGTTGACCGTGGACATATGCAAAAAGTACATAAGAGCCTTTGCCTACAAAATTGCAGATATTCCAAGTATTAATCCAAGTTTTTGTTCGCATAAGATTCTTCTGGAAAATGATTATAAGCCATGTGTGCAACCTCAAAGGAGGTTGAATCCTAATGTGTGTGACGTTGTTAAGAAAGAAGTAATCAAACTGTTGGATGCGGGACTTATCTATCCTATCTCAGATAGTGAATGGGTAAGCCGGTACAGGTAGTACCTAAGAAAGGTGGAATAACAGTTGTCAGAAATGAACATAATGAATTAATTCCTACGAGAACTGTTACTGGTCATCGTGTATGCATAGATTATAGGAAACTAAACACGGCCACATGAAAAGACCATTTCCCTCTTCCTTTTATTGACCAAATGTTAGAAAGATTATCTAGACATATGTTTTATTGCTTTCTTGATGGGTTTTTCGGATATTTTCAAAATCCTATTTCCCCAGAAGACCAGCATAAAACTACTTTCACATGCCCTTTTGGAACATTTGCATATAGAAGGATGCCTTTTGGTTTGTGTAATGCATCTGCTACATTCCAACGTTGTATGACTGCTCTCTTTGAGGACATGTTAGGAAAGTCTATGGAAGTATTCATGGATGACTTCTCTGTTTTTGGAAATTCATTTGGGATTTGTCTAAAGAACTTGGAATTAATGTTGAAATGTTGTATAAAATCAAATTTGGTACTAAATTGAGAAAAATGACACTTCATGGTAAAAGAGGGGATTGTATTAGGACATAAGATCTCACACCAAGGTATGGAGGTAGATAAGGCCAAAATTGAAGTTATTTCAAAACTCCCTCCACCCAATAATGTGAGAGCCGTTAGAAGTTTCTTGGGACACGCTGGCTTTTATCGTAGATTTATAAAAGATTTCTCACTAATAGCCAGGTCGTTGACCAATTTACTTGGAAAGGATGTTCCATTTGTCTTTGATGAAAAATGTCTAAAAGCCTTTAATAGACTTAAGGAACTTCTAACTACTGCACCTATCATGACGTCACCTGACTGGAGTTTACCTTTTGAACTAATGTGTGATGCTAGTGATTATGCAGTAGGAGTTGTTTTAGGACAAAGACATGATAAGAAATTTCATGTAATATATTACGCTAGTAAAACCTTAACTGATGCTCAAGAAAATTACACTACGACAGAAAAGGAATTATTAGCAATAGTATATGCATTTGATAAATTTTGATCTTATCTAGTCCTATCTAAAACCATAGTTTATACTGATCATTCTGCATTAAAGTACTTGTTCAATAAAACCGAGGCAAAGCCAAGATTAATCAGATGGGTTTTATTGCTTCAAGAATTCGACATAGAAATTCGGGATAAGAAAGGGGCAGAAAACTTAGCCGCAGACCACTTGTCAAGGCTAGAGAATCCAGCCCTAGAAGCTATAGATGAATAAATCATATCTGACAAATTTCCGGATGAGAATCTATGTGCACTGTTTGCCATTTTCTCACCCCCTTAGTTTGCAGATATAGCAAATTACTTGGTAGCTCAAACTCTTCCTAGTGATATCACTGTTCAACAGAGAAGAAAATTCTTTCCTGACCTTAAATATTACTATTGGGAAGATCCCTTTCTGTTTCGAATATGTGCAGATCAGATGATCAGGAGATGTCTCTCTCAAGAAGAAGGTTTCCAAATTCTGGAACATTGTCACTACGAACCCGCAGGCGGTCACTTAACTGCAGCTAATACCTCCCGAAAAGTATTAGAAGCAGGCTTCTACTGGCCTACCATATTCAAAGACACCGCAGCGTTCACAAGATCGTGCGATGTCTGTCAGAAAGTTGGAAACATATCTTCTCGAGACAGTCTACCCCAACAGGTAATTCAAAGTGTAGAGATATTTGACATATGAGGTATAGATTTTATGGTCCATTTCCTCCCTCTTTTGGTAAGAAGTACATCATAGTAGCTGTAGAATATTTCACAAAATGGCCTGAAGCGCAGGCCCTACCTACTAATGATGCTAGAGTCGTGTGCAGATTCCTTAGACAGCTATTTGCTAGATTCGGATGCCCGATAGCACTAATCAGTGACCGAGGTACACGGTTCTATAACTCTCAATTACAGAAAGTACTTCAGCAATATGGAGTTCAACATCGCTTTTCCACAGCATATCATCCTCAAACCAATGGGCAGGCTGAGGTAACCAATAGAGGAATAAAGAGAATCCTAGAAAAGACTGTAGGTGTTAACCATAAGGATTGGGCCATGAAGTTGGATGATGCATTATGGGCCTTCCGTACGGCATACAGAACAACTACGGGATTTTCACCTTATAGACTAGTCTATGGAAAAGCATGTCACCTTCTTGTTGAACTTGAACATAGAGCTTATTGGGCAGTGCAAAAATGCAATCTAGACGATAACTTAACTAAGGAACACCGGATTTTACAACTCAACGAATTGGATGAGTGGAGGCTCAAAGCCTATGAAAACTCACATCAATTCAAGATGACAAGTAAACTCCGGCATGACAGGCGACTCAGAGCCTAGAAAAATTTTGAACCAGGGGATAAAGTACTGTTATACAACTCATGATTCAAACTTTTCCCAGGAAAGTTGCGTAGCTGCTGGTCAGGCCCGTTCACTATCACGGAAGTGTCACCCTTTGGAGCATGTGTCATTATGGATTCTGAAGGCACTACTCAAAAAGTGAACGGGCAACGCTTAAAGATCTACAGAGAACCATTCGACTTGTCCGAGCAGACTGTTGACTTCATATAATAAGGGAGTATTTCTTTCATTTCATTTTATTTTCTATTATTTTGTTATTTCTTTTGTTGTTTTATTTTGCTCTTACCCTTAGTTGGTCAAATAAGTGTGGGGTAAGAATTTTCTGTTTTGTTTTTATTTTTTCTTGTTTTTTCAAATAAGTGTGGGGTAATTTAGATATGCATGAACACTGAGGACAATGTCAAACTTAAGTGTGGGGTAGCAGTGCACAGTGCACTGTAGCAGTAAAATTTTTGCATGTTTTTCCCATATTTTCACTACAATTACACCCGTCCAAAAAAAATTCAGAATTTTTCACTCTTTCAGACTTCAAAATGCAGTTATGATTGGTAAAGAATTGCTGATGTCTATGTAGAATATTATGATCAGTAGGAGACAACGTGATAACTTTCTTGAATTAGAAATAAGGAATTCCTGGTACTTGAGCACAACTTAGTTTGGATTAGAGACCTCAACCAAATACCTTTTTAAGACTTAGCTAAATAATATTAGACCAGTTGAGGATATATTAGCAGTCTAAATGACTAAATGATGCTCTGAGCTGAAAGTGAAATAAAAAGTTAAATAAATAGGGTAGTTTGCAAGCGGCCTTTGCTACTCGAGCACCACTCCTTAAGGGAACTTAAAGCTTGATGCCCTAAGGTCGTGTAGGTCTGGGAGTCATCGGAGTGGGACTCGCTACATGGGTAGTTAAAGTTGACGTGTGAAAGCAAACACAAAATACCTTGAAAAATCAATCTAAAAATACATAGCCCAGTGTATTCTTATATTGAAATGCTTAATTGAAAATCTTGTCACCAAAGCTCAGAACTCGGAAGGTTGTTTGTTGCTGGTATGTCTAGCGACGGGTCGAAATATTATCTGGTAAGAGTTAAGATGAGAGTATATTGTGTTGACAATCTAGTCTGGACTAGTACACACACTACACATCAGGAAGACCTTGTGACTGAGAGAAGAGTTCAATCTAGTTATTAAGTTGTTAACCTTGCTTGATCATGAAAATCTACTAGAGACATTTGAGACCTTGTCATGGCAACTAAACCATTCCAACATGTGTTGTGAATTATCTGATTCAATGATAAATTTTGGAATAAAAACATGGCTAGAAATTTTAAGTGACTGCACCTATGATTTAAAATCAATAACTTTAGGTAGACTTTGCTTGAGGACAAGCAAAAAGCTAAGTGTGGGGTTATATGATATGCATAAATCATATCACTTTTTAGCATGTTTTTAGGCACAATTTAGGGAGAAATTGGTGTTAAATCGTTATCAATTGACTGTTATTAACTCGATTTCGCAGTTTTTGTAATTTTGAAAGTGTCAGGTGAAAAGTGCAAGAAAATGGCAAATTTCGGGGCAAAAATGTGATATTCAGAAGTTCGGAAGTCGGGATGGGCGTCCAGAACCCAGGACGGGTGTCCTGACCTGGTCAACAGGCCGGGACGGGCGTCCCAGATCCAAGACGGGCGTCCCGAATGCCTGGTCAAAGTCCCACATCAAATTTTTGAGAGAATTTCACCCAGTTCCCCTACTATAAATACCTCAGGCCTTCCTCAGTTGAAATCATTCCTCTTCACTCAATCTGAGTCATTTAGTGACTTCAAGTATACAATTTTCTATAGTATACAAGTCACTTAGTGATCTCAGGTTTTAGTATAGGTATATTTATAGTTTTAGAGAGTGTCTCATGTTCTTTATTTCTAAGAGTCTGTCTCAGATCTTAGAATACGACTAGATAGGTTCATTTTTGGTATTCATAGAATACCTGGGATTTCGTTAGGAGATCCTAAGAGGGCACTAGGCGTTCGAAGAGTTAGTCAACAAGGTTGTGCTTAAGCTGGGTATTAAGGTAAAGCATAGCTACTAGGCTGAGGAAGCGTCCTCCGAAGGTTCTGTCTGGCAGAGTCGGGTTGAGCAGTCCAACATATACAAGTAATTGCTCCATCATCGGACTACGTAAAGGGTGAATACTTTATGGCATCGGTCCCCTTGTCCCTCTCTTTAAAAGTTTGTACTGTGTTCGTCAAAATAACTATTATGAATATTAAACTATGATTGTATGAATATGTGTTTTGCATGTTGAAGTTATTTATATTTTTCCGGAAATGGTCACCAGCTTAACTATCATTATGACTGCATGTCTACTGTAGTTTCTTTTAAACTAGATGAATGGTTATAGATAACTCCTAACCACGGTCTAATCATAACCTATTTAGTTTAACAAGCATTAATTTAAGACTTCCCGTCGGAAGTATTAATGTCTGTCATATTAGATGAAATAACCTATAGATCACCATGTTTGTTAAAGTAGTCTAAGTAGGCTGAGTTTGTGTGTTTATGCCGGAGTTAGGGCGAGCGACATGATCTCCTGAGTGACACAGGACTTTCATGGATGCCTTTAGCTCGAACCGTGAGTAGGGCCGTCATTAAGGTAGGGCGGTTTATTAGGTAACTCAGATGTGGTACACCTGTAGAATCAGTACATAATTGCAATCTAGACCAAGATATATCTAAAATACTCGAAGATAGGTCAATCAATATGTAGGAACAGTATAACATAAAATCAGAACATTATCTGTAAAACACTCTTTTAGGCTTAAATAGACTTGAACCTAGTGGAGAATGAATCATCCTCTCATCAAAGAATTTGATGAACGATTGCATAACTAGATCATAAGATAAGAGTTAGGGTAAGAGGATAGTTACTACTAAGTCGTTACCACTTCCCTGGGAGTACGATAAATTGATTTAATTAAAATCATAGATACTTTCTGATGTGATTCCGGTTGACGTGCTAAATAGGTATTATTTTACCATATGTTGATTATGATTAATTAAGGACTGTGATTGACTAATTGTCACATTTAGTCTATGGTGTCACTTAATCAGCCAGAACCTAAGGCAGAGTACCTATCGTGTAGCTAGTCTGTTGGAAAGTATCTACGATTTTATTAAATAATTATCGTACTCCCAGGGAAGTGGCAACGACTTAGTAGTAACTAGCCTTTTATCCTAACTCCTATCTTATGATCCAGTTATGCAATCTTCATCAAATACTTTGATGAGAGGGTGATTCATTCTCCACTAGGTTTCAGTCTCATTAATCCTAGAAGTGATTTATAGATGAGTTCTGATTCTAGTTATACTGTTCCTATATGTTGATTGACCTATATTCGAGTATTTAGATATATCTTAGCCTGGATTGCAACTATGTTCTGTGTCTAAAGGCGTACCACATCCGAGGTCTCTAATAAACCGCCCTACCTTAATGACGGCCCTACTCACGGTTCGGGACGAAGGCATCCATGAAAGCCCTATGTCACTTCGGGGATCATACCGCTTGCCCTAGCCACCGGCATAATCGGACTCAGCTCGGCCCCTACCTAGACTACTTTAACAGGCAGGGTGTTCAACATGTTATTTTATCTAGCATGGCAGACACCAATACTAATTGATGCCTGTTAAACTAAACAGGTTATGATTAGACCGTGGTTAGGAATTGTCTATAACCCTAACTTTAGTTTAAAAGAGCACATTAAACATGCAGACATAGTAAATATTTAGCAGGTGGCTATTTCCGAAAAAACGTAACAACGTCAACATATAAATCAACTATTCATAAAAATTGTAATCTGATGTTCATAATAAGTATTTAGAGTAAAAACAATAACAACATATAAGAGAGGGGTATGGGGACTGATGCCATAAAGAAATCACCCTTTACGTAGTCTCGCCGCAGAGCGTACTGCTGTATATGTCGTACTGCTTCCTCTGACTCTGCTCACCAGAACCTTCGGAGGACGCTTCCTCAGCCTAGTAACTGGGCTTTACCTTAATACCCAGCTTAAGCCCAGCCCTGTGGACTGACTCTTAGAACGCCTAGAGCCCTCTTAGGATCTCCTAACGAAATCCCGGGTATTTTATGAACACCGGAAATGAACCTATCTATAGAAACCTAAGATCTGAGACTATTTCTCAGAAACTAAAACAAAACACTAATAAGAAAGAAACTGAGATCCGAGTCTCTGAGTGAGTTGTGTACGAGAGAATTGTACACTAGACACCACTAAATGACTCAGATCGAGTGGAGAGGAATGAATTCAACTGCTGGAGGCCTGGGGTATTTATAGCAGCTTCTCGGAGTGAAAATCTCTGAAAAATTCGATGTGGGACAGCTTCTGGCGGCTCGGGACGCCCGTCCCGGATTGGGACGCCCGTCCCTGGTGCTGGACGCCCGTCCCTCTGGCTTGGCTTAGTCGGGACGCCCGTCCCGGACCTTTGACCGAGTCAACATTTCCAAAAATTGCGTTTTTGCCCCAAAATTTGCTGTTTTCGTCTACTTTTCACCTGGCACTTCCAAAATCATAAAAACTGTGAAATTAAGTGAATAATGCACAATCAAGATCAAATTGCCCTTGATTTCACCCAAATTCATACGTAAAAACATGCTAAAAAGGTGATACGATTTTCGCGTATCAGATAACCCCACACTTAGCCTTTTGCTTGTCCTCAAGCAAAGTCTACCTGAAGTTACTTAAATTCCTAGTCATGTTTTTATTCCAAAAATTCTTCAGACAAGTCTTAATACATGTCTGTCTGGTTAGGTTGCTATGACAAGGTCTCATATGTTTTAGTAGCTTGTTATGATCAGGCAGAAAATAAATCAACAACTAGGTTGGACTTTTTTCTTAGTCACAGGGTCTTCCTGATGTGTAGTGTGTGTACTAGTCCAGACCAGATAGTCAACACAATGTACTCTTGTCTTAACTACTACCAGATAACACTTCGACCTATCGCTAGACATATTAACAACAGACAACTTTTTGAGTTCTGAGCTTTGGTGATCAGATTTTGATGTTTTAGCACTTAGTTATTTTCTTTATAGATTAGGGTATTTTGAGTCTGCTTAGAACACGTCAACTTCAACTACCCATGTAGCGAGTCCCACTCCGATGACTCCCAGATCTACACGACCTTAGGGCATCAGGCTTTAAATTCCCCGAAGGAGTGGTGCTCGAGTAGCGAAGGCCGCTGGCAAACTACCCTTATTTGATTAACTATCTTTTGTTTCCTTTCACTTTTAGCTCAGAGTCTCATCCAGTTATTCTAATTGTCAAAACATCCACAACTGGTCTAATTTCATCTAGTTCAGTCTTGAAAAGGTAATTGGTTGAGGTCTCTAATCCAGACAAAGCTGTGCTCAGTTATCAGGAATTCCCTATTCCTAATCAATTAGTCCAAGATAGCTATCAACTATCTCCTACTAACCATAGCATACTACCTACATATCATAGACATAAGCAATTGTTTAACCAAGCATACTGCATTTAGACGTCTGAAAGACGGAAAATTTTTGAAAATTTTGGAAGGTGTGAAAGTATGGAAAACAAGCAAATCATGCGAAAAATTTTGACTGCTACAGTGCACCGTGCACTGCTACCCCACACTTAAGTCTGGCACTGTCCTCAGTGTTCATGCATATCTCTAATTACCCCACACTTATTTGAAAATAAGAAATAAAACAGAAAAATAAAGGATTCTGTATGGGTAAGTAAGACATAAAATAAAATAATGCAAACAATTCTGTATGTCATATAAATCAAATTTGTACATAGATTCATACGTCATACAGCCCAGACATGTTTATACGCATAGAACAAGAAAAACAAAACAAAAGAAAAAGAAAGAAAAGGAAAGAAGGAGAGAGAGACTAAGAACCCGGCGGATCGTTGTCCAGTGGACCTAAGTCTGCTAAGTCAAACTCAAAGTTTTCCGCTACTCGGGAAGTCTGCTGATGTATCTCCTCAATCCTGCTGGTGTTCATGGCGATCCTATCATCTATCATCGCCAACCGTCTGTCAATCCTGTCCTCCATCATCGTCAGCCGTCTGTCAATCCTGTCCATGTCTCGACTGTATCGGGCCGATAGTTCTGCCAATCCGTGCGACATGTGTCGTTCGAAGGCAGTACGTGGCACGAACGTCTCGGATGGAGGGATATGCGCTGGAAATGCTTCCGATGCCGATGCCTGTCCTGTCTGCTCCGTGTGGATGGTGTCGCGGCCATTCGCATCCCGTACAACCATTCCCATGTTCCGTAGAATGGTAACGTCTGTGGGAATAGTGGTTGGGGCGACCAGAGTAAGCTCCGAGCCCTCTATGTCCAACTCCAGGTAGCGGGCTAGCCTGGTGATGTATGGTCCGAGTCCCAGACACTGTTTCCTAGTGTCTGTAGCGAATCCTCGCATGACGACCGCTATGAGTCTAGCCATCTCTACTGTAGATCCCATGTGCATGTTGGCTAGAAGGAACGTCTCCATCCGGGTGACAGTTCCGGGCGCTGTCAGTCGTCCTGACAATGTGTGTGCAATGATAGCATGCAGGTAACGAAGAGTAGGATAAATACCTGTGGCTTTTGCAAAGCCATGCTGGTATGGGACACCCGTCATGCAGATCTGAGCCCAAGCAGTGGAGACGTCTGCAGACGTGAAGTCTCGAACTGTGTGGTGTATGCGGGCGTATCCAGCTCATCTCTCTGCCAGATGCCTAGGGCGATGCCGAACTCGGCCATGCTCATCGATCGATCTATTCCGCCTAAACGGAATGTGATCTGCTCCTGGTGGCAGGTAAAAGACGCATAGAACTCACATACCAGCTCCAGGTATGTGGGCTCGGTGACGATGAATACTCGACTGTAGGGTGGCACGTCGAGTATGCGTCTGACTTCCGGCTCTACTCCCAGTGTCTGTACTGCTGCCCAATCCAGCGTTCTGCCCGTTAGTATCGTACGCCCGATGTACCCAGTGCATCTCTCTTGGTATGCTGTGCTGGAGGGAAACACATAAAAGGATGTGTCACTGAGGTAACTGTCATGGTAGATGTGGTACGAGCACGTTTGGGAGCCATTTAAAACGTATGAGAGAGTGTAGGTGGGGAAGAAAGCTTTAAACTCAAATTCTGGAGGTGAATTTGAATTCAGAAGGATGAAATTAGGTTAGGGCGATTTTGAATTTTTGGCGGGAAAATCGAATTTTGGAGGGAAATTCGAATTTTTGGGTGAAGTTTAAAATTCAAATTTTGGAGGGAAATTCGAATTTTTAAACTTTGAGGAGTTTGCCAAAAATTTGTAGAGAGGCTAGAGAGAAATGTTTTTAGAGAGATGAATTTTTGGTTGTAGATTTGAGAGAAAATGAAAAAAATTGAATTTTTATAGAAGGGGCGGGGCCTTCGGGACCCGTCCGGGACGCCCGTCCCGGGTTGCATCGGGACGCGTGCCAATTCCGGGGAAAATTTTTTTTTTTTCGTAATTCCCTGAAAATCTCAAGATACCAAAAATAATCATAATTCTTAACAAGGCTTCATGTTTATCCAATGAAATTCAGAAGTTGTTAAAAACTCTATGCAAAAATTCTCAGTCTCTTTTCGAAAATTGTGACTACCCTAATTTTATCCTAACTTAAATTCAGCAAGAATTTCAGAAAAATAAAACTGAGTTTGTGCAATGTAATTAGTGGAAAATAAACTGTATTTGCAAAACTCTTGTTTTTCATAGAAATTCGAAATAAAATGTCTGAAGAAAATTGTTGAATATAAAGGACCCTTTAAAAATGTTTGAAAAAATAGAAAATAAGGGTCAATTATTCAAGTTTCAGTTCAAACGAATTATTTGTTGAAGTAAAAGAATCTTCCCTTTTTAACGAATCCTATCTCTGATCTCCTGTAGTTCTGTCGAATGCTTCGCATCTCTTGCAGTTCTGCTTGTATGTTGCGCATTTCCTCCTGCTGGTTCCTTTGTTCCTTCAAGATTTCCATCATCTCTCGGAGTAATTGCACATTTTGGCGTTCTATTGTGGTTCTGAGTTGGGTTACTTCAGAACTAAGGTTAGAACAGCCTGATATGATCGTCTTAGTCCGCCCGGTATTGTCTGAGTCATAGCGCTTATCCTGTGAGATATAGCATCTACCCGGGCAGCCAAGGCTGATTGAGAACTGTCAGTGCTATCCTCTGATGAAGGTGGTTGGTCGTTAGGTGCGGGGGATGCAGGAGTATATTCAGGAGATTTCGGGGTGTACTCGGGAGATTTAGGAGTATATTCGGGAGAAGAAACAGGAGTGTATTCGGGAGAAGCAGGAGTGTATTCGGGAGAAGAAGGAATTGTTTGGATTTCTGGGGAAGTGTTATGTTCTACTTCGTCCAGAATATCCTGGGCTCTTGTTCCCTTCATTTCTGAGTGCAAAGTCTGGTTAGAAATAACAAATACAAAAGTAGGAAGTGAAAAAGAAAAGAAGAAAAATATTTTTATGGATTTTGATTTATTTAGAAAGCAGGTAAATTTCCTTAATATGGTTTTAGAATAATTTTCTAAAATTTGATTATCCTAAGTGTCTTAATTCCAGATATTATCTAAAATTAATTAGTTATGATAATCCTATATTTAGGAAAGTGATTGTCTAACTAGTATAAGATAAGTGTAAGTCAAAAGTCTAGGTTACTACCGCTACCTATCATAAGTTTCTAGAATTGTGGCCAATAATCCTAATTCATTATGATATTTCCCCGGCAACGGCGCCAAAAATCTGATGATTCCGGTTGACGTGCTAAATAGGTTTATTTTACCCTGTTGATTATGAATAATTAAGGACTGTGATTGACTAATTGTCACATTTAGTCTATGGTGTCACTTAATCAGCCAGAACCTAAGGCAGAGTACCTATATGTAGCTAGTCTGTTGGAAAGTATCTACGATTTTATTAATAATATCGTACTCCCAGGGAAGTGGCAACGGCTTAGTAGTAACTAGCCTTTTATCCTAACTCCTATCTTATAATCCAGTTATGCAATCTTCATCAAATACTTTGATGAGAGGGTGATTCATTCTCCACTAGGTTTCAGTCTAATTAATCCTAGAAGTGTTTTATAGATGAGTTCTGATTCTATGTTATACTGTTCCTATATGTTGATTGACCTATATTCGAGTATTTTAGATATATCTTAGCCTGGATTGCAACTATGTTCTGTGTCTAAAGGCGTACCACATCCGAGGTCTCTAATAAACCGCCCTACCTTAATGACGCCCTACTCACGGTTCGGGACGAAGGCATCCATGAAAGCCCTATGTCACTTCGGGGATCATACCGCTTGCCCTAGCCGCCGGCATAATCGGACTCAGCTCGGCCCCTACCTAGACTACTTTAACAGGCAGGGTGTTCAACATGTTATTTTATCTAGCATGGCAGACACCAATACTAATTGATGCCTGTTAAACTAAACAGGTTATGATTAGACCGTGGTTAGGAATTGTCTATAACCCTAACTTTAGTTTAAAAGAGCACATTAAACATGCAGACATAGTGAATATTTAGCAGGTGGCTATTTCCGAAAAAACGTAACAACTTCAACATATAAAACAACTATTCATAAAAATCGTAATCTGATGTTCATAAAAGTATTTAGAGTAAAAACAATAACAACATATAAGAGAGGGTATGGGACTGATGCCATAAAGAAATCACCCTTTACGTAGTCTCGCCGCAGAGCGTACTGCTGTATATGTCGTACTGCTTCCTCTGACTCTGCTCACCAGAACCTTCGGAGGACGCTTCCTCAGCCTAGTAACTGGGCTTTACCTTAATACCCAGCTTAAGCCCAGCCCTGTGGACTGACTCTTCGAACGCCTAGAGCCCTCTTAGGATCTCCTAACGAAATCCCGGGTATTCTATGAACACCGGAAACGAACCTATCTATAGAAACCTAAGATCTGAGACTATTTCTCAGAAACTAAAACAAAACACTAATAAGAAAGAAACTGAGATCCGAGTCTCTGAGTGAGTTGTGTACGAGAGAATTGTACACTAGACACCACTAAATGACTTAGATCGAGTGGAGAGGAATGAATTCAACTGCTGGAGGCCTGGGGTATTTATAGCAGCTTCCCGGAGTGAAAATCTCTGAAAAATTCGATGTGGGACAGCTTCTGGCGGCTCGGGACGCCCGTCCTGGTCTGTTGACCAGGTCGGGACGCCCGTCCCTCTGGCTTGGCTTGGTCGGGACGCCCGTCCCTGGTTCGGGACGCCCGTCCCAGACCTTTGACCGAGTCAACATTTCCAAAAATTGCGTTTTTGCCCTAAAATTTGCTGTTTTCGTCTACTTTTCACCTGACACTTCCAAAATCATAAAAACTGTGAAATTAAGTGAATAATGCACAATCAAGATCAAATTGCCCTTGATTTCACCCAAATTCATACGTAAAAACATGCTAAAAAGGTGATACGATTTTCGCGTATCACTTTCCAACAGACTAGCTACACGATAGGTACTCTGCCTTAGGTTCTGATTGATTAAGTGACAATATAAAGACTAAATGTGACAATTAGTCAATCTAAGTCCTTAGTTATTCATAATCAACATAGGGTAAAATAACACCTATTTTAGCATATCAGTCGGAACGCATCAACAAGACATCACTTTTAAACCTTGGACCGCCATTAAAGCTCAAGCCCTGGCCAATTTTCTCGCAGAGGGATCATTCATAGAGATAAAAGAAAGCCAACAGGCGACGGACCCTTGGGAATTATGGGTAGATGGAGCGGTCAACGCCAGCGGAGTAGGCACTGGGGTAATTCTAACCTCACCAAATAAGCAATACACCGAGATGCGAACTGTAAAACTAGACGCTAATCTCTCGAATAATCAGACAGAATACGAAGTACTACTCTTGGGAATGGAGTGGGCTCACACTGCACACATAACGGCCCTTAAAGTCTTCAGCGACTCACAGCTAGTCGTAAACCAAGTCCAAGGCACATACGCAGTACACTCAGAGAATCTCCAGCCATACACGGAAAGAGCCAAACAGTGGAAGGAGAGGTTCAATCCTTTTAGCCTATCCTTGATTAGCCGGAAAGATAACCAAGCTGCAGACAGGTTAGCAAAGATAGCTTCGGGTGAGACTCCCAACGAGGAGGGCATCCCGATAGAAACGATGGCGAGCTCCAAAGAAGCGTGTCTGATTAACCCATACAACTCGCGTCAGAAGACTGGGTTGATGAAATGACGAAGTTCATCCAGCAAGGGACGTTACCGGAAGACGCAACTCACGCTTGGTAGATCAAACGACAGTCCGTCAGATACACAATCCATGGTGATATCCTATACCGACGATCATTCTCTAGACCTCTACTCCGGTGCATCTCGCCATCCCAAGTGGACGTCTTGCTCACCGAGATGCATGAGGGGGTATGTGGAGGACATCCAGAGGCCCGAACACTAGCAGAGAGGATAATCAACCAAGGATACTACTGGCCAATGCTACGGGATGACGTCAGGTGATATGTTAAAAATTGCAACACCTGCCAAATCTTTAGGAACATACCACAGTTACCATCCATAGAACAAACCCCGTTTGACATGTGGGGCATGGTCTTAATGGGAAAGTTCCCAAAAACACGGAACAACTACGAATTTCTGGTAGTGGCAGTTGACTATTTTTTCAAATGGATCGAAGCAAAAGCTTTAAGGCATCCAACGGAGGAAAACATCACGAAATTCTTCTACGAGAACATCTTGTGCCGCTTTGGGGTTCCTAGAGCAGTAATTACCGACCACGGAGTCCAGTTTTCAGCCAAGTTCACCTCAGAATATCATCAATTACACATCAAGCATTGAAAATCTTCGGTCGCACACCCGCAGGGAAATGGCCAAGCGGAGGCCGCTAACAAAATGGTATTACAGGCTCTACAAAAAAACCTGGAGGGGATATCTAACAAATGGGTCGACGAGCTGCACCCCGCCCTATGAGCAGTCCGTACTTCGACTAGGGGCCCCACCGGAGAAACAACATTTGTGCTAGTATACGGCTCAGAGGCTATAGCGCCAGCCAAAGTCGCAATACCCACTGCAAGAGTGGCAATGTATAGCGAGGATAACAACGGAGGAAAAAGAAGCATGGACCTCGACATATTAGAGGAGTGGAGAATTGCAAGCTGTCTAAAATCCCAGTCATTCAAAGAAAGAGTGAAACGGGCTCATGATAAAAAGGTATTCAAAAGACCGATTAAAATTGGAGACTGGGTACTTCGAAAAATTGAAGGGACGGCAAGACATATCCAGGCGAACAAATTAACCCTGAATTGGGAAGGTTCGTACCTTGTAGAAAGCGAAGTGAGACCCGGCACATACCGACTCATGAACAAAGATGATATTCTCCTGCCGAATCATTTGAAAATGTACTACGCATAAGTAATACACGTGACACGTTCTTTTTTTGTACCAAGTCAGCCTTGGGAAGGTTTTTTTTTATTCCAAATACCGAGCTAGCCTCGGAAAGTATCTGTTCCATCTTTCTCGCAATATTGAAATAAAAGTATCGGGCTACGGCTCTGGAAGAATTTGAAATTACCATAAGTAAAAACTATGGTTAAACGAAGTACCGGGCCACGGCTAGGGAAGGATTTTAAAATTACCATAAGCGAAACTATGGTTAAACGAAGTACCGGGCTACGACTTGGGAAGAATTTGAAATTACCATAAGTGAAAAATATGGTTAAACGAAGTATCGGGCTACAACTCGGGAAGGATTTTAAAATTACCATAAGTGAAAACTATGGTTAAACGATGTATCGGGCTATGACTCGGGAAGAATTTTAAAATTACCATAAGTGAAAACTATGGTTAAACGAAGTACCAGACTACGGCTTGGGAAGAATTTTGAAATTACCATAAGTGAAAACTATGGTTAAACAAAGTACTAGGCTACGGCTCGGGAAGAATTTTGAAATTACCATAAGTGAAAACTATGGTTAAACGAAGTACCGGGCTACGGCTCGGGAAGAATTTTAAAATTACCAAAAGTGAAAACTATGGTTAAACGAAGTATCGGGCTACGACTCAGGAAGAATTTTCAAATTACCATAAGTGAAAACTATGGTTAAACGAAGTACCGGGCTACGGCTCGGGAAGAATTTTCAAATTACCATAGGTGAAAACTATGGTTAACCGAAGTACCGGGTATAACTTGGTAAAATCTACCGTTACCATTGAGGGACCACGCTCACGGTTAAACAAAGTACCGGACTATGGTTATACCGAGTTACGACTTGGAAAATATTCTACGTTGCCATTGTGAAAGCTTCGGTTAAACGAAATACCAAATTACGACTCAGAAAATATTTTATGTTGCCATAGTAAAAGCTTTGGCTAAACGAAAAGAATGAATCTTCTATTAAACAAAAAAAGGATACAAAAGTTCAGGTTACAAAAAAAAACTAAGGAGCAGAGTCGGAGCCATCCAGCATCTCCCAGAAGGTCGGAGTGGAAGGTGGGGGAGGTTCCCAGAATGGCTTTCCTCTCTTCTCGTCACGTTCGCGGAGTGCCTCCATCTCTTCGGCAGTGAACGGAACAAAGTCTGCCCCTCGCCTGCAAACCTCGTTGTCAAAATTCGATTGGTAGGCCCGCAGTAGAACGCTTTTATCTTCAAAGTGAGGATGGAGTTGACGAATAATGTGAACACAGCCCTTGTCCAAAAATGATCCAGCCTCGCATCCTATCTCCTCATGATATTCAGCCGAGCTCCTGAAGTCATCAATGATGTTCTTCTTAAACCCGTCTAACTTGCAGTACTTGAGCTCCTCCTGAATAGAAATCTGGCTAGCGACAGCTTCATCTCGGGCTATGTTCAACTCAACATTTGCAGCTCGCAACTCCGCAACCCGCTCCTCAGCCTTCAGTAGTTGCTCCTTCAAGTGAAACACCTCGCTGGTCATCCGCAACTTTTCAAACTCAAATAACTCCAAGCGGGTAGCCTAATCTGCAACCTCAGATTCCAGAGCGGCCAGGCATGGTTCGTTAGCCGCCCGCCACTCTGCATCAGCCGTTGCCCTCTCAGTTTCCTCCGAAGAGCGGGATCTGGAAATATAAAGAACAAGGGAGGAAACCTGCTAAAGGAAAAGTAAGTCAGAACATAAACAAGGAAAAAGAGGGCGCTAACGAAAGAGAAGAAATTCTCTTACTCGGGCTAAGAGGGCACCAACCCTATTGGTGGCCTCGTCAACCCTTATCTCACCCTTGCCGACTAAGGACTCAACGTCGGCAGCTCGAATCAAAATAGCCTCCCCGAGGTACGAAGCCGCATGCCGATTAGTGAAGTGGAGATTATGGAGAGGAGGAGTCCTGGTCGAAATTTCAGAAGTCAACTCCCTCAAGGCCTCCTCCTCGGTGGGCATCACAAATCCCAGCCTTAACCACGACGGGCCAGAGTCCCCTCCAACTCTATCTTAGCCCCCAGTCGCCAGAGTAGAAGGCACGTCTTCCCGCACCTCCAAAGATAGACTATTGTCGGGGGTGACGTCGGGAGCTGAGGGACCAGAGGCCACCAATTCCATCGAGGAAGGGCGAAAGGGTGACGTTCGTCACTGCTGGCATGGACGAAGTTGCTCTTCCTCCATGATTATATCAGCATCCTCGGGGGAGTCGCGAACCATGTCCCCCCGAGGTTCAGTGGGAGCAGACCTGGGGGTTCTAGCTCGCGACCCCCTATCCCTTGGGCGTCAGGGGGTCCCACCCTGACGTGGTGACTGGCCTGCCGAAGATGGGTAGGTCAGGACCGTGTCTCCTGTAGCGCCCCGATCAATCAACCTCGGGGGAAAGCGAGGAAGAGAGTCCAAGTGCGACTGCCGAGTATTCTTGCCCCCTTCACGCTCTTTCCAAGCAACTCTGAACATGGTGGGCCCTAAATAAAAAATAAAGAAAAACATGTCAAAAAATGAGAATACTCAAAGTATAACGGTTACCCCGGCTAGTTGATACGCGAAAATCGTATCACATTTTTAGCATGTTTTTATATATGTTTTAATGTGAAATTGAGAGTAAATTGACATTAATTGTTTACTATTTACTTGATTTCACGGTTTTTATGATTTTGGAAGTGTCAGGTGAAAAGTAGACGAAAACAGCAAATTCTGGGGCAAAAACGCAATTTTTGGAAATGTTGACCCGGTCAAAGGTCCGGGACGGGCGTCCAGACCCAGTCAAACTGCCAGGACGGGCGTCCTGAACCGGGACGGGCGTCCCGAACCTGGTCAACGAATCAGGACGGGCATCCCGAACCGGGACGGGCGTCCCGAGCCACCAGAAGCTGTCCCACATCGAATTTTTCAGAGATTTTCACTCCGGAAAGCTACTATAAATACCTCAGGCCTCCAGCAGTTGAATTCATCCCTCTCCACTCGATCTGAGTCATTAAGTGGTTTCCAGTGTACAATTTTACAGTACACAACTCACTCAGAGACTCGGATCTCAGTTTTCTTTCTTATTAGTGTTTGTTTTAGTTTCTGAGAAATAGTCTCAGATCTTAGGTTTCTATAGATAGGTTCGTTTCTGGTATTCATAGAATACCCGGGATTTCGTTAGGAGATCCTAAGAGAGCTCTAGGCGTTCGAAGAGTCAGTCCACAGGGCTAGGCTTAAGCCCAGGACGTAAGGTAAAGTCTAGCTACTAGGCTGAGGAAGCGTCCTCCGAAGGTTCTGGTGAGAGAGTCAGGGCGAGCAATACGACATATACAGCAGTACGCTCCGTAGGCGAGACTTCGTAAAGGGTGATTTCTTTATGGCATCGGTCCCCATGTCCCTCTCTTATATGTGTTAACTTTGTCCTAAATATGAATTATGAATATCATATACGATTTTATGAATAGTTGTGTTATATGTTGAAGTTTTTATGTTTTTCCGGAAATAGCCACCTGCTAAATATTCATTATGTCTGCATGTCTAATGTAAGTCTCTTTTAAACTAAAACTAGGGTTATAGACAATTCCTAACCACGGTCTATTCATAACCTGTTTAGTTTAACAGGCATCAATTAGTATTGGTGTCTGCCATACTAGATAAAATAACCAACGGAACACCTTGTTTGTTAGAGTAGTCTAGGTAGGCTGAGTAGAGAGTTATGCCGGCAGTTTTGCGACGAGCAGCACCCCGAAGTGACATAGGGTACCGTTCATTGCTGACTTTAGTCCGGGCCGTGAGTAGGGCCGTTTACCTTAACGATGGGGCGGTGGTAGTGTAGAGACCTCAGATGTGGTACACCTTTAGACACAAAACATAGTTGCATTCCAGGCTAAGATATATCTAAAACACTCAAATATAGGTCAATCAACATATAGGAACAGTATAACATAGAATCAGAACTCATCTTTAAAACACTTTTAGGATTAATTAGACTTAAACCTAGTGGAGAATGGATCACCCTCTCATCAAAGTATTTGATGAAGATTTCATAACTGGATTATAAGATAGGAGTTAGGATAAAAGGCTAGTTACTACTAAGCCGTTGCCACTTCCCTGGGAGTACGATAATTAAATTAATAAAATCGTAGATACTTTCCAATAGACTAGCTACACGATAGGTACTCTGCCTTAGGTTCTGGCTGATTAAGTGACACCATAGAGACTAAATGTGACAATTAGTCAATCAGAGTCCTTAATTATTCATAATCAACATAGGGTAAAATAACACCTATTTAGCACATCGGTCGGAAACCGCATCAGATTTTTGGCGCCGTTACCGGGGAAATATCATAATGAATTTAGGATTCCTGATCAAAATTCTAGAGGCTTATGATAGGTAAGGGTAGTAATCTAGACCTTAGACTAACACTTATGTTATACCAGTTAGACAATCAGTTTCCGAAATATAGGATTATCATGACTAATCAATTTTAGATGTTATCTGAAATTAAGACATTTAGGATAATCAAATTTTAGAAAATTATTCTAGAACCATATTGAGGGAATTTACGTGCTTTCAAAATATTAAAAGAAAAAAAAATTTTAAAATCTAAAAATCCGAAAAAAAATTTTACTTTTTCTTGTTTAAATGGTAAGTTATTCTCTTTTCCCTATCCTTTGTGTTTTCTTCTTTTGAATAGTTGTATTGTTTTGTTTTCTCTTTCTTCCAAGTTTTTTTTTCTTTAAGTTTTCACTCTCCCTGTAACCCCACTAACCAGTTTGCTCAGGCTAAAACGTGTTCTTCTCTGTAGTTGCATGACTCGATCTTCAGAAGCTAACCTTGAAACACCAGTTGAGAATCCTGAACGAATCATTCGCACAGCTAATAGGCGAAGAAGAAATGGCTGCTGAAAGACCTACCCAGAATCCTACATCCAGCCACAGACTATCCCAGTCTCATCTGCCATCCGAATCCCTGGGAACCCTCGCTATGATCTTAAACCTAATGTGATCCAGCTGATTATAAATCGAGTTCAGTTTGGAGGAACTGCAGCCGAGAATCCGCTGGAACACCTATCTTATTTCTCTTCTCTCTGCGAAGGCCTCAAGGGAGATCATACTGCAGAAATAACCAAACTCAACCTTTTTCCCTACTCACTTAGGGACAGAGCTAAGAGATGGTTGGCCCAGCTACCTACTAACTCCATTACCTCTTGGGACGAGTTAAGCAAAGCCTTCCTAGAAGAGTACTACTCTGCAGCAAGAGTCCTAGAATATCGAAGGGCTCTGTCTAGTTTCACTCAAGCTGCTGATGAGACAGTGATCGAAGCTTGGGACAGATTCAAAGAACTACTCAGGCTCTGCCCCCAACATGGACTTACCGAGGCATTGCTGATTTAGCAATTTTACGGGGGTATGTCAGACATGGGTAAGCAAATTCTCGATGGACTCAATCCCCAGAGCGGTTTCAATGGAATGAGTGATGTAGATGCTAGAAACGCTCTGGAGAGACTCTACAGGAACAGCAAGAATTGGCGCACAAGTGGCCGAGCTAAGAAGCAACCAGTAAATGCGGTCGTTACCTCCACTGATGATCAATTTGAGGCACTGAAGGCCAACATTACTAATCAGCTGAATGCTTTCCAACAAGGGAAAAACACTCAGTCAGTATACCAAGTCTGCGAGTTTTGCCAAGGACCACACTTCAGTGGTGATTGTTATGGTAATGGGATATTAACTGTCCCAGAAGAGATGGAACAAGTGGACGCAGTAAATTCTGCTCCTATAGGAAATACCTACAATCCCACTTGGAAGAACCATCCGGGATTTAGTTGGAAGAAACAATCCCGGGACTACTAACTTTCAGAAAAGAGTACCTCAGCAACTGCCAT
The DNA here is from genome assembly GCA_027405835.1 of Asclepias syriaca. Lineage (NCBI taxonomy): Eukaryota > Viridiplantae > Streptophyta > Magnoliopsida > Gentianales > Apocynaceae > Asclepias > Asclepias syriaca. The sequence goes on from CM049930.1 coordinate 12,702,384, forward strand.
ATCCGCAGAACCAGCAAGTCGCTCTGCCTGCACCAAGGAACTACATCGTTCCAGCTGATCCCATGCAAGAATTTAGAGACATGCTGAAGAGCATTTCCGACTCCAACAAGGAAATGATAGAGTCCAACAGAAAGATTCAGGAAGCTCACGCAGAAAGAATCCAGCAGAACGAGAATAGACAGAAGCAGACCGAGCAAACAATCAGAAACACACAAGCTGCTATACAAACTTTAGAGAGGCAGATGGGTCAACTATCCACCCATTTCTCTCACAGGTCCCAGGGAACGCTACCAAGCAACACTGAGACCAACCCTCAAACTGAATGCAAGACCATCACTCTAAGATCTGGTAAAATTCTATCTCCATCTCCACCCAAACCATCTGACCCTCCTATTCTTGTGCAGGAACCAGAAGAAGGCTCCAAGGACCCAACGCCGACGGATGTCGAGAGATCGAAGTAGCAAGGAAAGGGAAGACGGAGTTTATTCCTGAGTACCGGCCAAAAGTACCTTACCCTGCCAGACTTATGCACAATAAAGATAAGGAGCAATTTGAAAAGTTTCTTAGGAATTTTAGTCAGATTCATGTTAATTTACCTTTACTTGATGTTATTTCTGAAATGCCAAAGTATGCTAAGTTTTTAAAAGAAGTTGTTAGTAATAAAAGAAAATTTGACATGGACAAGGTGGTTCTTAATGAAGAATGTTCGGCGGTTCTGTTGAATAAACTACCGTCTAAACAGAAAGATCCTGGTTGTTTTACCTTGCCATGTACAATTGGAAATATTACTAACATGCATGCATTAGCAGACTTAGGAGCTAGTATTAATCTTATGCCATCTAGTTTATTTGATAAATTAGGATTGCATGATTTGAAAACGACTAGGATGTGCATACAACTTGCAGACAGGACAGTCAAAATCCCCAAGGGAATAATTGAAGACTTAGTAAAGGTCGGAAAATTTGTATTTCCTGTGGATTTCGTTGTCATGGACATGAATGGGGAAGGAGGAGTGCCCCTGATCCTAGGTCGACCATTTCTAGCCACCTCAAAAGCATTAATAGACGTCAGTAATGGTCAAATCAAGTTAAGGGTAGGAAATGATGACGTCACTTTTGATCTAAATGAGACCCTTAGGTATCCCATGCATTTAGATGATACTTGTTTTTGTGTGGATGCCATGGAACACTTGATTGCAATTAACGTGACAGACCTATGCTCAAACTATCAAATTCTAAGTGAGGACTCCCTAGAATTAGAGGAGTCTGAACTTAGCTCTTCTGAAAATGAAATTACTTCTGATAGTTTCACTGAGATAGGTGATGATGAGATGAAGAAAGAGCGAACCTCGTTTGAAGATCCACCAGACTTGGAACTGAAGGAACTACCCACTCATCTGTGCTACGAATTCCTAGATGACAACAAGAAACTTCCCATTATTCTTGCAGCTGATCTGACTGCAGAACAAAGGAAGCTGACTGTAGACATGTGCAGAAAGCATAGAAGAGCCTTTGCCTACAAAATTGCGGATATCCCAGGTATTAATCCAAGCTTTTGTTCGCATAAGATTCTTCTAGAAAATGAGTATAAGCCATGTGTGCAACCTCAAAGGAGGTTGAATCCTAATGTGTGTGATGTTGTTAAGAAAGAAGTCATTAAACTGTTAGATGCAGGACTTATCTACCCTATCTCAGATAGTGAGTGGGTAAGCCCGGTGCAGGTAGTACCTAAGAAAGGCGGTATAACAGTTGTTAGGAATGAGCATAATGAACTAATCCCTACAAGAACTGTAACTGGTCATCGTGTATGCATAGACTATAGAAAATTAAATACGGCCACACGAAAAGATCACTTTCCCCTTCCTTTTATTGACCAAATGTTAGAAAGATTATCTGGACACATGTTTTATTGCTTTCTTGATGGGTTTTCTGGTTATTTTCAAATTCCTATTTCCCCTGAGGACCAGCATAAAACACATTCACATGCCCTTTGGAACATTTGCATATAGAAGGATGCCTTTTGGTTTGTGTAATGCACCTGCTACATTTCAACGTTGTATGACTGCTATCTTTGAGGACATGTTAGGAAAATCTATGGAAGTATTTATGGATGACTTTTCTGTTTTTGGTAATACATTTGAGGTTTGTCTAAAGAACTTGGAGTTAATGTTGAAACGTTGTATAAAATCTAACCTGGTTTTAAATTGGGAAAAATGCCACTTCATGGTAAAAGAGGGAATCGTTTTAGGACATAAGATCTCACACCTAGGTATGGAAGTAGATAAGGCAAAAATTGAAGTTATTTCAAAACTACCTCCTCCCAAAAATGTGAGAGCCGTTAGGAGTTTTTTGGGACACGCTGGCTTTTATCGTAGGTTCATAAAAGATTTTTCATTAATAGCCAGGCCGTTGACCAATTTACTCGGAAAAGATGTTCCATTTGTCTTTGATGAAAATGTCTAAAAGCTTTTAATAGACTTAAGGAACTCTTAACTACTGCACCTATCATGACATCACCTGACTGGAGTCTACCTTTGAGCTTATGTGTGATGCTAGTGACTATGCAGTAGGAGTAGTTTTAGGACAAAGACATGATAAGAAATTTCATGTAATATATTATGCTAGTAAAACCTTAACTGATGCTCAGGAAATTACACTACGACAGAAAAGGAATTATTAGCAGTAGTATATGCATTTGATAAGTTTCGATCCTATCTTGTCTAAAACTATTGTTTATACTGATCATTCGACACTAAAATACTTGTTCAATAAAACCGACGCAAAACCAAGATTGATTAGATGGGTTTTATTGCTTCAAGAATTTGACATAGAAATCCGGGATAAGAAAGGGGCAGAAAACTTAGCCGCAGACCACTTGTCTAGGTTAGAAAATCCGACCCTAGAAGCCATTGATGAGACAATCATATCTGATAAATTCCCGGATGAGAATCTATGTGCATTATTTGCTATTTTCTCACCCCCTTGGTTTGCAGATATAGCAAATTACTTGGCAGCCCGGACTCTCCCTAGTGATATCACTGCTCAACAAAGAAAAAATTCTTTGCTGACCTGAAATATTACTATTGGGAAGATCCTTTTCTATTTAAAATATGTGCAGATCAGATGATCAGAAGATGTGTATCTCAAGAAGAAGGTTTCCAAATTCTGGAACATTGTCACTGCGGACCAACAGGCGGTCACTTAGCTGCAGCCAACACCGCCCGAAAAGTATTAGAAGCAGGCTTTTACTGGCCCACCATATTCAAAGACGCCGCAGCATTTACAGGATCGTGCGATGCCTGTCAGAAAGCGGGAACCATATCTTCTCGAGATAATCTACCCCAACAGGTAATTCAAAGTGTAGAAATATTTGACATATGGGGTATAGATTTCATGGGTCCGTTTCCTTCCTCTTTTGGTATGAAGTACATCTTAGTAGCTGTAGAATATTTTTCAAAATGGCCTGAGGCACAGGCCCTACCTACTAATGATGCTCGAGCCGTATGCAGATTCCTTAAGCAGATTTTCGCCAGGTTTGGATGTCCAAAAGCCCTAATCAGTGATCGAGGTACGCACTTCTGCAACTCTCAATTGCAGAAAGTACTCCAGCAGTACGGAATTCAGCATCGCATTTCCACAGCCTACCATCCTCAAACCAACGGGCAGGCTGAGGTAACCAATAGGGGAATAAAGAGAATCCTAAAAAGACCGTGGGTGTTAACCGTAAGGATTGGGCCAATAAACTGGAGGATGCATTATGGGCCTTCCGTACAGCATACAAGACCACTACGGGGTTCTCACCCTATCGACTAGTCTACGGAAAAGCATGCCACCTTCCGGTTGAACTTGAACACAGAGCTTACTGGGCAGTACGAAAATGCAATCTCGACGATAATTTGACTAAGGAACACCGGATTTTACAGCTCAACGAATTGGATGAGTGGAGGCTCAAAGCATATGAGAACTCACATCAGTTCAAAATGACAAGTAAACTCCGGCATGACAGACGACTCAGAGCCCAGAAAAATTTTGAACCAGGTGATAAGGTATTGTTGTACAACTCACGTTTAAAATTTTTCCCAGGAAAGCTGCGTAGCTATTGGTCAGGACCGTTCACAATCAAGGAAGTATCACCTTTCGGAGCATGTGACATCATGGATTCTGACGGTATTGTTCAAAAAGTAAACGGACAACGCCTAAAGATTTACAGAGAGCCGTTTGACTCGTCCGAGCAGATTGTGGACTTCACAGACTAAGGGAGTATCTCTTTCATTTTATTTCTTGTTTTTGTTATTTCTATGTTCCTTCTTACCCGTAGTTAGTTGAATAAGTGTGGGGTAAGGATCTTTTAATTGTGTTTTATTTCTTGTTTTCAAATAAGTGTGGGGTAATTAGCTATGCATGAACACTGAGGACAGTGCCAAACTTAAGTGTGGGGTAGCAGTGCACGGTGCACTGTAGCAGTTTGAAAAATTTTCGCATGCTTTTGCTTGTTTTCCCCGTATTTTCACACCCTTCCAAAATTTTTCAAAATTTTTCCGTCTTTCAGACTTCTAAATGCAGTATGCTTGGTTAAACAATTGCTTATGTCTATGATATGTAGGTAGTATGTTATGGTTAGTAGGAGATAGTGATAGCTATCTTGGACTAATTGATTAGGAATAGGGAATTCCTGATAACTGAGCACAACCTTGTCTGGATTAGAGACCTCAACCAATTGCCTATTCGAGACACTAGATAAAATTAGACCAGTTGTGGATATATTGGCAGTTAGAATGACTAGATGAGACTCTGAGCTAAAAGTGAAAGGAACATTAAGGAAGTTAATTACAATAGGGTAGTTTGCCAGCGGCCTTCGCTACTCGAGCACCACTCCTTCGGGGAACTTAAAGCCTGATGCCCTAAGGTCGTGTAGATCTGGGAGTCATCGGAGTGGGACTCGCTACATGGGTAGTTGAAGTTGACGTGTTCTAAGCAGACTCGAAATACCCTGAATCTATAAAGAAAATAACTAAGTGCTAAAACATTAAAAATCTTATCACCAAAGCTCAGAACTCAGAAAGTTATCTGTTGTCAGTGTGTCTAGCGATAGGTCGAAGTATTATCTGGTAGCAGTTAAGATAAGAGTTCATTGTGTTGACTATCTGGTCTAGACTAGTACACACACTACACATCAGGAAGACCCTGTGACTAAGAAAAAAGTCCAACCTAGTTGTTGATTTGTTTTCTGCCTGATCATAACAAGCTACTAGAAACATTTGAGACCTTGTCATAGCAACCTAACCAGTCAGACCTGTGTTAAGAATTGTCTGAAGAATTTTTGGAATAAAAACATGATTAGGAATTTAAGTGACTGCACTACGGTTTAAAATCACTAACTCCATGTAGACTTTGCTTGAGGACAAGCAAAAAGCTAAGTGTGGGGTTATCTGATACGCGAAAATCGTATCACATTTTTAGCATGTTTTTATATATGTTTTAATGTGAAATTGAGAGTAAATTGACATTAATTGTTTACTATTTACTTGATTTCACGGTTTTTATGATTTTGGAAGTGTCAGGTGAAAAGTAGACGAAAACAGCAAATTCTGGGGCAAAAACGCAATTTTTGGAAATGTTGACCCGGTCAAAGGTCCGGGACGGGCGTCCGCGGGACGGGCGTCCCGACCCAGTCAAACCGCCAGGACGGGCGTCCTGAACCGGGACGGGCGTCCCGAACCTGGTCAACGAATCAGGACGGGCGTCCCGAGCCGCCAGAAGCTGTCCCACATCGAATTTTTCAGAGATTTTCACTCCGGGAAGCTGCTATAAATACCCCAGGCCTCCAGCAGTTGAATTCATCCCTCTCCACTCGATCTGAGTCATTAAGTGGTTTCCAGTGTACAATTTTCCAGTACACAACTCACTCAGAGACTCGGATCTCAGTTTTCTTTCTTATTAGTGTTTGTTTTAGTTTCTGAGAAATAGTCTCAGATCTTAGGTTTCTATAGATAGGTTCGTTTCTGGTATTCATAGAATACCCGGGATTTCGTTAGGAGATCCTAAGAGAGCTCTAGGCGTTCGAAGAGTCAGTCCACAGGGCTAGGCTTAAGCCCAGGACGTAAGGTAAAGTCTAGCTACTAGGCTGAGGAAGCGTCCTCCGAAGGTTCTGGTGAGCAGAGTCAGGGCGAGCAATACGACATATACAGCAGTACGCTCCGTAGGCGAGACTTCGTAAAGGGTGATTTCTTTATGGCATCGGTCCCCATGTCCCTCTCATATGTTATTGCTTTGTTCTAAATATGAATTATGAATATCAGATTACGATTTTATGAATAGTTGTGTTATATGTTGAAGTTTTTATGTTTTTCCGGAAATAGCCACCTGCTAAATATTCATTATGTCTGCATGTCTAATGTAAGTCTCTTTTAAACTAAAACTAGGGTTATAGACAATTCCTAACCACGGTCTATTCATAACCTGTTTAGTTTAACAGGCATCAATTAGTATTGGTGTCTGCCATACTAGATAAAATAACCAACGGAACACCTTGTTTGTTAGAGTAGTCTAGGTAGGCTGAGTAGAGAGTTATGCCGGCGGTTTTGCGACGAGCAGCATGACCCCGAAGTGACATAGGGTACCGTTCATTGCTGACTTTAGTCCGGGCCGTGAGTAGGGCCGTTTACCTTAACGATGGGGCGGTAGTGTAGAGACCTCAGATGTGGTACACCTTTAGACACAGAACATAGTTGCATTCCAGGCTAAGATATATCTAAAACACTCGAATATAGGTCAATCAACATATAGGAACAGTATAACATAGAATCAGAACTTATCTTTAAAACACTTTTAGGATTAATTAGACTTAAACCTAGTAGAGAATGGATCACCCTCTCATCAAAGTATTTGATGAAGATTGCATAACTGGATTATAAGATAGGAGTTAGGATAAAAGGCTAGTTACTACTAAGTCGTTGCCACTTCCCTGGGAGTACGATAATTAAATTAATAAAATCGTAGATACTTTCCAATAGACTAGCTACACGATAGGTACTCTGCCTTAGGTTCTGGCTGATTAAGTGACACCATAGAGACTAAATGTGACAATTAGTCAATCAGAGTCCTTAATTATTCATAATCAACATAGGGTAAAATAACACCTATTTAGCACATCGGTCGGAAACCGCATCACTAGTACGGAAACCCTGGGTAGTAGAGGTGCACAGCCCGCACTGAATGGAGAAGACCCAACTCTCTCTTCCTAGCATCTAACCCCGCACCTATACCGCACCACTCCAAACTCCTCTCACTCAACAAGTCAGCCGAAAAGTATACTCGGGACTGATACTGACGACTCTCACCTAAGTCCCGAGTAATGATCTCAAGGAGGACCTCTCGGATTGGTCTAGAGAAGAAGGGTGGACTGGAGGCCACTGACTATTTTCGTTAACACAAGGGCGAAAAGGGAAGCCCACCTTAGATTCGACGACTACCCACCTACCCTTGAACTCTACTTTATTAGGAGGGGAGTCAAAGAGTTGAACCCTATTCCGGCAGGGTCGGAGCGAGAGGGTGTTATCGGACATGCAAAGTGCAGAAAAGAACATCCCCAGGATGTTCATAGAAAGTTCAAAGCCTAAACGGCGACCTAGACAGATTAAAGAAAAGAGGGTCCGGACAGCATTGGGATGAATTTGCCTAGGCTGTACGCGGGCGAACGCCAGGAAATCCACAAAGGCCAGGTCCATGGGAAACCTGAGTCCCACTTCGAAGTGGGCCAGGGGAAGAGGGATGTGTTTAGTAGACATCTTACCTATATCAAAAGCTACAAAGGTCCTATACACACTTCGGTCTATACCATATCGACGGATAAAAGACTTAAGTTGTCATAGGTAACTCTACTCCGCTAAAAAGGAAAGTCTGTGCCTAGGGGCCCAAGCACCATAGGTCCTGAAGGAGCGGCAGCGGGGTCCTCTCCAGTCACCGTGGATGGTACATTGTGAGCAGGCAAAGGGTCCCTGAAGCCCTCAACCATCAACTCGTTAACTTCCTCCCTAGCCATATCTTCATGCTGACCAGCCATGCCTACCTGCGAACGGAAGTTCAGCATTCAGAACCCCATTCAATGACTACCCAGAAAAGCCTACAGTCATATCTAAACCCAACCCTTGATCATCACAAGAAAGAAAGGAACTAAAACCCAGTTTAAGTTCTACACCAATTCAAAGAGCCACCTCACATACGCAAAAACCCAGAAGATAGGCACACAAGGATACAGGCATTCATCGCACACTACTGCCCAGAACAACAAAATAAACCCCATTTTTACAGGAATGCCAGACAAAAATATGTGGAGAAATAACTGCGATAGAGAAACAGAAACAAGGAACTACTTACAACAAAAGAGACAAAACGCACCTTTTTTTATTACCACGGACGTCTGAAACTGAGAATGCGAGACTGAACTTGCGACGGGAACAAAGACAAAGGAATCTTCAGAAAAGATCGCATAGAAGTTTAGAAAGAAAAATCTGATAAAGGAGGAAGGAAATAAAAGATGCTTATAAAGGAAGTTTAAAACAGTTATAAAAGGTTGTACCTATAAAGCACCATGATTATTTCCAAAGACCAACGCATCGAGTACGCGAAAAGGCGCTCTGGTGACTAATAATCGGGCACTTATGACAAAAGTCAGAAGCTGAAGAGACAGCCATCACCGTCAGAGACCCTAAGAGCACTTCGGTGACACGCAACGTCCCCTCTGGGTGAAGTCCGCTAGCCCGCTGCGGAACTTTGGAAAGTTAGCTATCTAGCGAAGTACACCCCGAGGCGATGCTATACTTTGCTAAGGAGCCACTGAAGGGAAAATAGCACCCGCCAAGGGTAGAAACGTCATCTACATAGAGGCATAAATCGCATAACGCCCGATACTTCGCGATTTGACTCAAAAGTCAAATTGCGGACATAAAAAGTGGAACACAACCCCACTCAATCTAATCGTGGATTCCCACTCTCCCACTACCAAACACCGTTTCCCACAACGGCATTCTCCTAAAGGCAACACCCGAAAAACCCACGAGCGGGAAAAACACGATCCCACCATCTCTCCCGCTTTCCTCACCTAAGAAGGAAGGCTATAAAAGGGAGGAAAGGGACAAAAGGTAGGGACATTCAATGCTAGATATCCAAAACAGTTATTAATTCAATACCAACTGACTTGATCATTGGAGAGTTCACGGAGATCCACGTCCCCACCGAACTTCCTCTGTTTTGCAGGTTACATATACTTCGGGATTCTCAGAGATTTCTGGAGTCACATTTACTTTTTTACCCTCAAAACATCCTATCCAATTTTTGACGAATCAATATATTTATTTATTTATATCCAAACACACATGAAAGTTTGACTTCTTTATTTTTTCTTCTCTTTTATATATATATATATTTTTTTTTTTTTATTTATTTATTTATTTATTTATTTATTTATTTATTTATTTATTTATTTATTTATTTACGATGAGACACTCTTAAAGAAATAAACGTCATCTTATGGTTGAGGTAAGATATATACACATATGTATGTATATCTATATATATTATATATATATTTCCTATAGAATTTGATCGTTTTTCTTAATATATTGTAGTCAATTCAGAGGGGATTCAACAACTAAACTAGATTTACAAACTTTGGAGAAAAGCCACAAAGTCAGTTCATTTTCTATAAAAAAATTCCAATTTTCTTTTCATTACAATTTGAAAGAAAAAATATAATATAATATATATATATATATATATATATATATATTATCTCTAGTGGAAGAAAAACAAATGTGGAAATGGGCAAGGACCAGGTGAAGGGCAAAGCCAGCAAGGGTCAGTAAAGCAAATATAAATCTAACAATCATCCATCCATCCAAAATGTCTGATCATCAATTTTTTCTAGGGTTTCTCTTAGTTTGCTACTGTTTTCTTTCTTTTTTATTTTAAGCTGTTCTTGTAAAATTGTACCTCCAAAAAGTATCAGATCAATTGGATGTTGCGTTTATATACTAAATTTCTAGCATTTGAAGTTTTTGGCACAAATGTCTTAAAATATCCCCATAACCTGTAATTCTTATTTATTATATCTCAAACTCGTAATTTTTAAAAGTCATAAGAGATGGTACTACCAACTGAGATACCGTATGTTCTACATATATAAATATGAAGACCAACAACACAAAAAAATATAACATTAGAGAGAAAAAAACCCACAAATTTTTCCTTAAAAAAAAGTGTCCAAGAACATAACTTCTGATTATATAGTTAAAACCACTCCCTCCAGTGTGTACAAACATTGGAATTCCATAAACTACATTAAAAAGCAAAAACAAAACTTATGATGTTTTGCCCAAAATTTTGAACATACCATGAATTTTATGCATGAATTCAGCTATTTGTTAACAAAATCTTGTATGATGAACACTGAATGCACCCAAAAGACAGTATCACTATATTATTGACTAAAAGAGATACAATTGACTTCAAAATCACAACAAGAATCACCCGATGAGTAAATCTACAAACATATGTATGAACTTCAATCTCTCGAAAAAGTAACAATTAGAAACATAACTTATAAGCATTCACTAATATGGATATACCACAGAAATGTATTTGCTCTGAATAAAAGTTAAGAGTAAAAGTTATATCTCAACTCAAACAAAGAAAACAATGCAAACTAACCCAAAGATAGTGATAAATTAAAATATTTCCTCATATTTTCTAGAAATGGATCATTTATCTCAAATTAAATTTGACTAACTGAAACAAAACAAGCTCTATGTTATTTAAAATACTGTGTTATCTGCAACAGAAGTTTCACGGAGAGGAGGAGCAAAGTATGGAGGAACAAGTTCTATGTGTCATTTCCCTTCTCTCTACTATAAAGATTTTCAGTCATAACTTTCGTATAATCAGAATGATCTTAAGTTTTTTCATTTAATATTTCCTTAATCCTATAAAGTTTTGAAAGAAACAAATTCGTAGGATATCAGAATCAGATACATATTAGTAATTTTATGAAAAATAGTCAAAAATGAGTTACTTCTTCAACTTTCATCCAAACATGACTATTAGGAACATAACAAAAATCAGGATGAATCCTAACTTCTAAAGCAGCTGCCAACATCAAATATGTTTCATTCCATCTAGTAGGACAATTCAAAATCAACTTTTTTACAAGACAATTGAAGTTGTTTCATAGTTTTAGCAAATTCATTAATTCGAGTTTCAAAATTCTTTAAGTATTATACCATTTCAAGCAACATCAACGATATTCCAATTTCACCAAGTCATCTGAACAAGAAAATTCAAAATATCAACAACATCTAACATGAAATAACTTTCCATCAATTCGCAAATGGTTTGCCTCAATAAAATATCACTTTCAATCTTCAAATACAAACATCATTATATAATGCATTATCAATAGTAATAAAAGTCATTTATTTTCAATTTCCAATCACAAAAAGATATATTAAGTGCATCAGCAACAATACACATCCGTATGTAGAGATGGAACATTTTTAAAATCAATACACGTTTTTGTAATACCTAGAATCAACAAAATACACAGCGACAACCATGTATTGAATACTTTATCCACTTTTCTACAAATCAGTAGTGATTGTGTTAATCTTATCAACCTGTATAATAAGGTCTTCAACTTTTTCTTTTCTTGATCATAACTGACATATAATCTTGTTCACACAATGACAACTAATTTTTTGATAAAATAGAGAAGCAACCTTTCATAACCTATTCAAAAAACATGTTCCGTCAAAAAAATGGATAATCGTGAACTAATACCATATATGCAGCAAGTTCTCTGACTTAGCATGATCATATGTAAGTTATTTATAGAACGTACCCCATCTAATTCAGTTTGAGTAAATGAAAGAACTTGTTGCTTCAATGTCGAATTTTGACCAAGAGCTAATTTTCGATGTAAACAGTCTTCAAATACCGATTAAACGTAGTGGTAGTGTGGTTTATTCACTGTCCATGAGTCCTTGCAATAGGAATACTTTGTCATTTTGCAGCCTTTGTATCTATTCATTTTTCTATCTTTCTAACAACGTACTTTTTTTTAATGCAGTGTTTCTTGAATGTTGTCATTACCCATTTTCATTTAAGTTAATATGATTATTTAATGTATTAGTACTTATTTATTATTTTCCTCCACAATTGGACATGAAAAAAATTCTTGAAATAAACTTGAGAATGGTATTGACATGTGTTCAAACAAATAAATAATAATTTTAACTTGTAAAAAGTTTCAATATTTTAGTATATTTTTTCTTTAAAAAAAATCTTCTTACTATAATTAATTAAATACAGTGAAAATTTTAAATTTCAACCAAAAATACTACTATATATAATTTTTTTATAAAAAAAATACCTATGTGACTTTCGTCTCTATCATGTCTCAAACTCATAAATCTTCACCCATAAGTGAAGATGCTTAGTATCAAAGTAACGCCTTCTTGACAAAATACTATTATAGTTAAAAATTAAATAGATAAACATTTTAAATTTCTTCCCACATTACAATATATATATATATATATATATATATATAAACTATAGTATTTTTCATATTACCATTTATTCCATTTATTATTAAATATCTTATTATCATCTATATTTTTTATAATATATAAAAATAAAATAAAAACACATAACAAATTGGCTATATACAAAAAATACTTATATCTTTCAAAATTTCAAATATTAAATAAATACAATCTAATTATCTCAATAAAATTAAATAAATATGAGAAAAAATAATACACTTACTTTAAAACTTATTTTTAATTGAGTTATTGTGGAGAAGGTAAGGGAAGGAAAGGAGAACTGTCAATTTTTTATAAGGGTATGTTGAGTTGAGCTAAAACTTTTTTACGATCTTAAACAAGAGAGAAAGAGGTTGAGTTAAAATTTTGGAAAACATTAATAAAGTTGAACCATCTATACAAATTAGAGAAAAAAATCTTAATTTAAATATTATATTTTTTTTTAATAATATATAAATATAAATATTTATAATTATTTACAAATATTTTATTAATATTTATCTAAATTTGATTTATTTAATAAATAAACAAATTAAATTCCAACTGTTTAATAAATGAAAAGAAAAAAAAAAGCACAACTTGCTTTGTTCGGTTGGGTTGGGTTACAGTATGTTGGTTACAGTAAGTTGATAAGATTTTTTATAAAGATTTGTACTATTTTGACAAAGATTATAATTAATAAATAAAAACCTTATTGGTGGCACTTTATATTTACCCAAAAGAATGAGAAACTCGGACCTAAGTATTATTATACTTGAACAATTTACTACAATTTACTCAAAAAGACCACATGATACAAACATGTACAAACATGCTAGCGAGAAGTACAAAAAGGCTATGCAACCACCACAATTTCAACTATCATCATCAAAACAACAAAATAATAATTAATATTTTTTTCTAAAGAAAAAAAAAGCACACACTAAAACTACAATTTCCAATACCATATTTTTAACCACACACTCTAAAGAAACCTTTTACAGCTCAGCACCCAACTCCAGCCGCGCCGACGCCGAAAGTTGCTGGACGATGCGGCTCAAGCTTCCTGTTGTTCCAAAAACAACTATCAGGAGCAAGCTTAGCCGCCGCCGTCCTCATCGGCTCAGACTTACACCTAGTCAACACGAACGGCTCGTACCCCACAGCATTCACTAGCTTCTGCTCAATCATGGTCGCCATCGACGCCGCCGCCGCTGCTGCCGGTAACGAGCACGACGACCGCGGCGGTTGCAGGAGGTGCTGCTGCTGCCGAGATTTTGGTTTCTGGGTTTTGTTCTCCGTTGTTGCTTGATGATTCCCAAGATTATTACAGTCTGTGGTAACTACTACTTTCTTCTTGGGCTGCTGCTCCTCCGTGCGTTCACCACTTTCTTTGCATGCCTCTCCGGCAACCATCTGATGAAGTCCGTACTACAAACCCAGGTCTCTTTAGAAACTTCCATGGAGAGTTCGGCTCGCACATCATCAGTAGCAAACAATCCGGCAATACTTTTGAATTTGAGTTTTCTTCTCGATTTATTTTGGTTGTTTTGTCTTGATTTTCTGGGTAGGATTTGAGAATTCCAAATTTCATGATCGCCGTGTTCTGCGTCAGTAACAATGGCAGCTGCGGCTTCTTCTTTTTCTTCCTGGTGATTTTCCTGTAGTTCAAAATTTTGATGGGTCGTTTTCTCTTTTTCTAGATTAATGTTTTCTTCCGAAGCCTTGTTTTCCTCTGTGATTATTGACTCCTCAGCTTTCTCCCATTCGATTTCCGTAGCACCTGAAGAAGCAAATGATTCTGGAGTTTCTTTCCTGTGGCGTCGCTTTCAAGATTTAGTTTCTCCGAGTTCCCAGAAGAAGAAGATGAATGGCTCGTGCGGCTGCTTTCCTCTCTTTCTTCTTCTTTTTCCATCTCCATTATAGGTTTTTCTGCCATTTCTAGATCTGCAGGAACTTCAACTGAACAAATTTGTACACAGATTCATCATCTACTTCGACACCATTGTGTAAAATATCGCACAGTTTCTGATCTTCCTCTTTATCTCTTGCATTCCCGTCCCCAAATTCGCATCTATTTCTGCATCAATCCAGTTGAAACTAGTCTTTCAGATGCCAAATCGTCCGCTTCCACTTTCTGTACTCACATTTGTCACTTCAGTATACTGAATATGATTATCATCCAGATCTTCTCCCCTTTCTTCTTCTTCTTCTTCTCTTCATCTTCTCCGTCGTCGTCGTCGTCGCGGTGTTGGGTTGCAGCTGGGGACTCCCAGAAGCGGTTGGTAAGAGTTGCCATTTTCATGGGATCAGATCTGCACCTCATCAATAAAAGAGCGTTCTTAGGAGGAATACAAATGCTCAATCTAGCTTCTTTTTCTTCTTCATCGTTCTCACCGCCCTTCACTTCTTCAAAGTCGTCATTCTCCTTAAACTCAATATTTTCAAAAACATGCCTCCTCGAGCTTCTCCTCATCGATGGCCTCTCGTTTTTCTCCACCTCCTCGTCGTCGTCGTCTTCTTCTTCTTCTTCTCCGCCGACCACCAATTCAATCTCTCTACCTTGTTGTCTTCCTTCACAATCCTGTAGCGCAACAAACCATCTAGCAAACACAGCTCCGCATGAACTCTCCCCACCATCATTCCCTGCTGCTCCTTCCTCCCTCCTCCTCCTCCTCCTCCTTTCATCTTCTGCTGCCGCATTCTTAAGTTTCTCCTCCTCCCTCTCGTTAGTCGAAAAGCACGAAGAAGATCGACAAGGAAACAAACAACTAAATTCAGCTCCAAATGTTCTCAAAGCCTCACAAATAGTCACCGGTAAATGAACCCATCTCTGATTCCTGTGCGGCGGAATACAATCCCCACCGCCGGGTTGCTGAAAATGCGTACTCGAATTTGACGGTGGATACCTTTGCCCCCTCATCACTTGAACATTTTCTTCACTATTCCCCAACAAATCATGCCCTTGCTGCTACCTTCCTAAAACTAACCTCTCCACCACCACCGCCGCTTCTCCTCCGTGACAGACTTCGAGTCTGTTAGCCTTATTTCTTTTTCTTGGTCTTCACTCGACCTGCCCGATGCAAGTCACTTTAGGCGAAGACGGCTCGGGATTCTCAAACGCACATCCTCGTTTCTTACCGCCTCCGCCGCCGCCGCCCGCAGGAAACATCGGAGAAGCCTGACCGCCCTTCATACTTCCATTACTTCTAAGTCTTCTACTAAGAGAAGTAGAAAGAGACACCGGAGGATCACGAGCCCGACCTGGGCTGAGATATAGATTTCGAAATCTTCATGGAAGAAGAAAAAAGACGAGATGCGAAACAGATGAAGAGCTCACTGTTTGTGCTATTTGTGCTTGAGTTTATGGTCCGATAATGGGGTCTATCCAACTCCATCAAACTTTTTTTTTTTTTCTTTTTTTTCTTTTTGTTGTTTGTCTTCAGCCCGGCCTCTCTGTGAAATTTCCTCACTTTTTACTGCACCATTTTAGCCATTGCAAATTGTTGAGTTACAGTTGGAAGGTGGGATTTGGGTGGGCATTTGAAAGTTAAAACATCTGAATATATAAAAAAAAAAAGCTGAGATTTTTATGGTGGGTTTAGCAGAGAAGCAGAGCAGAAGGAGACAGAGATGAACAGAGAAGAGAGAAGAGAGTGTCTGGGGGGAAATAAAAAAATAAAAATTAAAGAAAAAAAGGTGCAAAAGGATGGGCTGAGAAGAATGACGATTGGCTATTTGTCTTTTACCCAAAATGCCAACCATAATGCACATAGGATAGGTATGGTATTTGTTTTGTCTAATGACATTAGTACCCCTACTCTTCAACTTTAATTTCCAAGAATTTTAATGCTACAACATTATTGGTCTCTTTTCTTCAAAATAGATAGTTAGTTGTACGGTCGCTTTTTGCATTATGAAAAACTGAAATTCATTTTACTCAAATTTCATACCAATTGGATGGAAAACTAACGGCGCACATTTGGTAGGTGTAAAAATGAAGTAAATAAATTAATCAACTATTGAATCCTCAAAATTATAAATTAAATATAATTATTTGTAGGATACCAATTTATTTTCTTCTTTGAAACCAAAGCATAATGTTTTCCTAATGGCATACAAACATATACATACACATATTTAATTGGGGATTCTAAAATATAGTAAAAACTACAACAAGACATGTGAGTGGAAATGTTAGAGATAAAATGGAAGTGTATATCAGGACATTCTTGGTTGCATTATATTATGAGAATCTTTGAGGCATGTTGTTGTGACCAATACAATGCAATTCACATTATACTTAAACTTGACAAATATATATATATATATAGAGTTGACATAAAAGTTTCTTAAAATAGTGTGAAGTTGAATATAAATAAATAAATAAGTATAAGAAGAAGAGTGAGAAGATCCTGCAATTTATGTGATTTTGTAGTGCAAAATCTTGTACAAACATGGCCAGCCAAGAGCCACATTCCCCTAAAACCCTTTGGATCCTTTCATTACTACTATTCAGAGTTTGCTCTAATCCCACATTTCAAATATTAAGTATGATTCGTGACCCGGAAATGAAAGGAATAATTGAATTATGTCATTATTCAATAATTAGATTATCACACAAAAAAAAATAGTGGAATAGGTAAAGTGATAAGGGTTAGGTATAGGGGTAGGGGTATAATGGTAAATTAAAGATGGTAACCTCACATGGGTGGTCGATGGAGACGAGGTGAAAAGGAAGAATCCAAAGGTTGCACGTGATTACAGTCTTGTTTAGACCAGCCCCATCATGCCGTTGCATCAACCCAAAATATCATAGGCCTTTTGTTTTCCTTTTTTTTTTCTATGGCTCACGCTTCTCACTGTCCGTGTACAACACGCAGCGATTTCCCTTTTAGAACTTTAATGCACGCGCTGGAAGAGAGAGTGGGTCTAAGTTTCTGCCTATTATTTGCGCCTATAATAGTAGTTGTATGCTTAATGCAGGCAGGCAGGTCAGGTCACGCAACACCATGGAAACCTGCGCGGCATTCAGCGCGTGAGGTTCACAAAGTGAACGTTATGATGATCCTCTACGTTCACCCTCCTTGTCCCATCGAAGTTCGCTACCAGCTAGACATTTCCACGTCATCCATTTATATGCAATATTTTAAGTCCTATATATATATATATATATATATATATATGTTTTTTTTTTTTGTTTACGTGGCAAACCATTTTCCTAGGTTTCCTCAAGTCTTTTTTCTTTCCCAAGTAAAATGCCTTTTGTTTTGTATACCTTTTCCTTTTTCCCATTTTCCTCTTTCCCATTGTTTTTTTTTTAATTTATTTATATAACCTAATAAGCTTTTAAAAAATAATTAAAATTTTATTACGTTTTTAAATTAATAAAAATATTAAAATGTTCATTAACTTTAGTTAATAGTTATAAACTATTAATTAAAAAAATATTAACTAAAACACATAAAATCTTAATTTATAAAAGGTAAAAGTCACATGATTGATAGTTATTTATCAATTTAAAGGAAGATCTATAAATAGTATTTTATATACTAACTTTGTATAAGAACATATACATTTGAATCCGGGGATTGGGGAAGGAGTAGACTAAGTCTCTTCAAAGAGACGTAAACGGGCCATTTTTTTTCTTTTTCTTTTCTTTTGGTGAATCTAAATGACCATTTATACGTACCTAAAACATATCTTATAATTTTTATATAATTTAATATATACTTTTTTAAAAGAAAAAAAATAATATTATGAGTAATATCTTAAATAATATATATTAAGAAAATTATTAAAGATTTAAATGTAATAAAATAATAAGTATATTAAAAATAAAATATAATCTTAATTTATTATGAATTATTAAGATATGTAATATCTTTGTATATTTGTATATGTAATATATCTGTATATTCAGTCAAATATTAGGTTTGATTGTAGACTTAATTAATGTAATTAGATTTTTTATTTTAAGTAACTTATGTAGTATAAATAGCTATTATTACTTCTATTGTAAATATACACGAGTTATACATAATATTCATATATTATTTACTTCTTCATGATATGATAGCCAAATTTTTCATAAGCTTACCTCGTTTATTGGGAATATTGTCCGGTGCTTGAGTTCACTCCAAAGTGTACTTTACATCAAATTTGGTTCACTCTTGAATCAAAATGGTTCAGATTGACTTAACTATTTAATTTAATCATCTTTCGATCCGTTCTTTAACAACATAGATTGGTTTCCAAAGGTTTTGACTCTTTGAACTCATTATTGAGGTCTATTTTTTCATTTTCTACCTCTTTTTTAATCAGTTTCAAACTTAGGTACTTTTGTTTCCCGCAATTTCCTATTATCATTATGGTTGCTTCTGGTAATTCTCATTATGTAACACATACTATTATTGTGATTTTTTATGGTTCCAATTATGATTTATGGGCTCAAGAAATGTATAGTTTTCTGAAAGGTAGACTTCTTTGGCGTATTGTTACTAGAACTAAACAACCCACCAAAGAACCTTCTAAGACTGAAGATAAGTTTATTGAAAGGTTAGACCAATGGGATAGCAAAAATCATCAAATTTTAACTTGATTTCGTAATACATATCAGCCTAGTATTAAATTGGAATTTCGTCCTTTTGATTGTGCTAAAAATGCTTGAAATTTTTTAAAGAATCGATGTGCAATTTTAGATGATATTCGTCAGTTTCAGCTCTATCAATGCCTTCATTGCATGTATCAACAACCAGGTCAAACCATTCACAGTTATGTTTCTGAGTTACAGACTTTATTGGATCAGTTATCTGTTGGTGATCCTATCTTGCCTGATAAAGCCTCTACAAGTATTAATGATGACCTTCTTGAACGTTGGCATGTTTGACATTTACTTATGACTCTTAATTGTGATTTTGAGTCCGTATGTAGTATTCTTCTTAATCGCAAACCTTTGCCTAACATGGACACAGTAATTCGAGAACTGATTTATGAAGAAACTCGTATTAACACTCTTCGAGCTTAGCGCAATCTCACTTCTCCAGATATGGTTCTTGCTGCACCTTCAGTCCCTTCACAGTCCAAAAAGGAATATTTCAATTATTGCAATTTGATCTCTACTTGCTATAAACTTGAGACAAAACACAAGAATTCTAGTAAAAGCAATTCAACCAACTCATCTACTACGTCTTGGGGTACGTCTTCTATTTTGCTGCTACCGTAGAGATCTTTAAAGCTGATGATAAGTCACTTCATTTTTTCCTAAAGAACATCAAGTCTCTTCTTCACCATATACAATCAAATTCCGAGACTCTCAATGCTTCTGCTTTGTCTGTCACTTCAAGTACACATACGTCTTGGTTCTTTGATTCTGATTGTTGTAGTCATATGACTCCTGAGTCTAAGCATTTTCATTTTATCTCTATCCCTTCTCATGCACATGTTGTTCACACAGCTAATAGCTCTACATTAGATATTCAACACATAGGAAATGTTTCCACATCTTCCTTGTTGTTACCTAATATTTTTCATGTACCAAAATTATCTCTCAATCTTATATATGTTAGTCAGTTAGTTGAACTTGGTGTTGATATAATCTTTAAGAGTAATAGTTGTATTGTGCAAGATTCTCAGACGGGCACGGTTCTTGAGACAGGGCGTAAGGTTGGTCGGTTGTTTGAGCTTGTCAATCTCCAAATGCCACCGAAAGTTATTTCTGTTGTTGTTTCTTCCAGTCTTTGGCATTCACGCCTTGGTCATGTTTCTTCTTCTAGATTAGGATCTTTGATTTCTAATGGTTGTTTAGGTTCTGTTAAAACTAGTAACATTGATTGTGTTTCTTGTGAACTTTCCAAACATCATGCTTTACCTTTTACTAATAGTACTTCAATTTCTTCTGCACCTTTTGATCTTATTCATTCTTATATTTGGGAACCTGCTCCTAATGTTACTATGGGTGGTTCTAGGTATTTTGTCATTTTTGTTGATGATTATTCTCGATACACATGGATTTACCTTATGAAAAATCATTCCGAGTTGCCCAAAATTTACATTTAGTTTGCTACTATGATAAAAACTCAATTTTCTCTTAACATAAAAGTCTATCATATAGATAATGCTATGGAATATCGAGATACAACCCTTTATCAATTCTTTTCTAGCAATGGTACGCTTGTTCAACGTTCATGTCCTGGCACTTCGCCACAAAATGGTCGTGCCAAACGTAAACATAGGCGCATTCTAGATATTGTTCGTGCTCTTCTTATGTCATCTTCTTGTCCTGAATCTTTTTGGGGTGAAGCTGCTCTTACATTAGTTTACATTATCAATCACATTCCTTCTCCCATCATAAAAAAATCTCTCCTTATGAGTGTCTCTATGGTCATTGTCCTAACTATCAGAATCTTCGGGTCTTTGGATCTGCTTGTTTTGTTCATTTGCAGTCCCATGAGTATACCAAATTAGAACCTTGAGCTCAATTGTGTTATTTTTTGGATTATGGTATTGAACATAAGGTTTATCGGTGGTGGGATCCTCTTTCTCAATGTATTCGCGTTTCACGTTATGTCACCTTCTGGGAACATAAGATGTTCTCTTCCTTATCCAGCTTCTGTGTCACATCATCTCCTTCATTCTTTTCTGATCCTACTATCTCTTTGTTTCCTAATGATATTTTGACAGGCATTGATGACTCAAATGACATAAACCTTCCTCCGCCCTTGCCTGAAAATCATCCTTTCGAGGATCCTAGTTCTTCATCTCCTAGTATTTCTTTAAATTTTGGTCCTGAAACTCTTAAGTCTTCTTGTGTTCGTTATCCTTCTATCACTCTTCAAGGTTATCATTGTTCCTCTACCATTGTTTCTCTTTATGAACCTTCCACTTATCGAGGGCTCTAACCCTTTGTGGCAGAAAGCAATGATAGAAAAGCTTAATGCACTTGTTAACACAGATTCTTGGGATTTGGTTGACCTATCTCCAAAAAAATCAGTGATTGGTTGTAAATGGGTGTATAAAATCAGGATTAAGGCTGATGGTTCAGTTGAACGTTATAAAGCTCGTCTTATGGCTAAGGGTTTCACCCAAGAATACATAATTGTTTATGAGGAGACATTT
The DNA here is from genome assembly GCA_027405835.1 of Asclepias syriaca. NCBI lineage: Eukaryota > Viridiplantae > Streptophyta > Magnoliopsida > Gentianales > Apocynaceae > Asclepias > Asclepias syriaca. The sequence continues at coordinate 12,724,078 of CM049930.1, forward strand.
GCTTCAGTCGCTCGTATCACATCGGCCCGTACACTTATAGCAATTGCAATAGTCAAATAGTGGACCTTGTTTCAAATAGATGTTAAGAATGCATTTTTAAATGGGGATCTCACTGAAGAAGTTTACATAAGACCTCCTCTTGGACAAGTTTGTGTCTTTCGAAAGGCTTTATATGGACTCAAACAAGCTCCTCAGACTTGGTTTACTAAATTCAACTCCACCATTTGTCAGTTTGGCTTTAAGTCTAATCCTCATGATCATGTTTTATTTCTTCGAAAGACTCGAAGCGGAATCATTCTCCTGTTATTGTATGTTGATGACATGATTATTACAGGGATGATATACATGGTATCCATGATCTCAAACAATTTCTTAGTCGCCAATTTGAGATGAAAGATCTTGATCATTTAAGCTATTTTTTGGGCCTAGAGATTACTTCTTCTTCAACATGGTATTATTTATTTCAAGCCAAATATGCTACTGATCTTATCTCTCGTGCAGGTCTTATAGATGATAAAATTACTAACACTTCAATTGAAGCCAATGTTCATCTGTCTGCTTCTGATGGTTCTCTTCTTTTTTACTGTACTTTGTATCGTCAACTTGTTGGCAGTCTTATATATCTCACTATTACTCGACTTGACATTGCTTATGATGTTCATGTTGTTAGTCAGATCATGACAACTCCTCTCACAACTCATCATGTAGTCGTACTTCGCATTCTTCGCTACATTAAAGGCACTTTGTTTCATGGTCTCCATTACTTCAACTCATCTTTTCTACAGTTGCAAGGCTATTCAGATTCTGAATGGGCTAGTGATCACTTTGATCCGCGCTCTACTACAGGTTATTGTTTCTTACTTAGTGATTCTCTTATCTCTTGGCGAAGTAAGAAGCAAATTGTCGTCTCTCGTTCTAGCACTGAAGCTAAATATATGGCTCTTGGTGACACCTTTTCTGAGCTCATATGGCTTCGCTGGTTACTTGACAATATGAGCATTTTCTCCTCATATGCTACTCCATTTCATTACGACAATCAAAGGGTCATGAAGATTGCCCACAATGATATTTTTCATGAGCGCACCAAACATATTGAGATTGATTGTCACTTTGTTCGTCATCATGTTCTTCATCATACAATCAATCTTCATTATATTTATACTCATGACTAGATTGGAGATATCTTTACCAAAGCTTATTCAGCTCCTCGATTTCGTCATCTTATTTCAAAACTCAACATGTCTAATTCCTTACTGTGAGACCCTTGTCCCGATGGTGCGGGGCAGCTCCGGTAGCGGCTGTGCAAGGGTGCAAGCAGTAAATGATTTAGGATTTGGCTGTGTGCCCCCTTTTATAGAGGACTGGTGTGCGTGGGCCGAAGCATTGTAGCGTGGGCCGAGGCACCAAACTGAAAGTGTTGGGAACCCTAAGGGTGCCCTAGTGGCATGGGCCATAGCCCATGGGATGACTTTAAACCCTACCCATTCCTAGATGGCTATAAATAGGGATAGATAGGCAAGGGAGAAAGGGTCAGCAGTCAACGGAGGCAGCCAGAGAGAAGTGGCAGCCAGAGAGATAGTATAATTGAGGGTAGCATAGATAGACTAGGGTTGTTCTATCTTGTAGGCCTGTGTGGCCGCGCAGCTTTGTGCATAGTTGCGAATCCTTTGTAATTCCTTGTTATTGAATGATATAGAAAGGTAGGACGAGTTACCTGTAATTATTGTTACCCCTTTACTTGTGATTATCTGTCTACTGCGTGTACTTGCGCTTGCGCACGTGCTGCGCGCAAGTTAGGTTGAGTGTCGTGAACTGGTGGCCGTACCGAAGAGACACTTTGTAACACTTACCATCTTAAGTTTGAAGGGATGTTAAGATATATAATATCTTTGTATATTTGTATATGTAATATCTCTGTATATTTGGTCAAATTAAGCTTAATTGTAGGCTTGATGGTAAGCTAGCACGCTTGATCATAGGCTTAATTAACGAAATTAGATTTCGGATTTTAAGTATCTTATGTAGTATAAATAGTCATTACTTCTATTGTAAACAAACACAAGTTATACATAATATTCATATATTATTTACTTTTTTATAGTAAACATATTAAAGATTTAAATGCAATAAAATAATAGTCAAGAGGCGTTGCTCAGATGGTAAGCACCCTCACTTATGATTTAGATGTAATGAGTTCTCTACATGGTAACCCTCACTTATGACTTAAAGATAATAAGTTCTCTACATGGTAAAGACGAAAGTCCGTCGCATAAGTATTTATAAAAAAAATGCAATAAAATAATAAATAAAATTATTCTAAAATATATTCCAAATTTATTATGAATAATAAGGTAAATTAACAAATTTTATCATTTCTGTTAATTTATTAACGGTCAACTATTAGTCAATCTTTTAAAAAATTAATAATTATATTAAAATGATAAAAATGTTAAAATATAATCCATTTACATTTCATAAAAATAACCTAAAATTTTGATCTTAAGGGTCTCCTTCTTCTATGAAATAACCTAATAAAATATTAAGTAAAACATACTATTCTTTACCTTATTATTGGCTTTCACACCAAAATATGTACTATAATAGGTGAAAATTTGCTTTGAATTTATGATTCTTTTTTTGTAGACCTACTAACTCAGGGCACCTGAAATTGTCTTTTGTGTGTTTTTTTTTTAATTATTGTTGGGAGCATGTTTCAGTTAATACAGTAGAAAAAGAAAAAGGTTGAATATGAATGAAGAACACACATAAACACATAATGCAGTTAACTTCATATATATATATATATATATATATATATATTTGATAACACTTTACTGTTTAAGTAGGCTGGATGACGCGATTGAAATATTAGAATTTGTTGCTGGAATGAGAGAAGATAAGGAATGAAATTTATCAAAAATTTTAAAAAAATAATAATAAAATAAAAAAAAGAATAAAATTTATCAATTTGCTTGAATATATATATATATATATATAGAATTTGTTGCTGGAATGAGAGAAGATAAGGAATGAAATTTATCAAAAATTAAAAAAATAAAAATAAAATAAAGAAAAGAATAAAATTTATCAATTTGCTTGAATATAATTATATACCATAACACTATATGAATTCCAAAATTAGTAAATCTTTCAATCTATACATTTATTTATGAAAGTAAAAAAATATATAGAAGAGTTAAGTTATTTGCACGTAAACGAGGACCAATACCTAGTCAAAGCTTCGTTTTCTATCTATATATTTATTATAGGAGGAAAATATATATCTTATATATATATATATATATATAATTACAACATTCTAATGACATGAATTGTAATTTTATTGTCTTTTTTATTTTTATTTTAATATAATATTTTTAGGAATACGCCTGATTGTGGAGTGTCTAATATATATATATATATATATATATATATATATATACAAAATATTGAGATAAAATATAAGTGAAAAGTCCAAAAGAATAAAAATAAATAAGAAGTCAGTGGAAAAAAAATCAAAAGTTATCAAGTATTAATTGAAAATAAATGACAAAAAAAATTAAAAATTCAATTTAATTACAATGTTATTATTATAAACTTGTAATTTTATACATAAAATGCGAAGTCCCAAAAATTAAGATAAAAATATATATACTATTTTATTTCTAAATAAAGAATATAATGTATCTTTTATTATTATTTATGACAAAATATTTGTTTTATTATTATTTATGATGAAATATTGTTAAATATTTATGAATTTACATTTTATGGGTATATACATAAATATGTTGTTGTATTAATTATTAATATTATAAAATTATTGAATAATATTAGATTGCAAAAAGCTATATAAATCTACATAAAAATTAAATTTTTTTAAAGTTTATTGAATCGACTGAATAATTAATTAATTAAATTTTTTTCTTAAATTTGTTTTTAGGTATTTCTATTTTTTATTATATCTAAAACTCATGTTATAACCTCTCAAAATTATACTAACAAAAATTATATTTTCTTAACAAATTAATTAAAAATTTTAAAAATAAATATAATTACAAGAGTGTCATTAAAAAAATCTGGTATTAATATACAAATAATAGTCACAAATAATAACATTGAAATTAAACTAAAACTAAAACTAAAATATTATTAAAAAATATACACAATTAAGATAAAAATGAGAGTAAAAATTAATAAAAAAAAAAATCAAGAAACAAAAATTTAAAAGTTATTATGCATTAATTGAGAATTAAAAAAAAAAACTTTTTAATGTTCAATTTAAACTATAATGTCAATAAAATAAAAATCTAAAAAACAAAAATAATTGAAATTTATTAAACATTTATTGAGAGTAAAATATAAAATGCCCTAAAGTTAATTTAATTTCAATGATATCATTAAAAACTTGTAATCTTATATACCATATACTAGTGCTACAATTCCTTCCAGGTGCAAAAAAAAAAAATTTATTTTATTTCTAAATAGAGGATATATAAATTATATTTTTACTTATTTATTATAATTTTAACATTATTTATGTTCAAAACAATCATTATATATTTATTGAGAGTTAATATTTTATGAAATATATATATATATATATTATATATATATATATATATATAATATATATATATAATGTACATTTGTATTAATTATTACATCAAATTATAAAATTATTGAATCATATATAAAATTCAAAACTCTACATAAATTTACATAATTCTTTTTAAAATTTCTAAAATTTTTAAAAATAAACAATTAAGCACATTACTTGTAGTTCTGAAATTGACTAAAAAATACATATATTTAAAATAAACAAATATAAATGTTTAATAATAAATTCAAATAGTTTTATATTTTCTCCAAAGTTTTGAATAATTTTTTTTTAAAAAATAAAAATGAGTTAAAATTTAGGAGAAATTTTTGTGTAAAAAAAAAACCTAAATTTGAGATAACTTTTTTAATTAGATATTTTAAAATTATAAAAATAATTAAAAGATTAAAAATATTAAATAAAAAATAAATAAATATAATTACAAAAGTACCATTAAAAAAACTCTTGTATTAGAAATAATACAAATAATTAGTTACAAATAAATTAAAATTAAAATTATTAAAATAACATTACAAAAATAAAAAATTAAGATAATGATGAGAGTAAAAAGTCAATAAATAAAATAAAATAAAAAGTGAAGAAAAAAAAACTTATTAAACATTAATGAGAATTAAAAAACTAAAAAATTATTAAAGTTTAATTTAATTATTTAAAGTTCAACAAATTTGTTTTAAATAATGAATGATAGGGTCCGTTTTTACCCACATGGGTCTCAATAATTTAAAAGATTCTATACCGTTAATAACGGTTCAAAAAAAAATTTTCAAGTGAGTAATGTAAATTTCAGATTAGAATATAATTTATTAAATATTAATTGAGAGTAAAATATAAAATTTTTTAAAAATTTAATTTATTTATAATAATGCTATTAGAAGCTTTTAATTTTATATATAATAGATATATAATATATAGATATATAGTTCTCTTTATATATAAATATCTCATATGATCTCGTGCCAAGATTTTTCATTTAACTAGTTTAGTGATGGAGTCAAAATATTATTTGATTTAATGAATTAAAATTTGGGAGAAAAACAAATCATATGACATTCTATTACATAAAAAGCTTAAGGACATATACATATTTATATGTATTTAGTACAATAATTATAATTTCAAGTAATTAATTGTTTATCTTAATTTTTGTAAACAAAAGGTAATTACCATTTTTTTTTCTGGTTTAAAAAATTATATTCTTATTGGCAAATTAAGTGAAATTCCTATCTATAAGGGGGAAGTCATACAGATGGAATTACTTACTGTATGTGTATATATATATATTGTATATTTTTTCCTTCAAATTTAACATTTGTTAGTACTATTACGAAATTATATAAAAATAATAAAATAAACAAGATGAAAAGTAAACGAGAGACGTAGAAAATAGAAAGAATATTATATATAATTTCTTGTTGGTTGTTGGTTCTTCGTCGTGTCTACAAAAGGGTATAAGATCCTCTATTTATAGGGGTGATAGGGGGATAAGGATAAGCACAAAGGGTGAGACACTTGTCACCTGGTATTAATTGCTAGGTGATATGTGTCACCTTAGAGATAGACATCAGGTACATTTATCATCTTTCATTAAGTACGTAATTATCCTAGAATTAAAGGATAATAACGATTATGCGATGTACATCCAATAATGTAATGAATCTTCGAGATTCATAACACTCCCCCTTGGATGTCCATTACATAAAGAATATGTCTCGTTAAAACTTTACTAAATAAAAACCCAGTGGGAAAAAACTCTAGTGAAGGAAAAAGAGTATACTATTCTTTATGTGTAGATTTCTCCCCCTGATGAGATGAATTCTCGAGATCTTTAAACCGACGCAAACTAATTTTATATCTCAATTTCTCAAAGGTTGCAGTCGGAAGAGTTTTAGTGAATATATCTGCAAGATTATCACATGATCGAATTTGGAGCACATCAATTTCACCATCCTTTTGAAGTTGATGAGTAAAGAAGAATTTAGGTGAAATGTGTTTCGTCCTATCTCCTTTTATATACCCTCCTTTTAATTGAGCTATACAAGCTGCATTATCTTCATATATAGGAGTTGGAATCTCTCTTCCAGAGGATAAACCACAAATCTCTCTAATATAATGTATTATTGACCTCAAGCATACACATTCTTGACTTGCTTCATGAATGGTTATTATCTCAGCATGATTTGAAGAAATTGCTGCTATTGTTTGCTTCGTGAAGCGCCATGATATAGCATTATTACCATATGTAAATAAATAGTCATTTTGAGAACGTGCCTTATGCAGATCAGAAAAATAACCCGCATCTGCATACCCAATCAGTTTTGGGTCATTTACATTTGAATAAAATAATCCGAGGTCAATTGTCCCTTGGAGGTATCTAAGGACCTGTTTAACACCATTCCAATGTCGTCATGTTGGCGAATAACTAAATCTTGAGAATAGATTTATAGCAAATGCTATATCAGGTCGAATATTATTTGCAAGATACATCAGTGCACCAATAGCACTCAAATATGGTACTTCAGAACCAAGTAGTTCTTCATCATTTTCTCGAGGTCTAAATATATCTTTATTTATATCTAGTGACCTCACGACCATTGGAATACTCAATGGATATGCTTTATCCATGAAAAATCTTTTCAATACTTTAGCTGTATATGTTGACTGATGAACAAAAATTTCATCTTTCATATGTTTAATTTGAAGCCCTTGATAAAACTTGGTTTTTCTAAAATTTTTAACTTCAAATTCTCGTTTCAAACAATCTATAGCTTCTCGAAGCTCTTCTGGAGTTCCGATGAGATTGATATCATCAACATATATAGCAAGAATCACAAAACCAAAATCTGTTTTCTTAATAAAAACACATGGACAGATTTGGTCATTCTTATATCCTGAATTCAATAAGAATTTACTAAGGCGATTGTACCACATGCGTCTAGACTGTTTAAGCCATATAATAACTTTTGTAATTTTATAGAATAATTTTCACGAGGGCCTTTAGAAGCCTTTGGTAATTTGAATCCTTAAGAGATTTTCATATAAATCTCATTTTCAAGGCTTCCATAAAGATAAGTTGTAACAACATCCATTAGACGCATGTCCACCTTTTTATGAACTGCCAATACTTATAAGATATAAGGGTGTAATAACATCAATAACGAGTGAATAAGTTTGATCATAATCAATTCTTGGCTTTTGCGAAAAACCTTGTGCGATGAGTCGTGCTTTATATCTTACGACTTCATTATTCTCATTTCGTTTTCGCACAAACACCCATTTATAGCCAACTGATTTGACATCCTTTGGCGTTTGGACTACAGGTCCAAAAACTTCTCGCTTCGCAAGCGAATTTAACTCCAATTGAATCGCACTTTCCATTGAGGCCGATCAATTCTATGTCGACATTCTTCAACTGATGAAGGATCTAAATCCTCATTATCCTTGAAAATATCAAGGGCTACGTTGTATCCAAAAACATTATCAATAACAACCTTTCTTCGATCCCAACTTTGATTCGAACTGGTATAATTAATAGAGATTTTAGAGTTCTATTCATCATTTGTAGTTGGAATCTTTTCATCAGTTGTCCTTGGTTTTCTTTTTCTGTTTCATCAATATGATCTTCTGGATCATTTAATCCTCTTTTCTTTCGATGATTTTTATTTTTGGAACCAAGGGGTAGGCCACGCTTCTGGCGTGTTTTTGATTCAATAGTTATAGGATTAACTTTCTGTCTTTTAGGAACTTCTATCCGTATAGGAGCATTTATAGCTGGAATATGCGATTTAGTGACTCTGCTGGAGTCAGGAAAAGAATCTGGCAGTTGATTTGCAATTTGTTGCAAATGTATAATCTTTTGAACTTTAAGTTCATTCATATTTGTGCATGGATCTAAATGATTCAAAAATGTTTTCCACGCAAGTTCAATCTTATGCCATTTATTCTCTCCCCCTAATTTGGGAAATAAATTTTCATCAAAATGTCAATCAACAAATCTTGTTGTAAACACATCCTGTCAAAAGTTCAAGATACCTTATAATGGACGGGGAGTCATACCCAACATATATCCTCAATCTTCTTTGCGGGCCCATTTTTGTCTGTTGGGGTGGTTTAATTGGAACATATACAGCACACTCAAAAATTCTCAAATAAGAAATATTTGGCTCTAAACAAAAAACCAACTGTATGAGAGAAAATTTATAGTAACTCGATGGCCTTAAACACACAAGTGCTGTAGCATGCAAAATTACATGTCCCCAAGCTGCTGTAGGGAGATTTGTTTTCATCAAAAATGTTCTAGCAATTAATTGCAACCTTTTAATAAATGATTCAGCTAGACCATTCTGTGTGTGAACATGAGCTACAGGATGTTCAACAATTATTCCAATTGACATGCAATAAGAATCAAATTATTTGGGCAAGTAATCTCGCAAACGCCAGGTTGCGAGTTGATAATAAACAAATATGCAACCATCGGGTCTGCATCAATCAAGACCATAAAATATCGAAATTGCCCACATGGTGGACTAATAGGTCCACATATATCTCCATGAATCCATTCTAGAAATTTAGGACTTTCAGCTCCTAATTTAGGTCCACATATATTTCCCTTTGTAACATGCAGCACATGAAAGTTTATCGAAAGTCAAAATCCTTTGATTTTTCAAAGGATGACCGTGCGTTATCTTGATAATTTTTTGCATCATAATTGATCCTAAATGAACCAAACGGTTTTGCCAAACTTTAAAAGTAACGGGATTAGTAAACTTCTGGTTTACTAAATGATGCGCCTCAATAGCATTTATTTTTGCATAATATAGGCCAGAGGATAGAGATGATAGTTTTTCCAACAAAAACTTATTACTGAAGGTCATTTTTGTGATACCCAAATATTCATGATCATTATCCTCCATAGTCTCAACATGATATCCATTATGTTGGATATCTTTAAAACTCAATAAATTTCTTTGAGACTTTGAGGAATATAATGTTTTATCAATAGCAATCATAGTTCCTCCCGGTAATATTATATTAGTTCTTCCAGAGCCTTCAATAAGTTTTGCACTACCATTTATTGTGGTAACACTTGTTTCTCCCACATTCAAATGAGAAAAATATTTTTCGTATTTAAGTATTGTGTGTGTAGTTCCACTATCAATAAGACAGATACTTTCGTTATCGTTATTCAAAGCAGAAAATTAACAAAATATTTACAGACATAAAAATTAAGCATATTATATTATAATATTTAAACAATAAAATGTAATATTTTACATAAACATAAAACACATAATATAATATTATAATCATTTTGGACACTTCCATCTCCAATTAAGTGGTCAATTCTTCCTTCTGGATATTCGAAAAAATCAGCAACATCCAAGTGAGCACACCAACATCATTATTTTCAAGATCGTCATCATATCTTTCATGAGACAAATTTTGAGAAGTAAAATTTAACTCAACATCTTTGCATTTCTTTTCAATAGATGCTTGATATAAGTCAACAATGATAACATTTGTCTTCATAATTTTTCGGAACAATATTTTCTTTCTCATTATGTTTTGTCCACTTCAGGTGGTCATAAGCATTTTTGGCACCTAAATTATTATTACAATTATAAGGGCTAAATTTATCACGACATCCATGATCATATTTTCGACCATGACCACGGTAATGACCACGACCATGACCACGATCTCTTAGGGATCATGATTTCTAACAACATTCACTTCAGGGAATGGAGTAGAGCCAGTAGGCCGAGTCTCGTAATTTTTCATTGGTTGTTCATTATTCTGTTCCACAACAAGAAGATAAAAAAATCAATTCAGAGTATTTCTGAAAACCTTTCTCACGATATTGTTGCTGCAGGATAATATTCGTGGCATGAAAAGTGGAATATGTTTTCTCCAGCATATCATCATCCGTTATATCAACTCCACATAGTTTCAACTGTGAAACTATTTTAAACATTGCGGAGTTATACTCACTCACGGATTTGAAGTATTGCAACCTCAGGTGCAACCAGTCATATCGTGCTTTTGGGAGAACGACCATCTTCTGGTGGTCGAATATTTCATTCAAATATCCCCACAAAGCAAGAAAATTTTTCACGGTAAGATATTTATTTTTCAAATCCTCATGAAGATGATGACGGAGAAATATTATAGCTTTGGCATGATCTTGTGTTGATGATACATTATTTTGCGCATCGGTGTTGTTAGACCCATTGCAGCAAGATGCATTTCGGCATCTAGTGTCCATGACAAATAGTTTTCTTTCGGTAACATCAAGAGCCACAAAATCGAGTTTAGTAAGATTTGTCATAATAATAATAAAAAACGTACCTATTTGATCTTCAAATAAACTTCAAAAACACTTTACCCGATGGTAGAGACTCGTGCTGATAACGTATTATGAAATTATATAAAAACAATAAAATAAACAAGATGGAAAGTAAACAAGAGACGTAGAAAATAAAGAGAATATTATTATGTGATTTCTTGTTGATTGTTGGTTCTTTGTTGTGTCTACAAAAGGGTATAAAACCCTCTATTTATAAGGGTGAATAGGAGATAAGGATAATCACAAAGGGTGACACTTGTCACCCGGTATTAATTAGTAGGTGATATGTGTCACCTTAGAGATAGACATAAGGTGATATTTATCACCTTTTATTAAGTACATAATTATCCCAGAATTAAAGGATAATAACGATTATACGAGAGACATCCACTAATTTAATAAATTTTTGTGATTCATAACAAGTATTGAGTTTATAATGATTTTTAATCTAAAAGATTAAAATATTTTAAATTTCATATTTTTAATATAAAATAATAAATTAAAATTAATTATGAATATTAATTTAAAAGTATTGAAAAATAAGTACTAAATATTACTTAAAAAAGTCTAGTTAAATTATTATTATTATTTAACAAAATTATGTTAATTTTTTATAACAAATAATGGTATTTTAAAATTTTATAATATTAGTATTAAAGTAATATATATAACTAATCTAAAAGAAATTGAGAATGTGTTGTAGTGAGTTCATTATTATCCATAAATGGGTTCCTCCGCATAGAATTGAAACCTTCGTATCCTCTTAAATGCTTTTTTCCAAAAGGAGGATTATATTAAAAAAATTTGAGTTAAATCTTAATCTTAGAATAAAAATTGAATTTTATTAGAATTTCGAATTCAGATTAATTTCAAAAATAAAAAATAAAAATAAATAGAGACAATAAATCTACCCAGTGGGTAAAAAAAAAAAAAAAAACCCTCATCTTCAAATCTATGTTTTATATTATTGAACTAGAATAAGAAAAGGGCTCCCAACCCCACTTCCCCGCGAAGAAAAAAGAAAAGGAAAAGGAAAAGGAAAGGGTTAAGTGCTTTTTGTTAAAATCTAAGTTCAAAGTAATAATAATGATGATGATGGAGAGTGGGTCAAATGGTATCTTTCCTTGAAGGGAAGGGAGTTCTTGAATCTTGACTACCAAAACCATTTAATTTATTAACAAAATAGTAGTTGCATTTCGACAAGGAAAAGGACAAAATGAGCATTGAGTGAGTGAGTGTGATTGATGGGCCCAAATAAAAAGTACTGTCCTTTTATTTAAAACATTTGTACACCAAAATAGTGTAATTCTAAAAAGTACTTATTTTAATTTTTAAACTATCTATTTATCTATTGTAATTCTAATTAATTTAAATTCGATTCTAATTCATAAAATTTAATTTTTATTTAAAATTTTTAATCTAGCACTTAAAATAGTGCTCAGTCAAAATATAACATACCTTCTTACATAATATTTATAATAGATTTGTTAAGTTAAAAGTTTAAAAAGTCTTTATTATTATTATTATTATTTTAAAAAAGTATTATTTTAGATGAATTCTATGTTATGAAAGCGGAGTTAGTCTTTTTGTAAGAAAAAGGAACCTTTTAACCCTAAAATTTAAGTTGTACACGTGAATAAGAGTTTTAAATTTCAACTTCTTTTAAATAAAAAGGTTTTTGAAAGGTTGTTTTATTCTATATTTTAAACCTTTTGTTATAATAGAACATCCCAAAATGTAAATTTGATTGGAAAAAGGCAGAGGAGGAAATATTTATTATTATAATTATATTTTGTTGTCATGTCTTGAATTCTTCACCTAGTAACACCTTCTTAACTGTCAAACTTGAATTTTGAATTAATTTATAGAAATGGTTCACTCTAATAATTAATATAAATTGGTAAAGAATTGGTAAAATGAGACGTATAAATAATCATAAAGTTATAAAAATTAAATAAATTTAAGGTGATGATAATAATAATTTTACAAGTAATTTTTTTTAAGTTAAACAAAATTACAAAATAGATATATTATTATGACGAATTTAAAAACAATAGAATAAAAAACGCAAAAAATTAAACAAAATTACATACTTGTGTCAATACGAAAGGTGTAATCTACTTTTTTTTTTCTTTTTTGAAATGAACGTGATGAATCTTAAAATTTCATGTTTTCTATTTAATTTAAATTAATTTTTTTAACCTTTGTTTTTCTTCTCAATATAACTTTAAGTTTTTATTTTTTATTGCTTTATATATATATTTTCTAATCCATACTTCTATAGCGATTTTATTTTTTTTAAAATCAAACTAAATTATTTTCATTTAAATTTTATTTTATTATAAAAATTTGATCAATTCTTTATTGATTTTTACTTTTTGTATACTTAAATAATTCTCCAAAGGATATTTTAGGACACACGTGCAAGCTAATTTATGTAAATATTTAATTATTTAAAATAATGAACCAAATATTATGAAATTATTTATTTAGCATTAATAATAATTTACTATTTAAATACTTATTATTAAAGTGAGTAGTAAATTTAGTCTCAAACAAATTTATGTTTAGAATAATTGGCGAGTTTGATTCCAAACAAATTTAGCTTTGGCAACTTGAGTCTCAAAATATTTTTTTTTTACTTTTAAGGTCTCAAACTTTTTTTTAGAGAATAATAAGGTCCTTCTTGACGGATTCTGTCAAAATTTCTAAAATTTTAACGGTTGTTTGTCTTTAGTTAATTAAAGAAAATGATAAAAAAGTCATTACATGTGAAAATAAATAAAGAAATATTTAAACAAGGAATAAAAATGTCATCACATTTAAAATTTAAAAAATAAAAAATCTATCAAAGGATATCAAAATCTTTCGTCAATCTTCTTCTTTCCTACAAAATTTTTATCCGTTTTTACATCTTTGAAGAAAGAAAAAAGAAAAAAATAGAAAAAAATAAGAGCGTCTTTGTAGAAATAGAAAGAAAAACAAAAGAAGAGAAATTCTAATATGAATCTGAGTTTAAATTCTGGTTCATCCTCTTCTTACCCATAGATGTTCAAGCTCTTGTGATTTGTTCATCAAAGGAAGATACTGACTCTTCATCAAAATTAATGATACCGAACACCACCCATCCAATAATTGTGTACTCAGGCTATTAAAAAATTTACTTATTTTAAATAATGTTATAGAACATATTGAAATATTACATTTTAAGTGAATATAAGAAATCCACAATTAGTCATCATCAATTATAGGGAAACATGTATCCTTTTTTCTACAAGAGCTTTGAAGGCTATCAAAACATGAATATTTGTAAATTGCAAATCAGAACAAATATAATTTGATATTGGGAATACCTTCATCTACCGTGGTTGTAGGTTTTACCATGTAACTCCTCCTTGTCATAAAATCACCAACAATATACACCCTATTTTTTTGGACAAACGCATGTAAACCATTCAACGTTCTCTTAATCGGAACTAGAGTTAGAGGTGGGGAAACATGCACAAAAAACAAACACTTCTCCCTCTTCACTCAGAAGTTCTTTCCACTCTTTCATTTGTCGGCCTAAGCTGGCCAAATAAAGGGACTAGTATACATGTGGATAATTTTTTGTTGTGTCTTGTGGAGTGACATAAGTTTTTATTGAAAATATTGTCCTATTATTTGACTGTAATAATGTTTCTTGTAGATTTTACTGGCTAAAGATTCGTTATATTACTCTTTTCTATTACAACTTATTCTTTTTACTAGCTAAAGATTCGTTATGTTGCTCTTTTTTATTACAATTTATTCTTTTACAAAACTTCAATGCTTATCAATTGGAATATTTCTGTTGGGAGAAAAACTTTTATTATTAACAAAAACAAATGTTGATGCTCTTGATAGTTGCTAAAAAATTTATATTATTCCCCATATTATAAAAATTACTTTGGATGATATTTTATACAATTTAAAACAAAAGGTAAATGTATTCTCTAGAGAAAGGTTCTAGTCAAAAATAATGATTGGACCTTTGGAACAATTTTAGATTTCATACAAATTGAAATTCAAGATAACCACAAGTTCAAAAGTTGAATTGATAACTGAATTAACTTCCTACTAAAAAAAGCTTTGCTTCCTAAAAATTGAAGATAAAACCACCATAAGAATACATGTCGTATATTGATTTCATCTACAAGTTTCTAGAGAAGGGAAAAAAACTCCATCAGCATGGCAAGACTACCCCCAACAACCACCATCAATATTTTCCTACGTATTGGATGGTCAATGCTGCATTAACAAATGTGTTTAAGCCTGTAAATAAAATCAATAGACTTATATCAATAAAATATTACAAGACAAATACTTACTCAAATATATTCATGATAAGGAATGCGAATACTTACTCAAACATCGATTCAAATGTCTTTGAATTTAACATTTCATTTTTTCTCCCACTTGAATTCGTTTTTTGTCGTCTAGATCAACTTCGATTTGTCAAATGAGTTTTAATGATTGAAGATTCACTGAGTATTTCAATATCACCACTGTCCTCTTTCTCTTGAAACAAAATAACTTTATTTCTTTCCATTTGTTAAAATTTGAATTTCCTAAATCTCTCTTTCTCGTTTTTTTCTTTTTTCTTTCCATAAAGACCTCTTCTTCAATTACTTTTTTTTCTTTTTCCTTTCTTCAAAGATGTTAGAAAAAGATAAAAATCTTGTGCCAGAGAGAAGAAGAAGAAGATTAACCGGAGAAGAAGAAGATTGACGACGACTTTTGATATTTTCACTATTTTGATAAATTTTTTATTTTTAAAATTTTAAATATGAAGATATTTAAAAAAAAAAAATGATGACATTTTTATCTTTATATTTAAATATTTTTTTTATTATTTTCTTTCTTTATTTTCACATGTAATGACTTTTTTATCATTGTCTTTAATTAACTAAAGACAAACAACCGTTAAAATTTTAGAAATTTTGACAGAATCCATCAAGAAGGACCTTATTATTCTCTACAAAAAAAGTTTAGGACCTTAAAAGTTAAAAAAAATATTTTGGGACTCAGCTTGCCAAAGATAAATTTGTTTGGGATCAAATTCACCAATTATTCTTTATGTTTAGCAATTTTAATCTTTAAATATTTATTTTTATTTTTATAATTCTAAACCTTTTTATCTAAAAAAATAAGATCATTTTAAATTCATTTTGTCGATTCAAGAAGAAATCAGCAGCGTTCAGAGATATGATGGAGAAAATTGCAAATAAAATGACAGGTTGCAAGAGGAAATCACTATCGGCTGCGGGTAGACTGGTCTTGATCAAATCTATTGCACAAGTGGTTCCCTCATTTACAATGCAGAATATTTTATGCGAATTATCTCTTCATTCGGTTTAAGAGTTAAGATTTTTAATTTTTAATTTTAATTAACGTATTCATCCTTTCATGTAAAAGATGAATGAATATTTTTAGTGTCATTTGATTAATAAAAAATTATTATAAAAAAGTTACATCGTTTACGAAGAACAAAGAAGGTTCTTCATCAATTTCAGATATCGAAAATCAAAGTTACAAAAGTATATTTTTTGATTTCTCCTTTTTCGTTTTTATTCTCTTTTCTTCTATAATAGAGTCTTTAGAATCGTTTACACTTTGTAGTATTGTAAACAAAAGGTTGGTTCGTTGAACTTGCTGTTGTTGTGTGATTGTTTTTACCCTGGGGGTAGACACCCGAAAGCTCTAAGCACCAAGGATAGGGACGAAATCTGTCTTAAAGGAATAGTATTGAATACTAGACTCGATCTTTATCCTATTTATTCCTGTTACCTTATTTATATCAAATCTTTCCAAGTAAGTCTTTGATCTAAAGGTATGTTTGTTTTGATGATTAAATACTTTTTATTTTCTAGTAATATTTCCAACACGCCCTTCAGAAGGCATGTCTATGAAGATGAACAAAATGGTTCGAGACTTTTTTCTGAGGTGTTGATGACTCAAAGCCGAGGCACCTATTCCTTAAATTATGGGATGAACAAAAAGACAAATATTATTTAGGTAGAGGAATATAAAAAAGACTACATGGGCAAGATAGTAGAGATGTTAAAGGTAGTTGATGACAAATATTATTTCAGAGCTCGATGGTTTTTATCAAGAAAGAAATACTGTAAGAAAGGATGCTTGTAGTGTTTTTGTGGATTGTATTATCTATAATGTAAAATATTGAGTCAAGTCCTTTTATTTTAAACAATCTATTCAACAGTGTAATAATCTTATTGATGAGAAACGGGTGTTCTTTTCTGAAATCAAAGATGTTAGTCCTTTTAACTGCCTTTATAAAATTCTACAGATCACCAATTCAAATTCATCCAAATGTAGGCTCTCTTGCTCTCATTTGCATTAACATACCTGATTTCTTGTATTTCTTTAGTTTTACTTTAAACTAAAGAAAGCTAGAAGTGAACCCGATAGTTTGAGTAGTTGATAAACGAACTCCTAAATATTTTTTTAGCACAGATGATCAGAGTTCGAATCTCTTTGAACTGTTAGTTCTATATTAAAAAGTTTTGAACTATGTCCTAACCCTTGAGTAAGAGTTGAATTTTACAATAATGCTATTTGAATGTAATATTTATTTTGTTTTTTATACAGGAAGAATATTATAGTTTTTCTCAAAATTTGGGGTTTTGATGTTTACATAACAAGCGGAGTAAATGAGTTATTAGTGATGAGGAATTGCAAGACACTTAAAACTATTACAATATAAAATTATGCTTTGTTTAACAATGTTAACACTACAACCCACTTATATTTCTCAATGGTTTTAATGAAGCGGGGAAGATGAAGACGTAATTGATGCTCTTCGAGATTTTGCTCAAGCATCAGTTGATCACCAAGTTTTTAAATTAGAAGATGATGCTTAAGGCGAAAGTTTATTTTGCTTTTGTAACTAAAATAGAAACATAATATTATGAAAATAATGTAAAATTGTCTAAAGCTTCTAGAATTTTGTTACGAAAGTTCCTGATATAGTAAATTTGGATACTTTATTTGTCTCGACCTAGACTGCAAATTCGTGTCACAACTATGGGCATTGCAACACGTTCAGTCCATTCTTATATTTCATTACATATGATATTACATTCACTCCCTATTTAAGGCATAGTTTTCTCGTTAGGACCACTCGAACATAACTGACATCAACCAGTGAATGTCCAAAATTTCAAAGGTGGCAAACACCTCTCACGTGTAGGACTTAGTTTCCAAAGTTTGTGTTGACTACTTTCTTTAATATCAATTATCATGATTTGGACCAGCAAACCTATGTCACAACTATGGGCATAACAATATCCATAATTAACTATTTGATATTTTCTCATTGGATCAAAAAGAATACCGAGTTTACTATGAGTAACTAGGTCAATTCTTATATATTGTTGTTATATATTTATTTCATTTATCGACGTGAGTCGAATACCACATTATTTTTACATGCTTAACCTTTTCTATTTTGGCGGAGCCCAATAAAAAAGACTACATTGGCAAGATTGTAGAGATGTTTCAGGTAGTTGATGACAAATATTATTTCACAGCTCGATAGTTTTATCGGGAAAAAGATATTGTAAGAAACAGGTTTTTTTTTCTTTCTTTTTTTTTTTTTTTGTGAAATCAAACATGTTAATCCTCTTACTGCCATCATGTAGTACAGTTAAGTGGAAGCATCTTAAATTTATAAGATAAAATTGTTACAATCCAAAAAAACATTGTAAGGATTCACATAACACAAGAATTAAATCATAAAATCAATTTAGAATTCTAAAATAAGAGTTTAAGAGAGATGGTCTAAACTAAAGCTAATCTAAGAAAGCAAGTAAATGACAATTGAAGTTAAAATGTAGGATCTTCATGATTAGCTCAAATGCATTTTGGGAGGACTTTTCATTCAAATATCTCATCATATTGAGAAATCAAAGTGAATGATTCAAGGGTGACTGGATTAACTTTGGTGAGTTTTCTTTTGGCACCCTCACATTCAACTATAAATTTTGGCCTAAACTTATGATTGTCATATTGAATTTCTTGATAATTCACATCCGTAAGAGAATGATGCAAATCATTAGAAATAGTAATATGAAAACATAAAAATACTCAAAGGATGATAAGTGAAATAATTTTGCATACATTTACTACATAAATGTATAAGGGAGAATCCTATTGGAAATTATTTGCCAGATAATCAAATACAAGGAAAAGTATAACAAAGGTAAAGGAAATGTACAACAAAAGAATGTTTGGTCGTGTTCTTCAATTCCTTAGCACTTGAACAATGAAAATCTTGTAGGATTTTTTCACCAACAACTTCAATCACTTGAATCTCTAGCTTCTTATGGTGGAGACAACTATTAACCCAAACTCTCAAAGTAGCAATGATACAAATCAAGTCAAAAACTACTACAAGATGTCCTAGACCAAGATATTTCTTATGGTGAAGACAAACTCTTAGCATAGATACAAAACAGTGTAGAATTTGATTAAGAAATTTTGAGAAATAAAAATGATAGAGTTTTTTTAAAGCTTAAACAAATTACATAGGGATAAAAATGGAATTTTATAAAATAAAAATCTGTTAGATGCACTTGACGGGTATCAAGTTCTTGTTCTTGATAGGCGTAAAAAACATGAGCTTGACGACCGTCGAGGGCTTGATATGTGTAAGAATTTTAGACTTTGCAATTCAGTCCCTCGATTTGTTCTTTTGTGTAATTTTATCCAAAAACTTATTGTAAACACTTATATCAAAAATCAAGTCAACTGAAAGTCAAAAGTGTTCAAATTCATAATAATCAATAGGAAATAAAGCACAAATAATCCATAGAATATAATATATTTTAGTGTTATCAAATACCCACTTAGCCTTTTATTTGTTCTCAAGCAACTAACTAGTATGCAAAAACAATCAAAGTATATAACACTAAAGTATTTAAGAAATGATCATCAAAGGGATGTATACAATAATTTCTCAACCATCTCAAACTAATTAGTTCACTCTTCAAGACTACTTCCCCTAGTTACTCGAAGAATAATTTTTATTCCAAGTACCTTATTAATTGTTCTCACATAACTCAAGAAGATATTACACAAAAATTCTATATGCACTCAATACTTGCAAAAAATCCCATAGAATTTCCCTAAATGTAGTGTGTGACTACTTATACTCATCATTCAATTAACAAACTTCTTTTCAAATCAACTCAATAGTAATTCGATCAATTATAGAAATCACAACAACAACTCCTAATCATTTCAAAAGCTCAAGTATAAAGGACCATTTATTTATCATTCTTTTTTCATAGGGTTTTTACATTCACGCACACGTGTCAAATTTAATTACTCGTGTAGCGAACCTCACTCTGGTGACTCCCAAATTTTAAGTAACTTAGGTCACCAAACATTAAATTCCCTTTAGAAATTGTGTTCAAGTAGCAAATAACACTTATAAATTATCCTTTTATTCAACAACAAAATTAAATATAACAAGTGGTTGTCAATATTCTTAAATGCTCTTTTCAAGTAATCATGAATGCTATCATAAATTCCAAAAGATCAAATACTAATCAATCAAGTAGTCGAAGGATGAGATCATCCATCAAACAATTCATACAAGTAGTGTGCTAAAAAAGTGTTAGAGATTTCCTATAATAATACTAGTATCAAGTATCATAGTTTAATCAAGTTTAAAAAAAAAAATGAATTATATAAAAACAATTATTTTTATTATTGGCTGGACAAAAATTAAACTCCAAGACTAAGAAAAATTATCTTTTGAAAACTTTGAAAAAGTTGAAAAATTAGAGAAATTTTGAAAGTTTTAAAAGAAGTAAGAAAAAGTTGGAAGATATTTGAAAATACGGCAAAAATAATGTGAAATCCAACCCCACATTTTAAAATGTACAATATCCTCATTATGGAAAAACTTCAAACTTATTTAAAAAACAAAGGTATAAATAAAAAGAAAAGAGTGAAAAATTATTACAAAATCAATAATTAAAATAATAAAAATAATGATCATTTGGAACTCTAGCTTCTTATGGTGGGACAACTATTAACCCAAACTCTCAAAGTACAATTATACAAATCAAATAAAAAACTACAACAAGATGTCCCTAGACCAAGATCTTTCTTATGATTGAGACAATCTCTTAACCTAGATACAAAACATTTGAGAATTTGATTAAAAAAAATTGAAAATTGAAAATTATAGAGTTTCTTTAAAGTCTAAACAATTTTTCCCATAATCTATAAAATTACAAGTATTTATAGATAAATTACATAAGGCTAAAAATTAAATTTCACAGAATAAAAATCTACCAGATCAATGCACTGGACGGGCGTCAAGGGCTTGATACGTGTAAGAATTTTCAGACTTTGTAATTCAACCTCTCAACTTGTTCTTTTGTGTGATTTTGTCCCAAAAACTTTATGTAAACACTTATATAAAAAATCAAGTTAAATGAATGTCAAGAGTGTTCAAATCCATAATAATAATATGAAATAAAGCACAAATTATTCCTAGAATAATAGTATATTTTAATGTTATCATCTATGAACCACATTTATTACATCCGTCACATGTTACAAACAGTCAAATCTAAATGTTAGACCATTGAAAATTTTCTAGGTAATCCTATAAAAACAAAATAAATAAGGGCATGTGATGTATCGGGATATTATTTAATAATATTAAGATATATATCGTTTTAGAATTAGAAATCGATTCTAATTATAATTTGAACTAACATATCCTATAAATAGAACCTCAATTTCATTATTGAGTAAGAAGACCAAATAGATAACAAATAGAGTTTTAAGAGCTAGAGAAAGATTGGTACCACAATATCAACTACTATGATATGACGTATATATTGTCATACTGCAATTTGTGAGTTTGTCACTTGGTAATATCAAATTCTTATTCACATGATTAGTAATTTTCTTTGTATATAAAGATAAAATATATTTAATCAGATTACTTATTGGAATTAGTTACTTTATTTAGATAATATGGCTGCTGGAAATGAATCCGATTCAACAATTTCAAGTGAGTTTGATGTTTCTGGAACAACTACCGATGGTATGGAGGCTTGCCAAGATGAACATAACTTAGAACGGAAGCTATTGGATCTATACAATAATGTTAAATTGCATGATTTTAGTATTGATTGTACTTAATTTTTTGTTATTTTGAAAGTATTTAGGCTCAATTACATGAAAAATACACTTTAATAGTTTATTTTGGTTTCAGAAAAATTTTAGAGACTTAATTGTACAAATAAATAAAATGCGGGGCAAAATTGTAAAACTTATAGCTAAGGACGGCCGTCTTCGACTAAGAATAGTCATCCTTAAACCCTAGATGGTTAAAACGGCCGTCCTAGCCAGT
The DNA here is from genome assembly GCA_027405835.1 of Asclepias syriaca. Classification (NCBI taxonomy): domain Eukaryota; kingdom Viridiplantae; phylum Streptophyta; class Magnoliopsida; order Gentianales; family Apocynaceae; genus Asclepias; species Asclepias syriaca. The sequence goes on from CM049930.1 coordinate 12,746,461, forward strand.
GTTTCCCTTATAACGACCATCAAAACAAGACGGTTGTCTCGAACCCATATGTATAATTTCTATGATTTTTAGTTAAAAAAGGTCTAGAAAGCTTCTAGACTCACTCCTCTAAGTAGGAGAGCTCTCCACACTTTTCACCAGAACATCTCACAGTATTCCTCAATATTCAAGAATCACTCAGTACTCCTTGATTGAGTTAATCTCAAATTTTGAGAAACGAAGATTAACTCAAATTTTGAGAAACGAAGAGTGAAACAACTCAAAGATTAAAATTCTTATAATTAGGGATTGTTCCAATAATTAGTTAGAATTTCTATAAAATTATTGAGAACCTTAGATTCTCATTATTTTATAATTGTGATAATATTTGAGCTCCCAACCGTAAGAAATAGTGCTACAACTAAATTGAGGTCCGTGATTCAAAGATTTTGACGAACAAAACTAGGGTCGTATTTCGAAAATTCGAGAAGATGGGCTGACCAAAGTTATCGTAAAGTAGTGATAACTATACAAAAATTATCTTCCTTTTCTTTTCCTCTTTAAGTTAATTTTTTAAGGAAAGTTAATGAATTAATGACTAGAAACCAGGTTCTAGAATTTAAAATTACTTGCAACGAACTGTATTGAAATAATCATTTTAAACAACTAGATATGGTAACAAGATGAATATGAAATCACAATTGCCTTATATCCACTAATTAGTTATATCCACTAATTAGTTGTATCTTACGAATATAGATCAACCTAATTGTTTGAACTGTGCTTAATTAAGATTCTTTATAAATTTATTTTCTCTTTTATATTTTGAATATTCTGTCTAAGATTAATTTGAATTTTTTTTTTTGGATCAACTCAATCTAAATTTGGAACCATTACTATTCTGGCTACATTGATTGTTGGATTAAATTAAATGGAGGCTATTAACTTGTTACCAACGTCCTTGAGATTGAACGATAAACTTACAAATATAAAATCGTTGATATTACCAAGTTGTTATCTATACAATAGGTATTTTATCTTAAATTTTATTTAATTAAGTGAGAACTCTCTACTATGTGTTTTAAATTTAGTAGTTGATTATTCATAACAGTCTGAAATAATTGCAAATCCTATCTAAGATAATTTTTTAAGCAAAACTGGAACACGTCAGATCTATACTCTAGGTTTGGAGCAATGTCCATGGGACTGTGTTTGGGAGCTAATAGTGTTGTTAAACTTGTCATTGTAAGTCTTACCTTAGTTCAGGTGATAGAAAAAGATAGTTTAATAACACACACACACACACACACACACACACACACATATATATATATATATATAAAAGGAACAAGGAGGAATAGGCGGAATGGCTGGGAAGGAAGGAGGCTCTTTCTTTCTTTCTCTCTCTCTCTCTATCTTTTTTTTAAATCTCTAAGTTTTCCTCTTTTATTTCTTTCATTTTATTGCATTTTCAAATACTATACTACATAATTTTAAATATAAATAAATAAATCCACATTTGACCATTTGCCATTATTAAAGAAAATAAATGAATAAAATCAAGGTATTTTGAACCTTTTCTCTCGTTATTTATTTATTTATAATAATAAAAATAATCGGAAAAAATATAATTTAATTGATAACACATTTGATTTTAAAATATTACAAATTCAAGATATTTGAGTAGAAATAGAAAACTTCAATACATTTTTTTTTAATAGACAAATTGAACGGATACAAAGGGAAAATATTAAATTTTTTTTTTCTATCCCTTTCTTCTTAAATATTATTTTAGGATTTAATGATGTATAAATTACTAAAAAACAGTGATAAATATATTTTCTGTTACTGCGATTTGCTAATGATTGGAGTAGTTGCATAAATTTTCTAACAATCAAATTAGAATTACAGTGTATGAAAATATCTTAAAATATGTAATATGATATAAAATATCTTAAATCTTTTAAAAGTGAAATAATATAAGATGTGTTATCGTGTGTGCGTGACAACCAATAAAAAATGAACACTTGTAAAAAGGAATAAATGATCGAGAATAAATGGTACTTTTTCAACCACAAACTTGAATATAGTGTATCGGGAATGTGTAGACCTCTGGGTCTAAAACTCATAGACATTGCAAAAGTGAAATTACTATTCATGTTAGTTTAAAACTCTTGTGTAACATTTAATTCCCTTTGAGACATTTCAAATAGCTAAGAAAATATATTTATTAAATATTATTATTAGTATTTTCATATAAAAGTTGGTCTTACGACATTAAATGTATACGTATATAAATATATAATTATTTAAAGTCTCATAGACAAAATTATATATCACTCAAAATATATGGGAATTGAATAAGCACGTTCATCAATTGGTGTTCATAGACACAATCATAACGTAATTTTATTAAAATTATAAATAAAATTGTTACTAACGGTAAAAAATAGTACTAATTATATAATAATATTAAATTTTTTATAAATTATATTATTTTATATGTTTATAATTTTTCATTATTTTCATTATCTCCATATAAATTCTACTATATTTATATAATTTTTATGTAACCTCTATGAAGTTAAGTTTGTAACATATGTATACATTTATATTTGTACGTATATGGGTATGTAGGTTATATATATTTATCCTTATAAATATGTGGTAGTTTTGTATATTTTGTTACAAGAAAAAGAAATACACAAGTTTATACTATTTTGATTTTTATAGCTTTAGTCTTGTAAAATTATTGTTGTAGTTATTTTATAATACGTTATCAGCACGAAACTTTACCGGTTTAAGATATTATTTGAAGTTGAATTGAAGAATAAATATGTATGTTATTTCTTTTAATGTATTCTTATTAAGCTTGAATTTGTAATTCTTGAAGTTACTAGATGAAATTATTTGTTATAAAAATTAGATCCTAATAATCATTTAGCTATGATGGGTCTGGAAGACACCATTAATGTAAAATACTTAATCATTAGAAAAATTATTTAAAAGAAAACTTTGACCCTGAATATGGTCAGTTTTCCCAAAAGTATAAGATTACGAGATTATAATTTGTAATGAGTAAATTAAGCCCTGTTTTGAACAAAATAAGAAAGTTAAAAACATATTTTAATGCATTTCTCGGAAAAAAAATGCCACTATAACTTCTGATCTTAGAAGAGGTCATGTTTATATTCATGGTATGGTTTTCGATATGAAAAGATAAATTTAATCTAAGTGTCAAATAAATAACCACCAAAGTGATTAAATAATAATGTATAAATATGTTGATAAAATTGTTATTTCTTGTATATTGTTTATTATCAGTTGCTATTCTAATATAAATTATAAATATGCATATGTTATATGTATATATACTAGTTATACTGTTATATATATATATAAATAAATATGATTTTGTATTTACATGAACAATTGTTTTATTGCTTTGTATTATTGTCCATATATGCTTCCTAGATACATGTATCATTGTTCATTATATGTAAATGTATATATATGTGTATATATATATCTCCGTTTCTACTACTTTCTATTTTTAGACATACATCTAAGCTTGTTACTCGATATTATGATTTCTAGATATATATCTAAGGCTTGCTATTGAATATATATATATATATATCCCTAACATATATATATTGTTTTTGTTTAAAAAAAAAAAAAAATATATATATATATATATATATATATATATACACACGTAAGGCCACTGTTTTAAGTGGTTATATATATATATTGTGCATTCGCTAGTTTGACCAGTATTATATATATATATATATATATATATATATATATATATGCAAACCAGTGCTATGAAAAAATACATATAATCATAAGAAATTTGATGAATAATATTTCTTATATATTTGAACTTCTTTATAACAACAAAACACATGAATAATATATATTGTTGCTATGTATATACTGTTATTTGTGTATTGTGCTAATTTCATATTATTAAAATGGTTGTGTGTACATTATTCATTATATATATATAACTAATGTGGAAAATCCCTAGAATTGTAGAAATCTATTAAAGTTCAAAGTTCATATGATAAGTAAAAATATCTTGTTGTTACTGTTCATATCATATAAAACTGTGCAATGTTCACATGAATAGTACTACTATAGTGTACTACTTTTGTGGAATCCTTAAAAATGTTATTTTAATTTGAATTTACAAGCCTTTTAATGCATTGTTTGGACAATTTAGTATGGAATTAATTTATTGTAAAATAATGGTTTGACTTTATAATAAATATTATTGTCATAAGATGTTTACTTTTTTTTTTTTTGATAAGTGTCATAAGATGTTTACTGGTACTATTAAAAATGCATATCTATATTACTGTCCTTTGCTTTGTGCATATATATATATATATATATATATACTACTATATATATTGTTCCATTATACATATATATTGAACTGCCAAAAATACGCGTCAAGGGCAAAAACGTCATTAATCGCAAAGATAATCGCCCAACACTTCGATAAGGCAATAAATCCATTAGCACTAAATACGAGCTTTAAGACCCCACTACGTCAACGTAGACCTTCTCTCCCATGAGATCCATGATTTAAATCCGTTTCTCTGTAACGGCAAGACGTGGATGAAACTGTCGATCATAATGGGAAAACCACGATCCTACATTCATCATGGGAATTCCCCCGGTCAAAAGATCTATAAAATGGAAATGAATGGAAGGTAAACAGGACAGTCAATTCCAGATATCCTAAATTACCCATTATATTTTAACACTGATTTGATCATCGGAAAGTTCACGGGGAGTCCAGATCCCCACTGAACTTCCTTTGTTTTGCAGGTATTCGATACTTCGAAAAGCCGAGGAAACAATCAACATACTCAAACAAATTGTCTGATATTCACGCTATCTCGATCCATTACCTCGATATCCCAGAAATTCACCTAATATTAATTCACATTTTTAGCCTTTAGATATCTCAACCAATTTTTGAAGAATCAGTTTGGTTCCATTACCAGGATAGAAGATTTCTCTCGTAAATCATTATGTCCTGACATTCAAGAGAATGACGCACCGTTCGACAGGCGTCACCTCGAGAAACGGCAACGAGGATAGCCTAATCTTCAGCTCAACCCTTTTCACATCGGTGCTCCGCTGGGGAAAGGCTAAGACAACAACCAGAAACCTCGAGACATTCTCATGATCTAAAGGATCACATCAACTCCAAAAGAATAAGTGAAGAAAGAGAGCTGTTACAGAAGCTGCAGAAGGAAAACAAACTTTTAAAGCAAGAACAAGAGCTCTCAAGACAATGGCTAAAATTGAGGACCAAATTCCGTAAAAAAGGGGGCAGAATTACCACCGCTTGTGTTCTTGGAAGACCCCTCCGAACAACTTGCACAACGAACACAGACTCTGGTCACCAAAAAGGCCGAAAAGCTAGGAGCACGAATAGGTGGAAAGCAGTGTCAAACAATCAGCGAAGTGGGGAAAAGTCACCACACTTCGAAACCTACTTCGAAGCGTGGGGCCAAGAAGCGGTATATTGAACATAGCCCCAAGAAAGTCAAAAGCTCAACAAAAATCCAGAGGACGAGATCGATTGAATTAGGTCCATTCACCAAATGGATCCAAGGTGTTGCTCCCGACCCATTCCTCAAGATACCGCAGTTCGTCCTTTACTCTGGACAAACTCGACCTCTCGAACATATATGCCGCTACAAATCGGCTATGGGCCTAGTCACAAATGATGAAGCAATATTGTGCAAAGCATTCCCAAGCACTCTGTCCGATAATGCTTTAACGTGGTTCACCTCCCTGAAAGCAGGTACGATTGATTCTTGGCACACTTTAGAAAAAATATTTCTAGACAAGTTTAGTACAGCAGGAATAATACCGAAAACAAGAGGAGATCTAGCAAATATCAAACAGCGAGATGACAAAACATTGTTATCTTTCTTGGAACTATTCAAAAAGACATATGATGACATAGAAGGGATCGGTCAAGATACTGTCATCACCTGTTTCGAAGGAGGGTTCCGATCTAGAATGCTATATACAGAACATCAATAAAGAAAGCCGAAAACCATAGGTGAAATGTTCAGTGTTGCTCGGAAAGTTGCACTAGCCGAGAGCAGTGCACTAGAATCCACCACCAGAAAGAATGACAAGCAACACGAACTTCGGAAAGATGTTCCCCCAAACTTCTCAGAAAGAAAAGACAAGGGTCGGTTTAAAAAGTTCGAGACATATACACCTCTAAACGTCCCCAAGGCAAATCTCGTAGCAGTAATAAAAGATAAATATGGAGTCAGGGACCCCGCGCCAATGAGACCACAGTCATTCCCTACAAGGGATAAAACGAAGTTCTGTGGGTTTCATCGAGATTACAACACACCACCGAAGATTGTTTCCAATTAAAGAGAGTCATTGAGCGGCTCATCCGAGAAGGATGTTTAAAAGAATTCGTATCTGACGCTCAACAACAAAAAGACAAAGGGGAAAGGGTAATCAATATGATAAATCCCAAATTATCATCAATCAAGAAAATCAAAAAGAGAATTTACAACCTCACCAAGTCATACCTTGTCCCGGAGTACAAGCTCGTACAGTGCGAAGTCATCTCTTTTTCAAACGAAGAGTTAGAGCACAACGAGGAGGCAAAAATCACCCCCATTGTCCTTGAAGTACGAATGACGAGAGACGAAATTGATAAATGCACGGTGAGAAGAGTTCTGGTTGATACTGGAGCCACCAAAAACATCATGTATCTCTAGTGTTTCAAGGAGATAGGCTTAAAGGATGATCACCTCAAAGCTAGCAAGATGGTTCTTGAGGGATTTACCACTCACAAGGAACCAGTCAAAGGAACAGTCAAAATGCAAGTAACCCTGGGAGATGGAGAAAAAGTACAAACAAAGGAAGTCAAGTTTTATGTGGTAGACCTAGACTCACCTTACAACGCAATATTGGAACTCCTTTTCATGCGGCTTTCGATCTTGTAATTTCCACATCCCACCAACAAGTAAAAGTCAACACTTTACGAGGTGTGAGCTTTGTCAAAAGTAGTCCCCGAAGCCTCCTGGGGAAAATCATGAAAATAAAGAGAAAGAGGGAAGAGTTTACTGAAATCAGCTCCATTAATTAGGTGATCTCCAACAATGATCAAAGGATACAGAGGATACTTGAGAAACAGATCTACGACCTAATCGTCGAAGTTTCTCAAGATAAAGAATTTGATGAGGTAGTCGTTAATCCAAAGTATCCTCGGCAGCGTATCAAGATTGGTAGAGAAATGCCAAACGCTCTTCGTCAAAGCATTATTGATTTCCTCAAAGCTCACCAAAACAGCTTTTCCTGGTGTACAGAGGATATGTCGGGCATCGACACCTCGATAGCGGAGCACGCACTTAGTATAAATACTATGTGCCACCCGATAAAATAGAAACCTAGACAGTTCGGAGAAGAAAAAATGCAAGGCATGAAAGAAGAAGTAGAAAAATTATTGAAGGCTGGGTTCATTCACGAAGTTAAATATACCACGTGGTTAGCTAATGTGGTGATGGTTAAGAAAGCTAATGGAAAATGGAGGATGTGTGTCGATTATACCGACCTCAACAAAGCCTGTCCCAAAGACTGCTACCCGCTACCCCAAATCGACGCACTCGTAGATTCAACCGCGGGATATGAATTCTTAAGCTTAATGGATGCTTTCTTAGAATATCATCAAATCAAAATGAGGCCAAGTGACTAGGTACACACTTCGTTCTGAGCTGCAGGAGCCATATACTGTTATAATGCCATGCCATTCGGCTTAAAGAATGCAGTGACCACTTATCAACGAATGATGAACCACATCCTCCTAGATCAAATAGGAAGAAACATAGAAGCTTATGTGGATGATATGGTGGTCAAGACTAAGCACAGAGTGTCACATTTGGATGACCTGGAAGAAACATTCTCAAATCTGGCTAAATTTAACCTTAAGTTAAATCCCACGAAGTGTACATTCAGAGTGAAATTTGGCTTTTTGAAGTGTACATTTGGGGTTGTCGGGTATACCGATTCTCTGGTCATCAGGATCGACCCGATGGCCACGGGTGGCGGTGCAGCTTCCTGTAACTTTTGGGACTTTATGATATGTGCTAGCAGGCTTTTAGGGCTGCTCTTGATGACTCCCATGCCGCTCCTAATGGCAAACCTGACTTGCTGATGGGAAGTAGAGATGATTAACTCGAAATTTGTGTGGGTCGGGGTTCCAAGAATGGCGTTGTAGGAGGAATCAATGTCCACTATATAGAACTTGATCTCTTCCTCCCGGGTGTAGTCATCGGAACCTAAAGTTACATTGATCTTGACCGTTCCCTTCACGTCGATCTTGTGAGAAGTGAAACCCTCCAAGACCATATTGTTGGGCTTCAGGTGACTGTCGTTCATTCCCATTTCTTTGAAGATTTGAAATAAAGAATGTTCTTGGTGGCTTCTGTGTCTATTAGGACCGTCTTCACCCGGCATTGGTCGATCCCTTGCTTGGTTATGCTGACCTCGAGGATGATAGGGGTGACTCGGGCTTCCTCGTTGAGCTCAAGGTCCTTTTCGTAAAACGTGATTGGCTCGTGGGGGAATGTGCCAAAGTGGGACCCCAGAGTGGGCTTGCTTAGGTTGTAGATCTTCTGCTTTATCTGTTTGATAGATGAGAACTACGGAGAGATCACTTCGATCACTCTTTCGGACCTTTCGTTTGGTGTCTTTCTGATACGAATTCCTTCAGATGACCCTCTCGGATGAGCCTCTCGATTGCCCGTTTCACTGCATGCATTTTTCAGTAGTATGGCTGAAATCTTGGTGGAACCCGTAGAACTTTGATTTGTCTCTAGGGGGAATGTTTTGAGTTCGTGTGGACGCAGGCTCGCAGGCTCGCAGACTCCGAGCTTCTCCTTGACGGCTGTAACGAGGTTCTCCTTAGGTGTGTTCAGCGAAGTGAACGTCTCAGTCCTCCTTGTTCGATTTTTTCCTCTCCGATCTTGAGGTGAGGTTTCCGTGTATCTTTCTTCTTTTTGTGCCGCATCTCTTGGGCACTGCCTTCTACCAACGCGACCTTGTGGGCTACATTGAACATCTCACTGATCGTTTCAGGCTTGCGGAGTTGGAGTTCAGTGTACAGCATCCTTAACCGGAATTCACCTTCAAAGCAAGTGATCACCGTGTCCTGACGAGTCCTTCGATCTTGTCATACGTCTTTTTAAAGCAATCCAAGTAGGCAAGGAGGGTCTCGTTGTCTCCTTGTTTGATGTTGGCGAGGTTTTCCCTCGTTTTGGGCATCGTTCCTACAGTGCTAAACTTGTCCAAGAATAGCTTTTCGAGGTTACGCCAGAAATGGATGACCCCTGGCTTTAGCGAAGTGAACCACGTCAGGGCTTTGTCGGACAGAGTGTTGGGAAAGGCCTTGCACATGATGGCCTCGTCATTGGTTAGAAGGCCCATGGTGGACCTGGACCGACAAACGTGCTCTTGAGGTTGGCCCTGCCCATTGTACAACACGAATTGGGGAATCTTCAATGCTGGGTCCGGTGTCGTGGAGTGGATCCACTTCGCGAATGGGCCTGTGTCGACTAAACGATTCTTTTTGAAGTGATCCCTTCTTGTCGGCTTAGGGCTTCGCTCACGTCGGTTCCTCTTTGGGCGGAGTCTATCACGACGACTTTTTCCTTTGGACAGTTCACTAGACGGTTGACTCTCTCCCACTTCGCTGATTGAGTGAAGTGCTTTCTTCGTGTTTGCAGTCCGCCCCTGGTGTGTTTACTCAGCATCTTGTGCGATCGGGGTGGTAAGGTATCCGAGAGCTCCTTTTTTTTCATTGGGCAAGGTCGGGGTGACAATCCCAGCTTGCGGAATTCAGCACAGAGCCGCATCCATTGTTTCAAGAGGTCACGCTCCTTTCAGAGTTGTTCGACCTCTTTCAACAGATCCTCGACCTCCTTTGTGCGTCCATCCTCACTGGACCGTTTTCCATTTAGCCTGTCACGGAGGTTCGGTACTTTGCGTGGGGAATCTCTGGGTTCCAAATGTTTAATCACCGACCGCCGTTTTGGCCTCTCAGGGGAAACCGAATGTGCTGCACAATGGGTCTCGTGGTGAGACATGGGGATCGTTGCATTAGGGTAATGGCATAATGCCAGGTCATCTCCCATTGCTTCGTCAGCCCCTGGGTACTTTCACGACTCTCATAAATATTACTTTAAAAAGTCTAGTTAAATTATTATTATTATTTAAAAAAATTATGTTAATTTTTTTATAACAAATAATGATATTTTAAAATTTTATAATATTAGTATTAAAGTAATATATATAACTAATCTAAAAGAAATTGAGAATGTGTTGTAGTGAGTTCATTATTATCCATGGAATGGTTTCCTCCCCATAGAATTGAAACCCTCATATCCTCTTAAATGCTTTTTTCAAAAAGAGGATTATATTAAAAAAGTTTGGGTTAAATCTTAACCTTTAATAAAAATTGAATTTTGCTAGAATTTCGAATCTGGATTAATTTCAAAATAAATAAATAAATAAATAGAGACAATAAATCTACCCAGTGGGTACAAAAAAAAGAAAAAAGAAACCCTCATCTTCAAATCTATGTTTTATATTATTGAACTAGAATAAGAAAAGGGCTCCCAACCCCGCGAAGAAAAAAGAAAAGGAAAAGGAAAAGGAAAAGGAAAAGGGCGAAGTGCTTTTTGTTAAAATCTAAGTTCAAAGTAATAATAATGATGATGATGGAGAGTGGGTCAAATGGTATCTTTCCTTGAAGGGAGGGGAGTTCTTGAATCTTGACTACCAAAACCATTTAATTTATTAACAAAATAGTAGTTGCATTTCGACAAGGAAAAGGACAAAATGAGCATTGTGTGAGTGAGGGAGTGTGATTGATTGGCCCAAATAAAAAGGAGTACTGTCCTTTTATTTGAAACATTTGTACACCTAAATAGTGTAATTCTAAAAAGTATTTATTTTATATTTTAAACTATCCATTTATTTATTACTATTCTAATTAACTTAAGTTCGATTTCAATTACACTCCTAAAATTTAATTTTTATTCAAAAATTTCAATCTAACACTTAAAATAATGTTTAGAGTAAAAATCTAATATACAATCTTACGTAATATTTATAATATATTTGTTAAGTCAAGAATTTAAAAAGTCTTTATTAGTTATTTTTTTAAAAAATATATTATTTTAGATGAGTTCTGAATCATGAAAGCGGAGTTAGTCTTTGTAAGAAAAAGGAACCTTTTTAACCCTAAAATTTAAGTTGTACACGTGAATAAGAGTTTTAATTTTCAACTTCTTTTAAATAAAAAAGGTTTTTGAAAGGTTGTTTTATTCTATATTTTAAATTTTTTGTTATCATACAACATCCCAAAATGTAAATTTGATTGGAAAAAGGCAGAGGGGGAAGTATTTATTATTATAATTATATTTTGTTACAAATTATACTTGTGCATATTAATATTACGTACATGTGAAGTAAGTTTCTCAGAAATAAATTTTAAATGATTATGTAGGGATTATGTGTTTTAGTCTAGAACTTAGGCGAAAAGATATTAATTTAGCAATCAAAATAAATGGAAATTCAGTTTGTGAGATTTTAAAAAAGTTTGAGTAATTAGGAAAAAAAATGTTAAACTTGATTTTTTAAAATTATTTTATTTTTATAATATCTATACAATAACTTTCGTATTTATCATATATTGAACTCATCATAGTGTTTATAATAACAACTTCTTGATGGTCAAACTTGAATTTTGAATTAATTTATAGAAATGGTTCACTCTAATAATTAATATAAATTGGTAAAGAAATTGGTAAAATGAGACGTATAAATAATCATAAAGTTATAAAAATTAAATAAATTTAAGGAGATGATAATAATAATTTTAAAAGTAACTTTTTTTTTAAGTTAAACAAAATTACAATATATATATATATATATATATATATATATATATATTATTATGACGAATTTAAAAACAATAGAATAGAAAACGACAAAAATTAAACAAAATTACATACTTGTGTCAATACGAAAGGTGTAATCTACTTTTTTTTTCTTTTTTGAAATGAACGTGATGAATCTTAAAATTTCATGTTTTCTATTTAATTTAAATTAATTTTTTTTAACCTTTGTTTTTCTTCTCAATATAACTTTAAGTTTTTATTTTTTATTGCTTTATATATATTTTCTAATCCATACTTCTATAGCGATTTGTTTTTTTTTAAAAAATCAAACTAAATTATTTGCATTTAAATTTTATTTTATTATAAAAATTTGATCAATTCTTTATTGATTTTTACTTTTTGTATACTTAAATAATTCTCCAAAGGATATTTTGGGACACACGTGCAAGCTAATTTATATAAATATTTAATTATTTAAAATAATGACCCAAATATTATGAAATTATTTATTTAGCATTAATAATAATTTACTATTTAAATACTTATTATTAAAGTGATTAGTAAATTTATTGTCAAACAAATTTATTTGATAATTTTAATCTTAAATTATTTATTTTTATTTTTATAATTCTAAACTTTTTTATGTAAAAAAATAAGATCATTTTAAATTCATTTTGCCAATTCAAGAAGAAATCAGCAGCGTTCAGAGATATGATGAAGAAAATTGCAAATAAAATGACAGGTTGAAGAGGAAATCACTATCGGCTGTGGGTAGACTGGTCTTGATCAAATCTATTGCACAAGTGGTTCCCTCATTTACAATGCAGAATATTTGATGCGGATTATCTCTTTATTCGTTTTATAGAAAATATGGTTTAAAAGTTTTTTTTATTCACTATATATATTTTCTTTTTATAAAGAAATTTTTTGAGATATTTTTGTATTTGTTTCTTGCACAATAATCAAAATTGTAAATAAAATATCATGGATATTTGAGAGAAAATAAGGAGAGAGAAAAATAATGAGAGAGAAATATGCAATCTCAATACTCCCCTTCAAGGTGGAGCGTGTAGATTCCACATGCCTGTCTTGACTAGAAGAAATTTGAGTTGTTTAGCCCCAAAGCCTTTGTGAGAAGATCGACTATCTGTGTCTTCGTGTTAACGTGAAGCGGCTTGATTTCCTGTGACTCGACTCGTTCCCTGACAAAGTAACAGTCCATTTCCACGTGCTTTGTTCGTTCGTGAAAGACCGGGTTATTAGCAATATGTCATGCCGCATTGTTGTCACAAAAGAGAGGTGTAGGGCTATGTTGTCTTGTTTCTAGTCCTTCCAACAACCAATGCATCCACAGGATTTCACTAGTGGCGTTGGCCATGGCGCGATATTCCGCTTCAGCTGAGGAGCGAGAAACGACGAATTGCTTCTTTGATTTTCACGAGATAGGAGCTCCCCCCCCAAAAGAAGAACATATTCTGTCCTAGACCTCCGAGTGAGTGAGCATCCCATCCAGTCTGCATCACAGTATGATACCAAATCCATTCCTCCTTCTTTCGAGAAGAAAATACCTTGTCCGGAGTTGCTTTTACGTAGCGAAGAACTCTCATGGCTGCGTCCATGTGTTTCTGTCGAGGGTCCGACACGAACTGGCTTAGGACGTTTACCGAGTAGGCAAGATCTGGTCTCGTGGCTTGGAGATAGAGCAATCAGCCAACTAGTCTTCGATATTTGCTAGCATCGACACGAACGTCCACTTCTCCTTTATCCAGCTTCACATTCTGTTCCATTGGGAAGGTGCATGGTCTATATCCTAGCATTCCACTATCTTCAAGGATGTCAAAGGTGTATTTTCGTTGACTTAGCACTATCCCGTCTTTGGTTCGAGCGGCTTCTATCAAGAGAAAATACTTCAGTGGCCCGAGATCTTTGATGCTAAACTTGTCATTCAGGAACTTCTTTGTTCTTTGATTTTGTGTTCATCATTTCCTGCCATAATGATGTCGTCTACGTATATGATGGCGGTGACAAAGATGCTTCCTTCCTTGTATATAAAGAGCGAGTGGTCCGCAGCGGATTGCTTGTAATTGAGTTCCAAAAGGGCAGATGTAAATTTTTTATACCAATTTCTTGAGGCCTGCTTCTACCCATATAGTGATTTCCTTAGCCTACACACCTTTGTTCCTCCCCTTTTATCGTAACCTTGTGGTATTCGCATGTATACCTCTTCATGTAAGTCACCGTGCAAGAACGCATTGTTCACGTCAAGTTGATGAATACTCCAACTTTTTGATGGCGACGACAATGAGGCTTCTTACGGTCACCAACTTTGCTATGGGGGCAAACGTGTCGTGGTAATCAACACCTTCCATTTGTGTGTAACCTTTGGCGACGAGTTTTGCCTTGTACCTTTCAATTTCACCATTCGTTTAAATTTCGTTTTGTACACCCACTTCGAGTCTATAACTCGTTTGCCATTGGGAAGATCTTCGATAGTCCAAGTACCATTTTCTTCAAGGGCCTTTATCTCACTTTGCATGGCATCCCTCCTATGTTGGTCCTGTAAAGCTTGTTTAAAACTTTTTGGCTTATCATTTTCAGTGATGGCCGCTAGGAAGGCTTTATGAAATTTTGAAAATTTTTCATAAGAAACAAAGTTGGAAATGGGACATACCGTTGAGGGTTCTTGATCGGAGGCTGGGGGCGAATGGTCTATAGATGGCGGAAGCTTCACATCATAGTCTTTAAGTCGTGCGAGTCTAGTTTGAGTTCGTCTCTCCCTTCCTTGTGCGACATTTTCACCATTTTCGTTTTGGGTTTCACCAATAGAAGGCTCATTTGTTGTTTCTGTTTGAGGAGTGGTATTACTCGGCCCATCAAAAATCGGCCCAGTATCACCATCACTTGGGCTGAATTGGTTTGACACTTCTAGTTCTTCTTCTTCATGATGTTGGTCTTCTGGATTGCCTAAACCCAAATTTTCGGTGCTTGCTTCGTTGGGCCTGCTGGGCCCATCTTCTTCATCTATGAACGTGGTAAAAACATCATCCTCTTCATATTTAACCTGTTCGATTTTTGTGGCAAATGGAAAAGTCTTTTCAGCAAATCGAACATCTCTTGAAATAATAATTTTCCCACTTTTTGGGTCATCAATTTTGTATCCTTTTGTTCCATTAGGATACTCCATGAATACACCCAGTCTCCCTCTTATCTCAAAATTGTCTCCATTTGTTTCAATGCTTCGATAGTATGCCAAACAACCTAGGACCCTCATGTGGTCGTAGTTCGGTTTCTCGCCGTGTAGCAACTCGTATGGAATTTTGTCTTCAATGACTTTTGAGGGTAACCTATTTATGATGCATATTGCGGTCAAGATGCATTCCCCCCAAAATCTTTTCGGGAGACTTGCTTCGAACATGAGGGCACGCGCCGTATCAAGCAAGTGCCTATGTTTTCTTTCTATGATTCCGTTTTGTTGCGGAGTATGTGGACACGTTGTTTCCAACATGATTCCTCGTTCTTCATAGAAGTTCATCATTCGGTTGGAAATGAGTTCCGCACCGTTGTCGCACCTTATTCTTTTTATTTTCTTTTCAAATTGTGTTTTGACCATCTCGTAAAAATGCGTTATGCACGTGCTTACTTCATGTTTATGTTTGAGAAGTAGACCTATACGTTCCTACTATAGTCATCAACTATTGTTAGAAAATAGTTGGCCTTTGTAAACGAAGGCGTACGGTACTTACCCCATATATCACAATGAATGAGTTCGAAACAAGCATTTATTTTGGTCATGCTAGTGAGAAAAGGTAATCTAGTAAATTTAGACTTCATGCAAGAATCACAAACATTGTTACTGTTAATTACTAAGAAACTTTATTTGGGATAACTTCACATCACCCGCATGTCCGAGCCGTTTATGCCATAAATCACTAGTCACCATCATTGCCTTCCTCCTAGCTAGCCCCAAGCATCCCCATTTGATATAGACCATCTTCGCACCTACCCGCTCCAATCAATTTCCTCGAACACAGTCCCTGCATAACAAAGAAATTTGGAAAAAAGGTTATGGCACAACATAGATCCTTTGTGAGTTTGCTTACTGATAAGAGATTAAAAGTGAATTGTGGAACATGTAACACATCTTGCACTTTTGTCCCATTTTGTAAAGTATGGCTGCCCCTTCCTTCGACTGGTATATTTTCTCCATTCGGTATGATTACAGGTGGTTCGTCTCTTGATTCGATTCGATTTTTGAGAGTATCGGACCTGTGTGTTATATGTTCTGTATATCCGTAATCGACTATCCATTTATCATTGTGTCTAAACTTACCAGCCATATTTGCGGTGCGTGGAGGCTCACTATGTGCCGGTTTACCTTCAGCAGCGAAATACTTCTGGAACTGCTCATCCTCGGCAACGAGATGGTATGCATTTCCCAAAGATGGGATTGGTTTAGTGGCAAGTATTTGGGTTTTAATGATGGACAACTCACCATCTAGACCCATAAGAAACTCATAGAGCTGCTCCTTTTCCCTGAGTTCTCTAAGAGATTTTCCAATGCCACAGGTACATCCATTGCATTTGCAAACCAGAGCAGGCAAGAAGGATTGCATCTCATCCCATAATCCACGCAGTTTTGTGTAATAGGCTAAAACGGTCATCCCTTCTTGTCTAGTGTTCGAGATAGCCTGCTTCAATTCATACGCGTGTGGTGCGCTTTCTTTACCGAATTGTTCTTTAAGATCCTTCCAGATTTCCAACGCTGGATTGGCGTATTTCACGCTTCCTCAGATTTCTTTCTCCATGGCTGTAGTAAGCCACCATTTAATCATCGCATCCATGCCATATAACTAGCATTGTCCGCTTCTGGCCTTTTGATGGTTCCATTGATGAAGCCGATCTTGTTCTTGGCGAACAAGAAATTCTCCATCTCTTGGACCCAATCAAGGTAGTTGTTGTCGGTCAAGGCGTCGTTGACATACATCTGCCTCGGATAATCGGAGGGGTGGAGATAGTATGGCGAGTTGTGGTCTGGGCTGTTAGCATCGATCTTGGCAAGATCTTTGTTTGTACCTTCTGCCATATCGGTGAGATGGTGAGAAAGACTTTAGGATTCAGGTTTGGATCGAGCGTAATGATTACTACTCTGATACCATAAAGAATATAGTTCAAAAGGTTTTTTTTATTCACTATGTATATTTTCTTTTTATAAAGAAACTTTTCGAGATATTTTCGTGTTTGTTTCTTGCACAATAATCAAGATTGTAAATAAAATATCATGGATATTTGAGAGAAAAATAAGGGGAGCGAAATATGCAATCTCAATATTTTAAGAGTTAAGATTTGTAATTTTTGATTAATGTATTCATCCTTTCATATAAAAGATGAATGGATATTTTTAGTGTCATTTGATTAATACAAAATTATTATCAAAGAGTTACATCGTTTACGAAGAGCTGTTTATAGGTCTATACAAAGGAGGTCTTCCAACCATTTTAGATATCGATAATCAAAATTACAAAAGTATATTTTTAATCTCTCCTTTTTCATTTTTATTCTCTTTGCTTCTATAGTAGTCTTTAGGATCGTTTACACTTTGTAGTATTGTAAATAAAAGGTTGGTTCGTTGGACTTGCTGTTGTTGTATTTCTCCAGTAAGTGTGATTGTTTTACCCTGGGAGGTAGACACCCGAAAGCTCTAAGCACCAATGATAGGGACGAAATATGTCTTAAGGAATAGTATTGAGTACTAGACTCGATCTTTATCCTATTTATTTCCGTTACCTTATTTATATCAAATCTTTCCAAGTAAGTCTTTGATCTAAAAGGTATGTTTGTTTTGATCATTAAATAATTTTTATTTTCTAGTAATATTTCCAACACACCCTTCTGAAAGCATGTCTATGAAGATGAACAAAATGGTTTGAGACTTTTTCTGGGGTGTTGATGACTCAAAGCCGAGGCACCTATTCCTTAAATAATGGGATGAACAAAAAGACAAATATTATTCAGTAGAGGACATTAAAAAAGACTACATGGGCAAGATAGTAGAGATGTTAAAGGTAGTTGATGACAAATATTATTTCACAGCTCGATGGTTTTTATCAGGAAAAAAATATTGTAAGAAAGGATGCTTGTAGTGTTTTTGTGGATTGTATTATCTATAATGTAAAATATTGAGTCAAATCCTTTTATTTTAAACAATCTATTCAACAGTGTAATAATCTTATTGATGAGAAACGGGTGTTCTTTTCTGAAATCAAAGATGTTAGTCCTTTTAACTACCTTATAAAAATTCTACAGATCAACCAATTCAAATTCATCCAAATGTAGGCTCTCTTGTTCTCATTTGCAGTAACATACCTGATTTCTTGTATTTCTTTAGTTTTACTTTAAACTAAAGAAAGCTACAAGTTAACCCGATAGTTTCAGTGAGTTGATAAACAAACTCTTAAATATTTTTTTAGCACAGATGATCGAGAGTTCGAATCCCTTTGAAGCGGTTAGTTCTATATTAAAAATGAAAGAAAGCAGAGCACGGACGGGCAGAAAGCAGGCAGTCAGCGAAGTAGGGGAAAGCCATCATTCCTCGAAGCCTGTTCATAAAAGAGGGGCTAGAAAGCGTTCCCCCGAATATAGCCCTGAGAAAGGAAAGAACCCCACAAAAGTTCATAAATCAGGTCAATCGAGATGGGACCTTTCACCAAGTGGATTCAAAATGTCTCCCCCGATCGAAGCCTCAAAATCCCATAGTTCGTCCTATACTCGGGGTTATCCCGACCCCTCGAACATGTGTGCCGCTACAAATCGGCCATGGGGCTAGTCACAAATGACGAAGCCATCTTATGCAAAGCATTCCCAAGCACGTTATCTGACAAAGCTCTGACCTGGTTCACATCTCTCAAAGCAGATACCATTGACTCATGACATACCTTAGAGAAAATATTCCTGGACAAATTCAGTACTGCAGGAACCATACCAAAAACAAGAGGAGATTTGGCTAATATCAAGCAGCAAGAGGATGAAACTCTCCTCTCTTTCTTGGAGCGAGAGGATGAAACTCCCCGAATGTGCGTGGACTATACCGATCTCAACAAAGCCTGCCCCAAAGACTGCTACCCGCTGCCTCGAATCGACGCGCTGGTAGATTCAACGGCGGGGTATGAGTATCTAAGCTTCATGGATGCCTTTTCAAGATACCATCAAATAAAAATGAAGCGAAGTGATCAGGTACATACTTCGTTCCGAGCTGCAGGGGCCATATATTGCTATAATGTTATTCCATTCAGCTTAAAGAATGCAGGGGAAACATACCAATGAATGATGAATCATATCCCCCGAAGCCAAATCGGGAGGAACATAGAAGCGTATGTCGATGATATGGTGGTCAAAACCAAACATGGCACTTCACACCTGGAGGACCTAGAGGAGACCTTCTCCAACTTGGCGAAGTTCAACCTCAAACTTAATCCGACGAAGTGCACATTTGGAGTGAAATCCGGCAAATTTCTGGGCTTCATGACATCTGAACGAGGAATCGAAGCCAATCCAGAGAAGTTAGAAGCTATAGCTCGACTCACCGAGTCCCAATGCGTCAAAGACATCCAAAGGCTAAACGGATGTATTGTCGCATTAGGTCGATTCATCTCAAAATTGGCAGAATGGTGCCTCCCATTCTTCAAAGCCTTGAAAAATTTGAAGAATGACTTTGTCTGGACTCTGGAATGCAGCTGCTCCTGGAGAAGTTTGAAGGATCATCTTTTAGATCTTCCCTTGCTACGACCTCCGAGCACCGGGGAAACTCTCTTCCTATATTTGTCCTTCTCTGACTTGATCGTAGGATCAGTATTAATAAAGGAAGAAGGAACAAAGCAGCACCCTGTATACATCGTCAGCAAAGTTCTGAATGATGCAGAGTCCAGGTATTCTAATATTGAGAAACTAGCATACGCCTTAGTGATTTCCGCACGGAAACTAAGGCTATACTTCGAATCTCACCCTATTGTGGTCTACACCAATGCCCCGCTCAAACAATTTTTTATAAACTGGATCAATCCGGGAGAATGTTGCGATGGTCTATCGAGTTATGCGGGCATGAAATCACATTTAAGCCCCGGACAACAATCAAAGCACAGGCTCTTGCAGACTTCCTCGCAGAAGGATCATTCACGGAATTAAGCCTAGAGGTGGCTGAGCATACAAAAGAACCATGGGAATTGAGAGTCGATGGAGCAGTCAACTCCAGTGGAGTCGGAGCAGGAATAGTCTTGACTTCGCCTAACAAAGAATACACATAAATGCGGGCCATCAAGTTGAATCCCAATCTCTCAAACAATCAAGCGGAGTACGAGGCGCTGTTGAATGGGCTAGAATGGGCCCATGAGGCTAACATCAAGGCTCTGAAGGTATATAGCGATTCACAACTGGTGGTGAATCAGGTCCAAGGGACCTACACAGGACAATCAGAGGGTTTACAGTCCTATGTAGACGAAGCAAGAAAATGGAGAGACAAATTCTCCCCTTTCACGCTATCCTTGATCGGCAAGAAAGAAAATTAGCAGGCAGACAGGCTTGCTAAAATCGCCTCTGGAGAAACACCCAACGAAGAAGGAATTCCTATAGAAAGGATACCAACTGCAATTAAAGAACCAGAGTTAATTCAATGCATACGCCCTACTTCGGAGAATTGGGATGAGGAAATAAAAAACTTCATTCAACAAGGGACCCTCCCAGGTAATGCTACTCGGGCCAGACAAATCAAAAGACAGTATGCGAGGTACACAATCCATGAAGACGTATTGTATAGGAGATCTTTTTCGAGGCCCTTACTTCGCTGCATCCCTCCATCTCAAGTCGACGACCTGTTAGCTGAGATACACGAGGGAGTATGTGGAGGACATCCACGGGCTCGAGCTCTGGCTGAAAAAGTAATCAACCAAGGGTATTACTGGCCAACACTCAGAGAAGATGCTAGAAAATACGGATTATTTCTCAAAACGGATAGAAGCGAAAGCCCTCACACACCCGACAGAAGAAAATGTTTCTAAGTTCTTCCGAGAACATGTCTTATGTCGCTTCGGGATACCCAGAGCAGTCATTACCGATCACGAAGTCCAATTTTCAACAAAGTTCACTGCAGAATGTCAAAGGTTGCACATCAAGCACTGGAAGTCATCCGTTAGCACACCCTTAGGGAAATGGTCAGGCAGAAGCTGCCAACAAATTGGTGTTAATGGCACTAAGGAAAAATTTGGAAGGAAAATCCAACAAATGGGCTGATGAACTTAACCCCACTCTATGGACAATCCGAACTTTGACTAGGGGCCCCACGGGAGAAACTTCTTACGCATTGGTGTACGGTTCTGAGGTAGTAGCACCAGCCAAAGTTGCATTGCCCACAACAAGAGTATCGATGTATAACGAAGATGCCAACAAAGAAAGAAGAAGCATGAAACTAGATCTACTAGAGGAAAGGAGAATAGCAAGCCGTCTAAGGTCGCAACAATTCAAGGAAAAGACTAAAAAAGCCCACGATAAGAAATTATTCAGGCGGCCAATAAAGATTGGGGACTGGGTACTTCGAAAGATAGAAGGCACGGTGAGGCATATAAAAGCAAACAAGCTGACCCCAAATTGGGAAGGACCGTACCTCGTGAAACACGAAGTAAGACCCGGTACTTACATACTCATGAACAAAGATGGCGTTCTCCTACCAAACCCGTGGCACGTAAATAACTTAAAAAGGTACTATGTATGAAGGGCATCTAGTAAGCATCGTTTTGAATATCAAGTCATCTTGAAAACAATTTGTTGAATAGTTTCTGAAAGTATTCTGCTGAAATAAAAGCTACTATTTGAGTAAGATCTCGTCATTACGAAATATCGAGCACGATCTCGAAAGAAAGTAAACTACCACAAGAAGTTCGTGGTTACGAAGTACCAAGTTAAAAGTAAACTTGGAAGATTAAATTACCATGAGAAAGTTCGTGGTTACGAAGTACCAAGTTAAGAATAAACTTGAAAGATTAAAATACCACGAGAAAGTTCGTGGTTACGGAGTACCAAGTTAAGAGTAAACTTGGAAGATTAAAATACCACGAGAAAGTTCGTGGTTACGAAGTACCAAGTTAAAAGTAAACTTGGAAATTTAAAACACAAGACAGTTCGTGGTTACGATGTATCAAGTTGAAGATTTAAAGAGATTGTTTGTTATTACGAAGTATAAAGTTAAAGAGCTTAGAAGAATACAAGTTATCAAGTAAACAACCCTGCGGGCGCGAGGTTCACAAGTTAGAAAATTTTCATAAAAGATAAACAAGAACAAGACAGTGATAATTTCATTGAAGCTTTCAAAAATGGGGTACAATGTACAAGAAAACAGTATACATAGAAGAATCTAAGTCCTAATTACAAAAATTCAAGGAGCTGCCGAGCTTGAGCCCCCATCAAGCATATCCCAGAAGGTGGGAGTGGTAGGTCGAGGCGACTTCCAGAAAGGCCTCCCTCTCTTCTCATCCCGCTCCCGGAGTGCTTCCAACTTTTCGGCGGTAAAAGGAACGAAGTCTGCTCCTTGCCTACCAAATCATTGTCAAAGTTCGATTTAAAAGCTTGTAGGAGGAGAGACTTGTCTTCGAAGTAAGGATGAAGCTGCCGGATGATGTGGATGCATCCTTTGTCCAAGAAGGAACTAGCCTCACGACCGATGTCTTCATGGTATGCAGGAGAACTCTTGAAGTCGTCGACTATCTTCTTCTTGTAATCCTCTGACCGACAATACTCCAATTCCTCCTGCATTGAGATCCGACTCGCAACAGTTTCATCCCTGGCCGAATTTAAGTCATTGTTGGCCGCCTGCAACTCCGTGTTCCTCTCTTCTACCTTGGCCAGTCGCTCCTTCAGCTCCGCCATCTCGCTAGCTGATACGCGAAAATTGTATCACCTTTTTAGCATGTTTTTATGCATGAATTTGGGTGAAATCGAGGGTAATTTGATCTTGATTGTTCATTATTCACTTAATTTCACAGTTTTTATGATTTTGGAAGTGTCAGGTGAAAAGTAGACGAAAACAGCAAATTTTGGGGCAAAAACGCAATTTTTGGAAATGTTGACTCGGTCAAAGGTTCAGGACGGGCATCCCGAACCTAGGACGGGCGTCCCGACCAAGTCAAGGCACCATGACGGGCGTCCCGACCTGGTCAACTGATCAGGACGGGCGTCCCAATCCGGGGCGGGCGTCCCGAGCCGCCAGAAGCTGTCCCACATCAAATTTTTCAGAGATTTTCACTCCGGGAAGCTGCTATAAATACCCCAGGCCTCCAGCAGTTGAATTCATTCCTCTCCACTCGATCTGAGTCATTTAGTGATGTCCAGTGTACAATTCTCTAGTACACAACTCACTCAGAGACTTGGATCTCAGTTTTCTTTCTTGTTAGTGTTTCGTTTTAGTTTCTGAGAAATAGTCTCAGATCTTAGGTTTCTATAGATAGGTTCGTTTCTGGTATTCATAGAATACCCGGGATTTCGTTAGGAGATCCTAAGAGGGCTCTAGGCGTTCGAAGAGTCAGTCCACAGGGGCTTAAGCTGGGTATTAAGGTAAAGCCCAGTTACTATGCTGAGGAAGCGTCCTCCGAAGGTTCTGGTGAGGAGAGTCAGAGCGAGCAATACGACATATACAGCAGTACGCTCCGCCGGGGTGATTTCTTTATGGCATCAGTCCCCATGTCCCTCTCTTATATGTTGTTATTGTTTTGTTCTAAATACATATTATGAATACGAGATTATGATGTTTATGAATAGTTGTTTTATATGTTGACGTTATTATGTTTTTCCGGAAATAGGCACCTGCTAAATATTCACTATGTCTGCATGTTTAATATGCTCTTTTAAACTAAAGTTAGGGTTATAGACAATTCCTAACCACGGTCTAATCATAACCTGTTTAGTTTAACAGACATCAATTAGTATTGGTGTCTGCCATGCTAGATAAAATAACATGTTGAACACCCTGCCTGTTAAAGTAGTCTAGGTAGGGGCCGAGCTGAGTCCGATTATGCCGGCGGCTAGGGCAAGCGGTATGATCCCCGAAATGACATAGGGCTTTCATGGATGCCTTCGTCCCGAACCGTGAGTAGGGCCGTCATTAAGGTAGGGCGGTTTATTAGAGACCTCGGATGTGGTACGCCTTTAGACACAGAACATAGTTGCAATCCAGGCTAAGATATATCTAAAATACTCGAATATAGGTCAAACAACATATAGGAACAGTATAACATAGAATCAGGACTCATCTATAAAACACTTCTAGATTTAATTAGACTGAAACCTAGTGGAGAATGAATCACCCTCTCATCAAAGTATTTGATGAAGATTGCATAACTGGATTATAAGATAGGAGTTAGGATAAAAGGCTAGTTACTACTAAGTCGTTGCCACTTCCCTGGGAGTACGATATTTATTTAATAAAATCGTAGATACTTTCTAACAGACTAGCTACACGATAGGTACTCTGCCTTAGGTTCTGGCTGATTAAGTGACACCATAGAGACTAAATGTGACAATTAGTCAATCACAGTCCTTAATTATTCATAATCAACATAGGGTAAAATAACACCTATTTAGCACATCGGTCGGAAACCCATCACTAGCCATCTGGAGCTTCTCAGAATTGGCTAACTCCAAGCGCGAAGCTTGACTAGCCACTTCTGACTCCAGAGCAGCCAAGCGAGGTTCGTTGGCCACCCGCCACTCGGCATCTGCTGCTGCTCGCTCGGTTTGCTCTGAAGTTCGACACTTAGAAATATGCATAACTAAGGAGGAAACCTAAAAAAAAAGAGGGAGTTACAAGAGATTCCATAAATGCTCAAAGGAAAGAAGTAAAAGAGGAAGGCAACTTACCCGAGCTATCAAACCACCAACCCGGTTAGTGGCCTCCTCAACCCCCATCTCTCTCATCCCGACCAAGCTCTCTGCATCATGAGCACGGTCCAGGATGGTACCTCCAAGCATAGCTACAACATACATGTTGTTGAAACGGAGGTTGTTGAGGGGAGGAGTTCGGGCAGAAATCTCAGCAGCCAAAGCTCGCAAGGCTCCTTCCTCAGTGGGCAGTTCAAACCCCGGCTGGAGCCATGAGGGACCGGGGTTCCCAGAGTTCACCTCGGCTTCGGCAGCAAGAACGGCCTCAGCTTCAGCAGTTGGAGCAGACTCTTAGACAGGAGCAGGATCAGGATCCCTTCGAGATGCCAAGGGCACAGCATCCAAGGCATCCATTGAAACATGAGAAGAAGGTGGAGAGATCACCTCGGGGGAAGGGCGCCGAGGAGAAGTCCTCCGCCTTTGACGAGGACGGAGTTGCTCCTCGTCCTCCCCTACCTCGGGAGTAGCTTCCCGGCGAGGCCCGGGAGCAGAGCGAGGAGCCCTGCCTCTCACTTCCCCATCCCTTGCTCGGCGAAGGTTTCTACCTCGCCCGCGCGGACTGGCGGAGGATGGATAAGTGAGAGGGGTCTCCCCCGCTGTACCCCGGTCTATCAAACGTGGGGGAAACCGAGATAGGGAGTCCAGATGTGATTGCCGGACATCCCTCTCCTCCACACGATTTCCCCAAGCCTTGCTGAACATGGTAGGACCTGCAACAAAATAACTAAGTTAGATCCCTTACGAAGTACAAAAAAAAAAACAAACACATATATATTACCCCGGCCTTTTCCACACCCACGGTTAGTAAAGTTACACTGGTCACACTGAAAAGAGAAAACACCCCCGAGGTGTATAGTCCAGTCTTCATTCGGACTCTCCTTAGCAAAACCTAACTCCCTCTTCCGCTCAGTCAAGCCTGCCCCTATGCCGCACTACTTCAAACTGGCCTCACTCAGCAAGTCGGCAGAAGAGTATACTTGGGATTGGTTCTGGCGACTATCTCCTAAATCCCGGGTAATGGTCTCTAAGAAGGCTCTCTCAGAATGACTAAGGGAAGAAGGACCTTGTATTTGGGTCCACTGGTAGTTCTCACTGACACAAGGACGAAAAGAAAAACCTATGCGAGACTCTACCATCATCCACCTACCCTTGAAGTCTATCTTATTAGGTGGGGAATCAAAAAGGACGACTCTGTTTCGGCGTGGACGGACTGAAAGAGTGTTGTCCAACATCCGAAGTGAAGAAAAAAACATTCTAAGAATATTAGAAGATAACTCAAAACCTAATCTACGACAAAGATAAATCAAACAAAAAATGGTGCGAACGACATTAGGATGCACCTGTCCAGACTTAACTTGGGCAAACACAAAAAATCAACAAAAGCAGGGTCCATAGGAAGATGAAGGCCTGCTTCAAAATGAGCTAAAGGAAGGGGAATACTACGAAGGGACATTTTTCCTACCAGAGGGGCAACAGAGACTCTATAGGTCCTAGGATCTACACTATACCTACGAGCAAAAGACTCTGCCTGCTCACGACTAATCCTACTTCGCCCTAAAGAAAAATCCGAAGAAGGAGGAGGAGGCATAGGTGGCTGGAACGGAACACCCTCATGAATCTCACCCTCGCCTTCCCTAGCCGCCACTGTAACCTCTGGTTGGGCAGGCCGAGGAGCACCAAAACCCTCATTCAAAAGCTCCTCAACCTCCCTTTCATCTTCTCTCTAGGCAGCCATTACCTGCGAACGGAAGTTCAACATTTAGAACTCCATTCAAACAAAAAGCTACATAGAAAGATAAGCCTAAACAAGGGCTAAACCCAAAACCCAGAAAAAGCACATGATTCTACCCGTATTAACCCACAGAAAACAAAGCAAACAGAGGAAGCATAAAAGATAATCAAAGGACAGCATATCAACAATGGAGGAATAAACAGAAACCAGGCAATAAGAAGACAAAACATACCTTTTTTAGTGTCTGAGTTTGAGGCGGAAATCTGAAGAAATGTGACTGAACTTGCGGGGAAAACAAAGACGAAGGAATCTTCAGAAAGCATTAATGGCAGGAAGCTATAAAGGCAAGGAAGCAAAAGTAAAGAAAAAGGCATATGAAAAGAAGAAGATCACTAAATAGCCGAGAAAAACTTTTTTGAAATGATTACTTGCCATAATTGATGCATCGGGGAAAGCGAAAAAGTACTTCTGTCGGCCGACATTCTGCAATTAATGACAGAGGCAGAAGACGAAACGACAGCCAGTCACAATCAAAGACCCTAACTTCAGCCACAAGTCAAAGTACTCAACACGGTTATCCCGCCAAAGCCCCCCTACTTCGTCAGGTGGAACTTCGACGAAGGGCCACTGAACAGTCAGGAAAATACCTCAGGGGCAGAACGGTAATTTCGTCACTCCTTATCTGCCCCTGATCTCACCTAACGTCATAAGTACAAATTAATGGGCCTCATCAAGGCCAGACGTTACCTCCTTTAAGGCCACATTTATAGTCCGTTGTCTACAACGGTCAAAACGGCCCAAGGCTCCAACGGTAAACTTATTTACAGACACCCTCAGACAGACTTCTATAAAAGAGAGATCTAAACATAAGGTAAAGGACCTTTTCCAGATATCCAAAAATACACAAAAATACTCTACTGACTTAAGCATCGGAGAGTTCACGGGGTACAAACTCTCCATTGAACTTACTTGTTTTGTAGGTACTCAATAGAAGAAGCATAGTATCGCGAAGTACGTCCCGACTACACATCGCGAAGTATAGCCTTGAATTATAGTTCGTCCAAGAACCACTACCCGAAGTACCAGTTTCTTTGACTTTGACCAAGTCACCAGCTCTCTCAGACGAGTCCATCCCAAACGTTTCATGAATTCTCGACACTTCAATTTACTTTTTTACCCTCGACAAATTCTTGCAGAATCAATATATATATATGTGTATATATATATCTCCGTTTCTACTAACTTTTTATTTTTATATATACATCTAAGCTTGCTACTGGATATTATGATTTCTAGATATATATCTAGGCTTGCTGCTGAATATATATATATATCCCTACCATATATATTGTTTTTGTTTGAAATTATATATATATACACACGTAAGGCCACTCTTTTAAGTGGTTATATATATATATATATATATTGTGCATTCACTAGTTTGACCAGTATATTATATATATATATATATATATATATATATCCAAACCAGTGCTATGAAAAAATACATATAATCATAAGAAATTTGATAAATAATATTTCTTATATATTTAAACTTCTTCATAACAACAAAACAACAAAACATATGAATAATATATATTGTTGTTATGTATATACTTTTATTTGTGTATTGTGCTAATTTTATACTATTAAAATGGTTGTGTGTACACTATTCATTATATATATATATAACTAATGTGGAAATCCCTTAGAATTGTAGAAATCTATTGAAGTTCATATGATAAGTAAAATTATCTTGTTGTTACTGTTCATATCATATAAAACTGTGCAATGTTCGTCACATGAATAGTACTACTATAGTGTACTACTTTTGTGGAATCCTTAAAAATGTTATTTTAATTGAATTTACAGCCTTTTAATGCATATTATTTATTGTTTGGACAATTTAGTATGGGTTTAATTTATTGTAAAATAATGGTTTGACTTTATAATATATTATTATTGTCATAAGATGTTTACTGGTACTATTAAAAATGCATATCTATATTACTGTCCTTTGCTTTATGCATATATATATATATAATATACTACTATATATATTGTTCCATTATATATATATTATATATATATATATATATATATATATATATATATATATATGTTATACGTGGATATATATAATTTTAATTTTGCATTGAATATTATATGTTATATGTTCTGGATGTATTATATATAATATATATGTTTTGTTAATATATATACACTACTTCTGGTATATATAGTTTTTAATTTTGTTTTGAATATTATATATATATATATATATATATATATATATTACATTGATTCTGGTTTTTAGCATTGTATAGTTTCTTATATATATTACACAGTAATATGGCTAATGGATGCTTTCTGGATATATATATATATAAACAAGTGCTATGGAAAAATACATATAATCATAAGAAATTTGATAAATAATATTTCTTATATATTTGAACTTTTTTATAACAACAAAACAGATGAATAATATATATTAAAGTTCATGTGATAAGTAAAAATATCTTGTTGTTACTGTTCATATCATATAAAACTGTGCAATGTTCTTCACATGAATAGTACTACTATAGTGTACTACTTTTGTGGAATCCTTAAAAATGTTATTTTAATTGAATTTACAAGCCTTTTAATGCATATTATTTATTCTTTGGACAATAGTATGGATTTAATTTATTGTAAAATAATGGTTTAACTTTATAATATATTATTATTGTCATAAGATGTTTACTGGTACTATTAAAAATGCATATCTATATGACTGTCCTTTGCTTTGTGCATATATATATATATATATATATTATATATATATATACTACTATATATTGTTCCATTATATATATATATATATATATATATATATATGTTATACGTGGATATATATTTTTAATTTTGCATTGAATATTATATGTATATATGTTCTGGATGTATTATATATAATATTATGTTTTGTTATATATTATTACACTACTTCTGGTATATATAGTTTTTAATTTGTTTTATTTATATATATTATATATATATATATACAACTAGTTTGTACTTTTGTGTATAATTTTTCTCTGAATATTAGATATATATATATATTACATTGATTCTGGTTTTTAGCATTGTATAGTTTCTTATATATATTACACAGTAATATGGCTAATGGATGCTTTCTGGATGTATATATATATATATATATATAATATATATATATATATATTTTATTTTTTATTTTTTACCCCTTAAGCTATAATAGCAAATGTAGATATATATATATATATATATATAGGTTCAGCCCAACTTGCAATATATTTTATTTTATGTATTATTTTATATGGGCTTTTATTATGGACTTTTTTAAGGTATTTTTTAAATTTTAGTCTATAAATATGGTCCGTAGAAGCTAGGGTGAGAGACCTCTTATAATTCTATTTTGTTGAATAAGAAAATAGGTGAGCAAAAAGTTTTAGAAGAGGGCAGTTCTCGTGTGCAGCTTTGATCTAGAGTCAAACATGGTCACAACAAATATTTGGACATAACTGATTTCTTGGTCTTTTTGTTTTCTATTTTTGATCTTTTAATGTTTGGTGTTTGTTGGTGGGTATGTGAACCTTTTGTAGATTGAATTGAGTTTATTTTACCATCAATTATCAATAAGAGAAGTATAGGGTGGACTCCTCTAACTGTCTTGTGATTTTTTTCACTCTTCTTGTGAAAGGGGTTTTCCATGTATAAATTATTGTTGCTTATTGATTGCAATTTTATTGGTTTTAATTGGTGATTTAGTAATTAGTTGTGATAACATTAGGGTGGATCAAATTGTAAATTTATTAATAATATTGTGTTTGTGACATTGTGGGTATCGTAGTGACCCTCTGTATTCCCAACAAGTGGTATTAGAGCTTAAGGTTAGTGGGTTTGCTTGTGAGATGTGTGGGAAAAAACTTTCATTGTTGAAGACCTAGCGATTAGGGGTGTTGATATGCATAAATCATATCACATTTTTAGCACGTTTTTAGGCATGATTTAGGGTGAAATTGAGGGTAAATTGGTTTTAATTGTTCATTATTAACTCAATTTCACAGTTTTTATGATTTTGGAAGTGTCAGGTGAAAAGTAGAAGAAAATGGCAAATTTCGGGGCAAAAACGCAAATTTTCAGAAGTTCGGACTTCAGGGAGGTCGTCCCGGTTCAGGACGGGCGTCCAGGACTCGGGACGGGCGTCCCGAACCAGAAATTCAAGTCCCACATCGAATTTTTGAGAGAAAATCACTCCAGAAAGCTGCTATAAATACCCCATGCCTTCCTCAGTTGAATTCATCCCCCTCCACTCGATCTGAGTCATTCAGTGGTTTCCAGTGTACAATTCTCGAGTACACAACTCACTCGGAGACTCAGATTTCAGTATAAGTTTTCTTTCTTTCCTTTTTGTGTTTCGTTTTTTTTTAGTTTCTGAGAAATAGTCTCAGATCCTAGGGTTCGATAGATAGGTTCGTTTCTGGTATTCATAGAATACCCGGGATTTCGTTAGGAGATCCTAAGAGGGCTCTAGGCGTTCGAAGATTCAGTCCACAGGGCTGGGCTTAAGCTGGGTATTAAGGTAAAGTCCAATTACTAGGCTGAGGAAGCGTCCTCCGAAGGTTCTTGCGAGCAGAGTTGGGTCAAGCAATACGACATATACAACAGTACGCTCCATCGGCGAGACTTCGTAAAGGGTGATTTCTTTATGGCATTGGTCCCCATGTCCCTCTCTTATATGTTGTTATTGTGTTTGTCCAAATAGCAATTATGAATACTGGATTTTGATTATTATGAATTGTTGTTATATATGTTGAAGTTATTATGTTTTTCCGGAAATAGCCACCTGCTTAAATATTCATTATGTCTGCATGTCTAATGTAGTTTCTTTTAAACTAAAATTAGGTTATAGACAATTCCTAACCACGGTCTATTCATAACCTGTTTAGTTTAACAGGCATCAATTAGTATTGGTGTCTGCCATACTAGATAAAATAACCTGTGGAACACCCTGTTTGTTAGAGTAGTCTAGGTAGGCTGAGTAGAGCATTTAATCCTGCGGTTATGGGCAAGCGACATGATCCCCGAAGTGACATAGGGCTTTCATAGCTGTCTTTAGTAGTAACCGTGAGTAGGGCCATTTACCTTGGCGATGGGGCGGTATATGAGATTACTCAGATGTGGTACACCTTTAGACTCAGAACATAGTTGCATTCCAGGCTGAGATATATCTAAAACACTCGAAGATAGGTCAATCAACATATAGGAACAGTATAACATAGAATCAGAACTTTGTCTATAAACACTTTTAGGCCTGATTAGACTTAAACCTCGTGAAGAATGGACCACCCTCTCATCAAAGTTATTGATGAAGATTGCATAACTGGATTATAAGATAAGAGTTAGGATAAAAGGCTAGTTACTATTAAGTCGTTACCACTTTCCTGGGAGTACGATAATTATTTAATAAAATCGTAGATACTTTCCAACAGACTAGCTACACGATAGGTACTCTGCCTTAGGTTCTGACTGATTAAGTGACACCATAGAGACTAAATGTGACAATTAGTCAATCTCAGTCCTTAATTACTCATAATCAACATAGGGTAAAATAACACATATTTAGCATATCGGCTGGAAACACATCTGAATTTTGGCGCCGTTGCCGGGGAAATATCATAATGAATTTAGGATTATTGGCCACAATTCTAGAAACTTATGATAGGTAGCGGTAGTAACCTAGACTTTTGAATTACACTTATCTTATGCTAGTTAGACAATCACCTTCCGAAATATAGGATTATCACAACTAATTGATTTTAGATATTATCTGAAATTAAGACACTTAGGATAATCAAATTTTAGAAAATTATTCTAGAACCATATTGAGGAAATTTAACTACTTTCGAAAAAAAAAGAGAAATTTTTTTTTTAAAACCCGAAAAAAATGTATTTTTCTTGCTCAATGGTAAGTTGTTCTTTTCCCTATCTCTTGTTCTTTCTTAGTTGTTTTTTTTGCTGCTCTTTTCCATTTTCTATTTTTTTTCTTCGAAGAAATAAAAATGGAAATGAGGATAAAATATATTTTCTTCTGAGTTGTAAAATTTTGGCTTAGATTTTTATCGGGAAGAAACTCCATTTTAGAATTTTCTTAGAGTCATGCCGGCTTTATTAGGACGAGTTATGAAATAATTTTTCCTTAATAGCATGACCTCTGAATGTTCTATTGAAAAAAGGATGTTCCTTTTGTTTTGCTGATAATTGCATGAGATCTTTTAAACCAAAAGGAATTACTGCACCCATTATGACATCACCTGATTGAAATCTGCTTTTTGAATGATGTGATGTAATGATGTAGTAAGAATTGTTTTAGGACAGAAACATGATAAGAATGTTCATGTATGATAAATTCAGATCTTATCTAGTCTTGTCTAAAAACAATAGGTTACACTGATCACTCCGAGATATCTGTGTTCAATAAAACTAATGCTGAACCATAATTGATTAAGTTAAGTTTTTTTGTTACTTGAATTTGATATAGAATGAAGGGATAAGAAACAGAGTTGAAAATCTAGAAAACAAACCATTGGTCTAGATTAGAAAACCCCGAGTTAGAGACTATTGTAATACTGATAAATTTTTGGATGAAAACTTATTTGCATTGTTTGCTATGTATAATAAGTCTCATATGTAGTTTATTGTTGTTGCAAATTATCTAGTCACTGAATGAGTTCCAAGTGATATGACTTATCAGCAAAAGAAGAAATTCTTTGCTGATTTGAAATATTACTACTGGGCAGATTTCTCTTCTATTTCAAATTTTTGCAGATTAAGTGATCAGAGGATGTATCTCGGAAGGCGAAGGCCACATGGTTCTGAAGCATTGCAGGAATCTATGGAAGACCAATTAACTGCTATCAACACTGTCCAGAAAGTGTTGGAAGTAGAATCTTGTTGACCCACCATATTCAAGGATTTTGTATCTCTGATACAGTCATGCGATGTTTGCCAAATAACAGGTAACACCTCTTCCAGAGATCGCCTACCCCAGCAAGGTATATAGAGTCTTGAAATCTTTGATATCTGGGGTATCGAATCCTTTTCCCTTCTTCCTTTGAAAATAATTACATCATAGTAGTCGTGGAACACTTTTCAAAAATGGCCTGAACCACATGCATTACCTACTAATGATGTTAAAGTCATGTGCAGATTCTATGAGAAGTTGTTTTCCAGATTCATAGTGCCAATGTCTTAGGAAGAAACGTTCAGTCCATGTATCTAATATGTGAAGTCTGCCAAGCACCACCCCTACCCGCAGAATCAACAGATGAGATACTGACAACAATTAAAGCCAGACCAGTGCAAGCAAGTGATCTACCAAGTGATATCGAACGGTCGAAGGATATAGAGGAATTTGGTATTGTATCAGGAGCATAGCAATGGAGGAGCTTGCATCCCCTACATACAATCACTGTGAGAAACTTCCCCGAGGAAGTCTCAAATACTTGGGCCCAGATCTACACCACTGGAGCCTCCTACCACCACGGCTTCGCCAAAACTTCAGGTATCTTTTCGACCATTCAGAACTTGCATGCAATACCTTCACTAACATTGGCAGGTAGGCACACCAATCCAAAGAAGTCTCATTCCTAGACACGTTCTGTCTGGGTACGTTTCTACGATTACGAGAAACTTTGCAAATGATTCGAGGAATCAGTCCTTGGGCCTGAGTCATTCATCAAATGGATAGGCCACTACCTGGAGCTCGACATTGAAGGATCGGAGCCGACGTCATCCGTTCCAATATCTAGAGCTTGCAGAGTCAAGAACACCTCAGCAATAGCACATGACTAAGGTGAAGAGCCAATTGACAGATCAGAGAAGACCCTTCTGCTCGCAACATGAAGGGAGTTTTTCTAACCCTCATATTCCTTTACTTTTATTTCATTTGTTTTGTGTTCTTTTTTGCTATCCTTCTTGTTTTGTTGCCTTATTTTCTCTCTTACCCTTAGTTAGTCGAATAAGTGTGGGGTAAGAGTTCTCTGTTTTGTTTTTGTTTCTTGTTTGCAAATAAGTGTGGGGTAGTTTAGATATGCATGAACACTGAGGACAATGTCAGACTTAAGTGTGGGGTAGCAGTGCACGGTGCACTGTAGTAGTAGTTTTTGAAAAATTTGCATAATTTTGCATGTTTTCCCCGTATTTTTCACACCCTTCCAAAAAGTTTCAAAATTTTCACTCTTTCAGAATTCTAAATGCAATATGATTGGTAAACATTTGCTGATGTCTATGATATGTAGGTAGAATGTTATGATTAGTAGGAGACAATGTGATGACTATTTTGAACTTATTGATTAGGAATAGGGAATTCCTGATAACTGAGCACAACTTAGTCTGGATTAGAGACCTCAGCCAATTACCTTTTCGAGACTTAACTAAATAAAATTAGACCAGTTGTGGATGTGTTGACAATTAGAATGACTAGATGAGACTTTGAGGTAAAAGTGAAAAGAAACAAAAAGAGAATTAATTAAATAAGGGTAGTTTGCCAGCGGCCTTCGCTACTGAGCACCACTCCTTCGGGGAATTTAAAGCCTAATGCCCTAAGGTAGTGTAGGTCTGGGAGTCATCGGAGTGGGACTCGCTACATGAGTAGTTGAAGTTGACGTGTTCTAAGCAGACTCAAAATACCCTACATCTATAAAGAAAATCAATAAATGCTAAATCATTAAAAATCTGATCACCAAGGCTCAGAACTCAGAAAGTTGTCTATTGTTATTATGTCTAGCAACAGGGTCGAAATATTATCTGGTAGTAGTTAAGACGAGAGTATATTGTGTTGACTATCTGGTCTAGACTACTACACACACTACACATCAGGAAGACCTTGTGACTAAGAAAGGATTTCAACCTAGTTGTTAAGTTGTTTTCTGCTTGACTATAACAATCTGCTAGAGACATTTGAGACCTTGTCATAGCAACCTGACCAGTCAGACTTGTGTTAAGAATTGTCTGAATAACTTTTTGGAATAAAAACATGACTAGGAATTTAAGTGACTGCACTATGATTTAGAATCATTAACTTCGAGTAGACTTTGCTCGAGGTAAAGCAAAAAGCTAAGTGTGGGGTTATATGATATGCATAAATCATATCACATTTTTAGCATGTTTTTAGGCATGATTTAGGGTGAAATTGAGGGTAAATTGGTCTTAATTGTTCATTATTAACTCAATTTCATAGTTTTTATGATTTTGGAAGTGTCAGGTGAAAAGTAGAAGAAAATGGCAAATTTCGGGGCAAAATGCAATTTTTAGAAGTTCGGACTTCAGGGAGGGCGTCCCGGTTCAGGACGGGCGTCCTGACATGGTCAACAGACCGGGACGGGCGTCCCGAACCAGAAATTCAAGTCCCACATCGAATTTTTGAGAGAAAATCACTCCAGAAAGCTGCTATAAATACCCCAGGCCTTCCTCAGTTGAATTCATCCCTCTCCACTCGATCTGAGTCATTCAGTGGTTTCCAGTGTACAATTCTCGAGTACACAACTCACTCGGAGACTCAGATTCAGTATAAGTTTTCTTTCTTTCCTTTTTGTGTTTCGTTTTTTTAGTTTCTGAGAAATAGTCTCAGATCCTAGGGTTCGATAGATAGGTTCGTTTCTGGTATTCATAGAATACCCGGGATTTCGTTAGGAGATCCTAAGAGGGCTCTAGGCGTTCGAAGATTCAGTCCACAAGGCTGGGCTTAAGCTGGGTATTAAGGTAAAGCCCAGTTACTAGGCTGAGGAAGCGTCCTCCGAAGGTTCTTGCGAGCAGAGTGGGTCAAGCAATACGCCATATACAGCAGTACGCTCCATCGGCGAGACTTCGTAAAGGGTGATTTCTTTATGGCATCGGTCCCCATGTCCCTCTCTTATATGTTGTTATTGTGTTTGTCCAAATAGCAATTATGAATACTGGATTTTGATTATTATGAATTGTTGTTATATATGTTGAAGTTATTATATTTTTCCGGAAATAGCCACCTGCTTAAATATTCATTATGTCTGCATGTCTAATGTAGTTTCTTTTAAACTAAAATTAGGGTTATAGACAATTCCTAACCACGGTCTATTCATAACCTGTTTAGTTTAACAAGCATCAATTAGTATTGGTGTCTGCCATACTAGATAAAATAACCTGCGGAACACCCTGTTTGTTAGAGTAGTCTAGGTAGCTGAGTAGAGCATTTATGCCTGCGGTTATGGGCAAGCGGCATGATCCCCGAAGTGACATAGGGCTTTCATACTGTCTTTAGTAGTAACCGTGAGTAGGGCCATTTACCTTGGCGATGGGGCGGTATATCAGATTACTCAGATGTGGTACACCTTTAGACTCAGAACATAGTTGCATTCCAGGCTAAGATATATCTAAAACACTCGAAGATAGGTCAATCAACATATAGGAACAGTATAACATAGAATCAGAACTTTGTCTATAAACACTTTTAGGCCTGATTAGACTTAAACCTCGTGAAGAATGGATCACCCTCTCATCAAAGTTATTGATGAAGATTGCATAACTGGATTATAAGATAAGAGTTAGGATAAAAGGCTAGTTACTACTAAGCCGTTACCACTTTCCTAGGAGTACGATAATTATTTAATAAAATCGTAGATACTGTCCAACAGACTAGCTACACGATAGGTACTCTGGCTTAGGTTCTGGCTGATTAAGTGACACCATAGAGACTAAATGTGACAATTAGTCAATCTCAGTCCTTAATTACTCATAATCAACATAGGGTAAAATAACACCTATTTAGCATATCGGCTGGAAACACATAAGGTGTCTTGTGTTGAAGAGCGAGAGTGGTGCAAGATGATTTCGTCTAGGGGAGGCCCACGGGTATGTGGTCTTTGGTTTGAGGGGAGTTTGTGGAGTTTCAACTGAAGTTCCACATCTGAAGATAAGGCTAGAGCTGGACTGCATATAAGAATTCCACTAACTCCATTAGTATGAGACCTTTTGGGTAGTTACCGAAGAGCAAAACCGTGAGGCCTTAGGGCTAAAGCGGATAATATCATAATAATGTGGAGTTTAGTGGTGTCAGCCCAATCTTGTGGACTAAAGCAGACAATATCATACTAAAACCAATAATTGAGGGTAAAATAAATCCAATTCAATCTACAAAAGGTTCACACACCCACTAACAAACACCAAACAATAAGAGAACAAAAAGGATAGAAATCACCAAGAAATTAGTTTTGTCTAAATATTTCAGCCAAATTGGATCATGTTTGACCCTTGATCAAAGTTACCACGAGAACTGTCCTCCTCTCAAATTTTTTGCTCACCTATTTTCTTGTTCAACAAGATGGACTAAAATAACCCTAAAAAAGCCCACATAAAATAATATCAAAACAATATATAAAATAAAATATATTACAAGTTGGGCTGAACACTAACAATCTCCCCCTCCAACCTAACATGGGGAAGACAAACCCACTTCAATGATCACTTGAAGCTCATTCTAGCAAGCTTACCACATGTTTCAAACTTTTCTTTCAGGGACGACCTTTGTCAACATATCTGCACCATTTTTGCTCAAATCCAAAGCAGTTCTTATAAAAGTTATCTTGACAACAGAAGAGAAGATCTTATCTAAATTAATACCCTTTTTCTAATTGCACCCTTTTACAACCAATCTAACTTTGTGCCTCACTATCTTCTCACTATCTTTCTTGTTCTTGAAAAATCATATGTTTTCAAGAGTTTCCTGTCCATTGGAAACTTTACCAAATCATAAGTATGATTCGTTTTCGATCTTTTTCTTCACCAGACATCACTTCTTGAAAACTCTCAGTCTCCCCCTAATTAGTGACCAAGATGTACTCTGAACTTGAATATTTTGAAGAAGGTTTGCAAACTCTGCTTGAACTTGGAACCTGTACATTATCTACTAGAGAGATAAATTGCTCCCCTTGATCATGAACCTCTTCCTCATCTACTAAATATTTTATTTCCTTGTCCCTTATGTGTCACAATCTGCGATGCCATAAGTTTGGAGAATTCGTTTCTTCCACTGCATTCAGCTCATCAAAACATACACTCAAATATGTCTTATACAAAGAACAATATAACTCACCACGACAATTGTCAAAGTACCGTTAGACAACTTCCATTTACCATCTCCAAAGGTATGTCGGAAGCCTTCTTGATCAAGGACATTATAAGACAACAAGTTAAGAAGTAGATCAGGAATATGACACACGTTCTTCAATGTAAGTATGCACCCAACACTTGTCTTCACACGAATATCACCTAACCCAAAATGCTTGTTGAGCTCTGATTACCCATCTTGACACTACTAAAAATTCCAGTATGCTAGTTCATGAAATATTCCCTTTTAGGAACACAATGGTATGAAGTAAATGTATCTACTAGCCACTCTAAGCCTGAACCATCAACGTCATGATACTCATTAGTTGCACAAATCAAAGTGACCATTTCATCGTCACTTATTATAAGCAATTGCTGCTGTATTTTTGTCATATCTCTCTATTTGTGAATCATGCTTTATAGTTTGTTTCCTTTGTAAAAGGAAACAATACTTCTTGATAGGACTAGGCCTTTTGCAATAGTGGCATGTAGTTAATTTTCTCCCATTACTGGACTTTGATTGCCTTGAGTTATCATAGTCTTCGTAACCTCTACTCTTGTTTCTTCCTCTATTCTCAACAACAAGAGTTTGTGTATTATAAAAAATATTAAATTCATTCTCGTTTCTTCTAATTTCTTCATTAAACATGCTTTCTTTGATTACATCCAAAGATAGCACACCATTTGGAGTAGAACTAAACAAGAATAAAGCCGGCAACTCATCATCAAGAACAATTTTCTTAATAGTCAACTTGTTAATAATATCTTGAAAATCACTAAGATGCTCAGAAACATTCTTCCCACTTCTCAATTTCAAATTAACAAGTTTTTAATCAATGAAGCTTTGTTATGTGCAGTCTTTCTTTCATAAAGACCTTCTAACTTCTTCCACAAATCATAAATCATAAGGGTCAGATTCTTGTGACACATGATTGTATATACTCATATACACCCATTGCCTAATAGTTCCCAAAGTCTTTCTTTTCAACTTTGCACAATCTTTTTCATTCATCTTCTCAGGTTTAGTTGGTTTATCAAAACTACCATCCTCATAGGTGACAATTTCAATAGGATCAAACAAATCTCTACAATACAAAGAATCCTCCATCATAGGTCTCTAATAGAATAATTGGTTGATATTAATTTAATCATTATTAAGCTACTATTTGACTTCATAATGTGACAATATTATGTGTAGTGACAATATTAACCTCGTTCTGATACCACTTGTTGGGCCCGAATATTCTCACAAGATTGGACTGCCACCACTCCACTTCACATTAGTATGATATTGTCCGCTTTGGCCCTAAGCCCTCACAATTTTGCTCTTGGGTAACTACCCAACTCTAGCATTATCTTCAGATATGGAACGGGTTGAAACCCCAACAAATTACATTAATCCACTACACTACTTGAACAAGATATATATTTTTGTGTTAGATAAATTCTATTTAACTCAAATTTTGTTGCTTTCATTATTATTATTATTAATCTTATTATTTTATTTAATTATAATATTTTTTAAAATTTTTATTTGCTTGAAAAATATGGATGAAGATATATGTCTTGTCAATAGTGCAACTACTCACACTATTCTTTAAAAAAAAAATTCATTGCAATAAAGATGAATGAGACATATGTTACTACATTTTCGAATAATACAAAAATAATTGAAGGCTTCGGAAAAGCTATTATAATGTTACCCAATAGAACATAATTGAATATAAACAATGCTTTATTTTCATCTAAGTCTCAAAGGAATTTGTTAAGCTTCAAAGATATTCATTCGTCTTAACGGATATCATGTGGAGACTGTAAGTGAAGGAAATGATGAGTACCTTCATATTACAAGTATTGTTTCGACTAAAAAAATTGTATTAGAAAAATTGAATATGTTTTCTTCGGGCTTGTACTACACGAGAATAAATGCAATTGAAATACATTCAATAAACCAAAAGTTTATTGATTAAAAAACGTTCACTATTTGGCATGATGGATTGGGGCATCCCGGTTAAAACATAATGCGAAATATTATTAAAAATTCACATGGGCACTCATTGAAAAACCTGAAGATTTTTCAATCGAATGAATTTTCTTGTGCTGCTTGTTCTCAAGGAAAATTGATTATTAAGCCATCACAAGCTAAAGTTTGAATTGAATCTCCAATATTTTTAGAAAGAATTCAGGGTGACATATGTGGACTAATTAACCCTTCATGTGGACCATTTCGATATTTTATAGTTCTAATAGATGCATCTAGCAAATGGGCTCATGTTAGTTTACTATCAACTTGGAACATGGCGTTTGCGAGATTGCTTGCTCAAATTATTAGATTACGAGCACAATTTTACTATTATACAATTAAATCAATACGTCCAAATAATGTTGGTGAGTTTTTATCTCAAGCTTTCAATGATTATTCTAAGTCTATTGGTATAAGTGTTGAACATCCTGTAGCTCATGTTCATACACAAAATAGATTAGCTGAATCTTTTATTAAAAGACTTCCATTGATAGCTAGACCTATACTTATGAGAACTAAATTATCTATTTCAGCTTGGGGTCATGCAATTTTGCATGTAGTAGCACTTGTACGTGTTAGACCAACAAGTTATCATACATATTCCTCATTGTAATTAGCTTATGGTTGGAAGCCAAATATTTCTCATTTTAGAATTTTTGGATGTGTGGTATATGTTCCTATTGCTCCACCACAACGCACAAAAATAGGTCCTTAAAGAAGATTGGGGATATATGTTTATTTTTATTCTCCTTCTATTAGATATCTTGAACCTATGACAAGAGATATTTTTACAGCACGATTTGTCGACTGTCATTTTGATGAATCAATGTTCTCGGGATTAGGGGGAGAAAAAGAAAAATAGCTTGGTAAAAATATTACATGTAATACTTTGCAACATCTTGATACTCATACAAATCAGTGTGAACTTGAAGTTCAAAAGATAATACATTTGCAAAGTATAGCTGATGCGATTCCGGTTGACGTGCTAAATAGGTGTTATTTTACCCTATGTTGATTATGAATAATTAAGGATTGTGATTGACTAATTGTCACATTTAGTCTCTATGGTGTCACTTAATCAGCCAGAACCTAAGGCAGAGTACCTATCGTGTAGCTAGTCTGTTGGAAAGTATCTACGATTTTATTAAGTTAATTATCGTACTCCCAGGGAAGTGGCAACGACTTAGTAGTAACTAGCCTTTATTCCTAACTCTTATCTTATAATCCAGTTATGCAATCTTCATCAAATACTTTGATGAGAGGGTGATTCCTTCTCCACTAGGTTTAAGTCTAATTAATCCTAGAAGTGTTTTATAGATGAGTCCTGATTCTATGTTATACTGTTCCTATACGTTGATTGACCTATATTCGAGTATTTTAGACATGTCTTGGCCTGGATTGCAACTATGTTCTGTGTCTAAAGGTTACCACATATGAGTCTCTATGCTACCGCCCCATCGCCAAGGTAAACGGCCCTACTCACGGCTCGGACAAAAATCAGCAATGAACGCCCTATGTCACTTTGGGGATCATACCGCTCGTCTCATAACCGCCGACATAAAACTCTACTCAGCCTACCTAGACTACTTTCAACCAACAGGGTGTTCCACAGATTATTTTATCTAGTATGGCAGACACCAATACTAATTGATGTCTGTTAAACTAAACAGGTTCTAAATAGACCGTGGTTAGGAATTGTCTATAACCTTAAATTCAGTTTAAAAGAACGGCAATAGACATGCAGAAATAATGGATATTTAAGTAGGTGGCCATTTCTAGAAAAACATAATATCTTCAACATATATCACAAATATTCATAAAAACATAATCTGGTATTCAAATCAGTATTTGGACAAATACAGTAACAACATATAAAGAGAGGGACAGGGGGGGACTGATGCCATAAAGAAATCACCCTTTACGTAGTCACGCCGTTGGAGCGTACTGCTATATATGCCTTACTGCTTGACCCGACTCTGCTCGTCAGAACCTTCGGAGGACGCTTCCTCAGCCTAGTAACTAGGCTTTACTTAACAACCCGGCTTAAGCCCAGCCCTGTGGATTGATTCTTCGAACTCCTCGAGCCATCTTAGGATCTCCTAACAAAATCCCGGGTATTCTATGAATACCAAAAACGAACCTATCTATGTAATCCTAAGATCTGAGACTATTTCTCAGAAACTAAAACAAAACACTAACAAGAAAGAAAACTGAGATCCGAGTCTCTGAGTGAGTTGTGTACTGGAGAAGTGTACACTGGAAACCACTTAATGACTCACATCGAGTGGAGAGGAATGAATTCAACTGCTGCAGGCCTGGGGTATTTATAGCAGCTTCCCGGGGTGATTTTTCATTAAAAATTCGATGTGGGACTGGTTCTGGGGGTTCGGGACGCCCGTCCTGGATTGGGACGCCCGTCCTGATTTGTTGACCAGGTCGGGACGCCCGTCCCGAGTCCTGGACGCCCGTCCCGGCGGGTTGACTGGGTCGGGACGCCCGTCCCGGGTTCGGGATACCCGTCCTGACCCGTTGACTAAGTCAATATTTCCAAAAATTGCGTTTTTGCCTCAAAACTTGCTGTTTTTGTCTACTTTTCACCTAACACTTCCAAAATCATAAAAACCTTGAAATTGAGTAAATAACAAACAATTAAGATCATTTGCCATCAATTTCACCCGAAATCATACATAAAAACATGCTAAAAAAGTGATACGATTTTCGCGTATCATATAACCCCACACTTAGCTTTTTGCTTGTCCTCAAGCAAAGTCTAACTGAAGTTAGTGATTCTAAACCGTAGTGCAGTCACTTAAATTCCTAGTCATGTTTTTTATTCCAAAAATTCTTCAGACAAGTCTTAACACAGGTCTGGCTGGTTAGGTTGCTATGACAAGGTCTCAGATGTTTTTAGTAGCTTGTTATGATCAGGCAGAAAAAAAATCAACAACTAGGTTGAACTTTTTTCTTAGTCACAGGGTCTTCCTGATGTGTAGTGTGTGTACTAGTCTAGACCAGATAGTCAACACAATGTATTCTTGTCTTAACTACTACCAGATAACACTTCGACCCATCGCTAGACATATTAACAGCAGACAACTTTTTGAGTTCTGAGCTTTGGTGATCAGATTTTTAATGTTTTAGCATTTAGTTATTTTCTTTATAGATTCAGGGTATTTTGAGTCTTCTTAGGACACGTCAACTTCAACTACCCATATAGCGAGTCCCACTCCGATGACTCCCAGATCTACACGACCTTAGGGCATCAGGCTTTAAGTTCCCCGAAGGAGTGGTGCTCGAGTAGCGAAGGCCGCTGGCAAACTACCCTTATTTGATTAACTTCCTTTTGTTTCTTTTCACTTTTAGCTCAGAGTCTCATCTAGTCATTCTAACTGCCAATATATCCACAACTGGTCTAATTTTATCTAGTTAAGTCTCGAACAGGCAATTGGCTGAGGTCTCTAATCCAAACAAAGTTGTGCTCAGTTATCAGGAATTCCCTATTCCTAATCAATTAGTTCAGCAGTAGTCATCAATTATTTCCTACTAACCATAACATACTACCTACATATCATAGACATAAGCAATTGTTTAACCAAGCATACTGCATTTAGCAGTCTGAAAGACGGAAAAATTTTGAAAATTTTTGAAAACTTTTGGAAGGGTGTGAAAATACTTGAAAAACAAGCAAAAGCATACAAAAACTGCTACAGTGCACTGTGCACTGCTACCCCACACTTAAGTCTGGCACTGTCCTTAGTGTTCATGCATATCTGGCTACCCCACACTTATTTGAAAATAAGAAATAAAACAGAAAAGAAAGGATTCTGTATGGGTAAGTAAGACATAAAAAATAAAATAATGCAAACAATTCTGTATGTCATATAGATCA
The DNA here is from genome assembly GCA_027405835.1 of Asclepias syriaca. NCBI lineage: Eukaryota > Viridiplantae > Streptophyta > Magnoliopsida > Gentianales > Apocynaceae > Asclepias > Asclepias syriaca. Next base: position 12,791,127 of record CM049930.1, read on the forward strand.
ATTTTATACATAGATTCATACGTCATACAGCCCAGACATGTTTATACACATAGAACAAGAAAAACAAAAGCAAAAGAAAGGAAAGGAAAGGAAAGAAGGAGAGAGGGACTAAGAACCCGGCGGATCGTCGTCCAGTGGACCTAAGTCTGCTAAGTCAAACTCGAAGTTTTCCGCCACTCGGGAAGTCTGCTGATGTATCTCCTCAATCCTGCTGGTGTTCATGGCGATCCTGTCATCTATCATCGCCAACCGTCTGTCAATCCTGTCCTCCATCATCGTCAGCCGTCTGTCAATCCTGTCCATGTCTCGACTGTATCTGGCCGATAGTTCTGCCAATCCGTGCGACATGTGTCATTCGAAGGCAGTACGTGGCACGAACGTCTCGGACGGAGGGATATGTGCTGGAAATGCTTCCGATGCCGATGCCTGTCCTGTCTGCTCCCTGTGGATGGTGTCGCGGCCATTCGCATCCCGGACAACCATTCCCATGTTCCATAGAATGGTAACATCTGTGGGAATGGTGGTCGGGGCGACCAGAGTAAGCTCCGAGCCCTCTATGTCCAATTCCAGGTAGCGGGCTAGCCTGGTGATGTATGGTCTGAGCCCCAGACACTGTTTCCTGGTGTCTATAGCGAATCCTCGCATGACGACCGCTATGAGTCTAGCCATCTCTACTGTAGATCCCATGTGCATGTTGGCTAGAAGGAACGTCTCCATCCGGGTGACAGTTATGGGCACTGTCAGTCGTCCTGACAATGTGTGTGCAATGATAGCATGCAGGTAACGAAGAGTAGGATAAATACGTGTGGCTTTTGCAAAGCCATGCTGGTATGGGACACCCGTCATGCAGATCTGAGCCCAAGCTGTGGAGACGTCTGCAGACGTGAAGTCTCGAACTGCTGTGGTGTATGCGGGCGTATCCAGCTCATCTCTCTGCCAGATACCTAGGGCAATTCCGAACTCAGCCATGCTCATCGACTGATCTATTCTGCCTAAACGGAATGTGATCTGCTCCTGGTGGCAGGTAAAAGACTCATAGAACTCACATACCAGCTCCAGGTATGTGGGCTCGGTGACGATGAATACTCGACTGTAAGGTGGCACGTCGAGTATGCGTCTGACTTCCGGCTCTACTCCCAGCGTCTGTACTGCTGCCCAATCCAACGTTCTGCCCGTCAGTATCGTACGCCCGATGTACCCAGTGCATCTCTCTTGGTATGCTGTGCTGGAGGGAAACAGCATAAAAGGATATGCCACTGAGGTAACTGTCATGGTAGATGTGGTACGAGCACGTTTGGGAGCCATTGAAAACGTACGAGAGAGTTTAGGTGGGAAAGAAAGCTTTAAACTCAAATTCTGGAGGTGAATTTGAATTCAGAAGGATGAAATTAGGTTAGGGAAGGATTTTGAATTTTTGGCGGGAAAATCGAATTTTGGAGGGAAACTCGAATTTTTAAACTTTGGAGAGTTTGCCAAAAATTTGTAGAGAGAAAGTAGAGAGGAATATTTAGAGAGATGAATTTTTGGTTGTAGATTTGAGAGAAAATGAAAAAAATTGAGCTTTTATAGAAGGGGCGGCCTTCGGGACGCCCGTCCCGGAGGCAGGACTCCCGTCCCGGGTTGCTTCGGGACGCGTGCCAGTTCCAAAATTTTTTTTTCGTAATTCCCTGAAAATCTCAAGATACCAAAAATAATCATAATTCTTAACAAGACTTCATGTTTATCCAATGAAATTCAGAAGTTGTTAAAAACTCTATGCAAAAATTCCTCAGTCTCTTTTCGAAAATTGTGACTACCCTAATTTTATCCCAACTTAAATTCAGCAAGAATTTCAAAAAAACAAAAACTGAGTTTGTGCAATGTAATTAGTGGAAAATAAACTGTATTTGCAAAACTCTTGTTTTTCATAGAAATTCGAAATAAAATGTCTGAAGAAAATTGTTGAATATAAAGGACCCCTTAAAAAATGTTTGAAAAATAGAAAAATATGGGTCAATTATTCAAGTTTCAGTTCAAACGAATCATTTGCTAAGAATAAAAGTAAAAGAATCTTCCCTTTTTAATGACTCCTATCTCTGATCTCCTGTAGTTCTGTTCGAATGCTTCGCATTTCTATACGTATGGTTCTCATCTCATTCCTCTGCCTGTTCTGCTCACTGCGTAAATCAGCCATCTCTCGGAGTAGTTGTGCACCTTGGTTCTCCTGAAGATTGACCGTGGCTCTGAGTCGGTCCACGTTAGTTGTGATATTCAGACTGAGTTGGTCTAAATGACACAGTCGGCTGGCAATCCCTTGGTCCATCTCATAGACCCTTTGAGCTAACGTGTCTATCTGCACGGACAACATTGAATAATAACCGTTAGTACTCCCCGCAGATGAAGGGGTGCGCTCGTTAGGTGTTGGGGTGTATGCAGGAGAGGTTGGTGAATTTTGGGTTTGGTCAGTAGGGGGTGATTTTTCATCAAAAATTCGATGTGGGACTGGTTCTACGGTTTCGGGACGCCCGTCCCGGATTGGGACGCCCGTCCTGATCTGTTGACCAGGTCAGGACGCCCGTCCCGAGTCCTGGATGCCCGTCCCGGCGGGTTGACTGGGTCGGGAAGCCCGTCCCGGGTTCGGGACGCTCGTCCTGACCCGTTGACTAAGTCAATATTTCCAAAAATTGCGTTTTTGCCCCAGAATTTGCTGTTTTTGTCTACTTTTCACCTGACACTTCCAAAATCAAAAAAACCGTGAAATTGAGTAAATAACAAACAATTAAAATCAATTTTCCCTCAATTTCACCCGAAATCATACATAAAAACATGCTAAAAAGTGATACGATTTTCGCGTATCAATAGCAAATCAACTGCCAGATACATTTACCGACCAAAAGAGAGTGACTAAATCACATATACCAGCTAAAAATGCTCCTATACGAATTGATATCCCAGAAAGACAATCTGTAAATGAAATAGCAAATTGGTCTATAGCACACCAGAAGTGTGGTAGACCAATTGGTTCAAAAGATAAAAATCTCCGTAAAAAGAAGGGAGCAAATATCAATAATGAACCCGGACTTAATACTCCAGAAGAGTCAAGAGGTATAATAAATGAAATAACTCCAAAAGAAGTTTAGGTACCTAAAGATATTGAAAATATTGAAAAAATAGATAATAATGAGATCTCAATAAATTATATCTCAACGGGGAAATAATTGAACCGAGAAGAAATAACTATCGATAGTGTTTTTGTATATATATAGCATCAGCTATTATAAATGAAAATGATTATAATGAGCCTACATCTGTTGGTGAATGTCGATGTAGAAGTGATTGGTTGAAATGGAAAGATGCAATTCAAGCAAAATTAAACTCACTTGCAAAATGTGAAGTTTTGGATCCATAGCCCGGACACCTAAAGATGTCATACATGTCATACATGTAGGGTACAAATACCCGGGTATTTGTACGGAAAATAAATGAGAAAAATGAAATTGTGAGATATAAAGTACGTCTTGTTGCACAAGGTTTGTCTCAAAGACCAGGAATTGACTATGAGGTCACTTATTGTCTTGTGGTGGATGCAATTACTTTTCGTTATCTCCTTAGTTTGGTAGCAAATGAGAAACTTGATATGCGTCTTATGAATGTAGTTACAACCTATTTATATGGCTCACTTGATAGTGATATCTATATGAAAATTCCAAAATGATTTAAAATGCCTGAAGCATATAAATCAGATTCTCGAGAATTATATTTAATAAAATTACAAAGATCTTTGTATGGTTTAAAATATTTTGGACGAATGTAGTACAATCGTGTTAGTGAATATTTATTGAAAGAAGGTTATCAAAATAACCAAATTTGTCCATGTGTATTTATTAAGAAAGAAAATTCTGGGTATGTTATACTAGTTGTATATGTTGATGATTTAAATATTAGTGGAACCCCTGAAGAAATTTTAAAAGTAGTAGATTCTTTGAAAAAGGAATTTGAGTACCCCAATGGTTTGTCTCGGTCTGTCGATCGAGCATTTAGAAGATGAAATTGGAATTTTTTTCCATTAATCAAATTATACTGAAAGGGTCCTTAAAATATTCTACATGGACAAGGCACATCCATTGAGTACCCCATTGGTTGTTCGACCACTTGATGTGAAAAGGGACATTTTTTTATCTCGTGAGAATAATGAAGAAGTTCTTGGTCCAAAAGTACCATATCTTAGTGCAATAGATGCACTAATGTATCTTGCTAATAATAGAAGACCTGATATAGCTTTTGTTGTTAATCTATTAACAAGGTTAAGTTCATGTCCAACTAGAAGATATTGGAATAGAATTAAACATGTCTTCCGATACCTTCGAGGTACAATTGATATGAGATTGTTATATCCTCATAGTTCTAAACTACAACTTGTTAGTTATGCTGATGCTAGTTACTTGTCCGATCCACATAAAACCATATCTCAAACAAGCTATGTTTTTACATGTGGAGGAACTACCGTTTTATGGCGTTCTACAAAGCAAACATTAGGTGCTAGTTCTTCGAATCATTCAAAAATTATAGCAATCTATGAAGTAAGTCGTGAATGTATTGGGTTAAGATCCATGTCTCAACACATCCGAGAGACATATGGTTTACCCTCAGGCAAAGAACTTCTAACAATAATTTATGAAGATAACACTGCATGTATAGCTCAATTACAAGAAGGATATATCGAACAAGATCGCACAAAACATATTTCACCAAACTTTTTCTTTACACATGATCTTCATATAAATGGTGATATTGGTGTACAACAAATCCATTTAAGTGATAATTTGACAAACTTGTTCACAAAAGCATTACCAAATTCAACATTTGAAAGACTGATTCATAATATTGGAATGCGACGGTACAAAGATATTATGTAATGATCAGGGAGAGTGTACAAGGAACGATGTACTCTTTTTTCTTCACTAGGATTTTTTTCCATTGATTTTTCTCTAATAAGGTTTTAATGAGGCATATTTCTTATACAATGGACATCCAAAAAGGAATGTTTTATAAATCATATTATTTTATATATTCATAACCTCCCACTACTTCTACTACTTCACATAACATCCACTACCTACATATAACCTCCATGTAACCTCCACTACCTACATGTAACCTTTAAGTTTGTAACATATGTATCCATTTATATTTGTGTATATACGGGTATGTAGGTTACACATGTTTATTTTAGAAATATGCGATAGTTTTGTATGTTTTTGATACGCGAAAATCGTATCACCTTTTTAGCATGTTTTTATGTATGATTTCGGGTGAATTGAGGGCAAATTGATCTTAATTACTCAATTTCACAATTTTTATGATTTTGGAAGTGTCAGGTGAAAAGTAGACGAAAACAGCAAATTTTGGGGCAAAAACGCAAGTTTTGGAAATGTTGACTTGGTCAAAGGTTCAGGACGGGCGTCCCGAACCCGGGACGGGCGTCCAGGACTCGGGACGGGCATCCAGGACTCGGGACGGGCGTCCCGACCTGGTCAACAGATCAGGACGGGCGTCCCGAACCCCCAGATCCAGTCCCACATCGAAGTTTGATGAAAAATCACCCCGGGAAGCTGCTATAAATACCCCAGGCCTCCAGCAGTTGAAATCATTCTTCTCCACTCGATCTGAGTCATTTAGTGGTTTCCAGTGTACACTTCTCTAGTACACAACTCACTCAGAGACTCGGATCTCAGTTTTCTTTCTTATTAGTGTTTTGTTTTAGTTTCTGAGAAATAGTCTCAGATCTTAGGCTTCTATAGATAGGTTCGTTTCTGGTATTCATAGAATACTCGGGATTTCGTTAGGAGATCCTAAGAGGGCTCTAGGCGTTCGAAGAGTCAGTCCACAAAGCTGGGCTTAAGCTGGGTATTAAGGTAAAGCCCAGTTACTAGGCTGAGGAAGCGTCCTCCGAAGGTTCTGGTGAGCAGAGTCAGGGTGAGCAATACAACATATACAACAGCACGCTCCGTCGGCGAGACTACGTAAATGGTGATTTCTTTATGGCATCAGTCCCCATGTCCCTCTCTTATATGTTGTTATTGTTTTTGTTCTAAAGATCTATTATGAATACGAGATTACGATTTTTATGAATAGTTGTTTTATATGTTGACGTTATTATATTTTTCCGGAAATAGCCACCTACTTAACATTCACTATGTTTGCATGTCTAATGTGCTCTTTTAAACTAAAGTTAGGGTTATAGACAATTCCTAACCACGGTCTAATCATAACCTGTTTAGTTTAACAGACATCAATTAGTATTGGTGTCTGCCATGCTAGATAAAATAACCTGGTGAACACCCTGTTTGTTAGAGTAGTCTAGGGTAAGCCGGGACGAGTCCGATTATGCCGACGGCTAGGGCAAGCGGTATGATCCCCGAAGTGACATAGGGCTTTCATGGATGCCTTCGTCCCGAACCGTGAGTAGGGCCGTCATTAAGGTAGGGCGGTTTATTAGAAACCTCGGATGTGGTACGCCTTTAGACACATAACATAGTTGCAATCCAGGCTAAGACATGTCTAAAACACTCGAATATAGGTCAATCAACATATTGGAACAGTATAACATAGAATCAGGACTCATCTATAAAACACTTCTAGGATTAATTAGACTTAACCCTAGTGGAGAATGGATCACCCTCTCATCAAAATCATTGATGAAGATTGCATAACTGGATCATAAGATATGAGTTAGGATAAAAGGCTGGCTACTACTAAGCCGTTGCCACTTCCCTGGGAGTACGATATTTAACTTAATAAAATCGTAGATACTTTCCAACAGATTAGCTACACGATAGGTACTCTGCCTTAGGTTCTGGTTGATTAAGTGACAATAATTGAATGCTAAGTGACAGTTAGTAAGACTCAGTCCTTAATTACTCATAATCGACATAGGTAAATAAAGCCTATCTTTTAGCATACCAATCAGAACTGCATCAGATTTTTGGCGCCGTTGCTGGGGAAAATATCATAATGAATTTAGGATTATTGGCCACAATTCTAGAGACGTATGATAGGTAACGGAAGTAACCTAGACTTTTGAATTACACTTATCTTATACTAGTTAGACAATCACTTTCCTAAATATAGGATTATCATAACTAATTAATTTTAGAAAATATATGAAATTAAGACACTTAGGATAATCAAATTTTAGAAAATTATTCTAAAACCATATTGAGGAAATTTACATGCTTTCTAAATAAAGTTCAAAAACCATAAAAATATTTTTCTTGTTTTACTTTCCTATTTTTGTTTTTTGTTACTTCTGACCAGACTTTGCACTCAGAAATGAAGAGAACAAGAGCAGCTACTAACCAGGCAAAGAAAACAGAAAACCCTGACACTCCAGGACCAAAGAAGACAAAGCTAGAAGGCCCATCTAGGCCTGCACCAGAAATACCACGAGGGACTCTTGCTTCACAACCAGTGGAAGTAAACTCAAGCCTAGATGCCAGTGACCTAGTGAGACGATTCCTGAACACCCGTGAGCCTAGTCCCACGGAAGAAGATCCTTCTGAGGATACCTTCCCTCCTAGAGAAGAACCCCAGAGATCTCCAGTTCACCCTCCTGCCCAGAGAGTTCCTATAAATCCACCACCTACTGACCAAACCCAAAATTCACCAACCTCTCCTACATACACCCCAACACCTAACGAGCGCACCCCTTCATCCGGGGGGAGTACTAACGGTTATCATTGAATGTTGTCCGTGCAGATAGACACGTTGGCTCAAAGGGTCTATGAGATGGACCAAGGAATTGCCAGCAGATTGTGTCATTTAGACCAACTCAGTCTGAATATCACAACTAACGTGGACCGACTCATAGCCGCGGTCAGTCTTCAGGAGAACCAAGGTGCACAACTACTCCGGGAAATGGCTGACTTACGCAGTGAGCAGAACAGGTAGAGGGATGAGATGAGAGCAATACGCATAGAAATGCGAAGCATTCGAACGGAGCTACAGGAGATCAGAGATAAGGTTCGTTGAAAAAAGGGAAGATTCTTTTACTTTTATTCTCAGCAAATAATTCGTTTGAACTAAACCTGAATAATTGACCCATATTTTCTATTTTTCAAACATTTTAAAGGGTCCTTTATATTCAACAATTTTCTTCAGACATTTTATTTTCAAATTTCTAGGAAAAACAAAAGTTTTGCAAATACAGTTTATTTTTCACTAATGGTACAAACTCAGTTTTTGTTTTTCTGAAATTCTTGCTGAATTTAAGTTGGGATAAAATTAGGGTAGTCATGATTTTCGAAAAAAAATAAAATAAAATAAAAGAGAGACTGAGGAATTTTTGCATAGAGTTTTTAACAACTTATGAATTTGATTGGATAAACATGAAGCCTTGTTAAATATTATGATTATTTTTGGTATCTTGAGATTTTCAGGGAATTAAGAATTTTTTTTTCGGAATTGGCACGCGTCCCGAAGCAACCCGGGACGAGCGTCCCGAAGGCCGCCCCTTCTATAAAAATTCATTTTTTTCATTTTCTCTCAAATCTACAACTAAAAATTCATCTCTCTAAAAATATTTCTCTCTACCTTCTCTCTACAAATTTTTGGCAAACCCTCCAAAGTTTAAAAATTCGAGTTTCCCTCCAAAATTTGAATTTTAAACTTCACTCAAAAATTCGAATTTCCCTCTAAAATTCGATTTTCCCGCCAAAAATTCAAAATCTTTCCCTAACCTAATTTCATCCTTCCGAAGTCAAATTCACCTCCAGAATTTGAGTTTAAAGCTTTCCTTCCCACATAAACTCTCTCGTACGTTTTTAATGGCTCCCAAACGTGCTCGTACCACATCTACCATGACAGTTACCTCAGTTGCACACCCTTTTATGCTGTTTCCCTCCAGCACAACATACCAGGAAAGATGCCTTGGGTACATCGGGCGTACGATACTGACGGGCAGAACGTTGGATTGGGCAGCAGTACAGACGCTAGGAGTAGAGCCGGAAGTCAGACGCATACTCGACGTGCCACCTTATAGTCGAGTATTCATCGTCACAAAGCCCACATACCTGTAGCTGGTATGTGAGTTCTATGCATCTTTTACATGCCACCAGGAGCAGATCACATTCCGCTTGGGCGGAATAGATCGGTCGATGAGCATGGCCGAGTTCGGCGTCGCTCTAGGTATCTGGCAGAGAGATGAGCTGGATACGCCCGCATACACCACAGCAGTTCGAGACTTCACGACTGCAGACGTCTCCACTGCTTGGGCTCAGATCTGCATGACGGGTGTCCCATACCAGCATGGCTTTGCAAAAGCCACAGGTATTTATCCTACTCTTCGTTACCTGCATGCTATCATTGCACATACATTGTCAGGACGACGGACGGCTCCCGGAACTGTCACCCAGATGGAGACATTCCTTCTGGCCAACATGCACATGGGATCTACGGTAGAGATGGATAGACTCATCACGGTCGTCATGCGAGGATTCGCTACAGACACCAGGAAACAGTGTCTGGGGCTCGGACCGTACATCACCAAGCTAGCCCGCTACCTGGAGTTGGACATAGAGGGCTCGGAGCTGACCCTGGTTGCCCCGACCACCGTTCCCACTGATCTTACCATTCTACGGAACATAGGAATGGTTGTCCGGGATGCGAATGGCCGCGACACCATCCACACGGAGCAGACAGGACAAGCATCGGCATCGGAAGCATATCCGGCGCATATCCCTCCGTCCGAGACGTTCGTGCCACGTACTGCCTTCGAACGACACATGTCGCACGGATTGGTAGAACTATCGGCTCGATACAGTCGAGACATGGACAGGATTGACAGACGGCTAACGATGATGGAGGACAGGATTGACAGACGGCTGGCGATGATGGATGACAGGATCGCCATGAACACTAGCAGGATTGAGGAGATACATCAGCATACTTCCCGACTGGCGGAAAACTTCGAGTTTGACTTTACAGCAGACTTAGGTCCACTGGACGACGATCCGCCGGGTTCTTAGTCTCTCTCTCCTTCTTTCCTTTCTTTTCCTTTTGTTTTTTTTATTCTATGTGTATAAACATGTCTGGGCTGTATGACGTATGAATCTATGTACAAAGTCTATTTATATGACATACAAAATTGTTTGCATTATTTTGTTTTTTATTTCTTTCTTACCCATAGTGTGGGTGAGCATCTGTTATTTGTGTTTTAATTCTTGTTTTCGAATAAGTGTGGGGTAATTAGATATGCATGAACACTGAGGACAGTGCCAGAATTAAGTGTGGGGTAGTAGTGCACGGTGCACTGTAGCAGTTTGCAAAATTTTTTGCATACTTTTGCTTGTTTTCCCCGTATTTTCACACCCTTCCAAAATGTTTTCAAAATTTTTTCGTCTTTCAGACTTCTAAATGCAGTATGCTTGGTTAAACAATTGCTTATATCTATGATATGTAGGTAGTATGTTATGGTTAGTAGGAGATAATTGATGACTAGTGCTGAACTAATTGATTAGGAATAGGGAATTCCTGATAACTGAGCACAACTTTGTCTGGATTAGAGACCTCAGCCAATTGCCTGATCGAGACTTAACTATATAAAATTAGACCAGTTGTGGATATATTGGCCGTTAGAATGACTAGATGAGACTCTGAGCTAAAAGTGAAAAGAAACAAAAGGAAGTTAATCAAATAAGGGTAGTTTGCCAGCGGCCTTCGCTACTCGAGCACCACTCCTTCGGGGAATTTAAAGCCTGATGCCCTAAGGTCGTGTAGATCTGGGAGTCATCGGAGTGGGACTCGCTACATGGGTAGTTGAAGTTGACGTGTTCTAAGCAGACTCAAAATACCCTGAATCTATAAAGAAAATAAATAAATGCTAAAACATTAGAAATCTGATCACCGAAGCTCAGAACTCAAAAAGTTGTCTGTTGTTAATATATCTAGCGATGGGTCGAAGTGTTATCTGGTAGTAGTTAAGACAATAGTACATTGTGTTGACTATCTGGTCTAGACTAGTACACACACTACACATCAGGAAGACCCTGTGACTAAGAAAAAAAGTCCAACCTAGTTGTTGATTTGTTTTCTGCTGATCATAACAAGCTACTAAAAACATCTGAGACCTTGTCATAGCAACCTAACCAGTCAGACCTGTGTTAAGACTTGTCTGAAGAATATTTGGAATAAAAACATGACTAGGAATTTAAGTGACTACACTACGGTTAGAATCACTAACTTCAGGTAGACTTTAATTGAGGACAAGCAAAAAGCTAAGTATGGGGTTATCTGATATGCGAAAATCGTATCACCTTTTTAGCATATTTTTATGTATGATTTCGGGTGAAATTGAGGGCAAATTGATCTTAATTGTTTGTTATTTACTCAATTTCACAGTTTTTATGATTTTGGAAGTGTCAGGTGAAAAGTAGACGAAAACAGCAAATTTTGGGGCAAAAACGCAATTTTTGGAAATGTTGACTTGGTCAAAGGGTCAGACGGGCGTCCCGAACCCCCAGATCCAGTCCCACATCGAATGTTTGATGAAAAATCACCCCGGGAAGCTGCTATAAATACCCCAGGCCTCCAGCAGTTGAAATCATTCTTCTCCACTCGATCTGAGTCATTTAGTGGTTTACAGTGTACACTTCTCTAGTACACAACTCACTCAGAGACTCGGATCTCTGTTTTCTTTCTTATTAGTGTTTTGTTTTAGTTTTGAGAAATAGTCTCAGATCTTAGGCTTCTATAGATAGGTTCGTTTCTGGTATTCATAGAATACCTGGGATTTCGTTAGGAGATCCTAAGAGGGCTCTAGGCGTTCGAAGAGTCAGTCTACAGGGCTGGGCTTAAGCTGGGTATTAAGGTAAAACCCAGTTACTAGGTTGAGGAAGCGTCCTCCGAAGGTTCTGGTGAGCAGAGTCAGGGTGAGCAATACGACATATACAGCAGTACGCTCCGTCGGCGAGACTACGTAAAGGGTGATTTCTTTATGGCATCAGTCCCCATGTCCCTCTCTTATATGTTGTTATTGTTTTTGTTCTAAAGATCTATTATGAATACGAGATTACGATTTTTATGAATAGTTGTTTTATATGTTGACGTTATTATATTTTTCCGGAAATAGCCACCTGTTTAACATTCACTATGTTTGCATGTCTAATGTGCTCTTTTAAACTAAAGTTAGGGTTATAGACAATTCCTAACCACGGTCTAATCATAACCTGTTTAGTTTAACAACATCAATTAGTATTGGTGTCTGCCATGCTAGATAAAATAACTTGGTGAACACCCTGTTTGTTAGAGTAGTCTAGGGTAAGCCGGGCCGAGTCCGATTACGCCGGCGGCTAGGGCAAGCGGTATGATCCCCGAAGTGACATAGGGCTTTCATGGATACCTTAGTCCCGAACCGTGAGTAGGGCCGTCATTAAGGTAGGGCGGTTTATTAGAAACCTCGGATGTGGTACGCCTTTAGACACAGAACATAGTTGCAATCCAGGCTAAGACATGTCTACAACACTCGAATATAGGTCAATCAACATATTGGAACAATATAACATAGAATCAGGACTCATCTATAAAACACTTCTAGGATTAATTAGACTTAACCCTAGTGGAGAATGGATCACCCTCTCATCAAAATCATTGATGAAGATTGCATAACTGGATCATAAGATAGGAGTTAGGATAAAAGGCTAGTTACTACTAAGCCGTTGCCACTTCCCTGGGAGTACGATATTTAACTTAATAAAATCGTAGATACTTTCCAATAGATTAGCTACACGATAGGTACTCTGCCTTAGGTTCTGGTTGATTAAGTGACAATAATTGAATGCTAAGTGACAGTTAGTAAGACTCAATCCTTAATTACTCATAATCGACATAGGTAAATAAAGCCTATCTTTTAGCATACCAATCGGAACTGTATCAGTTTTGTTACAAGAAAAAAAAACAAGTTTATACTATTTTAATTTCTATAGTTTTAATCTTGTTACATTATTGTTATAGTTATTTTATATTAAATTCACATTTTTGTTCTCTTTTTTTCATTTTTTTCATTTTTTCATTTTTTTTGTTGTGTAATTATGGTTGTACTTGAATTAAAATTTACTTAAATATATACGTTTATATTTGTTTGGAAAACTATTAAAAGATAAATTTAATTTTTTTAATTGTCACGTAATAATATTTCTGTCAAAGGAAATGTAATAATAAAATTATTAACTTAAATAATTTTTTATTAGAAAGATGTATTATAATGTGAAAATTATAAAATTATAAGAAAAGTAAATTTCACTAATTTGAATAAATATTGATAATAAAATGGAAACAAATATAAGTTTTCTTTTCCAATGAAACGATAAAATGGTTCTAATTAAACCCATAAGTCTTACTATTTTTTATAGAGGAAGAAACAAAATATATTTAAATTTATTATTTAAATAAAAATAAGAATTAAAAAAAAGCAAAAATAGCAACAATTAAAGCAATTAGCTTTTGCTTTATGATTCTTGTCATACAAAGTAATTTTTTCTAATCAAAGAGTTAGTGGTTTCTTATGACAAATTCTTACAATTATAGTATTCTATTGTTATTATTTTTTCATGACTTTTATATTTTGTTTGCTCATTTTCTTATCGTGTTTATATCTGGTAGAGAATAGTTGTATTATTTATTAGTATTAATAATATTATATGCTATTCAAGACTTCTATAACTTTAATAATATTATATATATAACAAATATCTTATTATGTATATAAGATTACAAAAAGTGTAATAACACAAAATATATGATTATATAATATTATATATAAATTAATAATATATAGTATTATATAAATATAATAAATATAATATTATATAATATTAATAATATATAAATTATATTATTATATAATGAATATAATTATAAATCAAAGGTACTTACTATAAGTTGCAAATTCATACTATATACATTCATTTATTAATTTTATGTGAAATTATTTGGACAATGAAAAATCTTGACATTGTAAATTTTGCATCTTTTCAATCTATAGGTGGACTTGGATTATCTTTTAAGTTGAAGACAACAGTTTTCTCAAGGTTGGTTTTTACTTTGATACATGAGATGCTGCATGTATATCATATATATATATATATAATATATATATATATATATATATTGAATAGTATAAAAATATTCTAGTGATGATGTGGCAATAAATAAAACACTCTCTGATGCTGACATAGAAAAAAGGGAACATATTAGTGTATGAGGACTTGCAAAGTACAACACATAATAAAGTTGAGACTTCTAAAGTTATACTTCGTTTTAGTCAAAACCAGTCAGCAAGATTTTCATAAGCAACTCTGCTAAACAGTTTCCAAGATCATGCTAAATCCGAACAAAGTTAGTATGACAATAAACACTTCGGAAGTGGACGAAACTTCGGGAGGTACAAACGCATAACTTCCCTCAACTTGTATACAATCTAGGGGAAAAAAAGAAATAAGAAGGACAAGTACATTCAAATTCTTCTCATCCTAATAAAGACTCTTTTACTGGATATTTTTTTATTAAAGGCTGATCACTAACTTAATCATCGGAGGGCTTATTAGAGACTCTCTCTCTCTCTCTATTGAACTTGTTATTTTGCAGAAAAGATTTCATCAAGAACTGAAGGATAAAGTCCAGATTGGACAAATTCAACATCGACACGTGGCAAAACTGAATTTTGCCACTTCAGCGAAAAAATGTGTTTCGAAAATCTTGAGTCATCATGTCAAGATATTTTGGAGATAGAGGGCATTATCGCAATGCAACAATGTCAACCTCTTCCCATGACACAATCCCCAGAGCTGCCCAGTCTGCAGCACCAACTCTTCCTCAAGGATGATGGTTATAGAAAAATTGGGTCCACAACATCAATCTTCAAAACACACTCATGATCTAAGGGAGCAGTTGAATACAAAAAGAACGAATGATGCAGAAAAGTTAAAAGAGCTAGATAAACTCTAGAAGGAAAAATGAATGCTTATGACGCAAGCAAGATCTTTCCAAAAAATGGATGCGATTATGTGTCGAGTTTCTAAAAGAAGGGCAGGAGTTGCCCCCTCCCACATTCTTTGAGGAAGACAAAGACCCATCAAAGGCCCAACCTCAATGGTCACGAACCTTGATAAGCATGAAAATAGGTGGGCGAGGGATGCAATCTTCAAGGAGAGTTTGTCCCTCAATCAATGAAGTAGGCGAAAGTCACCACGCTTCGAAGCCGATGCGGAACTGCGAAGAGCCTAACAAACTTTCTATGAAGAGACATCGATACGAGAGAAGTCCAGAACATACCCGATGGACTTCGCACCTCAAGAAAACTAGGTCAATCAAAATTGGTTCGTTTGCTAAGTGGATCCATGGGGTAACGCCCGATCCATCACTCAAAATTCTGCAATTCATCCTATACTCCGGCCAAAGTTGACCCCTCGAGCATATATGCCTCTACAAATCTACAATGGGATTAGTAACCAATGATGAAGCTATCCTATGCAAAGCATTCCCGAGCACATTGGAGGATAAAGCTTTGACCTGGTTTACTTCATTGAAATTAGGGACTACTGACTCCTGGTATACCATGGAGAAATGTTTTTAGACAAATTTAGCACTGCTGGAACAATATCGAAAAACCAAGGAGATCTAGCCAACATCAAACAAAGGGAAGACGAATCACTTTTATCTTTTCTCGAACGGTTTAAAAAAACTTACAATGCAATTAAAGAAATCAGTCAAGACATCGTCATCACCTGTTTTGAAGGAGGGTTCAAATCAAGAATGTTATACACGGAGTTACAGTTAAGAAAGCCAGAGACCATTGGAGAAATGTTCAACGTTGCTCGAAAAGTAGCTTTGGAGGAAGGTAGTGAACATGATACCCATTTTAAGAAGGAAGATAAATTCTCGAAAGTATCAAGTCGTTTTGACAAAAAAAGAAAAAATTGGATTAAAAAAACTGAATCCTTTACCCCCTTGAACATCCTGATAGAGAATTTAATATCAGTCATCAAGGAAAAATACTGAGTCCAAGATCCTACTCCCATGCTGCCTCAAAACTTACCGGTAAGGGATAAAACAAAGTATTGTGGATTCCTTAGAGACTATGGCAACATGATGGAAAATTGTATCCAATTAAAACAAGTTATTGAAAGATTGATCAAAGAAAGCCACCTAAAGGTATATATATTCGGGATGCAACAACAAAATGACAAGGGAGACAGAATCATCAATGTAATAACACCTCAGTTCTCATCAATTAAGCAAATCAAGAGGAAGATCTACAACTGAACAAATCGTACCTTATTCCTGAGTACGAGCTAAATGACCAGGAGGTCATCTCCTTCTCTAAAAAGGAATTGGTCCTAAACGAGGAAGCTAGGATTACTCCCATTGAATTGGAAGTAGAAATGACATGAGAAGGTATAGAAAGTGCAATGTAAAAGAGTGCTATATGACACAAGAGCGACAAAAAACATTTTGTATTATAAATGTTTTAAAGAGATGGGAATGAATAATAGCCACTTAAAGCACAACAACATGGTACTAGAGGGGTTCACGGCTCACAAGATATCTGTAAAGGGGACGGTTAAAATGAATGTCACGGGCGCAGATGATTGAACTAGAACGGAAGAAATAAAATTCTATGTTGTAGATATCGATTCACCTTACAATGCAATACTTGGTACTTCGGTCCATGCAGCCTTTGACCTCATTATTTCTATGTCTGACCAATTGTTGAAATTCACCACAATAAATGGAGTTGGATTCATAAGAAGCAGCCTCAAGAACCTCCTTGGGTACATGATGAGGTCAAGAAAGCAACATGACAAGGGGCCAAAGAGAATAGAGATTGGTTTGATCAATGCTTAGAGAAAAGAGGAATCAAGGATTAAAAAGATTCTCGAAGAATAGATCCTCAATTTTTTATAGAAACTTCTAAGTTAGAAGAGTTTGAAGAGATATTAATCAACCCGTGTCACGCCCCGAATTCGGGCCTAGTTCGTGAACTAAATTCCCAAATTCAAGAATATGACACGGCTACACTCCCTAGATTTCTCCAAAGAATGTAAAGCCACTTACTTTCAATTATTCAACAAGAAACAGTAAAATTATTAACTTAAATAATCTATAAAATATCATCCACAAATTCTAACTTTCTTCAATAATAAAACTTCAACTCAAACAATTCAAGTTTCCAAAACAACAAGAATTCACTCTAAACACTTATTCAAAATCATTCGTCCAGTAATCATCCTCTAACTCAAAATCTTCCATGTCATCTGTAAAGTGAGAAACATAGGGGGTGAGTATAAAAATACCCAGCACCTACTTTAAAAATAATCTTTTCAATTAAAAGAAAACAATATACATGTGTTTAAATAATAATAATAATAGTACTTTACCGTACTTTTATCTTTAAAGCACAAAAAGACAAAACATAAATTAAATGTTAAATAAAAATATTGAGCAAAACAACTTAACAAAATCATTCAATTAATATCTTTCATTTTTCTTTTCTTTTCTTTTCTTTTATTTTCTTTGACTATTGGGGGAATAATATGAATGTTTCGCGAATGAGTCTTAACTGATATCTGATATCAGTTCCTAACTTTATACCTGTTAGGAAATGACCTTACTTGTATCTTATATTTTGGTGGCTTTTTGTCCATGCCAATGGAGATCTTATAAATGGTGGAACATGTTCCTCCCATTGCTATCCATCAAGTTAATCCCCAATAAAATCAAATATAAAAACATTACATATAATTTACTTTTATAAAACTTCCATGTAAAAATACTTAACATTCTAACATATTTAAGAAATATTGAAATGAGAAAAAATATTCTTTATTTTAAAGTGATAATCGCGAAACTCAAAACATAATTTAAATATATGTATAATATTTAATCAAAATTTTATATAAAACAAGGAAATATAATCACGACAATCTTCTGAATTCTTGGCAGTATTAGATATATATATATATATAATAAAAATAATAAGGAAATATAATTTTCTGAATTCTCGGCAATATCAGATGTATATATATATATATATATATAAAATAAAAAAAAGGAAATATAATCTTCTAAATTCTCGACAGTATCATATATATATATATATATATATATATATATATATATATATATATATTAAAAAGAATAAGGAATATAATCTTCTGAATTCCCCGCGGTATCTGATATATATATATATATAATAAAAGAATAAGGAAATATAATCTTTTGAGTTCTCAGCTATATCATATATATATATATATATATTGAGAGGTATGAAAATACCCTCACGCTGACAAGGCAAATACACTAAGCAAACGGGACCCACCAGGCACACATGCCAGTCCAGTTGGCATGACATGGCATCTCCCACTTCGCCATACACCAAGCTGGACCATGGGCTGCACAGTCACTCCGACTTGCCTCGTGCCGAAGTCAGTACACTTCAGTACTTTGATCAAACTCGTTGATCAACCGCATTTCTGATGGTTAACGTTTGACTCAATCACAGTCAAATATTCCCCTAACAACCTTATAAAAAGGGGGGATCTCATATCTTCCCACAAAATCCGGTAACCATCAGATTTCACTAACAAATCACCCAAGCTACTTGACAAGGGCGGTAAAATCCCTATAAAAACTACCCCCTACAAGTAACGAGGGTAAGGCCAGATTATTCTACTAATCTCTCTCTCTAAATTATCCATATCACAGTCACACCACTGACTTCTCTCATAGTCACGTCACTGACTTAAGCATCAGAGGGTTTACCGGAGACCTTCCACCCTCCGGATAAACTTTATTGTTTTGCAGGCCTAGCATTGCAAGACAACGATCCTTCTACGAGACACAGACAACCAAGATACGGGTATATTTCAGAGGGAGATCATCAAACGACGACGGACCACTGACACGTGGCATCAGACAATTTTTTGACGAATCAGTTTGGTTCCGTTACAAGGAACGTAAAACATTTTACATTCCTCTTTCTGACCTACGCGAACACCTCAATGGAAAGAGGGCTATGGACGATAACGGACAGGCTGAAGAAGTCAAGGACTTACGAAAGGAACTTGATCGAATCCGAGTAGAGCGTGATCTTTCAAAGCAATGGAGACAACTCTGTGCTGCGTACTGGCGTCGAGGCCTTTTGCCTCCTCACTCCTCCTCCGACGACCGAGATCCTGCTGAGAGCCGACTCCAGCGATCTCGGAATGATGCAAGTCGGCGGACCAGGGGCCCGACTACCAAGCCACTTCGCGCTGTGAGCGAAGTTGGGGAGAGTCAGCCGTCCAGCCAGCCGAGTAAAGAAAAGAAATGCCGTAACGGCCACCGGTCGAAGCGGGATCGACGGGAACGAAGTCCGGAGCCAACACGCAAGGACGAACCGAAGAAGAACAAAGCAACCTATGCCGGACCCTTCGCGGAGTGGATCCACCACACTATGGCAGACCCACAACTGAAGCTCCCCACATTTTCCCAGTATACCGGTCAAAGCAAGCCCGAAGAGCACATTACCAGATACAGATCATCCATGGACCTCGTAACAACTGACGAGGCGATACAGTGCAAAGCTTTCCCCAGCACCCTTGGTGAAAGAGCCATGAGCTGGTATTCTGCCCTGAAACCAGGTTCAATAGAGTCCTGGAAGATGCTCGAAAAAGCCTTTGTGGACAAATTCAGTACAACGGGAATAATCCCCAAGACCAGTAGCGACCTCGCCAACGTCAAACAAGGGGATGATGAAACTTGCTCGAGTACCTAGAAAGCTTCAAGAAGGTGCACGACCAGATCGACGGAATTTCCCAAGACACTGCCATCATCTGCTTCGAGAGCGGCTTCCAATCAAAACTACTGTACACGGAGCTCCAACTCCGCAAGCCAGACACCATCGGCGAAATGTTCAATGTTGCCCGGAAGGTTGCTCTCGCCGAAAGAAACTCTACGGAGTCACACTATCGGAGAAAGGAAAAACATAGAGAATCATCCCCCCAAGGCCGTCGAGGCAAGAACAGGACGCGGAAAACCAAAGCTGCCGCTCCAACGAAGTCCAAGGAGCACCTCATCGTCGCCGTTAGGGAGAAGCTCGGAGGAAGGGAGCCCCCGTCGACGCGAACCTCCGGCCGATCTGCCCGGGACAAGACGAAGTTCTGTGGCTTCCCCCAGGACTACGGACACTCCATCGAAGACTGTTACCAATTCAAAAAGCTGATTGAAAAACTAGCATGAGAAGGGCAGCAGAAGGACTGCGAGCCGGACAAACTGGGCGGGGGAAGGCTCGACCGAGTGATCGAAGTCATAACTCCTCGGTACGAATCCATCAGAAAGATAAAAAGGAAAATCTATAATTTGAGCCTAGAGTTGAACTTCGACGCATTCCCACATGAGCCGATCATCTTCTCTGACCAAGACCTTGAGCTGAACGAAGAAGCCCGCGTCTCCCCCATCGTCCTCGAAGTAGACATGGTGAGACAAGGAATCAACATATGCCGAGTCAGGAGAGTACTAATCGACATCGGAGCCACAAAAAACATCCTCTATCACAAGTGTTTTAAAGAAATGGGGATGAATGACAGCCACCTGAAACCCAGCAATACGGTCCTCGAAGGTTTCACTGCTCATAAAATTAACGTCAAGGGAACTGTCAAGGTTAAAGTCACACTTGGCTCCGACACCTGCACCCGCGAAGAGGAGATTAAGTTCTACGTAGTGGACATCGACTCCCCTTACAACACTATTCTTAGAACTCCGGCGCACGCCACCTTCGAACTCGTCATCTCCACATCACACCAGCAAGTCCGATTCACCACCCGCGGCGAAGTGGGGTACGTTAAAAGCAGCCCTAGGAGCCTACTCGCCTACTTGGTGAAGTCCCGACAGAACTCTGAACTCGAGACACCATCGACAACGGTCGGGTCAGTCCTAACAACCAGAGAGCATGCGGAAGCCGCCGCCCCTGATCAGTTGACACCCTTACCGAATACAAACTCTCCCGAGGTAAAGGAGTTCGACGAAGTCGCCATACACCCTGACTATCTCGACCAAAAGGTCCAGATCGGGAGCGAGATGCCGCAGTCGATGAAGGTGGAGATGACCTACTTCCTCTCCACCCACCTCGACAACTTCGCCTGGAGCACACAAGACATGCCAGGGATCTCTCCCGACATCGCCGAACACAGGCTCAACATCGACCCCACGTTCAAACCGGTAAGGCAGAAGCCAAGACAATTCGGAGATGACAAAAAGGAGGGAATGCAATCCGAAGTCCAAAAACTCTTGGACTCGAAATTCATCCGCGAGGTCGAGTACCCTACGTGGCTCCCAACGTAGTGATGGTCAAGAAAGCCAGCGGGAAGTGGAGAATGTGTGTGGACTACACGGACTTGAACAAAGCTTGTCCAAAAGACTGTTATCCGCTACCGCGCATAGATACCCTTGTGGACTCCACCTTGGGGTACGAGTTCCTCAGCTTCATGGATGCATTTTCCAGCTATCATTAAATCCGGATGAAAGTAGAGGACCAAATCCACACAACCTTTCGAGCCGCCGAAGCTATCTACTATTACAACATGATGCCGTTCGGACTGAAGAACGTAGGTGCCACCTACCAAAGGATGATGAACAAGATCTTGCGAACTCACATAGGCCGGAATGTCGAGACCTATGTGGATGACATGGTCGTCAAGATCAAACGAGGTCATTCTCACTTAGATGACCTGAGCGAAACGTTCACCACCCTTTTAGAGTATGGACTCAAGCTCAACCCGGCGAAGTGCACATTTGGAGTAAAATTAGGGAAATTCCTCGGTTTTTTGACGTCCAAACGAGGGATCGAAGCTAATCCCCGAAAAATAGAGGCAATACGAAACCTGGCCGAGCCCCGGTGTGTTAAGGATATACAACGCCTCAACGGCTGCATTGCCGCTCTGGGAAGGTTTGTGTCGAAGTCCGCGAAAAGGTGTATGCCATTCTTCAAGGTCTTAAAAACCGTTGGAAATACTTTTCGGTGGGACGAAGAATGCACAAAGGCTTGGGAATATTTGATGAACTACCTGTCGGACCGCCATTGCTGAGTGCTCCCATTCCAGGCGAAGTCTTGTACTTGTACCTATTAGCTGCACAACAAGCCATCGCAGCGGCCCTAATTCAGGAGACGAACGGCCAGCAGCGGCCCTAATTCGGGAGACGAACGACCAACAACATCCTGTATACTTCGTCAGCCGAGTACTGAGGGATGCCGAAGTACGCTACACGCACATCGAGAAACTTGCTTACGCCTTGGTCATCACTACACGGAAACTCCGGGCGTACTTCGAATCCCATTCTGTGGTAGTGTACACCAACCATCCACTGAAACAAATCTTTCACAAACTAGACCAATCGGGGAGGATGCTTCGGTGGTCCATCGAAGTGTGCGGCCTAGACCTCACATTTGCGCCCCGCGCCGCGATCAAGGCCCAAGCCCTCTCAGACTTCTTGGCCGAGTTATCATTCTCTGAGGCCACCCCCGACAAAGAAACACTCCTCGCACTCCCGGCTGACGGAGTGTGGACGATGATGGTGGACGGAGCAGTAAACGCAAGTGGAGTCGGAGTAGGGGCCACCATTGAATCCCCCTCTGGTCAACACAAGGAGGTCCGCTGCGTCCGCTGCGTCCGCCTCGACTACCCCCTGTCCAACAACCAAGCGGAGTAAGAGGCCTTGGTGATTGGAATGCAATGGGCTCTGGACTCGGGCGTCAAATCGCTCGAAGTATTCAACGACTCCCAATTCGCGGTGAAATCCGACAACCTAAAAGCCTATGCAGAAAAGGTGTCTCAGCTGTCCGCTCGGTTTCGCCACTTCACCCTTAACAAGGTTGACTGCAACAACAACGAAGTGGCAGATAAACTGGCAAAGATAGCGTCTGGCGAGACCCCCAACGACCTCGACGTCCATATAATTCAAATCTCCACCCCAGAACATGTCTCGCCGATTTTGACTTCGACACTCGACTCCCCCACATGGATTGACGAACTGAAGAACTTTATAACTTCAGACATCCTGCTAGCAGACAAGGCCAAAGCCAAGCAAATTTGTCACGCGCGGCCCGATACACTGTGCTCAATGATATCCTGTACCGACGCTCCTTCTCCAAGCCGCTTCTCCGCTGTGTACCGCCCGACCTCACTCAGACAATCCTGGAGGAGTTACACGAGGGTATCTGTGGTGGACAGCTCGGATCGAGGCCCTTGGCGGAAAATGTGATAAATCAGGGATATTATTGGACGACACTATGGAGGGATGCAGTAAACTACGTAAAACACTGCGATACGGGCCAAAAGTTCAGCAGTGTTCCCCGCTTGCCATTAGTTTCGCAAACCCCTATACTGGCAGCCTGGCCCTTCGATATGTGGGGAATCGACCTCATGGGCAAATTCCCCAAAGCCCGTGGACATCACGAATACCTGATCGTGGCCGTCGACTACTTCTCCTTGGCGGAGAGCTGGTTCTCCAACTCCATATGCTTCTCCAAGTCTGCCAGCCCCGCCCGTGAATCCGAACAATTTGAAGCATGCTTGAAGAGGTGGGCAACGAAGGCAGTAACCTGAGAGACAAACGACAAAGGGATGAGTCATAAAGAAACAAAAAAAATATATATATGCAAGTATAAAGGCTTCGGCTTGACGAACTACCTGAGACAGCCCGACCCCAATTTGCTCTAACGCATTCTCTGGATTGACGGGAGACTCCTCCAGCTTCCGATGCAAGCCGAAGTCCATGGTCCGGTGTATAACCGCCCCCCCCCCCCCCCCCCCCCCCCCCCCCCCCCGTAGAACCTCCCATACCGGCGATCTTGCAGAGGCAGGTTCACTAGGGGAGGCGAAACACAAATGATCTCGCGGGCCAAGGACTCGTGCTCCTGGCTTGACTCCGGTGCTTTAAACCGCTTCTGGATCCAGGGGTAGGACGAAGACCTAGAAGGGCCGGCGCCTCGCTCACCCTGGGACGCCAGCCGGTCCGCCGTAGTCGGAGCCACCTCCCTTAACTCCGAAGATGCCGCCAGCCTCTGCCGCTTCACCGGAGGAGGGCAGAGTGTTTCTTTCCCCTTGGGCAGGGATGACGGTGGCGAGGTCACGGCTGGGGAACGCGTTGAAGTATCCGGACTGCCCACGCCTGCAGTCGACGCCCCCGGCGGAGGAATGGTGGAACGGTCAACAGCCCGGGGCGGGTTCACAACAGTCCGTCTCTCCGAACCCTTAGCCTCTGCCTTGCGGAGTGCCATAAAGTTTAGCTTCATACCTGCCACAACACAACCAAATCGGAGTTAGCAACATAAAAAAAACACAAAGTCAAACGACTCCGACAACTATTCTACCCTTTGCGACTGGGCAGCCCGCACTGCGGGGGCTCTGGCACACTAAGCATTCAGAAGAAAACCCCCTCACCGGGTGTAACTTCCACATTGGGTACTCCGAAAGATCCTCGAGCCCCAGCTCTCTCTGCCGCTCATCCGCCGCCGGCCCACCTATCCCACAGGCATGGCGACTCTCGTCAGCGATAAGTTCGCTGGTCAGGAAAACCTTGGACTGAGTTTTGGGACTCTCACCCAACTCACTTCGGACAAAATCTAAAAATCTCCGATTCAAATCGGAGTACTTGGCGTTCTTCTTTACGGAGAGCCAAGGACGAAGTGTCCTACACTTCGGGTAAAATGCAAAGCCCGTTCTAAACTCCACACAAACCCACTTCTCTCTCCACTGACTCAACTTATTTGGAGGAGGTTCAAAAAGGGTAACTACACTAGGACGTGGACGAAGTGACAACGTGAGGTTGTTCATACGGAGGACTGTGAAGAAAGTCCTCAACAACAACTCGGAGACTTCTACACCTATTCTCCTACATAACACGGTAAAGGCGACAAAGTACCTAACTTTTGGATGGACATGGGCAGGTTGACATCTAACTAAGTTCAGAAAATCACAGAATGCGGGATCTAAGGGCAAACTGAGGCCAGAAACGAAGTGGTCATAGGGGATGTGAATATAGGAGTTGGACATACTCCCACATTCCTGGAGATAGATTAACCTAAATCTACTCCGGTCAATCTCACTAGACAGAAGGGGAAGATCTATGCTAAGGGTATTCTTCTTAAGGGCGAAGTCCTCCTCCAACCTGTTTTTGGTTTTCGGGAGATCCTCGGAGTGGGCGGAGTCTGCATCCTCGCCTTCGAGGACACTGGAGTCGTGCAAGTCTTCGGACGAGAAGCCCGCGACTGTTACTCCGCCCCCATGTGCCTAGACATCCTATGGGCTAGGGGGATTGCCTCAAGGATACTCGGGCCGGCGTCAGACTCTTCGGCACTCTCACGGTTTGCAGGGCTGGATCTATTAGAGCTGGTCTGCGAAGTGGAGCTCGAAGAGCTAGACTCCACCGCAACTACTGGGACCTCGGAACTCTCTAAATCAAACATATCTACAAACACAAAACAAAAGTCCTATCAGAAACTAAAGTCCTTTCACTCCTAACATCATTTCAGGAACTAAAAGTCCGTTCACTCCGCCTTCAACCAGTTCAACATTCCCGAACAATTTTTTCCCAAAAAACCCATCCTAAACCCACTACATACGCTCATAAACCACCCCGTTTCCCAGAAAAGGCCACTCCACAGAGACAAAAATGTCCAAAATCACCCTAAAAAACACACTAAAATCCTCAAAAATACGGTGAAAGTCCCAGAACAAAAAAGAAAAACACCCAGAAGTGAAACAGAAGAAGTAAACTGAGGCGACAATGTCCTCTCTTACCTGAAATAGTGTGGATGGTAGAGGAAGACTTGAGATAATCACAGGAGCCGGGAGAAGTTCTGGGAAGAAAGGCAGGGAACGTTTGGAAAACGAAGAAGAAAATGCAGGGAGCTTTGAGTTTGGAAAGAAAAATGGCAAAATCTCGCAAAGATGAAGAAAAAAGGTAAAAAAGAGAATCACTAAGGCAAGTGAACTATTTATAGGAGGGGGGAAAATTCAAAAACCGTTAAGCTTCCTCAACAAGCTTCGCCCGACCCGACTCCAACCGGGTCGAGGTCACACCAGAGGTCACTTCTCTGATAGCTCACGTGCGGTGTCATCATTGCACACGCGTGAGGAAGCGCAAAAGACGCCACCTCTGGACACGCAAAACGGCTAGCCGCCCTCTCGAGAACGAACTGCCATCATGGAAATCTGACCCCGCTCTAGAAAAGCAATCATCACCAGAGACTTCGGTTACCCCGCCAACATGTCCCAGCTCGACTCACAATGATGACACTCCACTAGGTCACACCTCTTTGCTAGGTGTTACACCGCTTCGCCAAATTACACCTCTTCAGGTGTTACACCACCTCGCCAGGTCAGACCTCTTCGATAGGTTACACCTCATCACCGGGTGTTACACCATTTCGCCAGGTTACACCTCTTCGGGTGTTACGCCACTCCGTCAGGTCGGACCTCTTCACCAAGACGCACCCCCTCGGGTTGCTCACACCCACTCCGAGCTGCCCACACCCTCTCGGGATACACCTCCTCAGGTTACACGCCCTCGGCTCACACCTGTTCGGAAACTATTAATGACAAAACAAGCAACCCAGAGAATAAGAGATTTCTAGTACCGTCGAAGAAAAATAAGGATCATTCTTCCACTTCGACGAGGGGCCACTGAGAGGTATGAAAATACCCTCACGCTGACAAGGCAAATACACTAAGCAAACGGGATCCACCAGGCACACATGCCAGTCCAGCTGGCATGACATGGCAGCTCCCACTTCGCCATACACCAAGCTGGACCATGGGCTGCAGGGTCACTCCGACTTGCCTCGTGCCGAAGTCACTACACTTCAGTACTTTGATCAAACTCGTTGATCAACTGCATTTCTGATGGTTAACGTTTGACTCAATCACAGTCAAATATTCCCCTAACAACCTACTAAAAAGGGGGGTTCTCATATCTTCCCACGAAATCCGGTAACCATCAGATTTCACTAACAAATCACCCAAGCTACTTGACAAGGGCGGTAAAATCCCTATAAAAACCACCCCATACAGGTAACGAGAGTAAGGCCAGATTATTCTACTAATCTCTCTCTCTAAATTATCCATATCACAGTCACACCACTGACTTCTCTCATAGTCACGTCACTGACTTAAGCATCGGAGGGTTTACCGGAGACCTTCCACCCTCCGGGTAAACTTTATTGTTTTGCAGGCCTAGCATTGCAAGACAACGATCCTTCTACGAGACATAGACAACCAAGATGGTTATATTTCAGAGGGAGATCATCAAACGACGACGGACCACTGACACGTGGCATCAGACCATTTTTTGACGAATCAATATATGTAATAAAAATAATAAGGAAATATAATATTCTGAATTCCCCGTGGTATATATATATATATATATAACAAAAAGAATAATCAAAGAAAACATGTATACTTAAGAATTTTACAAATCATCGATTAATTTCAAGATCTTTAACTTTCAAAACTCTACTAAACAAATAACAATTAATCAAACGATTTCTTTCACATATCAAAATCTTCAAATTCAATACTTAAAAAATTATTCATATTATAGATAAAAGTAACGGAGAGGGATAGTCCACCTACCTCTATTGCACTTTGCGTACTTTCTGATACTTCGGTTAACTCAAATATTCCGCTCTTAAATTCCCTTCAGACTCTATCAGAAATCCATAATACGAACATTAAAACTAAATTCATAGTTGATAACTTAAGCATACGATCTTAATAATAAAAAACACTAAAAACTACTTACCTCTTTCAACAAATTCTTGGTATTGAGAAAACCCTTGTCTTTGACGGCTATCGCGTTCTGACATAAAAGAAAACCCTAATAAAACCTAATAATCATGCTTATGCCTATATTAATAATTACTTTTATATCCAACTATATACTATTTACTATTAAGTCCTCACACTATTAAATAATAAATAAATCCCCAAAAATATAATTAGGGTATTACAACCCGAAGTATCCAAATCAAAAAATCAAAATCGGAAGAGAAATGCAAGAGCAACATCGAAGTGAGTTAATAAAATTTCTTACTAACTACCTTCAAAACTTCGCTTGGTATACATAGGACATGTCAAGAATCGATAAAACAGTGGTTGAACAGTGTAGGAGCAAAAATCCTATATACCCACCTGTAAAACAAAAACCTTGCCAATTCGGAGAGGATAAGTAGCGAGGAATGAAGGAAGAAGTTGAGAAGCTCCTCAAAGCAGAGTTTATCCACAAAGTGGAGTACCCAACATGGTTGGCGAACGTCGTCATGGTAAAACAATCAAATAGAAAATAGAGAATGTGTGTTGATTATACTGACCTCAATAAAGCATGTCCAAAAGGCTGATATCCTTTACCTCAAATCAAAGCCTTGGTGGATTCAACTGCGGGATACGAGTTTTTGAGCTTCATGGACGCTTTATCTAGTTATCATCAAATCAAAATGAATGACAAAGACCAGATTCACACCTCATTTAGAGCGGCTGGAGCTTATTTATTGTTACAAAGCCATGCCCTTCGGTCTAAAAAATGCAGGAGCCACCTACCAAAGGACGATGAACAAAATTTTAAAGAAATATATTGGCAGGAACATTGAAGCATATGTGGATGACATGGTCGTTAAAATAAAGTGAGGAGTTTCTCACTTAGATGACCTACAGGAGATTTTCGCAACTCTGGCAGAGCGATTATGAGATTGACAGAGCCTTGATGCGTGAAGGACATTTAACGGTAAAACGGTTGTATAACGGACCTTGGAAGATTTATTTCTATATCTGCCAAAAAATGCATGCCATTTTTTAAAGCATTGAAATCATCAGAGAAGAATTTCCAATGGGATGAAGAATGTAGCAAAGCATGGCTGGAATTAAAAACTTATTTATCCTAGCTACCATTGCTATGCTCACCCATTGTGGGTGAGAAGCTATATTTGTATACGTTAGTATCCAATCTAGTAGTTGCATCGATGTTGATCATCGTGGAAGCTTCAAATCAACACCCCATCTATTTTGTAAGCAAAGTCCTTCATGATGCCAAAACGCGACACTCGAACATCAAAAAATTGGTATACGCTCTAGTCATTTCTGCCAGAAAGCTTAAAGTGTATTTAGAATCCCACCTAGTAGTAGTATACACCAATGCACCTTTAAAACAAATATTTCATAAGCTGGATTAGTTTGGGTGAATGCTAAAGTAGTCGATAGAACTATGTGGCCTAGACATAACATTATCACCTCATACTGCAATCAACGCACAAGCGTTGGCTGATTTTTTAGCAGAGAACTCCTTTACCCACATCGTGGTGGAAGAAAAACCAAAGCTCTGAGTAGCAAGGACAACAATGCATAGATAATGATGGTTGACGGTACGGTAAATTCAAATGGAGTAGGAATTGGAATAGCATTGACTTCATTGACCCATTAATATTCGTAATCCATGAGCATTAAGCTCGACTACTAGCTGTCAAACAATCAAGCGGAGTACGAGGCATTAATCGCCGGATGATATGGGCGCAAAATGCATATGTTAGAATCTTGAAGACCTACAATGACTCTCAAGTTATTTTTAAGCAAGTAAATGAAGAAAATGCAGTCCATTCTGACAATCTCAAAGGATCTGCCAACACTGCAAGATAATTAAAAATGAAGTTTCAACACTTCACCCTTGAAAAAATTAATTGAAGTGAGAACACCTTGGCTGACAAACTAGCCAAGATCGCCTCCAGGAGAAATTTCTAATGAAGAAGAGATCGAAGTCGAAGTGCGCACTAAAATGGCTTCAACTTCTCAAGTACATTTGATTAGCTTTGCATCACATACTTGGGTCGATGAAATCATAGAATATATTTTGCATGACACGTTACCCAATGATAAAATCAAGGCAAGATAAATTTGGAAGCGAGCTGTAAGATATGTTGTGCATGACAATGTGCTATACGACGATCATTCAAGAAGCCCCTACTACGATGCATCCCCCAACATTGACATTAGCAATTTTAGAAAAATTACATGAAGGGATTTGCAGCGAACACCCCGTAACGAGAGCCTTTATCAGAAAGGGTAATAAATCAGGGGTATTATTGGCCTACACTTTGTAACGATGCATAAAATTATGTTAAAAGGTGTGAAAGTTGCAAAACATTTAGCAATATCCCAAGGCAACTATCATTCCAACTATTAGAATAATTCTTTAGTGCTGAAACTTCAATGTTAGTGGGTAGTTTATTCAATGTTAGTGGATGAGTAAGTTATGGTAGTTATGATTAGTTATTTAGTGGGTAATTAATATAAGTAATGGGATAGTGTTAGATATAGTGGTTATGTGAGTATTTAGTTATTGATTTTGTAAGTCTATAAATAGGCTTCACTTGTCTTTTATTTTTAAAATCAATCAAGTAAATCATCTTCTTTTCATGCATCTCTCTTATTCATATTTCCAACAATTGGTATTAGAGCCTTATTCATAAGGGATTTGTGACTGAATGTGTGAGCTTGTTAACTAATATGCATAAATCATATCACTTTTTTAGCATGTTTTTAGGCACAATTTAGGGCGAAATTGGAGTTAAATCATTCTCAGTTGACTGTTATTAACGCAATTTCGCAGTTTCTGTGATTTTGGAAGTTTCAGGTGAAATATGCAAGAAAATGGCAAATTTCGGGGCAAAAACATGATTTTCAGAAGTTTAGAAGTCAGGACAGGCGTCCCAAGACCAGGACGGGCATCCCGACCCGGTTAAAGACCTAGGACGGGCGTCCAGACCCAATCAACAGATGGGGATGGGCGTCCCATATTCGGGATGGGTATCCTGAACCCCTGTACAAACTCCCACATCGTTTTCTGCATAAAAAATCACTCAGCTCCCCTGCTATAAATACCCCAAGACTTCCACAGTTGAAATCGTCCCTCTCCACTTGATCTGAATCATTCAATGGCTTCCAGTACACAGTTTTCTACTGTTTACAAGTCATTCAGTGATCTCAAGTGTTTTTCGTTCAAGTAGATTTCTAGTATTCGAGAGTGTCTCGTGTTCTTTATTTTCTAAGAGTCTGTCTCAGATCTTAGAATACGACTAGATAGGGTTTATTTTTAATATTCATAGAATACCTGGGATTTCGTTAGGAGATCCTAAGAGAGCACTAGGCGTTCGAAGTGTTAGTCAACAGGGCTTTGCTTAAGCCCGTGACCTAAGGTAAAGCAATAGCTACTAGGCTAAGGAAGTGTCCTCCGAAGGTTTTGTCGAGCAGAGTCGGGTCAAGCAGTCCAGGATATACAAGCAGTTGCTCCATCAGCGGACCTAATAAAGGGTGAATACTTTATGGTGGTGGTCCCCTTGTCCCTCTCTTTATATTTTTGTACTGTGTTTGTCCAAAGACCCATTTGAATATTAAATTATGATATTATGAATATGTGTTGTGCATGTTGAAGATGTTTACATATTTCCGGAAAGGTCACCGGCTTAATTATCATTATGACTGTATATCTATTTGCTCTTTTAAATTAGATGAACGGTTATAGATAATTCCTAACCACGGTCTAATCATAACCTGTGTAGTTTAACATGCCTTAATTTAGGGCTTTGTGTGAGGACGGAAGCATTAAGGTCTACCATATTAGATGAAATAACCTATAAATATCGATGTTTGTTAAAGTAGTCTAAGTATGCTGAGTTCTGATATGAATAAATCATATCACATTTTTAGCATGTTTTTGGGCATAATTTAGGGTGAAATTGATGGTAAATCGATCTTAATTGCTTATTATTAACTCAATTTCATAGTTTTTGTGATTTTGGAAGTGTCAGGTGAAAAGTAGAAGAAAATAGCAAATTTCGGGGCAAAAACGTGATTTTCAGAAGTTCAGAAGTCGGGGTGGGTGTCCCGAGTCAGGATGGGCGTACTGACCTGGTCAACAGGCCGGGACGGGCGTCCCAATCCAGGACGGGCGTCCCGAGCAGCAATTCAGAATCCCACATCGAATTTTTGAGAGAAAATCACTCCAGAAAGCTGCTATAAATACCCCAGGCCTTCCTCAGTTGAATTCATTCCTCTCCACTCGATCTGAGTCATTTAGTGACTTCAAGTATACAGTTTTCCATAGTATACAAGTCACTTAGCGACTCAGGTTTCAGTATAAGTTTCTTTATATTGTTAGATAGTGTCTCGTGTTCTTTGTTTTTGAGAGTTAGTCTCAGATCCTAGGATACGAATAGATAGGTTCGTTTCTGGTATTCATAGAATACCCAGGGTTTCGTTAGGAGATCCTAAGAGGGCTCTAGGCATTCGAAGAGTAGTCAACAGGGCTGGGCTTAAGCTGGGTATTAAGGTAAAGTCCAGCTACTAGGCTGAGGAAGCGTCCTCCGAAGGTTCTGTCGAGCAGAGTCAGGTCGAGCAGTCCAACATATACAAGCAGTTGCTCCATCGTCGAGACTAAGTAAAGGGTGAATTCTTTATGGCATCAGTCCCCATGTCCCTCTCTTTATATGTCTGTACTGTGTTCGTCCAAACATTTGTTATGATTATTAGATTATGATTGTATGAATATTTGTTATGCATGTTGAAGTACTTTATGATTTTTCGGAAATGGCCACCAGCTTAACTTTCATTATGTCTGCATGTCTAATGTAGTTTCTTTTAAACTAAATGTAGGGTTATAGACAATTCCTAACCATGGTCTAATCATAACCTATTTAGTTTAACAGGCAATAATTTAGGACTTCCCTTCGGG
Organism: Asclepias syriaca; assembly: GCA_027405835.1. Taxonomy (NCBI): domain Eukaryota; kingdom Viridiplantae; phylum Streptophyta; class Magnoliopsida; order Gentianales; family Apocynaceae; genus Asclepias; species Asclepias syriaca. Next base: position 12,823,917 of record CM049930.1, read on the forward strand.
ATGCATAAATGTCTGCCATATTAGATAAAATAACCTACAGAACACCATGTTTGTTAGAGTAGTCTAAGTAGGCTGAGTTTGTGTGTTTATGCCGGCGTTAGGGCGAGCGGCATGATCCCCAAAGTGACATAGGGCTTTCATGGATGCCTTTAGCTCGAACCGTGAGTAGGGCCGTCATTAAGGTAAGGCGGTTTATCAGGTAACTCAGATGTGGTACACCTTTAGACTCAGTACATAATTGCAATCTAGGCCAAGACATGTCTAAAATACTCGAAGATAGGTCAATCAACATGTAGGAACAGTATAACATAGAATCAGGACATTATTTGTAAAACACTTTTAGGCTTAAATAGACTTACACCTAGTGGAGAATGAATCACACTCTCATCAAAGATATTGATGAACGATTGCATAACTGGATCATAAGATAAGAGTTAGGGTAAGAGGATAGTTACTACTAAGCCGTTACCACTTCCTTAGGAGTACGATATTTGATTTAAATAAAATCGTAGATACTTTCCAACAGACCAGCTATACAATAGGTACTCTGCCTTAGGTTCTGACTGATTAAGTGACAGCATAGAGACTAAATGTGACAATTACTCAATCTCAGTCCTTAGTTAATCATAATCAACATAGGGTAAAACAACACCTATTTTAGCATATCAGTCGGAAGCACATCAAGTTCGCGTGTTTATGCCGGCGTTAGGGCGAGCGGCATGATCTCCTGAGTGACACAAGACTTTCATGGATGCCTTTAGCCCGAACCATGAGCAGGATCGTCAATGGCGATGGGGAGGTTTATCAGATAACTCAGATGTGGTACACAAGTAGAGTCAGTATATAATTGCAATCTAGACCGAGATATATCTAAAATACTCGAAGATAGGTCAATCAACATGTAAAAATAATATAACATATATCAGAACACTGTCTGTACAATACTCTTGCATGCTTAATGAACTTGAACCTAGTGTAGAATGGATCAACCTCTCATCAAAGATATTGATGAATGATTGCATAACTGGATAATAGAATGAGAGTTAGGGTAAAAGGATAGTTACTACTAAGTTGTTACCACTTTCCTGGGAGTACAATAATTTCTTAAATTAAAATCGTAGGTACTTTCCAACAGACTAGCTACACAATAGGTACTCTGCCTTAGGTTCTGATCGATTAAGTGACAATATAGATGCTAAATGAGACAATTAGTAATTTTAAGTCCTTAGTTATTCATAATTGATATAGGGTAAATAAAACCTATTTTTAGCAAATCGAACGAAATCACACCAGATGTTTTGTGCAGTTGCCAGGAAGATATCATAACAAATTTAGGATTCCTGATCAAACTTCTTGAGAATTATGATAGGTAACGGTAATAATCTATACCTTAGACATAACACTCACTTTATGCTAGTTAGACAATCAGTTTCCTGAAATATAGGGTTATCATTGATGCGTTCCGATTGGTATGCTAAAAGATAGACTTTATTTACCTATGTCGATTATGAGTAATTAAGGACTGAGTCTTACTAACTGTCACTTAGCATTTAATTATTGTCACTTAATCAACCAGAACCTAAGGCAGAGTACCTATCGTGTAGCCAGTCTGTTGGAAAGTATCTACGATTTTATTAAGTTAAATATCGTACTCCCAGGGAAGTGGTAACGACTTAGTAGTAACTAGCCTTTTATCCTAACTCCTATCTTATGATCCAGTTATGCAATCTTCATCAATAACTTTGATGAGAGGGTGATCCATTCTCCACTAGGTTTAAGTTTAATTAAGCCCAAAAGTGTTTTATAGATAATGTCTTGATTCTATGTTATACTGTTCCTACATGTTGATTGACCTATCTTCGAGTATTTTAGATGCATCTTAGCCTGGATTGCAACTATGTTCTGTGTCTAAAGGCGTACCACATCCGAGGTCTCTTATAAACCGCCCTACCTTAATGACGACCCTACTCACGGTTCGGGACGAAGGCATCCATGAAAGCCCTATGTCACTTCAGGGATCATACCGCTTGCCCTAGCCGCCGGCATAATCGGACTCAGCTCGGCCTACCTAGACTACTCTAACAAGCAGGGTGTTCAGCAGGTTATTTTATCTAGCATGGCAGGCACCAATTGATGCCTGTTAAACTAAACAGGTTATGATTAGACCGTGGTTAGGAATTGTCTATAACCCTAACTTTAGTTTAAAAGAGCACATTAGACATGCAGACATAATGAATATTTAGCAGGTGGCTATTTCCGGAAAATCATAACAACTTCAACATATAAAATAGATATTCATAAGAATCGTAATCTGATATTCAAATTAATATTTAGATAAAACAATTCGTAAACATACAAAACCTCGTCTAGGGGACCCACTGTCATAAAGTAATCACCACTCTATGCAGGTCCAGCCGGCGCTGCAGCTCTTGTATGCTCCTGACTGCTTGATCCAACTCTGCTCGGCAGAGCCTTCGGAGAACGCTCCTTAGACCTAGTAGCAATTGCTTTTCCTTACATCCCAGGCTTAAGCAAATTGCCCTAATCTGACTAAGAACACGCACCCTATCTCTCTCTTAGGATCTCCTAACGAAATCCCGGTATTCTATGAATACCAAAAAACGAACCTATCTATCGAAGCCTAAGCTTTGAGACTATTTCTCAGAAACTAAGAAAATGAAACACTAAAGAAAGAAAGAAAACTGAAACTGAAACTCGAGTCTCTCAGAGACTTGTGTACTCAAGAATTGTACACTGGAAGTCTCTGAATGACTCAGATCGAGTGGATAGGAATGAAATCAACTGTTGGAGGCCTGGGGTATTTATAGCAGCTTTCTGGAGTGAAAATCTCCAAACATTTCGATGTGGGACAACTTCTGGTGCTTCGGGACGCCCGTCCTGGTGGTTTGATTGGGTCGGGACGCCCGTCCCGGACCATTGACCAAGTCAGCATTTCCAAAAATTGCATTTTTACCCAAAAATTTGCTGTTTTTGTCTACTTTTCACCTGAAACTTCCAAAATCATAAAAACTGTGAAATTGAGTAAATAACAATCAATGAAGATATATTTCCTATCAATTTCACCCTAAATCATACATAAAAACATGCTAAAAAGGTATATGATTTTCGCGTATCAGATAACCCCACACTTATCTTTTTGCTTGTCCTCAAGCAAAGTCTACCTGAAGTTAGTGATTCTAAATCATATGTGCAGTCACTTAAATTTCTAGTCATGTTTTTATTCCAAAAATTATTCAGATAATTCTTAACACAGGTTTGACTGGTTAGGTTGCTATGACAAAGTCTCAAATGTCTCTAGTAGATTGTTAGGATTGAGCAGAAAACAATTTAACAACTAGGTTGAACTCTTCTCTTGGTCATAAGGTCTTCCTGATGTGTAGTGTGTGTACTAGTCCAGACCAGATAGTCAACACAATAAACTCTTGTCTTAACTATTACTAGATAACACTTCGACCTGTCGCTAGACACACTGACAACAGATAACTTTCTGAGTTCTGAGCCTTGGTGATCAGATTCTATCATTTAGCATTTATTGATTTTTTTCCTTTTTATAGATTTTCTAGGGTATTTTGAGTCTACTTTGAACACGTCAACTTCAACTACCCATGTAGCGAGTCCCACTCCGATGACTCCCAGACCTACACGACCTTAGGGCATCAGGCTTTAAGTTCCCCGAAGGAGTGGTGCTCGAGTAGCGAAGGCCGCTGGCAAACTACCCTATTTTTATTTTATCATCAATTTTTTTCTTTTCTTTTCACTTTTAGCTCAGAGTCTCATCTAGTCATTCTAATTATCAATGCATCCTACAACTGGTCTAATTTTATCTAGTTAAGTCTTGAAAAGGTAATTGGCTGAGGTCTCTAACCCAGACTAAGTTGTGCTTAATTATCAGGAATTCCTTACTCCTAATCAATAAGTTCAAAAATAGTCATCAATTATCTCCTACTAACCATAACATTCTACCTACATATCATAGACATAAGCAATTGTTTAACCAAGCATACTGCATTTAGAAGTCTGAAAGACGGAAAAATTGTGAAATTTTTTTGGAAGGGTGTGAAAATACGGGGAAAACAAGCAAAATCATGCAAAAATTTTGCCAACTGCTACAGTGCACCATGCACTGCTACCCCACACTTAAGTCTGACACTGTCCTCAGTGTTCATGCATATCTAAACTACCCCACACTTATTTGAAGACAAGAAGAAATGAAAACAAAATAGAAAACTCTTACCCCACACTTATTTGACTAACTAAGGGTAAGAGAGAAAATAAAACAACCAACAAAACAACACACAAAAATGAAGAAAATAAAAGTAAAGGAAGATGAGAATAGAAACTCCCTTCTTGCCTCGAGCAGAAGGGTTTTCTCTGATCTGTCAATTGGCTCTTCACCTTAGCCATGTGCTATTGCTGAGGCATTCTTGACTCTGTAAGCTCTAGATACTGGAACGGATGACGTCAGCTTCGATCCTTCATCGTCGAGCTCTAGGTAGTGGCCTATTCATTTGATGAATGGCTCGAGCCCCACGGACTGCTTCCTCGAATCATTTGTAAGATTTCTCACAATCATAGCAACGTGTCCAGGAGGAACGTGTCTAGGATTGAGATTTCTTGGGATTTGTGTGCCTTCCTGCAAATGTTAGTAAAGGTATTGCATGCAAGTCTCGAATGGAAGAAAAGATACCTGAAGTTTTGGCGAAGCTGTGGTGGTAGGGGCTCCAGTTGTATAGATTTGGGCCCAAGTATTTGAGACTTCCTCGGGGAAGTTTCTCACAGCTAATTGGTATGCAGGGAATGCAAGCTCCTCCATTGCTATGCTCCTGATACAATGCTAAATTCCTCTATATCCTTCGACCGTTCGATACCACTTGGTAGATCACTTGCTTGCACTGGTCTGGCTTTAATTGTTGCCACTATTTCCTCTATTGATTCTGCGGGTGTGGGTTTTACTGTGGTGGTGTCTTCTAAAAGTTTCCAGCTTCCGAATTATTCCTCAGCTAAATCCCGTATGATTCCTCTAGCGGGGATTGTATGCGTCTCCCATTGGAGCAGCATTCTGCAGTAACCTACTCCTACCTCTTTTGGAATGGTCAGTCATTCCCATAGCAATCCCTGCTAAAGTGTGGTACTTAGCAGACTTCACAGATTTGATACATAGGCTGAACATTTCTTCCTAAGACATCGGCACTCTGAATCTGGAAAACAACTAGAATCTGCTCATGACATTAACATCATTAGTAGGTAATGCCTGTGGTTCAGGCCATTTTGAAAAGTGTTCCACGACTACTATGATGTAATTATGTTCAAAGGAAGAAAGAGAAAAGGATTCGAAATACCCCTGATATCAAAGGTTGCAACATTCTGTGTACGTTGCTGGGGTAGACGATCTCTGGAAGATGTGTTACCTATTATTTGGCAAGCATCGCAGGACTGTATCATAGATACAAAATCCTTGAATACGGTGGGTCAACAAGATCCTGCTTTCAACACTTTCCGGACAGTGTGATAGTAGTCAATTGGTCTCCCGTAGATTCTTTAGGGCAATGCTCCAAAATCTTGTGTCCTTCGTCTTCTGAGATACGTCTTCTGATCACTTACCTTGCAATGATTAGCAACTAGAATTTCTTCTTTTGTTGATAAGTCATATCACTTGGGAATAATTAGCAACTAGATAATTAGTAATATCAGTAAACTACGGGGGAGAATCATTATTCATAGCAAATAATTTCTCATTCAGAAGTTTATCAAATACTACTGTCTCGTCAATAGCTTCTAACTCGGGGTTTTCTAATCTAGACCAAAGGTTTGCTTTCTAGATTTTTAGCCCTTTTTCTTATCCCGTCTTTCTATATCAAATTCAATAGAACTTAACTAATCAATCTTGGTTCATCATTAGTTTTATTGAACAGATATCTTAGAGTAAAGTAATCAGTGTATACTATTGTTTAGACTAGGCATGGCATGAATGTATCATAGGCATATGCAATAACTAGTAATCCCTTTTCAGTGGTGGTAAGGTTCTACTAGGCATCAGTAAAAGGTCTTACTTGCATAGTGTATAATATGAAGTTCTAATCATGCCTATTTCCTAAAACAATCATTACTACATGGTCACTAGCATCACATATTAATTCACAAAGCAAATTCCAATTAGGTGATGTCATAATGGGTGCAGTAATTCCTTTTGGTTTAAACAATCTCATGTATTTATCATCAAACAAAAGGAACATCCTTTCTCATTAGAATACTCATAGGTTTGTCTATTAAAGAAATTTTTATTTCATGATTCTGTCTAATAGACTAAGCATGGCCTAAGAAAATTCCATAATGAAATTTCTTCTCGATAAAAATCTAAGACAAAATTTTACAACTCAGAAGAAAATATATTTTTTTTCTCACTTCCAAACTTTTATTTTTATTTTTTGAAAAAAACAAACAGACAGGAAAACTGTAAACACGAAAAAATTATTTCTTTTATCTGCAAATAACACAACAGATATGAAAAAGAACAACTTACCATTGAGCAAGAAAAATACATTTTTTTCGGGTTTTAAATTTTTAACATTTTTTTTCTTTTTATGTTTAATTTCGAAAGCCATTAAATTCCCTCAATATGGTTTTAGAGTAATTTTCTAAAATTGGGTTATCCTAAGTGTCTTAATTCCAGATAATATCTAAAATTAGTTAGTTATGATAACAATATATTTCAGAAATTGATTGTCTAACTAGTATAAGATAAGTGTAGGTCTAAGGTCTAGGTTACTACCGTTACCTATCATAAGTCTCTAGAATTGTTGCCTTTAATCCTAAATTCATTATGATATTTCCCCGGCAACGGCGCCAAAAATCTGATGCGTTCCGATTGGTATGCTAAAAGATAGGCTTTATTTACCTATGTCGATTATGAGTAATTAAGGACTGGGTCTTACTAACTGTCACTTAGCATTTAATTATTGTCACTTAATCAACCAGAACCTAAGGCAGAGTACCTATCGTGTAGCTAGTCTGTTGGAAAGTATCTACGATTTTATTAAGTTAAATATCATACTCCCAGGGAAGTGGTAACGGCTTAGTAGTAACTAGCCTTTTATCCTAACTCCTATCTTATGATCCAGTTATGCAATCTTCATCAATAACTTTGATGAGAGGGTGATCCATTCTCCACTAGGTTTAAGTTTAATTAAGCCCAAAAGTGTTTTATAGATAATGTCCCGATTCTATGTTATACTGTTCCTACATGTTGATTGACCTATCTTCGAGTATTTTAGATGCATCTTAGCCTGGATTGCAACTATGTTCTGTGTCTAAAGGCGTACCACATCCGAGGTCTCTAATAAACCGCCCTACCTTAATGACGGCCATACTCACGGTTCGGGACGAAGGCATCCATGAAAGCCCTATGTCACTTCGGGGATCATACCGCTTGCCCTAGCTACCGGCATAATCGGACTCAGCTCGGCCTACCTAGACTACTCTAACAAGCAGGGTGTTCAGTAGGTTATTTTATCTAGCATGGCAGGCACCAATTGATGCCTGTTAAACTAAACAGGTTATGATTAGACCGTGGTTAGGAATTGTCTATAACCCTAACTTTAGTTTAAAAGAGCACATTAGACATGCAGACATAATGAATATTTAGCAGGTGGCTATTTCCAGAAAATCATAAGAACTTCAACATATAAAACAGATATTCATAAGAATCATAATCTGATATTCAAATTAATATTTAGATAAAACAATTCGTAAACATACAGAACCTCGTCTAGGGGACCCACTGTCATAAAGTAATCACCACTCTATGCAGGTCCAGCCGGCACTGCAGCTCCTGTATGCTCCTGACTGCTCGATCCAACTCTGCTCGGCAGAGCCTTCTGAGAACGCTCCTTAGACCTAGTAGCAATTGCTTTACCTTACATCCCGAGCTTAAGCAAACTGCCCTAATCTGACTAAGGACACGCACCCTATCTCTCTCTTAGGATCTCCTAACGAAATCCCGGTATTCTATGAATACCAAAAACGAACCTATCTATCGAAGCCTAAGCTCTGAGACTATTTCTCAGAAACTAAGAAAACGAAACACTAAAGAAAGAAAGAAAACTGAAACTGAAACCCGAGTCTCTCAGTGACTTGTGTACTCAAGAATTGTACACTGGAAGTCTCTGAATGACTCAGATCGAGTGGAGAGGAATGAAATCAACTGTTGGAGGCCTGGGGTATTTATAGCAGCTTTCTGAAGTGAAAATCTCCAAAAAGTTCGATGTGGGACAACTTCTGGTGCTTCGGGACGCCCGTCCTGGATTGGGACGCCCGTCCTGGTGGTTTGACTGGGTCGGGACGCCCGTCCCGGACCGTTGACCAAGTCAGCATTTCCAAAAATTGCATTTTTACCCCAAAATTTGCTGTTTTCGTCTACTTTTCACATGACACTTCCAAAATCATAAAAACTGTGAAATTGAGTAAATAACAATCAATTAAGATCGATTTCCTATCAATTTCACCCTAAATCATTCATAAAAACATGCTAAAAAAGGTATATGATTTTCGCGTATCAATCATAACTAATTAATTTTAGAAATTATCTGAAATTAAGAAATTTAGGATAATCAAATTTTAGAAAATTATTCTAAAACCTTATTAAGGAAATTTAATTGCTTTCGAAAAATAAAAACTCGAAAAATATTTTCTTGTTTTTAAAATTCTTCCATATTTTGTTTTTCCCTTTTGTTTGTTTTATTTTGCTTTTATTTTTCATTATTTGTTTTATTATTTTTATTCTAAACAGACATTACACTCATAGATGAAAAGAACAAGAGCAGCTACAAACCAAGCAAAGAAAACAGAAAATCGCGACGCTCTAATTCGAAAGAAGAAGAAACCATAAGGACCATCTAGGCCTGAACCAGAAGTGCCACGGGAGAACAATCCTCCACAACCTATAAACATAGACTCAAGCCTAGACACTAGTGATTTAGTGAGAAGATTCTTAAAGACCCGTGAACCCAGTCCCACGGAGGAGGAGGACCCTTCTGAGGAGACCTTTCCTCCAAGAGAAGAACCTCAGAAATCTCCAGTTCACAATCCTACCCAAAGAGCTCCTAAAAATCCACAACCCCTTGACCAAACCCAAAACTCACCAACATCTCCTGAGTACACCCCAACACATAACGAGCACTCACCTTCATCCGGAGGAAGTACTAATGGTTTTTAGTCAGTTTTGTCCGTGCAGATAGATACTTTGACTCACAGGATCTACCAGATGGATCAAACAATCGCGAGCAAATTCTGTCACTCAGAACAGAGCATTCTGAATATCACAGCCAACATGGACCAACTCAGGGCCACGGTGAGTCTCCAAGAAAGCTAAAGTGCACAGATACTAGCTGAAATACGAGATGAGCAAGGAAGGCAAAGGGATGAGATGAGAGCTATGCGAGTAGAGATGCGAGAGATAAGGAACAAAGACCGATAGAAAAAGGGAAGATTCTTTTTATTTTTCAGCAAATAAATTGCTTGAACTAAAATTTAATAACTGACCCCTACGTTCTATTTTCAAAATTTAAATGGGTCTTTGATTTTAGTCAGAAATGTTTCTTCAGACATTTTTTCAGTTCTTTGCGGAAACCAAATGTGTTAAAAACACAATTTATTTTTCATGAATTAAAATTGTGTGAATTTAGTCTTTTGGTTTTTCTAGAATTTTTGCTGAATAAGAAGTAAGGATATGATTAGGGCAGTTATATTTTTGAAAAGAGAATAGACTGAGAATTTTTGCAAAGGTTTTTAACAACTTCTGTATTACATAGGTTAACCATGAAGATTTGTTAAAAATTATAATTGTTTTTGGTGTATAAAGATTTGCAGGGAATTTCGAAAAAAAAAAGAAATTTTTTTTTCCGGAAGTGGCATGCATCCCGAGGCAGCCGGGACGGGCGTCCCGAGGGAAGCTCCTCTCTATAAATATTCAAAATTTTCCCATTTCCTCCCAAATCAACCACAAAAAATCATCTCCCTACAAAATTCTCTCCAAAATTTGGCAAACTCTTGAAATTTCAAATCTCAATTTTCCCTCCAAAAATTTGAGCTTTTGAATTTCCTTCCAAAAATTCAAATTTCCCTCCAAAATTTGATTTTCCCGCCAAAAACTCAAAGTCCTTCCCTAAACAAAATCCACCCTTCGAAATTCGAATTTACCTCCAGAATTCAAATTTGAATTTTCTTTCCCACCAAATTCTCAAACTTTCTCAAACTTTCTCAAACTCCTTCAAACAAATGGCTCCAAAACGCACTCGTATTACTTCTTCCATGACTGTCACATCTGTGGCACATCCTTTCATGCTTTTCCCTTCCATTTCGACATATCAGGAGAGGTGCCATGAACACATCGGGCACAGCGTACTGGTTGGCAGAACGCTCAACTGGGCAGCAGTTCGGACACTGGGAGTCGAGTAGGAGGTCCAGCGCATACTCGATGTACTACCCTACAGTCGAGTTTTCATCCTCACCGAGCCGACCTACCTCGAGCTGGTATGTGAGTTCTACGCTTCCTTTACATTCCAGCAAGAGCATATCACATTCCGACTGGGCGAAATGGACTGATCGATGAGCATGGCCGAGTTCGGCATCACCTTCGGTATTTGGCGGAGGGAGGAGCTGGATACGCCCGCCTACACTACAGCAGTACAAGATTTCACCTCTGCGGAGGTCTCCACCGCCTGGGCCTAGATCTGTACGACTAGCATCCCCTACCAGCATGGCTTCGCAAAAGCCACAGGTATTCATCCTACCCTTCGCTATTTACATGCTATCATAGCGCATACTCTGGCAGGGAATTGTACTGCCCCCGGGAATGTCACCTAGATGGAGACATTCCTCCTGGCCAACATGCACAGGGGTACTACTGTTGAGATGGCCCGTCTCATTACCGTCATCATGCAGGGATTTGCCACAGACACTCGGAAGTAGTGTCTGGGGCTCGGGCCGTTCGTCATTCGGATAGCCCATTACCTGGAGCTGGACATCGAGGGCTCAGAGTTGACCCAGATTGCCCTGACCACCATTCCTACGGACTTGACTATTCTACGGAACATGGGAATGGTCGTACGGGATGCAGTTGGGCGCTACTCCATCCATACGGAGCAGCAGGGAGAGTCATCGATACCAGGACCGGCCGCAGAACATACACCACCGACCCAGACATTCGTACCACTTACCGCTTTTGAGCGACATGTGTCGCAAGGATTGGCGGAACTCACCACCCGACATAGCCAGGATATGGGAAACATTGAGAGACGAATGACGATGATGGAAGATAGAATCAGCATGACCAGTTGTAGGGTCGAGGAGGTTTTTCAGCAGACTTCCCGGTTGGTTGAAGACCCCGAGGTCTACTTCTGGTCACCCGATGATGATGAGCCCGGTTCTTAGTTTCTCTTTTTCCTTTTTCTTTCTTTTATTTTTCCTGCTTTATGTGTGATTATGTGATAAGTCTGGGCTGTATGAAATATGAATCTTTGTATGTAAAACATTGATTTATATGACATAACAGCATTGTTTCTTTTATTATATTTTGTTATTTCTATTACCCTTCTTGCTTTGTTTTACTCTTGTTTTGTTGTTTTATTTTCTTTCTCTTCCCCTTAGTTAGTCAAATAAGTATGGGGTAAGAGTTTTATATGTTATGTTTTAAACTTTTGTTTTTCAAATAAGTGTGGGGTGATTAGACATGCATGAACACTAAGGACAGTGTAAACCTTAAGTGTGGGGTAGCAGAGCACTGTGCACTGTAGTGTAGTAGCAGTAAACGTTTTGCATGCTTTCCCATATTTCTCACTAAAATTGCACCCTTCCAAAAAAAATTCAAAAATTTTCACTCTTTCAGACTTCAAAATGCAGTTATGATTGGTAAAGAAATGCTTATGTCTATGATATGTGAGTAGAACATTATGATCAGTAGGAGACAACGTGATAACTTTATTGAATTCCTCGATTAGAAATAGGGAATTCCTGATAATTGAGCACGACTTAGTTTGGATTAGAGACATCAACCAAAATACCTTTTTCAAGACTTAACTAAATAATATTAGACCGGTTGAGGATGAATTATCAATTTAAATGACTAGATGATGCTCTAAGCTGGAAGTGAAAAACGTTAAATAAATAGGGTAGTTTGCAAGCGTCCTTTGCTACTCGAGCACCAATCCTTAAGGGAACTTAAAGCTTGATGCCCTAAGGTCGTGTAGATCTGGGAGTCATCGGAGTGGGACTCGCTACATGGGTAGTTAAAGTTGATGTGTGAAAGAGAACACAAAAATACCCTAAATAATCAATCTAAAAATACATAGCCCAGTGTGTTCTTATATTGAAATTCTTAATTGAAAAACCTTGACACCAAAGCTCAAAACTCTGAAGGTTGTTTGTTGTTGTTATGTCTAGCGACTGGTCGAAGTATTATCTAGTAAGAGTTAAGAGAAGACTATATTATGTTGACAACCTAGTCTGGACTAATACACACACTACACATCAGGAAGACCTCGTGACTAAGAGTGGAGTTCAGTCTAGTTATTAAATTGTTAACCTTGCCTGACCATGATAACCTACTAAAGACATTTGAGACCTTGTCATAGCAACTTAACCAGTCAGGCTTGTTTTGTGAATCATCTGACTCAGCGATCAATTTTGGCATAAAAACATTGCTAGGAATTTTAAGTGACTGTACCTATCATTTAAAATTCAATAATTTCATGTAGACTTTGCCTGAGGACAAGCAAAAAGTTAAGTGTGGGGTTATAGGATATGCACAAATCATATAACTTTTTAGCATGTTTTTAGGCACAATTTAGGGTGAAATTGGAGTTAAATCGTTCTCAGTTGACTGTTATTAACGCAATTTCATAGTTTTTGTGATTTTGGAAATTTCAGGTGAAATATGCAAGAAAATGGTAAATTTCGGGGCAAAAACATGATTTTCGAAAGTTTAGAAGTCAGGACGAGCGTCCCAAGACCAGGACGGGCGTCTAGGACCCGGGACGAGCGTCCCGACCCGGTCAAAGTACCGGGACAGGTGTCCTGACCTGGTCAACAAATTGGGACAGGCGTCCCGAACCCCTGTACAGACTCCCACATCATTTTCTGCATAAAAAATCACTCAGCTCCCCTGCTATAAATACCCTAGGACTTCCACAGTTGAAATCATCCCTCTCCACTTGATCTGAATCATTCAGTGGCTTCCAGTACACAATTTTCTACTGTTTACAAGTCATTCAGTGATCTCAGGTGTTTTTCATTCAAGTAGATTTCTAGTATTCGAGAGTGTCTCAGGTTCTTTGTTTTCTGAGAGTCTGTCTCAGATCTTAGAATACGACTAGATAGGATTTGTTTTTAATATTCATAGAATACCCAGGATTTCGTTAGGAGATCCTAAGAGAGCACTAGGCGTTCAAAGAGTTAGTCAATAGGGCTTTGCTTAAGCCCGGGACGTAAGGTAAAGTAATAGCTACTAGGCTAAGGAAGCGTCCTCTGAAGGTTCTGTCGAGCAGAGTCGGGTCAAGTAGTCCAGGATATACAAGGAGTTGCTCCATCAGCGGACCTAATAAAGGGTGAATACTTTATGGTGGTGGTCCCCTTGTCCCTCTCTTTATATTTTTGTACTGTGTTTGTCCAAAGACCCATTTGAATATTAAATTATGATATTATGAATATGTGTTGTGCATGTTGAAGATGTTTACATTTTTCCGGAAAGGTCACCAGCTTAATTATCATTATGACTATATATCTATTTGCTCTTTTAAATTAGATGAACTGTTATAGACAATTCCTAACCACGGTCTAATCATAACCTGTCTAGTTTAACAGGCCTTAATTTAGGGCTTTATGTGAGGACGGAAGCATTAAGGTCTGCCATAATAGATGAAATAACCTATAGATCACCATGTTTGTTAACGTAGTCTAAGTAGGCTAAGTTCGCGTGTTTATGCCGACATTAGGGCAAGCGGCATGATCTCCTGAGTGACACAGGACTTTCATGGATGCCTTTAGCCCGAACCATGAGTAGGGCAGTCAATGGCGATGAGGCGGTGATGCGTTCCGATTGGCATGCTAAAAGATAGGCTTTATTTACCTATGTCGATTATGAGTAATTAAGGAATGAGTCTTACAAACTGTCACTTAGCATTCAATTATTGTCACTTAATCAATCAGAACCTAAGGCAGAGTACCTATCGTGTAGCTAGTCTGTTGGAAAGTATCTACGATTTTATTAAATAATTATCGTACTCCCAGGGAAGTGGTAACGACTTAGTAGTAGCTAGCCTTTTATCCTAACTCTTATCTTATGATCCAGTTATGCAATCGTCATCATTAATCTTGATGAGAGGGTGATCCATTCTCCACTAGGTTTAAGTCTAATTGATGCAATTCCGGAGGGAAACAGCATAAAAGGATGTGCCACTGAGGTAACTGTCATGGTAGATGTGGTACGAGCACGTTTGGGAGCCATTGAAAACGTACGAGAGAGTTTAGGTGGGAAAGAAAGCTTTAAACTCAAATTCTGGGGGTGAATTTGAATTCAGAAGGATGAAATTAGGTTAGGGAAGGATTTTGAATTTTTGGCGGGAAAATTGAATTTTGGAGGGAAATTCGAAATTTTAAACTTTGAAGAGTTTGCCAAAAATTTGTAGAGAGAAGCTAGAGAGAAATATTTTTAGAGAGATGAATTTTTGGTTGTAGATTTGAGAGAAAATGAAAAAAATTGAATTTTTATAGAAGGGGCGGCCTTTGGGACACCCGTCTCGGGTTGCTTCGGGACGCGTGCCAGTTCCGAAATTTTTTTTTCGTAATTCCCTGAAAATCTCAAGATACCAAAAATAATCATAATTCTTAACAAGACTTCATGTTTATCCAATGAAATTCAGAAGTTGTTAAAAAACTCTATGCAAAAATTCCTCAGTCTCTTTTCGAAAATTGTGACTACCCTAATTTTATCCCAACTTAAATTCAGCAAGAATTTCAGAAAAACAAAAACTGAGTTTGTGCAATGTAATTAGTGGAAAATAAACTATATTTGCAAAACTCTTGTTTTTCCTAGAAATTCGAAATAAAATGTCTGAAGAAAATTGTTGAATATAAAGGACCCCTTAAAAAATGTTTGAAAAATAGAAAAATATGGGTCAATTATTCAAGTTTCAGTTCAAACGAATCATTTGCTAAGAATAAAAGTAAAAGAATCCTCCCTTTTTAATGACTCCTATCTCTGATCTCCTGTAGTTCTGTTCGAATGCTTCGCATTTCTATACGTATGGTTCTCATCTCATCCCTCTGCCTGTTCTGCTCACTGCATAAATCAGCCATCTCTCGGAGTAGTTGTGCACCTTGGTTCTCCTGAAGATTGACCGTGGCTCTGAGTCGGTCCACGTTAGTTGTGATATTCAGACTGAGTTGGTCTAAATGACACAGTCGGCTGGCAATCCCTTGGTCCATCTCATAGACCCTTTGAGCTAACGTGTCTATCTGCACGGACAACATTGAATAATAACCGTTAGTACTCCCCGCAGATGAAGGGGTGCGCTCGTTAGGTGTTGGGGTGTATGTAGGAGAGGTTGGTGAATTTTGGGTTTGGTCAGTAGGGGGTGGATTTATAGGAACTCTCTGGGCAGGAGGGTGAATTGGAGATCTCTAGGGTTCTTCTCTAGGAGGGAAGGTATCCTCAGAAGGATCTTCTTCCGTGGGACTATGCTCACGGGTGTTCAGGAATCGTCTCACTAGTTCACTAGCATCAAGGCTTGAGTTTACTTCCAGTGGTTGTGAAGGAAGAGTCCCTCGTGGTACTTCTGGTGCAGGCCTAGAGGGGCCCTCTGGCTTTGTCTTCTTCGGTCCTAGAGTGTCAGGGTTTTCTGTTTTCTTTGCCTGGTTAGTACCTGCTCTTGTTCTCTTCATCTCTGAGTGCAAAGTCTGGTTAGAAATAACAAATAGCAAAAAGTAGGACAGTGAAATAATAAAGTAAGCGAAATATTTTTATGGATTTTGATTTTGATTTAGAAAGCAGGTAAATTTCCTTAATATGGTTTTAGAATAATTTTCTAAAATTTGATTATCCTAAGTGTCTTAATTCCAGATATTATCTAAAATTAATTAGTTATGATAATCCTATATTTTGGAAAGTGATTGTCTAACTAGTATAAGATAAGTGTGATTCAAAAGTCCAGGTTACTACTATTACCTATCATAAGTCTCTAGAATTGTGGCCAATAATCCTAAATTTATTATGATATTTCCCCGGCAACGACGCCAAAAATCTGATGCGATTCCGGTTGACGTGCTAAATAGGTGTTATTTACCCTATGTTGATTATGAATAATTAAGGACTGTGATTGACTAATTGTCACATTTAGTCTCTATGGTGTCACTTAATCAGCCAGAACCTAAGGCAGGGTACCTATCGTGTAGCTAGTCTGTTGGAAAGTATCTACGATTTTATTAAGTTAATTATCGTACTCTTAGGGAAGTGGCAACGGCTTAGTAGTAACTAGCCTTTATTCCTAACTCTTATCTTATAATCCAGTTATGCAATCTTCATCAAATACTTTGATGAGAGGGTGATTCCTTCTCCACTAGGTTTAAGTCTAATTAATCCTAGAAGTGTTTTATAGATGAGTCCTGATTCTATGTTATACTGTTCCTATACGTTGATTGACCTATATTCGAGTATTTTAGACATGTCTTGGCCTGGATTGCAACTATGTTCTGTGTCTAAAGGTTACCACATCTGAGTCTCTATGCTACCGCCCCATCGCCAAGGTAAACGGCCCTACTCACGACTCGGACTAAAGTCAGCAATGAACGCCCTATGTCACTTTGGGGATCATACCGCTCGTCTCATAACCGCCGGCATAAAACTCTACTCAGCCTACCTAGACTACTTTCAACCAACAGGGTGTTCCGCAGATTATTTTATCTAGTATGGCAGACACCAATACTAATTGATGTCTGTTAAACTAAACAGGTTATGAATAGACCGTGGTTAGGAATTGTTTATAACCTTAAATTCAGTTTAAACGAACGGCAATAGACATGCAGACATAATGGATATTTAAGCAGGTGGCCATTTCTAGAAAAACATAATATCTTCAACATATATCACAAATATTCATAAAAACATAATCTGGTAATCAAATCAGTATTTGGACAAATACAGTAACAACATATAAAGAGAGGGACATGGGGGACTGATGCCATAAAGAAATCACCCTTTACGTAGTCACGCCGTTGGAGCGTACTGCTATATATGCCTTACTGCTTGACCCGACTCTGCTCGTCAGAACCTTCGGAGGACGCTTCCTCAGCCTAGTAATTGGGCTTTACTTAACAACCCGGCTTAAGCCCAGCCCTGTGGACTGACTCTTCGAACGCCTCGAGCCCTCTTAGGATCTCCTAACGAAATCCCGGGTATTCTATGAATACCAAAAACGAACCTATCTATGTAATCCTAAGATCTGAGACTATTTCTCAAAACTAAAACAAAACACTAACAAGAAAGAAAACTGAGATCCGAGTCTCTGAGTGAGTTGTGTACTAGAGAAGTGTACACTGAAACCACTAAATGACTCAGATCGAGTGGAGAGGAATGAATTCAACTGCTGGAGGCCTGGGGTATTTATAGCAGCTTTCCGGGGTGATTTTTCAGCAAAACTTCGATGTGGGATTGGTTCTGGGGGCTCGGGACGCCCGTCCTGATCTGTTGACCAGGTCGGGACGCCCGTCCCGGCGGGTTGACTGGGTCGGGACGCCCGTCCCGGGTTCGGGACGCCCGTCCTGACCCGTTGACTAAGTCAATATTTCCAAAAATTGCGTTTTTGCCCCAAAATTTGCTGTTTTCGTCTACTTTTCACCTGACACTTCCAAAATCATAAAAACTGTGAAATTAAGTAAATAATGAACAATCAAGATCAAATTACCTTCAATTTCACCCAAATTCATGCATAAAAACATGCTAAAAAGGTGATACAATTTTCGCGTATCACTAATCCAGCCTAAAAGTGTTTTATGGATAGTGTCCTGATTCTATGTTATACTGTTCCTACATGTTGATTGACCTATCTTCGAGTATTTTAGATATATCTTAGCCTGGATTGCAACTATGTTCTGTGTCTAAAGGCTTACCACATCCGAGGTCTCTAATAAACCGCCCAACCTTAATGACGGCCCTACTCACGTTCGGGACGAAGGCATCCATGAAAGCCCTATGTCACTTCGGGGATCATACCGCTTGCCCTAGCCGCCGGCATAATCGGACTCAGCTCGGCCCCTACCTAGATTACTTTAACAGGCAGGGTGTTCTGCCAAGTTATTTTATCTAGCATGGCAGGCACCAATTGATGCCTGTTAAACTAAACAGGTTATGAATAGACCGTGGTTAGGAATTGTCTATAACCCTAACTTTAGTTTAAAAGAGCACATTAGACATGCAGACATAATGAATATTTAGCAGGTGGCTATTTCCGGAAAAACATAACAACTTTAACATATAAACAAATATTCATAAAAATCGTAATCTCGTATTCATAAATTAATATTCAGATAAAACAATTCGTAAACATACAGAACCTTGTCTAGGGGACCCATTGGCATAAAGTAATCACCGCTTTATGCAGGTCCAGCCGGTGCTGCAGCTCCTGTATGCTCCTGACTGCTCGATCCTACTCTGCTCAGTAGAGCCTTCGGAGAACGCTCCTCAGACCTAGTAGCAATTGCTTTACCTTACATCCCGGGCTTAAGCAAATTGCCCTAATCTGACTAAGAACACGCACCCTATCTCTCTCTTATGATCTCCTAATGAAATCCCGGTATTCTATGAATACCAAAAACGAACCTATCTATCGAAGCCTAAGATCTGAGACTATTTTCAAAAACTAAGAAAACGAAAAACTAAAGAAAGAAAGAAAACTGAAACTGAAACCCGAGTCTCTCAGTGACTTGTGTACTCGAGAATTGTACACTGGAAGTCTCTGAATGACTGAGATCGAGTGGAGAGGAATGATTTCAACTTCTGGTGCTTCGGGACGCCCGTCCTGACCCGTTGACCAGCCTGCATTTCCAAAAATTGCATTTTTGCCCCAAAATTTGCTGTTTTCGTTTACTTTTCACCTGACACTTCCAAAATTATAAAAACTATGAAATTGAGTTAATAACAATCAATTAAGACCGATTTCCTATCAATTTCACCCTAAATTATGTCTAAAAACATGCCGAAAAAGTGATATGATTTTTGCATATCAGATAACCCCACACTTAGCTTTTTGCTTGTCCTTAAATCATATGTGCAGTCACTTAAATTCCCTAGTCATGTTTTTATTCCAAAAATTACTCAGACAATTCTTAACACATGTCTGACTGGTTAGGTTGCTATGACAAGGTCTCAAATGTCTTTAGTAGATTGTTATGATCAAGCAGAAAACAATTTAACAACTAGGTTGAACTTTTCTCTCAATCACAAGGTCTTCCTGATGTGTAGTGTGTGTACTAGTCTAGACCAGATAGTCAACACAATATACTCTCGTCTTAACTCCTACCAGATAACATTTCGACCCGTCGCTAGACATACTGACAACTGACAACTTTCTGAGTTCTGAGCCTTGGTGATCAGATTTTTAGTTTTTTAGCATTTATTGAGTTTTTTCTTTTATAGATTTTTCAGGGTATTTTGAGTCTTCTTAGAACACGTCAACTTCAACTACCCATGTAGCGAGTCCCACTCCGATGACTCCCAGACCTACACGACCTTAGGGCATCAGGCTTTAAGTTCCCCGAAGGAGTGGTGCTCGAGTAGCGAAGGCCGCTGGCAAACTACCCTTATTTAATTAACTCTATTTTGTTTCTTTTCACTTTTAGCTCAGAGTCTCATCTAGTCATTCTAATTGTCAATACATTCACAACTGGTCTAATTTTATCTAGTTAAGTCTTGAAAAGGTAATTGCCTGAGGTTTCTAATCCAGACTAAATTGTGCTCAGTTATTAGGAATCCCCTATTCCTAATCCATAAGTTCAAAATAGTCATAAATCATCTCCTACTAATCATAATACTCTACCTACATATCATAGACATAAGCAATGTTTAACCAATTATACTGCATTTAGAAGTCTGAAAGAATGAAAAATTTTGAAAAGATTTTGGAAGGGTGTGAAATTACGGGGAAAACATGCAAAATCATGAATTATTTTTTTTTCGAAAACTACTACAGTGCACCGTGCACTGCTACCCCACACTTAAGTCTGACACGGTCCTCAGTGTTCATGCATATCTAAACTACCCCACACTTATTTGAAAACAAGAAACAAAAACAAAATAGAAAACTCTTACCCCACACTTATTTGACTAACTAAGGGTAAGAGAGAAAATAAAACAACCAAAGAAATAACAAAACAGGACACAAAAATGAAGAAAATAAAAGTAAAGGAAGATGAGATTAGAAAAACTCCCTTCTTGCCTCGAGCAGAAGGGTTTTCTCTGGGTTGTCAATTGACTCTTCACCTTAGACATGTGCTTTTGCTGAGGTGTTCTTGATTCTGCAATCTCTAGATATTGGAACGGATGACGTCAACTCCGATCCTTCATTGTCGAGCTCCAGGTAGTGGCATATCCATTTGAGGAATGACTCAATCCCCAAGGACTGTTTCCTCAAATCATTTGTAAGATTTCTCATAATCATAGCAACGTGTCCAGGGGGAACGTGTCTAGGAATGAGACTTCTTGGGATTTGTGTGCCTTCTTGCCAATGTTAGTAAAGGTATTGCATGCAAGTCTCGAATGGAAGAAAAGATACCTGAAGTTTTGGCGAAGCTGTGGTGGTAGGGGGCTCTAGTTGTGTAGATTTGGGCCCAAGTATTTGAGACTTCCTCGGGGAAGTTTTTCACAGCTGATTGGTATGCAGGGACTGCAAGCTCCTCCATTGCTATGCTCCTGATACGATGCCAAATTCTTCTATATCCCTTGACCCTTCGATACCACTTGGTAGATCACTTGCTTGCACTGGTCTGGTTTTAATTGTTGCCAGTATCTCATCTGTTGATTCTACGGGTAGGGGTTTTGCTGTCGTGGTATCTTCTGAAAGTTTCCAGCTTTCGAATTATTCCTCAGCTAAATCCCGTATGATTCCTCTAGTCGGGATTGTATGCATTTCCCATTGGAGCAGCATTATGCAGTAACCTACTCCTACCTCTTTTGGAATGGTCAGTCATTCCCATAGCAATCCCTGCTAAAGTGTGGTACTTAGCAGACTTCACAAATTTGATACACAGACTGAACGTTTCTTCCTAAGACATTGGCACTCTGAATCTAGAAAACAACTTCTCATAGAATCCCTGATATCAAAGGTTGCAACATTCTGTGTACGTTGCTGGGGTAGACGATCTCTGGAAGATGTGTTACCTATTATTTGGCAAGCATCGCAGGACTGTATCAGAGATACAAAATCCTTGAATATGGTGGGTCAACAAGATCCTGCTTTCAACACTTTCCGGACAGTGTTGATAGTAGTCAATTGGTCTCCCGTAGATTCTTTAGGGCAATGCTCCAAAATCGTGTGTCCTTCGTCTTCTGAGATACGTCTTCTGATCACTTACCCTGCAATGATTCAAAATAGAAAAACGGATCTCCCTAGTAGTAACATTCCAAATCAACAAAGAATTTCTTCTTTTGTTGATAAGTCATATCACTTGGGAATAATTAGCAACTAGATAATTAGTAATATCAATATACTACAGAGGAGAATCATTATTCATAGCAAATAATTTCTCATTCAGAAGTTTATCAGATACTACTGTCTCGTCAATAGCTTCTAACTCGGGGTTTTCTAATCTAGACCAAAGGTTTGCTTTCTAGATTTTTAGCCCTTTTTCTTATCCCGTCTTTCTATATCAAATTCAATAGAACTTAACTAATCAATCTTGGTTCATCATTAGTTTTATTGAACAGATATCTTAGAGTAAAGTAATCAGTGTATACTATTGTTTAGACTAGGCATGGCATGAATGTATCATAGGCATATGCAATAACTAGTAATCCCTTTTCAGTGGTGGTAAGGTTCTACTAGGCATCAGTAAAAGGTCTTACTTGCATAGTGTATAATATGAAGTTCTAATCATGCCTATTTCCTAAAACAATCATTGCTACATGGTCACTAGCATCACATATTAATTCACAAAGCAAATTCCAATTAGGTGATGTCATAATGGGTGCAGTAATTCCTTTTGGTTTAAACAATCTCATGCATTTATCATCAAACAAAAGGAACATCCTTTCTCATTAGAATACTCAGAGGTTTGGCTATTAAAGGAAATTTTATTTCATGATTCTGTCTAATAGACCAAGCATGACCTAAGAAAATTCCACAATGATATTTCTTCCAGATTAAAACCTGAGCCAAAAATTGACAACTCAGAAAAATATTCTATCCTCATTTCCATTTTTATTTTTTTCGAAATTAAGTAATAGGGAAAAAATGAAAAAGAGAAACAAATGTACGAAAAGAAACAACTAAGAAAGAACAAGAGATAGGGAAGAAGAACAACTTACCGTTGAGCAAAAAAAATACATTCTTTTTTGGATTTTAAATTTTTAACATTTTTTTTCTTTTTATGTTTAATTTCGAAAGACATTAAATTCCCTCAATATGGTTTTAGAATAATTTTCTAAAATTGGGTTATCCTAAGTGTCTTAATTCCAAATAATATCTAAAATCAATTAGTTATGATAACCCTATATTTCGGAAATTGATTGTCTAACTAGTATAAGATAAGTGTAGGTCTAAGGTCTAGGTTACTACCGTTACCTATCATAAGTCTCTAGAATTTTGATCAGTATCTAGAATTTTGATCAGGAGTCCTAAATTCATTATGATATTTTCCCGGCAACGGCGCCAAAAATCTGATGCGTTCCGATTGGTATGCTAAAAGATAGGCTTTATTTACCTATGTCAATTATGAGTAATTAAGGACTGAGTCTTACTAACTGTCACTTAGCATTCAATTATTGTCACTTAATCAATCAGAACCTAAGGCAGAGTACCTATCGTGTAGGTAGTCTGTTGGAAAGTATCTACGATTTTATTAAATAATTATCGTACTCCCAAGGAAGTGGTAACGACTTAGTAGTAGATAGCCTTTTATCCTAACTCTTATCTTATGATCCAGTTATGCAATTGTCATCATTAATCTTGATGAGAGGGTGATCTATTATCCACTGGTTTAAGTCTAATCCAGCCTAAAAGTGTTTTAAAGATAGTGTCCTGATTCTATGTTATACTGTTCCTACATGTTGATTGACCTATCTTCGAGTATTTTAGATATATCTTAGCCTGGATTGCAACTATGTTTTGTGTCTAAAGGCGTACCACATCCGAGGTCTATAATAAACCGCCCTACCTTAATGACGGCCCTACTCACGGTTCGGGACGAAGGCATCCATGAAAGCCCTATGTCACTTCGGGGATCATACCGCTTGCCCTAGCCGCCGGCATAATCGGACTCAGCTCGGCCCCTACCTAGACTACTTTAACAGGCAGGGTGTTCCGCAAGTTATTTTATCTAGCATGGCAGGCACCAATTGATGCCTGTTAAACTAAACAGGTTATGAATAGACCGTGGTTAGGAATTGTCTATAACCCTAACTTTAGTTTAAAAGAGCACATTAGACATGCAGACATAATGAATATTTAGCAGGTGGCTATTTCCGGAAAAACATAACAACTTCAACATATAAACAAATATTCATAAAAATCGTAATTTCGTATTCATAAATTAATATTCAGATAAAACAATTCGTAAACATATAGAACCTCGTCTAGGGGACCCATTGGCATAAAGTAATCACCGCTTTATGCAGGTCCAGCCGGTGCTGCAGCTCTTGTATGCTCCTGACTAGTCGATCCTACTCTGCTCGGCAGAGCCTTCAGAGAACGCTCCTCAGACCTAGTAGCAATTGCTTTACCTTACATCATGGGCTTAAGCAAATTGTCCTAATCTGACTAAGAACACGCACCCTATCTCTCTTTTAGGATCTCCTAACGAAATCCCGGTATTCTATGAATACCAAAAATGAACCTATCTATCGAAGCCTAAGATCTGAGACTATTTCTCAGAAACTAAGAAAACGAAACACTAAAGAAAGAAAGAAAACTGAAACTGAAACCCGAGTCTCTCAGTGACTTGTGTACTAGAGAATTGTACACTGGAAGTCTCTGAATGACTCAAATCGAGTGGAGAGGGATGATTTCAACTCCTGGAGGCCTGGGGTATTTATAGCAGCTTTCTGGAGTGAAAATCTCCAAAACTTTCGATGTGGGACAACTTCTGGTGCTTCGGGACGGCCGTCCTAGATTGGGACGGCCGTCCTGGTGCTTTGACTGGGTCGGGACGCCCGTCCCAAACCGTTGACCAAGTCAGCATTTCCAAAAATTACATTTTTGCCCCAAAATGTGCTGTTTTCGTCTACGTTTCACCTGCCACTTCCAAAATCATAAAAACTGTGAAATTGAGTTAATAACAATCAATTAAGACCGATTTCCTATCAATTTCACCCTAAATTATGTCTAAAAACATGCCGAAAAAGTGATATGATTTTTGCATATCAGGCAGTTTATCAGATAACTCATATGTGGTACACAAGTAGAGTTAGTATATAATTGCAATCTAGACCAAGATATATCTAAAATACTAGAAGATAGGTCAATCAACATGTAGAAACAATATAACATATATCAGAACACTGTGTGTACAATACTCTTGCATGCTTAATGAACTTGAACCTAGTGTAGAATGGATCAACCTCTCATCAAAGATATTGATGAATGATTGCATAACTGGATAATAGAATGAGAGTTAGGGTAAAAGGATAGTTACTACTAAGCTGTTACCACTTCTCTGGGAGTACGATAATTTCTTAAATTAAAATCGTAGGTACTTTCCAACAGACTAGCTACACGATAGGTACTCTGCCTTAGGTTCTGATTGATTAAGTGACAACATAGATGCTAAATGTGATAATTAGTAATTCTAAGTCCTTAGTTATTCATAGTCGATATAGGGTAAATAAAACCTATTTTTAGCTTATCGATTGGAATCACACTATTAAGCCATGAAAAAATCTAGTTTTTCCTCTTCAATTTCTTCTTTAATTTCTCCACCAGTGTTTGATGGAGATAACTACCAAGTTTGGGCAGTTCATATGGAGGCGTATATGGAAGCTTTGGATATTTGGGAAGCAGTTGAAGAAGATTATGAAATTCTAGCTCTTTCAAATAATCCTACCTCGACCCAAATCAAATTGCAGAAGGAGAAGAAGACAAAGAATTCAAGATAAAGGCATGTTTATTTGTTGCAGTCTCATCTACCATCTTCACTTGAATTATGACTTTGAAGTCAACATATGAGATATGGAATTATCTCAAGACAGAGTATGAAGGAAATGAAAGAATCAAAGAAATGCGTGTGCTAAACTTGATTTGAGAATTTGAGTTGCAGAAAATGAAAAAAAAATAGAATCAATTAAAGAGTATTTTGATAGGTTATTGAATATTGCAAATCAAATCAGATTACTTGGTTCTATGTTCATAGACTCAAGAATTTTTGAAAACAATCTTGTAATTGTGCTTGAAAATTTTGAGGCATCTATTTCATCCTTGGAAAATACCAAGGATTTAACTAAAATTACTCTTGCAAAAATTTTAAATGTTTTGCAAGCACATGAGCAAAGAAGAGACATGAGGAAAGAAGGTGTTGTTGAAGGCGCCTTGCTAGCCAAGCATCATGAGAATTCAAAGAACAACAAGAAGAAGTTTTTCAAGAAAGGGTTCTACCCTCCAGGTCAATATTGCAATAGAAAGGGTCATCCTCCTTTTAAATGTTGGAGAAGGCCAGATGTCAAATGCACCAAATGTAACCAAATGGGGCATGAAGTTGTAATTTGCATTAACAATAATCAATATCAAAGTGAAGAGGCTAAAATTGCAGATCATGAGGAGGAGGATCAACTATTTGTGGTTACGTGCTTCGTGGGGAGTAAATCAAATAAAATCTGGTTGATTGACAGTGGTTGTACCAACCATATGACCCATGACAAAGAATTGTTTAGAGATTTGAAGCCAACCAACAACTCCAAAGTCAAAATTGAGAACGGTAAATATATTTCAGGTAAAGGAATGGAAACAATTGTTATAACAAGTTGTTCAAGTACAAAACTAATTTCTGATGTTCTCTTTGTCTCTAAAATTCAACAAAACTTATTAAGTGTTGGGCAACTGACTGAAAGAGGTTTTAAGGTTACTTTTGAAGACAAATATTGTTTGATTAAAGATGCAGTAAATCAAGATATTTTCAAAGTGAAAATAAAGAGGAAAAGTTTTGCTCAATCCATTGGAGGAGGAGCAAAATACTTTCTCAATTAAAGAAAATACTACAGAAGTTTGTTGTAAAAAGTTAGGGCACTACCATCACCAAGGGTTGCTGCAAATGAAGTTCAAGATTATGACAAATGACCTTCCAGAGCTAGATGATCAGATTTCAAGTTCCAAAGCATGTTAGTTTGGATAATAGAACAAAAATCATTTCTCAAAGGTAAAAGGTAAAGCAATGAGGAAGCTGAATTTGATTCATACAGATAATTCAGGTACTGAAATTGATAAGTTTGACAATGGGAAGGAGTATACATTAAAAAATTCAAGAAGTTTTGTGAAAAAGTAGGCACTAAAAATCAACTAACAACTCCTTATACTCATCAACAAAATGGAGTCAATGAAAAGAGAAATATGTTCATCATGAAGAAGGTCAAGCGTGATAAACTTGACAAGATGGTTGAACCAAACATCTTTGTGGGCTACAGTTCTTCCCCTAAAGCCTACAAAATTTATCATTCTCATAAAACTTGAGAACAAAACTTGATGTTTGCAGCTCCTAAAGCAAGGAGGAGTGTTAGAATAATGCTTTAGGGCTGAAACTTCTATGTTAGTGGGTATCTACTCAATGTTAGCGAGTAGTTTATTCAATGTTAGTGGTTGAGTAAGTTATGGTAGTTATGATTAGTTATTTAGTGGGTAATTAATATAAGTAATGGGATAATGTTAGATGTAGTGGTTATGAGGGTATCTAGTTATTGATTTTATAAATAGCCTTCACTTGTCTTTCATTTTTTAAATCAATCAAGTAAATCATCTTCCTTTCAAGAATCTCTCTTATTCATATTTTCATCACCAACAAACACCCGTAACTACCACATGACCATTCGATATATGGGGAATATACCTTATGGGGAAATTACCAAAAACTCAAAATGGTTATGAATATTTGGTGGTGGCTATGGACTATTTTTCCAAATGGATACCAAATCCTTAGCTCACCCGGTCTGAGAAAAACACACTTAACTTCTTCCATGATTATGTGCTATGTAGATATGAAGTACCTAGAGTAGTTTTAACTGATCATGACACTCAATTTTAGTAAAGTTTACCTCGGAGTGCCAACGACTTAGCCGTAAATATTGAAAATATTGGTGGTACACCCCCAAGGATACAGCTAGGCAGAAGCTGCAAACAAACTAATATCTCGCAACATTGAGGAAAAATCTGGTAGGTAAATCAAATAAATGGACAAACGAGCTACACTCAACGTTGTGGGCAGTCTGAATTTCGGATAGGGGCCCACCAGCGAAACAGCTTATGCTTTAGTTTTTGGATCCAAAGCAGTTGTTCTAGTCGAACTTGCACTCCTCCCATATAGAGTCCTGGTGTTTGGAAAGGACATGAATAAAAGCAAATAAATTAACTCCAAACTAGGAAGGAAGTTAGACCCGAGACGTTTCGATTAATGGACAAGGGTGGCAAAGTTTTGCCTAATCCATGGCACGTCGATCATTTGAAGAAATATTATGTGTGATCATTACTCCTCAATCTTTTCCACAAATTGGAGAAATATCCAGAATCTCGAGCTAAGCTTGAAATCTAGAAATCGTTTTGATATAGACGTCGAGTTAAATCTTGAATGTACTTGCACTTCGAGTTAATCTTGTAGGTTACGAATTGTTTCAAGTCAATCTTGAATGTTTATATTTCGAGTTAAGCTTGAAGTTTATAATTATTGAGTTAATTTGGAATACATGCTTACACTTCAAGTTAAACTTTGAAGCTTATAAATTGTTTTGAGTTAACCTCATTCTTACACTTCGAGTTAAAAAAGTCTCAATTATTTCGAGTTAATCTTGAATATGTTTACACTTCGAGTTAAACTTGAATACTTCAAATTATTTTTTTGAATGTCCGTATTTTGAGTTAAACCTGAAAGCTGGTGAATTATCTTAATCTCAAATATATGCTTATACTTCGAGTTAAACATGAAGTATTGCTTCGAAGGCTAATTAACCTTGAACATACTTACACTTCGAATTAAACTTGAAAGCTATAAATTATTGTCAATCTCGAATGTATGTGTACTTCGAAGCCAAACTTGAAGGATATTAATTGTTCCAGGTTAATCTTGAATGTTCTTATACTTCGAATCAATGAACCATAGATGTTCTACGTACAATCAAAACACTCGGATACTCACCTCGAATCGTTAACTTAGCAAAAATTTTATTAAATTAGAGAATGATAAATCATCCATTACATTTCAACATTAACAAAATTCAGTTTTAAGGAGGAGCAACACTAGTCAAAGGTTGGTCCAGAGGATCTTCAAGTAGCTCCCAGAAAGACGGATGACTCACTAGAGGTGGAGTACACTCATGAAGGCCTTTTTCTGCATCATTATCCTTTAAGGCCTCAAATTATTCAAAAGTATATGGCACGAAGTCAACTCCTCTTCTGCAGGCCTCATCATCGAAGTTCGCTTCAAAAGCCTAAAGAAGAACAAATTTGTCTTCGAAATAATGATGTTATTGGCGGATAATGAGCACACATCCTTTATCCAAGAATGAAACAGAATCCTTTCGGACTTCATTCTCAGAATCCCCACTTCCTCAAAATTCATCCAGAATGTGCTTCTTAAACTTATCAGATTTGTAATAATTGAGCTCCTATGAGTGGATAATTAATGCGCAACTGCTTTGTCTCGAGCAGTATTAAGTTTGGTATTCCTCTCCTCCAGATTGGATGCTTTCTTCTTAGGAACATCCAACTTCAACATTAATTAGGCTACCTCCCCTTGGAGATCAACATTTGATTTCTCCAAATTCTCGATTGTTGAGAACTTAGAGTTCAACTCGCCTTCTAAAGCTGACACACGGGCCTCTGCTATACTTCGTTGTGTCTCACTTTCTTCAACTTTTTTAGACTCCACCTTGGTGGTAGAAGCCAACCTCGACATGTAAGAAAGTATGAGCTGAGCTAAAAAGGGAAAAAGCTAAAATTTGACTAAGTTGTGAACTAACAATTTGAGTAAAACAGTAACTACTTACCCGCAACATAAGAGCGCTAGCCCGATGAGTAGCCTCACCAACACTCATCCCCGTCATCTCCTTGAGAGATTTTGTATCTTCCACTCGATTAAGTGCAAAATGCCCAACAAATATTGCGAGGTACCTATTGGTAAACTTGATATCATGGAGAGGGGGAGTTGTTACTTCTATCTCTGCATAAAGCACAACAAGACCTTCTTCATCTTCCAGAATGCAAAAGTCCAGTTATAGCCAAGAAAAAATTGGAGTATGGGAGGGGCCGCTAGCAGGGGGGGATGTCTCGGTGGTAAACTCAACGGTGCGAGTAATCTCCACCATCTACACCTCGTTCATCTCGACCCTCGACAACAAACTAGAATCGCGTGAAGTCTCCACAATGGAGGGAGATCCAGAAGGAATTGCTTCTTTTTTAGGAGAAGGCTGTCTAGGAGAAGTGTGGCAATGTTGATGAGGATGAATCTGTTCTTCATCCTCATCTTCTTCAATTTCTTCTTGCACACTGATTTGGTGAGTGCTAACTCTCATCGATTCCTCCCTAACTCTTGCTCGACAAGTCCTTACTCCCCGAGGACAAGCAGCTTCTTGACGAGCAGGGGGCTACACCTTGTCTCGACTTCATCAATCAATCGGGGTTGGTGGGTTTGTCAATTGTACATCAAGATGGGACTTCCTCACCATCCTAATGATTTTACGATCATTCCAAGCTACATCGTACCTCATTGGACCTGTATATACAAAAAGGAAGAAGTAAGTAAAAGCCCAGAAATATACAAGGCATTAAGAGTAAAGTAAAATCATTACCTAAAGTAGTTCGACAACCCCGCGAATTCAAAGTACAAATCCCACACTTAGTCAAAAAAAAACCCCACAAAGATGAATGGTCCAACTGGGATTAGGGTTTGTTCTTCAAAACTTAACTCCCTATGATGATGTTCAACACCAGCCCCAATCCCACATGATGCGTTTCCGACTGATATGCTAAATAGGTGTTATTTTACCCTATGTTGATTATGAGTAATTAAGGACTGAGATTGACTAATTGTCACATTTAGTCTTTATGGTGTCACTTAATCAGCCAGAACCTAAGGCAGATTACCTATCGTGTAGCTAGTCTGTTGGAAAGTATCTACGATTTTATTAAATAAATATCGTACTCCCAGGGAAGTTGTAACGACTTAGTAGTAACTAGCCTTTTATCCTAACTCTTATCTTATGATCCAGTTATGCAATCTTCATCAATAACTTTGATGAGAGGGTGATCCATTCTCCACTAGGTTCAAGTCTAATTAAGCCTAAAAGTGTTTTATAGATAACGTCCTGATTCTATGTTATACTGTTCCTACATGTTGATTAACCTATCTTCGAGTATTTTAGATGCATCTTAGCTTGGATTGCAACTATGTTCTGAGTCTAAAGGTGTACCACATCTGAGTAATCTGATAAACCGCCCTACCTTAATGACGGCCCTACTCACGGTTCGAGCTAAAGGCATCCATGAAAGCCCTATGTCACTTCGGGGATCATGCCGCTCGCCCTAACGCCGGCATAAACGCTCTACTCAGCCTACCTAGACTACTCTAACAAACAAGGTGTTCCGCATGTTATTTTATCTAGTATGGCATACACCAATACTAATTGATGCCTGTTAAACTAAACAGGTTATGAATAGACCGTGGTTAGGAATTGTCTATAACCCTACATTTAATTTAAAAGAAACTACATTAGACATGCAGACATAATGAATATTAAGCAGGTGGCTATTCCCGTGAAAACATAACAACTTCAACATATAAAACAAATAATCATAGAAATCATAATCTCATATTCATAATAAATTTTTGGACAATCACAATACAAACATATAAAGAGAGGGACAGGGGGGACCGATGCCATAAAGAAATCACCCTTTACGTAGTCACGCCGTTGGAGTGTACTGCTTGTATATGTCGTACTGCTTGACCCGACTCTCCTTGACAGAACCTTCGGATGACGCTTCCTCAGCCTAGTAGCTGGACTTTACCTTACATCCTAGGCTTAAGCCCAGCCCTGTGGACTGACTCTTCGAATGCCTAGAGCCCTCTTAGGATCTCCTAACGAAATCCTGGGTATTCTATGAATACCAGAAACGAACCTATCTATCGAACCCTAGGATCTGAGACTATTTCTCAGAAACTAAGAAAAACGAAACACAAAAAGGAAAGAAAGAAAACTTATACTGAAATCTGAGTCTCTGAGTGAGTTGTGTACTCGAGAATTGTACACTGGAAACCACTGAATGACTCAGATCAAGTGGAGAGGGATGATTTCAACTCCTGGAGGCCTGGGGTATTTATAGCAGCTTTCTGGAGTGAAAATCTCCAAAAATTTCGATGTGGGACAACTTCTGGTGCTTCGGGACGCCCGTCCTGGATTGGGATGGCCGTCCTGGTGCTTTGATTGGGTCAGGACGCCCGTCCTGACCCGTTGACCAGGTCAGCATTTCCAAAAATTGCATTTTGCCCCAAAATTTGCTGTTTTCGTCTACTTTTCACCTGACACTTCCAAAATCATAAAAATTGTGAAATTGAGTAAATAACAATCAATTAAGACCGATTTCCTATCAATTTCACCCTAAATTATATCTAAAAACATGCTAAAAAAGTGATATGATTTATGCGTATCAGATAACCCCACACTTAGCTTTTTGCTTGTCCTCAAGCAAAGTCTACCTGAAGTTAGTGATTTTAAATCATATGTGCAGTCACTTAAATTTTCTAGTCATTTTTTTATTCCAAAAATTATTCAGACAATTCTTAACACAGGTCTGACTGGTTAGGTTGCCATGACAAGGTCTCAAATGTCTTTAGTAGATTGTTATGATTGAGCAGAAAACAACTTAACAACTAGGTTGAACTCTTCTCTTAGTCACAAGGTCTTCCTGATGTGTAGTGTGTGTACTAGTCTAGACCAGATAGTCAACACAATACACTCTTGTCTTAACCACTACCAGATAACACTTCGACCCGTCGCTAGACATACTAACAATAGACAACTTTCTGAGTTCTGAGCCTTGGCGATCAGATTTTTAATGTTTTAGCATTTATTGATTTTCTTTATAGATTCAGGGTATTTTGAGTCTGCTTAGAACACGTCAACTTCAACTACCCATGTAGCGAGTCCCACTCCGATGACTCCCAGACCTATACGACCTTAGGGCATCAGGCTTTAAGTTCCTCGAAGGAGTGGTGCTCGAGTAGCGAAGGTCGCTGGCAAACTACTGATGCGATTCCGACCGACGTACTAAATAGGTGTTCTTTTACCCTATGTCGATTATGATTAATTAAGGACTGTGATTGACTAATTGTCACGTTTAGTCTTATGGTGTCACTTAATCAGCCAGAATCTAAGGCAGAGTACCTATCGTGTAGCTAGTCTATTGGAAAGTATCTACGATTTTACTAAGTTAATTATCGTACTCCCAGGGAAGTGGCAACGGCTTAGTAGTAACTAGCCTCTTATCCTAACTCTTATCTTATGATCCAGTTATGCAATCTTCATCAAATACTTTGATGAGAGGGTGATCCATTCTCCACTAGGTTCAAGTCTAATTAACCCTAGAAGTGTTTTAAAGATAAGTTCTGATTCTATGTTATACTGTTCCTATATGTTGATTGACCTATATTCGAGTGTTTTAGATATATCTTAGCCTGGAATGCAACTATGTTCTGTGTCTAAAGGTGTACCACATCTGAGTCTCTATGCTACCGCCCCCTATCATTAAGGTAAACGGCCCTACTCACGGTTCGAACAAAGACAGTTATGAAAGCCCTATGTCACTTTCGGGGATCACTCTGAAGGCTCGTAATCGCTGGCATAACGCTCTACTCAGCCTACCTAGACTACTCTAACAAGCCAGGTGTTCAGCATGTTATTTTATCTAGTATGGCAGACACCAATACTAATTGATGCCTGTTAAACTAAACAGGTTATGAATAGACCGTGGTTAGGAATTGTCTATAACCCTATTTTAGTTTAAAAGAAACTACATTAGACATGCAGACATAATGATTATTTAGCAGGTGGCTATTTCCGGAAAAACATAATAACTTCAACATACAAAACAACTATTCATAAAATCATAATCTGATATTCATAATTGATGTTTAGGACAAAGCAATAAAACATATAAGAGAGGGGTATGGGGACTGATGCCATAAAGAAATCACCCTTTACTTAGTCTCGCCTACAGAGCGTACTGCTGTATACGTCGTATTGCCCGCCCTGACTCTGCTCGCCAGAACCTTCGGAGGACGCTTCCTCAGCCTAGTAGCTAGACTTTACCTTACGTCCTGGGCTTAAGCCTAGCCCTGTGGACTGACTCTTCGAACGCCTAGAGCTCTCTTAGGGTCTCCTAACGAAACCCCGGGTATTCTATGAATACCGGAAACGAACCTATCTATAGAAACCTAAGATCTGAGACTATTTCTCAGAAACTAAAACAAAACACTAATAAGAAAGAAAACTGAGATCCGAGTCTCTGAGTGAGTTGTGTACTGGAAAACTGTACACTGGAAACCACTTAATGACTCAGATCGAGTGGAGAGGGATGAATTCAACTGCTGGAGGCCTGGGGTATTTATAGCAGCTTCCCGGAGTGAAAAATTCTGAAAAATTCGATGTGGGACAGCTTCTGGCGGCTCGGGACGCCCGTCCTGATTCGTTGACCAGGTTCGGGACGCCCGTCCCGGTTCAGGACGCCCGTCCTGGCGGTTTGACCGGGTTGGGACGCCCGTCCCGGACCTTTGACCGGGTCAACATTTCCAAAAATTGCGTTTTTGCCCCAGAATTTGCTGTTTTCGTCTACTTTTCACCTGACACTTCCAAAATCATAAAAACCGTGAAATCAAGTAAATAGTAAACAATTAATGTCAATTTACTCTCAATTTCACATTAAAACATATATAAAAACATGCTAAAAATGTGATACGATTTTCGCGTATCAACTACCCTTATTTAATTAATTCTCTTTTTGTTTCTTTTCACTTTTAGCTCAGAGTCTCATCTAGTCATTCTAATTGTCAACACATCCACAACTGGTCTAATTTTATCTAGTTAAGTCTCGAAAAGGTAATTGGCTGAGGTCTCTAATCCAGACTAAGTTGTGCTCAGTTATCAGGAATTCCCTATTCCTAATCAATTAGCTCAAAATAGTCCTCAATTGTCTCCTACTAACCATCACATTCTACATACATATCATAGACATAAGCAATGTTTTAACCAATCATACTGCATTTAGAAGTCTAAAAGAATGAAAAATTTTGAAAAATTTTGGAAGGGTGTTAAATTACGGAGGAAACACGCAAAATCATGCAAAATGTTTCTCAAACTACTACTACAGTGCACCGTGCACTGCTACCCCACACTTAAGTCTGGCACTGTCCTCAGTGTTCATGCATAGCTAAACTACCCCACACTTATTTGAAAACAAGAAGAAATAAAAACAAAACAGATAGCTCATACCCCACACTTATTCGACTAACTAAGGGTAAGAGAGGAAATAAGGCAACAAAACAAGAATGATATCAAAACAGAACACAAAGAAAAAAAATAAAAGTAAAGGAATATGAGGGTTAGAAAAACTCCCTTCATGTCGCGAGTAGAAGGGTCTTCTCTGATATGTCAATTGGCTCTTCACTTTAGCCATGTGCTATTGCTGAGGTGTTCTTGACTCTGCAAGCTCTAGATATTGGACCGGATGACGTCAGCTCCGATCCTTCAATGTTGAGCTCCAGGTAGTGGCCTATCCATTTGATGAATGACTCGAGCCCCAAGGACTGATTCCTCGAATCATTTGCAAAGTTTCTCGTAATCGTAGCAACGTACCCAAACGGAACGTGTCTAGGAATGAGACTTCTTTGGATTGGTGTGCCTACCTGCCAATGTCAGTGAAGGTATTGCATGCAAGTTCTGAATGGTCGAAAAGATACCTGAAGTTTTGGCGAAGCCGTGGTGGTAGGAGGCTCCAGTGGTGTAGATCTGGGCCCAAGTATTTGAAACTTCCTCGGGGAGGTTTCTCACAGCTGGATTGTATGTAGGGGATGCAAGCTCCTCCATTGCTATGCTCCTGATACAATGCCAAATTCCTCTATATTCTTCGACCCTTCGATATCACTTGGTAGATCACTTGCTTGCACTGGTCTAGCTTTAATCGTTGCCAGTATCTCATCTATTGATTCTGCGGGTAGGGGTTTCGCTGTGGTGGTATCTTCTGAAAGTTTCCAGCTTCCGAATTACTCCTCAGTTAAATCCCGTATGATTCCTCTAGTTGGGATTGTATGTATTTCCTATTGGAGTAGCATTCTGCAGTAACCTACTCCTACCTCTTTTTGGAATGGTTCGTATTTCATTCCCATAGCACTCCTGCTAAAGTGTGGTACTTGGCAGACTTCACAGATTCGATACAATGACTGAACGTTTCTTCCTAAGACATTGGCACTCTGAATTTGGAAAACAACTTCTCACAGAATCTGTTATTTGGCAAGCATCGCAGGTCTGTATCAAAGATACAAAATCCTTGAATATGGTGGGTCAATGAGATTCTACTTCCAACACTTTCCGGATAGTGTTTGATAGCAGTTAATTGGTCTCCCATAGATTCCTGCAATGTTTCAGAATCATCTGGCCTTCGCCTTCCGAGATACATCTTCTGATCAACTGATCTGCAAAAATTTGAAATAGAAGAGAGATCTGCCCAGTAGTAATATTTCAAATCAGAGAAGAATTTCTTCTTTTGTTGATAAGTCATATCACTTGGGAATAATTAGCAACTAGATAATTAGTAATATCAGTAATCATTACTCATAGCAAACAATGAAAATAGATTCTCATTCAGAAATTTATCAGATACTACTGTCTCGTCAATAGCCTCTAACTCAGGGTTTCCTAATCTAGACTAAAGGTTTGCTTTCTAGATTCTTAACCCTTTTTCTTACCCCTTTATTCTATATCAAATTCAAGTGACAATAAAACCTAACTTAATCAATTATGGTTCAGCAACAGTTTTATTGAACACAGATATCTCAGAGTGATCAGTGTAACCTATTGTTTTAGACAAGACTAGATAAGATCAGGATTTATCATACATGAACTTTCTTATCATGTTTCTGTCCTAAAACAATTCTTACTACATCATTACATCACATATTAATTCAACAAGCAGATTTCAATCAGGTGATGCCATAATGGGTGTAGTAATTCCTTTTGGTTTAAAAGATCTCATGCAATTATCAGCAAAACAAAAGGAACATCCTTTTTTCAATAGAACATTCAAAGGTCTGGCTATTAAGGAAAAATTATTTCATAACTCGTCCTAATAAAGTTGGCATGACTCTAAGAAAATTCTAAAATTGAATTTCTTCCCGATAAAAATCTAAGCCAAAATTTTACAACTCAGAAGAAAATATATTTTATCCTCATTTCCATTTTTATTTTTTTTCGAAATAATAGAAAAACACGAAAAAGAGCAACTAGGAAAACAACTAAGAAAGAACAAGATATAGGGAAAAGAACAACTTACCATTTGAACAAGAAAAATACAATTTTTTTCGGGTTTTAAATTCAAATTTTTTTTTTCGAAAGCAGTTACATTTCCTCAATATGGTTTTGGAATGATTTTCTAAAATTTGATTATCCTAAATGTCTTAATTTTAGATAGTGTCTAAAATCAATTAGTTATGATAATCCTATATTTGGAAATTGATTGTCTAACTAGCATAAGATAAGTGCTGGGTCTAAGGTCTAGGTTACTACCGCTACCTATCATAAGTCTCTAGAATTGTAGCCTTTAATCCTAAATTCATTATGATATTTCCCCGGCACCTGATATGCTAAATAGGTGATATTTTACCCTATGTTGATTATGAGTAATTAAGGACTGAGATTGACTAATTGTCACATTTAGTCTTTATGGTGTCACGTAATCGGCCAGAACCTAAGGCAGAGTACCTATCGTGTAGCTAGTCTGTTGGAAAGTATCTACGATTTTATTAAATAAATATCGTACTCCCAGGGAAGTGGTAACTGCTCAGTAGTAACTAGCCTTTTATCCTAACTTTTATCTTATGATCCAGTTATGCAATCTTCATCAATAACTTTGATGAGAGGGTGATCCATTCTCCACTAGGTTCAAGTCTAATTAAGCCTAAAAGTGCTTTATAGATAACGTCCTGATTCTATGTTATACTGTTCCTACATGTTGATTGACCTATCTTCGAGTATTTTAGATGCATCTTAGCCTGGATTGCAACTATGTTCTGAGTCTAAAGGTGTACCACATCTGAGTAATCTGATAAACCGCCCTACCTTAATGACGGCCCTACTCACGGTTCGAGCTAAAGGCATCCATGAAAGCCCTATGTCACTTCGGGGATCATGCCACTCGCCCTAACGCCGGCATAAACGCTCTACTCAGCCTACCTAGACTACTCTAACAAACAGGGTGTTCCGTAGGTTATTTTATCTAGTATCGCAGACACCAATACTAATTGATGCTTGTTACGAACCCTAGGATTTGAGACTATTTCTCAGAAACTAAGAAAAATGAAACACAAAAAGGAAAGAAAGAAAACTTATACTGAAATCTGGGTCTTTGAGTGAGTTGTGTACTCGAGAATTCTACACTGGAAACCACTGAATGACTCAGATCAAGTGGAGAGGGATGATTTCAACTCCTGGAGGCCTGGGGTATTTATAGCAGCTTTCTGGAGTGAAAATCTCCAAAAATTTCGATGTGGGACAACTTTTGGTGCTTCGGGACGCCCGTCCTGGATTGGGACGGCCGTCCTGGTGCTTTGACTGGGTTAGGACGCCCGTCCTGACCCGTTGACCAGCCTGCATTTCCAAAAATTGCATTTTTGCCCCAAAATTTGCTGTTTTCGTCTACTTTTCACCTGACACTTCCAAAATCAAAAAATTGTGAAATTGAGTAAATAACAATCAATTAAGACCGATTTCCTATCAATTTCACCCTAAATTATATCTAAAAACATGCTAAAAAAGTGATATGATTTATGCATATCACCACACCATAATAAACTCTTCTCGCTCAGCCAATCTGATGTACTATACATTTTAGTTTATTCACGAGGATCAGAGCCTAAGTCCATAGCCACAATTGACAAAAAACAAGTTTCAGTCGGGGTAAGCAAAACATCCCTAGCCACATTTCCCCATTTCTCCTTTTCTCCTAAAAGATGAAAGGGAAAGCAAATTTTAGACTCCACCATAACCCACCTACTATTAAAATCTATCCTATTTGGTGAGGAATCAAATAATTGAACCCTATGTTGATGAGGACAAGCAGGCAAGTTATTATCAGTCATCCAAAGGGTAGAAAAAAACATTTTCAAAATTTTTGGAGTCATTTCACAATCAAGTCGGCGGCAGAGTACAATCAAAGACATTATGGAACGAATGGCTAGGTTGAACTTTGGCATAGACCAGAAAATCTACAAAGGTTGGGTCAAGGGGTAAAAAAAGTCCAACCTGAAAAAGTGCTATAGGAAGAGGGATGTGTTTCATAGACATTTTACTTGCAAACGGAGTAACGAAAACCATATAAATAGAGGGGTTAATACTAAAGTTTTGCATGCATAAAGACTCCCCATGGTCTTCAATTGGCATCTCCACAAGGCAAAATCAAAAACAGGAGGTTCAGGAGTAGGAATTTCTAAAGGTACCCCTTTGGGATATCATTTATAGGGTCACCATGCTGCAAGTTGGTGGTCGTAACCTGGATTGCAGCGTCACGAGCGGGACGTCGTGGCATAGGATCACTAAAACCTTCTGCCATCAATTTATCAATCATCTTCACTTCGTGTTTGGAATTAACCTCCAAATCAAATATTTTCTACTTGCATGTGTTAATACAGATTATTTAGGGGTTTTCTTTACAGACTAGGGGTACACTAAAGGGTTACTCTCTCTAGTTGTGACTATCCAACTTAAAATCTAAGCTAACCAGATTCCTAAAGGATTAACATCCATAAACCAAAGATAAAATAGTTATTATGCATTCAAACAAACAGATGAGGGAGCACATATAAGAGTTTATCAAAATAAATCAGAATAATGCATTTTTTTTAAAGATAGCAACTCTCGTAAAGGTGTTCTGAAAACAAAATGCATCGTCAAAGTAATCTGCCTACGGTCAATGACAAACAAGGAAAATGCTGAAATTTTCGGGAGATGAAGTAAAAATAAGTCTTGACAAAATCAAGGATACGTATCAAACGATGGAAGAAAGAGTGAAAAGGATGGTGGAAAGGGTATTTAAAGAAAACATATTCAAAAGGATCATTAATTCGATTGGAATTGATGAAGAAAGTTAATGCCACTAAGTAAAACGACATGATTACTTGTCAGGTTCAAGGTATCGAGGAAAGACAAAAACCAATTTCTCGGTCATAAGAGCCTATGATAGCAGATGTGTCAATACGACACAAGATTCTGAAGTACCAAACGACACTCCATTTATTTCACCCAAAGAGTCTGCCAAGTTCCATCAAAGTATGAACTCATCCACACCTCGATGAGGGGCCGCTGAATAGTATAAAAATATTCTAGTGATGGTGTGGCAATAAATGAAACAATCTTTGATGCTGACCTAGAAAAAAGGGAACACGTCAGTGTATGAGGACTTGCAAAGTACAGCAGGTTATATTTCATTTTAGTCAAAACCAGTCAGCAAGTTTTCTGTAAGCAACTCTACCAAATAGTTTCCAAGATCCCGCTAAATCTATGTGACAACAAACACTCTGGAAGTGGATGAAACTTCCAGAGGCACCAACACATAACCTCCCTCAACTTGTAGACAATCTAGGGCTGCATATAGGGGGGAAAAATAAATTAGAAGGACAAGTACATTCAAATTCTTCTCATCATGATAAACACTCTTTTACTGGACTTTTCTAATTAAACGAGCTAATCACTAACTTAATCATCGAAGGGTTCATCAGAGACTCTCCATTTTGTATTGAATTTGTTATTTTGCAGGAAATGTTTCATCAAGAATTGAAGGATAAAGTCCAGATTGAACAAATTCAACATCCACACACATCGTAAAATCGAACTTTGTCATTTATATATATATATATATTAAATTTATTATAATTTGTTTTTCTAATGTTACTCTTATTTGTTTGTTTTATTCTGTTATGCCCAAGGAATGCACTAAGAGGAGGGTTAATCAGTGTTTAACTCTTTCCAAAAATTCAGCACACTGCTTTTGTAAATTTTAGCACCCCAACAAAGATTAATACCAAATTTCAGCAACACAAGCAATTGTTTGTATGTAATTCAACTATTGTGATCCATTTCTTGAGAGATGTCCTTTTAGTTCATATATCAATGTTAACGTACACACTTGCATAAAAGTAAAGTGATAATCAATTTACGTGGTTCACCAACAAGGTAGGCTGCATCCACAATGATAGGGTTCACTACCCTTTCACTTCAACTTCACTAGTTACTTGTTTATCCCAATGGTCTTCACAAGAGCTACAAAGAAGGCTCACTCCCTTACTCACACAATCGCAATTTCTTAAGATAAAGAGTAGAATCACTTCCTACTCTACCTAATAGAAACGATGCCTTCCCTATCACTTAGGTTAGGCAAATACAAAACATACCCCAAAGATATGACCAAAATTCAATGTCCAACATGATATTTCAAGTCAAGAGACCCATAGCTTCCTTACATAGTATAATACATCAAAGAAAAATGAGGAATGATATGTCACCTCCAAGTTGATGAATAAACTTTCTTTGATGTATTCTCCAAAATTGTTCTTCAAAAACTTAAAAAATGAGTGATAAGAATAGACCTTTTCTCCATGAAAGTAAGATTTGAGAGGATTGTTGCAGAGTGTTTTTCTTGAATTTTTCTCTCAAAAATCTTTACTGCCCACAACCAGACTTTTTCTCACACTCACTTCTTATTTCTAACGTGAATATGTGTATTCACATATTTGCATTCACACAAACCCTACAATCTTGACCATTGATGCTTTTAATGAAAGTTCAATCTCCACCCTTGATCTCGACCCTTGATTCTTTAATGAAAGTGTAATCTCCACCCTTGATCTATATCATATATATATATATATATATATATATATATTTCAAAATGCTCACACCATGACTACACCAAAATTACCATCATTAATCATGTATACCATTTCAGCCAAGTATTTCACTTCATCCTTTCCATGTCATTAGTAAGAATGCCAATATATCACAAATGCATTAGGTTCCAACAATTACAACACAAGCATTAACCAAAAGGACTCAACAATCTCCCCCTTTGGAATTGTTGGCAACCATAACGAGAAGCCAATGACATTAACAAAAAACTAAATTCAGAGTCAAAATCAAATTCAGATTCAGTGTACTGCTCCTCTAAAGATATACTCTCCCCCTTTCCTTGATATTCATCCCCTATTAGCTTTTCATGTGTCATTCTCCCCCTTTGACAATAATTCCAAAAGCAAGAGTGGGAGAGAAGAGACTTACCATTTCAAAGTGAAGGAGCATGTTGCACACCCAGGTGCAATCTATGAATCTCATATACACCATGAGAGAGTGGTTTGGTAAACATATCAGCCACTTGCTCACCACTAGGCACAAACTCAAGTTTTACTTCACTTTTTCAACTTTATCTTTGATGAAATGATAACGAAGCTCAATGTGTTTGGCTTTAGAGTGTTGAACTGAGTTCTTGGTAAGATCAATGGCACTCTTATTATCACAAAAGATAGAGATGGGAAGTGACACTTCATCAACTAAATTTAGTAATTGACATCTCATCCACAAAACTTGAGTACAAGCTAAAGTTGCAGCAATATACTCTGCCTCAGCAGTGCTTAGTGCAATGCATTCTTGTTTCTTGCTTATCCATGATACCCATTTGCTGTCCAAAAAGAAAACTCCCCCTGAAGTAGATTTTCTGTCATCAATATTTCCAACCCAATCTACATCTGTGAATGCCCTCAAAATAATACTATCTAATCTCGGATACCACAACCCAAAATCTGTTGTCCCCCTAAGATATCTTAGAATTCTTTTCACTGCAATTAGATGTGATTCCTTAGGATCAGATTGATATTTGGAGGCTTGACAAACTGAATGCATAATATCTGATCTTGTGGCTGTCAAATACAGGAGACTACCAATCATGCTTCGATATTCCTTTGGACTCACACTTTTACCTTTCTCATCTTTACACAATTTGCAATTCACTGCCATAGGAGTACTTACTGGTTTGCAATCAAACATGCCAAACTTCTTCAATATTTCCTTGGTATATTTGGTTTGTGACACAAATAAACCATCTTTCCTTTGTAAACCTTTCAGCCCTAGGAAATAAGATAACTCCCCAATCATGGACATCTCAAATTCATTTCGCATTTTTGAGGCAAAGTCTTGACAAAGGCTTAATTTGTTACCACAAAAAATGATGTCATCAACATACACTACAATCACAAGTTGTCCATCTTTTCCATTCAGTACATATAGATTACTGTCCACACTGCCCTTCTTGAAATTCAACTTCTTCAAATAAGCATCCAGTCTTGAATACCATGCTCTTGGTGCTTGTTTCAATCCATAAAGTGCTTTCTTTAAACGACACACCTTGTTCTCATCATTTCCAAGTACAAAACTATCAGGCTGCTCTATGTAGACTTCTTCATTCAAGTTACCATTCAAAAATGCTGATTTGACATCCATTTGAAAAATAGTGTAACCTCTGGAAATTGCAACAACAAGAAACATTCTGATTGCTTCCAATCTAGCCATTGGGGCAAAAGTTTCATGTACATCAACTCCTTCAATTTGTGAGTACCCCTTGCATACTAACCTTGCTTTATTTCAATCAACTTTTCCATCCTCATTTAACTTATTTCTGAAAACTCACTTGGTACTAATTATGTTTTTGTTAGATGGCCTCTCTTCCAATTCCCAAGTGTTATTCTTTTCAATTTGATCCAACTCTTCATTCATAGCATCTATCCATGCTGCATCATTTTGAGCATCCTCAACAGTGAGTGGCTCTATTTGTGAAATTAAGGAAGCAACACACATATTCTGAAATTGCTTCTCACTGGTGCTTTGGGATCTCCAATAATGTTAAAATAACTAATTTCACACCATTTGGAGTTTGCCAACTGTTCACTAGTCCAATTGTTTTTGTTGGAGTTCTTTGTGCTTCTCATATTTTGAGAAAGTGAATCATCACTACTAATTTCAAAATCTTCAACAACTTGCTCACTTTTCTTTTCTTCTTCTTCTTCATCAAGTTCCATGTCACTATCATTGACACCAAATTTCTTCAAGTATTCACTTACTTTTGAAGCATTAGGTTCTTCCACAACTTTCACATCACGACTTTCAATTACTTTTTGAAGCCTTTCATTGTAGATACGATATGCTTTACTTTTACTAGAATAGCCAAGAAAGATACCTTCATCAGCTCTATCTTCAAATTTTCCTAGAGCTTGATTTTTTTTTCTTGATAAAACACTTGCTACCAAAAACTCTAAAGTACTTTACATTTGGCTTTCTTCCATACCAAACTCAAAAGGTGTCTTCATGGAGTGTGGTCTCAGTAGTGCTCTGTTTTGCACATGTACAGCTACAATGGTTGCCTCTTTCTAGAATTTGTGTGAGATTTTGTTTTCAATCATCATTGAATGAGCCATTTCTACAACTGTTCTATTTTTCCTTTCTACCACTCCATTCTGTTGAGGAGTCCGAACACTTGAAACTTGATGTTTAACACCATGCTTCTCAAGATAGGCTTCAAATTCATGTGAGGTAAACTCCTTGCCATTATCAATTCTAACACCTTGATCTTTTTGTCATGCTAATTTTGTGTTAATCTCAAGTACCTTTTGAAACAGCCAAGAGCTTCATTCTTGTGTTTAATGTGCATGATGCACATCATTCTAGTGAAGTCATCTACAAACAATATGAAATACTTTTCTCCATTTGTGCCCTTATGTCTCATTGGACCACAAATATCTGAATGAATTAGATCAAGTACT
The DNA here is from genome assembly GCA_027405835.1 of Asclepias syriaca. Lineage (NCBI taxonomy): Eukaryota > Viridiplantae > Streptophyta > Magnoliopsida > Gentianales > Apocynaceae > Asclepias > Asclepias syriaca. The sequence continues at coordinate 12,868,455 of CM049930.1, forward strand.
CCTTTTGAATTGTGCTCTTTCAAGTTGTGATAAATGTTGGCCATTTTTCCTTTCTGACATGTAGAGAAAATTGAATCTTTGTCTCTCTTTAGTTAAGGCAAATTTCTAACAACTTTGTTCTTCATAAGTTCTCTCATGCTTTTCTGATTGATGTGTCCCAATCTCTTGTACCACCGTGTATTTTCATCTGAACTAGACAACAAGCAAGTATTTTCTTTCTCATCAATGAGATACAAGTCCTTCGTGTTCCTTGTTCCTTTTGCAACAATCTCACCATTCTTGGAACTCTTCACAATGCAGCCTTGTGTAAATAATACTTCATGTCCACAATCACAAAGTTGACTCACACTCATCAAATTGTACTTGAGTCCATCAACAAATAAAACTTCTTTAGAACATAGCTTTTCACTTCCAAAAGTAGCTTCACCCAAGCCTTTAATCTTTAGACCACTTTTATCAGCAAATTTCACAAATCCTTTATCAACATCTTGTGTGTTCTTCAGAAGCTTTTTATCTCTTGTCATATGACAAGTGCAACCACTATCCATTCCCATGATGCTCCTTTTGTTTTGGTCTTCAAAGTAATGTCTACAACATTTTCTTGTTCAGTCATTTCCACTTTTCTGTACACTTTCTTTCCCTTAAAATATCCTCTCCTTTCTTGATTATTCAGATTGACTTGTCTTGGAATTTGGTTGGGCAGAATGGTCATGCATTCTACAACACAATGACCTATCAAGTTGCATCTTTCACACTCAATAACATTTTCATCCAAAGTTTGGAGACTGTTGTTCAAAGGATAAGAAAATGATGTAGCATATTTCATTCTTCTCATGTGTGGGCGAATCCTTCTTGTAGTAAAAGATCTTGAATCTTGTTTTACATGCTGAAAAAATTGATTTCCCCATCTTCCTCTGTTTCGATAATTATACCAAACCAATTACCAAACTGCCTCAAAAATAGATATGAACCAACCTGTGATCCGTTCTTGTTTCTACAAAGAATTGCTCGATGTCCATATTGACCACAACTGAAACAATACCCATTGAACCTCATAAAACTGCCATGTCTTCCAGACTGAAATTTAAGAGACTGATTTCCATTAATTTTCTGTTGTACCTCTCTATTCTCTTCCTTTGTAGTATTAGAATCACATATATCAAATGTTGGATGAATCACTTTTGTCTTCCCACTGTTTTAATCCATCAATGGTATGATGTTTTCTTCAAACCCCAAACCTTGTTTTCCCATTGAATGTGGCCTTTGCATTTCAATTCACTTCTTTAGCTTCATTGAAGACTCATTTCTAGCTTCATCATTTGACATATTAGAACTTTCTCTACAAGGTGAAACAAATGATGTTTCCGAAAATGTTTTAATTTTGTTCTTTGCTTTATGTTCAAGAGTTTCCACTTGTTTTGCTTTTGCAACCAATTCAGTGGCCATGTCATCATTGATCTTCACTTGTTCTTCAAGTTTGAAAGTTAGCTCTTCAACTTTCTCTAGCAAGATCTTGTTTTCTTGTTCAAGCATTTCTTTCTCTACATTGATCATAGATAGTATATCTTAAAATTTTTGTAAATTAGTAGCCCCACTTTGTAATTTACCAAGTTCTTGCTCAAGCTGATACACTTTCTCTTCAAGGACTATCTTCTCATCTTCAAATATCTCAGCAATAGATTGTATATATTTCATTGCAGCAGTGGCTCTTTTGGCTTTCTTTCTTTGATTGCTCAATTCATTAAGTGCACCTTCAAGTTCAAGTTTTAAGTTAATTCTACCTTCTATTTCTTCTTCAGATTGTTCTTCCTCACAAGTAGAATTAACTTTTACAACCATAAGATTTTCTTCATCTTCTGAATCATCAATGTTACTTGAATATGAATCACTTTCAGAATCTAAAATTTTCTTGTACTTCTTGCTCATGTAGTTTCTCTTTCTATAGGATGTATTTCCATTTGCCTTAGAGTAAGTTTTCTCCTTACTCCTCAAATTAAACCTCTTTTCAACTCTCTTAAAAGAATGATCATCATTTTAATCTTCAATTTTCTTAGGGCACTTAAATGCAAAGAGTCCTATGCCACCACAATTGAAACACTTCAAAGGTAGTTTTCCTTTGTATTTTCCTATTTTACTTTTAAAGATTCTTGAGATAAAAGCCATTGCTCTTTCAAACTCATCATCATCATCAACATCAGGTTCATTCTCTTTAATTTTAAGAGACTTCATAGTCTTGAAAGTAGCCTCTTTTGATGACCTGATTGTTTGTTCTCTTTTGCTATTTGTTCCCATTTCATATGCAATGAGAGTACGTTGTAGATCATCCATGGACACAAAATCAAGGTCTCTTTCTTCAATGGCTGAAACTTTAGCATCATATCTATCAGGAAGTGATCTCAAAATCTTGTAGAAATTGTTATGCCTAAGGAATGCACTGAGAGGGGGGGGGGGTGAATCAGTGCTTAACTCTTTTCAAAAATTCAACACACTTTTTTTGTAAATTTTAGCACCCCAACAAAGTTTAATACCAAATTTCAGCAACACAAGCAATTGTTTGTGTGTAATTCAACTATTGTGATCCATTTCTTGAGAGATGTCCTTTTAGTTCATATATCAATGTTAACACACACACTTGCATAAAAGTAAAGAGATAATCAATTTACGTGGTTCACCACCAACAAGGTAGGCTACATCCACGGTGATAGGGTTCACTACCCTTTCACTTCAACTTCACTAGTTACTTGTTTATCACAATGCTCTTCACTAGAGCTACAAAGAAGGCTCACTCCCTTACTCACACAATTACAATTTCTTAAGATAAAGAGTAGAATTACTTCCTACTCTACCCAATAGAAACGATGCCTTCCCTATCACTTAGGTTAGGCAAATACAAAACATACCCCAAATATATGACCAGAATTTAATGTCCAACATGATATTTCAAGTCAAGAGACCCATAGCTTCCTTACATAGTATAATACATCAAAGAAAAATGAGGAATGATATGTCACTTCCAAGTTGATGAATAAACTTTCTTTGATGTATTCTCCAAAACTGTTCTTCAAAAACTTAAAAAATGAGTGATAAGAATAGACCTTTTCTCCATGAAAGTAAGATTTGAGAGGATTGTTACGAGTATTTTTCTTAAATGTTTCTCTCAAAAATCTCTACTGCCCACAACCTGAATTTGTTTCACACTCACTTCTTGTTTCTAACGTGAATATGTGCATTCACATATTTGCATTCACACAAACCCTACAATCTTGACCATTGATGCTTTTAATGAAAGTTCAATCTCCACCCTTGATCTATATCATATATATATTTCAAAATACTCACACCATGACTACACCAAAATTACCATCATTAATCATGTATACCATTTCAGCCAAGTATTTCACTTGATCCATTCCATGTCATTAGTAAGAATGCCAATATATCACAAATGTATTAGGTTCCAACAATTACAATACAAGCATTAACCAAAAGGGCTCAAGTGTATTATTAATATATATATATATATAGATAGATATAGAGATATATGTGTGTGTGTAATTACATGCTATAGAAGAGTTCTATTTTTTTAGTAATATTATATATATCACAAATATCTTATATATATATATATATATATATATATATATATATATATATAATTATAAAAATCTGATAGCACAAAATATATGATATATTATTATATAACATTATATATAATATTAATAATACATACAATGATATAATAAATATAATTATAATCTTGATATACAAATAATATTAATATAAGAAAATAAAAAGTTTTTTTGCAAAAAAAAATAAAAAATAAAAGGTTGAAAACATTAAATAATAAGAAAGAAAGGAGGAAGAAAAAGACCTTAAGAGTTAACATAATAACAAGAATGCTATCAAAAAAAATGTAATTATATATATGATTAGTCGGAAATCGATTTGGCGCCACGTGTCGATGAAACAATGTTGTTTGATGATCTCTGCTAAATGCAACTGTCTAAGTGGACATTATGCTCGTGTTTCGATGAGAATTTCTACCTTGAGATATCTGCAAAATAGAAAAGTTCATACAGAGGATGATGAACCCTCCGATAATAAAGTCAAAATTTGGAATCTGACTGAGGAATATATGATTTAGCAGAGAATTTTTGAGTTATCTGGTCTTACCTTTTACCTTACTAGGGTGGTATTTATAGATGTAAATCACCCTATGAGATAGGCAAGTCAGGTGGTGAATTATGAAGAATCTAACCGTTACCAGATTTTGAAATATGCCACTGTTGTAGGGATATTCTATGAAATACTTTTCATGAATATGTTTAAGATAAACTGTTTGGCCGAAAATACCCTTTGAAGAATCTTCTAGAAGAAACTGGCAGACAAAAGACAGACAAAGTGGGTCGTATTAGATATGAAAACTTCGCTGTCTTGCAGTTCTATTGGGCTCCGTAGATAAAGATTCAAGCGAAGTGATAGGTCCGACTGTGCCAGGTGACACTTGCCATGTCAGCTTTTATTCTTTGTCAGCATAGGAACAATTAATATCTTTCAATATATGTAAGATATTATATATATATATATATATATTAGATAACACTAAAATATATCATTATTATAGACATAATTTGTGCCTTATTTCTTATTGATTGTATTGAATTTAAATATTTTTTACTTTAATTTAACTTGATTCTTGATATAAGTGTTTACATGAAGTTTTTAGGCAAAATTATACAAAAGATCAAGTTGAAGGTTGAACGGTAAAAATCGAAAAATTCAACACGTAGTGTCCTTAACAGCCTTCAAGATTATGTTCTTCACGCTCGTCAAGCTTGACGCTTGTCATGAATAAGATCTTGATGTTCGTCAAACTCCACACGACAGACTCTTGTTTTGTGAAATTTTATTTTTACTTCTATATAATTTATCTATAAATACTTGTAATTTTAAAGATTTATTCGAGTAATTATTTAGGCTTTAACAAAACACTATCATTCTCATTTATCAAATTTTTTTAATCAAATTTTATAGTGTTTTGTAACTAAATTAATATCTTGTCTCCACCATAAGAAAAGTTTGATCTAGGAGCATTTTGTTGTAGTTTTTGATTGATTTGTATCAGTGCAACTTTGAGTGGTTGGATTAATAATTGTCTCCACCATAAGAAGTTAGAGATCCAAGTCATTAAAGTTGTTGGTGAACAAATCTTACAAGATGTTCATTGCTAAGGAGTTGAAACCAAAATAATATAAATTAGTGTTATTTTCAATCGATTAACCTTAAATTCATCACAAATCAATCCATAAAGTACAGTTTAGCCGTAAAAACATGATATATTTTTGCATCATCAAATACCCTATTTAACAAATAAAACTATACGCTTACTATCTAAAAGGTTGAATTATAAACCATATTTATTATATAAAATTACACGTTTATTATCTAAAAGGTTCAACAATAACCTAAATTTATTAGATCTGTCACATGTTGCAAATAACCGAAATTAAAATTTGATCATTGAAAAATAAATATTTTCTCACTAGGTAATCGTAAAAAAAAATGGTGTGTATAAAAATATTATTAAATAATATTAAAGTATATGTCTCTCCTTTTAGAATTATAATTTGATTCTAATAAGAACTGTGATTAACCTACCTATAGATACAACCTTGCTGGTGAATTTTCGATATAATAAAATAATATATAAAAATTATATTGATGCACTCGTAAAAGATATATTGAATGGTTCTGGTATATCTTTTCAGTATATAATTGTTTATTATATATCACAACTATAAATAGATGAAGCAAGGTGTAGATATTCACGATTCTTTTTATCCTACAAGGAATTTGCAGATTCTCTGTTACACATATAGAGAGCAACTTTTAGCTAAAGAAAAGTGGTTGTGACACACTATTTAGAAGAAATTATGAATCACTTCAAGAAACAAGGAGAAGACAATAAATGGGAAAATGATGATGAGATATGCAAAGGACATATTCTAAACTTCATGAGTGATTCTTTGTTTGATGTGTACCATACAATAGCCACAACAAAAGAGTTATGAGAAAGATTAGAGATAAAATACATGACAAAAGATGCATGCAACAAGTAAGAAATTTATTGTTTCCCGTTTCAATAATTATAAAATGGTTGATGGAAGGTCTATTATGGAACAATTTTATGAATTAGAAAGGATTTTGAATCATTTTACACAACATAATATGCATATGGATGAGTCTATTGTAGCCATTTCCATAATTAAAAAACTACTCTCACCCTAAAAAGACTTTAAAAGAAATTTGAAGTATAAGAAAGACGAAATTACTCTTGATGCTTTTGCTGAAAATCTTCGTATTCGTATGCAGGATGACAATAAAGAGAGTAATGTCTCCAAAGTGCATATGGTGGAGGAAGGACAGTAAACTAAATCCTCAAACAAAAGGAAATTTCAAGACAAAGGTCACCCACAAAATAACAAAAAGAAAACTAAAGGCAAATGCTTCTTTTGTAAAAAAGGACATTTCAAATTTGAATGTAAACTTCTTAAAAAAGAAGAGAAGAAAAATTCATCAAATGCATCCAATAAAGATTTGGTGGCAATGATTTGTGAAATCAATAAGTTGGATGATGAATGTGTTGTTGGATCCGAATAATCCCACAAGATTGGACTCTCACCACTTAACTCTATATGAGTATGATATTGTCCGTTTTGACCCTAAGCTATCACAGTTTTGTTCTTGGGTAACTACCCAAAAGGTCTCATACTCATAGAGTTAGTAGAATTCTTATACGTTGGCCAACATTAAAACCCTAATATGTGCTTGGTGGGTTGACTACGGAGCTACACGACATGTGTGCAAAAATAAGAAAATTTTCAAGTCTATCAAAACCATTCATGACTATTTTGTACATGGGAAATTCATCCAAGGTTCCTGTGATAGTGCAGCTACCTTGGCTAGGGCATATAGTCAAGTTTATAATGAAAAGTCTAGACACATTGGTCTTAGATACAGTTATGTGAGAAATTTAGTTCTAAATGGTGTAATTATAGTTGACTTTGTAAGATTAAATCAAAATTTAGGAGATCCTTTTACTAAAAGATTGAATAGAGATTTTGTTATCAAAACCTCTAAAGGGATGTGAATCAAGTCCATAAATTAAGTCACCAATGATGGAACCTCAACTCAACTCATGATATGATATTATATCTTGAGTTCAATGAGTTAAAGTACATTATTAGAGTGATTGAAACACTACATTTAGTTGAATTTACATCCCAAACAAGGCTATAAAAGTGTTGTTTTTGTATAAATAGATAGAAGTTTGTAGCTTAAGTCATGTGTGTCATAGTTTGTGCTACTTATCACATTGAATAATTGGTTCAAAGCTTGTCTACCATATTATTCAGATTTGTTGTAATGAACTTTTACTCTGTATTGATTCAATCGCAAGATATCTATACTTGAACGGTTTTCAAATATTAAAAAAAAAAATAAAACACAATTATCTCATTCTATCTATTCCTGTAATTTCTTTGTTTCTCTAAATTCAAACTGACACACTATTAGAAGCAACTATCTTTAATTATTTTCTACATATCTCCTCCATTTATATTCCACAAACCTCAACTTCAGTATGAGAAAGAAGACCAAATAGAATCAAAGAGAATTTTAAAAGTTAGAGAAGAACTGTTTAGGCAACATCAACAACTATGATATGAGGTATATTGTCATAATGCACCTTTTTGTGAGTTTGCCACCAATTAATGTCAAATTCTTATTCACACGATTAATAATTTTTCTTTGTATATAAAGATAAAATATATTTGATTGGATCAAATATTGGAATTAGTCATTCTATTCAGATAATATGAAAATTTTGAGTTTTGGGAATGGATTAATTTTTTCAATTGACTGATGGATAGGGTATTAGATGTAATCATATTTAACTCTTTCTCCGTGATTCTTTTATATGGTTCTTTTGGGGTAGTTTTTTTACACATTCTTTCAAATACCCTTCTTTAATTACCCTCTCTCTAGCCCCTTTTAATTGAATGGAATTTTTATTAATGTGTCCATAAATTTTATGGAAATCTCAATCTCATGTAGGCAATATCTGTGGATTTAATAGGGTTGGATCCTTAACTCATAGAAGTTGTATTTCAGTGTATAACATTTTCAAACAAAACTCTTATTTAAAGTATGTGATTATTGTGTTTGGATTGATTCCTTATCTCAATTGTGCTAAATGTTTCATGAAAAACATTTTTCAAAGTATGATCAAGAATTTGGTCTCAATGTAGTGAATCATATTAACATTTTTTCTGATAAAATACTTGAGAAAGCTTTATAAAATATGACTTCATCATTTGTTATTATTTCTATTGTCGATTTATATCTATATATATTGAGTAATATGAATTATCCACCTGGCACAGTGGGTCTCCCCACTTTGCCTGGATTTCATCCACTAAGTCTGACAGGACCACTAGACGGCGAAGTATTCAAATGTGGGACAACTCACTTCGTGCGTCCCTTGGTCGACGGTTTCTGCTAGAAGATTCCTTAAAGGATATTTCAGACCAAATAACCTATTTTGAAGATATCCATAAAAGTATCTCACAGAATATCCCTATAATAGTGGGATATTTCAGAATCTGACAATTATCAGATTCTTCACCACCTACCTATTTCTTAGGGTCATTTATTCCTATAAATACCCCTCATGAAGGTGAAAAGGTAAGGTCAGATAACTCAACAAATTCTCTGCCAATTTCAGATATTCACTAGTCAGATTTCAGAATACTGACTTTACCATCGGAGGGTTCGTAAGAGGTCCCTCACCCTCTGTCTCGAACTTTTTTGTTCTGCAACTTCCACGCATCCACTTCGACATTCACACTTGGCAGAGTTCACCTGATGACGCCGCTTCATCAACATGTGGCGTCAAACTGATTTTCGAAGAATCAGTTTGGTTCCGTTACCGGGAAAGAGAAAACTCGAATCCATTAGTATGGAACATTTTGGTTTCCAACCCTAAAATTTTGGACATAAATATAAATAAAGTAGGTAACGTTTTTGGAACAATAATCAGCATCTCAAATCTTAATGAATTTGAAAGAAATTGTATTGAGAAGAAATCTATAGATTTTGCACGACTACATGTCGAATGCTCAAATTAACCAGTGAATTAACTTTTTCTATCTCTCTCTCCTCAGAACAGAGAATATCAGACAATCCGGCGAGCGTGGATATCAATTTGATACCACGGTTCCTACATCCCATCATGAAGCCCATCGAGCAGCGCACTCATCCATCCAGAGAAACCTCGCTTCCGCTCAGTCATCGAGCGCGTAGGACCCCAGGACATCTCTTGCGAAGTACCCGACCTACTCGAAAGATTGAACGAAAGGCGATTTAGCAACGTTGGATACGAAAGGGACTTCGACGACCTATGGAAGGAAGTTGAACATCTTCGAAAGGAGCACGACCTTTCAAGCGAATGGTTACAACTCTGAGCAGAATACCTCAGGCAGGGCTTAACACCCCCGACTTTTCCGGACGACGAAGGAGAACACTACAGAGCCTTGCCACAAAAGTCACCCACCATGGTGAGCAAACACACTAGGGGACGAAACACCCCTTCCAGGAGAACAACGTTTCGTTCGCCCAGCGAAGTTGGCGAAAGTCAACCGTCGGGCAAGCAACCAAATGAAAGAGGCCACTGTCACAGACTTCGCTCAAAGAGAAACAGACAAGAGCAAAGTCCGTATAGAACACACAGAGTTCAAGCCAAGAGGGATTGTTTGTCAGACACAGGCCCATTCACGAAGTGGATTCACTCCGCGATCCCGGACCAATGTTAAAAATTCCCCAGTTCGTCTTGTATTCTGGGCTGAGCAGGCCTCAAGAATACGTCTGTCGATTCAAGTACGCCATGGGATTGGTAACCAACGACGAGGCCGTTATGTGTAAGGCTTTCCCCAACACCTTATTCGATAAAGCCCTAACTTGGTTCGCTTCCCTAAAACCGGAACTATCAACTTGTGGCGGGACCTTGAGAAGTCATTCTTAGATAAGTTCAGCACTACCGGAAGGATACCTAAGACTAGAGGAGATCTCGCCAACATCAAGCAAAGGGAAGACGAGACTCTCCTCGCCTATCTAGAGAGTTTCAAAAGAACGTACGACGAGATTGAGGAGATTAGTCAAGACACAGCAATCACTTGTTTTGAGGGCGGATTCCGATCGAGGATGTTATTCACAGAGCTTCAACTTCGGAAGCCAGAAACCATTGGCAAAGTCTTCAGCGTAGCGCGCAAGGTTGCCTTAGCCGAAGAGAGTGCCCAGGATTCACAGAGTAAGAAGAAGAAGTATATGGAAGCCTCTCCTCAAGATCAAAGAGGAAAGAATAGAACGAGGAGAACCGAGTCATTCACTTCTTTGATAATCCCCAAGGAAAATCTTGTCACTGTTATCAAGGAGAAATATGGAGTACATGACCCCACGCCCATGCAAGCTCAAAACATACCCGCTAAAGACAAATCGAAGTATTGCGGTTTCCACCAGGATTATGGGTACACAACCAAAAATTGCATACAACTAAAGCGTATGGTCGAAAAATTAATACGGGAGGGACATATGAAAGAATATGTCATAGAGCAACCTAAGGAGAAAGCCGAAAGGGTAATTGAAGTTGTAACACCGCAATTTTCCTCCATTAAACAGATAAAGAGAAAAATCCATAACCTCAACAAGCTTATCCCGATGTCGCACATTCGAGAGACTATCACACGAGCCCATAACCTTCTTCGATCAAGACTTGGAGCTGAACGAGGAGGCCCGAATCACTCCCATTATCTTGGAGGTGGGCATAGCTATGCAAGGAATTGACAAGTGCCATGTAAGGAGAGTTTTGGTGGACACAGGCGCCACAAAAAATATACTCTACTTCAAATGCTTCAAAGACATGGGGATGATCGATAGCCATTTGAAGCCTAGCAACATGGTCTTGGAGGGCTTCACTGCTCACAAAATCGGAGTCAGAGGAACGGTTAAGGTCAAGGTGACTTTGGGGTCCAATACTCATACTCGCGAAGAGGAAGTTAAATTCTATGTCGTAGATGTTGACTCCCCCTATAATGCTATTCTAGGTACACCAGCACACTCCGCCTTCGAATTGGTCATATATACTTCGCACCAACAAGTATGATTTGCAACAAGGAACGGGATTGGGTGTGTCAAAAGCAGTCCCAAGAGTCTCCTAGCCCACATCAATAAATCTCGACAGCAATAGAGGGTTGTGTCATCTCCTACAATGGTCGGGTCGGTTTTAACAATCAAAGAAGCGGAGTCGGAGACAGCCTCAGTTAGAGCGGGTCACTCCACGGGTTGCATCAAACCAGAGTTAAGGGAACTTGATGAAGTCGTAATTCACCATGATTATCCCGATCAAAAGGTCCGGATAGGAAGCGAAATGCCATCATCCATGAAGAAGAAGATGACCCATTTTCTCTCTGGTCACCTCGACAATTTTGCTTGGTGCACCGAGGATATGCCTGGGATATAACCCGATATCACGGAGCACAGGCTCAACATCGACCCAACGTATAAACCCAATAAGCAAAAGCCCCAACAGTTCGGCGAAGACAAGGTCAAGGGATGCAGGTCGAGGTCCATAAATTATTAAAATCCAAGTTCATACGAGAGATAGACTATCCTTCATGGTTGGCCAATGTCGTAATGGTAAGGAAATCAAACCGGAATTGGAGAATGTGTGTAGATTACACAGATCTAAATAAAGCCTGCCCCAAGGATTGTTACCCACTGCCCCACATTGATACCATCGTAGATTCTACATCGGGGCACGAATTCCTCAGTTTTATGGACGCTTTCTCAAGATATCACTAAATCAGGATAAGGCCGCAGGACCAGATTCACACATCCTTCCGGGCGGCCGGAGCCACTTACTGCTATAATGTAATGTCGTTTGGACTGAAGAACGTCGAAGCAACATACCAGAGAATGATGAACAAGATCTTACAGCAGCAGATTGGGAGAAATGTAGAAACTTATGTGGACAACATGGTCATCAAAACCAAACGCGGATCCTCCCATTTGGAGAATCTAGAGGAGACATTCGCCACCTTGTCGAAGTACCGATTGATGCTCAATCTAGCAAAGTGCACATTCAGTGTTAAGTCCGGGAAGTTTTTAGGGTTCATGATGTCGGAACGAGGCATTGAAGACAACCCTCATAAGATCGAAGCGGTATTGGCACTGGCCGAACCCGCTGCGTCAAAGATATTCATAGGATGAAAGGGTGCATTGCCGCCTTGGGAAGATTTATATCAAAATCTTCAGAGAAGTGCATGCTATTCTTCAAGGCCCTAAAAATTTCTGGAATGACGTTCTAGGGAGTGAAGAATGCACAGAGGCGTGGAAAGATTTAAAGGATTACTTGGCGAAGTTGCCCTTGATGAGTGCGCCTGTATCAGGCGAAGTACTGTATGTGTACTTATCTATTCACAACAGGCGGTAGCATCGGTTTGGGTAAGAGACTCAAAATATAGGCAGCTACCGGTCTACTTTGTCAGCCGAATCTTGCGAGATGTCGAAGTACGATACTCATACATTGAGAAGTTATCATATGCACTCGTCATCAGTACGCGCAAGCTTTTTGCGTACCTCGAGTCACACACGGTCATCGTATACACCAATCACCCTTTAAAGTAGATTTTTCACAAGCTAGATCGGTCTGGAAGGATGCTTCGGTGGTCTATCAAACTATGCGGGTTTGACCTTAAGTTCGCATCACGAACAGCGATTAAGGCCCAAGCTCTATCAGATTTTTTGGCTTAATTTTCTTTCTAGGAGACACTTTCCTCCGAAGAAACGGTTCACATGCCTACAGAGGAGAATGTCTGGACAATGATGGTAGATGGAGTAGTTAACACAAAAGGAGTCCGAGTGGGCATTACGATGAAGTCTCTGTTGGGACAATACGAGGAAGTCCAAAGTATAAAACTCGGTTACCCCTTATCCAAAATCAAGCCGAGTACGAAGCCCTCATCATTGGCATGCAATGGGCTATGGACACCAGCATAGAATTCCTAAAAGTCTTCAGTGATTCCCAAGTCATCGTTGGACAGGTAAACCATGAATACGCGGAAAACTTAGACAACTTGAAGGAATATGCGGAAAAGGTTAACAGATTGGCCGCCTAATTCCGTCACTTCACGCTAGGAAAGGTGGATCGAAGTCACAATGAAGCGGCAGACAGACTGGCCAAGATCGCTTAGGGAGAATCTCCCAATGATTTGGGAATGACAATAGAGCTTCTCCCCACTCCAGAGCCTATCCTATCATTACAACAATCGATTGCTGATTCTCCTACATGGATCGATGTGTTTGTAAGTTTCATATCCTCGGATATTTTACCCGAGGACAAAAACGGGGCAAGATAAATTCAAAAATGTGCAGCTCAATATACAGTAGTCAACAACATTTTGTATCGGCATTCGTTCTCCAAACCTCTACTCCGTTGTATCCCACCCGATCTCACGCAAGCGGTTTTGAAAGAATTACATGAGGGGATATGCAGTGGACATCCAAGATCAAGACCTCTAGCGGAGAAAGTAATAAATCAGGATTTTTACTGGATGACGCTACGGAAAGATGCGGAGAGTTTTGTTAAGCATTGTAAGGTATGCCAAAATTTTAGTAAGATACCTCGTCTACCATCCACTCCTCAGACACCTGTACTCGCCGCATGGCCTTTTGACATGTGGGGAATTGACCTCATGGGCCAATTCCCCAAATCTAGAGGAAGCAAGTATTTGATCGTGGTCGTAGATTACTTCTCCAAATGGATAGAAGCGAAGTCACTAGCCGCCCTGATGCGTAAATTCTGATTGGTATGCTAAAAGACAGGATTTATTACCCTATATTGATTATGAATAATTAAGGACGATGATTTACTAATTGTCACTTTTAGCATTCATATTTGTCACTTAATCAATCAGAACCTAAGGCAGAGTACCTATCGTGTAACTAGTCTATTGGAAAGTACCAACGATTTTAATTTAAGAATTATCGTACTCCCAGGGATGTGGTAACGGCTTAGTAGCAACTATCCTTTTACCTTAACATTCATTTTAATATCTAGTTATTCAATCATTCATCAATATCTTTAATGAGTTGGTGATCCTTACTACACAAGACTCGAGTTCATTTAACATGCAAGAGTATTTTATAGACAAGTGTTCTAATGTATGTTCTATTGACCTATCTTTGAGTATTTTAGATATATCTTGGTCTAGAATGCAATTACATACTGTATCTTACTTGTGTACCACATCTGAGTTATCTGATAAGCAGCCCCATCGCCATTGACGACCCTACTCACGGTTCGAGCTAAAAGTATCCATGAAAGCCTGTGTCACTCAAGAAATCATGCCACTCGCCCTAACGCTGGCATAAACACGCGAACTCAGCTTCATTAGACTACTCTAACAAACATGGTGATCTATAGGTTATTTCATCTAATATGGCAGACCTTAATGCTTTTTTTCTTAAAAGTCCTAAATTAAGGTCTGTTATACTAAATAGGTTATGATTAGACCATGGTTAGGAATTGTCTATAACCGTTCATCTAATTTAAAAGAGCAAGTAGATATGCAGTCATAATGTTTAATTAAGTAGGTGACCTTTCTGGAAAAATGACAATAACTTCGACATGCAAAACATATATAACCTATCATCATAATTTGTATTCAAATAGATATTTAGACAAACACAATACAGAATATACATAGAGGATCTAGGGAACCACCACCATAAAGTATTCACCCTTTATCAGGTCTGCCGATGGAGTGACTACTTGTATATCTTGGATTGCTTGACCTGACTCTGCTTGGTAGAACCTTCAGAGAATGCTTCCTTAGCCTATTTGCAATTGCTTTACCTTACATCCTGGGCTTAAGCAAAGCTCTGTTGACTAGCACTTCGCTCACCTAATGCTCTCTTAGAATCTCCTAACGAAATCCCGGGTATTCTATGAATACTAAAGACTAACCCTATCTAGTCGAATTCTAAGATTCTGAGATAAACACTCAGAAAGCAAAGAAAACGAGACACTCTAGTATACTAAACTACTCATGTGATGCCTTGAAATCACCAAATGACTTGTATTGAGTGTAAAAATGTACACTTGAAGTCACTAGATGATTCAGATCGAGTGAAGAGGGATGATTTCAATTGAGGAAGGCATGGGGTATTTATAGTAGGGAAACTGAGCATTTTTCTCTGTGAAATTCGGTGTGGGTTCTGCCTGGGGGCTCAGGACACCCGTCCCGGTGCTTTGACCAGGTCGAGACACCCGTCCTGATCTTGGGACGCCCGCCCTGAACTGAAAAGTTCCGAAAATCACGTTTTTGCTTCAATATTTGCTATTTTCTTGCATATTTCACCTGAAACTTCCAAAATCACAAATACTGCAAAATTGTATTAATATCAATCAATTAAGAATGATTTATCTCTAATTTTGCTTTAATTTGTGGCTAAAAACATGCTAAAAAGTGATATGATTTATGCACACCATGCCCCTACGGAGGAAAATAGGCTTAATTTTTCCATGACTTTGTACTATGCAGGTATGGAGTACCGCGCGCTGTCGTAACCGATCATAGCACTCAGTTCTCTACTAAATTCACAGCAGAATGTACCCGCCTAGGAATCAAGCATTGGAAGTCATTTGTTGCGCACCCTCAAGGAAACAGACAGGTAGAAGCGGCAAAAAAATTGGTCCTCACAGCTTTAAAGAAAAATTTAGAAGGAAAGTCTAACAAATGGGTCAACAAACTCCCGACAACACTCTGGGCAGTCCGCACTTTGGCTAGGAGCCCCACAGGAGAAACGACATATGCTTTAGTGTTTGGATCAAAAGCTATATCTCCAGCCGAACTCGCACTTCCATCATACAGAGTTTCCACATACGGTGCAGATAGCAACAAACGACAACGATGCGTAGATCTGGACCTACCTGAGGAGAAAAGGATAGAAGCTCGACTTATGATAGAAGGTTTCAAGCAAAAAACCAAGCTGGCTGATAACTCTACGATAGTAGAGTTATTTGCACATATTTTTGCCTTCTTTCTAGCGTGATTTATAGAAATTGTCTCTTGATTTTGGGTGAAATACTCTAATTTGCACATTTTCCCTTTCTAAAGTTGATTTTACCAGTTTAATTCATTGGATAAAAATTTCATCTTTTATTTAAATTGAATTTTGACTTTCTTTGATTTTAATTGCAGCACTTTTGAAAGGAGTGGGATTTTTATGGGCCAATTGATCAAGGGTAGAAAAGGAATATGGCTAGTTGAAGTTGATAAAAGAAAAGAATTGACCAATTGAGAAATTAGTACGGGAGAAATTGGAAATCAATCAAATCTATTCAAGGGAAAAGGAATTTATGTTATATATATATATATATATATGCATGCAGACGGTCAATTGAACAAAAAGACAAAAGGGAAATTGACAAAAGAGAATGATGCGCTGGAACTGATACATACATACATATATATATATATATATATATATATATATATATATATATATATATATATATATATATATATACGTAGCAACCGACTGAAATACTGAAGATACCCCAATCGGTTGAAGCATGAGCCTCGCTGGTTTCAGGAGGAAAAGAAGACAAAAATGACATCATCAGTTTGTTATACAATTTATATATATAGATATACATATATATATATATATATATATCCAAGAATCATCCCAGCTGGCAGCATGAGTCATCAAGGAAACCGGCAGTTGTACAACTCTTGGGGCAGAAGCAGTGGAATTATTCTTAAAGAGAATGACAGTCATCCACTACAAACTGGTGAACAAAGGAGTTTTTGAAGCATCAAAGACCTGTATAAATAGGTAGGAAAGCAAAAGAAAAGGGAGAGAGGGAGAAGAGGATAAAAGATAGAAAGTGTCGTAAATATTGTATGTATTTAGAATCGGGTAGAGTTTAGAATAGATGCAGTGAGTAACCTGTTTTAGAGTGACTTAGAGCTAAGAATAGAGTGGAGAATACCTGAGAAGGCTGGGCGACATTGCTGAGGTCTTGCAAGCTGAGCAGAACCGAAGGCAGCAACATCCCGCAGAGGAGATGAAGGACAGCAGCAGCTTGATTAAACCCGATTTGGAGCAGAAGGGTGATCTCCGACCCGAGTAACCCTCTTTCCATTTCTTCAACTTGTCTACTATTTTATGTAATTATTCTTTGTAATGTGGAGAATATTTAGATGAATTCAAGGGTTGATTAAATACTGTTTTGGGATTGATATGTTTACTATGACCATAGGGACTTTTTTCCTATTACGTTGATCCTTTTATTTCATGATTCGTCTCAAATGAATATTCACTTATAACCTGAAGGTGTTGTAGTCTAGTCGAATATGAACATGTGGAACAAACTAATATGGATTATGATGATAAAAATGTTGAGTATTGTGTCTTGTTTTTCTTATTGATGCTTGTATGGGGCATGCTTAGTTTATTTATGTAATTACTTAAACGGATTAGGAATAACTTGCGGTTACGACTGTCCAAGTTATGTATCAAACTAGTATCTGGCTTTCTAACCGGAAGGGGTCTAGTTGACAAGATAATTACATGGCACTAGATTGAGACGCATGACCATGAGTTCAACATTGCAGGGAACACGACCAATTTCACTGACTAGTGTTGTTCTAGGTTCACGGTGCTTCGTACTCCATGAGACGATGTTATCAGGGACCTAGACTAATAGGCTAAGTAATCTGGGTAGAACCAGACCACTGTAGTATTAATTTGGAAACCGAAAGCATGCTTAGAATTTTTGGATTCACCACTGGTTTATATTTGCATCTTTGGCTTGATTTTCGTAGCAATGTATTACCTGTTGTATTCTTATGGTATTTTCAGTAGGCTGACTTGTAATTGTTAGTTAGCATTGCTGCGGCATTGGTGTTGCTGCAACATTTGTGTTGCTGTAGCATTACCATAGCAGTAGATAAATCTCCGAATCTCCTTTCATTATTCATCATTCTTTATTCTTTTAACCAAATGTAAAGCATGTTTGCATGTATAATTGGCACACGTAGTCCCTGTGGGATTGATAATCTTGTACTTAGGTACATATATTACTTGTTGACCGGTGTATACTTGCACTTGTTAAGATTGCGTTGATTTATTTTATTTTCTTATTGATACGCGAAAATCGTATCACCTTTTTAGCATGTTTTTATGTATGAATTTGGGTGAAATCGAGGGTAATTTGATCTTGATTGTTCATTATTCACTTAATTTCACAGTTTTTATGATTTTGGAAGTGTCAGGTGAAAAGTAGACGAAAACAGCAAATTTTGGGGCAAAAACGCAATTTTTGGAAATGTTAACCCGGTCAAAGGGTCGGGACAGGCGTCCCGACCAAGTCAAGGCACCTGGACGGGCGTCCAGGACCCGGGACGGGCGTCCCGAGCCGCCAGAAGCTGTCCCACATCGAATTTTTCAGAAATTTTCACTCCGGGAAGCTGCTATAAATACCCCAAGCCTCCAGCAGTTGAATTCATTCCTCTCCACTCGATCTGAGTCATTTAGTGGTGTCCAGTGTACAATTCTCTAGTACACAACTCACTCAGAGACTCGGATCTCAGTTTTCTTTCTTATTAGTGTTTTGTTTTAGTTTCTGAGAAATAGTCTCAGATCTTAGGTTTCTATAGATAGGTTCGTTTCTGGTATTCATAGAATACCCGGGATTTCGTTAGGAGATCCTAAGAGCGCTCTAGGCGTTCGAAGAGTCAGTCCACAGGGCTGGGCTTAAGTTGGGTATTAAGGTAAAGCCCAGTTACTAGGCTGAGGAAGCGTCCTCCGAAGGTCCTGGTAAGCAGAGTCAGGGCGAGCAATACGACATATACAGTAGTACGCTCCGTCGGCGAGACTACGTAAAGGGTGATTTCTTTATGGCATCAGTCCCCATGTCCCTCTCTTATATGTTGTTATTGTTTTGTTCTAAATACATATTATGAATACGAGATTACGATGTTTATGAATAGTTGTTTTATATGTTGACGTTATTATGTTTTTCCAGAAATAGCGACCTGCTAAATATTCACTATGTCTGCATGTTTAATGTGCTCTTTTAAACTAAAGTTAGGGTTATAGACAACTCCTAACCACAGTCTAATCATAACCTATTTAGTTTAACAGGCATCAATTAGTATTGGTGTCTGCCATGCTAGATAAAATAACCTGTTGAACACCTTGCACGTTACAGTAGTCTAGGGGAAGCCGAGCCGAGTCCGATTATGCCGGCGGCTAGGGCAAGCGGTATGATCCCCGAAGTGACATAGGGCTTTCATGGATGCCTTCGTCCCAAACCGTGAGTAGGGCCGTCATTAAGGTAGGGAGGTTTATTAGAAACCTCGGATGTGGTACGCCTTTAGACACAGAACATAGTTGCAATCCAGGCTAAGACATGTCTAAAATACTCGAATTTAGGTCAATCAACATATATGAACAGTATAACATAGAATCAGAACTCATCTATAAAACACTTCTAGGATTAATTAGACTTAAACCCAGTGGAGAATGATCACCCTCTCATCAAAGTTTGATGATGAGATTGCATAACTGGATCATAAGATAGGAGTTAGGATAAAAGGCTAGTTACTACTAAGTCGTTGCCACTTCCCTGGGAGTACGATATTTAACTTAATAAAATCGTAGATACTTTCCAACAGACTAGCTATACGATAGGTACTCTGCCTTAGGTTCTGGCTGATTAAGTGACACCATAGAGACTAAATGTGGCAATTAGTCAATCACAGTCCTTAATTATTCATAATCAACATAGGATAAAATAACACCTATTTAGCACGTCAACCGGAATCCTATCAGATTTTTGGCGCCGTTGCCGGGGAAATATAATGAATTTAGGATTATTGGCCACAATTCTAGAAACTTATGATAGGTAGCGGTAGTAACCTAGACTTTTGACTTACACTTATCTTATACTAGTTAGACAATCACTTTCCTAAATATAGGATTATCATAACTAATTAATTTTAGATAATATCTGGAATTAAGACACTTAGGATAATCAAATTTTAGAAAATTATTCTAAAACCATATTAAGGAAATTTACCTGCTTTCTAAATAAATCAAAATCCATAAAAAATTTTTCTTGCTTTGTTTCACTTCCTACTTTTGTTATTTGTTATTTCTAACCAGACTTTGCACTCAAAGATGAAGAGAACAAGAGCAGCTACTAATCAGGCAAGAAGACAGAAAACCCTGACACTCAGGACCGAAGAAGACAAAACCAGAGGGCCCCTCTAGGCCTGCACCAGAAGTACCACGAGGGACTCTTCCTTCACAACCAGTAGAAGTAAACTCAAGCCCTGATGCCAGTGAACTAGTGAGACGATTCCTGAACACCCGTGAGCATAGTCCCACGGAAGAAGATCCTTCTGAGGATACCTTCCCTCCTAGAGAAGTACCCCAGAGATCTCCAATTCACCCTCCTGCCCAGAGAGTTCCTCTAAATCCACCCCTACTGACCAAACCCAAAATTCACCAACCTCTCCTGCATACACCCCAACACCTAACGAGCGCACCCCTTCATCTGCGGGGAGTACTAACGGTTATTATTCAATATTGTCCGTGCAGATAGACACACTAACTCAAAGGGTCTATGAGATGGACCAAGGGATTGCCAGCAGACTGTGTCATTTAGACCAACTCAGTCTGAATATCACAACTAACGTAGACCGACTCAGAGCCACGGTCAATCTTCAGGAGAACCAAGGTGCACACTACTCCGAGAGATGGCTGATTTACGCAGTGAGCAGAACAGGCAGAGGGATGAGATGAGAACCATACGCATAGAAATGCGAAGCATTCGAACAGAACTACAGGAGATCAGAGATAGGATTCGTTAAAAAGGGAAGATTCTTTTACTTTCAACAAATAATTCGTTTGAACTGAAACTTGAATAATTGACCCTTATTTTTCTATTTTTTTTCAAACATTTTTAAAGGGTCCTTTATATTCAACAATTTTCTTCAGACATTTTATTTCGAATATCTAGGAAAAACAAGAGTTTTGAAAATACAGTTTATTTTCCACTAATTACATTGCACAAACTCAGTTTTGTTTTTCTGAAATTCTTGCTGAATTTAAGTTAGGATAAAATTAGGGTAGTCACAATTTTCGAAAAGAGACTGAGGAATTTTTGCATAGAGTTTTTAACAACTCCTGAATTTCATTGGATAAACATGAAGCCTTGTTAAGAATTATGATTATTTTTGGTATTTTGAGATTTTCAGGGAATTACGAAAAAAAAAATTTTTTCCTCCCCAGAATTGGCACGCGTCCCGATGCAACCCGGGACGGGCGTCCCGAAGGCCGCCCCTTCTATAAAAATTCAAATTTTTTCATTTTCTCTCAAATCTACAACCAAAAATTCTTCTCTCTAAAAACATTTCTCTCTAGCCTCTCTCTACAAATTTTTGGCAAACTCCTCAAAGTTTAAAAATTCGAATTTCCCTCCAAAATTTGAATTTTAAACTTCACCCAAAAATTCGAATTTCCCTCCAAAATTCGATTTTCCCGCCAAAAATTCAAAATCCGTCCCTAACCTAATTTCATCCTTCTAAATTCAAATTCACCTCCATAATTTGAGTTTAAACCTTTCTTTCCCACCTACACTCTCTCATACGTTTTAAATGGCTCCCAAACATGCTCGTACCACATCTACCATGACAGTTACCTCAATGACACATCCTTTTATGTTGTTTCCCTCCAGCACAGCATACCAAGAGAGATGCACAGGGTACATCGGGCGTACGATACTAACGGGTAGAACGCTGGATTGGGCAGCAGTACAGACACTGGGAGTAGAGCCGGAAGTCAGACGCATACTCGACGTGCCACCCTACAGTCGAGTATTCATCGTCACCGAGCCCACATACCTAGAGCTGGTATGTGAGTTCTATGCGTCTTTTACCTGCCACCAGGAGCAGATCACATTCCGTTTAGGAGGAATAGATCGATCGATGAGCATGGCCGAGTTCGGCATCGCCCTAGGCATCTGGCAGAGAGATGAGCTGGATACGCCTGCATACACCACGGCAGTTCGAGACTTCACGTCTGCAGACGTCTCCACTGCTTGGGCTCAGATCTGCATGACAGGTGTCCCATACCAGCATGGCTTTGCAAAAGCCACAGGTATTTATCCTACTCTTCGTTACCTGCATGCTATCATTGCACACACATTGTCAGGACGACTGACAGCGCCCAGAACTGTCACCCGGATGGAGACGTTCCTTCTAGCCAACATGCACATGGGATCTACAGTAGAGATGGCTAGACTCATAGCGGTCGTCATGCGAGGATTCGCTACAGACACTAGAAAACAGTGTCTGGGACTCAGACCATACATCACCAGGCTAGCCCGCTACCTGGAGTTGGACATAGAGGGCTCGGAGCTTACTCTGGTCGCCCCAACCACCATTCCCACAGACGTTACCATTCTACGGAACATGGGAATGGTTGTACGGGATGCGAATGGCCGCGACACCATCCACACGGAGCAGACAGGATAGGCATCGGCATCGGAAGCATTTCCAGCGCATATCCCTCCATCCGAGAAGTTCGTGCCACGTACTACCTTCGAACGACACATGTCGCAAGGATTGGCAAAACTATCGGCCCGATACAGTCGAGATATGGACAGGATTGACAGACGGCTGACGATGATGGAGGACAGGATTGACAGACGGTTGGCGATGATAGATGACAGGATCGCCATGAACACCAGCAGGATTGAGGAGATACATCAGCAGACTTCCCGAGTAACGAAAAACTTTGAGTTTGACTTAGCAGACTTAGGTCCACTGGACAACGATCCGCCGGGTTCTTAGTCTCTCTCTCCTTCTTTCCTTTTCTTTCTTTTTCTTTTGTTTTTGTTTTTGTTTTTCTTGTTCTATGTGTATAAACATGTCTGGGCTGTATGACGTATGAATCTATGTACAAATTTGATTTATATGACATACAGAATTGTTTGCATTATTTTATTTTATGTCTTACTTACCCATACGGAATCCTTTATTTTCTGTTTTACTTCTTATTTTCAAATAAGTGTGGGGTAATAGATATGCATGAACACTGAGGACAGTGCCAGACTTAAGTGTGGGGTAGCAGTGCACGGTGCACTGTAGCAGAGTGCAAAATTGTTTCGCATGATTTTACTTATTTTCACGTACTTTCACACCCTTTCAAAAAACAAATTTCAAAATTTTTCCGTCTTTCAGACATCTAAATGCAGTATGCTTGGTTAAACAATTGCTTATGTCTATGATATGTAGGTAGTATGTTATGGTTAGTAGGAGATAATTGATAGCTATCTTGGACTAATTGATTAGGAATAGGGAATTCCTGATAACTGAGCACAACTTTGTCTGGATTAGAGACCTCAACCAATTACCTGTTCGAGACTTAACTAGATAAAATTAGACCAGTTGTGGATATATTGGCAGTTAGGATGACTAGATGAGACTCTGAGCTAGAAGTGAAAAGAAATTAAAAGAAGTTAATCAAATAAGGGTAGTTTGCCAGCGGCCTTCGCTACTCGAGCACCACTCCTTCGGGGAATTTAAAGCCTGATGCCCTAAGGTCATGTAGATCTGGGAGTCATCGGAGTGGGACTCGCTACATGGGTAGTTGAAGTTGACGTGTTCTAAGCAGACTCAAAATACCCTGAATCTATAAAGAAAATAACTAAATGCTAAAACATTAAGAATCTGATCACCAAAGCTCAGAACTCAAAAAGTTGTCTGTTGTTAATATGTCTAGCGATAGGTCGAAGTGTTATCTGGTAGTAGTTAAGACAAGAGTACATTGTGTTGACTATCTGGTCTGGACTAGTACACACACTACACATCAGGAAGACCCTGTGACTAAGAAAAAAGGTCCAAACTAGTTGTTGATTTGTTTTCTGCCTGATCATAACAAGCTACTAGAGATACTTGAGACTTTGTCATAGCAACCTAACCAGACAGACCTGTATTAAGACTGGTCTGAAGAATTTTTGGAATAAAAACATGACTAGGAATTTAAGTAACTTCAGGTAAACTTTGCTTGAGGACAAGCAAAAAGCTAAGTGTGGGGTTATTTGATACGCGAAAATCGTATCACCTTTTTAGCATGTTTTTATGTATGAATTTGGGTGAAATCGAGGGTAATTTGATCTTGATTGTTCATTATTCACTTAATTTCACAGTTTTTATGATTTTGGAAGTGTCAGGTGAAAAGTAGACGAAAACAGCAAATTTTGGGGCAAAAACGCAATTTTTTAAAATGTTGACCCGGTCAAAGGGTTGGGACGGGCGTCCCGAAGCCGGGACGGGCGTCCCGACCAAGTCAAGGCACCTGGACGGGCGTCCAGGACCCGGGATGGGCGTCCCAACCCGGGATGGGCGTCCCAACCCGGGACGGGCGTCCCGAGCCGCCAGAAGTTGTCCCACATCGAATGTTTCAGAAATTTTCACTCCGGGAAGCTGCTATAAATACCCCGGGCCTCCAGCAGTTGAATTCATTCCTCTCCACTCGATCTGAGTCATTTAGTGGTGTCCAGTGTACAATTCTCTAGTACACAACTCACTCAGAGACTCGGATCTCAGTTTTCTTTCTTATTAGTGTTTTGTTTTAGTTTTTGAGAAATAGTCTCAGATCTTAGGTTTATATAGATAGGTTCGTTTCTGGTATTCATAGAATACCCAGGATTTCGTTAGGAGATCCTAAGAGGGCTCTACGCGTTCGAAGAGTCAGTCCACAAGGCTGGGCTTAAGCTGGGTATTAAGGTAAAGCCCAGTTACTAGGCTGAGGAAGCGTCCTCCGAAGGTCC
The DNA here is from genome assembly GCA_027405835.1 of Asclepias syriaca. Classification (NCBI taxonomy): domain Eukaryota; kingdom Viridiplantae; phylum Streptophyta; class Magnoliopsida; order Gentianales; family Apocynaceae; genus Asclepias; species Asclepias syriaca. The sequence goes on from CM049930.1 coordinate 12,893,425, forward strand.
TGGTAAGCAGAGTCAGGGCGAGCAATACGACATATACAACAGTACGCTCTGTCGGCGAGACTACGTAAAGGGTGATTTCTTTATGGCATCAGTCCCCATGTCCCTCTCTTATATGTTGTTATTGTTTTGTTCTAAATACATATTATGAATACGAGATTACGATGTTTATGAATAGTGTTTTTATGTTGACGTTATTATGTTTTCCGGAAATAGCCACCTGCTAAATATTCACTATGTCTGCATGTTTAATGTGCTCTTTTAAACTAAAGTTAGGGTTATAGACAACTCCTAACCACGGTCTAATCATAACCTGTTTAGTTTAACAGGCATCAATTAGTATTGGTGTCTGCCATGCTAGATAAAATAACCTGTTGAACACCTTGCACGTTACAGTAGTCTAGGGGAAGCCGAGCCGAGTCCGATTATGCCGGCGGCTAGGGCAAGCGGTATGATCCCCGAAGTGACATAGGGCTTTCATGGATGCCTTCGTCCCGAACCGTGAGTAGGGCCGTCATTAAGGTAGGGCGGTTTATTAGAAACCTCGGATGTGGTACGCCTTTAGACACAGAACATAGTTGCAATCCAGGCTAAGACATGTCTAAAATACTCGAATTTAGGTCAATCAACATATAGGAACAGTATAACATAGAATCAGAACTCATATATAAAACACTTCTAGGATTAATTAGACTTAAACCCAGTGGAGAATGAATCACCCTCTCATCAAAGTATTTGATGAAGATTGCATAACTGGATCATAAGATAGGAGTTAGGATAAAAGGCTAGTTACTACTAAGCCGTTGCCACTTCCCTGGGAGTACGATATTTAACTTAATAAAATCGTAGATACTTTCCAACAGACTAGCTATACGATAGGTACTCTGCCTTAGGTTCTGGCTGATTAAGTGACACCATAGAGACTAAATGTGACAATTAGTCAATCACAGTCCTTAATTATTCATAATCAACATAGGATAAAATAACACCTATTTAGCACGTCAACCGGAATCTCATCACTTATCTTTGCATAATTGTGACACACGCACACAACGCAAGACTGGGTTACGACAAATGCTTGGTAAGGAGACCATTGCACATTGGAGACTGGGTACTAAGAAAGATCGAGGGACCAGCCAGACAGATCAAGGCGAACAAGTTATCACCGAACTGGGAGGGCCAATATTTGATCAAGGACGAAGTACGCCAAGGGACTTTTCATCTTATAGATCAAGAAGGAAAGACACTACCCAACACATGGCACGCCAATCATTTGAAAAAATATTTTGTTTAAACATTTAGCAAGGTAAGCCTACCACTAATTCACTTCGTTGAGGTTAAATATAAAATGCATTAATCTCAGAGTTACTTGTTTTCAATAAAAGTGTACTTCGAGTTAATCTTGGAGTTACCTATTATCAATAAAAATTACTTCGAGTTAATCTTGGGTCCAATTTCGAGTAAATCACGAAACTCAAGAATTTCAAGTCAATCATGGAATTCATCCTTACCTCGATTTAATCTTAGAGTCTAGTTTCGAGTAAATCACGGAACTCATGAATTTCAAGTCAATCATGGAATTCATCCTTACCTCGATTTAATCTTAGAGTCTAGTTTCGAGTAAATCACGGAACTCATGAATTTCAAGTCAATCATGGAATTCATCCTTACTTCGAGTCAATCTCGGAGCTTAGTTTCGAGTAAATCACGGAACTCATGAATTTCAAGTCAATCATGGAATTCACCCTCACTTCGAATTAATCTTGGAGTTTAGTTTCGAGTAAATCACAGAACTCATGAATTTCAAGTCAATCATGGAATTCATCCTTACTTCGGTTTAATCTTGGAGTTTAGTGTCAAGTAAATCATGGAACTCATGAATTTCAAGTCAATCAATCATGGAATTCATTTTTACTTTGAGTTAATCTTGGAGTTCGGCTTCACGAACCTCATGAATTTCAAGTCAATCATGGAATTCATCCTTACTTCGAGTCAATATTGGAGTTCAGTTTCGAGTAAACTATCGAACTTATTAATTTCAAGTTAATCATGGAATTAATATTTTTACTTCGTTTTGGAATCCATTTTCAAGCAAGGCGGGAAAGTACTTCAATTAGGTGGATTCACGAAAGGTTTTTTTACACTTCAAAATATGTTTGGAACCTTTTTTGCGAAGACAAAACACTTGTAAAGACATGCGAATATGGAATGCAAAGAAACTAGAACAAAGTTACAAAAATAGATTTATATTAAAAAAAAAAGATCCTAATATATTACAGAGGAGCTTCGGCTGAAGGAGGGGCAGCTTCAACCGAAGTATCCCCCTCACCTATCAAGACTATCTCCTCCACTACCAAGGTAGGCCTATCATCCTCGGCGGCTAAGTCTGTGGAGCAAGGTCAACATTCTATGTAGGTTCCACTTGCATAGCTTCAGACTCCTCTAGTTGCCCCCTGAATTGATCGCACATTTCTGCCAAGTCAGGGTGTACTGGTGCTGGCGGAGTCCATTGCCTACCGCCATCTGATCAACAATAGCGATCTCCGCCAATTCACTATCCGTGAACGGGACGAAGTCACAGCCACTCATAAAGTCGGGGTTGGCATATGAACCTTCAAATACCCTGCACATTAATGCCTTATCTGAAATGAGGTGGTGGAACTGGCGAAGTATGTGTGCACATCCCCTTTCATAGAAACCACTGCATCTCGAGTAGAGTTCTTCCTTGAATGCTGGGGAACTTCGAAATATGTCCACCACCTTGGTAGTGTAATTTGCAGATTCGTAGTAGACAACCTTGGAGTATGATGCCTTACACCTAGACTCCGCATCCTTTAGCCACCGGTCGAAGTCGCGCAGTTGAGCCTTGAGATCCTCATTTACCTTTTGAAAAGACATCAGATCTGAGGACTATTTGTCCTTTTCAGCAACCACTAGGGCCACATTCTCCTCCGCAGTTCGAAGCTTATCTTCGGCGGAGTCGAGGGCTTTGCTCTTCGTTGACAGTAGAGCCTCTAAATTAGCACACTTCTTCTCTAGATTCAGCTGCATGACCAGTGAAGTGTTCGCTGAGGCAGCCATCATACCGAGGTGGCCAATATAAGCACCAACCTAAAGAAAATTACACGAAGAACGAAGTTAGAAATATGTTTCTAAAGAAAACATTGTGCTCCAATTAAAATTACATGTGATAAATGGGCTCTGATGTGCCCTATAGTGTCATCTACCCCTTTCGAAGCGTGACGGGGGTTTTGTTATAGATCCTGGTCCATCAACCTGTGCAGCACGGTCTTGCCAAAAAGTCTCCCCACCCAGGAGTTTGACAATTGCAGGTTGGATATGGGTGGGGAAGCCCGTTGAATCTCCTAGGCAAGACCTTCCAAGTCCCTCCTGGACTTTGGAAGTTTGAAACCATCCCTCGTCCAAGGAAAGGAAGAAGACCCCGAAGAGCCTTCTCCCCGAGAGGCACAAAGTGCCAAGCCTTGGGCCGTTGTTGGAGCCATGTCCCTCAACTCCGCAGAGTCGGCCAGCCTGATGCCTTGGGAAAGTCTTTTCCTTGGTAGCTCCAACTCGTTCCCGTCGCAGGCCCTCTTCGATGGGGCGACAGCCGGTTCTTTGCCTTTTGAGCTATCGGCCGGCCTTGGTGGTGGAGGAGTTCGGCATACTTGGACTTGAGGAGTTGTAGAAGGGGAAGCGGAACCCTCCGATGAACTACCAGCCGCGGCAGAAATTGAGGCGTGATCAACAACTCTTGCTGGAGTAGGACCTACCGTCCGGAAGGTAGAACTCCGAGCACGCCTCTCTGCTTCACTACGTTCGGCAAAATTCATTGGCATATCTGTCAAAAATAAAAAAAACAAGAAAAGCGAAGTTAGCCAACAAGATAAAGGTCGAAGTACGAATACTCAGTAAAATTCTTTTACAGCCTAATCTACCCTTTGCCACAAGATAGCCCGCACTCTCCAGATTAGTGCACTCCAGGCATTAGTCAAAAACTACTCTTCCCGGGTGCAATCTCCACACTGGGTATTCGTTGTTATCCTCTAAGCCCAACTCTCTCAGGCGGACGTCTATCGACTGTCCACCAATCCCGCGAGGGTAATGATATGCACAAATCATATCCCCTTTTTAGCATGTTTTTAGACACAAAATAGGGTAATATTTGAATGTATTTGATCTTAATTGAATCAAATTGACATAAAGTTGTGAAATTTGTGATTTTGGAAGTTTCAGGAGAAAATTGCATGAAAACAGCAAATTTTGGGGTAAAAATGTAATTTTTGGAAATGCTGAATTCGGGACGGGTGTCCCGAGCACCAAAAGTTGTCCCACATTGAACTTTTTGGAGAAATTCACTCTAGAAACCTGCTATAAATACCTCAGGCCTCCAATAGTTGAAATCAACCCTCTTCACTCAATCTGAGTCATTTAGTGACTTCAAGTATACATTTTTCCATAGTAGTCATTTAGTGATCTCAGGTGTATCACACAAGTAGTTTAGTATACGAGAGTTTCTCGTTTTCTTTGCTTTCTGAGAGTCTGTCTCAGAATCTTAGATTATGACTAGATAGGGTTCATTTTTTGTATCACGGAATACCGGGATTTTGTTAGGAGATCCTAAGAGAGAGATAGGGTGTGTGTTCTTAGTCAGATTAGGGAAATTTGCTTAAGCCCGGGATGTAAGGTAAAGCAATTGCTACTAGGTCTAAGAAGCGTTCTCCGAAGGCTCTGTCGAGCAGAGTAGGATCGAGCAATCAGAAGCATACAGGAGCTACAGTGCTGGCTGAACCTGCATAAAGTGGTGACTATTTTATGATATTGGGTCCCCTAGACGAGTTTCTATATGTTTATGAATTTTTTTATCTGGATATTGATTTGATACTGAATTTATATATCATACATGTTTTACAATTTTAGATGTTATCCCTTTTCCCGGTAAGATCATAGAGCTAGAATTATCATTATGAATGTTGAACTGTCGCGTCCTTTTAAATTAAACTAGGGTTATAGACAACTCTTAACCAAGGTCTGAATCATAACTGGTTTAGTTTAACAAACTGTAAAAGGTCTGCCAGATTAGGAAGAAATAATAAAACATATCACCATGTTTGTTAGAGTACCCTATTAAAGCTGAGTTTGTACGCTAAGCCAATCCTAGGGTTAAGTGGCATGATACCGAAGTGACATAGGGGACCGTTCATGGATACTTTAATCCGACAGATGAGAAGATCATCCCAATGTAGGGGTGAATACACCAGGTAACTCATATATGGTAAACAGATGGTTACATTTCATAATTACCTTAGAGATCAAGATATATCTAAAATGTTCGAAGATAAGGTCAAACAAATTGTAATAACTGAGCTTAAATTAATGAATGCATGTCTACTCTTGAATGCTATTTGCTTGTAATGTGTGTTGGGATCACCAATCAATCCAAAGTATTGATTATCGATTGACTGATTAGATAAATAAGAATGAATGTTAGGATTAAGGGATAGTTGCTACTAAACCTTTACCAGTTCCCTGGGAGTACGATATTAATAAATTAAATTTGTAGATACTTTCCAAGAACCAGCTACACGATAGGTACTCTGTCTTAGGTTCTGATTGATTAAGTGACAACAATTAATGCTAAAGTGACACTTAGTGAGACTTAGTCCTTAATTACTCATAATCAATATAGGTAAATAAATCCTATCTTTTAGCATACCAATCGGAACGTATCAGATTTTTGGCGCCGTTGCCGGGGACATATCATAAAATTTTAGGATTCCTGATCAAAATTCTAGAAGGTTATGATAGGTAACAGTAGTAATCTATACCTTAATAAACACTCATTCTTATTTGAATTAGTCAATCACTTTCCTGCAATATAGGGTTAGCTTTAAATAATTAATTTTAGAAATTATCTAAGACTAAGAAATTTAGGTTAATCAAATTTTAGAAAATAATTCTAAAACTATACTAAGGAAATCAAATTTAAAAACAAAATATAAAAATAAAAAACTTTTAAAAACAAAATAATTTCTTTTTCTTTTATAAAATCTATTTTCTGAAAAATATTGTTTTCCAGAAAATACAAAATAAAATATTTTACGTGTTTACAGTTTTTACTTTTCTACTTATTGTTAATTTTTCAAATTTTTTTCTCTTCTTTTATTTCCCTGAATTATTCTCTTTGAATTGTTTTAACTCCACTAACTTTTTGCTCAAACTATCCAGTCTTGAGAGAAGACTCTTTGGAATTGGAGAAAACTGATCTTAGTTCTTCTAATTACAAAATTGGCTTTGACAATTTCTCTGAGATAGGTACTCATGAGATGAATAAAGAGCAAACATGATTTGAAGATCCACCAGACTTGGAGCTAAAGGAATTGCCAACTCATCTGTGTTACGACTTCCTAGACACTGAACAAAAGCTTCCCATTATTCTTGCAGTAGACCTGACTGCAGAACAAAAGAAGTCAATACTGGACATACTTAGAAGGTATAAAAGAGCCTTTGCATACAAAATTGTGGATATACCAGGTATAAATCCTAGTTTTTGTTCGCATAAGATTCTTTTAGAAAATGAGTATAAGCCTTGTGTGCAACCTCAAAGGAGGTTGTTTGGATTATGTAATGCACCGGCTACATTTCAGCGTTGCATGACCTCTATTTTTTATAACATGTTAGGAGAGTTTATGGAAGTATTTATGGATGATTTCTCAGTGTTTGGTGACTCATTTGTTATATGTTTGAATAACCTGGAATCCATGCTTAAACGTTGTATAAAATCTAATTTGGTTCTAAATTGGGAGAAATGTCATTTCATGGTTAAAGAAGGAAATGTTTTAGGACATAATGTTTTGCAGAGAGGTATGGAGGTAGATAAAGCTAAAATTGAAGTGATCTCAAAACTACCTCCACCCAAATATGTAAGATATGTGAGAAGTTTCTTAGGTCATGCTGGCTTTTATAGGCATTTCATAAAAGATTTTTCATTAATAGCCAGACATTTGACAAACTTATTGAGTAAAGATGTTCCTTTCATTTTTGATGAGAAATGCATGAAATCATTTAATAAACTTAAGGAACTGTTAACTACTGCACCTATTATGACATCACTTGATTGGAGTTTGCCCTTCGAATTGATGTGTGACGCTAGTGATTATGCATAGGAGTTGTTTTAGGACAAAGACATGATAAGAAATTTCATGTAATTTACTATGCTAGTAAAACCTTAACTGATGCTCAAGAGAATTACACAACTACTGAAAAGGAATTACTAGCTATAGTATATACTTTTGATAAATTTAGTTCTTATCTAGTCTTGTCTAAAACAATAGTTTACACTGATCATTCTGCTTTGAAATACCTGTTCAATAAAACTGATGCAAAACCAAGATTGATTAGATGGGTTTTATTGCTACAGAAATTTGATATAGAAATAAGAGATAAGAAAGGGGCTGAAAATTTAGCCGCGGATCATCTGTCTAGATTAGAAAACCCTGGATTAGGAGCAATAGATGAAACAGTAATATCAGATAAATTTTCGAATGAGAACTTATTTGCATTATCTGCTATCTCTTCACCTCCGTGGTTTGCTGACATTGCTAATTATTTAGTTGCTCAATCTCTCCCGAGTAATATGGATAAGCAACAAAGAAAGAAATTCTTTGCTGAATTGAAAAATTACTACTGGGAAGATCCTTTTCTATTTCGAATTTGTAAAGATCAAATTATCAGAAGGTGTTGCTAGTATATTCGACGATTGGTCGAAGTATTATCTGGTAAGAGTTAAGAGAAGACTATATTGTGTTGACAATCTAGTCTAAATTAGTACACACACTACACATCAGGAAGACCTCGTGACTAAGAGTAGACTTCAATCGAGTTATTAAGTTGTTGCATCTGCATGACCATGATAATCTGCCAAACATTTGAGACCTTTTTATAGCAACTTGATCAGTCAGGCCTGTTTTGTGAATCATCTAACTCAGTGATAAATTTTGGCTAAAAACATTGCTAGGACATTTGAGTGATTGCACCTATGATTTAGAATGTCAATAATTTCATATAGACTTTGCTTGAGGACAAGCAAAAAGCTAAGTGTGGGGTTATTTGATATGCACAAATCATATCCCCTTTTTAGCATGTTTTTAGACAAAAAATAGGGCAATATTTGAATGTATATTATCTTAATTGAATCAAATTGACATAAAATTGTGAAAATTGTGATTTTGGAAGTTTCAAGAGCAAATTGCATGAAAACAATAAATTTTGGGGCAAAAATGCAATTTTTGGAAATGCTGAATTCGGGACGGCCGTCTCGACCCAGTCAAAGCACTGGGACGGCCGTCCCAAGCTCGGGATGGGCGTCCCGAGCACTAGAAGTTGTCCCATATCGAAATTTTTGGAGAAATTCACTCTAGAAACCTGCTATAAATACCTCAGGCCTCCAATAGTTGAAATCATCCATCTTCACTCAATCTGAGTCATTTAGTGACTTCAAGTATACATTTTTCCATAGTATACAAGTCATTCAGTGATCTCAGGTGTATCACATAAGTAGTTTAGTATACGAGAGTTCTCGTTTTCTTTGTTTTCTGAGAGTCTGTCTTAGAATCTTAGATTACGACTAGATAGGGTTCGTTTTTTGTATCACAGAATACCGGGATTTCGTTAGGAGATCCTAAGAGATAGATAGGGCAATTTACTTAAGCCCGGGAGGTAAGGTAAAGCAATTGCTACTAGGTCTAAGAAGCGTTCTTCGAAAGCTCTACCGAGCAGAGTAGGATCGAGCAATCAGAAGCATACAGGAGCTGCAACGCCGGCTGGACCTACATAAAGTGGTGACTATTTTATGATATTGGGTCCCCTAGACGAGTTTCTATATGTTTATGAATTGTTTTATCTGGATATTGATTTGATACTGAATTTATATATCATACATGTTTTACAATTTTAGATGTTATCCATTTTCCCAGGAAGATCATAGAGCTAGAATTATCATTATGAATGTTGAACTGTCGTGTCCTTTTAAATTAAACTAGGGTTATAGACAACTCCTAACCAAGGTCTGAATCATAACCGGATTAGTTTAACAGACTGTAAAAGGTCTGCCAGATTAGGAAGAAATAACAAAACATATCACCATGTTTGTTAGAGTACCCTAATAAAGTTGAGTTTGTACGCTAGGCCAATCCTAGGGTTAAGTGGCCTGATACCGAAGTGACATAGGGGACCGTTCATGGATACTTTAATCTGACAGATGAGAAGGATCATCCCAAGGTAGGGGTGAATACACCAGGTAACTCATATGGTAAACAGATGGTTACATTTCATAATTGTCTTAGAGATTAAGATATATCTAAAATGTTCGAAGATAAGGTCAAACAAATTGTAATAACTGAGCTTAAATTGATGAATGCATGTCTACTCTTGAATGCTATTTGCTTGTAATGTGTGATTGGGATCACCAATCAATCCAAATTATTGATTATCGATTGACTGATTAGATAAATAAGAATGAATGTTAGGATTAAGGGATAGTTGCTACTAAGTCGTTACCAGTTCCCTGGGAGTACGATATTAATAAATTAAAATCGTAGATACTTTCCAAGAACTAGGTACTCTGCCTTAGGTTCTGATTGATTAAGTGACAACAATTAATGCTAAAGTGACAATTAGTGAGACTCAATCCTTAATTACTCATAATCAATATAGGTAAATAAATCCTATATTTTAGCATACCAATCGGAACGCATCAGGTAACGACTCTCATTAACAATAAGTTCACTAGTAAGGAAGACCTTGGTTTGGGTTCGGGGGTTGTCACCTAATTCGCTCCAGACGTAGTCTAAAAATTTCCTATCGGAATCAGAGTACTGAGTATTCTTTCTCACGGGCAGCCAAGTGCGGAGTGACTTACACTTCGGGTAAAAAGGGAAGCCCAATCTGGACTCCACGTAGACCTAGCGCTCTCGCCACTGACTGACTTTATTGGGAGGAGGTTCAAAAAGGGTAACCCTACTTGGGCTTGGTCTTGGTCTAAGAGACAAGGTAAGGTTGTTCATCCGAAGAACGGTAAAAAAGGTCCTCAGGATTAAGTCCGAAATTTCTATTCCTATTCTCCAACACAAAATGGTTAATGCAATGAAGTACCGAACTCCGTTAGGATGAACATGAGCAGGTTGACACTTCACTAAATTCAAAAAATCACAAAATGCGGGATCTAAAGGTAAGGCAAGACTAGAAACGAAGTGATCAAAGGGAATATGGATGTAAGCGTCAGCCATGACCCTGCATGACTTCACTGAAAAAAGCTTAAACCTATTTCGATCAACCTCTAATGATAGCACAGGAAGTTCGAGACTAATGGTGTTGGTTTTCAAGGCGAAGTCTCTCGATAATTATCTCTTGGTGGTTGGGAGATCTTCGGAGCTATCAGAATCAAAGTCCTCCCCATGGAGGGCCTTAACAGTAGCTAGGTTTCTAGTTGGGGGTGCGACTACAGGAACGGTGGAGTCCTCGAAAGCGTCACCTGTCGAAGTCTGAACAGTTGGCACCTGAATAGTCCCATTGTCTATTTCCAGGCCGATTGGAGGGTTTTGTCCATGATCGGCGCTTGAACTTTCATCACTCGAGCTACTACTACTCTCATCGCTCGAAGTGCTGGGATTCAAGGTAGCTGGTCTCATCTCTCTCTCTCTCTCTCTATATATATATATAGATTATATATTATATATATATATGTATGTATATGTATGTATCTGTGTCTGCTGAGGATATGGATAGTTGTTATGGAGAGATTTAGAGAGAGAAAGGAAGAAAGGGATGATCTTGATTGAGATGATGAATGAGATGAGACGAGGGAAGGTGCTGAAAAAGCAACAGTAAGAGAGAGAAAGAGAAAGATTCAATTTTTTTTTTTTGCTTCTTTTTTCTTCCTTAGGTTTTTTCTAATGTGTTGCAGTTGTTGCTAGTACCTTGTTTTTAGGCTTTGGCCCTCTGATGGCTGCTTTGATGGTGATGCCCTTTTTTCCCACCCCCACTTCGCCTGGATTTCATCCACTAAGCCCGACAGGACCACTAGACAGCGAAGTATTCAGAGGTGGGACAACTCACTTCGCGCGTCCCTTGGTCGACGGTTTCTGCTAGAAGATTCCTTAAAGGATATTTCTGACCAAGTAACCTATTTTGAAGATATCCATAAAAGTATCTTACAGAATATCCCTATAACAGTGGGATATTTCAGAATCTGACAACTATCATATTCTTCACCACCTACTTATTTCTTAGGGTCATTTATTCCTATAAATACCCCCTCATGAAGGTGAAAAGGTAAGGCCAGATAACTCAGCAAATTCTCTGCCAATTTCAGATATTCACTAGTCAGATTTCAGAATACTGACTTTACCATCAAAGGGTTCGTCAGAGGTCCCTCACCCTCTGTCTCGAACTTTTCTGTTCTGCAGCTTCCACGCATCCACTTCAACATTCACACTTGACAGACTTTTCTGTTCTGCAGCTTCCACGCATCCACTTCGACATTCACACTTGGCAGAGTTCACCTGACAACGACGCTTCATCAACACGTGACGTCAAACCGATTTTGACAAATCAATATATGCACCAAGAGTCTTGATTGTTTTGAATACAATATGAATACTAAAACGTGGGATACCTTCACAAATGATCCAATTTCAATAGATTTGCTTTTATTCTTCAGCTTCAAAGTTTGGTGTGTAGGATCCCAAGTTTAATCATTTTTTGGCCTTTTCAAGATTTGCTTTTTCTGTGCATAATTGAGTGCTTCGTACCTACAAAAGAGTATTGATTTTCTCCTATTATACTTATCGAGTTGTGAGTCTTTTGTGCCTAAAAAAAGTATTGATTTTCTCCAATTTTACTTATGAGTATTAACTTTCTCAGATCTAAAAGTTCTCAAATTTTGATTTTAAGAAGCTGTTAGCAATTTAAAATTTAATTTTAAAATTTGATTTTAAAAATTTCCTGACTCGTTATGCACCAATTTAAATTTGATTTTAAAAGTTCCTAGCAATTTAAAATTTAATTTTAAGAGTTTTCTCTCGAATAGCAAATTTAATGATTGTGTTTGATGGTTGCATATCAGCTTCAGTTACTTCAGTTAAAAGTGTTGGGGTGACAAATCCCGATCTACTTCCCGTACTCTTGATCTTGATGAAGATGGTTATAGCAGTTGATTACCCTATTGGTAGTTGGTTTCTGAAACCAGATTCAACACTGAAAAATGAGTCCACCGTTTTTAAAGGACATGCCAACATAGTATCTGAACCCGATCAAGCCAAATTAATCCCTTACGGGAAAGATCCCAAATTCTAAATAATTTATGTAATAAAACTCATACCTTAAATAATTTATGTAATAAACTCTGACCTTATTTAAGGGATGAGTGCTCATTATCAACTCACTCACACTTTAGTATACAATCACTCTAATTTGTTTGTTTATTGACAAGTTTGCCATAAGAAATTTTAAGCAAAATATCACTTGAGTCTACCACGTGGTATTGGAAATATTAACATTTATTCTTTAAAGCAACAATTTCACGTTTAGCAAAACCATTTTTTACATAAAATCTATCACTTCCGTTTCCTTTCTCTTAGTCAACTTCCAACACAATTTTACCAGGCGTATGACCCTTTCTATCCTTATCTTCATGGGCCTCTTTAACTTTTGTAATTGGAAATGTTTTCTCCACGGGTAATTTAAATTTTCCTACCTCAGTTAGCTTGCGGATTTCTTCTAAACCTTCAGCATCAGCCCTCATGTATGTCCACCAGTATTCTGCACAATAACTTCACAAATCATTGACAAATATAAAATTGTATGAATGGACAGCTGAAATCTGTAAACTGAATAACTACAATAGCCTACTTTCATCTGCAAAATGAGAAACACCAACTTTTTGCTGTAGAACCAAGCAGTCAGACATTTTAGAAACTTAATATTCATATTATGATTCTCCAGATTCATCGATAAAGTGCTCAAGAAGATTAAAACATAAATTATTATATTCTAGATACAAAAACTTAGCACATAAAGCTATTTCCAACATACTAATCCATCTTATATCCAGAAAATGGTCATGATTTTACTTAATATGTAAACTTTAAAGTATGATTATGCAACTTCATTTGGATTTAGGTTAAATGGTGCGAAAAAATGTACCTATTCCATGGGAAAATCGATACTGTATTTGCTTCTTAAGTAAAATTGCTGTTGCCATAGGAAGCCCAATACTCAAACCATATCTATCTGTCAAGGATGCAGCTTCGCCCTACAGAAATTATTGCAAACAACTTTACATTATTGCAAACAACTTTACATTATTATATGCAATCTAGAGACAGAAATAAGAGTTCTTCAGTGAGGAATGAATAAAAACACGCCAGAATATTTCTTCAGCACCTGCAGTGTCATATAGTGACCACCCTTCTTTAAAAGATTGATACTAAATCTTTCTGTTTCAGGCAAACCAATAGTATCTAGGATAGCATCAAACTGTCCTTTAATTGCCACTTCAAGATCCTGAAAAATAGGAGATGCATAAACCAGCAAATGATTATTCAATTCACTCCGCATGATGAAAAAGAGTAAATCAATGATATGCAGGAGAAGTCAGATACGAGTCACATAACAAAATAAAGATAGTATTAACGACCGTCATCATCACCTCTGTAATATAATCAACAGCCTGCTCAGCACCAGCTGCCAAAGCACGCTCTATACTTTCACTTCCACACGTAGTTGACACTTGGCAGCCAGCAGCCACTGCAATCTGAATTGCAGAGAGACCAACTGCCCCACCTCCACCTAGCACTAATACCCTCTGCCTATAAAAGTTTGCTTAAGAAAGTCAATATATTTAAACACTCATTTTAGAAACCCAAAAAATAAAAAATCTTACATTACAATTTTGAGAGATAAGAATGCATATATATAATTTTAAATTTGAACATTTAATTTACAAATAAAATTAACGCACTTAAGATTGTACTTCATAAGTAAATAAAGAAGTTCAGAATAATTAACTGAAGGGCTTCTGCTGGTTGCTTTTTCTTATACTGCTTTTAAGTTGGTGCATATTAACTAATTTATGTACTTAGAAACACTTGATGCTCCTTTTATTAACACACAGGATTTTTCAACTAAAACTGAAATATTTGCCAAAAGCTGCAAGGAATTATCCTGCTTATCTGTAGTTGTCCTAAGAGACAAATCATGACTTCTACCATCTATAATCGGACATCACTCTTTTAAATTGTGAGAAAAATCCAGTAGTTCCGAGTCTCAAGAGTATTAACAATTCATAGCATACAAATGATAACATATTAACAACCTCTATGATATAACAAAAGTTGATAGTTAAATAAAGACATACCCTTCCACTATTCTAGCAGTGCTCTTGAGTGCACGCCAAGCTGTCATTGAAGCAAAAGGGATTGCACTTGCTTCCTGCACAACATGGAGGATGCAAGAAATATGCTATAATAATTAACATCATGATTGATCCACACAAGCTTTCAGGAAAGTCACATAAGACATAAAGAGGTAATAATATTAGATTAACAAGGATCTGATGATGGACATTCAGAGCTGAAAGCCAGTGGTAAAGAAATGGATCAGTTTACTCTTTCTAGCAAAATTCCTAGAACTTAAAAAGGGACAGAAAGGCTTAAAACAATATTGGTCAGCAGTGTAAAAGTTCTGTCCCATCCTTAAAGACATACCGCATGTGAAATAGACTCAGGTTTTGGCGCAAGTTCATCTTCTGGAAGAATAGCATAGTCAGTGTAAGTACCCCTCACAGCAGTAGGATGCAGCGCACCAAACACTTGCTGTCCAACCTTGAGCGAGCGCACAGACCTTCCAACAGCCGCAACTTCACCGCTCACATCACGGCCCAAAATTAAAGGCAAAAGTGGCTCATATATTGAGCGGCCATAGCCTGATCGCATCTGGAAAACAAGATCTTTTTGAAAACTTAAAATGTAATTTTCTTAGATGACTCTGTCTATATATATCTACACGCGCACCGACTCCTAGAACATGCTTCGGCATTTAAATTGAAGAAAAAAGAATTACAGCAAAATACAATCAAAATAAGGAGGAATCAACTCACTCTAGTATCAAGGGGATTAATAGAGACAGCGCGAGCACGAACAAGAACTTCATTTGGCTTCAAATCAGGAACATTGACATTGTCACGGAGTTCCAAAACATCAGGTCCGCCGAATCGCGGCAACAGCACTGCTCTGCAGCTAGTAACTATATTTCTACAATTCTTAAAATCATAACCACTCCCAGATGATCCATTCTTTAACATTCCATTTCTACATAACCGCAAACGCATCTTCAGTAACAATTATCCTCCTCCAAAAGCCAAAAATCAAAAACTCAAATCTGAAACGGTTATTAATTTCAATTACAGCGAAGAATCCTTTAAGTATGAATCGGGCATTAAATTCCAGAGTAATTCTAGAAGCAAGAGTTTTGCTTCTGTTTTTCGGTTTTAAGTTTTCTAAAAGAAGGCTAGGCACCAGTTTGGCAAGAGAAAGAGAGAGAGAAAGAGAAACCGAGAGAGAGTAGAGAGAGAGAGAGAGGACAGGAGGACGTGTAGAGTTTATTATCCGCAGAAGAGAAATTGGGGAATTGTGGTCTTTGCAGACATCACGTATTGTGGACTTTCCTTTCTCACTCAAAAAATTGGGCTTCCTCGCTCCTCATTTAACAGAATTCAATTTCTTTCATTAGAAGCTCCGTGAATACGAACCAAGCTACTATTGTCTCCTGCCATTAAGTTAATTTTGGTTAGTTTTGGGACAGAAGTTTAAAACTAATTTTAATTTTAAAGTCCCAAATGTATTGAAGGGTGCCAAAACTAACTGTTTCTAAAAATTATTATTATTATTTAAATAACCCTTCCAAATCCAACCATTTTCTGAACATGAAAAAGCCCATTTTTCTATTAAAAAAAAAAGACCTATTCAAATATAGCCTTAATCTCTAACAACTGATGGTAAGATAATACAAAGCTAGCATGTTAAATACCAATTTCAGCTAAAAAATATGTTGGCGAAGATTTCATCTGCCATTATCCCAACTGCATTCTTTCACCAGTCTCCTCTTCCGAGACTGCACTTGTATCAATTCCACTTGCTATAGCAACATTTGAAGATTGAGCATTCGCAATTTCCACATTGTCTGCAGAACTAAACTCCGAAACTTCATCCATTGAAACATTATCTTCAGTTACCGGAGGAACATCAGGATCCCCAGCAGTAGTAGCGCCTGGAACACTGGAGTTACCAGAAAAAGGAGCTTCGACAGTCAAGGCTATAGAAACGCAGGAATTAACAATGGGAGCTTCAGCATTTGAGGCTTTATCAACCTGAGCATCAGCACTAGAAGCTGTAGGAGAAGTGGAATGAGTAACAGGAGCTTCAGTACCAGAAGCCATAGGAGAACCCGAATGAGTAAAATGAGCTTCAGTGTCAGAGGCCATAGGAGAACTGGAATTAGCAACCAGAGGTTCAGCACTTGAGGCTGAAGGAGCACTGGAATCAGTAACTGGAACTTCAGCACCTGAAGCTATAGGGACACTAGAATTGGCAATAGGCTCTTCAGCATTTGAGGCTGTAGGGATGCTGGAATTAACGACCAGAGCATCAGCACTAGAAGATGTAGGAGCACTGGAATTAGTAACAGGACCTTTTGTATCAGAGGCTATAAGAGAACTGGAAACATCAACCAGAGGTTCTGTACTCGAGGCTGAAGGAGCACTGGAATCAGTAACTGGAGCTTCAGCACCTGAGGCTGTAGGAACACTGCAATTGGCAATGGGCTCTTCAGCATTTGAGGCTGTAGGGATGCTGGAATTAACAACTAGAGCATCAGCACTGGAAGCTGTAGGAGCACTGGAATTAGTAACAGGACCTGTAGTATTAGAGGCTATAAGAGAACTGGAATCATCAACCAGAGGTTCTGTACTCGAGGCTGAAGGAGCACTGGAATCAGTAACTGGAGCTTCAGCACCTGAGGCTGTAGGAACACTGAAATTGGCAATGGGCTCTTCAGCATTTGAGGCTGTAGGGATGCTGGAATTAACAACTAGAGCATCAGCACTGGAAGCTGTAGGAGGAGCACTGGAATTAGTAACAGGACCTTCAGTATCAGAGGCTGCAGGAGAACTCAAATTAGCAACCAGAGGTTCAGTGCTTGAGGCCAGCGGAGCACTGGAATTAGTAACAGGGCCTTCAGTATCAGAGGCTGCAGGAGAACTCGAATTAGCAACCAGAGGTTCAGTGCTTGAGGCCGGAGGAGCACTGGAATCAGCAACTGGAGTTTCTGCACCTGAGGCTGTGGGAATACTGGAATTGGCAATGAGTTCTTCAGCATTTGAGGGTGTAGGGCCACTGGGATAAGCAGCAAGTGCCACAGCTGGGGCCATGGGAACACTGGGAGTTTCAGTAGGAGCCAGAGTGGGGACTACAGGGGTGCTAGAGCTGATATCAGACATGGTACTTGGGGTTATGGCAATACTGGAATTAGCCAGAGCAATAATTGGGACAGTAGAAGCACCAGAATTAACCAAAGGTGCCGGAGATTCAGATCCAGAAACATTAGCATCAGCAGCAGGAGCAGTAGTTGGGACTGGAGGAGCACTGGAATTAGCAACAGTAGAAGCTACTACATCAATATTGGAAGGAATAGGAACCACAACAGTAGCAGCAGGAGCTGTAGTTGGGACTGGAGGAGCACTGGAATTAGCAACAGGAGAAGCTACTACATCAATACTGGAAGAAGTAGGAACCACAACAGTAGCAGCAGGAGCTGTAATTGGCACTGGAGGAACACTGGAATTAGCAACAGGAGAAGCCACTATATCAATATTGGAAGGAATAGGAACCACAACAGTAGCAGCAGGAGCTGTAGTTGAGACCATACGAGCACTGGAATTAGCATCAGGAGAAGTAGATGGGGATACATGAATATTTGAAGCAACAGTATTCACAACAGTAGCAGTAGGAACCATAGTTGGGACTATAAGAGAACTAGAATTAGCAGCCGAAGTAGCTGGGGCTACATGAATATTGGAAGCAATAGCATCCACAACAGTAGCCTCAGGAAGTGCTGCAGTAGGGGCTATGGGAACACTGGAATTAGGAGCAGAAGGTGAAACTGGATCCGTAGAAACACTGGAATCAGCAACAGGAGGTCCAGCTCTAGTTTCATGAAAATTGGAAGCAGTAGGAGCCGCAACAGTAGCCCCAGTGATATTAGAATTACCAACAGCCACAGTTGGGGCTACAGGAACATCTGAAGCAACAGGAGCCATAGTTGTAGTTCCAAGATCACCAGAATAAGCAATAGGAGCTGCAATTGGTGTTACAGGTACACTGGAAGCAACAGCAGCAGAAATATTTGTCTCAGGAGCTCTAGGATTAGGATCCAGAGCCAGAGTGGGAGCTACAGACACGATAGAATGATGACTAGGAATTGTCCCAGAAGCTACAAGTTCACTACAATGAGGAGTAGGAGCAACATATGTAGTTACAGAAATATTTGCAGGAGATATAGGAACAGGACTGGGACCAGAATCTACTGGCACCTCTGCATTTGCAGGCTTTGGTACTGTTTCAGCATGACCATCAACCTTCGGTTTTTTAGTAACTTCAGCTGCAGGATATGCCTTTACATTGTTGCTCTTTTGTTCAAGACCAGTTTTATTTTGCTTCACATCTGTACAGTCAGCATGAAGTTGCTGCATCCTGTAATCAGTTTCTGGCCGACGGCAGACCTTCCTCAGTGGAACAATTTCCTAGCAAAGGGACATTACCAAGAGATCAGGAATGAACCAAATCATGTAAATTATTAAAATAAAATAAAAAAATTGAGAACAACTAATATGAACCAAAAAGGGAAATCAGTTATTCTAATCTGCATTTCCAGGATAAGTAAAAGAAAGAAACTTGTTTAAATTGAACGTGTTTTACAAAAACAAGCTCCAATGACACGTAAGTTTATTATATTATGTATACTTAGATGCATCAATTGCTTTCAAAGCAAGTTTCCAATGATATAAAGCCAGTTGATCCAGACTATAAAACCTGTAAATGATTCATCCTTGAATTGACATTTGTTTTTTTTTTTTAATGAAAGCCATTTTTAGGTCCATATATACTATTCTAGCCTTTATTTTATTTTTATTTTTCAATTTTATCCAGGCAAGACTAGTATCTCATCTGCAGTACATGGTGAGAGGACAAACAAACAGAGCATGAAAAAAGGGTTGAGTTTATAGATACCCCCACAAAGGAATTGAAAAAACAAAAAGAGAACAAAATCCCAAAGTAACTATAGGAGTAGAAAACAATTCCCAGAATCAAGAAGTTGTACAACTATATAAAGCACACGACAACATCAAATGCCTTCAATCATGACAGAAAAATGTAGACCCAGAAAATTTCATAGGAAACGAGACCTAAGATATACCTCAGACTGATCGTGATCATAACGAACCAAAAATCTGCAACGACAACCTCTCACATCATGCCTCCGCCTCTGTGCATCAAGAACATGTGCATCAAAGTAGAGAGCCTGTTCTTTCCCTTCCTGAAAGTTTATGAAGAAATTATGATCAGGATAAAAACCTAACTAGCCCAGACACAGTTAGACATTTAATAATACTTTTCATTGTTCTGAAGAATATAAGCAAACCTGAAAGCAGAGTATTAAATCTCCTGGTAGAACTGCTACACATTCAGATGATTCACAAGGCAGAGAACGTTGCCTGACATGTTTTCGAACATTGACCCATTCATCCTCTTCTGCTCCAAAACCAGCAAAACGAACCATAACTTCCTGAGTTGGATCAAATAAATGTTGAAAAACAAAATCAAAATCGTAGATATAACCTTCATGAAAAACTGGACTTGATAAAACTATAACTTTAAATATACTTTGATTCAATTGATTTTCTAAAATATAGCCATAAACTAAAATTTAATCATTAAAGTAAGAAATAAAACCAACAATAATATATAAATATTGTTATCCAATACTGGTGCATTCCATTTCATATCATAAATAAAATCTAGTATAATGAATTTTCTAAGAATAGTGATTCTCAAACATCACTTACGGATCAATTTAAAATATTATCATTCCCAAAATATCAGATTTATCTATGAATTAGGAAAAATCCAAAATAACACTCTATTCACTGACTTAAAGTAGATAGCATGATATGGAGTTAATGCCACAGTTAAGCCTACCCAATAACTTAATGAATTGCATCCAAGTTCAATTTCACAACCAATAATGCTGTACAACGACTGATGAAACTATCTAATGCCTATAGTGTGAGAAAATGTTGCAAGAAATACATTTATTTAAGGGGATCTTTTTTGAAAACTTCATAATTATACAATAAGGCAAACCGTTGAAAAATACAAATACAGTGAACGGCATGCAAGCAGGCTGGATGCCCCAACCAATTTTCTCATGGAGGTATAAGAAAGATAATTAGTTTCAGAAATTACCGGATCATTAGCCTCCAATGACCTGTGTGATAAGAAGGTAGCTACATCATACCTGAAGCAGGGGACTTTGTTACTTATTCGTGAGTATCCAAATGAAAACTATGTTTTCAAATAAGTTAGACTAAATGAAGAGCAGTAAAAATAAAGCTACTAACCAAGCACCATCTCTTGCAGATTTGGCTTCAAACTCCATCTGTGAATTATCAGTACCATTTCTACCAGAACTTTGAACTGTAAATATATCAAGGACATATTAAAAAAAGAATAGAGATACCCCTATAGAAAATAACAAAAAGGATACAGGTCTAAGATTTTGAAGAATAAGTGCAGGGTACGTCAACATCTTTCCAAAATGAGCCAGCGGAAAAGAGAAAAACTTTCACATACCATTTGAATAAGATAAGTCCCTAAATACTGCATCAAATCCCAGTATGATTTTTGGGAAAAAGCAACTAAAAGTATTCAATAAAGCCTTTATTAATGCATACACACATATCTAGATGGTGGCTCACAAATATGTAATCATTTTTGTTAAATTCTTCATAAAAATGAAATGGAGTTAGCATGGACTAACTTATTTAGGCCAATTAAGAGTAAGAGAGAATGCAGTGGACAACTTTGAAGTAGAAATCTTATATAAGAACTCAAAGAAGCATGAAATTATGACTTAAAAATGAAAAAAAAAATAAAAATTATCTGCAAAATAATCTTACCTGTAGAAGTAGGAATAGGTTGAGGAACTTGAGACACATTTCTCGTGTTAGCTGAATCAAAATTAAATAAATCTAAGGGTCAGAATATCCTAGAGAAATAAGAATAGTAACATGCATAAGAAGTATTCCTGAGCAAAATAGCTTCAGACAACTTTCAATCAAAGAGAATACTTGACCTGCAGGGACAGAGGGAATTTGAGGAGGTTGAGACACATTTCTTACAGCAGCTGAATCATGCTGAGGCATAGGAGAAACATTCAATTTCATTGGAGGCTTCGCTGATTTCGCTCTAAGAGCATAGCGCCTATTTTGAAACCAATTCCACACCTGCAGTGGATGGTGATATTTTAGGAAAGATTACCATATATATATATGTATATATATATATTCACATCTGACAAAGAAAAGGGGAATGTTTACTTGTTTCATTTGCACAGCAGGCCTTCCAGATCTTTCAGCTGAATTGCTGAAGAAATAGAATGAATCAAAAGTCAAGTTTCTTTATTTTATTTTTAATATTCAAGAAAGCTGAAGAAGTTCCAAAATTTTTCAATTAACCGTATACCTGAACTTATCAGCAAGAGCTACTAGAATCTCCCGCTGAGGTACAAGACAATTATGTGCTTGTAAGATCCCTTCCATTTCCGCAACCTATGCCATAATCCAGGAAAAACATTATTAGAACAAAAAGATAGAGGGGTTATTATTATAAAATGCTAGAAATTAAATCTTCAAGAATGAAAAAAAAAATCCCAATCTTAGCCATCAGAATATTTGAACCTCATCATGTCTCCAAATTTTTAGCCATAGGAAACAGATGAGATACTTCAGCATAAACTGAATTTCAATGCACAATTTCAACACTAAAATAGATATATTTAAAGTTAGAGATATGCAATAGTTGTTCTTTCTTATTTAGCATGCATCCATACCCACAAGAAAGAAAATAAAAAGAAAAAGAAAAGGATAGAGAATTTACTCAACTCTAAAAAAAATTCATAGGCAAACCAATAAAAACAAATTCACAAATAGACAGAAAATATCAAAATTAATAGAAAAGTAAAACTAAACTAAACCACAAAATACATACTTAAAAACCCTATTCAACACAAAACATGCTGTTTATTATTAACTACAAACGAAAAAAGCATCAACTCATGAAATTTGAATCCCAACTGCTTAACTTTCAATAATTACAAACATAAAGAGCAGGATGCAAGCCAAATTAAAGGAAACAATAGGCATTTGCGAACTATTACAGAAAGGATAGAGAGGAAAAAAAAACCTCGTTAGGGTTGAAACGGAAGGAGGGACCTCCATTGCTGGGAGGTCTTCCCATGGCGTTCTTCTCCGTGCCGTTTCAATTGAATTTGATTTCTCGCGGAAACAGAGTAAATAATGAAGAAAAAAGGAGGGAGAAATCCAAAAAAATCAAAATTAAAAATTAAAATTAAAAATATTGTCGGAGAGCTCTAATAATACGGTTGAGGGGAATTGGCCGATAAATTGAGGTAGGTGTTGTTATGTGGATCCTGGGGTATTTAAGAATTTTCAATTAGCAGTCAGTTAACATTCGGGTAATCGGATCATTCGTTTTTTCGTTCAGTTCTGGAGAACACGTGTCCTTTGAATGAAACAAAAAAAAAAAACAATTACGAGTTTGAAAACACTTAAATTTTTTCAAAATCTAAATTTATCAAAAAAAAAATTTAATATATGCCAACTTTTAAAACATCTCACAAACTCCAACTTTTAAAATGTCTCACAAACTATTTCTTAATTCATTAACCGTTACGTGAAATATTTTCTATTAAATCCCTTTTAATTTTTTATAAGAATATTTTTGTTTATTATTTAAAAAAATTAAATAAAAAATAAAAATAAACATAAAAATAAACTGTAACTCTAATTATTTATCAAATTCTTATTGTTCCTCTTCCATCTAGAAGGATATACAATAGTACAGCAGTAGCCACGATCGGAGTGGCGACAACAGAAACGGCGACGACCGGCAGCACCAGCAAGAGTGGTGCTTCCACCTAGAAGGATATACAACAGGACAACAACAACCGGGAGTACCGGCAGCCGTAGCAACAGTGGTGGCAACGAAAGCAATAATAGTGGCCAACGCACAAACAACCCATTAACAAACACCATTTTATTTTTCTGCAACACTATTTACAGTTCCTAAAATCTTCAACTTTCTTATAAATATTTTAATTCATTATTTTTGTGATCAAATATCAGGGTCAAATAAAATTCGCCCAAATTGAAGCTTTCTTCCACCGTAACAAATCCATCCAAAAAAAATAAAATAAATTGACAAGATTTTTCCTCCTCAACGGGTCGGACAAACTTCACCCAAATCAAAGCTTCCCTACGGCATCGTCAACAAATTCGCAAAAAAAAAATAATAATAATACTTAATAGCATAGACAAAAGTTTTTATCAACTGGGTTAAATAAAATTGACTTAAATTAATCATAAATATAAAAAAATCATAAAAATTACAATAATTTTAAAATTATCACTAAAAATTTTAAAATGTTATAAATATTTAATCATATAAATTGATAAAATGAGAAGTATAATAAATTATAAAGTTATAAAAGTTAAACCACATAAGAAGAGGAAAATAATATTTAAAAAATTAATAATAATTTAAAAGTTAAACAAAATTATAGAAATATCATCTTGAAAAGAATAAAAAAAAATCAAAAGATAGTAAACATTAAAAGTTCAACAAAAATTACATATTCGTGTGATAAAAAAAGTTGTAATCTTTTATATATATATATATACACACACACTAGTAATACAATCCGCCAAGGAATGCTTATATTTCAAATTTTAAGTATTATAAACAATATTTTATAAAATAATATATATATATATATATATATATATATATATATATAAGTATAAGAAAAATAAAGAAAATTGTTCTAATTTTTATATTAAAATTAAAATCAAACGTAGACTATAAAAAAACTCTATAGAAATATGGATTAAAAATATATATTATATATATAATAGAAAAAAGGGGGAAATTTTAAAATTATATAAAACAGAAAAACGAATGTAAAAAAAAGTCATTTAAATTAAATAAAAATCATGATTTTTTTTAAAAAAAATTTATCACATTCATGAGAAAAAGAAAAAAAAAAGACAGAATGATTTCAAAAGAATAAAATAAATACATGTATATCTATAACAAAGAAATTTTTTTTTTTATAAAGCAAAATTATTTTATAACTTAAGAAAAAACCAATCCCGTTTGGAGTATGGTTGAGACTTGTGGTAGAATACTAGCTTCTTAAATTACATTTGTAGTTACATTATGAATTTACTATTAGGAAAATTTTCTTCTCTTAAAATGTGGGAGTTTTTTCTCTGAAGAAAATCTTCTTGAGATATTCTATTAGGGTGTGATTTTTTTTATTTACCGGCCGATATTTTAGGAAAGCATTTTGTGACAATTTTTTTTATTTTGAGCGATTTTCTTGACAGTTTTGGATAGGTTACTAACGATTTTGTCCAGTTTTGGTGCTGCTGGTTCATTGGCGGTGGTCTTCAATACGGTTTCTGCTCTAACTTTATGGCGACCAGCTTGATTTTTCTCTATTTTTTCGATAGACGAAAGCATACTGAAGCGTCTCTATAATGTGGCTTTGAATGATAGAGAGAAGGGTTATATCCCTATTGAAGAGGATGATATTACAAAAAGGATACATGAGGATGATTTGAGTGTGTTGATACATATCCATGGTGGGAGGAATATTAACTTTGATGGCTTTAAGACAGCCATGGGCAGATCATGGTTGTGCAGCTCGTTTTCCATACAACGATTTGACGAGGTATTCTATCAGGTATTTCTTGGAGCCCGAGAAACTATGGATTTTGGTTTAAATAATGGACCATTGCACTTTGAAAATTCTTTAGTGTTAGTCCGCCCTAGAGTTGCAGGTAATTGTTCGAGAGCACGGTGTCTCACAAAAGAATATTTCTAGTTCATCCTAACTGGGTTACCTCGCTATTGTTACATGTGGGAGGTTGGTGTCAAGCTTTGCTCCATGCTGGATATGTGTATAGAATTGCAGCTGTGAGAAGATAAAACCCTAGGCACCAAGTTGTTTGCTTTCGCGCCTTGATTGATTTATCTAAGCCTTTGCAATATTTGTTGGGTATTGCCACACCTGATGGCACTATGCTTGCGGGACTGATGAAGTATGAACGCATCCCGAACTTCTATTTTTGTTGTGGAATGATTAATCACAGATATAGGGTTTGCAATGAATTACCTTCAGGGGATATTGATGTTAATAAACAGGGTGGAGTGGATACTTCAATACCTATATCGACTAAGGAGGGTGTGAGTGATTCTTGGACGCTTCTCATTCGAATACTTTGCTCCGTCATCATTCTTGGACGCTTCTCAAACTAATTGGACAGGATCGTACTGCTCCCTTGTGTACTATGGGTGATTATAATGAATTGCTTTATGCTACTGAAACAACTAGTAGGCTTGGTCAATCTAGTCAAAAGATGCAAATGTTTAGGGAGGCTTTGGAAGCATGCGACCTTCAGAAAATTTATATGCGGAAAGGACAATTTACTTGGTGGAATCGTAGGAAAGGAGCACAATCAGTACGTTCTAAGTTGGATAGGTGTTTTGGAAATTCATCTTTTATCAGGTTACATTCGGCATGTTGTGTAGATACTATCCCAACAGTTTCTTCAGATCATCATTCTTTGCTTTTATTGTTGAATGGGTTGGATGTCGGAATTGTTCACCGGCAACAGCGACCAGGAAGAATTGAGCCATGGTGGTTAGTGGATCAAGATTGTTGTGAATTGATAAAAGAACAATGGTCTGGGGTTGTTGGAGGTGGGGTTCGGGGTTTGAGTTGTGGACTAGAAGATTTGAAATTACAAATGAAGGGCTAGAGGTTTAAAAAATATGGTGTGCTTCCTAAAGAGATTAAAAAAATAAAACAGCGTATTCTCTTTTTGGAAGGTAAAATTGGTGAAGAAGAGAAAATTATTAAGCTGAATATTGGATTGCAGAGATTACTTGAAGTGGAGGATGCATATTGGAAGCAACGTTCTAGATCAAATTGGTTTGCTAATGGTGATAGGATTTGATATGCATAAATCATATCACATTTTTAGCATGTTTTTAGGCATGATTTAGGGTGAAATTGAGGGTGAATCGGTCTTAATTGTTTATTATTAACTCAATTTCACAGTTTTTATGATTTTGGAAGTGTCACGTGAAAAGTAGAAGAAATTGCAATTTTCGGGGCAAAAATGCAATTTTTCAGAAGTTCGGAAGTCGGGGAGGGCGTCCTGACCTGGTCAACAGACCGGGACGGGCGTCCCAATCCAGGACGGGCGTCCCGAGCTACAGTTCCAAGTCCCACATTGAATTTTTGATGAAAAATCACTCCAGGAAGCTGCTATAAATACCCCAGGCCTTCTTCAGTTGAAATCATCCCTCTCCACTTGATCTGAGTCATTTAGTGACTTCAAGTGTAAACTTTTCTCGAGTACATAAGTCACTGAGAGACTCGGGCTCAGTATAAGTTTTCTTTCTTTCTAGTTAGTGTTTCGTTTTCTTAGTTTCTGAGAATTAGTCTCAGAACTTAGGCTTCGATAGATAGGTTCGTTTCTGGTATTCATAGAATACCCGGGATTTCGTTAGGAGATCCTAAGAGGGCTCTAGGCGTTCGAAGAGTCAGTCCACAGGGCTGGGCTTAAGCTGGGTATTAAGGTAAAGCCCAGTTACTAGGCTGAGGAAGCGTCCTCCTAAGGTTCTGGCGAGCAGAGTCGGGTCAAGAAGTACGACATATACAAGCAGTTGCTCCATCGGCGAGACTAAGTAAAGGGTGTTTTCTTTATGGCATCAGTCCCCCTGCCCTTCTCTTTATATGTTTGTATTGTGATTGTCCAAATACTAATTATGTTTACGAGATTATGATTTTTATGAGTATTTGTTTTATATGTTGAAGTTCTTATGATTTTCCGGAAATAGCCACCTACTTAATATTCACTATGTCTGCATGTCTACTGTGTTCTTTTAAACTAAAATTAAGGTTATAGACAATTCCTAACCACGGTCTATTCATAACCTGTTTAGTTTAACAGGCATCAATTAGTATTGGTGTCTGCCATATTAGATAAAATAACCTGCAGAACACCATGTTTGTTAGAGTAGTCTAAGTAGAGGCTGAGTTGAGCGTTTATGCCGGTGGTTAGGGGCGAGCGGCATGATCCCCGAAGGGACATAGGGCTTTCATGGCTGTCTTTAGCTCGAATCGTGAGTAGGGCCGTTAACCTTAACGATGGGGCGGTTTATCAGAGATCTCGGATGTGGTACACCTTTAGACTTAGAACATAGTTGCAATCCAGGCTAAGATGCATCTAAAATACTCGAAGATAGGTCAATCAACATGTAGGAACAGTATAACATAGAATCAGGACGTTATCTATAAAACACTTTTAGGCTTAATTAGACTTAAACCTAGTGGAGAATGGATCACCATCTCATCAAAGTTATTGATGAAGATTGCATAACTGAATCATAAGATAAGAGTAGGATAAAAGGCTAGTTACTACTAAGCCGTTACCACTTCCTTGGGAGTACGATATTTAACTTAGTAAAATCGTAGATACTTTCCAACAGACTAGCTACACGATAGGTACTCTGCCTTAGGTTCTGACTGATTAAGTGACACTATAAAGACTAAACGTGATAATTAGTCAATCTCAGTCCTTAATTACTCATAATAAACATAGGGTAAATCAACACCTATTTAGCATATCAGTCGGGAAGCCATCAGGAATACTTCCTATTTTCATCATCACGCTAGTTATAGGCGAAGAGTGAATAAAATTGTAAAAATTCGTAATTCTCATGGTGAATGGGAGACAACACAACAACCGATCTCAGAGGTAGCTATTAATTTTTTAAAAATTTTGTTTACCTCTGATCAAGGAAATGTGGATATGGATCTAATTTTTAGGGATATCACAATTCTTAAAATTTATGAAATCGATATTGCTTCTTTATCATGTGATTTTGAGGAAGATAAGGTTTGGACAACACTTAAACAGATGCACCCTACAAAAGATCCTGGTTCAGATGGATATCATGCAATTTTTTTCCAACAACAATGACAGATTGTTGGAGCTGAAATCACAAGTACAATTCTGAGATGTCTGAATTTGGGTGAGCCAATTACTAAACTAAATGAGACATTTATTACTTTAATTCCTAAGGTGAAGAAGGTGCAAACCATGGCTGATTTTAGGCTCATAAGTCTTTGTAATGTGTTATATAAAATCTCATCTAAGGTTTTAGTTAACCGGATCAAGCCTATCTTACAAAGCTTGATTGGAGAATCTCAGAGTGCTTTTGTTAGCAATAGATTGATAACATATAATATAATTATTGCTACAGAGGTTTTTCACTGGTTGAATTTGAGTTCCCAAAGAACAAAGGAGGGTGCCTATGCACTTAAACTTGACATGAGTAAGGCCTATGATTGTGTGGAATGGAGCTACTTAGAATGGATTCTACAGAAAATGGGTTTTTCGAACAAAATTGTTTCACTTGTGATTCAATGTGTATCTTCAGTTAGTTTTCAAATTTTGATTAATGGTGAACCATCAGTTGTTTTTAAACCTATCAGTGGCATACGACAAGGGGATCCTCTTTCCCCATATTTATTCATTTTATGTGTTGAGGGGCTTTCTTGTATGATTCAGCATGCAGTTGAACAAGGGAATTGGAAAGGTATCCAAATGGGTAAGAATGCACCTATATTATCACATTTGTTTTTTTGCTGATGATTGCTTATTATTTTTAAGAGATTCTATGGAGGGTAGTTCTATATTGATGACTATTTTGAAAAATTATGAGGCTGTGTCGGGACAAAAGGTTAATGTAACAAAATCATCAATATTTTTCTCAAAGCATACATTGAGTGATAGAAAGAGGATGTTAGTACAAGAACTTGGTGTGCAATTAAATGTAGGAGATGGGAAATATTTGGGATTACCTTTTCTTATTGGCAGATCCAAGAAAGGAATTTTTGCTTATTTGAAGGATTGATTATGGAAGAAGGCTCACGGTTGGAAGGAGAAGTTGTTGTCAAAAGGGGGAAAGGAAGTACTCATTAAATCTGTTCTTCAAGCTATTCCCACGTATGCAATGTCTGTTTATAAATTACCCTTGACTTTATGAAGGGAATTGAAATCCATCATTAGACATTTTTGGGAAAACTAGCAACGAGATAACAGGAATTCCTTGGTTGGCTTGGAAGAAAGTTTGTGAAACGAAACTCCAAGGCGGTATGGGTTTCAAAAACTTTGAAATTTTTAATCAATCTTTATTGGCCAAACAAGCATGGCTCCTTTTGCAAAATCCAAATACATTGCTAGCTAAGGTATTATACCATAATATTTCCCAAATAAATCCTTTCTACAGGCGGGTCTTGGCAGATGTCCATCCTTTGTATGGAGGTCTATATTGCATGGGAGGGAGCTGATTCATAAGGTATAAGATTGAGAATTGGGGATGGTAGATGAATGAAATTATTTCAAGATCCTTGGATACCAAGAGTTGGCGATTTCCGTGTTACTGTTCCATTTCAATTCTTCTCCAATCAGCTCTTAGTTTCTTATTTGATTAGCAATGGACATTGGCAAAGGGAGTTGTTGGAGGTGCTTTTTGGTGTATATGATGTAGAAGCTATTCTCTGTATCCCATTAAGTTCTTCAGGCGCAGTTGACCGGTAGGTATGGCATTACACAATACATGGAAGATTCACGGTTTCCTCTGCTTATAGGTTGGGTATGGCTGAGTTTATGACGTTGAATCCCAGCTGCTCTAGAGGGTCCTCGGACTGGAGTTTAATTTGGAAATGTCCAGTGCCGCCAAAGGTTCGTATTTTCTTTTGGCAGCTCTATCACAATGCTATAGCAATAGGAGCAAATATGGTACGTAGGCACATTTGAACTCATAGTCCTTGTATGAGATGTCGAAGAGTGATGAAAATGATGTCCATATCTTCCTTGAATGTGATTTTGCAAGGGTAGTATGGCAACTAATGAATTTTCCTGTGTTGAAATGGGTGGCCAAAGCTTCTTCATGGCTACATCTACTGCATCTGATCAAATTGGAAAGTGATGATTCACAAGAAACCCTAACTCAGTTTATGATGTGTCTTTGGAACATATGGAAGGCAAGAAATTCTTTTCTTTTTGTTGGAAAGCCAGGTAGTGGCATGCTGTTGTTGATTCCTCCCTATCTTACCTTCACAGCATCAAAGATCTCGGTTATGGCAGTCCAGGTAGTACTCGTGAAATCAGGGAGCACCCATCAAAGTGGAAACCACCGAACCTTGGTTGGTTACTACTTAACATGGATGCTTCTTTTGGATCAGGTATGGGTGGATATGGGTTTGTTCTACGTGACCAATATGGACATGTTATGATAACTGGAGCTAGTCCATTAGTCTCGGTGACCTCTGCAAAACATGTTGAAGCCATGGCAATGGGATTAAGTGTGCAGGCGGTTCGACAATTTTGGCAGCATCCCATGGTTGTTGCTATAGGTTGCAAAAATCTGGTGAAGCAATTAACGACATAAGGTATCAATTTATCAGCTTTGGGTAATCTAGTTGCTGCTCTTCAGTCTAGGTTAAAGCAAATTCCTGTTTTTAGGATTAGTTATAATCATAGAAATAATAATTATGTAGCTCACATATTAGCAAGCATGGGTAGTTCAATATCCCAAGATGTGGTCTGGATGTTTTCCTCACATCCTACTGTAATGGATGATTTACATGCTGATTGGCAAGCTAATACATGGGATAGCTGTGTTTTTGTTTCAAAAAAAATTTACATTTGTAAAAATCATAATTCTTATACTTGCTAGAACATGAGCTGCTCTATTAGCATCTCTTGGGTAGAAAGAGACACAAACCACATCCCCATATCCATTTAAAAGAGACTGGAGACCCTCAATGATGGATCCCAATAAAGATAAATTAGTAGACTTATGTTAATACTCTTTACAATAGATTGTAAATTAGACTCGAAAATGATACCATCGAACCTTCGTCATAGATATTCCTCTATACTGTGCCAAAACCCCATTAATTTTTCATGAGCAACAGATACCATAGATGCCAAAAGGCTAGCTCCCGCTAGTAATATAGTACCAATCTCATCTCGTACAATAAAACCATATCCCACTTTCCCATTTTGGTACACCGCATCAACATTCACCTTAATTCGACCCAAGGTGGTGGCCTCCATATCTGTCTACTCCTTTCGCCTCGTCGTTCTTCAAGTTGGAAACTTCATGACAAGTCTAGTATTCGTCGAGGGTTGTATGACCCTTTTGAACTACCAGAGTAGGGGGTGTATCTTTTCCATGAAAAATAAATTCATTTCTGGCATTCCGGATAGCCAAAAAAATCATGATTGCCAGTTCAGTGATTTCATACTTCTTCTTCGCGTGTGAATGCAAAACATGGAAAAACTCTAACCACACCACATGAGGTCTGAGTATAAGCTCCAAAGGAATATGTGAGTGAGCCCAAACCTATCGTGCAAAGGAGCACGCCAGAAAAACATGTTGCATACTCTCCACAGTTGAACATCGTGAACAAACTCCAATGCCTTCCATTCCACGATAACGCAAATTCTCCTTGCACGGAAAAGGATTGTGACAAATTTTCCATAAAAGTGTTGAACTTTCTATGGAATGTACAAATCCCAAATTAAATACCAGCCTGAAGACCCACCAGTAGAGGAGGAAGCAACATACATCATCTGTTTAATTTTCATTCTAACCGTATATGCCAAAGCAACCGTAAAAACACTCGTTAGCGTATAGTGCCATATGAGCCTATCCTCTTGTGATACCCCGTCCCACATCGATAAGTGAAGTAAGTATGCAATGGTATGTAAGAATGGGCCTAGGTACTCATAGTCAACTCGGGGTATCCCTTTTGGTATAGTGAGGATAATACCAAGTAGTTGATTATGGGTATTGTCAAGCCCATAGTTGCGGCACGGGCCCGAGGGTCTGGGTTGTGACACCTCTCCTCTAGTTGGGCATAGTGGTATACCATATATAAGCTCCCTCTCCTGTTCTTCAAACAAAACATCAATAATGTGTCTCCTCCAATAATCATTTTCTATCAAGTCGCTTACCATTAATTGATCATGAAAAAGATAAGGGTTTGTAATAGGTTTTAAAATGAATAGGCATGTCCAGCCAAGGATCTATAAAAGCCTTGACCTTTTTGCCATCCCCAATCCTCTATCTCAAGCAATTCCTATGTAACTCTCAACCCTTCAACACTGATCGCCAAAGAAATGAGGGTATCATACCTGCCTTTGCAGAGAAGAAAATCACCATTGGGGTAGTATTTTTCCCTCAGAACTGTTGCTGCCATCGAATTTGGGAATTGGATCAACCACCACCCTGCTTTGCAAGTAAAGTATCATTAAAAATCTAAAGATCCTTAAACTGCAATCCACCTTCCACCTTTTTCTTGCATATGATATCCCATGAAACCCAACTAACTCCGTTAGAACCCCAGCCTTTGATGTGTCCCGATTGATATGCTAAAAATAGGTTTTATTTACCCTATATCGATTATGAATAATTAAGGACTTAGAATTAATAATTGTCACATTTAGCATCTATGTTGTCACTTAATCAATCAAAACCTAAGGCAGAGTACCTATCGTGTAGCTAGTCTGTTGGAAAGTACCTACGATTTTAATTTAAGAAACTATCGTACTCCCAGGAAAGTGGTAACGGCTTAGTAGCAACTATCCTTTCACCATAACTCTCATTTTATTACCTAGTCATCCAATCGTTCATCAATTCTTTGATGAGAGGTTGATCCATTCTACACAAGATTCAAGTTTATTAAGCATGCAAGAGTATTTTACAGATAGTGTTCTGATATATGTTATATTGTTTCTACATGTTGATTGACCTATCTTCAAGTATTTTAGATATATCTTGGTCTAGATTGCAATTATATACTGATTCTACTTCTGTACCACATCTGAGTTATCTAATAAACCGCCCCATCGCCATTGACGGCCCTACTCACGGTTCGAGCTAAAGGTATCCATGAAAGTCCTGTGTCACTCAGGAGATCATGCCGCTAGCCCTAACGGTGGCATAAACACACAAACTCAGCCT
This sequence comes from Asclepias syriaca, assembly GCA_027405835.1. Taxonomy (NCBI): domain Eukaryota; kingdom Viridiplantae; phylum Streptophyta; class Magnoliopsida; order Gentianales; family Apocynaceae; genus Asclepias; species Asclepias syriaca. The sequence goes on from CM049930.1 coordinate 12,926,949, forward strand.
CATTAGACTACTCTAACAAACATGGTGATCTATAGGTTATTTTATCTAATATGGCAGACCTTAATGCTTTCGTCCTCACACAAAGCTCTAAATTAAGGTTTGATAAACTAGACAGGTTATGATTAGACTGTGGTTAGGAATTGTCTATAACCATTCATCTAATTTAAAAGAGCAAGTAGATATGCAGTCATAATGATAATTAAGCTGGTGACCTTTCTGGAAAAATGTAAATATCTTCAGCATGCAAAACACATATTCACAAATATCATAGTTTAATATTCAAATAGTTTTTTGGACAAACACAGTACAAAATATATAGAGAGGGACAAGGGGACCACCACCATAAAGTATTCACCCTTTATTAGGTCTGTTAATGGAGCAACTACTAGTATATCCAGGACTTCTTGACCCGACTCTACTCGACAGAACCTTCGGAGAACACTTCCTCAACCTAGCAACTATTGCTTTACCTTACGTCCCGGGCTTAAGCAAAGCCATGTTGACCAACTCTTCGATCACCTAGTGCTCTCTTAGGATCTCCTAAGGAAATCTCGGGTATTCTATAAATACTAAAAACGAACCATATCTAGTTGTATTCTAAGATCCTGAGACAGATTCTCAGAAAGCAAAGAACACGAGAAACTCTCGTATACTAAACCTACTTGAAAGAAAACACTTGAGATCACTGAATGACTCGTATACAGTAGAAAAATGTATATTGGAAGCCATTGAATGATTCAGATCAAGTGGAGAGGGATGATTTCAACTGAGGAAGGCCTAGGGTATTTATAGCAAGGAAGCTGAGTGATTTTCTCTTCAGAAAATGATGTGGGATACTGTTCAGGGGTTCGGGACACCCGTCCCGATCTATTGACCGGGTCAGGATGCCTGTCCCAGTGCTTTGACTGGTCGGGATGCCCGTCCTGATCCATGAACTTCCAAAAATCACATTTTTACCCCGAAATTTGCCATTTTCTTGCATATTTCACCTGAAACTTCCAAAATCACAAAAACTGCAAAATTGTATTAATAACAGTCAATTAAGAACGTTTTAAATCCAATTTTGCCCTAAATTGTGCCTAAAAATATGGTAAAAAGTTATATGATTTATGTATATCATATAACCCCACACTTAGCTTTTTGCTTGTCCTCAAGCAAAGTCTACATAAAATTATTGAATTTTAAATCATAGGTGCAGTCACTTAAAATTCCTAGCAATGTTTTATTCAGTCAAAATTAATCATTGAGTCAGATGATTCAAAAAACAGTCCTGACTGGTCAAGTTGCTTTGACAAGGTCTCAAATGTCTTAGTAGATTATCATGGTCAGGCATGTATAACAATTTAATAACTAGACTGAATTCTACTCTTAGTCACGAGGTCTTCCTGATGTGTAGTGTGTGTATTAGTCCAGACTAGATTGTCAACACAATATGGTCTTCTCTTAACTCTTACCAGATAATACTTCGACCAGTTGCTGGACATAACAGCAATAAACAACCTCTGAGTTCTGAGCTTTGGTGTCAAGGTTTTTCAATTAAAATTTTCAATAAAAGAACACAATGGGCTATGTATTTTTAGATTGATTGTTTAGGGTATTTTTTTGTTCGCTTTCACACATCAACTTTATCTACCCATGTAGCGAGTCCCACTCTGATGACTCCCAGATCTACATGACCTTAGGGCATCAGGCTTTAAGTTCCCTTAAGGAGTGGTGCTCGAGTAGCAAAGGACGCTTGCAAACTACCCTATTTATTTAACTTTTTCACTTCCAGCTCAGAGCATCATCTAGTCATTTAAATCACTAATACATCCTCAACCGGTCTAATATTATTTAGTTAAATCTCGAAAAGGTATTTGGTTGATGTCTCTATCCAAACTAGGTTGTGCTCAATTATTAGGAATTCCCTATTTCTAATCGAGGAATTCAGTAAATTATCAGCTTGTATCCTACTGATCATAATTCTCTACTTAACATATATTATAGACATAAGCATTTCTTTACCCAATCAATACTGCATTTGAGGTCTGAAAGAGTGAAAAAATTTGAAACAAATTTGGAAGGGTACAATTTTAGTGAGAAATATGGGAAAACATGCAAAATTTTTACTACTATAGTGCACTATGTGCACTGCTACCCCACACTTAAGGTTTACACTATCCTCAGTGTTCATGCATATCATATCACCCCACACTTATTTGAAAAATAAAAGTTGGAAAACATAAAACTCCTACCCCACACTTATTTGACTAACTAAGAGGAAGAGAAAGAAAACAAAACAAGAAGGGTAATAGAAATAACAAAATAGAATAAAAGAACAATGTTGTTATGTCATACAAATCAACGTTTTGCATACAAAGATTCATATTGCATACAGCCCAGACTTATCACATAATCACCATAAAACGAAAAATGAAAGAAAGAGAAAGAGAAAGAGAAAGAGAAACTAAGAACCGGGCTCATCATCATCAGGTGGCCAGAAGTAGACCTCGGGGTCTTCAGTAAATCGGCTATGTCGTCCTGCTGATTCTGTCATCCATCATTGCCATCCGCCTCTCGATGTTCTCCATATCCCGGCTATGTCGGGCAGTGAGTTCCGCCAACCCCTGCGACATATGTCGCTCGAAGGCGGTGCGTGGTACGAATGTCTGGGACGGTGGTGCTTGCTTTGCTGCCGGTCCTGGTACCGATGACTCTCCTTGCTGCTCCGTGTGGATGGAGTATCGCCCAGCTACATCTCGTACTACCATTCCCATGTTCCGTAGAACGGTCAAGTCAGTGGGAATGGTGGTCAGAGTAATCTGGGTCAACTCCGAGCCCTCAATGTCCAGCTCCAGTAATGGGCTATCCGGGTGATGAACGGCCCGAGCCCCAAACATTGCTTCCGAGTGTCTGTAGCAAAACCCCGCATGATGACGATAATGATTCGGGCCATCTCCACAGTAGTGCCCCTGTGCATATTAGCTAGGAGGAATGTCTCCATCTGAGTGATATTCCCTAGGGCAGTACGCCGACCTGCTAGAGTATGTGCTATGATGGTATGTAAATAGTGAAGGGCTGGGTGGATACCTGTGACTTTTGTGAAGCCATGCTGATAGGGGGCGCCAGTCGTACAGATCTGGGCCCAGGTGGCCGAGACGTCAGCAGAGATGAAGTCTCGTACAACCGTAGTGTAGGTGGGCGTGTCCAGCTCCTCTCTCCGCCAGATACCTAAAACGATGCCGAACTCGGCCATGCTCATCGACTGGTCCATTCCGCCCAGTCAGAATGTGATATGCTCTCGTTGGAATGTGAAGGAAGTGTAAAACTCACAAACCAGCTCAAGGTAGGTCAGCTCGGTGATGGTGAAGACTCGACTGTAGAGTAGTACGTCGAGTATGCGTTGGATCTCCCGCTCAACTCCTAGTGTCTTAACTGTCGCCCAGTCGAGCGTTCTGCCAACCAATATGCTACGACCAATGTGCCCGTGGCATCTCTCCTAATACGCTGGAATGGAAGGGAAGAGCATGAAGGGGTGTCGCATAGATGTGACAGTCATGGAAGAGGTGATACGTGCGCGTTTTGGAGCTATTTGTTTGAAGGAATTCGAGAAAGTTTTGAAAAATTGGTGGGAAAGAGAATCCAAATTCAAATTCTGGAGGCAAATTCGAATTCAGAAGGGAGGATTTTGTTTAGGAAAGAATTTTGAGTTTATGGCGGGAAATTCGAATTTTGGAGGAAAATTCAAATTTTGGAATGAAAATTCAAAAGTTCAAATTTTTGGAGGGAAAAGTTGAAATTTGAAAATTCAACAGTTTGTCAAATTTTTGGAGAGAATTTTTGTAGAGAGAGGATTTTTGGTGTTTGGTTTTGGAGGAAAATGGGAAAAATTGGATTTTATAGAGAGGGACCGCCCTTGGGATGCCCGTCCCGATTGGACGCCCGTCCCGGCTGCCTCGGGATGCGTGACACTTCCAGAATTTTTTTCTTTTTTTCTCAAAATTTCTTGCAAATCTATATACACAAAAAACAATTGTAGTTTTCAACAAATCATCATGATTAGCCTATGTAATACAGAAGTTGTTAAAAACCTTTGCAAAAATTCTCAGTCTATTCTCTTTTCAAAAATCATAATTGCCCTAATCATATCTTTACTTTCTATTCAGAAAAAATTCTAGAAAAACAAAAGACCAAATTTATACAATTTAATCAACGGAAAATAAATTGTATTTTTAACACATTTATTTTTCTGCAAAGAATTGCCAAAAATGTCTAAAGAAATATTTCTGAATAAAATAAAATACCCATTTAAATTTTGAAAATAAAAAAGAAGGGGTCAGTTATTAAACTTTTGTTCAAATAATTTATTTGCTTAAAAATAAAAAGAATGTTCCCTTTTTTAATTGCCTTTATTTCTCATCTCTCACAGTTCAGCTCCTATAGCTCTCATCTCTTCATGCTGCTTCCTTTGCTCTAGGATTTTGGTTAGCTCTCGGAGTATACGTGCACCTTGACTCTCTTGGAGATTTACTGTGGTTCTGAGTTGGTTTACGTCAGAACTTATGGCTAAAACGTTCTGATTTGAGTGACTGAATCTACTTGCTATTGTCTGAGCCATTGCGCAGATCTTGTGAGTCATATCATCTACCTCGGCAGACAAGGCTGATTGGAAACCGTCAGTGTTGTCCCCTAATGAAGGTGTTTGATCGTTAGGTACTGGGGATGCAAGGGTGTACTCATGAGATTTTGGAGTATACTCAGGGGATTTTGGAGTGTACTCAGGTGATGCAGGAGCTGTTTGGATCTCTGAGAAAGGGTTAAGGCTGTTCTCTAATTTGTCCAGAATATTTTGGGCTCTTATTCTAATGGTATCCAAGAATGTGAGTGTTTTTATTCTTCCTTCCTCATAAGAACTTTCTATTGGACCGGAGCATCTTTTTAATCTTTTGGCTCTACGGGAGAAGGTTTGTGGCTTACTCAATCTTTCTTTCTTCATCTATAAGTGTAGAGTCTGGTTAGAATAAATAATAAAACAAATAACGAAATATAATGAAACAAAATAAAAACAAAGTATGAAGAAAAGTTAAAACAAGAAAAGTTTTTTCGGGAATTTGTTTTCGAAAGCAATTTAAATTTCCTTAATAAGGTTTTAGGATAATTTTCTAAAATTTGATTATCCTAAATTTATTTATTTTAGATAATTTCTAAAATTAATTAGTTATGATAACCCTATATTTTAGAAAACTGATTGTCTAATTAGAATAAAGTGAGTGTTATGTCTAAGATATAGATTACTACCGCTACCTTCATAAGCCTCTAGAATTTTGATCAGGAATCCTAAATTTGTTATGATATTTCCCCGGCAAAGGCACAAAAAATTTGATGCGTCCCGATTGATATACTAAAAATAGGTTTTATTTACCATATATCGATTATGAATAATTAAGGACTTAGAATTACTAATTGTCACATTTAGCATCTATGTTGTCACTTAATCAATCAAAACCTAAGGGAGAATACCTATCGTGTAGCTAGTCTGTTAGAAAGTACCTACGATTTTAATTTAAGAAATTATCGTACTCCTAGGGAAGTGGCAACGGCTTAGTAGCAACTATCCTTTTTGCCCTAACTCTCATTTTATTACCTAGTCATGCAATCGTTCATCAATTCTTTGATGAGAGGTTGATCCATTCTACACAAGATTCAAGTTTATTAAGCATGCAAGAGTATTTTACAGACACTGTTCTGATATATGTTATATTGTTTCTACATGTTGATTGACCTATATTCGAGTATTTTAGATATATCTTGGTCTAGATTGCAATTATATACTGATTCTACTTGTGTACCACATCTGAGTTATCTGATAAACCGCCCCATCGCCATTGACGGCCCCACTCACGGTTCGAGCTAAAGGCATCCATGAAAGTCCTGTGTCACTCAGTAGATCATGCCGCTCGCCCTAACGCCGGCATAAACACACAAACTCAGCCTCATTAGACTACTCTAACAAATATGGTGATCTATAGGTTATTTTATCTAATATGGCAGACCTTAATGCTTCCGTCCTCACACAAAGCCCTAAATTAAGGCCTAATAAACTAGACAGGTTATGATTAGACTGTGGTTAGGAATTGTCTATAACCGTTCATCTAATTTAAAAGAGCAAGTAGACATGCAATCATAATGATAATTAAGCTGGTGACCTTTTCGGAAAAATGTAAATATATTTAGCATGCAAAACACATATTCATAATATCATAGTTTAATATTCAAATAGTTTTTTGGACAAACACAATACAGAATATATAGAGAGGGACAAGGGGACCACCACCATACAGTATTCACCCTTTATTAGGTTTGCAGATGGCGCAACTACTAGTATATCTTGGACTGCTTGACCCGACTCTGCTCGATAGAACCTTCGGAGAACGCTTCCTTAGCCTAGCAGTTATTCCTTTACCTTACGTCCCGAGCTTAAGCAAAGCCTTGTTGACCAACTGTTCGATCACCTAGTGCTCTCTTAGGATCTCCTAACAAAATCCCGGGTATTCTATGAATACTAAAAACAAACCTTATCTAGTCGTATTCTAAGATCTTGAGACAGATTCTCAGAAAGCAAAGAACACGAGAAATTCTCGTATACTAAACCTACTTGAAAGAAAACACCTGAGATCACTGAATGACTCGTATACAGTAGAAAAATATATACTGGAAGCCACTGAATGATTCAGATCAGGTGGAGAGGGATGATTTCAACTGAGGAAGGCCTAGGGTATTTATAGCAAGGAAGCTGAGTGATTTTCTCTTCAGAAAACGATGTGGGATACTGTTCAGGTGTTCGGGACGCCCGTCCCGATTTGTTGACCGGGTCGGGACGCCCGTCCTGATCCACGAACTTCTGAAAATCGCGTTTTTGCCCCAAAATTTACCATTTTCTTGCATATTTCACCTGAAACTTCCAAAACTGCAAATTGTATTAATAACAGTCATTTAAGAACGTTTTAACTCTAATTTTGCCCTAAATTATGCCAAAAATATGTTAAAAAAGTGATATGATTTATGCACATCAGCCTTCTACCAAAAACCTCTGATGATCTTCAAAATATCATTAAGAATATCCTTTGGAAATTAATAAATGGAGATGATATAGTTAGTGATCACCTGTAACACTGATTTAATTAGGACTGACTTCCCTCCCCTCGACAAAAATTTTCCTTCCAACCATGAACTTTCTTCCAAATCCTGGTTGTAAGGTAAGAGAATAGATGCTTTCAAGAATTCTCGAGAATATGTAGTACTCCTAAACACATTTATGAGCCATCGCTCTCTCTCATTTATAGACTTCGTAGAATCTCTTTTTTCCTATCATGTGACATAAACTTTGAGAAAAAAATAGATGAATTTTTTAATTTATTTTTTGTCCCCATACCATTTCATACATTTGAAGAAACCTGATTCAAAGACTTCAAACTTCGTGGTGTGTCTTTCATAAACAACAAACAGTCATCCGCAAAAAAGTGCAAAATCATAGGAGCGTTTGTTCCCATTTTTCAAACCAATCCAACTCCCAGTTCGAACAACTGCATTAATTAAAGTCGAAAAACCCTCAATACATATAATTAAAAGATATGGAGAAAGAGGGTTACCTTGGCGTAATCCTCGGGATGGTTTAAACACACGAAAGAGTACTCCACTGAATTAATCTAGAAAGTCACTATTGAAATACCTTTAAGAATCAAATTTCGAAAACCTTGTGGAAATTTCATCCTTTTCAAAACTCATTCAACATAAGCTCATTCAACTCTATCATATGCTTTTCGCATATCTATTTTTGTTGCATATATGTTTTCCATCTTCCTCAAACCCTTTTTCATCCAATGAAACCCTTCAGACAATTATAATGTTTTATGTAATTAAACGATTATGAATCAATGCACTTTATACCATATCAATAAGTCCGATAAAATTGGACACATATGATTCACCAACACTTTAGATATTGCTTTATAGACAACATTACATAGACTTATGGAACGAAAATCATTCATTGTAATCAGATCTTTAATCTTTGAAATGAGTGTAATACATGTAGCACCAAGAGCACTAATATCTCCATCACTATTCAAATAATGCAACACCAATTCACTAAAATCATGTCCAATGATATTCCAATAAGTGTGGTAGAAAGAAGCATGAAAGCCATCTTGGGGATTTGGAAAGATGCACATCTTTTAATGCCAAGACCACCTCTTCCACTGTGAAAGGAGCATTTAAAAAGCTCCAGTCAAATTCCAATACTTCCTTGAAATCCGCATGAGCAAAGATTTCATCAAAATTCACCTGCAAATTAGAGGAGGAAAATAGTGAAGAGAAATAAGACACAACCACATCTTAAATCTCCTTCTATCAGGATACAACACTCCCTTGATCATTTTTTCTTGATGATATGTGATTCCTCCTATGTCGGTGAGAAGGATGGTAATGAAAATACAATGTTTTTTTCTCACCATCTTTTAGCCAAAGAGACTTTGATCGGACTTTGCAATGATCTTGCTCAAATGCCAGGAATTTATTAAGTTTCTCATAAGCTCCTTGTAATTCATGTTCCGTATAGCTACTCTTAATCAGTTGTTCAATTCGACGTTGAGCTTGATCAATACTTTTATGTAATTTCCCCAGTTTCTGCTTTCCCCACCCATTCGACTGAAACTTTAGATCTTCTTGCATCTCCATAAACCTTCTCGGATCATGTCCTGCACTTCTCCAAGTATTCTTGACAATTTCTGCACACTGCACATCTTGAACAGCTAAAGCTCGAATCTGACCAATTTTGGTCTTTTTTGCATGTCCCTCTTCTTGTTCTCCAACAAAATGTAGCTTTACTGCACAATGATATGAAGTCACAGTTGCATGCAATGGTATTTGTTTGTAGGAAAAAATCACGTTGTAGTACGCTCGGAGTGACAAAAGCCCTATCCAAACGAGACCATGTTTCATCCACTCATTTCATGTAATTACTCCGAGTATAGAAAGATCCTCCTCCTTTCTCCTCATATAGACTTAATTCATCTACCAAATTTTTAAAATTCTGCATATGATTCAAAGGTCTGGAATTTTTTTCTTTTCATCTCATCTAGTACTAAAATTTCATTGAAATCATCGAGTATTATCCACACACAATGTTGACCAAGGTAAATACGTTGGAGTAGATTCCATGAATCATGTCATATGCTTGCCTCTGGATTCCCATAGAAACCAGTAATATACCCCAAACTTCCAAGTTTTCAGTTCTTAATCACCACGCTGAAATGTCCTTCAGAATAATAGATAATAGAAATATCCACCCAATTATGCTAGAGGAGAGCTAAACCTCCCCCCAACACATGACCATTGGTACTTTTTTCCTCTTTGCCATCCCTTCATTCTGTGTCACGTCCTCATTTCTATGTATTACTTCATTTAGGTGTTTCTGTGGTTTTGGCAGTGAGGAGTAAAATATACAAGTTTAGTACTCATCCCTTCTGGTTTTGAAAATTCTTGTGTATGTGTGCCCTTAATATCCATATCTTCCCTGGGATCAACAATAGTCTCTAACATGTCCGATTGAAGATAATCTACACCCCCATCCATCGCCCATAATTCATATTCGTCACCGGCATGTTATTTTTATTCTCCTCACATCTTCAATACCAATGGCCTATACGGCCATAGAAGAAACATAAATTAGGTAAGCGTTCATATTTAATAAGTCCCATATATATAGAACCATATGGTGTACCCACATGAATGCAACGTCTTAGTGGTTTCAAAAGAGAGACAGAAGTTCATAGACGAAAAAAGTTGAGACATGTTCGCCAATCCCCCGAATCTGTACTTTCAAACATGAAGGGAGTTGCTTTGCTAACTTGATCCCTACTTCAGTGGTGTAACAGAAATGTGGGAGTCCCTTCCTTGTCCGCCACCGAACCAGAATCAGATGGTTTTTAAAATTCCAAAGGCCACGATTTAGAACAAAACCAGCCATCTCCTCGGATTCTAAAAAGATCTGGATCTTTTTATTCTTAGTTGTTGTTAGAGCTGTAAATGAGTCCAGTCGAACCGAATATCTGATGTTTGAGTTTGTTTATTTAATTTTTTAACACTATTTGAGTTTATTCGTTTAATATTTCAAACAAAAAAATAAAAATTTGTTAAGTTTGTTTGATTATCTGTTTGTATTGCTCGTTCGAGCGTTTAATTTTTTAATTTTCTTTATTAATTTTTTTTAAAAAATATGAGTATTTTACAGTTCTAAAAGTGATTTAGTTAAGATTTTAGAGAATGTTAAAAAAGTTGTTATAGATTCTTTTTAATAAATTTGGAGACAACAAAAAAGAAAAGAAAAGAAAAAATTTTAATTTAAATATTATAAAAAAAATTTAATAATGTATATAATATATATAAATATTTATAATTTATTCGCGAATCATCGATTATATTGGAGAATACTGTTTGCATAGATTTAAAAATTAATCGAACCTAAAAATTTGTATGAGTTCCATTAATTTAATAAATGAACGAGAACAAATCAAATATAAACGAGTTCGAACAAATTTTGTTCGCGAATAATTTGGTTTGTTTACGGCTATAGTTGTTGCACTAAGAGATTTTTGCATTTTCATGATTTGCTCATGGCCTATTTAAAACCCATAATATTGAACTCTTGCATACCGAAAATGCACACCACAACACTCTTGTTACATTCATTTAGCCCTCTACGTATATCTTCATCATCCAATGGGATAAATAGTGATTCGTCCACGTCAATAGAGATCTTACCAAGTTTCTTCAAAATGTTGTCCTCAATTGAAATTGAACAGCTTTTAAGAAACTGTCAAAATCCTGCAGTTAGGTTTCAAAACTCAAATTCATGAAAGTGATGGTGCTACTAATTTGAGTTAGGTTTATTTGATAATAATAATGTTATTATGATAATTAAAAAAACAATAAATTTCAAAAAGTTCATCAAAATTACATGTATGCCATATAAAATGACTTGATTATATAACATATAAAATGACTTGATTATAGTTATTTTTATTCAACAAAAGATATAGACAGTAAAATTTTCAAAAAATTTGACGAAATTTGTATGACTTTATTTTTCTTATGTAAAAAAATTTAAGATTTTAAAAGTAAAAATATATATTTTAAGATCAAACTTATCAAATATAAATTTGAGATCAAATTCTTCAATTACTCGATTTTTGTCTCTTTTTTCATTTCCTCTTTCCTGTTTTTATCTCTGCTCTTTCATTGTCGCTTCCTTCATGTCATTACCTCTCTTTTTATTTATTTCTTTTATTTTATTTTTCTAATTTATTTTAAAAAAATTCTTCCCTCTTATTTTCAACTACTCCATGTTAGAACTGTAGCTTGAGGACTCATTCTCATATCTAAGAATAAGAAATTTCAATATATTAATTAGCTTAAGGATTCATTTTGAACTATATCAAAATTAGAAATTTGTATTCTAAACATCCATGATATTTTTAGGTAAGCCTTCAAAAAATTGATTGTCATTTTCATTGTATAGAAATTCAATATATTAAAAATTTTCATATATAACGAAACAAATCATAAACTCTAAACCATAAAAAAGTCATGACAAAAAAATTTTAATATAATACTATCAACCATATGTATAACAAAAATTCATAAGAAAATACAATAAGAGTTAAGATTTTTCCAATCAAAGTCAAAATAGTACTATAAACCCTATATAAATTAAGTAGAGAAGTAGAGCAACAAAATGAAAGATATCATGTAATTAAATAAAATACTATCAAATGTAAGATTTGTTAGTTTGAAGACTTACAATCGGTGGTTGAAATCACTTAAACGAATCTAGAGAGAGTAGCACTTTGGAGAACAATGGAAGTTTGATATTTTATGAAATTGAAGTTCAATTGAGCTTTAAAGGAAAAGAATTTTACGGCTAAGAGTCATTCGAAGTAGAGATAAAATTTTAAATGATGCCTATTATTAGTAGGGTTATAAACAAATCAGTCTGTTTGCAAATAAAGTTTGCTCGAGTTCATTTATATTTTGTTGGAGCTCATTCATTTATTAAACAAATCAAATTCAAACAAATTTTTAAGTTCGATTAATTTTCGAACATACTTAAACATTGTACGTGTAGATAAAAAATTAATAGAGAATTAAACAAGAACTAAAACATTGCTTTTAATTGTGTGACACGACCACTTTCCTTTAAGTTAAGAATAATCCCTAAATATTTACACATTCAAAATATTGATATCAGAATAAAGTATTCTATCTTTCATCTATCTTTATTTTATCATACATTATCTCTTTGATCTATCTATTTATAGATAAAGACACATTATTTTAATATCTTGAAAATCACCGAACAATCTCTGCTATTTTCAAGATATGAAAATAATTATAATAGATCACAATAACTTTCGAGACAAGTCACATGTATAAATACTAATACCTTGCAATTGAATCAATACATAGTGAAAGTTCACTACAAAAATCTCAACAATATAGTATATAAGGTTTGAACCAACTATTCAATGTGATAAGTTGCATAAACTAATCACAAAAATGACTTAAAAGATAAAAATTATCTATTCATTTTATATAATAACAATACTCTTATAGCCTTGTATCCATATTCTTTCATAGATGTTTCAAAATCAAGCCGTTCGTTTCTTTGGAATGGTTGCATTCTACATATATATAGGAAAACTAAAATACCACCGCTATAAGGCATTTTCTCATGTTTGTCTCTTTTAATAACAGAGCCTCGACATGTAAATCTCATGGTAACTAATGCGTTCTATTTATAGTGTGTTAAAGATAGAGTTTATATCATATGTAGATTATGTAGAATTAAGAACTTCAGTTTCAGCACAGAACAAATAAGATTGTCACTTAATTAAACAGAGGTTAAGGCAGCATATCTATCGTGTAGTTAGTCATATGGTAGCATGAATGATTTTACATTTGTAATATCATTTGTCCCAAGAACGTGGCAACGACTTTTATAATTAATCTATCCAAAATTAATCAAGGCTTTCTTATATTTTGGAAGAGATTGGATCACATCCCTAAACAAAACAAATAATTATCCGGCAGAACGACTTAATAGTTAAGATTTACTAGTGGATCTAAAGCAATTATGAATTATTGTTCAATTGTTACCATATTTGAGTTAACTAAGGTGATTACCTCAATACGGTTCATTCCAAGTAGCCCTAATCATCTTTCGAGTTTATTAACAAGCATCGTGTTATTAACTTCCTCTAAGACTAGTATAAAGACCTAACGCAGCGTTATTAGAACTTTAAACATATTTGAACTGATCATGTTAATTATTCTAATCTGACAATTAATTACAATTTTCAAAACTGGCCTAAAGTAATTAATTGTTGAATTAAATCTGCGTGACATGCTCATGGAAAAGATCAGTCATTAGTTCAATTCAAAAGCACAAGCAAACAATTAAAACACAATGATAATTTAATTTGGGATATTCTCAGGAAAATATAATTTAAAATCTCAGATTATTTAAACATGTATGATAAAACCCTCGAGTTCCAGTATTATAACACATATTTGGAAAATAAACAAAGAGACTAAAAGAAAAAGGAAAAGAGATATTTGTCGTAAAGTTGCCACTACTTCACGATATATTTCGTTCCTGTGATCTTCTTGACTCCCGGAATATTCCCTGCTCGGACCGATAGAACCTTCGAATCTCGCCTTCTCGAACTAGGAGTAGCACTCTCCTTTACGGTTCGAGGCTCAAGTACTACCCTATAAGCAAGAACTACGAGAACCTAGTATTTTCAGGAATTTCCTAATAAAATCCCAAAATTTTAAGAATATCAAACTCAAAATATATCACTAAATAATTTTCTAAATTCTGAGATTGAGACTTACATTGAGAGAATCTAGTGATTCTGAGCTAATGGATGCTCTGTGTTGAGTAGGAGGCGATGTTGGAGTAGTGCAGATGCCTAAGCTATTTATAGGAGTGAACTGGAGTGAAATTTGTAAAATTCCCGATGTGAGAGAGGCTGAGACGACCGTCTTGGAGCCATGGTGGTTGTTCCGGGCTTGGCCAAATTTGCATAAATGCCCCTCAATTTTGTATTTTGTGCAATTCAGTCTCTGAAGCTTTCTCAAAACCAAAATCAAGTAATTAAATATTAATTTAATATAATTAAATTCAAATAGTTCTAAATTGATCATAAATTAGGCATAAATACATGTTAAAAATGTAATAATTTAGAGTTATCAATAATAAACATTAATTAATTTTGGGTGTAAATTCAACTAATTATAGTGCTTCAATCACTCTAATAATGTACTTTAACTCGTTGAACTGAAGACGTGACGCTATATCATGTGTTGAGCTGATTCATTATTGGTGATTTAATATATGGGCTTGAGTCACATTCCTTAAGGAATTTTGATAACAAGATCTCTATAAAACCCTTTTGGTTAAAGAATTTCAAAGTTTTGACTTTATCTTACAAATCAATTGTAATTACACCATTTCTAATCGAGTCGATACGCGAAAATCGTATCACTTTTTTTAGCATGTTTTTATGTATGAATTTGGGTGAAATCGAGGGTAATTTGATCTTGATTGTTCGTTATTCACTTAATTTCACAGTTTTTATGATTTTGGAAGTGTCCGGTGAAAAGTAGACAAAAACAGCAAATTTTGGGGCAAAAACGCAATTTTTGGAAATATTGACCAGGTCAAAGGGTCGGGACGGGCGTCCCGACCAAGTCAAGGCACCTGGACGGGCGTCCAGGACCCGGGACGGGCGTCCCGAGCCGCCAGAAGCTGTCCCACATCGAATTTTTCAGAGATTTTCACTCCGGGAAGCTGCTATAAATACCCCAGACCTCCAGCAGTTGAATTCATTCCTCTCCACTCGATCTGAGTCATTTAGTGGTGTCCAGTGTACAATTCTCTAGTACACAACTCACTCAGAGACTCGGATCTCAGTTTTCTTTCTTATTAGTGTTTTGTTTTAGTTTCTGAGAAATAGTCTCAGATCTTAGGTTTCTATAGATAGGTTCGTTTCTGGTATTCATAGAATACCCGAGATTTCGTTAGGAGATCCTAAGAGGGCTCTAGGCATTCGAAGAGTCAGTCCACAGGGCTGGGCTTAAGCTGGGTATTAAGGTAAAGCCCAGTTACTAGGCTGAGGAAGCGTCCTCCGAAGGTTCTGGTGAGCAGAGTCAGAGCGAGAAATACGACATATACAGCAGTACGCTCCGTCGGCGAGACTACGTAAATGGTGATTTCTTTATGGCATCAGTCCCCATGTCCCTCTCTTATATGTTGTTATTGTTTTGTTCTAAATACATATTATGAATACAAGATTATGATGTTTATGAATGGTTGTTTTATATGTTGACGTTATTATGTTTTTCCGGAAATAGCCACCTGCTAAATATTCACTATGTCTGCATGTTGAATGTGCTCTTTTAAACTAAAGTTAGGGTTATAGACAATTCCTAACCACGGTCTAATCATAACCTGTTTAGTTTAACAGGCATCAATTAGTATTGGTGTCTGCCATGCTAGATAAAATAACATGTTGAACACCCTGCCTGTTAAAGTAGTCTAGGTAGGGGCCGAGCTGAGTCCGATTATGCCGGCGGCTAGGGCAAGCGGTATGATCCCCAAAGTGACATAGGGCTTTCATGGATGCCTTCGTCCCGAACCGTGAGTAGGGCCGTCATTAAGGTAGGGCGGTTTATTAGAGACCTCGGATGTGGTACGCCTTTAGACACAGAACATAGTTGCAATCCAAGCTAAGATATATCTAAAATACTCGAATATAGGTCAAACAACATATAGGAACAGTATAACATAGAATCATGACTCATCTATAAAACACTTCTAGGTTTAATTAGACTGAAACCTAGTGGAGAATGAATCACCCTCTCATCAAAGTATTTGATGAAGATTGCATAACTGGATTATAAGATAGGAGTTAGGATAAAAGGCTAGTTACTACTAAGCCGTTGCCACTTCCCTGGGAGTACGATATTTATTTAATAAAATCGTAGATACTTTCCAACAGACTAGCTACACGATAGGTACTCTGCCTTAGGTTCTGGCTGATTAAGTGACACCATAGAGACTAAATGTGACAATTAGTCAATCACAGTCCTTAATTATTCATAATCAACATAGGGTAAAATAACACCTATTTAGCACATCGGTCGGAAACCCATCAGATATTTGGTGCCGTGGCCGGGGAAAATATCATAATGAATTTAGGATTATTGGCCACAATTCTAGAAACTTATGATAGGTAGCGGTAGTAACCTAGACTTTTGACTTACACTTATCTTATACTAGTTAGACAATCACTTTCCTAAATATAGGATTATCATAACTAATTATTTTTAGATAATATCTGGAATTAAGACACTTAGGATAATCAAATTTTAGAAAATTATTCTAAAACCATATTAAGGAAATTTACCTGCTTTCTAAATAAAAATCAAAATCCATAAAAATATTTTTCCTGCTTTCCTGTTTCACTTTCCTACTTTTTGCTATTTGTTATTTCTAACCAGACTTTGCACTCAAAGATGAAGAGAACAAGAGCAGCTACTAATCAGGCAAAGAAGATAGAAAACCCTGACACTCCAGGACCGAAGAAGACAAAACCAGAGGGCCCCTCTAGGCCTGCACCTGAAGTACCACGAGGGACTCTTCCTTCACAACCAGTGGAAGTAAACTCAAGCCCTGATGCCAGTGAACTAGTGAGACGATTCCTGAACACCCGTGAGCATAGTCCCACGGAAGAAGATCCTTCTGAGGATACCTCCCTCCTAGAGAAGTACCCTAGAGATCTCCAATTCACCCTCCTGCCCAGAGAGTTCCTCTAAATCCACCCCCTACTGACCAAACCCAAAATTCACCAACCTCTCCTGCATACACCCCAACACCTAACGAGCGCACCCCTTCATCTGCGAGGAGTACTAACGGTTATTATTCAATGTTGTCCGTGCAGATAGACACGCTAACTCAAAGGGTCTATGAGATGGACCAAGGGATTGCCAGCAGACTGTGTCATTTAGACCAACTCAGTCTGAATATCACAACTAACGTAGGCCGACTCAGAGCCACGGTCAATCTTCAGGAGAACCAAGGTGCACAACTACTCCGAGAGATGGCTGATTTACGCAGTGAGCAGAACATGCAGAGGGATGAGATGAGAACCATACGCATAGAAATGCGAAGCATTCGAACAGAACTACAGGAGATCAGAGATAGGATTCGTTAAAAAGGGAAGATTCTTTTACTTTCAACAAATAATTCGTTTGAACTGAAACTTTGACCCTTATTTTGCTATCTTTCAACATTTTTAAAGGGTCCTTTATATTCAACAATTTTCTTCAGACATTTTATTTCGAATTTCTATGAAAAACAAGAGTTTTGAAAATAAATTTTATTTTCCACTAATTACATTGCACAAACTCAGTTTTGTTTTTCTGAAATTCTTGCTGAATTTAAGTTAGGATAAAATTAGGGTAGTCACAATTTTCGAAAAGAGACTGAGGAATTTTTGCATAGAGTTTTTAACAACTTCTGAATTTCATTGGATAAACATGAAGCCTTGTTAAGAATTATGATTATTTTTTGTATCTTGAGATTTTCAGGGAAT
Organism: Asclepias syriaca; assembly: GCA_027405835.1. Taxonomy (NCBI): domain Eukaryota; kingdom Viridiplantae; phylum Streptophyta; class Magnoliopsida; order Gentianales; family Apocynaceae; genus Asclepias; species Asclepias syriaca. The sequence goes on from CM049930.1 coordinate 12,944,648, forward strand.
TACGAAAAAAATTTTTTTTCTCTCCCGGAATTGGCACGCGTCCCGATGCAACCCGGGATGGGCGTCCAGCGGGACGGGAGTCCTTCCTCCGGGACGGGCGTCCCGAGGGCCACCCTTCTATAAAAATTCAATTTTTTTCATTTTCTCTCAAATCTACAACTAAAAATTCATCTCTCTAAAAACATTTCTCTCTAGCCTCTCTCTACAAATTTTTGGCAAACTCCTCAAAGTTTAAAAATTCGAATTTCCCTCCAAAATTTGAATTTTAAACTTCACCCAAAAATTCGAATTTCCCTCCAAAATTTGATTTTCTCGCCAAAAATTCAAAATCCGTCCCTAACCTAATTTCATCCTTCTGAATTCAAATTCACCTCCAGAATTTGAGTTTAAAGCTTTCTTTCCCACCTACACTCTCTCATACGTTTTAAATGGCTCCTAAACGTGCTCGTACCACATCTACCATGACAGTTACCTCAGTGGCACATCCTTTTATGCTGTTTCCCTCCAGCACAGCATACCAAGAGAGATGCACTGGGTACATCGGGCGTACGATACTGACGGGCAGAACGCTAGATTGGGCAGCAGTGCAGACACTGGGAGTAACGCCGGAAGTTAGACGCATACTCGACGTGCCACCGTACAGTCGAGTATTCATCGTCACAGAGCCCACATACCTGGAGCTGGTATGTGAGTTCTATGCGTCTTTTACCTGCCACCAGGAGCAGATCACATTCCGTTTAGGCGGAATAGATCGTTCGATGAGCATGGCCGAGTTCGGCATCGCCCTCGGCATCTGGCAGAGAGATGAGCTGGATACGCCCACATACACCACAGCAGTTCGAGACTTCACGTCTGCAGACGTCTCCACTGCTTGGGCTCAGATCTGCATGACGGGTGTCCCATACCAGCATGGCTTTGCAAAAGCCACAGGTATTTATCCTACTCTTCGTTACTTGCATGCTATCATTGCACACACATTGTCAGGACGACTGACAGCGTCCGGAATTGTCACCCGGATGGAGACGTTCCTTCTAGCCAACATACACATGGGATCTACAGTAGAGATGGCTAGACTCATAGCGGTCGTCATGCGAGGATTCGCTACAGACACTAGGAAACAGTGTCTGGGACTCGGACCATACATCACCAGGCTAGCCCGCTACCTGGAGTTGGACATAGAGGGCTCGGAGCTTACTCTGGTCGCCCCAACCACCATTCCCACAGACGTTACCATTCTACGGAACATGGGAATAGTTGTACGGGATGCGAATGGCCGCGACACCATCCACACGGAGCAGACAGGACAGGCATCGGCATCGGAAGCATTTCCAACACATATCCCTCCATCCGAGACGTTCGTGCCACGTACTGCCTTCGAACGACACATGTCGCACGGATTGGCAGAACTATCGGCTCGATACAGTCGAGACATGGACAGGATTGACAGACGGCTGACGATGATGGAGGGCAGGATTGACAGACGGTTGGCGATGATAGATGATAGGATTGCCATGAGCACCAGCAGGATTGAGGAGATACATCAGCAGACTTCCCGAGTAGCGGAAAACTTTGAGTTTGACTTAGCAGATTTAGGTCCACTGGACAACGATCCGCCGAGTTCTTAGTCTCTCTCTCCTTCTTTCCTTTTCTTTCCTTTCTTTTGTTTTTGTTTTTCTTGTTCTATGTGTATAAACATGTCTGGGCTGTATGACGTATGAATCTATGTACAAATTTGATTTATATGACATACATAATTGTTTGCATTAGTTTATTTTATGTCTTACTTACCCATACGGAATCCTTTATTTTCTGTTTTACTTCTTATTTTCAAATAAGTGTGGGGTAAGAATCTTTTCTGTTTTATTTCTTATTTTTAAATAAGTGTGGGGTAATTAGATATGCATGAACACTGAGGACAGTGCCAGACTTAAGTGTGGGGTAGCAGTGCACGGTGCACTGTAGCAGAGTGCAAAATTTTTCGCATGTACCAGAGTGCAAAATTTTTCGCATGATTTTGCTTGTTTTCACGTACTTTCACACCCTTCCAAAAAAAATTTCAAAATTTTTTCCGTCTTTCAGACGTCTAAATGCAGTATGCTTGGTTAAACAATTGCTTATGTCTATGATATGTAGGTAGTATGTTATGGTTAGTATGAGATAATTGATAGCTATCTTGGACTAATTGATTAGGAATAGGGAATTCCTGATAACTGAGCACAACTTTGTCTGGATTAGAGACCTCAACCAATTACCTGTTCGAGACTTAACTAGATAAAATTAGACCAGTTGTGGATATATTGGCAGTTAGGATGACTAGATGAGACTCTGAGCTAGAAGTGAAAAGAAATTAAAAGAAGTTAATCAAATAAGGGTAGTTTGCCAGCGGCCTTCGCTACTCGAGCACCACTCCTTCGGGGAATTTAAAGCCTGATGCCCTAAGGTCGTGTAGATCTGGGAGTCATCGGAGTGGGACTCGCTACATGGGTAGTTGAAGTTGACGTGTTCTAAGCAGACACAAAATACCCTGAATCTATAAAGAAAATAACTAAATGCTAAAACATTAAAAATCTGATCACCAAAGCTCAGAACTCAAAGAGTTGTCTGTTGTTAATATGTCTAGCGATAGGTCGAAGTGTTATCTGGTAGTAGTTAAGACAAGAGTACATTGTGTTGACTATCTGGTCTGGACTAGTACACACACTACACATCAGGAAGACCCTGTGACTAAGAAAAAGGTCCAAACTAGTTGTTGATTTGTTTTCTGCCTGATCATAACAAGCTACTAGAGACATTTGAGACCTTGTCATAGCAACCTAACCAGACAGACCTGTATTAAGACTTGTCTGAAGAATTTTTGGAATAAAAACATGACTAGGAATTTAAGTAACTTCAGGTAGACTTTGCTTGAGGACAAGCAAAAAGCTAAGTGTGGGGTTATCTGATACGCGAAAATCGTATCACTTTTTTTAGCATGTTTTTATGTATGAATTTGGGTGAAATCGAGGGTAATTTGATCTTGATTGTTCGTTATTCACTTAATTTCACAGTTTTTATGATTTTGGAAGTGTCCGGTGAAAAGTAGACGAAAACAGCAAATTTTAGGGCAAAAATGCAATTTTTGGAAATATTGACCAGGTCAAAGGGTCGGGACGGGCGTCCCGACCAAGTCAAGGCACCTGGACGGGCGTCCAGGACCCGGGACGGGCGTCCCGAGCTGCCAGAAGCTGTCCCACATCGAATTTTTCAGAGATTTTCACTCCGGGAAGCTGCTATAAATACCCCAGACCTCCAGCAGTTGAATTCATTCCTCTCACTCGATCTGAGTCATTTAGTGGTGTCCAGTGTACAATTCTCTAGTACACAACTCACTCAGAGACTCGGATCTCAGTTTTCTTTCTTATTAGTGTTTTGTTTTAGTTTCTGAGAAATAGTCTCAGATCTTAGGTTTCTATAGATAGGTTCGTTTCTGGTATTCATAGAATACCCGAGATTTCGTTAGGAGATCCTAAGAGGGCTCTAGGCATTCGAAGAGTCAGTCCACAGGGCTGGGCTTAAGCTGGGTATTAAGGTAAAGCCCAGTTACTAGGCTGAGGAAGCGTCCTCCGAAGGTTCTGGTGAGCAGAGTCAGAGCGAGCAATACGACATATACAGCAGTACGCTCCGTCGGCGAGACTACGTAAATGGTGATTTCTTTATGGCATCAGTCCCCATGTCCCTCTCTTATATGTTGTTATTGTTTTGTTCTAAATACATATTATGATACAAGATTATGATGTTTATGAATGTTGTTTTATATGTTGACGTTATTATGTTTTTCCCCGGAAATAGCCACCTGCTAATATTCACTATGTCTGCATGTTTAATGTGCTCTTTTAAACTAAAGTTAGGGTTATAGACAATTCCTAACCACGGTCTAATCATAACCTGTTTAGTTTAACAGGCATCAATTAGTATTGGTGTCTGCCATGCTAGATAAAATAACATGTTGAACACCCTGCCTGTTAAAGTAGTCTAGGTAGGGGCCGAGCTGAGTCCGATTATGCCGGCGGCTAGGGCAAGCTATGATCCCCAAAGTGACATAGGGCTTTCATGGATGCCTTCGTCCCCGAACCGTGAGTAGGGCCGTCATTAAGGTAGGGCGGTTTATTAGAGACCTCGGATGTGGTACGCCTTTAGACACAGAACATAGTTGCAATCCAGGCTAAGATATATCTAAAATACTCGAATATAGGTCAAACAACATATAGGAACAGTATAACATAGAATCAGGACTCATCTATAAAACACTTCTAGGTTTAATTAGACTGAAACCTAGTGGAGAATGAATCACCCTCTCATCAAAGTATTTGATGAAGATTGCATAACTGGATTATAAGATAGGAGTTAGGATAAAAGGTAGTTACTACTAAGCCGTTGCCACTTCCCTGGGAGTACGATATTTATTTAATAAAATCGTAGATACTTTCCAACAGACTAGCTACACGATAGGTACTCTGCCTTAGGTTCTGGCTGATTAAGTGACACCATAGAGACTAAATGTGACAATTAGTCAATCACAGTCCTTAATTATTCATAATCAACATAGGGTAAAATAACACATATTTAGCACATCGGTCGGAAACCCATCACGAGTCTTTACTGGTGATTTAATTATTGATGTCTTCCATTCGATATACTAGAGGATATAGTTTTATTATCTATGTTGATTATGAGTAATTAAGGATTTTAGTTTAGCACTTTTGGTTGTCACTTAATCAAACAAAATCTAAGGCAGAGTACCTATCGTGTAGCTAGTCTGTTGGTAGCATCTACGATTTTAAATTTTATAAATATCATAATTCCAAGGAACTGACAACAACTTAGTAGTAACGATCACTTAGTCTTAACAATTATTCTATCAAGAATTTAATCAATTTGATATCATATTCTTGAGAGTTTGGGTATCACAACAACACATACAGATATCAAGCATGCATAGAGTATTTCGATAGATAAGCATTCATTTAAGATTTTATAAGATATCAAGTATGCATAGAGTATTTCGATAAATAAGCATTCATATAAGACTTTATAAGCTTAGTTTAGACAACTTATTTGACCTATCTTCAAAATTCTAGATATATCTTGATCTAAGGCGACTAAGAATTGTTTTCATTTGTTACCATATCTGAGTTATCTAAGTTATTTACCCCCGTTGTTCCTAGCATTGGCCAATAGTGGTAACTCTACTCATCTTTCGAGCTACTTAACAATATTCATGATCCTATGTCACATCGAAATTATGCTACTCTCTCACTCTACGACTGGCATAATAAACAAACTCAGCATTATTAGGTTTCTTTAACATACATGGTGATTGTAATGTTATTCTTCATAATCTGGTAGTATCTACACTTACCTACCGGTTGGGCATAACGACTATTTGTTAAGGTACCTTCCAGCCAAGGCTAAGATAGTCTGTTAAGTTAACTTGGTTATGACTTGATTATGATTTGTCTATAACCCTGGGTTTAACTTAAAAGCACAAACAGTTTAACCAACATATAATGATAAATTAAGTTTCATGATCTTCCCGGGAAAAGACTATAACCTCAAATTGTAAAATATGTATGATAAAACATCTTGAGTTTAGAATTCAAATAGATATATAGATAAAAAAATTCAAAAGCATAAAAGAAAGAGAAGGGAACAATTGATGTAAGGTTGTCACCACTTTACGATGTTCGTTGGCGATGCCAATCTTGTATGCTCATGGATGCTCGATCCTACTCTGGATGTCAGAACCTTCGGAGAACACTTCTTCGACCTAATAGCAATTGCTCAGCCTTTTGGGGCAGGACAGGAGCACCTTGCTCTATCTAACCAAGAATATCGCTAACCTACAGCTCTCGAGGATTTCTCACCAATTCCGATATTCTATAAATATCAACTCGAATACCTAATCTAATCGAATTCTCGAATACTGAGATAAACAATCATAAGTAAGAGAAAACAAGACACTCAATATTGCTAGATGACTTGTATGACTTGTGTTGAGTGTTGAGGGATGAGTTGAACTACTAGAGGTCTAGGGTATTTATAGTAGTGAATCAAAGCTTTTTTCACTTTAATTTTCGATGTGAGATAGCCCGAACGGGCATCCTTGAGGGAGAACGGCCGTTCCTAGTGCTAAATTGGTCAGAACGGCCGTTCTAGTCCTCCATCTTTCTAAAAAATATAATTTTGCCATAATATTTATTGTTTTATGCAATTCAATCTCTGAAACTTTCAAAATCACAAATTATGTAATTATATGTTAATTCAATCTAATTAAGATTAAGTACTTCCTAAATTGCCCTAATTTGTGTCTAAATACTTACTAAAAATATGATATAATTTAGTGATATCAATTATTAGCTTGAATCACATTCCTAAAAAAAATTGATAAGACCCTTTTGGTTAAAAAATTTCAAAGTTGACTTTATCTTACAAATCAATTGTTATTAAATGTAATCGAAGTCTTTATGTAACTATGTTTAAACTTTCTATTATAAATATGACTATTTGCTCACCATTACAACAATATATATATAAACCCCAAGATGAGTTGGTAAGGAGTTAACTTAAATAAGATCAATAATTTCAATACTTATATATAATTGTTTAAATTTTAAAGTCATATTTTTTTCAAGTTACATAAAATTCTCTCTCTTCAATTTCAAGTAAGATAATATCAGGTTTGATTTGTTCAACAAAACCTCGCAAGATAAAGAAACAATAATTGTACTCCTTTATAAATATTTTTTTCTTCCACAAATGAAAGGTTTTGAATCATCCAACAACAATTTTGTGATAAATAAATAAAAATATAAACAAAGATCCCTAAATACTAGAGTTCAATCTACTAAATCATTAGTTATACCACTCTAACCAAATACAAAATTTAGCTTTCAGAAAGGAAATACATGATTCAATATGACTTTAAAAAGCGCTTTTCAACTCTTCTTTGATGTAAATTACTTAACTAATTGAAGTAAAATTTAAAGAATAATGGTATATAGGAATATTACTACTCAAGAGCTAAAAGAACCCTATAAATAGAACCTCAGTTTTGAGAGGTGAGAGAAAACTGGTTAGACTGACCTTTCCATCTATCACTTTCAATGTGACAAAACTCCATATTATCAAAACACATATTCCAGAATATAAATTACACTCAAAATTTCATTGCTACAGAGAATAACATAAAATGAAATAATCTCTCACTTAATTGTACAACAGCAGAAGAACCTTCGGCTTTGTGCTTTTGCACCGCTGTGTATTGAAGAAGTCCTCTCGGGCGCCCTCCCAATAGAGAATGGTATACCTAAGACTAGTGTACAACATAGACAATAATACTATGTAGTAGCATTAGCAACACCATTTATATCCGAACCTCCTTTTGATTTCTTTTTGTGTTTCCTCTGCTTCTGCTTCTTCTTCAGCCTCACGAAATCCTTAATGCTCTTTTCCCATTGTTTCCTGTTCTTCTGGTAAATCAGCATCGCAGCACGGGCATCTTCTATCTACAGTTATCGAAATGTCAGATTCTCAGTAGAATATATTTTTACTTCCCAAAATTACTTCTTAATTCCATATGATGTTTAAGGAATATCGAAACAGGAAGAAATTCCATTTCAGTGTCCTTGAGGTGAGATGTAACTCTACTTGTGTTATTGGCTCTTAAAAAATCATTATTTACTGTTCATTTACACATGTCTACATTCATAGTTGATCGTGAGCCAAAAAAAATTATTAAACTGTCAACAAGCTGAAATAACATAACTAACCGGGCAATGCTCTCCATTTTGAATCTCAGCCCCAAGAAATTCAACAGCAAGATGGCGAAGTGTCCGACTTCTCCCTTCCCTGTTTCATCAGTCAATGAATATAAACATAAAGTGACCAATATTGAGGATCAAGCAAATGAACATAAACATTAATCAGGCAAGAACAGAAAGTTATACTTTAGGAAGGGTTGATACTCTGCTGTATCCCGTATATCTTTCTTTGGATGTGTTAAAAGCAAAGCCTAAACAAAAATCCACAAACTTTTCGATAATAGAATCATATGATGCATAGAATTGCCTTAAACAAAAATAGAGAGCATTAATACTAGCCTTAAGATCATTGCGTAAGGCATGGCCAACAAGAATCCTTCCTTTAAGTATATCTGCCACTTTTCTCTGAGCAGTGTTGAAGTCCTTCGCTGCAAGGGAGATCAATTGTTTAAAAAAGGCCAAGTTACAATAGTCACCAAATCATATATTAGTTACCATATCATTCAAAAGATAGCCCTTACTAAAATATCTACCAAATTACTTATTTTTAAGGTGGAAGAAAGAAAGAAATATATCCAGATTTCACTTGCCCCTACAACAGTAAAAACTAGAATTACGAAGCAGCATCTTCTTTCAGCACCTATATTAATTACCAATAAGCACGATAAGATTTGTATTCATGTCCAAGGTACCCTTTCTTCACCCGGAAAACTTTCTTGCAGTAAGTTCCAGAACATCTACCAACACTATACTCAGGATAATAAGAATTCCGAATTTCTGTTTTATGTACGAATGCAGAAAAGGAACTTGATTTGATGCAATTGAGATGATAAGTATGTATTGTTACTGAATTAAGTTCAAGGCCAATATAACTAAATACGTGTGTAATAGAAGAAAAGAATAATTATGACAATTTCCATTTAAAATGGTATTAGCATTCCCAAACAACTAGGAAACATTTTAGGTAAACTCCAATTCATCGAATCAAACTACTTTGTTGTATCCCAATGAGAGAAGCATAAACAGCACTAAACCAAAAAGGTTACATGCAAAACTAGTCAAAATATAAAGGAATTAAACCCATTAATCCAACAGTAATGACTGGATTAACTAATGAAGAACAAAAATATTAAATCATGTTATCTTTTACACATACTTCAGATTTGAATTAAAACTTACACTAACGCATTAGATGAAGATTCAAAAACAGCAGAGACATAACGTGTACCTTTCCTCAAGTCACGAGGTCTAATTCCACTAATTTGGGTACGGAAGTCAACAACATATTCTACTGGACGGACATATTCATCATATATAATGTTTCCCCATTTGTTTACCTGCAAAAAACTGAAGCACATATAATAACAATTCAATTGCTGCAGTATAAAACTGCAATGGCTATGCACAACCCAATGTCATGACCGAAAGAATAAATGAAGCATAACTACATAAATAAGAAAATCTTCAATCGCCATTTTCTGATGCTAACTATTCAGTGACACATGATATTTGTCAAGCATTTTCACACCATTTGAATCAAAGAGCCCCAAATCAACAATTTTCATGTCTATGCTACTGTTAATCTAAGCAAAGATTTAATGAACTGTCGCTTCAATAAGAAGAGTCTGCTTTAACTTGTCAAAAGAAACAAAGATTAGTCAATTCCTAATTCAGCTACATAAAAATGACATTAAAATGAGTAATACCAGTGTCACTCGCCCAAGTGCACTTCTATTCCCTATGGAGCTGACACCAACCATTTCACAATCCATGGCGATCTCATTGGTCAGGCTGCAAACAAAACAAAAATGAGGATAATTTACCTCAAAATAAACAAATAAAAATGTTTTAGCAGAAACAAAAACTTGTTCTTGCTGAATTAAATTCCTACAAATTCCAATACACTCTACTTCGGCACAACCCAAAGAGAAAAAAAAAAACATTATTTCCAAGAAATAGAGCACCTGAAATCAGAAGAAGTTGGTATCAAAGGGCTAGGCTGAGGATCATTGGTTTCCTCATTAATTGTCCTATCTTTCCTCTTCCCTACAAATTATGGCCAGCAGAAACATAAATGAAATAAAAATAATTAAATAAATAACATGAGCCCAGAAAGTGGAATGGAATCTTTAACTACACTATGAAAAAATATAGCATCCAAAAAATAAAAAGCAACAAAAGGGATTTACCTAAAATAGATTTCTGGGTTTCATTCTCTGACTCTTTGACTGCCTCTCTGAACTGTTTCTTCGGTCCACCGCTCTTCAGCTTCTGCAGAAATAATGTTGAACACAAGACATTAATTTAAAGCAAAAAGGAAACATTCTTTTTTTTTGGGTTTTTTGGTAGATAAAACCAAACATTTATTCCGCTACATATATATATGTATAGAGAGAGAGAATAGCATGAATGGTACTTGACGGAGCTGCTCCCAGTTGGGGTTTAACCGGTGAGTACTGTTAGGGCTTTTCATCTTTTATTCTTCTTTTCCCGTCTTCGCTCTGCCCTTCTGCTTCATAATAATAACCCAACTGGAGTTTTCCTAACGACGTCGTTACCTTCTATTTATTTTCGGCAAAACAACTGGGAACTAATTATCACTCTTAGCAAATTGGGGTGAAGTCAATTTTATTTAAATTTTTAAAATTTTCTTTTTTAATAAAAATTATTATTTTTATTATAAAATTACAAGTAAAATTTCATTTTGTAAAATATATATTTTTTAAAATATAATCACTCTTTAAAATCTCTATTTTTAAGAATATAACTAGAGAATGATCTATGATCTTAGTGTTTTAAAGAAAGAAAATTTAGAAGTTATAATAAATATAAAAAAAAATTGAATTGAAAGAAAAATAAAAGTCAGAATGGAGTAAATTATCTAAGTAATTCAAATTTTCATAAATTAAGTTTCTGCACTCAAGTTTTACTTATTTTTTGTCTAAAGTTTGAGCACAAACTATTGAAACATTCTTATTTTGTCATTTTTGTTCAAAATATATACATCACTGAACAAAAATGAGATTTAAACATATCACTGAACAAGTACTTCGAAACTGAAATTCCATCCTATATTCATTGGCAGTAAAGAAAATTAAAGCAACTTCCATAGCATTTTTCCGTCTTCCTTGAGAGTTCCACTGGAAATCTCCATTTTCAGGACATCAGCATCCCCTTTTCTTACCATGTCCTTAAGCACCATCGTCTTCGAAGTTATTAACGCGCTCACATTCATCAATCCACTCGCTGTATATGTCTATCGGCTCTGTTAATGCTGTTACAGTTGTGCTGAAGCTCTCTTGGCATATTCCGCAAGAAGCTTCCCCAATCAGATTCTTTAAATCAATACGGCATTCCACACTAGTACCGTGGTTGCAAAATGGACAGCTAAAAACAGTATCTAGCTTGTCCATTCTCTTCTTTGGTGGAGGCTTTGCCCTTGACTTCCTCTTTCCCATTTCTACTTTCCTTCTTCTATTATCAAATAAATAACCAAAGGAATTAGGGTTTCTATATAAGATAAGAGTTTCTATTTCAGGTCACCTGAGCGCCAAATAAACCAAAACAAATATGAGATCAAAGATTGAAGAAACAGAAGACTCCGACTAACCGATCAAAATAATAATAACCTAATTTAGTGGCAAACTAGAATCTTGCAAGACTAAATCTCAACAATCCAAAAACATATTTTTCATTTCCTTTCCTTTTCCCCAATTCCACTACAAAATACAACAGGATAACCCAAAAACCACAATAGCTATAAAATTCACAAACAAATAATAGGATTTTACCGATCATATTTATCATTCGGAATTCCTTCCCCTTGAGCTCAAAAAGAAAACTTAAAAAATGTATCCACCTTGTGCGTTAATACCTAATTACCCAAATAACAACCTCAAAAATTTACATAAAGAGGAGAAATTCGAAGAACAAGATCGAATTAATAATAACAAAGCGCACAATATACAAACATCGAAAAATAATAATAATAATAATAATAATAATAAAAGGAGAATTTTAGCTACGAAAGCCGCGATCAAGAAGACTCGAAAGAATTAACGAGCAGAGGCACATCAAGAAGATCAAACAAGCAAACAATTGAACGAAAAATCGAAGGGAAACAGAGCACAAAAAGGAAATAAAAACGAAGAAAAGTAGAGAATGTGAGGCATACCTTTAAACTTCTGGTTTGAGGGTTCTGCTGGATATCGCGGAAATGATAATGAGGGGAAGATTATAACATGAGGGTCGCACCTATTTATAGACGGAATCCTCTACTCTAGCTTTCCAATTATTTACAATTGTGCCCCGAAAAGTTGAAAGTTTTGTGAATTTGAACATTTTATCTCTGAGATATTTCGAATTTTATGTGCTTGTATTTTCTTTTTTCAAAATAACTTTGGCCACTTGAACTATTTTAAATTCTAAATTACACTAATATTTTTCTCTTTTTAAAATGATTATTTTTTTTTTTTTTTTTTTATTCAAAAAAATAACACGTGTTAGAAATTTATGTTAATTTAAAATTTTAGCCATTAGTTTGTCTTTTCTCACTATTATTGTGAGAAAATTTATGTAATAATCTAAATTGTATAAAAAAATTTTATATAATAATAAATATTAATTTAATTGATAATAATAAATTATACATAAATTTTTAGAGTGGTATTGGAGATAAAATAATTTAAATTAAAAACTATCAATTTCACTTTAGCACGTGAACTAAAATGAAAATAAATAAATACTAACGTGTAAGAAAATGTAATGTTTTGCGACTAAAATATCTACAATACATTTAACATATCATTCACTATTTATATTGACTTTATTTCATATAAGCATTGACAATCTTTGAATCTTTTATTTTTTAATATTCTTTTAAGGAAAAAACAAATTTATATTAATAGAAAATTAATATGTTAATGTTATGAAACTACTAAAATAAAAGAGGGATAAAATTATAGAACAATTTTATTGATAGATTCTCTAGTACAAAGACTTGTCTCTAATCTTTCTATGAAGTTCTCTATTTATAATGATAAAACCCTAAATAAAGTAAGAATACAACTCTAGAGAAAGTATGAATATAACCATAGAGAAAGTAGGGATATACAGATAAGAGATACAACATATCTGAATGGATATTCACATAATAAATATATTTATAACACTCCCCCTTGAATATCCATTATACAACAAATATAACATCATTGTTGTTGACGTTAAGGGATAATAATGATCATTTGATAGACATCCGCTAAATTTAATGTATCTTCGAATTCAATGAATCTTTAAGATTCATAACACTTCTCATTGGATATCCATTACATAAAAAATATGTCTCGTTAAAACCTTACTAAATAAAGACACTGTGGGAAAAACATTTAGTGAAGGAAAAAATGTACACTATTCTTTATGGGTAAATTTCTTCTCATAATGAGATGAATTCTCAAGATCTTTGAATCTACGCAAACCAATTTTATATCTGAATTTCTCAAAGATTGCAGTTGAAAGGACTTAGTGAATAAATCTGTAAAATTATCAAATAGTTGTATTTGAAGCACATCAATTTCATCATTCTTTCAAAATTCATGAGTAAAGAAAAATTTAGGTAAAATGTGTTTTGTCTTATTTCTTTTTATATATCTTTGTTTCAACTTAGCTATACAAGCTACATTATCTTTATATAAAGGAGTTAGAATCTCTCTTCCCGAGGACAAACCACAACTCCCTCTAATATAATTATTGACCATATATAATATGTTGTCAATAGTTTCTTGGAGGTATCTAAGGACATGTTTAACATTATTCCTATGTCGTGTTAATAACGTGTTATGAAACTAATTTAATATGATGTCAATAGTTTTTTGGCAACATCTGCATGATATTGGGTCAGTTTTTGATGGTCCTTGGCTGACTATTGGGGACTTTAACACTGTCTTATCCCAGTGTGAGAAAATTGGTGGTCGTCCTGTGGTCTCTTCTAATTCTAGAGGCTTAACGGGTGTGATTGTAGAATTTGGACTAATAGATCTTGGATTTAATGGCTGCATGTATACCTGGAGTAATGGTAGAGCTGGTACTACCAATATCCAAGCCAGACTAGATAGAGGATTGGCTAATTCTAAATGGAGGCTACTCTTCCCGAATGCATATATTCATCATTTGTCTGCCTCTCAATCTGATCACAAGTCACTCCTACTTCGGTTTAAAAGGGATTATGTATTTCACCCTCGGCCTTTCCGCTTTGAGGATATGTGGACGTTGGAACTTTCATCCATAGACATTATTAAGAAAGCTTGAGACTGTGATGTTAGAGGTTCTCCTTTGTTTCAGGCAATTAACTATTTGAAGGCTATGAAAGTAACCCTAAAGAGATGGAATAAATCTGTCTTTGGGAAGGTTCAAGTTCAAATCCAAGATATAAGGGAGAACATTGGCGTTCTCCAAGCTTCTCCCCAAACTCTCTCCTGCATTAAACGAGAGCATTCCCTTCAAAAGGATCTTGATAGCCTCCTTTTGAAGGAGGAAACTATGTGGATGGAGAAATCCAAAGAACGTTGGATGGAGGATGGTGATAGGAATTCTAAGTTCTTCCATCTCTCTACAATTATTAGAATGATGGGATAATGAGAACTGATAATTCTTGGGTAACTGAATTTGATGATATTGGAAGGTCCTTTGAAGTATATTATCAACAACTCTTTTCTACTTCATCACCTCATTTTCTTGTGGATTTGGATGGGTTAATCCCTTCTTCTTTATCTTGCAATGATACTCAGCATCTTGCGTTGGTCCCTACTGACGATGAAATTCAACGTGTGGTTTTTGAGATGGGTAACAGGAAAAGTTTGTGCCCAAACGAGATGTCTCCTATTTTTTTCAAGTTTTGATGGAGCATATTAAGGAGCAAAATCATCAAGGCAGTTCAATCTTTCTTCTCTAACGGACATATGATTAGAGCCTTAAATCATACATTCATCGCTCTAATACCAAGAAAGATAATCCGAATTTGATGTAATACTTTAGGCCAATCTCTTTATGTACACTCTATAAAATTATCACTAAGATTTTGACTAATAGGTTGAGACCTCTTCTGGACAAGATTATATCTCCTTTTCAAAGTGCCTTTATTCCAAGAAGGAGTATGATGCACAATGTGATTACATGCCATGAGATAATGCATCATATCAACCGGAAAAGGGTAATCTTCACCTTATGTCGGTTAAAATTGATCTTGCCAAAGCTTACGACAAGGTTGAATGGAGATCTTTGGAAGCTATTCTAAGACTTCACGAGTTTCCTACTGAATATATTAGGAGTGTTATGGAGTGTATTTCAACCGCTTCCTTCTCGGTGCTTGTAAATGGGAGCCCCTTCGGATTGTTTAACTCCACAAGAAGTCTCTATCAGGGAGATCCTCTCTCCCCAGCTATGTTCACATTGTATATGGACCTGCTTTCCAGACTAATGATGAGAGCTGATGGTACTAAGGATATTCATGGGTAAAAGTGAGCAGACAGTATCTACCTATTTCCTATTTGTTCTATGCAGACGATGCTACCTTCTTTTGTAGAGCTGATCTTGCTGATGCGGAGAATCTCCTTCGGATACTTAAGAAATTCTACTCTTGGACTGGACAATCCATTAATTAGGGTACATCTACCATACACTTCAGTAAGCATACTCCTACCCAGCTTAAATTTTCAATCTGTAGACTTCTCAACATGATTGAATGCAACCATAGGAACTTATATCTTGGTAACCCATTTTGTAAACCATCTTCCAAATCAATTACTTTCTCTGGCATTGTTGATCGACTCAAATAGAGACTATCGGGTTGGAGAGGTAGGCTTATCTCACAAGTTGGATGTATTACACTTATCAAAAGTGTGGCTGAGGCTTGTCCCCAATATTCGATGTAGGTTTTTCTTTGGCCTAAGACCCTCACAATTAAGATGGATAAACTTGTTCGTGACTTTTTCTAGGGTTTCAAACCTTCTGAGACTCGACATTTATATTTGAGATTTTGGGACCTGATTTGCTCTCCTAAACAACAAGGAGGCCTAGGCCTTTGGAAATTCTTGAACATCAACCGTGCTTTTGTGACAAAATTAGGTGACAACTTATCAGTGAGAAGAATTCTATTTGGTTAAATCTCATTCGGGCCAAATACTTGAGGGGTAGGAGATCTCTAGACATCCAAAAATGCCCTACTGATGTGTCTTGGGTTATGCAAGGGTATGAAAATGTAAGGAAATGACCCTTGGATCCCAGACTTAGCTGGTTTCAAACCTAACGCCCTATGACTTGGCCTCACAATGTTGCTAAGGTAAAGGATCTTATTTTGCCACACTCCTGCACTTGGGATTCCTCCCTTATTCGTTTTCTATTCCCTCCATTGGTTAAAGATGCTATTTCTAAGATTTATATTCCTCAGCATGAAGAACAAGACTCTTTGGTTTGGGCAGCCTCCAAGTCAGCTCCTTTTCTGTGAAATCTATTCACAGAGTAACCCAACTAAGGTCCTCTCACTCTGGTGCTACCTCATCCAATGTGAAATGGATACTTATCTAGAAATATTCTTTACATGTTCGCCATAAATTGTTCATCTGGAAAGTCCTGTCCAACTCTTTGGCTATTGGAGATCGACAGCAACATTGTAAAATTTCTTTTGACACTACATGGCAGTTGCATGGGAAAATGTATGGAGACTAAGGAACGAGGCTCGAGTTTCTTCTGTTAGTGTTAGCTGGGATGAGGTCTGCTGGCTGGTGGAAATTTAATGTAGATGCAGCAGTGAGAGGGAACAAAGCTTGGTGTAACGGGCCGCACTTATTTGGATCTTTTGAGCTATCCAAGTTCAAGAGAATGTTCAGGTCAAGTCCAAGCCCATCTCCCATGCTCCCTTGTGTGGAGGCTTTTGTAGATCTTTCTAGATATTTCTTGTATATTCTTGTTTATTCTCTTTTGTGTAGGAATTGTAGGAGTTCTCTAGAATGTTTCTAGAAAACTCCATTGGAATTCTCTAGAGTAGAAATTCTCTAGATGATCATTTGTAACCTTTAGATCGAGTAGATCTTGGCCGTAGATTTGTAGAGGCACTTGTATATAAAGGGAGCCTCACCCTCATTTGTAAATCATTAAGCAAGTTTCAAGCAATATACTCTCAAAGCTTTAAGCATTCTTAAGCCTTCCACTACTTGTCTTATACTTGTGTTTGCTTTTCAAGCCAGGTTGACTTAGCTAATTCCGTACGGGGCGGAGTCGAGCATCGCTAGGGTGGGCGAATCGAAGCTAAGTGCCACACGACTTTGAAGGAAATTTCAAGTCCGTGACAGGTGGTATTAGAGCCCGACTAGAGCTGGGCGTTATCTTGTTTGATCATCATTCAAGTTTGTGAGAATGACTGACGAATCCAACGTGACCAACGAGCGTGGTCGTGAGGCGGTGATCACTCAAAGGAAGAAGAATTGAGACCAAAGCAAGACTCGGGAGGGAGCTTCTTTGGAGCATGTCATTACGGGGATGGCGGAGTGCATCGAGACCTTGGAGACTGCCGTCGAACAATGGGAGGAGACAAGTAACTTGGCCCTCAAAATTGATTCGAAGGTGACCGAGTTGTAGCGCCTTATGGAGGAGTTGCGTGAGGAGTTTACCATCTGCCGACGAGGTGCTGGCGATGTGGTTTCGAAGATCAACCAACGTCAACCAAAGGAGTTCGATGGCAGCCGGGATGCCCGAAAGATTGACGACTTCATTTGGCAAATGGAGTTCTATTTCGAGGGGATTCGCCTTCGTGATGAGGCAACTAAGGTACGTACTGCCTCAAGTTACCTTTGTGACAATGCAGCCCTATGGTGGCGAAGAAAGGTGGCCGAGAAGGAACATGGTGATATCGAGATTGAGACTTGGAAGGATTTCAAGACTGAGCTCAAGCGGTCATTCTACCCAAAGAGGGCAGAGTTTGATGCTCGGAAGAAGCTCAAGATGCTGAAGTATCGCATCGATCCAAGATTATATCAAGGAGTTCACGGGTCTTATGCTTCAACTGCCCAGCATGCAAGACAAGGACTTCTTGTTCAACTTCATCGATGGTCTTCCTCAATGGGCACAAAATGAGTTAGAGCGACGCGAGGTAGAGACCACCCAGCAGGCCATTGCTGTTGCGGAGACATTGAACGAGTTCACTCGCAACAACTACCAACCCGAGAAGAAGCACAGGAAGCCCAACTCGGATAAAGGTGGGGGAGCACCAGACAGCAAGAAGCCGAGCCATGATCGAGGACACCATGGCCGATCCCAACCGGGGCCAAGTGGCGAGAAGAAGTATACACCCAAGTTTCCAAGGGGATGTTTCCTTTGTGGCGGGCCACATGGTATTCGAGATTGCCCAAAGGCTGGCTCACTCAATGCCATTTGTGACGAGTACGAGTCTCGGGGCAAGCAAGAGACCGAGAAGATGGGGTTGTTGCAGCTTCTCAATGCCCTCAACGTGAAGCCGTCACCAAGCGCTGACAAGGGACTATTGTACGTGGAGGTGTTGCTTAATGGGCATGCAACCAAGGCGATGGTCGACACGGGGGCAACACACAACTTCATCACCGAAGCCGAGGCAAGACGACTCAACCTTAAAACCACCCCATGGGAAGGGTGGATCAAGACAGTGAACGCCAAGGCACAACGATTGGGCGGTGTTGCCAAGGGCGTGGACATGGTACTCGGAGCAAGGAAGGGACGATGGACTTCTCCGTTGCACCCATGGACGATTTCCAAATTGTGTTGGGCATGGACTTCATGAGGAAGGTGAGTGCTGTTGTGATGCCTTCCTTTAAGTCGGTGTGCATACTCAATCAAGATAGTCCATGCATGATCACGGGCACAAGTGGACCAAAGGCCGAGGCCAAGCAGTTGTCGGCAATGCAAGTTGCTAAGGGAGCCAAGAGGGACGAGCCGGCGTTCTTGGCCACACTTAAGGAGTGCGACAAGTCATTGGGACCCCAAGGAAACTCCATCCCACCTACCATCCAGAAGGTCCTCAAGGAGAACAGGGACGTGATGCCGCCCGAGTTACCCAAGGAGTGGCCACCAAGACGGGAGGTGGACCACAAGATCGAGTTGGAGCCGGGCGCTAAGCTACCATTCATGGCGCCATACCGCTTAGCACCACCTGAGCTCGAGGAGCTAAAGAAGCAATTGACGGAGTTGTTGGACACGGGATGCATCCGACCGTCAAAGGCACCTTATGGCGCACCGGTACTGTTCTAAAAGAAGCATGATGGGTCATTGCGAATGTGCGTGGACTACCGGGCCCTCAACAAGGTAACGGTAAAAAATAAATATCCTATTCCGTTAATTGCCGACCTGTTTGATCGCCTAGTTGAGGCGAAGGTGTACACCAAGATGGACTTGCAGAAGGGATACTACCAAGTCCGCATTGCCGAAGGGGACGAGCCAAAGACCACGTGCATCACTCGATATGGATCGTTCGAGTGGCTTGTGATGTCGTTCGGTCTTACCAACGCACTGGTGACATTTTGCACGCTTATGAACTGGATCTTCCAGCCGTACCTCGACAAGTTTGTCGTGGTGTACTTGGACGACATAGTTGTCTACAACCAGACAGTGGAGGAACATGCCGAGCACTTGAAGACTGTGTTCAAGGTGCTTCGAGACAACGAGTAGTACGTGAAGGAGTCCAAGTGTGAGTTTGCCAAGGAAGAAGTGCCATTCCTTGGGCATATCATTGGGCGTGGACGAGTACGGATGGACATTGCCAAGGTTCGGGTCATCATCGATTGGGAGTCGCCTACCAAGAAGACAGAGTGGGTGTGGTCCGACCGATGCCAAGCAGCCTTCGATGGGTTGAAGTCGGCGGTGAGCCAAGAGCCAGTCCTTGCCCTACCTGACTTTGCCAAGGCATTCGAGCTGCACATGGATGCCTCGGACTTTGCCATTGGAGGAGTGCTCATGCAAGATGGTCACCCTATTGCATACGAAAGTCGAAAGCTGAACGATACCGAGCGCCGATATACCGTCCAGGAGAGGAGATGACGGCAATCGTTCACTGTTTACGAGTTTGGAGGCATTACTTGCTAGGAGCTAAGTTCGTGGTCAAGACCGACAACGTAGCCACAAGCTACTTCCAAACCCAGAAGAAGCTGACCCCAAAGCAGGCGCGATGGCAGGATTTCTTAGCCGAGTTCGACTACACGTTGGAGTACAAGCCGGGCAAAGCCAGCGTGGTAGCCGATGCACTAAGCCAGAAAGCGGAGCTGCTGCCATCACTACTATCCGAAGTGACCTTCCGACGTGAATCAGAGAAGGGCTAGAGCATGATCCAACCGCGCGGGCGCTCGTCCAACTTGCCGAGCAAGGGAAGATGAGACAATTTTGGGTAGAGGGCGACCTACTCTACACAAAGGGACATTGTTTGTACGTACCCAAGCACGGAGATTTGAGACGTGATATTATCTGAGAGGGGCATGATACCAAGTGGGCGGGACATCCGAGCCAACATCGCACGATTGCACTACTCGATGAGAGGTACTTTTGGCCATAGTTGTTGGACAAAGTCCAGCTATATGTCAAGACTTGTCTTGTGTGCCAGCAAGACAAGGTGGAGAACAGGCAGCCGGCGGGACTACTTGAGCCATTACCTATCCCCGGGCGACCATGGGAGTCGATCTCCCTTGATTTCATCAGTGCCTTGCCGAAGTCAGAGACATTCGGGTCGATCATGGTCGTGGTGGACAGGTTTTCCAAGTATGGGACGTTCATCCCATGTGCGAGGGACTACACGGCTGAGGATGCGGCAAGGGCCTTTTTCAAGAATGTGGTCAAGTATTGGGGGTTGCCAAGGAATATCGTGAGCGACCGAGACCCCCGCTTTACGGGCAAGTTATGGACGGAGCTGTTCAAGCTCCTTGATACCAAGCTAAACTTCTCCACGAGCTTCCACCTCCAGACCGATGGGCAGACCGAGAGGGTGAATGCCTTGTTGGAGTGCTACTTACGGCACTTCATGAGTGCCAACAAGCGAGATTGCGCCAAGCTCATGGACGTCGCACAATTCTCATACAATTTGCAGCGGAGCGAGTCCACAGGCTGAAACCCTTTCGAGATCGTGACTGGGCAACAATCTTTGACCCTGCATGCCTTAGCGATCATGCCGAACAGTGGACGGAGTCCAGGGGCAACCAAGTTAGCGCAAAATTTCAAAGAGCACACCAACCTAGCACGCTCTTACTTGGAGAAGGTGCGAAGGAAGATGAAGAAGTGGGCTGATGGTAAGAGACGGGACCGTGACTACTCGGTGGGTAACCAAGTGATGATAAAGTTGCTGCCGCAATAGTTCAAAGCCCTTAGGAGCATGCATAAGGGGCTGATCCGGCGATATGAGGGGTCATTTCCAATCCTTTCGAAGGTAGGCAATGTTGCGTACAAAGTTGACCTACCCAGCACACTCAAGATCCATCCAGTCTTCCATGTGAGCATGCTCAAGCTGTATCACGGGGACAAGGAAGATTCAAGCCAAGGGCAATCACATCGAGCACCGCCCGTGGTTACCAAGTCGTTCGACAAGGAGGTTGAAGCGGTGATCGAGAAAAGAGTTGTCCGACGAAGAGGTGCCCCTGCGAGTACCCAATATTTGATCAAGTGGAAGGGGGCTACCCGAGTGCGAGTCGACATGGGAAGCTGTCGAAGATCTTTGGCAGTTTGAGGATGCACTTCGGGACTTTGAGACGACGACGAGGGCGTCGCCGAATTAGGTGAGGGAGAATGTAACGGTCCGCACTTATTTGGATCTTTTGAGCTAGCCAAGTTCAAGAGAATGTTCAGGCCAAGCCTAAGCCCATCTCCCATGCTCCCTTGTGTGGAGGCTTTTGTAGATCTTTCTTGTATATTCTTGTTTATTTTCTTTTGTGTAGGAGTTGTAGGAGTTCTTTAGAATGTTTCTAGAAAACTCCATTGGAATTCTCTAGAGTAGGAATTCTCTAGATGATCATTTGTAACCTTTAGATCGAGTAGATCTTGGTCGTAGATTTGTAGAGGCACTTGTATATAAAGGGGGCCTCACCCTCATTTGTAAATCATCAAGCAAGTTTCAAGCAATATACTCTCAAAGCTTTAAGCATTCTTAAGCCTTCCGCTACTTGTCTTATACTTGTGTTTGCTTTTCATGTCAGGCTGACTTAGCTAATTCTGTACGGGACGGAGTCAAGCATCGCTAGGGTGGGCGAATCGAAGCTAAGTGCCACACGACTTTGAAAGAAATTTCAAGTCCGTGACATTGGGCTGCGTGTATACTCAGAGATCATAGGGGTAAAATTAATTGGGCTGCGTGTAAACTCAGAGATCATAGGGGTAAAATTAATGGTGCTTGGATTTCATCCTTTTCTTTCTGTTCTGTTTTTTATTCTGAATTGCAAGCTTTCATTTTTGCCTTCAAAACTGGAGAAGATCTTCAATCTCGTAAATTACTTTTTGAGGGTGATGCTCTAGGTGTGGTTAATGCTCTGAATGTAGATTGAAAATCTTCTGCTCTAGTTGACTTAGGTATTTCTTTGTTGTTAAATGACTTTGTTGGTTTGTTAAATTTATCCCTAGGTCTTTTAACTCTAATGCTCAGTCTTATTTCTTTTGTTGTTAAATGACCTTGTTGGTCTGTTAAATTTATCCCTAGGTCTTTTAACTCTAATGCTCACCGTCTTGCTGGTTAGGCTGCTTCCTGTAATTTTTTTGGTTACATTTCTCCTGAATCCCTCCCCTGACTGTGTTCTTCATGATCCAGGAGGAGCTGCTGTAAGTTTGTTAGCGAACACTTCTGAAATTAATGAGGAAGGTTAACTACCGTTTACCAAAAAAAACCCCAGCTGAAGCTCAAGGGCAGTTATTTTAATATTCACATTATCTGGATTATGGATCACTACTACTTAAACATACCTCTGAACAACAAGTACTTTGAAACTGAAATTCCATCCTATATTCATTGGCATTAAAGAAAATTAAATCCACTTCCATAGCATTTTTCCATCTTCCTTGAGAGTTCCACTGGAAATCTCCATCTTCAGGACATCAGCATCCCCTTTTCTTACCATATCCTTAAGCACCATCGTCTTCCAAGTTATTAACACGCTCACATTCATCAATCCACTCGCTGTATATGTCTATCGGCTCTGTTAATGCTGTTACAGTTGTGCTGAAGCTCTCTTGGCATATTCCGCAAGAAGCTTCCCCAATCAGATTCTTTAAATCAATACGGCATTCCACACTAGTACCGTGGTTGCAAAATGGACAACTAAAAACAGTATCTAGCTTGTCCATTCTCTTCTTTGGTGGAGGCTTTGCCCTTGACTTCCTCTTGCCCATTTCTACTTTCCTTCTTCTATTATCAAATAAATAACCAAAGGAATTAGGGTTTCTATATAGGATAAGAGTTTTCAGGTCTCCTGAGCGCCAAATAAACCAAAACAAATATGAGATCAGAGATTCAAGAAACAGAACACTACAACTGATCAAAATAATAATAACCTAATTTAGTGGCAAATTAGAATCTTGCAAGACTAAATCTCAACAATCCAAAAACATTTTTCATTTCCTTTCCTTTTCCCCAATTCCCCTACGAAATACAACAGGATAACCCATAAACCACAATAGCTATAAAATTCACAAACAAATAATAGGATTTTACCGATCATATTTATCATTCGGAATTCCTGCCCCTTGGAGGGCAAAAAGAAACTTAAAAAATGTATCCACCTTGTGCGTTAATACCTAATTACCCAAATAACAACCTCAAAAATTTACATAAAGAGGAGAAATTCGAAGAACAAGATCGAATTAATAATAACAAAGCGCAGAATATACAAACATCGAAAAATAATAATAATAATAATAAAAGGAGAATTTTAGCTACGAAAGCCGCGATCAAGAAGACTCGAAAGAATTAACGAGCAGAGGCACATCAAGAAGATCAAACAAGCGAACAATTGAACCAAAAATCGAAGGGAAACAAAGCACAAAACAAAAAAAAAAACGAAGAAAAGTAGGGAATGTGAGGCATACCTTTAAACTTCTGGTTTGAGGGTTCTGATGGATATCTCGGAAATGAGAACGAGGGAAGAGTATAAAATAAGGGTCGTACCTATTTATAGACGGAATCCTCTACTTTAGCTTTCCAATTATTTACATTTGTGCCTCGAAAAGTCTGAAACTTTTGTGAATTTCCACATTTTATTTAATGTAATTGATATTTTCTTTTTTTCCAAAATAACCCTGGCCACTTGAACTACTTTAAATTCTAAATTACACTAATATTTTTCTCTCTTTTAAATGATAATTTAACTTTATTTTTTTATTCAAAAATAACATTATTAAAATTTATGTTAATTCTGTTATAAACTATTACTAACAAAAAAACAAATTACTAAGACATTCTTTTGGATAAATATGTGTAACTTATATACACATATACATACAAATATAAATGTATATATATATATATGTTACAAACTTAATTGTATGAACATTATATGAAGGTAGTGAGATTATATGAAGTAGTGAAAATTATATGGGATTAGTGGGAGGTTACAAAATTATAGACATACAAAACAATAATATGATTTATAAAACTCTCCCTTTTAGATGTCCATTGTACAAGGAATATGCCTCATTAAAACCTTACTAGAGAAAAACTCAGTGAAAAAAATCCTAGTGAAGGAAAAAGAGTACATTGTTCCTTGTACACTCCCCCTAATCATTACATAATATCTTTGTATCGACGTATTTTTATATTATGGACCAGTCTTTCAAATGTTGAAATTGGTAATGCTTTTATGAACAACTCTATCGAATTATCACTTGAACGGATCTGTTGTATATCAACATCACTATATTTCTGAAGATCATACGTAAAGAAAATTTTTGGTAAAATATGTTTTGTGTGATATTGTTTGATATGTCATTCTTGTAATTGAGCTATACATGCAATGCTATCTTTATAAATTTTGTTGGAATTTCTTTGCCTGAAGATAAACCACATGTCTCTCAAATGTGTTGAGACATGGATCTTAACCAAACACTTTCACGACTTTCTTCATGGATTGCTATAATTTCTGCATGATTTGAAGGAGCAACTAATGTTTGCTTTGTAGAACGCCATGAAACAACAGTTTTTCTACATGTAAAAATATAGTCTGTTTGAGATATGACTTTATGTGAATTAGACAAGTAACCAACATCAGCATAACCAACAAGTTGTGGTAGGGATATAATAATCGGGTATCAATTGTACCTCGAAGGTATCGAAAAATATATTTAATTCCATTCCAATACCTTCTAATTGTACATGAACTAAACCTTGCTAATAAATTAACAGCAAAAGCTATATCAGGTCTTGTATTATTAGCAAGATACATTAGTGCACCTATTGCACTAAGATATGGTACTTCAGGACCAAGAACTTCTTCATTATTCTCACGGGGTTGAAAAATGTCATTATTCTCACGGGGTTGAAAAATGTCATTTTTCACATCAAGTGATCGAACAACCATTGGGGTACTCAATGGATCTACCTTGTCCATGTAGAATCTTTTAAGAACCTTTTCAATATAATTTGATTGATGGACAAACATTCCAATTTTATCTTTTAAATGCTTGATCTGTGGGTCAAGACAAAACTTTATTTTTTCGAGATCTTTTATCTCAAATTCTTTCTTCAAAGAATCTATTACTTTTAAAATTTCTTCAGGGGTTCCAATAATATTTAAATCATCAACATATACAACGATTATAGCAAATATTGATTTTTCTTTCTTAATAAATACACACAGATAAATTTGATTATTTTGATAACTTTCTTTCAATAAATTATCACTAAGACGATTGTACCACATTCGTCTCAACTGTTTTAAACCATATAAAGATTTTTGTAATTTTATTGAATATAATTCTAGAGAATCTAATTTTTATGCTTCATGTATTTTAAATCCTTTAGAGATTTTCATATAAATATCACTATCAAGTGAGCCATATAAATAGGCTGTAACTACATCCATAAAACGCATATCGAGTTTCTCATTAGCTGCCAGACTAAGGAGATAACGAAATATAATTGCATCCACCACTAGAGAACAAGTCACCTCAAAGTCAATCCCGATCTTTGAGAAAAATCTTGTACAACAAGACATGCTTTATATCTCACAATTTCATTTTTCTCATTTCTTTTCCATACAAATACCCATTTATACCCTACAGGTATGACATCTTCAGGTGTCCGAGCTATGGGTCAAAAAAACTTCACGTTTTGCAAGTGAGTTTAATCCTGCTTGAATTGCATCTTTTCATTTCAGCCAATCACTTCTATGTCGACATTCATCAATGGATGTAGGCTCATTATAATCATTTTTATTTATAATAGCTGATGCTATATTATATACAAAAATACTATCGATAGTTATTTCTTCTTGGTTCAATCGTTTCCTCATTAAGACATAATTTATTGAGATCTCATCATTATCTATTTTTTTCAATATTTTTAATATCTTTATGTATCTGAACTT
Organism: Asclepias syriaca; assembly: GCA_027405835.1. Lineage (NCBI taxonomy): Eukaryota > Viridiplantae > Streptophyta > Magnoliopsida > Gentianales > Apocynaceae > Asclepias > Asclepias syriaca. The sequence goes on from CM049930.1 coordinate 12,971,010, forward strand.
CTTCTGGAGTTATTTTATTTATTATGTCTCTTGACTCTTCTGGAGTATTAAACCCAGGTTCATTATTAACATTTGCTCCATTCTTTTTATGAGGATTTTTATCTTTTGAATTAATTGGTCTACCACGCTTCTGATGTGCTATAGACTAATTTGCTATTTTATTTATAGATTGTCCTTCTGGGACATCAATCCATATAGGAGTATTTTCAGTTGGTATATGTGACTTAGTCACTCTCTTTAGACAACGGGAGAAAAGGCCCCAAGCACAACGGAAAACTCATTAAAGGGAGGAGAGCTCTCAAAAATAACTCCTATAAAAAGGAATTGGGAATAAGAGGTAAGACAGATTCTAGATATCCAAAATACTAATATAATAATCTACTGACTTAAGCATCAGAGAGTTCACAAGGAATAAATCTCCTCATCGAACCTTTTTCGGTTTTGCACGTATTTGGTACTTCGGAGTACACGAAGTGTCGCTCTCACCAATAGCTTGACTGATCCTTTGCATCCCGAAGTCCAGTCCATTCCAATATCTCTTAGATCCTAGTCATCTTGAATTACTTTTTTCTCCCTATAATTATTTGGACCGATTTTTTTCCGAATCAGTTTGGTTCCGTTACCGGGTATCGAAAGAATTCTTCAAAAACAATCCCATGTCTCGGCATTCAAGAGATAGTCGCACTGTGTGACAAGCATCATTTCGGGGAACTGGGACGAGAATATCACAATCTTCTGCCTCACCCGGTTCCAGTCGCCGTCCAGCCTCAGAAAGACTAGGACCGCAATAAGAGACTTCCAGACGTTCTCGAGATTTAAGAGAACAACTCAACTCCAAAAGAATAGATGACATAGAAAAGGAGTTACAAAAAGAAAACGAGCAATTAAAGCAAGATCAAGAGCTTCCACGACAATGGTTGAAGTTAAGGGCTGAATTTCAGAAAGCAGGTGCAGAATTACCACCCCCAAGATTCTCATATGATCCCTCTGAGCTTCCGCAACGAACGCAGATAGCAACTAAGAAAGAAGAAAAACGAGGTACACGAACAAGCGGAAAACAAATAATCAGCGAAGTAGGAGAAAGTCACTCTTCGAAACCTATTCCGAAGCGTGAGACCAGAAAGCGATACCCTGAATACAGTCCTGAAAAAGGAAAAAGCACGACTAAAGTCCATAAAACAAGATCTATTGAGTTAGGTCCTTTCGCCAAATAGATTCAAAATGTCTCCCCCGATCCAAGTCTCAAGATTCCGTAGTTCGTCCTCTATTCCGGACTAACTCGGCCTCTCGAGCATGTGTGTTGCTACAAATCGGCCATGGGACTAGTCACGAATGACGAGGCCATTTTGTGCAAAGCATTCCCGAGCACTCTATCCGATAAAGCCCTAACCTGGTTTACATCTCTAAGAGCAGGTACCATTGATTCCTGGCACACCCTGGAAAATGTGTTCCTGGACAAATTCAGCACGGCAAGAACCATACCGAAAATAAGAGGAGACCTGGCAAACATCAAACAAAGAGAGTTCGAGACTCTGCTATCCTTCTTGGAACGATTCAAGAAGACTTATGATGACACCAAAGGGATCAGCCAAGACACCATCACCTGCTTCGAAGGAGGATTCCGGTCCAGGATGCTATACACCGAGCTTCAACTAAGAAAGCCAGAAACCATCGGTAAAATGTTTAGTGTTGCCTGAAAAGTAGCACTAGCCGAAAGTAGTGCACTTGAGTCCACCACAAAAAGGAAGGATAAGTAGCACGAGCATCCAAAAGATGTCTCCTCGAGTTTCCCAGAACGAAGAGACAAGTGTCGAGGTAAGAAATTCGAAACTTTCACACCCTTGAAAGTCCCAAAGGAAAATCTGATAGCAGTGATAAAAGGAAAATACGGAGTAAGGGATCCTGCTCCGATGAGGCCACAGTCATTCCCTACACGGGATAAGACAAAATTCTGTGGATTCCACAGAGACTATGGACACACTACAGATGAATGCATCCAACTGAAAAGAGCAATTGAAAAGCTCATTCGAGAAGGGTGTTTGAAAGAGTACGTTGCCAATATGCAACAACAGAAGGATAAAGGGGAGAGGGTAATCAACATGATAAATCCCGAGCTGACCTCCGTAAAAAAGATCAAAAAAAGAATTTACAACCTCACCAAATCATACATTGTTCCAAAGTATGAATTCGAGCAGTCGGAGGTCATTACCTTTACAAACAAGGAGTTAGAGAACAATGAGGAAGCCAAAGTCACCCCTATTGTCCTTGAAATTCGTATGACCCGAGATGGAATCGATAAGTGCACAGTAAAAAGAGTTCTGGTTGACACTGGAGCCACGAAGAATATTATGTACTTTCAATGTTTTGAGGAAATGGGCTTAAGAGATGAGCATCTCAAACCAAGCAAAATGATACTGGAGGGGTTCACACCGCATAAAGTACCAGTTAAAGGAACGGTAAAGATGCAAGTCACCCTCGGTGAGGGAGACAAAGCAAGAATGGAAGAGATAAAATTCTACGTTGTGGATATGGAATCCCCCTATAATGTCATAGTAGGGACACCTTTCCACGCAGTCTTTGACTTAGTAATTTCCACATCTCACCAACAGGTGAAGTTCAACACTTCGCGGGGTGTCAGGTTTGTAAAAAGCAGCCCCCGGAGTTTGTTGGGGCAGATCATGAAGATAAAAAGAAAAAGGGAATCCTCCACCGAAGTCGGGTATATTAACTCAGTGACAGTTGACAAAGATCTGAGGATACAAAAGATACTAGAAAAGCAAATCTACGATCTAGTCATCGAAGTATCGTTGGAAAGCGAGTTTGACGAAGTAGTCATAAATCCTAATTATCCTCAGTAGTGTGTCAAGATCGGAAGGGAAATGCCGGATGACTTTGGCAGGACATCATCAAGTTCCTGAAAGATCATCAATGTAGTTTTGCCTGGTGTGCGGAGGACATGCCAAGTATCGACACCTCCGTAGCCAAACACGCGTTGAATATAAGCCCGACCTGTCGCCCAGTAAAACAAAAGTCTAGACAGTTTGGAGAAGAAAAAATACAAGGCATGAAGGAAGAAGTAGAGAAACTGCTAAAAGCGGGATTCATACGCGAGGTTCAGTACCCCACATGGCTGGCCAACGTTGTAATGGTCAAAAAGTCCACTGGAAAATGGAGGATGTGTGTTGATTACACTGACCTCAACAAGGCTTGTCCTATTGTTACCCGCTACCTTGAATTGATGCATTGGTAGATTCAACAGCGGGATACGAATTTCTAAGCTTCAGGGACGCTTTTTCAGGATACCATCAAATAAAGATGAGGCCAAGTGATCAGGTACACACTTCATTTTGAGCTGCAGGGGTCATATATTGCTATAATGTTATGCCATTTGGATTGAAGAATGCAGGGGCCACATACCAACGAATGATGAATCACATCCTCCGAAGCCAAATCGGAAGGAACATAGAAGCCTACGTCGATGATATGGTTGTCAAAACCAAACATGGAGCATCACACCTAGAAGATCTGGAGGAAACTTTCTCCAACCTGGCGAAGTTCAACCTCAAGCTGAATCCAACGAAGTGCATGTTTGGAGTAAAATCTAGAAACTTTCTAGGTTTTATGAAGTCCGAATGAGGAATCGAAGCCAACCCAGAAAAATTAGAAGCCATAGCTCGGCTCACCAAGCCCCGATGTGTCAAAGATATCCAGAGGCTAAACGGGTGTATCGCTGCACTAGGACACTTTATTTCAAAATCAGCGGAGAAGTGTCTTCCATTCTTCAAAGCCTTGAAAGACTCAAAGAATGACTTTGTTTGGACTCCGGAATGCAGCCACTCCTGGAAGAGTTCGAAGGGTCATCGTTTAAATCTTCCTCTGTTACGACCTCTGAACACGGGAGAAACACTTTTCATATACTTATCCTTCTCTGATTTGGTCGTAGCATCAGTGTTGATAAAGGAGGAAGGAACAAAGCAGTATCCTGTATACTTCGTAAGCAACGCCCTAAACGATGCTGAGTCCCGATATTGAAATATCGAAAAGCTAGTGTACGCGTTAGTTATTTCGACACAGAAACTCAGACCATATTTCGAGTCTCATCCTATTGTTGTCTACACTAACACCCCATTAAAGCAGATTTTTCATAAAGTAGATCAATCCAGAAGAATGCTTCGATGGTCTATCGAATTATGCGGGCAAGAAATCACCTTCAAGCCCCGAACAGCTATAAAAGCACAGGCTCTCGCAGATTTCCTCGCGGAAGGATCCTTCACGGAAGTGAACATGGGGGTAGTTGAGCCAACGAAGGAACCGTGGGAACTAAAAGTAGATGGTGCGGTCAACTCCAACAGAGTTGGAGCAGGCGTTGTCTTAACTTCGCCCAACAAATAATACATTGAAATGCGGGCTATCGAGTTTGTTGAGTCCTTTTTGGTTAATGCTTGTGTTGTAATTGTTGGAACCTAATGCATTTGTGATATATTGGCATTCTTACTAATGACATAGAATGGATGATTAATGATTGTAATTTTGGTGTAATTCATAGTGTGAGTATTTTGAAAGATACATACATACATATATATATATGATATAGATCGAGGGTGAAGATTACACTTTCATTAAAGAATCAAGGGTCAAGATCAAAGGTGGAGATTGAACTATTATTAAAAGCATCAATGGTCAAGATTATTGGGTTTTTGTGTAAATGCATTTATATGTGAATATCTAAATATTCACATTAGAAACAAGATATTTTTTCAAGAGAGAAAAATTATGGTGAATGCAAATATGTGAATATATAGATATTCACGTTAGAAACAAAGTTTTTTTTGAGAGAGAAAAAAAGAAAAAGAAGAAAAAAAAGAAGAAAGAAAAATTCTAGTTGTGAGCAGTAGAGATTTTTGAAAGAAAAACACACATTCTAGTTGTGGGCAGTAGAGACTTTTGAAAGAAAAATCAAGAAAAACACACCGTGACAATAATCTCAAATCTTGAAGAAGATTTTTGGAGGATACATCATAGAAAGATTATTCATCAACTTGGAGGTGACAGATCAATCCTAGTTTTCTGTTGATGTATTATACATATTTGAAACATCTTGTTGAACATTAAAATCTTGTTACTTCTTTGGGGTATGTTTTGAATTTGCCTAACCTAAGTGATAGGGAAGGCATCGTTTCTATTAGGTAGAGTAGGAAGTGATTCTACTCTTTATCTTAAGGAATTGTATTTGTGTGAGTAAGGGAGTGAGCCTTCTTTGTAGCTCTAGTGAAGAGCGTTGTGATAAACAAGTAACTAGTGAAGTTGCAGTAAAAGGGTAGTGAACCCTATCACCGTGGATGTAGCCTACCTTGTTGGTGGTGAACCACGTAAATTGATTGTCTCTTTTATTTTCATGCAAGTGTGTGTGTTAACATTGGTATATTAAATAAAAGAATACCTCTCAAGAAATGGATCACAATAATTAAACTACACACAAACAATTGATTGTGTTGCTGAAATTTTGTATAAATCTTTGTTGGGGTGCTAAAATCTACAAAAACAGTACGTTAAATTTTTGAAAAGAGTTAAGCACTGATTCACCCCCCTCTCAGTGCATTCCTTGGGCATAACAATTGGTATCAGAGCTTGGTTTGATTGTGATTTGGTTTAAACACCTATCCTGTGCATCCCGAGATTTATCTTGATTACTAGGTGGTTTATTCTCATTGTTCTTGAAGCAATTATTGATATTATATTGCTGCTATTTGTCCTGAATTTGAGCAACATTATTTGAAGTGTTTATTGTGCATATTCTCTCTGTTGGAGTATGGGTTCAAGTGTGGTAAACAGCAAAGGAGTTCCTATCTTTGATGGTCAGAATTTTCAGTTTTGGAAAGCAAGAATGAATGCATATCTTCTATCCATGGGTCTTGCTGTTCAGAAAATTGTTAAAGATGGATATATAAAAGTTGAAGAAGATGGTTCTATGGCAGCAGCTGATATTAAAAATATTGAGCTTGATGGGAAGGCAATCAATGCCTTATATGATGCCTTGACTCAAAGAGAGCTTGCCAAAGTTATAAATTGCAAGACAACACATGATATATGGGAAAAGCTAAGGAATATTTATGAAGGAGACTCAAAGATAAAGGAAGCTAAAAAGGGGTTTGATTCGAGGAGTAAGGAGAAAACTTACTCTAAGGCAAATGGAAATACACCCTATAGAAAGAGAAACTACATGAGCAAGAAGTACAAGAAAATTTCAAATTCGGAAAGTGATTCATATTCAAGTGACATTGATGATTCAGAAGATGAAGAAAATCTTATGGTTGTAAAAGTTAATTCTTCTTGTGAGGAAGAACAATCTGAAGAAGAAATAGAAGGTAGAATTAATTTGAAACTTGAACTTGAAGGTGCACTTAATGAATTGAGCAAACAAAGAAATAAAGCCAAAAGAGTCACTGCTGCAATGAAAGATATACAATCTATTGCTTAAAGATTTGAAGATGAGAAGATAGTCCTTGAAGAGAAAGTGCATCAGCTTGAACAAGAACTTGGTAAGTTACAAAGTGAGGCTACTAATTTACAAAATTCTGAAGATATACTATCTATGATCAATGTAGAAAAAGAAATGCTTGAACAAGAAAACAAGATCTTGCAAGATAAAGTTGAAGAGTTAACTTTCAAACTTGAAGAACAAGTGAAGATCAATAATGACATGGCTGCTGAATTGGTTGCAAAAGTAAAACAAGTGGAAACTCTTGAACAGAATGCAAAGAATAAAATGAAAACATTTTTGGAAACATCATTTGTTTCACCTTGTGGAGAAAGTTCTAATATGTCAAATGATGAAGCTAGAAATGAGTCTTCAATGAAGCTAAAGAAGTGCATTGAAATACAAAGGCCACATTCAATGGGAAAACAAGGTTTGGGGTTTGAAGAAAACACCATACCATTAATGGATGAAAACAGCGGGAAGATAAAAGTGGTTCATCCAACATTTGATATATGTGATTCAAATACTACAAAGGAAGAAAATAGAGAGGCACAACATAAAATTAATGGAAATCAGTCTCTTAAATTTCAGTTTAGAAGACATGACAGTTCTATGAGATTCAATGGGTATTGTTTCAGTTGTGGTAAGTATGGACATCGAGCAATTGTTTGTAGAAACAATAACAGATCACAGGTTGGTTCATATCCATTTTTGAGGCAGTTTGGTAATTGGTTTGGGTATAATTATCAAAACAGAGGAAGATGGAGAAATCAATTTTTTCAGCATGTAAAACAAGATTCAAGATCTTTTACTACAAGAAGGATTCACCCACACATGAGATGAAGGAAATCTGCTACATCATTTTCTTGTCCTTTGAAAAACAAGTTCAAAACTTTGAATGAAAATGTTATTGAGTGTGAAAGATGCAACTTGATAGGTCATTGTGCTGCAGAATGCATGACCATTCTGCCCAACCAAATTCCAAGACATGTCAATCTGAATAATCAAGAAGGGAGAGGATATTTTAAGGGAAAGAAAGTGTATATAAAAGTGGAAAGGAGTGAACAAGCAAATATCGTAGAAATTGCTTTGAAGACCAAAACAAAAGGAGCATCATGGGTCATGGATAGTGGTTGTACTTCTCATATGACAGGAGATAAAAAGCTTCTGAAGAACACACAAGATGTTGATAAAGGCTTTGTGAAATTTGCTGATTAAAGTGGTCTAAAGATTAAAGGCTTGGGTGAAGCTACTTTTGGAAGTGAAAAACTATGTTCTAAAGAAGTTTTATTTGTTGATGGGATCAAGTATAATTTGATGAGTGTGAGTCAACTTTGTGATTGTGGACATGAAGTATTATTTACACAACAAGGCTGCATTGTGAAGAGTTCCAAGAATGGCGAGATTGTTGCAAAAGGAACAAGGAACAAGAAGGACTTATATCTCATTAATGAGAAAGAAAATACTTGCTTATTGTCTAGTTCAAATAAAAATATACTGTGGCACAAGAGATTGGGACACATCAACATTGTGAAGAACAAAGCTATTAGAAATTTTCCTTAATTAAAAAAAATTAGCAAATGAATTGAGTTGAACATGTTTCAAGAAAAATGGATGCTTTGTTCGGGCAAATAGAATACAGATCGAAATCAGATGTAATAGTAATGAGACCACTGAGAATTACGATGGACAAAGCACACGAAAATGTGCAGCCCATGAATGCTCCTATGGCATTCTTACACGAAAGATCCAAGTTTTATGAATTAGCAGCAATCCTGGTTAAAGGTTGCCTCAACATTGTTCAAGAAGAGGCAGCAGATATTCAAGAAACCAGTCAGGAAAAGATCATCTTCGACTTAATAGAAAACAAGAACTGGCAATGAAGAAATGAGGCACTTGATAATGGATAAAGATAAAGTTGAAAAAGGTGAGATTCAACATTGTACAACCTGCTCCTTCACATTGAAATGGTAAGTCTCTTCTCTTCCACTCTTGCTTTTGGAATTATTGTCAAAGGGGGAGAATGACACATGAAAAGCTAATAGGGGATGAATATCATGGAAAGGGGGAGGGTATATCTTTAGGGGGAGCAGTATACTGAATCTGAATTTGATTTTCACTCTGAATTTAATTTTCTGTTAATGTCATTAGCTTCTCATTATGGTTTCCAACAATTCCAAAGGGGGAGATTGTTGAGTCCTTTTTGGTTAATGCTTGTGTTGTAATTGTTGGAACCTTATGCATTTGTGATATATTGGCATTCTTACTAATGACATGGAATGGATGATTAATGATAGTAATTTTGGTGTAATTCATAGTGTGAGCATTTTGAAAGATACATACATATATATATATATATATATATATATATATGATATAGATCGAGGGTGAAGATTACACTTTCATTAAAGAATCAAGGGTCAAGATCAAAGGTGGAGATTCAACTATTATTAAAAGCATCAATGGTCAAGATTATTGGGTTTTTGTGTAAATGCATTTATATGTGAATATCTAGATATTCACATTAGAAACAAGATATTTTTTCAAGAGAGAAAAATTATGGTGAATGCAAATATGTGAATATATAGATATTCACGTTAGAAACAAATTTTTTTTGAGAGAGAGAAAAAGAAAAAGAAGAAAAAAAAGAAGAGAGAAAAACTTCTAGTTGTGAGCAGTAGAGATTTTTGAAAGAAAAACACACATTCTAGTTGTGGGCAGTAGACTTTTGAAAGAAAAATCAAGAAAAACACACCGTGACAATCATCTCAAATCTTGAAGAAGAGTTTTGGAGGATACATCATAGAAAGATTATTCATCAACTTGGAGGTGACAGATCAATCCTAGTTTTCTGTTGAGGTATTATACATATTTGAAACATCTTGTTGAACATTAAATTCGTGTTATATCTTTGGGGTATGTTTTGAATTTGCCTAACCTAAGTGATAGGGAAGGCATCGTTTCTATTAGGTAGAGTAGGAAGTGATTCTACTCTTTATCTTAAGGAATTGTATTTGTGTGAGTAAGGGAGTGAGCCTTCTTTGTAGCTCTAGTGAAGAGCGTTGTGATAAACAAGTAACTAGTGAAGTTGCAGTGAAAGGGTAGTGAACCCTATCACCGTGGATGTAGCCTACCTTGTTGGTGGTGAACCACGTAAATTGATTGTCTCTTTTATTTTCATGCAAGTGTGTGTGTGTTAACATTGGTAAATTAACTAAAAGAATACCTCTCAAGAAATGGATCACAATAATTAAACTATATGTCACCGTGAATTCTTTCTAAAAATGTTGGAGATTCAATTCTAACTTTAGTTGGTGATGGTTTAATAATCAATTTTCTTTGAGAACAAGCAGCACAAGAAAATTCTTTCGATTGGAAAAACTTCAGATTTTCAATGAGTATCCATTCGAATTTTCAATGATATTTCGCATCATACTTGAATCGAGATACCCCAACCGGTCATGCCAAATAGTGAACCTTTTTGAATCAATAAACTTTTGGTTTATTGAATATATTTCAATTGCATTTGTTTTTGTGTAATACAAGCTCGAAGGAAACATATTCAATTTTTCTAATATTATTTTCTTACTCGAAATAATACTTGTAATATGAAGGTACTCATCATTTCCTTCATTTATAGTCTCAACGTAATTATAATGACTATTACGGAGTCTTCAATTATTTTTGTACTACCCGGAATTGTAATACCATATTCATAATTCATCTTTATTGCAATGAAATATTTTATATTTTTAAGAATAGTGTGAGTAGTTGCACTATTAGTAAGACATATATCTTCATCCATATTTTTCAATCAAATAAAAAAATATTATAATTAAATAAAATAATAAGATATAAAAATAATAATAATAACAACAAAATTTAAGTTAATATCATATATCTAACATAAAAATATACATTTTATTTAAATGGTATATTGGAATATTCCACTTTTTTTTTAAACTTATAGATCATGGGTTCAGAACCACATATCAAACAAAATAATAATAATAATAATAATAAATAAACCGAGAAGAAGAAGTTCAGGTATAAATAGTATACAGAAAGATTAACATATATATATATAACAGTATATAAACCGTATCTATATTAACCAACACACATCTATATATATATATATATATATATATATATATTGATTACTCAAAAATTGGTCAAGATAATTTAAGGGCTAAAAAGGTAAATTTGTATTAAATGGGTTTCGGGTATATCGAAGTAAAGGATTGGTATATCTTGAATTTCGGACAATTTGTCAAAGAGTGTTGATTATTTCCTGAATTCCTGAAGTAATGAATACCTGCAAAACATAGGAAGTTCAATGGGGATATGGATTCCCCGTGAACTCTCCGACGATCATGTCTGTTTGGAGTTGTAATAGATAACTGAGGATATCTGGAATAGAATGTCCCTTTTTTACCTCCCACTTGCTTCCCTTTTATAGGTATTTTGATACGCGAAAATCATATACCTTTTTTAGCATGTTTTTATGTATGATTTAGGATGAAATTGATAGGAAATCGATCTTAATTGATTGTTATTTACTCAATTTCACAGTTTTTATGATTTTGGAAGTGTCAGGTGAAAAGTAGACGAAAACAGCAAATTTTGGGGTAAAAATGCAATTTTTGGAAATGCTGACTTGGTCAACGGTCCGGGACGGGCGTCCCGACCCTGTCAAACCACCAGGACAGGCGTCCCAATCAGGACGGGCGTCCCGAAGCACCAGAAGTTGTTCCACATCAAAATTTTTGGAGATTTTCACTCCAGAAAGCTGTTATAAATACCCCAGGCCTCCAGGAGTTGAAATCATTCCTCTCCACTCGATCTGAGTCATTCAGAGACTTCCAGTGTACAATTCTCGAGTACACAAGTCACTGAGAGACTCGGGTTTCAGTTTCAGTTTTCTTTCTTTCTTTAGTGTTTCGTTTTCTTAGTTTTTGAGAAATAGTCTCAGATCTTAGGCTTTGATAGATAGGTTCGTTTTTGGTATTCATAGAATACCGGGATTTCGTTAGGAGATCCTAAGAGAGAGATAGGGTGCGTGTTCTTAGTCAAATTTGGGCAATTTGCTTAAGCCCGGATGTAAGGTAAAGCAATTGCTACTAGGTCTAAGGAGCGTTCTCCGAAGGCTCTGCCGAGCAGAGTAGGATCGAGCAGTCAGGAGCATACAGGAGCTGCAGCGCCGGCTGGACCTGCATAGAGTGGTGATTACTTTATGACAGTGGGTCCCCTAGACGAGGTTCTGTATGTTTACGAATTGTTTTATCTAAATATTAATTTGAATATCAGATTACGATTCTTATGAATATTTGTTTTATATGTTGAAGTTGTTATGATTTTCCGGAAATAGCCACCTGCTAAATATTCATTATGTCTGCATGTCTAATGCCGTTCTTTTAAACTGAAATTAGGGTTATAGACAATTCCTAACCACGGTCTATTCATAACCTGTTTAGTTTAACATGCATCAATTAGTATTGGTTATCTGCCATACTAGATAAAATAATCTGCGGAACACCCTGTTGGTTGAAAGTAGTCTAGGTAGGCTGAGTAGAGTGTTATGCCGGCGGTTATGAGACGAGCAGCATGATACCGAAGTGACATAGGGTACCGTTCATTGCTGACTTTTGTCCGAGCCGTGAGTAGGGCCGTTACCCTTAACGATGGGGCGGTAGCGTAGAAACTCAGATGTGGTACACCTTTAGACACAGAACATAGTTGCAATCCAGGCCAAGACATGTCTAAAATACTCGAATATAGGTCAATTAATGTATAGTAACAGTATAACATAGAATCATGACTCATCTATAAAACACTTTTGGAATTAATTAGACTTAAACCTAGTGGAGAATGGATCACCCTCTCATCAAAGTATTTGATGAAGATTGCATAACTGGATCATAAGATAAGAGTTAGGATAAAAGGCTAGTTACTACTAAGCCGTTGCCACTTCCCTGGGAGTACGATATTTAACTTAATAAAATCGTAGATACTTTCCAACAGAATAGCTATATGATAGGTACTCTGCCTTAGGTTCTGATTGATTAAGTGACAATAATTGAATGCTATGTGACAGTTAGTAAGACTAAGTCCTTAATTACTCATAATCGACATAGGTAAATAAAGCCTATCTTTTAGCATACCAATCGGAACGCATCAGATTTTTGGCGCCGTTGCCGGGAAATATCATAATGAATTTAGGATTCCTGATCAAAATTCTAGAGACTTATGATAGGTAAAGGTAGTAACCTAGACTTTAGAACTACACTTATCTTATGCTAGTTAGACAATCACTTTCCGAAATATAGGGTTATCATAACTAATTAATTTTAGATATTATCTGGAATTAAGATACTTAGGATAATCAAATTTTAGAAAATCATTCTAGAACCATATTGAGGAAATTTAACTGCTTTCGAAAAAAAAAGAAAAAAAATGTTAAAACTTTAAAATCCAAAAAAAAAATTGTATTTTTCTTGCTCAATGGTAAGTTGTTCTTTTCCCTATCTCTTGTCTCGCCGATGGAGCAACTGCTTGTATATGTTGGACTGCTCGACCCGACTCTGCTCGACAGAACCTTCGGAGGACGCTTCCTCAGTCTAGTAGCTGGACTTTACCTTAATACCCAGCTTAAGCACAACCCTGTTGACTGACTCTTTGAACGCCTAGAGCCCTCTTAGGATCTCCTAACGAAACCTCGGGTATTCTATGAATACCATAAACGAACCCATCTAGTCGTATCCTAGGATCTGAGACATACTCTCAAAAACAAAGAACACGAGACACTATCTAAGAATATAAATAAACTTATACTAAAACCTGAGTCGCTAAGTGACTTGTATACTATGGAAAACTGTATACTTGAAGTCACTAAATGACTCAGATCGAGTGGAGAGGAATGAATTCAACTGAGGAATGTCTGGGGTATTTATAGTAGGGGAGCTGGGTGATTTTCTCTCAAAATTTCGATGTGGGATTCTGAACTGGGGCTCGGGACGCCCATCCCGGCCTATTGACCAGGTCAGGACGGCCATCCCGAGTCCTGGACGCCCGTCCTAGCTTGTTGACCAGGTCAAGACGCCCATCGTGACTTCGGGACGCCCATCCAGACTTCCAAACTTCTGAAAATCACGTTTTTACATCAAAATTTGCCATTTTCTTCTACTTTTTACCTGAGACTTCCAAAATCACAAAAACTGTGAAATTGAGTTAATAACGATCAATTAAGAACGATTTACCATCAATTTCACCCTAAATTATGCATAAAAACATGCTAAAAATGTGATATGATTTATGCATATCAAACTTCTTCATTATCCTCATAGAGTTGAAAATGTCCTTTTTCACCTCAAGTGATCGAACAACCATCAAGGTACTCAATGGATGTGCCTTGTCCATGTAGAATCTTTTAAGAACCTTTTCAATATAATTTGATTAATGAATAAAAATTCCAATTTCATCTTTTAAATGCTCGATCTGTAGGCCGAGACAATTTTTTTTCCCGAGATCTTTCCTCTCAAATTCTTTCTTCAAAGAATCTAATACTTTTTAAATTTCTTCAGAGGTTCCAATAATATTTAAATTATTAACATATGCAACTATTATAGCAAACCCTAAATTTCCTTATTAATAAATACACATGGACAAATTTGGTTATTTTGATAACCTTCTTTCAATAAATATTAACTAAGACGATTGTACCACATTCGTCCAGACTATTTTAAACCATACAAAGATCTTTGTAATTTTATTGAAAATAATTCTAGAGAATCTGATTTATATGCTTCAGGCATTTTAAATCCTTCAGGGATTTTCATATAGATATCACCATCAACTGTGCCATATAAATAGGCTGTAACTACATCCATAAGACAAATATGAAGTTTCTCATTAGCTGTTAGAGGAGATAACGAAAAGTAATTGCATCCACCACATGAGAATAAGTTACCTCATAGTCAATCTCGGTCTTTGAGAAAAATCTTATACAACAAGGTGTGATTTATATCTCACAAATTCATTTTTCTCATTTCTTTTCCATACAAATACTCATTTATACCCTACAGGTATGACATCTTTAGGTATCCAGACTATAGGTAAGAAAACTTTAAGTTTTACAAGTGAATTTAATTATTCTTGAATCGCATCTTTTCATTTTAGCCAATCACTTCTATGTCGACAATCATCAATGGTTGTAGGCTCATTATAATCACTTTCTTTTATAATAGCTGATGCTATATTATATACAAAAATACTATCGATAGTTATTTCTTCTTGGTTCAATCGTTTCCCCGTTAAGACATAATTTATTGAGATCTCATCATTATCTATTTTTTCAATATTTTCAATATCTTTAGGTACCTGAACTTCTTCTGGAGTTATTTTATTTATTATGTCTCTTGACTCTTCTAGAGTATTAAAACCGGGTTCATTATTAACATTTGCTCTCTTCTTTTTACGGGAATTTTTATCTTTTGAACCAATTGGTCTACCACGCTTCTGGCGTGCTATAGATTGATTTTCTATTTCATTTATAGATTGTCCTTCTAGGACATCAATCCATATATGAGCATTTTCAGCTGGTATATGTGACTTAGTCACTCTCTTTAGGTCGGTAAATGCATCTGGCAATTGATTTGCTATACTTTGCAAATGTATTATCTTTTGAGATTTAAGTTCACACTGATTTGTACGAGTATCAAGATGTTGCAAAGTATTCCATGTAATATTTTTACCAAGCTATTTTTCTTTCTCTCCCCCTAATTCCCGGGAACATTGAGTCATCAAAATGACAATCGACAAATCGTGGAAGGAGAATAAAAAACCAACATATATTCCCAATCTTCTTTTAGGGCCCATTTTTGTGCGTTGTGATGGAGCAATAGAAACATATACCGCACATCTAAAAATTCTAAAATATAAAATATTAGGCTCTGACAATAAGCCAATTGCAATGAGAAATATTTATGATAACTTGTTGGTTTAACATATACAAGTGTTGATGCATGCAAAATTAGAAGACCCCACGCTGAAATGGGTAATTTAGTTCACATAAGTATAGGTCTAGCTATCAATTGAAATCTTTTAATAAAAGATTTAGCTAACCCATTATGTGTATGAACATGAGCTACAAGATGTTCAACACTTATATCAATAGACTTACAATAATCATTGAAAGTTTGAGATGAGAACTCACCAACATTATCCAAACGTATTGTTTTAATTGTATAATCTGGAAATTGTGCTTGTAATCTAATAATATGAGCAAGCAATCTCGTAAATGCCAGGTTGTGAATTGATAGTAAGCTAACATGAGACCATCTGCTAGATGTGTCTATTAGAACCAAAAAATATCAAAATGGTCCACATGAAGGGTGAATTGATCCACATATGTCACCCTGAATTCCTTTTAAAAATGTTGGAGATTCAATTCCAACTTTACTTGGTGATGGCTTAATAATAAATTTTCCTTGAGAACTAGCAGCACAAGAAAATTCTTTCGATTGAAAAAACTTCAAGTTTTTCAATGAGTGTCTATGCGAATTTTCAATGATATTTCGCATCATACTTGAACCAGGATACCCCAACTGGTCATGCCAAATAGTGAACATTTTCTAATCAATAAAATATGTTTTATTGAATGTATTTCAATTGCATTTATTTTGTGTAGTACAAGCTTGAAGAAAAAATATTCAATTTTTCTAATATGATTTTCTTACTCGAAACAATGCTTGTAATATGAAGGTACTCATCATTTCCTTCACTTACAATCTCCACATGATATCTGTTAAGACGAATATCTTGTGAGGATATCAATCCATTTCCCACATATGAAGATAATGCTAGAGGTGACTAGCTTATAAGAATACTACTAACTCCATTAGTATGAGGCCTTTTGAGAAGTTATCCAAGAACAAAACCGTGAGGGCTTAGGCCCAAAGCTGACAATATCATACTAATGTGGATTAAGTGGGTGGCAAGCCGATTCGGGCCCAACCAGTGGTATCAGAGCCCAAGGTTAGAGGGCTTGCTTGCTAGATGTGGAGAGTGTAGTGTCTTGCGGAAGATGCAAGATGATTGTCCCTCTAGGGGAGGCACGGGTATGTGGTCCTTGGTTTGAGGGGAAGATTGTGAGGATATCAATCCATGTCCCACATCTGAAGATAATGCTAGAGTTGACTACCTTATAAGAATGCCACTAACTCCATTAGTATGAGGCCTTTTGGGTGGTTACCTAAAGACAAAATCGTGAGGGCTTAGGCCTAGAGCGGATAATATCATACTAATGTGGAGTTAAATGGTGGGAGCTCAATCTTGTGGGAATATTCGGGCCCAACAATTTATTGTCTAATTTTTTATGGTTATTAATATTATTTGATACTTAGATCAAATTTATCTCGATCATATGTATCTTTCCATACCAACAACTATTACCGTGACTATATATACATGACCACTTCTGGGATCACGAGTTATAAAAACCTTTTTCTTCGAGAAATGAATATGTTGGATGACTTTTAAAATCCAAATTCTTTTTAACATGGCATAATTTATTCATTTATAGATTATAATCTTATAATCTTGTACTTTCAGAAAAAATGACCATCTTCACGTGGTTAAAATTTTCTTTTAAATAATTTTTCCGATGATTGAATATTTTACATCGATGGTGTCTTTTGGACTCATCATAACTAGATGATTCTTGGGATCTAATTTTTATAATAAATTATTTCATCTAGTAACTTGAAGAGTTACAAATTCAAGATTAATAAGAATCGACATTAGAAGAAAATACATACCTTAAACTTGTAGAACTTCGTGTTGATAATAATGTGTTATAAAACTATTACTAACAAAAGAAAATTAGTAAGAAATATAATATAAAGATCAAAAGAAAAAGAGCATTCTTTCTTTTCTTGTATATTTCAAGTCAATCAAAACATACAAATTAACCCCTATTTATATGGATGGATCAAATGTAACTTATATCCCCACATACATACATATATAACTATATACACAACTCTCCATTATACTAAAGATGTTACAAACTTAATTAATGGAAGTTATATAAAGGTAGTGGAAGTTATATGATAGTAGTAGATGTTATATAAAGGTAGTAGATATTATAAGAAGATAGTGGAGGTAGTGGGAGGTTATATGGATATACAAAACAATAGTAGGATTTACAAAAATAACTACTTGGAGTAGAAAATGACAATGATTATTGGAAAATATATTATTATATTATGTTTGATATGTTATCATATATTATCTATTTAATATTTTATTATTTGTCTAATATTTAATTTATATGGATAGATATTTGTTATTTATCACCATAAGTGATAATATTTTAAATGAGTATTTTATCTCTAGAATTTTAATAAACTTAGCACTTGAAGTGGTAGTATTTTAATACCCTTCCCACCTAAATTGGGTTAAAAGGAATAATATCATTTAGCTATTTATATCATTGAATTATTTATGACTCATCATTTATTATAAGGTATCTTGAACCTTTGATGATGAGATATTTTTACAGCAAGATTTGCTGATGCCATTTTGATTAGAATTTGTTTCTTAAATTACGGGGAGAAAGTAAATGGAATAAAATAGAACATGTGTGGAAAATATTTTTGAGGCATTTAGATCCAAACACAAGTGTGATTGAACTCGAAATTCAAAAGATAATTTATTTCGAGAAAATTGAAAATTAATTGCCAAATTCTTTTGCTGACTCCAGAAGAGTCACTAAATCACATATTTGAGCTATAGATGCACCCGTACAAATAGAAGTTTCTAAAGGACAAAATATAAATCATATAGTTGTTGAATAAAAAAACAAGCCAAAAGCGGGGTCAACCCCTTTGTTCTAAGGACAAAAATCCTAGAAAGAAAAGAGGATTAAATGATCCAAAAGATCATATTGAAGAAATTGAAAAAGATAAATCAATGGATAACTAATGAAAAGATTCTAGCTACAAATAATAAAGAGAATTTGGAAATCTCTATCAATCTTACCACTTATGATAATGTTTTTGCATATAATGTAGCCCTTGATGTTATCAAGGATAATGAGGATCTTGATCTTTCATTAGTTAAAGAATATCAGCATAGAATTGATTGACCTCAATAGAAAGATGTGATTCAATCAGAGTTAAATTCACTTACAAAGCGAAAAGCTTTTGGGTCTGTAATCTAAACTCCGAATGATATGAAATATGTTGGTTATAAATGGATGTTTATGAGAAAATAAAATGTGAATAATGAAATCGTAAGATAAACACGACTTGTCGCACAAGACATTTTGCAAAAGTCAAATATTGATCATGTTTAAACTTATTCACTCATTATTGATGTTATTATACTATGATATCTTATAAGTTTGGCAGTTCATGAAAAAAGTAGACACGCGTCTAATGGATGTTGTTACAACTTATCTATATGGAAGTCTTGAAAATAAAATTTATATGAAAATCATTGAAGGATTAAAGGCTTATAATGGCTCTTGTAAAAATTATTCTATAAGATCATAGAAATTATTGTATGGGTTAAAAGAATCTAGACGCGTGTATTATCTTAGTGAAATATAAGAATTGACTAAATTGTCCATGTATTTTTATTAAGAAATTAGATTTTTATTTTGTGATTTTTATTATATATGTTGATGATATTAATCTCATTGGAACTCCAAAAGAGTTCAGAAATACTACAGATTTGCTTAAAGCGAGAATTTACAGTGAAAGATTTTTGAAGAATCATGTGAAAGATGAAAATTTTTGTTTACCAATCAACGTATAAAAAATTAAAGTTTTGAAAAGATTTTTCATGGAAAAAGAACATTCATTTAATATTCCAATGATTGTGAGGTCCATGGAAGTAAATAAAGATATCTTTAGACCTCGAGAAAATATTGAAGAACTAGTTGGTCTTGAAGTACCATATTTGAGAGTTATTAAAATTAATGTATCTTGAAATATTATATGACTTGATATTACATTTGCTATAAATTTATTAGTATGATATAGTTCTTCGTCAACATGAGGACATTAGAATGATGTTAAACATGTCCTTAGATAACTCCAAGGAACTATTGACATCATATTGTAAAAGGTCAATAATTATATTAGAGGGAGTTGTGGTAGATCTTCTAGAAGAGAGATTTGACCTCCTCTATAGAAAGATAATGTAGCTTGTATAGCTCTATTTAAAGGAGAATATATCAAAGGAGATAAGACAAAACATATTTCACCTAAATTTTCTTTACTCATGAATTCTAAAAGAATTGTGAAATTGATGTGCTTCAAATACAGTAGATCATGTGATAAATTTGTAGATTTATTCACTAAGCCCTTTCAACTGTAACGTTTGAGAAATTGAGATATAAAATTAGTTTCCGTAATTCAAAGATATGAAGAATTCATCTCATCAGGGGGAGAAATTCACGCGTAAAGAATAATATACACTTTTTCCTTCACTAAACTTTTTTTACTACAAGGTTTTTATTTAGTAAGATTTTAACAAGATATATTCTTTATGAAATGGACATCCAATGTGGGGAGTGTTATGAATCCGAAAGATTTATTGATTTGAAGATACATTAAATTTAGTGGATGTCTATCAAATAATCATTATTATCCCTTAATGTCAAGATCATTAATGTTTTTAATACAATATTTATTATACAATAGATATTCAAGGGGGGAGTGTTATGAATCTATTTATTATGTGAATATCCATTGAGATATTCTATATCTCCTATTTTTCTTATTTCCTAGTTTAGATAATCTAGGACTCTCTATTCTTATTTTCTCTAAGATTGTATCCTATTTTATCTAGGGTTTTTATCCCTATAAATAAAGAATTTCATAGAATAATTATATACAAGTCTGGTACTAAAAAATATATCAATATAATTATTCTTACTTTTCTCCCAATGTTGTCTCTATTTTTTTTATATTAGTTTTATAATAAATAGCTAATTCTTTTTTTAAAAGCATTAGAAATACACGTGTATATGCATAACTAATAAAAAAAAACGGATTGTGTAAAAATATTAAATATATATATGTAGCCACTAAATAAAAATTGAAACTGAAAGACTCAAAGTTCAGAAGAAATATATATATATATATATATATATATGGGTACTGGAAATATAGTACCCAATATACTTCCTTTTTGATTTTTTCAAAGAAAAAAACACCATTACATTAAAAAAAAAAAATGATAGAGCAGATTTTTTATCAACCAAATGTCAGCTTAATCAATTGCCCACCAAATTTACATTTGAACAATTCAATAAGAAATTTTAATAGCAATAAAACAAAAATAACTTTAATAAAACAAAAATAACTTTATCCCTTATACACGGTCAGAAGTAAATTCATAATGAAAAATTTCAAGAAAAGGAAATATTTTTGAAAAATTAATTTTCAATAAAACAAAATTAAATTAAATTAAAAATTAAAAGGTTCTCATCTTCAACTAAAGTTCAATTCCTTAATTTTATAGTTTCTTATACATATGTTTGGACTTATCAATTGAATACCAAAAACATTAATATATATTCATGATATATATATATTATTAAACAAATAATTATATATTCATGATATATATATATTATTAAACAAATAATTATATATTCTAATAACCAAATTATATATATATATTTGAAAGGAAATAAATACACGTGGCAAGTTAACTAGTCAAACCAAGGCAAGTCAAATAGTGAATGTTCGAAACACTTCGAACATCGGATAAGAAATCATGTTTATATCTCGGTTAATACAAAGTGTAATGAGAGTGAATTACATAGGGAGGGAGGTATATCTCATTATTTACCTCAATCATTATAATAGTACTGATGGGTCCCATAACGAAAAATCCGTTGAAGAATGTTTGTTATATAGGAAAATTAAATAACGGTAAAAAGTTTGCAATTCCTGTTTATTTGGCCAAAACCGTCATGGGCCCACTCACAAAAAGTTATTATTCTCATGATAAAGGGTGTTTAATATTTCAACCAATGACAAAATTATACGTGCCATTTTCATTTCATTATTAGATAAATAAATCTTCTTATAAATGAGGAACAATACACAATTCAAGGTAACCAATTTCTTCTCCAAACACAGCAAACTTCTTCTATGATCATATTCAGTACTTCATTAGAGTTGTGTTCATAAAATTTGAATAGTTAACTTTTAATTTTACCATCAGAGGGTTTGAACTGAAGATATCTTCTCATTTAGGCTTTCTTGCTTGTCAAAGTTGATCAAGAGAAGGTTCAATCCAATTCAACATTCAGATTACAAGTAGGGAGAAAGCCAACTACTTGTTCCACATCACAATTTACCTTATTTTCTGGTTGATACATTTTGTGTGTTATCAATATTTAACATGAAATAACATTAAAAGTCACACCTTTTAACAGTAAACAAAAAACTAAACATAATCTTTAAAATTTTAAAAAACTTAATCATCAATTTATTAATTAATTTCATAAAACTACATAATTAAAGGGCAATCTTTTCTGACTTCATTAAAGGTAATTTATGGATTTCAACCATTCTTCCCTATGATAAAATAATTTTTAATTTAAAAATTTTTTATACTACATAACAACGTGCTCAATGATGGGTACTTTATCCGAACTCTTTGATACATTTTAAGTGACAATCTACCATGCTTAATCAACTTAATTCAAAGAGTTAATTGATGCATCTAAAAAGTGCACATCATATGTTTACTAACAACTATATTACATCTTTGATAAATTTTAGATGATGATCTAGTACCTCTTACAGGTTCATGATCTACGATTTCATTTTGCCAGCCTTCATCTCTATATTCTTCCATATCGGAAATATGAAGTTTGAACCTTATTTCTTCCAAGGTCTGATTTCTTTTTTCTGAATCATTCCAACTCCACTCTTCATCTTCTACAAAGTGCACATGTTTGTTCACAAGTAGCTTCCCAGTTTAAGGCTTATAAATTTTGTAAGCTTTATAGGAAGCACTATAGTCTATAAAGATGTCTTGTTCAACCATCTTGTTAGGTTTATCACACTTGAAGTTTGAAATGTCAGAAAAACACAAGAAACCAAACACTCTAAGAAACATGAGTGAAGGTTTATAGTCATACCAAGCCATAAATGATGTTTTATGCTTTACTGTCTATATGAGAAGTCTATTTTGAAGGAATACAATTGTACTTGCTGCCTCTATTCAAAATATTTTTGGAAAATGTTTCTCATGTAACATACATCTTGTCATCTCCATGATGAACCTATATATCCTCTCACTGACTCTATTTTGTTGAGGAGTGTATGATGCTATTAGTTGATGCTCAATGTCTGCTTCTTCACAAAACTTGTTGAATTTTTCTGTTATATACTCTTTCTCATTATTTGACCTTACAATATAAATTTTGTAGACACTTTCATTCTCGCCTCTTGCCTTAATCTTTCAAAAACTTTGAGCTACTTTTAATTTATACTTCAAGAAAAAAAAAATCGAGCACATTCAAGTGAAATCATCAATAAAGATAATTTAATAAAGATTACCTTTAAGGGAATGTGTCATTTGATAAACTAAGATATCCATGTGAATCAATAGCAGCTTACTCATTGCCTTACCCGTCACTAGTAGTGTCCTAACCTTTTATGCCACACTTGAGTAGTATTTTCTTTAATTGAAAAAGAAGCTTGCTCCTCCTCTAATGAGTTTAAAGCAAAATGATAACACTAAAATATTTATGTATTTTAGTGACATTTTATGCTTAATTGTTTATCTAATTGATGAAAAATAATCACTTTGGTTTAATTTTACTAATTCTTTGAATTTCTAATTTTACCCCCACGATTTGTGAATTTCTAATTTTACCCCCACGATTTGTATCTATAAATAGTGGAATTTCACCACATATTAAAATATAATGTGTAGAATAATTTTTGAGTGAATTGTTAGGCTATCTTTGTATTTTCATACATTTTTCTTCAATACAGGAAATAGTTCTTCAAAAGTTCATTTTCATTCTTCATTCTCTTTTGGTTTCTTGTTCTAAACCAAGAAGGGAATCTTGAGAGTTTTGTTGTTTGACAATGATAATCAAGGCATTTTTGAGTGGTTGATGTTCTAACCCAAGAAATTGAGTATTCGTATTGCTTGGAGTGAGTTTGATTCTTAATATCAAACCTCCTCCAATAGATTGATAGATTGAACGTGCCTCAACCCATAAGGACTTCACTCTATTGATTTCCCTTGTTGGAAGGCTTTGATGTGTTGAAGAGTTGATTTACAAACATCTACAATACTTGAAGACATAAGGAGTTCCTTGCTTCAATCTTTATACATCTTTCCTCCTTTATCTTTTATGTTCTTGTATGTATGATTCTAGCATAATTCTCTCTTAGGATCTCTCATATTCTACATTTCTTTAGGATTTATTTTTGGGAATTTTATATGTCTTGTGAATAATTGTTCTTATGTCATCTATATCATTCTATCATTGATTTTTGCATTATACTCTTAGGGATTCCATCTTATGGATGAGAATAACTTTGATGTATGGTATATGCTATCCATATACCTTTATGCATAGCTATATGGTAGGGCTTAAGATAGATGCTAAGAAAACAACAAGTAAAGTTGGGTGTAGATGCTTGAGTCTAAGCATAAGAGCTTTCAATTCATGAGAGTTTATTATGTGTAGAACCTCCCATTAATCATGTGTGCATTCTTAATTTCTAATGATTCTATGTTTACTTTACATTACCTGCTCTTTACTTGCTTTCTAGATTAGAATTCATCTTCCTATACTTGAATTTGGAACCTACTACTTAACTATTTCTTAGTTAATCAATTAAGGAAATGAATCCTAACTTCCTTGGAAAAACGATAATTACAAATTTAAAATCTCCAACGATGGGTACTCAGCCCACTCTTTGAATAAACCGAAGTGGCACTCACATTTCTTAATCAATCTTAATATTACTTTGTTCTAAATATTTCAAAGAGTAATGGTATAAAAAATAACCACCACAAAATTTATCCCTTTCATTTTCACTTTCAATATATCCTAATTTGTTGCATCTTTAATCAGAAAATATTTGTTTTAAAAAATAACCTTAAAGCCTCTTTTAGTTAGTTGACCAACATGTAAGAAGTTTTTCAAAATTCGAGGGACATAGAGAACATCAAAAGTTAGTTTTGTACCTTAACAATTTGTTACAACAATTGTTCCCTTTCCTTAGCAGATAATATATTAACCATTTTGAATTTTGACTTTGGAGATCTTGGTTGGTTTCAAATCTCTAAACAACGTTGTGTCATGAGTCATATGGTTGATACAATCACTGCAATCAACCAGCTTTCATTTTATTCACACCCTACGAAGCATGTAGCTACAAACAGTTGATCCTCCTCCTCCTAATCAACAATCCTAGCCTCTTCACCACTTCACCTCTTCACCTACCTATTGATTTGTGCTCCTGCAAATTACAATTTCATACCCCATTGGTTACATTTCATGCACTTGGCATCTATCTTCTTCGGCATTTGAAAGGAGAATAACTCTTTCTATTGCAATGTGACATGGAGAGTAGGATCCTTTCATGACTCCAGCTTTGTAGTAGGCTGAAAATTCACCAGTAGGCAATGAAGTCTTCTTGAAAAACTTCTTGTTTTGCTCCTTGCGCTCTCATGATGCTTGGTTTGCAAAGCTCCTTCAACATCACACTCAAGCCTCATGGCTCTTCTTTGCTTGCAAAGTATTAAGAATCTTCGCAAGAGTGATTTTAGTTAAATCCTTGATATTTTCCAATGCTAAAATAGGTGCCTCAAATTTTTTAGGCACAGTTACAATAATTTTATCAACAATGCTTGAGGCCACGAACATAGAACCAAGTAATTTAATTCATTTTGCAATATCCAATAACCTATTAAAATACTCTTTAATTTGTTCTGTTTCCTTCATCTTTTGCAACACAAATTCTTGAATCAAGTTTATCACACACATTACTTTAATTCTTTCATTTCCCTCACAATATGAATTGATATAATTCTATATCTCATTTGATCACTTCCAAGTTATAATCCAAGTGAACAAATAGGCCTTTGCCTTGGATTTTTTTGTCTTCTTCTCCTTCTGCAATTTGATCGGTGTCATGGTAGGATTGTTTGGAAGAGCTAGAATTTTTTAATACTCTTCCATTGCTTCCCAAATATCCAAAGCTTCCATATGCGCCTCCATATAAACTGCCCAAACCGAGTAGTTATCTCCATAAAACACTGATGGAGAAATTAAAGAAGAGAAACTGGAACTTGTTTCAATATCCATGACATAGCATCCTCGCACACTCACTCATAAATTGATTAAGAATAAGACTTTGATAGCAATTGTTGGAAATAGGAATAAGGGATAATGTTTAATAAGAAAATGATGAACTTGATTTATTAAAAAATGAAAGACAAGTGAAACATATGTATAGACTTATAACTAGAATACTCACATAACCACTACATATAACACTATTTCATTACTCATATTAACTACGCACTTACTTATCTATTAAATTGAATAAACTACCCACTAACATTAAGTAGTTACGCACTAATATAGAAACATATGAACGTTTTTCAATTCGAAAGTACTATTCTAACAAACACGGACGTACATCTCAAAATAGAAAATAAAAGTCTCGACTCTATAGCTTATTACACATTATAACATCAAAATCTTCAAAAAAGACAAAATGAAGGAAAGAAGGATTGAGAAGGCCAAAATGAACATGTAAAAACTCCAAGTAATCTAGATTAAGGCTTTCTTGAAGTAAGAAACACTTCTATGGCTATGAGTAGGTTTTGGCAATGTTCGACACGAACGACTAATGTTGAGAGAAAGAGAGAAAGAGAGAAGGTCATGCTGGAGTGAAAAAATTAAAAAAAAGAACAAAAGAAAAAGAGGAACAAAAAGGGGAAAAAAAGAAGAAAAAGTGAGAGAAGAAGTTCGGATATTTTCTCAAGTAAGTTTTAATAGGACTTATTTTGTAATGAATTATAACTATTTTAGCTTATAGTTTCAAAATTAAGAGGTTAATCTTTTTCCTTTTTTTTCTTTTTTTAAATTCAGGCCATTTTTGGCTAATACTCCAATTGTCGAGGTCCAACATGAAATAATTAAATTCCATATATATTTTTAAAATCCAATATGTAATAATTTGAATATATGTATTAATGTTTTATCGAACCCATTCCACGACAAGCCTGAGCTTGACTTTCTCAATAATCACAATTATCAAACACTTTTTGTACATTGAATAACTAAAGAGTTACAATAAATGTAGAATACAGAGAATGCAAAATTCAATGGTCTTCTAGTGAAGAAACAGATTTTCATACAATATTTGTTCAAACTGGCATATTTATGTCACATAAGACCTAATTTATGAAAGACTTTCCTAGAAACAGTTTTAATTTACGCAAATTGGCATAAATAGTTCGCCAAACTATATGGGTTAGGTGACATTGGTCCACAATATTTTTTTTGATGGAATTGGTCCCCGAACTATAAAATAATTGTGACATTGATCTTTTCGTTAAAATTTTATTATATCATCCGTTAAGTTTTTTTTATAAAAAAAATAAAGGTATTTATGTTATTACACTATTGTAATATGTCTAATATATTGAAATTTAATTTTTACTTACCTTTTTGTCATAGTGATACAAACCTCCTCTATGAATTATTGTCGATCCATCAATTTCGAATAACAGTTTCAAATCCACAAAAATACTTTATTATTTATGGGTTCTGCTATTGTATTTGATCTACACAATCTCTTTAATTTCTACAAATCTTCCTTTTTCTTTTCTTTTTATCACGGTACAATTTTCTTCTTCTATTCGACGCTCAAGTTTCTTTCTTTATATATATATATATATTGATTCTTCAGAAATCAGTTTGGCGCCACCTGTCTCTAGAACGGCGTCCTCTGATTGTATCTGCCAAATGTTACTACCAAGATAATCATTGCGTCACTGTTTTAATGGAGGATCTGTCTTACGATGCCTGCAAAATAGTAATATTCATACAGAGGGTGGATGGACTCTGATGAACCCTCCAATAGTAAAGTCAGTGATTTGATTTATATTGGAGAGTTTTAATTTGACAGAGGTTTAGTATAGTAATTGGCCTTACATTTTTACCTTTACAGGGGAGGTTTATATAGACGTAAACCACCCCGAGAAATAGGTAGATCGGGTGATATAATCTGGAGAATGTGGTAGTTACTAGATTCTGTGGAAGACTCGAGAATCCTTCTGATTTAGCAAAATCTGGAGAGAATTTGACTGAGCTTTCCGCGGCTTGAGTATTGGTCAAATAATATCCTTTGAGGAATAATCGAGAAACTATTTGCCTAGGTGGCATTTGACTTTGGGCGAAGTGGGCTGCTTGTTGCATCCATTCACTTCGCTAACCGGTGTAGCGGTTTTGCCTATCTTGGAAGGACATGTGGCGAAGTCTTGGGCTTTTGAGTGTGGGGTGGATTCCACTCAGATTGCCAGGTCATCTTTTATTGCTTCGTCAGCACAAGGGTATTTTCACATCTCTCAGTGGCCCCTCGTCGAAGTGGAAGGGCGACCTTTCTTTCACTTGGACGCAGTTGAGAGCATTGTGTCTTGTCTCCGACAGACTTGTCAAAGAGTTTGACTCGATCTCAGCTTTGAAAGTGGTGAGAAACTAAGTGGGGAGAGAATTTTTGATGATTTATTGCGCAGCTCGCCGTCGTGGGTGTCGGTTCGGTTATCCAAACGCCAGCTGGATCCGCAAGTGGGAGTTGATGACGTCGTTCACACTTCCCCACGTTTAGGCAATGATGGCTACTGTGCCTAGGGGTTGATGAAGCGATGTTTAGTGTGACTTTTGACCCGGTTGGGAATGGGTTCGGGCGAAGTGTGCCCAGGAAGCTTCCCTCTATTTTTGAATTTTTGACTTTTCGTTTTCTTCTTATAAATAGGGGGATCAGCTTCTATTCGAGATTTTTACCTTTCTTCAAGCTCTCTTGCATTTCTTCTTCTCCTTTTCGATCCCTCATACTCCAGGATTAGCCTGCCTCTCACTTTTATCCTTTGCGATTAACTGAGGACTTCCTCATTTCCATCAACTACAACAGGTATGGAAGTGATTCGTGCTTGTTGTTTTTTCTTATTTTTTGTTTTTGTTTCTGGCATGGTTTGGGTGATGAACAAGGAGGGTGCTTGTTCATCTTTTCTTGGGGTTTTTGTGTTGTTTTTCTGGGTTTATGTTAAGTCTGCTCTGGGTTTTTGCTTAGATATGCAAAAACATGTAATTAGTAGTGTATTATGGGGTGTTTTTAGGGTAGGATTTATTGAAGGAGCGTGCTTTAGGGGAAGAACTGGTTGAAGGCGAAGTGGAGAAACTTAGGATGGATTTTAGAACTGATAGTAAATCTATTCTCATTGTAGATATATTGATTTCAGAGAACGACGAAGTCAATACCCCCATAGTCGAAGTCGAGTCCAGCTCCTCAACGTACACTTCGGTGGATAGGCCGACTGATGAGGATCCCCGGGCTCAGAGTGATGAGAGTTCGAGCAATGAGAGCACGAGTGTTGAG
Organism: Asclepias syriaca; assembly: GCA_027405835.1. Taxonomy (NCBI): domain Eukaryota; kingdom Viridiplantae; phylum Streptophyta; class Magnoliopsida; order Gentianales; family Apocynaceae; genus Asclepias; species Asclepias syriaca. Next base: position 13,000,155 of record CM049930.1, read on the forward strand.
ATTGGACAAACCCAACCAATCAGCTTTGACGAAAGACAAGACTTACCCACCAGACTAGACACTGATGATGGGATCATTAGAGTGCTAAGTCCCCAAGCTTCGATCGGCAGCACTTTTGATGTCCTGACTATTCCCGTAGCAGTTCCCTTAGAACCAAACTCCCCTAGGACCACTCATGCCAGAGTGACGGCCACTGGCTTGCCCACTAGGGATCAGGCTGACCCTAGCACCCTCCAAGGGGGGTTTTGACTCTGATTCTTCCGAGGAGCTTTTGAAGACAAAAAATAGGTTGTCGGGGGACTTCGTCCTTAAAAACAACACCATTAGTTTAGAACTTCCGATCTTGTCATTAGAGCTTGACCATGGTAGATTTAGGATGTTTTTTGTGAAGGCATGAGGGGTCATGTCTGACTTTTATGTACATATCCGTTTGACCATTTCCTTGCCAGACTCAATATACCTTTGAACCCCACTTTTTGCGATTTTCTAAAATTGGTTAGATGTCAGCCCGCCCATGTTCATCCCAATGGGGTTCAATACTTCCTAGCCTTGACCATTTTGTGTAGGAGAATACGGATAGAAATCTTCGAATTCATACTTAGGACACTTTTCACCATACTTCGCATGAATAACCTAACCCTCTCACTTCGTCTCCGCCCTAGCGTAGTTACCCTTTTTGAGCCTCCTCCCAACAAAATAGGTCAGTGGAGAGAGCGTTGGGTTTGTGTGAAGTCCAAATCGGGCTTCCTATTTTACCCCAAGTGTAAGGCATTTCGCGCTTGGTCTCCTGTTAAGAAAAACACTCTCCGACATGAAATTTTTGATTATGTCCGGAGCGAGTTAGGAGATGACCCTAGGACTCAGACGAAAATTTTTCTAACTAGCAAACAAATCGCTAACGAGAGTAGATACCCCTGCAGGATAGGAGGGAAGTCAATTGATGCCTGTCGGAGAGAGCTCTCTTTGGAGGACAATGATGAGTACCCGGCATGGAGATTACACCCTGGCAGGGTTTTTTTGGTGATTGTCCGGAGTGTTCTAATCCCGTAAGTGTGGGCTGCCCTGTAGTCAAGGGTAGACGGTTTTTATTTTTTCCGAGTTTTCATACTTCATTTTATTCGGTTTCGTTGCTAATCATTTTCTCTTTGTTTTACTTCGATAGATATGGGACTTACTTTTACCAAATGCCATGCAGCAGCCAGGTGGGCTCAAGAGGTCACCATCGGTAGTTTCACCCCCAACCCAGCATGGGCGGTGGAATGCGCTTCCATTGCAGCGGCTACCACTTCGGTAGGGGAGGCCGCACCCCCCTCCCCCCATCAGCTTAGGGGACTTCAAGCCAATCCCCTCAGCGCTAGACAAATAGATCGCTCCAAGGGGAAGGAGCCGGTCCAACCGACATCAAAGAGGGCCTACGAGGTGAATGAAGCGGAGCTGCCAAGAAAAAGGCCTTCGCAAGGTCCTCGGCTATTGGACTCCACCGGGTTGAGGGAAGTGGCCCCTGTCACCGCACAAGCTCTATCACTCTGGGCCTCCCAAGGGGAAAGCTCTTCCGGTCCATCTTCCTGCCCTTGGACCAGGGAGGGCTTCAAGCTGCCGGAGTCAAGGCGGGAGCTGGAGATCCTGGCCCAAGAGATTCAAAGGGCCTCCCCACCATTAACCAACCTTCAGCTGTCAAATTCGAAGGTGGGGAGGCACTTCAGTAAAGTAGTGCTAAACCGGGCCACAGAAGTCGACCTCTTCCAGAACCTCCACCATTCTTCTCCCGGAGTGGATGATACACTAGGTCAGATTGGGGCCCATTTTTCTCAGGTATGGTGAAACGAAGTGGTCTGAGTTGTTGATTTCATCCTCCTTTTTTATTAACTTTGTTTACGATTTTGAACTAGGTATGTACTTTTGTTGGCCACCTCGGCCGAATGGCAGCCTTTGCCAACACTTCCAGGATAATGCAGATAAACTTGGAGAAGAAGTGCGCTGACCTGGAAGGGCAGCTGTCTTGGAAGAATAAGGCACTGGACTCCGCCGCTGAGAAGCTGTGGACTGCCAAGGAAAATGTCGCACTGGTAGTTGCAGAGAAGGACCGGCAGTTCGCTGACTTGATCTCCTTCCAAAGAGCCAATGAAGATCTCCATGCCCAGCTTCAGGACTTCGACAGAAGGATGAAGGAGGCAGAATCAAGATGCCGGGTAGCCGAGGAGAAGGTGGACTACTACGAGTCCGCCGAGTATACTACAAAGGTGGTGGACATCTACAAGAGCTTCCCTAAATTTGAGGAAGAGTTCTTCGTGAAGTCCAACGCGTACTTCAACAGAGGCTGCACCAACATACTTAGTCAGTTTCACAAATACATTCCTGACAAGGCACTGATGTGTCAGGCGTATGAGGGCTCTTTTGCTGATCCTAAGTTCAGGGAGGGCAGAAACTTCACTCCGTTAACAGAGAGTGAACTGGAAGAGATTGCGGCTAACGACCTGAAGGAGGGTAGGCACTGGAGTTTGCCGGTGTTGGTGTCACCTACTTTGGAGGAGCTGTGCGACCAGTTTCGGGGTGCAGCCATAGTAGTGGAGGCGACTTTGACTGAGCCGGCTTCGACTGAGGCTACAGTGGTAGAGGGATCTGCTCCGGCGGTGGAGCCGATCTTGGTGGATGGGTCCCCAAGTGCGGCTGAGGGGGGTGCTGAGGCCCCTAGGGTAGGAGAGGAAGGTGCTTCGGTGGAGGTTTGTCCCCCTTCGACTAAAGCATCTTCAGTTTTGTAATAGCTTATATAGGTGGTAACTTAATGAAATGATGAATTTTTCAGAAATTATTACAAGTGTATTTACTTCGGCTCCTCTTGTTTGCTTTCTTTAAATTCAGTCTTCGCATATACTTGCCTTGTCATTAATTTTACGAATAATTTGAAACTATTCCATCACTTGTACTGAAAAGAACTCGGGCGAAGTCAGCTTCAAATAGTCCTCTTATACTTAGACTTCGCCGAAAGCGTTTCGAATGGACTTCGAAGCAAAGTTGCCTTTTGTATAAAGCTAGATTGACTCAAAAACCCTTTTCGTATAGCCAAGTTCGAGGTGTAATTTGTAATCAAACTTTAACATTTATTCGAAGTAAAATGAGATAGAGAATTCCAAGATTGACTTGGAATTTACAAGTTCCGTGATTGACTCAAAACTAGACTTCAAGAGTTATTCGAAGCAAAATGTAATGGTAAATTCCAAGATTATCTCGAAATTTACAAGTTCTGTGACTGACTCAAAACTAGGCTCCAAGATTTACTCGGAGCAAAATGTAATGGTAAATTCCAAGATTAACTCGAAATTTACAAGTTTTGTGATTGACTCGAAACTAGGCTCCAAGATTTACTCGGAGTAAAATGTAATGGTAAATTCCAAGATTGACTCAAAATTTACAAGTTTCGTGATTGACTCGAAACTAGGCTCCAAGATTTACTCGGAGCAAAATGTAATGGTAAATTCCAAGATTAACTCAAAATTTACAAGTTTCTAGATTGACTCGAAACTAGGCTCCAAGATTTACTCGGAGAAAAATGTAATGGTAAATTCCAAGATTAACTCGAAATTTACAAGTTTCGTGATTGACTCGAAACTAGGTTCCAAGATTTACTCGGAGCAAAATGTAATGGTAAATTCGAAGATTAACTCGAAATTTACAAGTTCCGTGATTGACTCGAAACTAGGCTCCAAGATTTACTCGGAGCAAAATGTAATGGTAAATTCCAAGATTAACTCGAAATTTACAAGTTCCGTGATTGACTAGAAACTAAGCTCCAAGATTTACTCGGAGCAAAATGTAATGGTAAATTCCAAGATTAACTCAAAATTTACAAGTTTCGTGATTGACTCAAAACTAGGCTCCAAGATTTACTCGGGGCAAAATGTAATGATAAATTCCAAGATTAACTTGAAACTTACAAGTTCCGTGATTGACTCGAAACTAGGCTCCAAGATTTACTCGGGGCAAAATGTAATGATAAATTCCAAGATTAACTTTAACTTACAAGTTTCGTGATTGACTAAAAACTAGGCTCCAAGATTGACTTGAAGCAAAATCTTTTATTGTGAAGAGGCCTAACTATGGTGGAGCAGGTGGGATAACCCGTTGATAACTCTAAAATAATAGAGTTATTCACCTCTAATTCTCCACATTTTATTCGGGATTTAATTGACTTTATTTGGAAAAGTGAATAAAAATGTGTTGATTTAATGTTTTCTCTCTTTTTGCCTTTTTATGTGGATTTATTGCTAAAAGTCAATTTATTTGAATTAATTTCTCAAATTAAGGACGAGTTGTATTGTTTGTTGTTACTTGGGAATTAATTGAATTAAATTGGCGGAACAAGGGCAATGAGGGGATTTTTTTTTATTTTGGTTGGATGCAAGTTGACCGTGACTAGCTTGAAACAAGTGTGAAAATTGGCAGCTATATATATATATATATATATATATATATATCTATGTATATATGTATATATATGTATATTATACACCCACACACCTTTCGGTCATGCACAAATCCAGCTGGACATGTTAAAGGTCAAACCTGCGGTACTATGCATTTAATCCCTTTGTCCTATCTGTTTTACATGTATATACACACATATATATATATGTATACTTGTATATATATATATGTGTGTGTTTGCTTCTTAGTATGGCGACAAGGGAACAAAAAGGCTGAAGACAAAGTCAAAATTTCAGACATGGCAGCTGAGATGTTGCTGATAACCCTGCAGCCGCCAGAGGAAGAAGACAAAGACCTGCAGAAAGTACTGATGTTCTGCTGCAAAAAACCTGCGGCTGTCAGAAGAAAGAGACAAACACTCTGCAGGAAATGCTGCAGCATTGGGAGGAAACGACAGAAGAACGCAGAATGCAGCTGAAGACCAACTGAAGTGGCTGCAATATGCAGAGGAAGAAGACAAGAACTCCAGAAGTCAGCTGGGATTTATTTTTGATTTTTGCTGGAATTTTTGGAGAAAATTCCAGAAATTATAGACACATGGCAGCTCGGTAATGGCTCTTGGTTCACAAAGAGATTATATATGTAGCAAACCGAGAGAAAGGAAGGGGCGGCTTGGATAGTTTTTGGAGAGTTTGGAAGGTAAGTCATTTGGTAGAGATTAGAAGGCTCCTGGCCGAGATAGAGAGTAGGTTTTTCTTCTTAGTTTTTCTTAGGATAGTTTAGTTTTTCTTCTTAGTTTTAGGTTGACCTTTAGGAAGGGAAGAACACAAGAGTGAGCAGGGTGACTTGCTGCAGCATTCATCAGTGAGCAGCAGCAAAGCAGCAGCATCTAGCAGAGGAAACGAAGGGCAGCAGATTGATTAAACTGATTTGGGCAGTGGGTGATCTTCCGGCCAGAAGTAATCCTCTCTTCATTTCCTCAATTTGCTACTATTTTTTGTAACTAAATGTTCTTTGTATTTTGAGAATGTTTACATGGATTCAAGGATTGATTAAATATGTTTTAGGAGTCATATATTTTCCATCTTAGGCTTGACTCCGTTCATTGGTTTCACTTTGGATCTCGGGACTATGCTTCCTATTACTTTAATCCTTGTATTTCATGATTCTTGGTTCAAGGAATGATTAAATATGTTTTGGGAGTGATATGCTTTCCGTCTTAGGGTTGATTCCGTTGATTGGTGTCACTATGGACCTAGGGGCTGTTTTTCCCATTACGTTATTCTTTGTTTTCCATGATTCGTTTCAGCATAATATATATCTTTAACCTGAAGATGTTGTGGTGTAGTTAAGTATGAGCATGTTGAATACACTTTTTTGACTATGATGATAAGTATGTTGTAGCATTACTTTCTGTTTTTATGTTTAATGCTTGTATGGGGCAAAGCTTGGTTTATTCATATAATTGCATTAGAATTATGTGGCGTTAGATTGAGCACTGCGTGAACAGCGGTAACTCATATAGTAGTGGATTGATAACTGCGTGAACAGCGGTAACTCATATAGTAGTGGATTGATAACTGCGTGAACAGCGGTACCTCCACTGACTAGCGTTGCACTAGGTCCAAGGTATGTTATCGGGGATCTAGACTAGTAGATCAAGTGGTCTGGGTGAAACTAGACATGCTGTAGCATTGATATGGAACTGAAAGCATGCTTTGTATACTTAGATTCATCTTTGGCTTGTACTTACATTTTTGGCGTGAATGCCGCAGCATTGTATTATCTGCAGTACTCTTGTGATTATTTCCAGTAGGCTAACCTTTAACTGTTAGTTTAGTTAGGAGTAGGAATGCCGTAGCATTAGACCAATCTCAGTTTCATGATTTACCATTCTTTATTCTTTTATTCTTTTATTATTCTTTATTCTTTTAACCATTTGTACAATCATATTTACATTTGTAATTGGCATACATAGTCCCTGTGGGATCGATAATCTTGTACTTAGGTACATATATTACTTGTTGACCGGTGTATACTTGCACTTGTTAAGATTGCGTTGATTTATTCTATATTCTTATCTTCTCAATTTGTGACACACGCACACAACGCAACACCCGTCCCGTGTGGATTCGTGGGATGGCTCAGACGAAGTATTTTTTTAGGTGGTTGGCGTGCCATGGGTTGGGTAGCGTTTTTCCTTCACGATCCATGTGGTGGAAAGTTCTCCGGCGCACTTCGTCCTTGATCAGGTAGGGTCCTTCCCAGTTTGGTGTCAGCTTGTTTGCTTTGATCTATCTAGGTGTGCCCTCGATCTTTCTAAGTACCCAGTCTACGACACCTAATGGTCTTCTCGCTAGGCCTTTGTCATGTGCCAGCTTGGTTTTCTGTTTGAAGGTTTCTGCCGTTACACGTGCGGCTATTCGTCTTTCTTCTAGCAGGTCCAAGTCTAGGCATCGTTGTCTCTTATTGCTATCCTCATTATACGTGGAGATTCTGTACGATGGGAGTGCGAGCTCGGCTGGTGATACATCTTCGGACCCAAATACTAAAGTGTAGGTAGTTTCTCCGGTACTGCCCCTAGTCGAGGTTCGGACTGCCCAGAGTGTGGCGGGGAGCTCGTCGACCCATTTGTTTGATGTCCCCTCCAGGTTCTTTTTAAGTGTTGTGAGGACTAATTTGTTTGCTGCCTCGGCTTGCCCATTTCCCTAGGGGTGTGCAACAGATGACTTCCAATGTTTTATTCCCAGACGGGAGCATTCTGCTGCGAATTTGGTAGCAAACTAGGTCCCGTGATCCGTCACAATAGCTCGTGGAATGGCGTATCTGCATAGTATGAAGTCATGGAGGAAGTTGAGCGTGTTTTCCTCCGTGGGAGTGGCCAATGGCTTTGCCTCTATCCATTTGGAGAAGTAGTCTACAACTACTATCAGGTATTCGCTTCCTCCTCTAAACTTGGGGAACTTGCTCATAAGGTCAACTCCCCACATATCAAAAGGTCAAGCTGCCAGTACCGGTGTTTGAGGGATGGAGGGTAGTCGAGGTATTTTGCCAAATTTTTGGCACACCTCACAATGCATTACATATCTTTCCGCATCCTTCCGTAGTGTCATCCAGTAATAGCCCTGGTTGATAATTTTTTCTGATAGTGGTCTTGAACCTGGGTGCCCGTCACACTCCATGTAATTCTTCGAGAATTGCTTGAGCGAGGTTGGGCGGGACACAGCGTAGCAGAGGTTTTGTGAAGGAACACCGATATAGGATGTTGTTGAGCACCGTGTATCGGGTTGCTCATTTTCATATTTGTCTTGCCCTATCCTTGTCGTTCGGCATGATGTCTGAGGATATGTAGTTCACAAGCTCATCTACCCATGTGGAGGAGTCGGAGGTCGCCGGCTGTAGGGGTTAGATATGCCCTGGAACGGGGAGGAGCTCTATCGAGATTCCCAGGTCGTTGGGAGTTTCTCCGGACGCTATTTAACCAATTTATTTGTCGTCTCATTGTTGTTCCGGTCCACTTTTCCCAAGGCAAAGTATCGGAACTAGGCAGCTAGTAAGTTTACCTTTTCTGCGTACTCTTTCAAGTTGTCTGAATGCACTGCATACTCATTGTTTACTTGGCCTACCACGACTTGGGAGTCGCTGAAGACTCTCAGAGAACTTATGCCAATGTCCAAGGCCCACTGCATTCCGATGATAAGGGCCTCGTATTCGGCTTGATTATTTGATAATGGGTAGTTTAGCTTCACACTTCAAGCTCTTTCATGTTGTCTGGAGGGGGAGGTCACTGTGATGCCAACTCCTACCCCTTTTGTGTTGACGGCTCCATCTACCATCATTGTCCAAGCTTCTCCTTCCCGGGATACGGGGCTCGCTTCTTCTGTGAGAGTTGTCTCGGAGAAGGAGAGCTCTGCTAGGAAGTCTGATAAGGCTTGGGCCTTGATGGTAGTCCGTGGCACAAACTTAAGATCTAGCCTACAGAGTTCGATGGACCATCTCAACATTCTTTCGGACTGGTCCAGCTTGTGAAAGATCTACTTCAATGGATGGTTGGTATAGACGATGACGGAGTGCGATTCGAAATATGCTCAAAGTTTTCGCGTGCTTATAACCAATGCGTATGCAAACTTTTCAATGTACTGGTACCGCACTTCCGCATCCCTGAGCACGCGACTGACGAAGTCTGCCATATTAGGTAAAATAACTTACAGATCACCATGTTTGTTAGAGTAATCTAATGAGGCTGAGTTTGTTCTCTATGCCGGCATTAGGGTGAGTGGCATAAATTCTTGAGTGACACAGGTTTTCATAAATACCTTTAACTCGAACCGTGAGTAGGGTCATCATTAAGGTAGGGTGATTTATCAGGTAACTCAGATGTGGTACACAAACAAGATACAGTACATAATTACATTCTAGACCAAGATATATCTAAATTACTCGAAGATAGGTCAATCAACATGTAGAAACAATAGAACATACATCAGAACTTATGTCAATTCGATACTCTTGCATGTTAAATACTTATGTGCTATGTGTGGTTGAGATCACCAATCAATCTCAAAGATATTGGTTAAATGATTGATTAATTGTATGATAAGATAAGTGTTAGGGTTAAGAAATAGTTACTACTAAGTCGTTACCAGTTCTCGGGGAGTATGATATTAATAAATTAAAATCGTAGATGCTTTCCAGAGAACTAGCTACCCGATAGGTACTCGGCCTTAGGTTCTGATTGATTAAGTGACAACAATTTATTGCTAAAAGTGACAATTAGTAAGACTCGGTCCTTAATTATTCATAATCAACATAGGTGAATAAATCCTATCTTTTAGCATGTCGATCGGAATTTCCACATCTGATTTTTTGGCGTCGTTATCGGGGAACATATCATAAAATTTTAGGATTCCTAATCAAAATTCTAGAGGCTTATGATAGGTAACGATAGTAATCTATACTTTAGTTAACAATTATGCTTATTCTAATTAGTCAATCAAATTTTCTGAAATATAGGGTTACCTTAAATAATTAATTTTAGAAATTATCTAAAATTAAGAAATTTAGGCTAATCAAATTTTAGAAAATCATTCTAAAACCATACTAAGGAAATCAAACTCAAAAACAAAATATAAAAAGTTAAAAATAAAATATTTTTCCTGTTTACATCTTTCTTATTTGTTTGTTAAATTTCTGAGAATATTGTTTTTAGAAATTGATCTAATCCAGACTTTGCACTAATAGATGAAGAGAACAAGAGCAGCTATAGTAGACCCAGTAGAAAATCCCGAAGCTCTTGTTCGGAAGAAAACGAAACCCGAAGGACCATCAAATCCCGTAAACGAAGCACCTCTCAAAATTAACCCTCCACGGCAATAGAAATAAACTCAAGTCAGGACACAAGTGCTCTAGTAAATAAATTTTTGAATGCAAGTAGATTCTGTCATTCAGATCAAGTAGTATTGAATGTCACTGCTAGTGTGGATCAACTCAGAGCCATGGTGAATCTCCAAGAGGATCAAAATGCACTTATACTACGGGAGTTAAGTGAAATCTGAGACTAGCAAAGGAGGCAGCGAGAAGAGATGAGAGCGATACGAGCCGAAATGTGAGACATAAGAAATAAAGGCAACTAAAAGGGAAGATTTTGTTTTTAATTCAGCAAATAAATTAATTGTTTAGAAATATGATTTGAATTAATAATTTACCCAATTTCATTTTTCTAATTGTTATTTAAAAATCAATAGTTGGGCTTTTATTAATTTTATTTCCAAATTATATTCAAATAATTTTTATATTTTACGAAAACTTTATACGAAAGATTTTCATTACTGAACTATTTTTCAAATTTATTTTTCAAAGAATATTTGTTGTATGGAAAAGTGGACAATGATTATGGCATAAGAAAGTTTTGAAAAAAAAAGAGAAAAGAAGAGAGAAACAAATTTTTTTCAAGAATCTTTAAAACAAATTATGTGTTAAATTGAGCAACTATAATAATTTGTTTGAGTATAATTTTTTGTGTAAAAGTGTTTACAAGAGATTACAAAGTAAAAAGTAGCTCAAAAAATTGACGAAAATCGAAAACGAGGAGAACACGCACCCCGATGCAATAGGGACGGGCGTCCCGAGGGAGCAAAAATATCTATAAATATCAATTTTTTCCTCATAATTTTTACACCAAAAATTATTTTTCCCTCTCTCTAAAATTCTCTCTCTACAATTTTTTCTCCAAAAATTTAAAATTTAAATTTTTCAAATTTTCCCGCCAAAAATTTGAATTTTTGAATTTCTTCCTAAATTCGAATTTCCCTCAAAATTTTGAATTTTCCCGCCAAAATTCAAAATCTTCACTTAAGCCAATTCCTTCTAAATTCGAATTTGAAATTTTTCCCACAAAATTTCGAATTTTACCGCCACTTTTCATAAAAGATCAAATCTCTCAAATGGCTCCAAAACGTGCACGTGCCACTCCATCTATGACTGCCATAGCTATGACACACCCTTTCACGCTCTTCCCTACCGTCCCAGCTTATCAGGAAAGGAGCCAGGGGTTGATTGGACGCAGTATTCTAGCAGGCCAAACTCTTGACTAGACAACAGTCAGGATACTTGGAGTAGAGCAGGAGATTCTGCGCATGCTTGACATCCTACCCTACAACATAGCCTTCATCGTCACCAAGCTGACTTACTTAGAGCTGGTATGTGAGTTCTACGCTTCTTTTACATTCCAGCGTGAGCAGGTTACATTTCGACTGGGTGGAATAGACCAGTCGATGAGCATGGCCGAGTTCGGCATTGCACTCGGTGTCTGGCAGCGGGAGAAGCTGGAAACCTCCACTTACTTGATGGTTGTACGAGACTTCACTTCCGTTGATGTCTCCACCGCTTGGGCCCAAATCTGTACGACTGGAGTCCCCTATCAGCATGGCTTCACGAAAGCCACAGGTATTATTCCAGCCCTCCGCTATTTACATACCATTGCAGCCCATACGCTAGCAGGGCAGCGAACTGCTCTAGGGAATGTCACTCAGATGGAGACATTTCTTCTGGCCCACATGCACAGAGGCATCACTGTGGAGATGGCCAAAATCATTACCATCGTCATGCAAGGTTTCACGAAAGACACTAGGAAGCAGTGTCTGGGGCTCGGGGCGTTCATCACCCAGATAGCCCACTACCTGGAGCTAGATATCGAGGGTTCAGAGTTGACCCAGATTGCTCTGACTACCATTCCCACTGACTTGACTGTTCTACGGAACATGGGGATGGTAGTACGAGATGCAAAGGGAAGATACTCCATCCACACCGAGCAGCTATGGGAGTCATCGGCATCAGGATCAGCCACACAGCAGATACCTCCGACCCCACCTTAGGTACCACGCACCTCATTTGAGCGGCACATGACACAGGGGCAGGCAGATCTGAAAGCCAGGCATAGCATGGATATGGCAAATATCCAGAGGCAACTGATGATGTTAGATGATAAGGTCAGCAGAAACAACAGCCGACTAGAGGAGATGTATCAGCATTATGCCAGCAACCAAGACAACAATGAAGTTTACTTCTGTGCGCTAGATGATGATTCGGGTTCTTAGTTTCTTTTCTTTTCCTTTTCTTTCTTAGTTATTTATGTGACTATGTGATAGTCTGGGCTGTATGACATATATCTCTCTGTATGACAAACTTTGATTTATATGATATAACAACATCGTTGTTTTTATTTCTTAGTATTTTATTTTCTGTGTTTTTCAATTTTTCTATTATTTTTCAAATAAGTGTGGGGTGATAGGATATGCATGAACACTGACGACAATGTTAGTCTTAAGTGTGGGGTAGTAGTGCACAATGCACTTAAGTAAAACTTTGCATGTTTTTTCATACTTTTCACAGAAATTGCACCCTTCCAAAAAAAATTCAAAATTTTTTCACTCTTTCAGACATCAAAATCAGTATTGATTGATTGAAGAACTGCTTATGTCTATGATATATGTTTAGTAAAGTGTTAGGACCATTAGGAAATAATTCGATAACTTTATTGAATTCATCACTTAGAAGTAGGGAATTCCTGATTTTCTTGAGCATAACTTAGTTTGGATTAGAAAAATCAACCCAATATCTTTTCAAAACAAAGCTAAATAATTTAGACTGGTCAAGAATGTGTTAGCAACTTGAATGACTAGATGATATTCTGAGCTGAAAGTGTAAAACCTTAAAAGTACACAAAAGAGTAGTTTGCAAGCGTCCTTTACTACTCGAGCACCCCTTCTGAAGGGAATTTAATGTTTGATGCCCTAAGGTCGTGTAGATCTGAGAGTCATCGGAGTGAGGCTCGATACCTGGGTAGTCAAAGTTGATGTGTGAAAGAAAATACAAAAATACTCTGGAAAATCAATTCAAAAATACACCTAGTGTATTCTTTTATTAGGAATCATAACTAGAAAGCATTAGCAGCAAAGCTCAGAATCCGGAAGGTCGTTTATTTTGCTATTATATTCGAAAACTGGTAAAATTATTATGTGGTAATGATTTAGAAAGTTTATTTTAAGATGACCAATTCACACACTACACATCAAGAAGACCTTATGACTAAGCGTAGTGTTCAATCAGGTTATTGGAATGTTTTAGCTACATGGTCATGACACATTTACCAGGACATTTGAGACCTTTCCATAGCAACTCGATCAGTCATGTCTGTTTTTTGAATCATCTAACTTAGTGAAAAGTTTTGCTAAAAACATTGCTAAGACCCTTGTGTGATTGCACCTATGATTGAGCTTTCATTAATTCCATATAGGTTTTGCTTGAGGACAAGCAAAAAGCTAAGTGTAAGGTAATATAATATGCACAAATCATATCACTTTTTAGCATGTTTTTAGGCACAAATTAGGGCAAAATTAGAACCAAATCGATCTTAATTGATTGATATTAACATATTTTTGCAGCATTTGTGATTTTGGAAGTTTCAGGTGAAATGTGCAAGAAAATAGCAAATATTGGGGTAAAAACGCAATCTTTGGAACTTCTGAATTCGGGATGGGTGTCCCGACCCAGTCAAACCGCCGGGACGGGCGTCTCGAGCGTGATGAAGCAGTCCCACATCGGAAATGGAAGAGAAAATCCCTCATTTCCCCTACTATAAATATTCCAGGCCTTCCTCAGTTGTAATGATCCCTCATCACTCGATCTGAGTCATCTAGTGACTTCAAGTGTATATTTTTACACTCGATATAAGTCATTCAGTGGCTCAAGTGCATCTTTATGCACTCACACGAGTAAATAGCAGTATAAGAGCATCTCATTTTCTTTGCTTCCTGAGTGTTTATCTCAGGTTCGTAGAATTCGATTAGATAGGGTTCGTCTTTGGCATTCATAGAATACCCGAGATTTCGTTAGGAGATCCTAAGAGGGCATTAGGTGAGCGAAGAGCTAGTCAACTGGGCATTGCTTAATCCCAAGATGTAAGGTAAAGCAATCGCTACTAGTCTAAGGAAGCGTTCTCCGAAGGTTCTGCTGATTAGAGTCAAGCCAAGTAATCTAGGGTATACAAGTAGTCGCTCCACCGGCGGACCTGATAAACGGTGAATACTTTATGGTTGTGGTCCCCTAGATCCTCTCTGTATATTCTGTGTTGTGTTTGTCTAAATATAGATTTGAATACCAAATTATGATTGCTATGTTATATATGTTTTGCATGTTGAAGTGATATTCATTTTTCCGGAAAGGTCACCTGCTGAATTTACATTATTACTGAATTACCTGCTTGCCCTTTTAGACTAAATGAACGGTTATAGAAAATTCCTAACCATGGTCTAATCATAACCTGTTTTGTTTAACATGCCTTAATTTTGGATAAAAATGCATTAAGGTCTCCCATATTAGTTAAAATAACTTACAGTTCACCATGTTTGTTAGAGTAATCTAATGAGGCAGAGTTTGTTCTCTATGTCGGCGTTAGGGTGGGTGGCATGAATTCTTGAGTGACACATGTTTTCATGGATACCTTTAACTCGAACCGTGTGTAGGGTCATCATTAAGGTAGGGTGATTTATCAAGTAACTCAGATGTGGTACACAAGTAAGATACAGTATATAATTGCATTCTAGACCAAGATATATCTAAAATACTCGAAGATAGGTCAATCAACATGTAGAAACAATAGAACATACATCAGAACTTATGTCTATTCGATACTCTTGCATGCTAAATACTTATGTGCTATGTGTGGTTGGGATCACCAATCAATCTCAAAGATATTGGTTAAATGATTGATTAATTGTATGATAAGATAAGTGTTAGGGTTAAGGAATAGTTACTACTAAGTCGTTACCAGTTCTCGGTAAGTACGATATTAATAAATTAAAATCGTAGATGCTTACACGATAGGTACTCGGCCTTAGGTTCTGATTGATTAAGTGACAACAATTTATTGCTAAAAGTGAGAATTAGTAAGACTCGGTCCTTAATTATTCATAATCAACATAGGTGAATAAATCCTATCTTTTAACATGTCGATCAGAATTTCCACATCATATAGCAAATCCTGAATTTTGTTTCTTAATAAATACACATGAATAAATTTGGTTATTTTGATAACATTCTTTCAATAAATATTCACTAAGACGATTGTACCACATTCGTCTCGATTGTTTTAAACCATACAAAGATCTTTGTAATTGTTTTGAATATAATTCTCGAGAATCTATTTTATATGCTTCAGGCATTTTAAATCCTTCAGGGATTTTCATATCGATTTCACTATCAAGTGAGCCATATAAATAGGTTGTAACTACATCCATAAGACGCATATCAAGTTTTTCATTAGCTGCCAAACTAAGGAGATAACGAAAAAATAATTGCATCCACCATATAATAATAAGTGACCTCATAGTCAATTCCCGGTCTTTCAGAAAACCTTGTGCAACAAGACATGCTTTATATCTCACAATTTCATTTTTCTCATTTCTTTTCCTTACAAATACTCATTTGTACCCTACACGTATAACACCTTCTAGTGTTCAAGCTGTGGGTCCAAAAACTTCACGTTTTGCAAGTGAGTTTAATTTTGCTTGAATTGCATCTTTCCATTTCAACTAATCACTTCTACGTCAACATTCATCAACAGGTGTAGGGTCATTATAATCATTTTCATTTATAATAGCTGATGTTATATTATATACAAAAACACTATCGATAGTTATTTCTTCTCGGTTCAATCGTTTCCCCATTGAGACATAATTTATTGAGATCTCATCATTATCTTTTTTTTGATATTTTCAATATCTTTAGGTACCTGAACTTCTTCTAGAGTTATTTTATTTATTATGTCTCTTGACTCTTCTGGAGTATTAAACTCGGGTTCATTATTAACATTTGCTCCCTTCTTTTTATGGATATTTTTTAATCTTTTGAACCAATTGGTCTACCACACTTCTGGCGTGCTATAGACTGATTTGTTATTTCATTTATAGATTATCCTTCTGGGACATCAATCCGTATAGGAGCATTTTTAGCTGGTATATGTGACTTAGTCACTCTCTTTAGGTCGGTATATGTATCTGACAATTGATTTGTTATACTTTGCAAATATATTATCTTTCGAACTTCTAGTTCATACTAATTTGTACGAGTATCAAGATGTTGCAAAGTATTCCATGTAATATTTTTACCAAGCTATTTTTCTTTTTCTCCCCTAACCCTGGGAATATTGATTAATCAAAATGACAATCGGCAAATTATGAAAGGAGAATCAAAACCAACATATATTCCCAATCATTTTTTAGGACCCATTTTTGTGCTTTGTGGTGGAGCAATAAAAATATATACCGCACATCCAAAAATTCTAAAATGGAAAATATTTGGCTCCGACCATAAACCAATTGCAATGGGAAATATTTATGATAACTTGTTGGTCTAACACATACAAGTGCTGCTGCATGCAAAATTGCATGACCCCATGCCGAAATGGATAATTTAGTTCTCATAAATATATGTCTAGCTATCAATTGAAGTCTTTTAATAAAATATTTAGCTAACCCATTATGTGTACGAAGATGAGATACAAGATGTTCAACACTTATATTAATAGACTTACAATAATCATTGAAAGCTGTAGGTGAGAACTCACCAATATTATCTAAACATATTATTTTAATTGTATAATATGGAAATTGTGCTCGTAATTTAATAATCTGAGCAAACAATCTCGCAAACACCATGTTACGAGTTCATAGTAAGCTAACATGAGACCATTTACTAGATGCATCTATTAGAACCATAAAATATCGAAATGATTCGCATGATGGGTGAATTGGTCCATATATGTCACCTTGAATTCTTTCTAAAAATGTTGGAGATTCAATTCAAACTTTAGTTGGTGATGGCTTAATAATTAATTTTTCTTGAGAACAAGCAGTACAAGAAAATTCTTTCGATTGAAAAATCTTCATGTGTTTCAATGATTGTCCATGCGAATTTTTAATAATATTTTGCATCATGCTTGAACCAGAATGCCCCAATCAGTCATGCCAAATAGTGAATGTTTTTGAATCAAATAAACTTCTGGTTTATTGAATGTATTTCAATTGCATATATTCTTGTGTAGTACAATCCCATATAAAATATATTCAATTTTGTCCCATTGGATAACATTATAATGGCTCTTTCGGAGCCTTCAATTATTTTTGTACTACCGGAAATTGTAGTAACATATGCATCATTCATCTTGATTAATGAAATATTTTTTATTTTTAAGAATAGTGTGAGTAGTCACCAAGACATATATCTTCATCGATAATTTTTCAAGCAAATAAAAAAAATATTATAATTAAAGGAAAATATGATAAGATATAAGTAACCTAAGAAATAATGATAATAATAACAACAAAATTTAAGTTAAATAACATTTATCCAACATAATTACACCCATATTGTTTAAGTGGTGCAGTGAAGCAATGTTTTCTTTTGAAACTTATAGGTCATGGATTCAAAACCTAGATCAAATTAATATAATATATTTTCATTAGTGCTTTAAGACTAACTGGCAAGATATACACTTTATTATATATATATATATATAATACTGCAATTTATATATTAATTCATATAATTAATATATATAAACAACAACAATATATAATATGTGTTATATTTGATGCTTTTAAGAATATTTAGTATATATTAAATATTATATATATATCTAAAATAGTATATTATATATCTATATCCAAAACATCAACACACATATATTTTTTGAAATTAGAAGAAAAAAAATGCTTTCACATATATATATACACAATATAGTAAACAAGTGTATATATATATATATATCTATAAAGCATACTTAAACAATGTATTTCTATATCGAGCTTAAACAAGTATATATATATATTCATTCTTATATATACATGAAGTAATGGTAAAGAAACAATTCAAATTAGTAAATCATTGGTTCAATACCACTCTAACATTTAAACTTACATAAAATGTTTTAGTAACAGAAAAAAAGAGAAACATAAAACATGTGCATATATATAACTTATATGCATAATGAACAATATACAAGAAATAGCAATTTTACCAACGAATTTATACATTATTATTTGTCCACTTCCAGTGGTTATTAATATTATTTGATACTTAGATCAAATTTATCCCAATCATATGTATCTTTCCATACAAACAATCATTACCATGAATAATAACATGACCTCTTCTGGGATCATGAGTTATAACAATATTTTTTTCGAGAAAATGAATATGTTGGACAACTTTTCAAGTCCAGATTCTTTTTCTCTAACATGGCATGATTTGTTCATTTACGGATTATCATCTCATAATCTCGAATTTTGGGAAAAATGACAATCTTTAGGTGGTTAAATTTTTCTTTAAAATAATTTTCTCAATTATTATGTATTTTACATCGATAATGTTTTCCGTACTCATCATAACGGATGATTCTCGGGATCTAATTTTCATAACAAATAATTTCATCTAGTAACCTAAAAATAATAAAACAAAAATTCAAACTTAATAACAATTGACATTAAAAATAACATACTTATTTATTGTCGAGTTCAACTTCAAACAATAACCGGTAGAGCTTCATGCTGATAACGTGTTATAAAACTACTATTAACAAAAGTAAATTAGTAAGACAAATAATATAAAAATCAAAAGAAAGAGAGCATTCTTTCTCTTCTTGTATATTTCAAGTAAATCAAAACATACAAACTAACCCCTATTTATAGGGATAGATTATACGTAACTTATATACCCACGTACATACATATATAACTATATACATAACTCTCCATTATACTAAACATGTTACAAACATAATTCATGGAGGTTATATGGAGGTAGTGAAAATTATATGAAGATAGTGAATGTAGTAGGAGGTTATATGGACATACAAAATAATAGTAGAATTTATAAAAATATATTTATTATATGTATACATTTAAAAATTTTATATTGTTTTTTCTTTTAACAATGATATATATATTATATATATATATATATATATAATATTTATATAAAAAATAACTATATCTATTCAATAAAAAAAACTTGATTAGAACGATTCATAATACTCGTCTATTAATCGTTCTTAAAAAAAATACTACATTTATGATCAAAATACTGATCAAAATATTAGAATACTTAAATTTATGAAATCCTAAATTTTTTAAATAACCAGAACTAAAAAAATAACTTTTACTTAAGATTAAAAAAATCAAAGGCACGAAACCATAAACCAATTCAAAATCCTAATTTTTCCATAAATTAAAACTTGCCCAAAATCTTAAAACTTGTTCAAAATCTTAATACATAGTTTCAAAAATATCATATACTTATACTAAATCATTCCACATTCGTATCCTTCAAATTCAATATCTTTAAAAAAATATTCTATTATAGTAAATAAAATAAAAAAACGTAGAAGGATTGTCCACCTACCTCGATTGATTGCTTGCGTAGATTCAAATCAATTTAAGTATTCTGTTTCTAAATCCCCTTCAAACTCTACCAACAATCTATTTAATAAAAATTATGACTTAATTCATAACTATATCTTAATCATATGATCTCAATGTCTCATCATAATCAAAAATAATTAAAAGAACTTACCTTTTTCACCAACTTTTAGAGATTCAGAAAACCGTAATTCTTTTGCTCTCTAGTGGCTTTTGAGTTCTCAAAAGAATAATAACTCTTAAAGTAAAACTTAACAATCATTCTGATAATTGTCTCTCTCTCTTTCTTATTTTTCTCCAAACCCTATCTTTCTCATCTTCTGCCTCTACTCTACAATATTTCTCTCTTTTTTTCTCTCAAATTACGTACCTAAAACTCATTCATATTTTTTTGTAAATCTATTTAGATTAAAACATTTAACTTTTTATTAATTAGTCCCTAATATTCTTCATATATTCTAATTTGACACATAATAATAAAAAAATATGTATTTATTAATTTAATTAGAAACTCATAATAACTATCGATTTGGATTAGGGTATTACATTCTACCTCCTTACAAAAAGTTTAGTCCTTGAAACTTGGGTATTGTCAATCCACAAAGGTATCCTTTTATAACTTAAACTATATTCAACGTGATCGCACTTCCGTTGCGCACTCTATTTAGTGTAATGTAATACCCTTTTATCCATAATTATCATAAAATCAAATACTTACTAATACTTATAAATCATATCATTAGATTCTATATCATACACTTAAATTCTACAACTATTAAATTCTCGAAATTTCTCGATCATGACTTGTCTCGCACATCAATTATTAAGAAAAATATTTTGATAACTATCTCTGTAGTTCATATCCTTCACCATTTCATATTTTTACTTAACTTAGGTAATAATATTTTTCATTATATTCATCCAGATTCAAATTCTTAAAAGTAGGGACTAAACTTAATCATAATCTTAAAATACTATAATTTCACTCTTGGTTTCATCGATTCCACGATACATTCATCTTCCTATATATCCAAAAAAAATTCCTAATCAATAATAGTATGCAGAATTTGCAAGTATCAAACTGTAAACCATTATTTTATAAATTGCAACTAAATCCATTGTATAAATTAATATCAAATCTAACTATCTTTGAGATATTCCCCATTAATACTAATATTATTCAAACTTATTTAAGTTCAACCTTAGAATACAGTATATAGATTATAACTCAATCATCATAGAAATATTAAAACTTTTAGAAAAATACACACTCATTATCTCCAAAGACGAGTGAATCTCAAATTCTATATAAGACATCATAAAAGTTCTTAAGAAATTACTTTACAATACTCTAAATTTCTCTATACTATTACCATTATTGATCTCTTAAACTTATCAAATCTTAATCTACTTAATGAGGTTTCTCCTTAAATACAAACAAAATGTCTCTATAAATAAGTACATATATGAAACAAATCATTCTCTTAACAAAAATTTACTATACCTACAAAATATCTTTAATCATCTTAATACTAATATAAACCAATAAATCAATGCTTAAATAAAGTTTAATATTCCACATCTTACATCATAGTAATCCCTTATTCCAAGTCACCTACTCATCAAGTAATAATAAATAAAAAAGAATATATACAAGTATATATTCTATCAATCACTGATTACCTCATTGAGTCCCTCTAAATAATAACTCAATAATGATGTTTTTCTAGCCTATATTTTTTAGATTAAATTGAGACTTTTGATTATCATTTTAGGGGAGTATTAAACACCATTGTTTTAAAAATTTATAAATCGTTTCCCAAGGAAGTTAAGATTCCTCTACTAATAATGGACTTAGAGAAAACTAAAGTTTAGGTTCCAACAAATGAGATAGGAAAGAGATCTAATCTAGAAAGCAAGTAAAGAAAGCAAGTAATAGGAAAGCAATAAAAGAAAGCAATAGATGAAAAATAATCTTAGGATCATTAAGAATTTACACAAGCACACATAACTATTGAGAGATTCTTAGTATAATAAACTTTCATGAATTGAGAGTCTCCAAACTTAGGTCTAAGGCATAGATATCCAACCCAAGGTTGTCTTGACCTCTACCCTTTGAGCTCACCAAATTACCCTCTAGGGATATGGTAGCCTATATCAAAAGTTCTAAGGAAGTTCACATCTGAGATGGAATCCTTTAAACACATAGATGCAAAAATCAAAGATCAATTGATATAGATTAGCATGGAAATACTCAACCATGAAACATCAAAGAGTTCTCAACAATTATATCTAAAGTAATGTAGAACAAAAAGAAGATCCTAAATGAGAATTATTGTTGAAACACATACATACAAGATCGTAGGAAATCAAAGAGTTAAGAGATGTGTACAAGTGAAACTAGGCCTCTTTGAAATTTCCGAGCTCTTGTATATGTTCTTCCTCCACCTTTTCTTCAACACATCAACACACTCTTCCAAGGGAAATTAGATCCTTGAACTCCGTACGGTCGTAGACTATCCAATTCACTAATCTATAATAGGAGGTTTGATATTGATTACCAACCTTACTCTAAGAACTTGAATGTTAAAACCTCCTGGTTTATAAGTGTCAAACACTTAACTTCTAAAGAGAAGATTGGACTCTCACTCTCAACTTTGAAGAACTCTCTAAACTCTCTCCTTGGTGTATGAACAAGAATTTAAAGAGGAAAAAAAGAAGAGAATGGCTATGAAAGCAAAATAAATATTGTATTGAGAAGTTTCAAAGTACAAAGAATACAATGAAACAAAACGTATAATTCTCTTTATGATTTGTGGTTCTACACATATTACATCTGTGGAGAAATTCCACAATTTATAGATACAAAACGTATGGGTAAATTAGGAAATTCACAAATAAAAAAATTAGATGGTGAGATCTTGACGGCCGTCAACAGATCGTTCTTGACGGCCGTCAAGAACAAGGTGTTGACGGGCGTCAAGACGCGACGTGTAAAATATCTTCAAATTTTACAATTGAGTCCCTGAATTTGTAATTCCTCGCGTTTTTGCTCCAAAAACTTCCTGAAATCGATTTAATCAAAGAATTAGTAAAATTAAACCAAAATTGATTATTTATTAACAATTAAATCAACAATTAAGCACAAATTGTCACCAAAATACATGACTATTTTAGTGTTATCACTCAACCACATAGTACATAATCAAAATCATAAAGCTTAATTAACTATTTGTTTCTATTATTCCCAAATATCATAATCTGGGCTCCACTCAAACTTGGTCCTCTTTTGAGTCAAACGAATTAGATGCATATTAAAGAGAATCTTTCAATAAACTTCCGATAATATCCTACAAGATCAAGAAAACTACGAATCTCAGTAATATTAGATGGTTTATGCCAATCTATAATTGCTTCTATTTTCTTCGGATCTACAAATACACATTCTCTAGATATCATGTGTCCTAAGAAATTCACATTTTGAAAACTTAGCATACAACTTATTTTCTCGAAGAGTTTGCAGTACGATTCTCAAATACTCTGAATGTTGCTCATTCGATGATGAGTAGATAAAAATATCATCAGTAAATACCAATATAGAAATATCTATCTTTTCTTTAAATACTTTGTTTATTGAATCCATAAAAGCAGTCGAAGCATTTGTTAATCAAAATGGTATTACGGGAAACTCCTAATGTCTATATCGAGTTCTAAATGCACTTTTAGGAATATCTTCTTCCTTCATTCTCAATTGATGATATCTAGATCGAAGGTCAATCTTGGAGAATATCTTAGCATTCTTCAGTTGATCAAAGAGATCATCTATCGAGGCAACAAGTACTTATTTTTTACTGTGATCTTGTTCAACTCTCTATAATCGATACGTAACTGCATGCTTCCATTCTTCTTCAAAAAAAAAAATCGGTGCACCCTATGGTAAAACACTAGGCCAAATGAATTTTATGTCAAGTAGTTCTTGAAGTTGTCCTTTCAGATCCTTAAGTTCAGTTGGTGTCATCCTATAAAGAGTTTTAGATATAGGTTCTACTCCATCAAAAGTCAGTATATTGTCCTTCTTCAAATGCTCATAGTGTGCTTTAGTACTAGTAGTTGCATTCTATAAACGCCTCTTTTGAGCCTATTGAAGTTGTTGCCGACCTTGCATCCCTTGAAACATTGTATTGAGTAATGCAATCATTTTTGGGGCATAATGAAAACAGGAGTTTGTGGAGCTAGAGGTAGAGGATATCTTCAACCATCAAGATCATTACTTGCAACTCAGTCTCTCTGCCTATGTATCCCTCTATTCAAATTATCCATAGGAATGTTCATTTCATCATTCTCTTGTTCATCATTAAGACCAGCTACTCTAAAAGTCTCAACCTTTCTACTATGATTCATCTATATTCTAATTGGTGGTAGAAATTTCATAAAGAAAAACAAATATGACTATCTATAAAAATAAAATAATACTAATAAATATAATCCATTACTTAAATTCCTATGTTGTTCTCTTGCTTCCATACTTTTTCCAATTCTAAAACATAAATCAATTCTTAATTTAAGGATCATAACCTATTGCTTTGATACAACTTAATGTCACGCCCCGAATTCGAGCTTCTCTTGATAACTGCCTAGAATAGAAGACTCAAATTAAGTTGATCACAACCTAGTAGTTTGGGGAGTTAGTTAAGCGGGTTCTTAAATGCTTCCTCCAGAGTGAATGATCGGGTGTTTGAATCCCCCTGGAGCAGAGTAGCTCCATGTTAAAAGCTATGGGTCAGGTCCTCACCCTCGAGTAAGAGTCAAATTCTGTGAGCGCTCCCGCAAGGCGAGTCCAGATTAGTCTCATCGAAAAGGTAAGGACACCGTGTGAGGATATCAATCCATATCCCACGTCTGAAGATAATGGTAGAGGTGACTAGCTTATTAGAATATCACTAACTCCATAGTATGAGGCCTTTTGGGTGGTTACCTGAGAACAAAGTCGTGAGGTTCTAGGACCAAAGCCAACAATATTATACTAATGTGGAGTTATGTGGTGGAAGCCCAATCTTTTGGGATTATTCGGGCCCAACAAGTGGTATCAGAGCCCAAGATTAGAGGACTTGGTTATGCCAAATGTGGAGAGTCAGTATCTTGCGGAGGATGCAAGATGATTGTCCCTCTAGGGGAGGACACAGGTATGTGGTCCTTGGTTTGAGGGGAGGATTGTGAGGATATTAATTCACGTCCCACATCTGAAGATAATGCTAGAGGTGACTAGCTTATAAGAATACCAATAACTCCATTAGTATGAGGTTTTTTAGGTGGTTACCCAAGAACAAAGCCGTGAGATCCTAGGACCAAAGCGAACAATATCATACTAATGTGGAGTTAAGTGGTGAAAGCCCAATTTTATGGGATTATTCGGGCCTAACACACCGAACGCTCAAAGTGGATATCAGAAAAAAAAATTAAGTTGATCATATATATAAATGTATTCTTCGATTGTGACCTTTGAACAAGTTGGTGGAAGCCGATGCCAATGTTCCTCACAAGCATGACTATTGCAGCCAACCTCATGTGACTCGTCGTGCTCCACATTTTCTTTTAAATAGTGTGAGGATTAAAAAATAAATAAACATTTATAAATAAGAAAGAAAAAAATAGAGGCGAAAATAAGAATGATTATTAAGTTTTAACTTAGAGTTATTATTTATTTCAAAACGCTAAAGTCACCCTAGAGCAGAGGTAGGATTTTCTTAATATGGAAAAGTTTGTGAAAAAGGTAAATTATTTTAGTATTTTTTATTATGATAAGACATTAGGATCTTATATTTAGTCCTAATTTTTATTATATGGATTGTTGATAGAATTTGAAGGAGATTTAGAAGCAGAATATTTAAGCTAATTGGAATTTACGCAAGCAATCAATCGAGGTAGATAGACTATCCTTCTCCGGTTTTTTTTTCCTATATTAGAATATATATATAATTTTTTAAAAGTATTGAATTTTAAGGTACAAATGTGAAATGATTTTTTTGATTTTTTTGAAACTGCGTATTAGAATTTTGAGCAAATTTTAGTTAGAAACTGATATCAATTAAGACTCATTTGTAAAACATTCAGATTATTCTCGAATAGTCAAAGAAAAGAAAAGAATAGAAAAGATATAAATTGAATGATTATTTTTTGTTGATTTTCTCAATGTAGATTTTAAATTAATTTTTATTGAATATTTAATCCCTGGTTTTTTTAAGATAAAGGTAGTGTAAGGTTTTATTATTATTAGTTTTCTTAAATATATTTATATTTTTCCTTTTAAATTGGAAGTTTATTTTTAAAAGGAAATGATGTTTTGCCTACTGAGTATTTTATACTCACTCTCCTATGTTTCTCACCTTACAGATGATAGTGAAAATACTGAATTAGATGATGATTACTAGTGGATGACTTTGAATAATAGTTTAGATTATTTTTAGTTTGTTTTCTTTTAGAATAAACTTCCTGTTGTTATTAGAAGCTTGAATTTTAGAGTTAAGAATTTGCTATTAAATAAAGTTTAAAATTTTGGATGATATTTTATGGATTGTCTTAATTTAATTATTTTATTAATTATTTTAGTTAATTAAAAGTAAGTGGTTCAACATTTTTTAAAGAAATTTAGGGAATGTAACTGTGTTATGTCTTGAATTTAAGAACTTAGTTCACAAACTAAGCTCAAATTCGGGGCGTGACAATTGATGAATTATTTTGGAAGTTATTTGAACACAAATTGAATTGGCAAAAGAGCTAGTTTAAAATTTATAATTGAAATTGAATTATGTTATTACTTTTATATATATATTTATAAATTTCTACTAAAGTAATTTTTGGATAATTTTATTTTAAATGAATGTTTATTGCAAATATATTTTTGAAATTGGTTTCAAATAGTTTGTATTTGTATATTAATTTTAAAAACAAAATTTATAGCTTGTTTTTTAATATTTATATATTTTATGAGATTACTGATTAATATTTAGAAAATAAATATTTTGATAGAATCGAATATCTTGGAATTTTCTTAGTTTTTGAAAACAAGTAATGAAATGATTGAATATGTATAATATTCCTGTTGAAATTATTTAATGTATAAAAATCCACCTCAATGAAATGAATTTATGGGTATGGACAAAAAAAAAAACCTAAATGTAATTTTTAAATGATTATAAAGTTAAGAATTAAATTCAATAAATCACCTTTTAGTTATGCACTTATTTATGTCTAATCAAATCAAAATTAAATGACATGATTTGTTTTGATTGATTCCTAATCTTATACACTAATTAAAATTTTGGTATTTACAGTATTTTGATAATGAAAGAAATGAAATAATTTTGAAAATGTTATTAAATGTTTTACCCAAGTACAAGTTTTCATTTTGTTTAACAAGACCATATTGTACCATTTTAGTAAATTTTTAAAAGTTATTTATTTATTTTAATTATATTTAAATAATTAAAAGGGAAAGTTTTTACTTATTAAGTTGTGTACTCTCTTTGCTGTTGTCCCAGCCTTTTACAAATGAGCAATTGATGAATGTAATTATGAGTTCGAAAAAATAATTTATAATTTATCGAAAAAAAGTAGTAGAATAATATTAAATTTAAATTATTATATAAATATTATAAAACAATTTGTTATTTAATTGTCGAGTATATTTAGATGATTTTGCTTTAATTGAAAATTGGATTATTTTAATATTTTTAAGAATAAGGAATTTTTATAATTTTTTTTTTAAGAAATTAGGATGTTGTCATGTTAGGATCGAATTTTTGAATTTTGAGTGTTATTCCATGAACTAAACCGGATTTACTGGATTTGGAGTGTGGCACAATATATGACAAAAGATTTACATAAAAAATATCGGTGGTGTCTGAAACAAATTTATATTTAGTAAATTATTTCTTAAATTTTTATTTTATTAAAATTCTAAACTTTTTTTTTAGACATTAAATTTTTTATGAATTTTGTCAAATTTTTTTTAAAAGAAAATTAATAGTTAATGTGATTTTAATAAATTAAAAATGAATAATTAATTCAATTTAAGATGAAATATGCCCAAATTTTGAGAAAAAAAGTTGCGTCACGAAATATTATTGACGGGATAAAAAATTATATAAAAAACTATATAAATGTAAAATAACTTATATTATCTATTCTTTTTATTTAATAAACTATTTAAACTGATAAATTTTTAAAATTTCAATTAAATTTGTGAATGATAACTATATTTTTCTTAGGTAAAGAAATTTAGAATTTTTAAAAACATATTTATTATAACTAAACTTATCCAATATAAATTTAGTTGCATCAAATTCATCAATTACTCATTTTTATAAATAATATATATAAATATATATATTTAAGCACGTTTTTTTTCTTCTTAATCAATAGTTAACCAATATCACTAGAATCAGTCTCCAATGCACGAAAGTCATCAGTACGGAAATAATCCAGATTGTTTATAGAAATTATGGACATAATAAAATCTGGACTAAGGAATCCACAAACGGGAGAGTTTGTAACCCAGACTGCAAATTATGAGCAGCAACATTACACGATCTAGGGATAAAGATAACTTTCTAGAAAGGATGGTTGTTCCTAATATTCCGACAGGAGTGGACAGAGGAAGACCCCCTCCAATCAGCAACAAGTTGACCATTTAGGATACACTCAATAACCACCCGTGCATCTCCTTCAATGATGATATTCTCTGATTGTAGGGACTCACCCATTTTGAAAGCCAATTATGTTTTAGCTGCTTCTGTTGCGAAGAGTCCAGAAAACTTAAAAAACTCAAGCTTTTATAACTACTTCATTTTCATCACGAATGAGAACCGCAGGGTGAGCAATACCCTTTGCATAAGTTGCATCAAAATTTAGTTTATACAAGCCTAAGGGTGGTGGACTCCAACTCAGAATTTTTCTTATGGTCTTCCATTTCTTCTTTCTTGATATAGCCACATACTAGTATGAGTTAGCCTGTTAATAAATTCAAATGATTTTTCCCACGTTAAAACCTCTTCCCCCAGGAAAATTTGGTTTCTCAACCGCCATATTCGTTCCATCTCTACAGCAGCAAAATTCAAACACTCATGTCTAATGTCAAGGGGAACAGAAAAGGCATTAGTTCTAGAACATAGTTCAAAGATAAACGCAATGATATTCCTAGGATTTATTTTGTCCAATCTAAGTTGCCATTTAGAATTAGCCCACATAGAAATAGAGAAAGGACAGTTGATGAAGAGATGGTCTAGTGTCTCATTTTCCATACCACAGATGAAGCATGTAGTATCAATGTTGTCTATGACCTAGGCAATAGTAGTCGATAATAGTAAAGTACCTCGCTTGAGAATTCTACCAATAGGTAGACCTAATGGGGAAGGTCTCTGACTGAGAGGGGCTCCAAATAGGCCTATCATGTTCCCCCCAAGGGGGAATATCGATCTTGAGAATCTCTTGGATGATCTGGTACGAGAACAGGGCTGTAAGAGTACGCATATCTCAGCAATTAGATGCTTGGGCAAACA
The DNA here is from genome assembly GCA_027405835.1 of Asclepias syriaca. NCBI lineage: Eukaryota > Viridiplantae > Streptophyta > Magnoliopsida > Gentianales > Apocynaceae > Asclepias > Asclepias syriaca. The sequence continues at coordinate 13,029,109 of CM049930.1, forward strand.
GGTCACTCACCAAAATTGGGTTGTCTTCATTTCTTTAAGTATCCGAAGGACAAAAATTTTGAATCGTAGGGATCTAGGGGTCCTCCCAAATTTTGAGATAAGTTGGATAACCAACTTTATAGCATCCCCCATCTTTTAATTTATCCAAGTTATCTACAATTCCTTTCCATATCCAAGATCCCTTCTTCTTATCACATTGGTAGCTAAGAAGACTTCTTCCTCTCAAATACTTGACACGGATGAGTTTCACCCATGTTTTGTTTGGATTATTGATCACATTCCAGCCAAGTTATATCATAAAGGCAGAGTTGGTATCTCGGTTTATATGAAAACCAAGACCACTAGATTGTTTTGGGGAGCAGATAGAATTTCAAGCTATGGTGTAGAAGTGCCTCTTGTTTTCTTCTTTGAAACGCCACTAGAAGTCAAGGGTAGCAGCATCCAATTTTTTGCATATATTAATGGGCATCGGATAGGATTGCATTGAATACATAGGGATAGCATGGACTGTTGATTTGATAAGCATTGATCTGCCTGCTTGAGATAGCACCTTGGCTTTCCAACCAGATAGTCGTGTTTTTAGCTTCTCAATAAGGAGCATGAAAGCTTTACATCTGGAAATATCCTTTGCAGAAAGGCAAGCCCAAATATGAATCTCTATGGATATTTCAAGATCCAACAAATTGTCTTTTTAGTTATGTATAAGACATTTTTGCTGAAATGAATACTCGACTTTGAGAAATTAATAAGTTGGCCAGACCAACTACTATATCTATTGAAGCACTCAAGTAAAGCATTAACTTCATCCAACTTAGCTCTGCAAAAAATAGTTAGACCATCCGCGAATATCAAGTTTGAAATAGGAGGACTTTCTCTAGAAATCTTAACCCCATGAATGTAACCTCTGTGTTCAGCTCTAGTTAACATTTTGGCCATGACATCCAAAAATAGTACAAAAAGGGTTAGGGAGATAGGATATCCCTACCTCACACCACTAGATGGTGTTAACAAGCTAAAGAGAGAACCATTTATGAGGAAAGAAAAGGTGGGGGTACTATGCATTGAGATATCATGTGGATATGCAAAAGAATATGTAAAAGAATATGCAAAAGAAAAGACCGTTCTACTCTATCATATATTTTAGCCATGTCCACTTTGAGAGTCATAAGCCCCACTTATGTGCATAAATCATATCCCTTTTTTAGCATATTTTTAGGCATAAATTAAGGCAAAAATTGGGAATAAATCGTTCTTAATTGATTGATATTAACACATTTTCGCATAATTTGTGATTTTAGAAGTTTCAGGTTAAATGTGCAAGAAAATAGCAAATATTGAGGTAAAAACGTGATTTTTGAAACTTTTCAGTTCAGGAGCATCCCGACCTAGTCAACCGACTCGGGACGAGCGTCCCAGACTTGGGGCAGGCGTCCCGAGTGGCAGATGCAAGTCCCACATCGAATTTCACAGAGAAAAATCCTCAGTTTCTTTGCTATAAATACCTCAAGCCTTCTACAATTGTAATTATCCCTCTTCACTCGATCTGAGTCATCTAGTGACTTCAAGTGTACATTTTTACACTCGATATAAGTCATTCAGTGATCTCAGGTGTATCACACGAGTAGTTTAGCAATATGAGAGTGTCTCGTTTTCTTTACTTTCTGAGTGTTTATCTCAGAATCATAGAATTCAAATAGATAGGTTTCGTCTTTTATATTCATAGAATACCCGAGATTTCGTTAGGAGATCCTAAGACAGCATTAGGTGAGCGAAGAGCTAGTCAACAGGGCTTTGCTTAAGCCTAGGATGTAAGGTAAAGCAATTGCTACTAGGCTAAGGAAGCGTTCTCCGAAAGTTTTGTCAAGCAGAGTCAGGTCAAGCAATCCAGGATATACAAGTAGTCGCTCCGCCGGCGGACCTGATAAAAGGTGAATACTTTATGGTGGTGGTTCCCTATATCATCTCTGTACATTTTGTATTGTGTTTGTCTAAATACGAATTTGAATATTAAATTATGATGATAGGTTATATATGTTTTGCATGTTGAAGTTGTTTTCATTTTTCCGGAAAGGTCACCTGCTTAATTAAACATTACAACTGAATATCTACTTGCTCTTTTAAACTAGATGAACGGTTATAGACAATTCCTAACCATGGTCTAATCATAACTTGTCTAGTTTAACAAGCTTTAGGTTAGGGTAGAATATAATAAGGTCTGCAATATTAGATAAAATAACTTATAGGTCACCATGTTTGTTAGAGTAGTCTAATGAGGCTGAGTTTGTGTGTTTATGTCGGCGTTAGAGCAAGTGTCATGATTTCCTGAGTGACACGGGCTTTCATGGATACCTTTAGCTCGAACTGTGAGTAGGGTCGTCAATGGCGATGAGGTGGTTTATCAGATAACTCAGATGTGGTACACAAGTAAGATACAGTATGTAACTGCATTCTAAACCAAGATATATCTAAAATACTCGAAGATAGGTCAATCAACATGTAGGAACAATAGAACATACATCAGAATACTTGTCTATAAAATACTCTTGCATGCTTAATGAACTCATGTCTTGTGTAGTAAGGATCACCCACTCATCAAAGATTTTGATGAACGATTTTATAACTAGATAATAAAATGAAAGTTAGGGTAAAAGGATAGTTTCTACTAAGTCGTTACCACTTCCCTGGGAGTACGATAATTTCTAAATTAAAATTGTAGGTACTTTCCAATAGACTAGCTATATGATAGGTACACTACCTTAGGTTCTGATTGGTTAAGTGACAACAAACATGCTAAAAGTGACAATTAGTAAGTCTTCGTCCTTAATTATTCATAAGCGATATAGGGTAATAAATCTTGTCTTTTAGCAATGTCAATTCAGAACACACCAGATTTTTTGTGTCGTTGTCGGGGAAATATCATAAAATTTTAGGATTCCTTATCAAAATTCTAGAGGATTATGATAGGTAGCGGTAATAAACTATACCTTAGACGAACATTCATTTTATTCTAGTTAGACAATCAGTTTCCTGAAATATAGGGTTATCATAACTAATTAATTTTAGAAAATATCTAAAATTAAGAGATTTAGGATAATCAAATTTTAGAAAATAATTCTAAAACCTTATTTAGGAAATTTAAATTGCTTTCGAAAAAAAAAAAATTCTTTCTTGTTTCAATTTTTTCTTTGCTTCACTCCTATATTTGTTTATTTCCAAAAAGATTTCTTCCTTCGTAGAAACTATTTTACTCTACTAACCTTTTTGCTCAGACTTAACGTGTGTTTTTTGTAGTTGTATGACTCGAACCTCAAAGCGATCTTGAACCCCCAGATGAAAATCTCGAACGTCTCATTCGTACAGCTAACAGACAAAGAACAGAAATGGCTGCCGAAAGACCTCCACTCGAATCCTATATCCAGCCACAGACTATTCCAATGTCGTCCGCCATCAGAATCCCTAGAAATCCTCGCTATGATCTTAAACCAAACGTGCTCCAGCTGATAATAAACTGGGTCCAGTTTGGAGGAACTGCAGCCGAAAACCCGCTCGAGCACTTAACCGAATTCTCCACTCTCTGCGAAGGTCTCAAGGGAGATCACACCGCGGAAGTAACCAAGCTAAACCTCTTCCCCTACTCACTTAGGGACAGAGCTAAGAGGTGGTTGGCATAATTACCTACTAACTCAATCACAACTTGGGATGAGTTAAGTAAGGCCTTTCTGGAGGAATACTACTCCACAGCAAGAGTCCTCGAGTATCGCAAAGCTCTTTCCAGTTTTACTCAAGCTGCCAATGAGACAGTAATCGAAGCCTAGGACAGATTCAAGGAACTCCTCAGACTCTGCCCACAGCATGGACTTACTGAAGCTCTGCTAATCCAACAATTCTATGGAGGTATGACAGAAATAGGCAAGCAAGTTCTTGATGGACTTAACCCCAGTGCGGTTTCAATGGACTTAATGAAGTAGAGGCTAGAAACGCCCTGGAAAGACTCTATAGGAACAGCAAGAACTGGCGCACCAGTGGTCGCGCCAAGAAACAACCAGTTAATGTGGCAAATTCCTCCACTGATGAGCAATTCGAGGCATTCAAAGCTAGTATTACTAGTCAACTAAATGCCTTCCAATAGGGAAAGAGCATTCAACCAGTCTATCAAGTTTGCGAATTTTGCCAAGGACTGCATTTTAGTGGGGATTGTTATGATAATGGAATACTGACTATTCCAGAGGATATAGAACAAGTGGAAGTAGTTAACTCTGCCCCCATGGGAAATACCTACAACCCCGACTGGAAGAATCACCCAAGATTTAGTTGGAGAAATAATCCCGGGAATGTCAACTTCCAGAAAAGAGCACCCAAGGAACTATATCGTTCCAGTCGACCCCATGCAAGAATTCTGAGACATATTGAAAAGCATTTCTGACTCTAACAAGGAAATGATAGAGTCAAATAAGAAAGTCCAAGAAGCTCATGCAAAGAAAATTCAACAAAATGAGAATAGACAGAAGCAGACTGAACAACAGTCAGGAAGACACAAGCTTCCCTGTAAACTTTGGAGAGACAAATGGGACAGCTGTCGACCCATCTATCTCACAGGTCGCAAGGAACGCTACCAAGCAACACTGAGACTAACACACAAAATGAATGCAAGACCATTACTCTAAGATCTGGTAAAATTTTGTCTCCTTCTCCTTCAAAACCTTCTGATTCTCCTATTCTTGTTCAGGAAACGGAAGAAGGCTCCCAGGAACAAACGCCGACGGAAGTCAAAACCGAAGTAGCAAGGAAAGGAAAGAAGGAGTCTGTCCCTAAGTACCGACCCAAAGTACCTTACCCTGCAAGGTTTATGCAGAATAAAGATAAGGAGCAATTTGAAAAGTTTTTCAAAACTTTTAGTCAGATTCATGTTAATTTACCTTTGCTTGATGTTATTTATGAAATGTCAAAGTATGCTAAGTTTTAAAAAGAGATTATTAGTAATAAAAGAAAATTTGACATGGACAAAGTGGTTCTTAATGAAGAATGCTCGACAGTTCTACTAAACAAACTGCCCTCCAAACAGAAAGATCCAGGTTGCTTTACTTTGCCATGTACGATTGGAAATATTACTAATATGCATGCATTAGCAGACTTAGGAGCTAGTATCAATTTAATGCCATCTAGTTTATTTGATAAATTAGGATTGCATGATTTGAAAGCGACTAGAATGTGCATACAACTTGCAAACAGGTTGAGGTAACCAATAGAGGAATAAAACAGATATTAGAAAAGACTGTAGGTGTTAACCATAGGGATTGGGCCATAAAACTTGATGATGCCTTATGGGCCTTTCGCACGACATATAGAACTTCTACAGGATTTTCACCTTATAGATTGGTCTATGGAAAAGCATGTCATCTACCTGTTGAAATTGAACATAGAGCTTACTGGGCAGTACAAAAATGTAATCTAGATAATACCTTGACTAAGGAAAATCGGATTTTACAACTCAACGAATTGGATGAATGGAGGCTCAAAGCCTATGAAAATTCACATCAATTCAAGATGACAAGTAAACTCTGACATGACAAGGGACTCAGATCCCAGAAGAATTTTAAACTAGGAGATAAAGTGCTATTATACAACTCTCGTTTGAAATTATTTCTAGGAAAGTTGCGAAGCTATTAGTCAGGCTCGTTCACTATCACAGAAGTATCGCCCTTTGGAGCATGTGTTATAATGGATTCTGACGGTACTACTCAAAAAGTGAATGGGCAACGCTTAAAATTCTATAAAGAACCACTCGACTTGTCAAAGCAAACTGTTAAATTCTCAGAATAAGGGAGTATTGTTTTCTTTCTATTTATCTTTTTTGTTTCTTTTATTTTATTTTTGTTGTTTCCATTACCTTTGTTGTCTTATTTTGATTCTTTTCTTTTTCTTTCTCTTATTTAGTCAAATAAGTGTGGGGTAATAGGATATGCATGCACACTGAGGATAGTGTAAAACTTAAGTGTGGGGTAGTAGTGCAAATGCACTCATTATTCAATATTTGCATACTTTTCCTAGCATTTTCACTAAAAATTTCACCCTCCAAAATTTTTCAAAATTTTTCACTCTTTCAGACTTTTAAATTTAGTATTGGTTGATTGAGACCAGCTTATGTCTGTGATATATGTTCAGTAGAGTGTTATGACTATTAGAAAATAATTTGATTACTTTGCTAAATTCATCAATTAGAAGTAGGGAATTCTTGACTATCTTGAGCACAACTAAGTCCGGATTAGAAAACTCAACCTAATATCTTTTCAAAGCTGAAATTAAATAGTACTAGACCAGTCAAGAATATGTTAGCAACTTGAATGACTAGACGGTATTCTGAGCTGAAAATGTCATAGCTTAAAAGTAAAATAGGGGTAGTTTGCAAGCGGCCTTTACTACTCGAGCACCCCTTCTGAAGGGAATTTAATGCCTGGTGCCCTAAGGTCATATAGATCTGGGAGTCATCGGAGTGGGGCTCGATACCTGGGTAGTTAAAGTTGATGTGTGAAAGCAAACATAAAAATATCCCAGAAATTAATACACTTAGTGTATACTTTTCATTGAAAATCGTAACCAGAAAGTGTTGACACCAAAGCTCAGAACCTGAAAAGTCGTTTATTTTGCTATTACGTTTGAAAATTGGTCGAATTACTATTTAATAACAGTGTAGGAAACTTATTCTGAGTTGACAATCTAACCCAGACTAGTTCACTCACTACACCTCAGGAAATCCTTATGACTAAGTGAAGAACTCAGTAGGGCCATCAAACGGTTTTATCTAAATAGTCATGACATTCTTGCCGGATATTTGAGATCTTTATATAGCAACTTGATCAACGCATGTATGTTTTCTGAGTCATCTGACTCAGTGAAGAATTTTGCAAAAAACATTGCTGAGACCCTTTTTGTGATTGCACCTATGGTTATCACTCATTAAATGCCATATAGACTTTGCTTGAGGACAAGTAAAAAGCTAAGTGTGGGGTTATATGATGTGCATAAATCATATAACTTTTTTAGCATGTTTTAGGCACAAATTAGGGCAAAATTGGGAATAAATCGTTCTTAATTGATTGATATTAACACATTTTCTCATAATTTGTGATTTTGGAAGTTTCATGTGAAATATGCAAGAAAATAACAAATATTAAAGCAAAAACATGATTTTCGGAACTTTTCAGTTCAAGACGGGCGTCCTAAGCTCACGACGGGCGTCCCGGACTCGGGGCGAGCATCCCGACCCAGTCAAAGCACCAGGATGGGAGTCCTGGCCAGGTCAACAAACTCGGGACAGGCGTCCCGAGTGGTAGATGCAAGTCCCACATCGAATTTCACAGAGAAAAATCCTCAGCTTCTCTGCTATAAATACCATAGGCCTTCTACAGTCGTAATCATCCCTCTTCACTCGATCTGAGTCATCTAGTGACTTCAAGTGTACATTTTTACACTCGATATAAGTCATTCAGTGATCTCAAGTGTATCACACGAGTAGTTTAGCAATACAAGAGTGTCTTGTTTTCTTTGCTTTCTGAGTGTTTATCTCAGAATCATAGAATTCGAATAGATAGGTTTCATCTTTGGTATTCATAGAATACCCGGGATTTCGTTAGGAGATCCTAAGAGGGCATTAGGTGAGCGAAGAGGTAGTCAACAGGGGTTTGCTTAAGCCCAGGATGTAAGGTAAAGTAATTGCTACTAGGCTAAGGAAGCGTTATCCAATGGTTCTGTCAAGCAGAGTCAGGTCAAGCAATCTAGAATATACAAGTAGTCGCTACGCCGGGGACCTGATAAAGGGTGAATACTTTATGGTGGTAGTTCTCAAGATCCTCTCTGTATATTCTGTATTGTGTTTGTCTAAATACGAATTTGAATATTAAATTATGATGATAGATTATATATGTTTTGCATGTTGAAGTTGTTTTCATTTTTCCTGAAAGGTCACCTGCTTAATTAAACATTACAACTGAATACCTACTTGCTCTTTTAAACTAGATGAACGATTATAGACAATTCCTAACCATGCTCTAATCATAACCTGTCTAGTTTAACAAGCCTTAGGTTAGGGTAGAATATACTAAGGTCTGTCATATTAGATAAAATAACTTATAGTTAACCATGTTTGTTAGAGTAGTCTAATGAGGATGAGTTTGTGTGTTTATGCCGGTGTTAGGGAGAGTAGCATGATTTCCTGAGTGACACAAGCTTTCATGGATACCTTTAGCTCGAACCGTGAGTAGGGCCGTCAATGGCGATGGGGCGGTTTATCAGATAACTCAGATGTGGTACACAAGTAAGATATAGTATGTAATTGCATTCTAGTCCAAGATATATCTAAAATACTCGAAGATAGGTCAATCAACATGTAGGAACAATAGAACATACATCAGAATACTTGTCTATAAAATACTCTTGCATGATTAATGAACTCATGTCTTGTGTAGTAAGGATCACCCACTCATCAAAGATTTTGATGAACGATTTTATAACTAGATAATAAAATGAAAGTTAGGGTAAAAGGATAGTTTTTACTAAGTCGTTACCACTTCCCTGGGAGTACGATAATTTCTAAATTAAAATCGTAGGTACTTTCCAATAGACTAGCTACACGATAGGTACTCTGCCTTAGGTTCTGATTGGTTAAGTGACAACATAGATGCTAAAAGTGACAATTAGTAAGTCTCCATCCTTAATTATTCATAAGCGATATAGGGTAATAAATCTTGTCTTTTAGCAATGTCAATTCAGAACACACCACCCATTTTCTTGTTCATATGATGCATGATTTCATGACAAATAATTGAATTATCTTGGATGAGACTATTGAATAAATCACATATCTTCAGCAAATCAAATCCCTATACTTTAGAAAACGTTGATATTGTGATTGATTTTGTCTTTATTTTCTTTCCTTACATAGCTCCCATGATGTAATATAAATAGGTGATATATTTTTCACCTTAAAAGAAATTCAATGAAATATAATTACTCGATACCAATTCAACTTGGTATCAGAGCTGAAAATTCTGGGACTCATAAAACTCATCATCGTCCCTAACCTCAGCCTACAATTCCAACCAAACAATAAAAACTAAGATGGCAATAAACACTCGTACCCGATCAAATAAAAAAGAGTCCAGATGGATATTTGATTGCGGGGCCATGGACACAATGACACATGACCTTATCGACATTATTAATCCAAAATTTTCAGAAAAAACGCATGTACAATCAGCGAATGGGGACTTATTTGAGGTCAAGGGAGCTGGATCAATGGCGATCTCTCCAACAATTAAACTGTCCAACTATCTATATGTTCCTTCACTGTCTTATAAATTGCTATTTTTAAGTCAAGTCACGAGTGAATTAAACTGTGTGGTACTAATGTATCCCCGTTTTTGCCTCTTGCAGGATATTCATACGAAGGAGATCATTGGGCATGGTACTAAGCAAGGAGGTCTTTATCATGTGGACGAAGTGGCTCACCACGGGACTGCCATGCTAGCTCACGGGACACCCGACCGGCAGATTTGGTTATGGCACCGTCATCTAGGTCACCCGTCGTTCAGTTATCTGAGAGTATTATTCCCAACTCTATTTCGTAGTAATAATTCCTTTAGTTGTGAAACATGCATTTTAGCAAAAAACCATCGTATAACCTTTCGTCTTTCCAATAATCGTGTTCAAACTCCTTTTACTTTAGTACATTCTGATGTGTGGGGACCTGCCCCATACACCAATAGTTGTCAATTTCGTTATTTTGTGCTATTCGTTGATGATTTTTCAAGGATGACCTGGGTATACTTTCTGAAAAATAAGTCGGAGGTACATGAAAATTTTGTTAGTTTCTATAATATGATCCTCACTCAGTTTAACAAAAAAATAAAACTTTACGATCTGACAATGGAGGAGAGTATATTTCTGATACTATGAAATTTTTTTGCAACGAAAAAGGAATTATACATCAAACCACCTGCCCCCATACACCACAGGAAAACGGAGTTGCAGAACGAAAAAACCGAATTATACTCGAAATGACCCGAGCCATGATGTTAGAATCCCAAGTCCCAAAAACCTTCTGGCTTGAAGCAGTAGCAACCTCAGTCTACCTTATGAACTGTCTACCTTATGAACCGTCTACCTACAAGAGTGCTTGAACACAAAACACCACTAAAAATCCTTTCCACACAAACCAAAATCCCATCAGTCCTTACCTTACCACCACCCGTATTTGGATGCATTGTTTACATTCATATTCCCAAAACGGATAGAAATAAACTTGAACCGTGTGCCAGAAAATGTGTCTTCGTCGGATATGGGGTACATCAAAAGGGGTATAGGTGTTATAGTCTTGATACACGACGAGTCTATATTACAATGGACTGCGACTTCGTTGAGTCTGATTTCCCTTATTCTCACCAACCTAGTAGTTAGGAGGGGAGTACCGATGACACACTTGGTTGGCTCGACAATCAAATCTGTCCAGAAGAAGTTTCAAAATAACTAGTAAATGGACCCGACGAGCCACATCAAGACATGGTAGAAAATCAAATCTGGCCAGGAGGAGTCTCAAAAGAGCTGATAAATAAACCCGACAAGCCACATCAAGACATGGTAGAGGCTCACGAACCCAGTATCCCATCCAATGGGAATCCTCCAATGAATATCCAAAATGAGGTAAGTCCGGATTTACATACTGCTGTAGATGATTACACTAATCATGATTGTGCAGAGTCTGATCCCATGAAGAAAGGAGGAAATTACACACTTCCACCATGCAGTAATCGAGGAGTGCCAGCTAAAAGGTACTCTCCAGACCATATCTCCCGATCATCCAAATACCCGGTAGGAGACTTAGCCAGGAGGAGTATGTCGGACACTGCGAAAACATTTGTAGTAGCCCTATACACAGAATCTATACCACAAACAGTTGACGAAGCAATGTCCGTGGAAAAATGGAGGAAAGCCATGAACAAAGAGATACAAGATTTGAAGAAAAATCAGACATGGGAGATATGCACTCTACTCGGTGGAAAGAAGACAGTCGGATGTCGGTGGGTGTTCACAATCAACTACAAAGCAAACGGTACTGTTGAGAGATACAAAGCCAGACTAGTTGCAAAGAGGTACACACAAACCGACGGCATTGACTACTCAGAGACATTCTCCCCCGTTGCAAAAAATTGACACCATCAGAGTATTGCTCACAATTGCAACTAATTAAGATTGGCCACTACATCAGTACGATGTAAAGAATGCATTCCTCCACGGAGATCTAAGAGAAGAAGTTTACATGGATGCACCGTCGGGTCTCCAGGAAAAACTCAAAGAAGGACAGGTGTGCAAATTGAGAAGGGCGTTATATGGGCTAAAACAATCACCCAGAGCTTGGTTTGGAAGATTCACAGTAGTTATGAAAAAATATGGGTACAAGCAAAGCAACACCGATCACACATTGTTCCTAAAAGAACAAAAAGGTTTGGTCACATGTCTCATCATATGTGTCGACGACATGATCGTAACTGGAAATGACACAGAGGAGATTAAGAGACTAAAGGAGAATTTGTCTAAGGAATTCGAGATCAAGGATCTTGGAAGGTTGAAGTACTTTCTTGGCATTGAGGTATTAAGATCAAAAGGGGGCATATTCATATCTCAAAGAAAGTATATTTTGGATCTACTAGCAGAAATAGGATTACTGGACAGCAAACTAGTAGAGACACCAATGATAGTAAATCATAGCCTACGGATGGAGGAAAATGGTAGGTGGGCCAACAAAGGAAGATATCAGAGACTGGTCCGGAAACTTATCTACTTGGCGCATACTAGACCAGACATAGCATACGTCGTTGGGGTAGTCAGCCAATTTATGCACCAACCCCAAGAACATCACATGGAAGCAGTGATCAAGATAGTTCGGTATCTTAAAGGAACGGCTGGGAGAGGAATTTTCTTTAGAAAATGTAGTCATCTCAATATAGAGGTGTATACTGATGTAGATTGGGCCGAAAATCCAAATGATAGACGATCCACCTCAGGATATGCTGCAATGGTTGGAGGAAATTTAGTAACATGGAAGAGTAAAAAACAAAAAGTTGTGGCCCTATCCAGTGCAGAGGCTGAGTTTCGAGGGATCACAAAGGGAATAACATAAGTCCTATGGCTCAAGAAACTAATAATGGAGATAGGCTTCACACCACAACTTCCATGCATCATAAAGTGTGATAATAAAGCAGCAATCAAGGTCTCTGAAAACCCAGTACAACATGACAAGACGAAGCATGTCGAGGTCGATAGACACTTTATCAAAGAAAAGCTTGAGGAAGGAGTAATCAAAATTCCATTCGTAAGATCCGAAGATCAGTTAGCAGACATATTGACAAAGGTAGTTACCAAAACAATGTTCAAGACAATTTTGTGCAAGTTAGGTATTGGAGATCTCACTACTCAACTTGAGGAGGAGTGTTGAATAAATCACAGATCTTCAGCAAATTAAATCCCTACACTTTAGAAAACGTTGATATTGTGATTGATTTTGTCTTTATTTTCTTTCCTTACATAGCTCCCATGATGTAATATAAATAGGTGATATATTTTTTACCTTAAAAGAAATTCAATGAAATATAATTACTCGATACTAATTCAACTGAGACGACCTGGAATGAAAGTTGATTGGGAAGGACAAATAATGGAATCAAGAACACCTTTAAGGCAATTTGCTAGAATTTTGGATATAATTTTGTAGCACACGCTACAAAAGGGAATGGGACGAAAGTGTTCAACTCTAAAGGCAGCTTCTGTCTTGGAAATGAGGGTTATGAAATTATGGTTCCATGATTTTAGAAGAAAACTCGTGAAAAAGAAGGATTGTACTGCCTTAACAGTAGACACGCCAATTTGCCGCTAGAATTGTTTATAAAAATGAGGCAGAAATCCATCAAGACCTAAACTCTTGTGAGGATGCATATTGAAGACTGTATCTCTGATGACTTCAGACGAGGGAATAGTAGTAAGCATACTATTAATGTCATTAGATATAGAAGCAGTGATAAGATTCTCAATATTAGACGGGAACATATGTGAATCAGATGCAAACAGGGAATCATAGAAATGAACAAATTCTTGATCGTCATGCCAATTACGAATCCATCTATTATCAGCCAAAATTAAACAATCAATGTTATTGTACCTACGTTTAAGGATGGTTGAGAGATGGAAGAACCTCGTATTAGCATCGCCCTCCTCCAACCAATTCGATTTGGTTTTATCCCTCTAGAGAATCTCCTCTCTTTTTAAAATTTCATCAAGATCTTTTTGTAGTCTTTCCTCTTCTTCAATTGAGTAGGATGTTTGAGGTAAACTTTGGAGATTAAAAATCTCAGTGAGAAGGTCTTTTTTCATAACTGTGATATGGCCAAAGGCAAGGCAGTCCCGTTGTTTGAGTTCAACTTTGGAATTTCGAAGCTTGGATGAGAGGGCATAGGCAAAGGCTCCCTTAGGGTTGGAGACTCCAAGCTTTTTCAATAATAGAATAGATTGATGGTTCTCAAACCCACATAGATTCAAAGCGAAATGGCCGAGGTTGGAAAGGCTGAATAGGATGACTAGAGAGTAGAATAGGACGATGGTCGGGCTGAATTGCAGAGAGATGTTGAATAGATGCATTTGAGAAAAAAAGGTGCCAAGGGGCAATGGCAATACCCCTGTCGGGGCGCTCATAGATGTTGTTTGAATTGGTCCTTTATTATTCCATGTAAAGGGATGGCTAGAGAAGCCAAGATCAACAAGACCAAACAAGTTGAGAAATGACGAGAGAGAGTTTTAACTACTAGATGCAAACGGTGCACCACCAATTTTCTCAGATGAATCAGTAATGCAATTAAAGTCCCCCATAACTAACCAAGGACCTATAGAGGAAAATCCTATGTTCGATAAGTCATGGAAGAAGGTTTAGATTCAGAGTACCAATGTCTTGATAAGTGATAAATGGTTGTCCGCCAGTTACCACAGCTAACGCTTCCTCTGATGGGCAGTTGAAGGCATTAATAGCTACTGATAACAGTTAAATTAATACCTTTCAACAAGGAAGAAACGTTCAGTCTGTGTATCAAATCTGTGAAATCTGCCAAGTACTTCACTTTAGCGGGAATTGCTATGGGAATGGAATACTGACCATTCCAACAGAAGTAGGAGCAGGTTGCTGCAGTCAATGCTACTCCAATGGGAGACGCATACAATCCCAACTAGAGAAATCATACGGGATTTAGCTGAGGAATAATTCGGAAGCTGGAAACTTTCAGAAAATACCACCACAGCAAAGTCCCTACCCGCAGAATCAACAGATGAGATACTGGTTAGACCCGTTTTACTATTACAGAAGTGTAGCCATACGGAGCATATGTTATAATGCAAGACGTCACTTCTCAAAAAGTAAATGGGTAACAATTAAAGTCATACCAGGGCAAGCAAGTGACCTACCAAGTAGTATCGAATGGTTGACAGATATAGAGGAATTTGGCATTGTATCAGGAGCATAGCAATGGAGGAGCTTGCATCCCTGCATACCAATCAGCTATGAGAAACTTCACCGAGGAAGTCTCAAATACTTGGGCCAAGATCTACACCACTGGAGCCTCCTACCACCACGGCTTCGCCAAAGCTTCAGGTATCTTTTCTGCCATTCGAAACTTGCATGCAATACCTTCACTGACATTGGCAGGTAGACACACCAATCCAAAGAAGTCTCATTCCTAGACACGTTCCTCCTGGACACGTTACTATGATTGCGAGAAACTTTGCAAATGATTTGAGGAAGCAGTCCTTGGGGCTCGAGCCAAGAGTCAAGGGCACTTTATTGATAGCACATGACTGAAGTGAAGAGCCAATTGGAAGATCAAAGTAGACCCTTCTACTCGATACATGAAGGGAGTTCTTCTAACCCTCATCTTTCGCTACTTTATTTAAAATTTTGTTTTCTTTCTATTTTATTTTCATTTCGTGGGTTGTTTGTCTTTCCTATTTTTGTTTTTAAACTGTTATTTCTCTCTTACCCTTAGTTAGTCAAATAAGTGTGGGGTAAGTATTTTCTGTTTTGTTTTTATTTCTTCTTGTTTTTCAAACAAGTGTGGGGTAATTTAGATATGCATGAACACTGAGGACAGTGTCAAACTTAAGTGTGTGGGTAGCAGTGCACAGTGCACTGTAGTAGAAATGTTTTGCATGTTTTTCCCATATTTTCACTAGAATTACACCCTTCCAAATTTGTTTTAAAAAAATTTTCACTCTTTCAGACTTCAAAATGCAGTTATGATTGGTAAAGAATTGCTGATGCCTATGATATGTATGTAGAATATTATGATCAGTAGGAGACAACGTGATAACTTTCTTGAATTTATCGATTAGAAATAGGGAATTCTTGATACTTGAGCACAACTTAGTTTGGATTAGAGACCTCAACCAAATACCTTTTCAAAACTTAACTAGATAAGATTAGACCAGTTGAGGATGTATTGGCAATCAAAATGACTAGATGATGCTCTGAGCTGAAAGTGAAAAAGTTAACTAAATAGGGTAGTTTGCAAGCGGCCTTTGCTACTCGAGCACCACTCCTTAGGGGAACTTAAAGCCTGATGCCCTAAGGTCGTGTAGGTATGGGAGTCATCGGAGTGGGACTCGCTACATGGGTAGTTAAAGTTGACGTGTGAAAGCAGACACAAAATACCCTGAAAAATTAATAAAAGAAAAATCAATAAATGCTTAATTGAAAATCCTGTCACCAAAGCCCAGAACTCAGAAGGTTGTTTATTGCTGGTATGTCCAGCGACGGGTTGAAGTATTATCTGGTAAGAGTCAAGATGAGAGTATATTGTGTTGACAATCTAGTCTGGAATAGTACACACACTACACATCAGGATGTCCTTGTTACTGAGAGAAGAGTTCAATCTAGTTATTAAGCTGTTAACCCTGCTTGACCATGATAATCTACTAGAGACATTTGAGACCTTGTCATAGCAACTCAACCAATCAAACCTGTGTTGTGAACTATCTGATTCAGTGATAAATTTTGGAGTAAAAACATGGCTAGAAATTTTAAGTGACTGCACCTATGATTTAAAATCACTAACTTCAGGTAGACTTTGCTTGAGGACAAACAAAAAGCTAAGTGTGGGGTTATATGATATACATAAATCATATAACTTTTTTAGCATGTTTTTAGGCACAATTTAGGGCGAAATCGGTGTTAAATTGTTATCAATTGACTGTTATTAACTCGATTTCACAGTTTTTGTGATTTTGGAAGTATCAGGTCAAAAGTGCAAGAAAATGGCAAATTTCGGGGCAAAAACGTGATTTTCAGAAGTTTGGAAGTCGGGATGGGCGTCCAGAACCCAGGACGGGCGTCCTGACCTGGTCAACAAACCAGGACGGGCGTCCAGGACTTGGGACGGTCATCCTGACCTGGTCAACAGGCCGGGACGAGCATCCCAGATCCAGGACGGGCATCCCATATCCAGGACGGGCGTCCCAAGTGCCTGGTCAAAGTGTGATGCATTCCGATTGGTATGCTAAAAGATAGGCTTTATTTACCTATGTCGATTATGAGTAATTAAGGACTGAGTCTTACTAACTGTCACTTTAGCATTCAATTGTTGTCACTTAATCAATCAGAACCTAAGGCAGAGTACCTATCGTGTAGCTAGTTCTTGGAAAGTATCTACGATTTTAATTTATTAATATCGTACTCCCAGGGAACTGGTAACGGCTTAGTAGAAACTATCCCTTAATCCAAACATTCATCTTATTTATCTAATTAGTCAATCGATAATCAATACTTTGAGATTGATTGGTGATCCCAATCACCCATTACAAGCAAATAGCATTCAAGACTAGACAGTCATTCATCAATTTAAGCTCAGTTATTACAATTTGTTTGACCTTATCTTCGAACATTTTTAGATATATCTTGATCTCTAAGGCAATTATGAAATGTAACCATCTGTTTACCATATCCGAGTTACCTAGATATGCATGAACACTGAGGACAGTGCCAAACTCAAGTGTGGGGTAGCAGTGCACGGTGCACTATAGCAATTTACAAAATTTTTCGCATGCTTTTGCTTGTTTTCCCCGTATTTTCAAACCCTTCCAAAATTTTTTCAAAATTTTTCCGTCTTTCAAACTTCTAAATGCAGTATGATTGGTTAAACAATTGCTTATGTCTATGATATGCAGGTAGTAGTTATGGTTAGTAGGAGATAATTGATAGCTATCTTGGACTAATTGATTAGGAATAGGGAATTCCTGATAACTGAGCACAACTTTGTTTGGAGTAGAGACCTCAACCAATTACCTATTCGAGACTTAACTAGATAAAATTAGACAAGTTGTGGAGATATTGGCAGTTAGAATGACTAGATGAGACTCTGAGCTAGAAGTGAAAAGAAATTAAAGAAAGTTAATCAAATGAGGGTAATTTGCCAGCGGCCTTCGCTACTCGAGCACCACTCCTTCGGGGAACTTAAAGCCTGATGCCCTAAGGTCGTGTAGATCTGGGAGTCATCGGAGTGGGACTCGCTACATGGGTAGTTGAAGTTGACGTGTTCTAAGCAGACTCAAAATACCCTGAATCTATAAAGAAAATAACTAAATGCTAAAACATTAAAAATCTGATCACCAAAGCTCAGAACTCAAAAAGTTGTCTGTTGCTAATGTGTCTAGCGATAGGTCGAAGTGTTATCTGGTAGTAGTTAAGAAAAGAGTACATTGTGTTGACTATTTGGTCTGGACTAGTACACACACTACACATCAGGAAGACCCCGTGACTAAGAAAAAGGTCCAAACTAGTTGTTGATTTGTTTTCTGCCTGATCATAACAAGCTACTAAAAACATCTGAGACCTTGTCATAGCAACCTAACCAGTCAGACTTGTGTTAAGACTTGTCTAAAGAATTTTTGGAATAAAAACATGACTAGGAATTTAAGTAACTTCAGGTAGACTTTGCTTGAGGACAAGCAAAAAGCTAAGTGTGGGGTTATCTGATACGCGAAAATCGTATCACCTTTTTAGCATGTTTTTATGTATGAATTTGGGTGAAATCGAGGGTAATTTGATCTTGATAGTTCATTATTCACTTAATTTCACAGTTTTTATGATTTTGGAAGTGTCGGGTGAAAAGTAGACGAAAACAGCAAATTTTGGGGCAAAAACGCAATTTTTGGAAATATTGACTCGGTCAAAGGTTCAGGACGGGCGTCCCGACCAAGTCAAGGCACCGGGACGGGCGTCCCGAGCCGCCAGAAGCTGTCCCACATCGAATGTTTCAGAAATTTTCACTCCATGAAGCTGCTATAAATACCCCAGGCCTCCAGCAGTTGAATTCATTCCTCTCCACTCGATTTGAGTCATTAAGTGGTTTCCAGTGTACAATTCTCTAGTACACAACTCACTCAGAGACTCGGATCTCAGTTTTCTTTCTTGTTAGTATTTTGTTTTAGTTTATGAGAAATAGTCTCAGATCTTAGGTTTCTATAGATAGGTTCGTTTCTGGTATTCATAGAATACCTGGGATTTCGTTAGGAGATCCTAAGAGGGCTCTAGGCGTTCGAAGAGTCAGTCCACAGGGCTGGGCTTAAGCTGGGTATTAAGGTAAAGCCCAGTTACTAGGCTGAGGAAGCGTCCTCCGACGGTTCTGGCGAGCAGAGTCGGGTCAAGCAATACGGCATATACAGCAGTACGCTCCATCGGCGAGACTTCGTAAAGGGTGAATTCTTTATGGCATCGGTCCCCCCTGTCCCTCTCTTATATGTTGTTATTGTGTTTGTCCAAATAACTGTTTGAATACCAGATTATGTTTTTATAAATATTTGTTATTTATGTTGAAGTATTATGTTTTTCTAGAAATGACCACCTGCTTAAATATCCATTATGTCTGCATGTCTATTGCCGTTCTTTTAAACTGAAATTAGGGTTATAGACAATTCCTAACCACGGTCTATTCATAACCTGTTTAGTTTAACAGGCATCAATTAGTATTGGTGTCTGCCATACTAGATAAAATAATCTACAGAACACCCCGTTGGTTGAAAGTAGTCTAGGTAGGCTGAGTAGAGTTTTATGCCGGCGGTTATGCGACGAGCAGTATGATCCCCAAAGTGACATAGGGCGGTCATTGCTGACTTTAGTCCGAGCCATGAGTAGGGCCGTTACCCTTAACGATGGGGCGGTAGCGTAGAAACTCAGATGTGGTAGCCTTTAGACACAGAACATAATTGCAATCCAGGCCAAGATATGTCTAAAACACTCGAATATAGGTCAATCAACGTATAGTAACAGTATAACATAAAATCAGGATCTAATCTTTAAAACACTTTCAGGTTTAGCTAGACTTAAACCCAGTGGAGAATGAATCACCCTCTCATCAAAATTATTGATGAAGATTGCATAACTGGATTATAAGATAAGAGTTAGGAAGAAATGCTAGTTACTACTAAGCCGTTGCCACTTCCCTGGGAGTACGATATTTATTTAATAAAATCGTAGATACTTTCCAACAGACTAGCTACACGATAGGTACTCTGCCTTAGGTTCTGGCTGATTAAGTGACACCATAGAGACTAAATGTGACAATTAGTCAATCACAGTCCTTAATTATTCATAATCAACATAGGGTAAAATAACACCTATTTAGCACATCGGTCGGAAACGCATCAGAGACCTTAGCTAATTACCTTTTCAAAACTTAACTAGATAAGATTAGATCAGTTGTGGATGTATTGGCAATTAAAATGACTAGATGATGCTCTGAGATGAAAGTGAAAAGAAAAAAAAAGAGAGTTAATTAAATAGGGTAGTTTGTTAGCGGCCTTTGCTACTCGAGCACCACTCCTTAGGGGAACTTAAAGCGTGATGTCATAAGGTCGTGTAGGTCTGGGAGTCATCGGAGTGGGACTCGCTACATGGGTAGTTAAAGTTGACGTGTTAAAGCAAACTCAAAATACCCTGAAAAATCTATAAATGCTAAATAATTAAAAATCTTATCACCAAGGCTCAGAACTCAGAAAGTTGTCTGTTGTTAGTATGTCTAGCGACGGGTCGAAGTGTTATCTGGTAGTAGTTAAGACGAGAGTATATTGTGTTGACTATCTGGTCTAGACTAGTACACATACTACATATCAAGAAGACCTTGTGACTGAGAGAAGAGTTCAATCTAGTTGTTAAGTTGTTAAACCTGCTTGATTATAATAATCTACTAGAGACATTTGAGACCTTGTCATAGCAACCTAACCAGTCACACCTGTGTTGTGAATTGTCTGAATAATTTTTGGAATAAAAACATGACTAGAAAATTTAAGTGACTGCACATATGATTTAAAATCACTAACTTCAGGTAGATTTAAAAAGCTAAGTGCGGGGTCATCTGATATGCATAAATCATATCACATTTTTAGCATATTTTTAGGCATAATTTAGGGTGAAATTGATAGGAAATCGGTCTTAATTGATTGTTATTAACTCAATTTCATAGTTTTTGTGATTTTGGAAGGCTCAGGTGAAAAGTAGAAGAAAATGGCAAATTTCAAGGCAAAAACGCAAATTTTTAGAAGTTTAGACGTCGGGGTGGGTGTCCCGAATCAGGATGGGCGTCCTGACCTGGTCAATAGGCCAGGACGGGCGTCTCGGATGCCTGGTCAAAGTCCCACATCGAAATTCATGGAAAAATTCACTCCAGAAAGCTGCTATAAATACCCCAGGCCTTCCTCAGTTGAAATTATTCCTCTCCACTCGATCTGAGTCATTTAGTGACTTCAAGTATACAGTTTCCCAGTATACAAGTCACTTAGAGACTCAGATTTCAGTATAAGTTTTCTTTTATTTCTAGATAGTGTCTCGTTTTCTTTTATTTCTAGATAGTGTCTCGTTTTCTTTGTTTCTAAGAATTAGTCTCAGATCCTAGGATACGATAGATAGGTTCGTTTTTGGTATTCATAGAATACCCGAGATTTCGTTAGGAGATCCTAAGAGGGCTCTAGGCGTTCGAAGAGTCAGTTCACAAGGATAGGCTTAAGCTGGGTATTAAGGTAAAGTCCAGCTACTAGGCTGAGGAAGCGTCCTCCGAAGGTTCTGTCGAGCAAAGTCGGGTCGAGCAGTCCAGTATATACAACAATTGCTCCATCATCGAGACTAAGTAAATGGTGAATTCTTTATGGCATCAGTCCCCATGTCCCTCTCTTTATATGTCTGTACTATGTTTGTCCAAATATTAATTATGTCTATTGGATTATGATTTTATGAGTATTTGTTATACATGTTGAAGTTCTTATGATTTTTCGGATATGGCCACCTACTTAATATTCATTATGTCTGCATGTCTAATGTAGTTTCTTTTAAACTAAATGTAGGGTTATAGACAATTCCTAACCACGGTCTATTCATAACCTATTTAGTTTAACATGCATCAATTTAGGAAGCATTGGTGTCTGCCATATTAGATAAAATAACCTACAAAACACCTTGTTTGTTAGAGTAGTCTAAGTAGGCTGAGTTGTGTCTTTATGCCAGCGTTAGGGCGAGCGGCATGATCCCCTAAGTGACATAGGGCTTTCATGGATGCCTTTAGCTCGAACCGTGAGTAGGGCCGTCAATGGCGATGGGGCGGTTTATCAGGTAACTCAGATGTGGTGCACCTTTAGACTCAGTACATAGTTGCAATTCAGGCCAAGATATATCTAAAATACTCGAAGATAGGTCAATCAACATGTAGGAATAGTATAACATAGAATCAAGACATTATCTGTAAAACACTTTTAGGCTTAAATAGACTTAAACCTAGTGAAGAATGAATCACCCTCTCATCAAAGATATTGATGAACGATTGCTTAACTGGATCATAAGATAAGAGTTAGGGTAAGAGGATAGTTACTACTAAGCCCTTACCATTTCCCTGGGAGTACGATGTTAATAAATTAAAATCGTAGATACTTTCCAAGACCTAGCTACACGATAGGTACTCTGCCTTAGGTTCTAATTGATTAAGTGACAACAATTGAATGCTAAAGTGACAGTTAGTAAGACTCAGTCCTTAATTACTCATAATCGACATAGGTAAATAAAGCCTATCTTTTAGCATACCAATCGGAACACATTAGAATATTACTACTAGGGAGATCCGTTTTCCTATTTCGAATTATTGCAGAGTAATTGATCAGAAGATGTGTCTTAGAAGGCGAAGACCACAAGATTCTGGAGCATTGCCATAAAAAAAAATCTACGGGAGACCAATTGACTGCTATCAACACTGTCCGGAAAGTGTTGTAAGCAGGATCTTATTGGTCTACAATATTCAAGAATTCGGTATCCTTGATATAGTCCTGCGATGCTTACCAAATAACAGGTAACACAGCTTTCAGAGATCGTCTACCCCAGCAAGGTACACAAAGTGATACAATCTTTTGATATCTGGGGTATTCATTGAATCCTTTTTCTTTCTTCCTTTTGGCAACAAGTACATCATAGTAGCTGTAGAACACTTTCAAAATGGCCTAAACCACAGGCACTACCTACTAATGATGTTAAAGTCATGTGCAGATTCTGTGAGAAGTTGTTTTCCAGATTCAGAGTACCAATGTCTTGATAAGTGATAAATGGTTGTCCGCCAGTTACCACAGCTAACGCTTCCTCTGATGGGCAGTTGAAGGCATTAATAGCTACTGATAACAGTTAAATTAATACCTTTCAACAAGGAAGAAACGTTCAGTCTGTGTATCAAATCTGTGAAATCTGCCAAGTACTTCACTTTAGCGGGAATTGCTATGGGAATGGAATACTGACCATTCCAACAGAAGTAGGAGCAGGTTGCTGCAGTCAATGCTACTCCAATGGGAGACGCATACAATCCCAACTAGAGAAATCATACGGGATTTAGCTGAGGAATAATTCGGAAGCTGGAAACTTTCAGAAAATACCACCACAGCAAAGTCCCTACCCGCAGAATCAACAGATGAGATACTGGTTAGACCCGTTTTACTATTACAGAAGTGTAGCCATACGGAGCATATGTTATAATAGAGCAAGACGTCACTTCTCAAAAAGTAAATGGGTAACAATTAAAGTCATACCAGGGCAAGCAAGTGACCTACCAAGTAGTATCAAATGGTTGACAGATATAGAGGAATTTGGCATTGTATCAGGAGCATAGCAATGGAGGAGCTTGCATCCCCTGCATACCAATCAGCTATGAGAAACTTCACCGAGGAAGTCTCAAATACTTGGGCCAAGATCTACACCACTGGAGCCTCCTACCACCACGGCTTCGCCAAAGCTTCAGGTATCTTTTCTGCCATTCGAAACTTGCATGCAATACCTTCACTGACATTGGCAGGTAGACACACCAATCCAAAGAAGTCTCATTCCTAGACACGTTCCTCCTGGACACGTTACTATGATTGCGAGAAACTTTGCAAATGATTTGAGGAAGCAGTCCTTGGGGCTCGAGCCAAGAGTCAAGGGCACTTTATTGATAGCACATGACTGAAGTGAAGAGCCAATTGGAAGATCAAAGTAGACCCTTCTACTCGATACATGAAGGGAGTTCTTCTAACCCTCATCTTTCGCTACTTTATTTAAAATTTTGTTTTCTTTCTATTTTATTTTCATTTCGTGGGTTGTTTGTCTTTCCTATTTTTGTTTTTAAACTGTTATTTCTCTCTTACCCTTAGTTAGTCAAATAAGTGTGGGGTAAGTATTTTCTGTTTTGTTTTTATTTCTTCTTGTTTTTCAAACAAGTGTGGGGTAATTTAGATATGCATGAACACTGAGGACAGTGTCAAACTTAAGTGTGGGGTAGCAGTGCACAGTGCACTGTAGTAGAAATGTTTTGCATGTTTTTCCCATATTTTCACTAGAATTACACCCTTCCAAATTTGTTTTAAAAAAATTTTCACTCTTTCAGACTTCAAAATGCAGTTATGATTGGTAAAGAATTGCTGATGCCTATGATATGTATGTAGAATATTATGATCAGTAGGAGACAACGTGATAACTTTCTTGAATTTATCGATTAGAAATAGGGAATTCTTGATACTTGAGCACAACTTAGTTTGGATTAGAGACCTCAACCAAATACCTTTTCAAAACTTAACTAGATAAGATTAGACCAGTTGAGGATGTATTGGCAATCAAAATGACTAGATGATGCTCTGAGCTGAAAGTGAAAAAGTTAACTAAATAGGGTAGTTTGCAAGCGGCCTTTGCTACTCGAGCACCACTCCTTAGGGGAACTTAAAGCCTGATGCCCTAAGGCCGTGTAGGTATGGGAGTCATCGGAGTGGGACTCGCTACATGGGTAGTTAAAGTTGACGTGTGAAAGCAGACACAAAATACCCTGAAAAATTAATAAAAGAAAAATCAATAAATGCTTAATTGAAAATCCTGTCACCAAAGCCCAGAACTCAGAAGGTTGTTTATTGTTGGTATGTCCAGCGACGGGTTGAAGTATTTTCTGGTAAGAGTCAAGATGAGAGTATATTGTGTTGACAATCTAGTCTGGAATAGTACACACACTACACATCAGGATGTCCTTGTTACTGAGAGAAGAGTTCAATCTAGTTATTAAGCTGTTAACCCTGCTTGACCATGATAATCTACTAGAGACATTTGAGACCTTGTCATAGCAACTCAACCAATCAAACCTGTGTTGTGAACTATCTGATTCAGTGATAAATTTTGGAGTAAAAACATGGCTAGAAATTTTAAGTGACTGCACCTATGATTTAAAATCACTAACTTCAGGTAGACTTTGCTTGAGGACAAACAAAAAGCTAAGTGTGGGGTTATATGATATACATAAATCATATAACTTTTTTAGCATGTTTTTAGGCACAATTTAGGGCGAAATCGGTGTTAAATCGTTATCAATTGACTGTTATTAACTCGATTTCACAGTTTTTGTGATTTTGGAAGTATCAGGTCAAAAGTGCAAGAAAATGGCAAATTTCGGGGCAAAAACGTGATTTTCAGAAGTTTGAAAGTCAGGATGGGCGTCCAGAACCCAGGACGGGCGTCCTGACCTGGTCAACAAACTAGGACGGGCGTCCAGGACTTGGGACGGTCATCCTGACCTGGTCAACAGGCCGGGACGGGCATCCCAGATCCAGGACGGGCATCCCATATCCAGGACGGGCGTCCCAAGTGCCTGGTCAAAGTCTGATGCATTCCGATTGGTATGCTAAAAGATAGGCTTTATTTACCTATGTCGATTATGAGTAATTAAGGACTGAGTCTTACTAACTGTCACTTTAGCATTCAATTGTTGTCACTTAATCAATCAGAACCTAAGGCAGAGTACCTATCGTGTAGCTAGTTCTTGGAAAGTATCTACGATTTTAATTTATTAATATCGTACTCCCAGGGAACTGGTAACGGCTTAGTAGAAACTATCCCTTAATCCAAACATTCATCTTATTTATCTAATTAGTCAATCGATAATCAATACTTTGAGATTGATTGGTGATCCCAATCACCCATTACAAGCAAATAGCATTCAAGACTAGACAGTCATTCATCAATTTAAGCTCAGTTATTACAATTTGTTTGACCTTATCTTCGAACATTTTTAGATATATCTTGATCTCTAAGGCAATTATGAAATGTAACCATCTGTTTACCATATCCGAGTTACCTGGTGTATTCACCCCTACCTTAGGATGATCCTTCTCATCTGTCGGATTAAAGTATCCATGAACGGTACCCTATGTCACTTCGGTATCATGTCACTTAACCCTAGGATTGGCCTAGCGTACAAACTCAGCTTTGTTAGGGTACTCTAACAAACATGGTGATTTGTTTTGTTATTTCTTCCTAATTTGGCAGACCTTTTACAGTCTATTAAACTAAACCGGTTATGATTCAGACCTTGGTTAGGAGTTGTCTATAACCCTAGTTTAATTTAAAAGGACACGACAATTCAACATTCATAATGATAATTCTAGCTCTATGATCTTCCCGGGAAAATGAACAGTATCTCAAATTGTAAAACATGTATGATATATAAATTCAGTAACAAAATAATATCCAGATAAAATAATTAATAAACATACAGAACCTCGTATAGGGGACCCACTATCATAATGTAGTCACCGCTTTATGCGGGTCCAGCCGGCGCTACAGCTCCTGTATGGTTCCGACTGCTCGATCCTACTTTGCTCGGCAGAGCCATCGGAGAACGCTCCTTAGACCTAGTAGCAATTGCTTTACCTTACATCCTGGGCTTAAGCAAATTACCCTAATCTGACTAAGAACATGCACCCTATCTCTCTCTTAGGATCTCCTAACAAAATCCCGGTATTCTGTGATACAAAAAACGAACCCTATCTAGTCGTAATCTAAGATTATGAGACAGACTCTCAGAAAGCAAAGAAAACGAGAAACTCTCTAAGAATATAAATAAACTTATACTGAAACCTGAGTCGCTAAGTGACTTGTATACTATGGAAAACTGTATACTTGAAGTCACTAAATGACTCAGATCGAGTGGAGAGGGATGGTTTCAACTGAGGAATGCCTGCGGTATTTATAGTAGGGGAGCTGGGTGATTTTCTCTCAGAATTTCGATGTGGGATTCTGAACTGCGGCTCGGAACGCCCATCCTGGATCTGGGACGCCCATCCCGGCCTGTTGACCAGGTCAGGACGGCCGTCCCAAGTCCTGGACACCCATCCTGGCTTGTTGACCAGGTCAGGACGCCCATCCTGGGTTCGGGACGCCCATCCTGGGTTCGGAACGCCCATCCCGACTTCCGAACTTCTGAAAATCGTGTTTTTACCCCGAAATTTGCCATTTTCTTCAACTTTTCACCCGACACTTCCAAAATCACAAAAACTATGAAATTGAGTTAATAACAATCAATTAAGAACGAATTACCATCAATTTCACCGTAAATTATGCCTAAAAACATGCTAAAAATGTGATATGATTTATGCATATCATATAACCCACACTTAGCTTTTTGCTTGTCCTCAAGCAAAGTCTACCTGAAGTTAGTGATTTTAAATCATAGGAGCAGTTTCTTAAAATTTCTAGTCATGTTTTTACTCCAAAATTCTTCACTGAATCGGATAATTCACAACACAGGTCTGACTGGTTAAGTTGCTATGACAAGGTCTCAAATGTCTCTAGTAGATTATCATGGTCAAGCAGGTTTAACTACTTAATAACTAGATTGAACTCTTCTCTCAGTCACAAGGTCTTACTGATGTGTAGTGTGTGTACTAGTCTAGACTAGATAGTCAACACAATATACTCTCATCTCGACTATTACCAGATAATACTTCGACATGTCGCTAGACATACTAACAACAAACAACTTTTTGAGTTCTGAGCCTTGGTGACAAGATTTTTAATTAAGCATTTATTGATTTTTCTTTTATAGATTTTTCAGGGTATTTTGAGTCTGCTTTCACACATCACCTTCAACTACCCATGTAGCGAGTCCCACTCCGATGACTCCCAAACCTACACGACCTTAGGGCATCAGACTTTAAGTTCCCCTAAGGAGTGGTGCTCGAGTAGCAAAGACCGCTTGCAAACTACCCTATTTAATTAACTCTCTTTTTTTTCTTTTCACTTTCACCTCAGAGCATCATCTAGTCATTTTGATTGCCAATACATCCTCAACTGGTCTAATCTTATCTAGTTAAGTTTTGAAAAGGTATTTGGCTGAGGTCTCTAATCCAAACTAAGTTGTGCTCAATTATCAGGAATTCCCTATTCCTAATCGACAAGTTCAAGAAAGTCATCATGTTGTCTCCTACTAATCATAACATTCTACCTACATATCATAGACATCAGCAATTCTTTACCAATCATATTACATTTTGAAGTCTGAAAGAATGGAAAACTTTGAAAAAAATTTGGAAGGGTGTGAAAATAAGGGAAAAATATGCAAAAATCATGCAAACATTTTTCCTACTACAGTGCACTGTGCACTGCTACCCCACACTTAAGTCTGACACTGTCCTCAGTGTTCATGCATATCTAAATTACCCCACACTTATTTGAAAACAAGAAGAAATAAAAACAAAACAGAAAACTCTTACCCCACACTTATTTGACTAACTAAGGGTAAGAGAGAGAAAATAATAACAAAATAAAAGAAGGGTAATGGAAGTAACAAAACAGAACAAAAAATGAAGAAAATAAAATAAAAGTAAAGGAAGATGAGGATTAGAAAAACTCCCTTCATGTCTCGAGCAGAAGGGTCTTCTCTGATCTGTCAATTGGCTCTTCACCTTAGCCATGTGCTATTGTTGAGGCGTTCTTGACTCTGTAAGCTCTAGATACTGGAACGGATGATGTTAGCTCCGATCCTTCATTGTCGAGCTCCAGGTAGTGGCCTATTCGTTTGATGAATGGCTCAAGCCCCACAGACTGCTTCCTCGAATCATTTGTAAAGTTTCTCACAATCATGGCAATGTGTCTAGGAGGAACGTGTCTAGGAATGAGACTTCTTTGGATTGGTGTGCCTACTGCCAATGTCAGTGAAGGTATTGCATGCAAGTTTTGAATGGCAGAAAAGATACCTGAAGCTTTGGCGAAGCCGTGGTGGTAGGAGGCTCCAGTGGTGTAGATTTGGGCCTAAGTATTTGAGACTTCCTCGGGGAAGTTTCTCACAGCTGATTGGTATGCAGGGGATGCAAGCTCCTCCATTGCTATGCTCCTGATACAACGCCAAATTCCTCTATATCCCTCGACCCTTCGATACCACTTGGTAGATCACTTGCTTGCACTGGTCTGGCTTTAATTTTTGCCAGTATCTCATCTGTTGATTCTGCAGGTAGGGGTTTTGCTGTGGTGGTATCTTCTGAAAGTTTCCAGCTTCCGAATTATTCCTCAGCTAAATCCCTTATGATTTCTCCAGCTGGGATTGTATGCGTCTCCCATTGGAGCAGCATTGACTGCAGCAACCTGCTCCTACTTCTGTTGGAATGGTCAGTATTCCATTCACATAGAAATTCCCGCTAAAGTGAAGTACTTGGCAGACTTCACAGATTTGATACACAGACTGAACGTTTCTTCCTAAGACATTGGCACTCTGAATCTGGAAAACAACTTCTCATAGAATCTGCACATGACTTTAACATCATTAGTAGGTAATTCCTATGGTTCATGCCATTTTGAAAGTGTTCTACAACTACTATGATGTACTTGTTGCCAAAGGGAAGAAAGAAAAAGGATTCAATGAATACCCCAGATATCAAAAGATTGCAATACTTTGTGTACCTTGCTGGGGTAGACGATCTCTGAAGGATATGTTACCTGTTATTTGGCATGCATCGCCTGACTGTATCAAGGATACAAAATTCTTGAATATTGTGGACCAATAAGATCCTACTTTCAACACTTTCTGGACAGTGTTGATAGCAGTCAATTGGTCTCCCGTAGATTTTTTATGGCAATGCTCCAGAATCTTGTGGTCTTCACCTTCCGAGACACATCTTCTGATCAATTACTCTGCAATAATTTGAAATAGAAAAACGGATCTCCCTAGTAGTAATATTCCAAATCAACAAAGAATTTCTTCTTTTGCTGATAAGTCATATCACTTGGGAATAATTAGCACTAGATAATTAGTAGTATCAGTAAACCACGGAGGAGAATCATTATTCATAGCAAACAATGAAAATAAATTCTCATTCAGAAATTTATCAGATACTACTGTCTCGTCAATAGCCTCTAACTTAGGGTTTTCTAATCTAGACCAATAGTTTGCTTTCTAGATTTTTAGCCCTTTTTCTTTATCCCGTCTTTCTATATCAAATTCAATAAAACTCAATTAATCAATCTTGGTTCAACATCAGTTTTATTGAACATATATCTCAGAGTAGAGTAATCAGGGTATAATATTGTCTAGACTAGGTATGATATGAATAATATCTAATCATGCTTTTGTCCTAAACAATTCTTACTGCATAATTACTAACATCAATTCAAAAAGCAATTTCCAATCAAATGATGTCAGAATGGGTGCAATAATTACTAGTTCCTGTAATTTGTTCAACAAGATATCATGGAATAAAAAAACAAAAGGAACATCCTTTCTCAATAGAACATTCAAAGGTCTGGCTATTAAGGAAAAATCATTTCATAACTCGTCCTAATAAAGCCGGCATCATTCTAAGAAAATTCTGAAAAGGAATTTCTTCCCAATAAAAATCTAAGCCAAAATTTTACAATTCAGAAGAAAAAAAAATTCTCCTCACTTCCATACTTTTGTTTTTCGAAATAAAAAAACAAACAAACAGGAAAACTGTAAACACAAAAAATTTATTTCTTTTATCTTATGGAAAATAATATTTTTCAGAAAATTTTATAGAAGAAAAGAAAAGAAAAATTGAAAGAAAACAAATGTTCAACTATGAAAGAACAAATAATACAAGAGATAGGGAAGAAGAACAACTTACTGTTGAGCAAGAAAAATACATTTTTTTTTCGGGTTTTAAATTTTAAAATTTTTTTTCTTTTAATATTTTATTTAGAAAGCAGTTAAATTTCCTCAATATGGTTTCAGAATAATTTTCTAAAATTTGATTATCCTAAATGTCTTAATTTCAGATAATATCTAAAATCAATTAGTTATGATAACCCTATATTTCGGAAATTGATTGTCTAACTAGCATAAAATAAGTGTTTTAGGTCTAAGGTATAGATTACTACCGTTACCTATCATAAGCTTCTAGAATTGTGGCCAATAATCCTAAATTCATTATGATATTTCACCGGCAATGGCGCCAAAAATCGGATGCGTTCCGATTGGTATGCTAAAAGATAGGCTTTATTTACCTATGTCGATTATGAGTAATTAAGGACTGAGTCTTACTAACTGTCACTTTAGCATTCAATTGTTGTCACTTAATCAATCAGAACCTAAGACAGAGTACCTATTGTGTAGCTAGTTCTTGGAAAGTATCTACGATTTTAATTTATTAATATCGTACTCCCAGGGAACTGGTAACGGCTTAGTGGCAACTATCCCTTAATCCCAACATTCATCTTATTTATCTAATTAGTCAATCGATAATCAATACTTTGAGATTGATTGGTGATCCCAATCACCCATAACAAGCAAATAGCATTCAAGAGTAGACATGCATTCATCAATTTAAGCTCAGTTATTACAATTTGTTTGACCTTATCTTCGAACATTTTTAGATATATCTTGATCTCTAAGGCAATTATGAAATGTAACCATCTGTTTACCATATCCGAGTTACCTGGTGTATTCACCCCTACCTTGGGATGATCCTTCTCATCTGTCAGATTAAAGTATCCATGAACGGTACCCTATGTCACTTCGGTATCATGTCACAAAACCCTAGGATTGGCCTAGCGTACAAACTCGGCTTTATTAGGGTACTCTAACAAACATAGTGGTCTGTTTTGTTATTTCTTCCTAATCTGGAAGACCTTTTACAGTCTGTTAAACTAAATTGGTTATGATTCAGACATTGGTTAGGAGTTGTCTATAACCCTAGTTTAATTTAAAAGGACACGACATTTCAACATTCATAATGATAATTTTAGCTCTATGATCTTCCTGGGAAAATGAACAGTATCTCAAATTGTAAAACATGTATGATATATAAATATAGTATCAAAATAATATCCAGATAAAATAATTAATAAACATACAGAACCTCGTATAGGGGACCCACTATCATAATGTAGTCACCGCTTTATGCGGGTCCAGCCGGCGCTACAGCTCCTGTATGGTTCCGACTGCTCGATCCTACTTTGCTCGGCAGAGCCATCGGAGAACGCTCCTTAGACCTAGTAGCAATTGCTTTACCTTACATCCTGGGCTTAAGCAAATTACCCTAATCTGACTAAGAACATGCACCCTATCTCTCTCTTAGGATCTCCTAACAAAATCCCGGTATTCTGTGATACAAAAAACGAACCCTATCTAGTCGTAATCTAAGATTATGAGACAGACTCTCAGAAAGCAAAGAAAACGAGAAACTCTCTAAGAATATAAATAAACTTATACTGAAACCTGAGTCGCTAAGTGACTTGTATACTATGGAAAACTGTATACTTGAAGTCACTAAATGACTCAGATCGAGTGGAGAGGGATGATTTCAACTGAGAAATGCCTGGGGTATTTATAGTAGGGGAGCTAGGTGATTTTCTCTCAGAATTTCAATGTGGGATTCTGAACTGCGGCTCGGGATGCCCGTTCGAGATCTGGGACGCCTGTCCTGGCTTGTTGACCAGGTCAGGACACCCATCCTGGGTTTGGGACGCCCATCCCGACTTCCGAACTTTTGAAAATCGCATTTTTGCCCCAAAATTTTCCATTTTCTTATACTTTTCACCTAACACTTCCAAAATCACAAAAACTGTGAAATTGAGTTAATAACAATCAATTAAGAAAGAATTACCATCAATTTCACCCTAAATTATGCCTAAAAACATGCTAAAAATGTGATATGATTTATGCATATCAAAGTCCTACATCGAAATTTTGAGAGAAATTCACCCAGTTCCCCTACTATAAATACCCCAGGCCTTCCTCAGTTGAAATCATTCCTCTCCACTCGATCTGAGTTATTTAGTGACTTCAAGTATACAATTTTCCATAGTATACAAGTCACTTAGTGTTCTCAGGTTTTTAGTATAGGTTTATTTATATTTTTAGAGAGTGTCTCGTGTTCTTCGTTTCTGAGAGTCTGTCTCAAATCTTAGAATACGACTAGATATGTTCATTTTCAGTATTCATAGAATACCCGAGATTTCGTTAGGAGATCCTAAGAGGGCACTAGGCGTTCGAAGAGTCAGTCAATAGGGTTGTGCTTAAGCTGGGTATTAAGGTAAAGCACAACTACTAGGCTGAGGAAGCATCCTCCGAAGGTTCTGTCGAGCAGAGTCGGGTCGAGCAGTCTAACATATATAAGCAGTTGCTCCATCAGTGGACTACGTAAAGGGTGAATAGTTTATGGCATCGGTCCCCTTGTCCCTCTCTTTATATGTCTGTACTGTGTTCGTCCAAATATGTATTATGAATATTGAACTATGATTATATGGATATGTGTTATGCATGTTGAGTTATTTATATTTTTCCGGAAATGGTCACCAGCTTAACTATCATTATGATTGCATGTCTACTGTAGTTTCTTTTAAACTAGATGAATGGTTATAGACAACTCCTAACCACGGTCTAATCATAACCTATTTAGTTTAACATGCATTAATTTAGGACTTCCCCGTCGGGAAGCATTAATGTCTGCCATATTAGATGAAATAACCTATAGATCACCATGTTTGTTAAAGTAGTCTAAGTAGGCTGAGTTTGTGTGTTTATGCCGGCGTTAGGACGAGCGGCATGATCTCCTAAGTGACATAGGACTTTCGTGGATGCCTTTAGCTCGAACCGTGAGTAGGGCCGTCATTAAGGTATGGCGGTTTATCAGGTAACTCAGATGTGGTACACCTTTAGACTCAGTACATAATTGCAATCTAGACCAAGATATATCTAAAATACTCAAAGATAGGTCAATCAACATGTAGGAACAGTATAACATAAAATCAGAACATTATCTGTAAAACACTTTTTAGGCTTAAATAGACTTTAACCTAGTGGAGAATGAATCACCCTCTCATCAAAGATTTTGATGAATGATTGCATAACTGGATCATAAGATAAGAGTTAGGGTAAGAGGATAGTTACTACTAAGCCGTTACCACTTCCTTGGGAGTATGATAATTGATTTAATTAAAATAGTAGATACTTTCCAACAGACTAGCTACACGATAAGTACTTTGCCTTAGGTTCTGATTGATTAAATGATAGCATAGAGACTAAATGTGACAATTAGTCAGTCTAAGTCCTTAATTACTCATAATTAACATAGGGTAAAATAACACCTATTTTAGTATATAAGTTGGAACGCATCAGAATCCAGCTCAAGCTATTGACAAGGCTTCTCTAAATGTCGCACCTACCCCATCTGAAGATGCCACGACTGCCACTCCACCTGCTGATACTCCGGAGGAGGTTCCTGCTGCCCCGGTTAATAGAACCGATAGGGGAAAGGGAAAAAGACCGTTGGTTCTAGTCCTAGGGAAAAAAGAAGTCTAGAGGGGACCGGAGTGGAGGCTCCGAGGAAACGGTTGGCTCAAGAGTCCCATCTTCCCGCTGTTGGTGAGCTCAATGAAACGCTGGATGTCGTTCAGCGGACTCTGTGTTCAAGCAGGGGACATGGAAGTTCAACCGTTCGTTTTGCTGATTACCCTTGGACTCAGGAAGGTTTTAAGGTTCCGAATTCAAGAAGGGACCTCTTCAAATTATCCCAAGAAATCCAAAAGGCCACTCCGCCATTGACCAACTTAATGATCTTCGATTCCATTATCGAAAAGTACTTTGGCAGAGCTGTTTTGTCTCGGGCTATGGACTCAAACACTTATGCCTGCGCCCGGAGTCATTCCATCGGGGTTGAAGACTCCATTGGAAACAAAGGCACCTTAATCTCTCAGGTAAGTGTACTGGTTTACTTGAAGATTGATAACATTCCTTTTGGTGAGTGTTTTTATAGTATACTGACTGCGCATTTGTTTTCAGGCTTGTGCTTACATCTGTCATGTGGGTAACATGGCCTCATTTGCCAATGCTTCGAAGACCATGCTGATAGGTTTGGAGAAAAAATGCGCAAGTTTGGAAAGTTCGTTGTCTTCGAAGTCAACAGAGTTGGACCTCTCCGAATCCAAACTGAAATCATCTGAAGAAAATTTGGCTTTGGTTATTGAGCAAAAGGATAAGCAGTCCGAAGAGCTCAAATCTTATAAAAATGCTAATGAAGACTTGAAGGCCCAACTTCGTGATTTAGACAAGAAGCTGAAAGAGTCTGAGGCGAAGTATCGGACTGCCACGGAGAGGGTTAAGTACCTAGAGCCTGCGGAGTACACTACTAATGTGATAGGGGTATACCGTGAATCTGAAGCGTTTGAATAAGAGTTGTTCGTCAAGAGCAATGGCTTCTTCGACTGTGGATGTGCGCATGTACTCCGAAACACAATGCATAACTGATAAGACTCGAATGGTACAAGTATATCTGGGTACTTATACTGATCCTCGCTTCAGGAATGGGTGTGATTTTGTACCTTATACTAAAGCAGAGATGAACGAGATTAAGGAGATGGACCAAGAAGATGGGAGAGTTTAGGAACCCCCTGCACTTACTTTGCCAAATTTCTTGGATTTGGTTAAAGAAATTGGAAGGGCTCCATACTTGACAAATCCGTCAGCGGAGAATCAATCAACAGAAGTTGGTCAAACTTCGACTAACAATCCCACTGAAAACCCTTGAAATTGTGGGATGTCATTTGTCTTTTTGGGATAGGTTTGTTTTAACTTTTGGAAATGTAAGTACTACACTTTTTGGAATGTACGTATTGTAAACAAAGTTGTACTTACTCCGACTGAAAATCGCCGTTGAAATCTTCTGATGAATGGAATCTCAAAAATCTTTTAAGTCATTTAACTTTTCTTATTAAACGAATATCAAAGGTGTTCAACTAACATTAAACGTGAATCAGCCTTAGATATTACTTCGAAGTAAAGGAGCAAACAATTTTGCTTCTCCAAATGACTAAGAGAATTGAAGTCAGACAACATCGCATTATTAACTTTCAAGCGTATAAAACGAACTTGAAATGCAATGCCAAGTCTCAACTTCAAAAGATTCAGATATCTACTGATGCGTTCCGATTGGTATGCTAAAAGATAGGCTTTATTTACCTATGTCGATTATGAGTAATTAAGGACTGAGTCTTACTAACTGTCACTTTAGCATTCAATTTATGTCACTTAATCAATCAGAACCTAAGGCAGAGTACCTATCGTGTAGCTAGTCTATTGGAAAGTATCTACGATTTTATTTTACTAATATCGTACTCCCAAGAAAGTGGCAACGGCTTAGTAGTAACTAGCCTTTTATCCTAACTCCTATCTTATGATCCAGTTATGCAATCTTCATCAATAACTTTGATGAGAGGGTGATCCATTCTCCACTAGGTTTAAGTTTAATTAAGCCTAAAAGTATTTTATAGATAATGTCCTGATTCTATGTTATACTGTTCCTACATGTTGATTGACCTATCTTCGAGTATTTTAGATGCATCTTAGCCTGGATTGCAACTATGTTCTGTGTCTAAAGGCGTACCAAATCCGAGGTCTCTAATAAACCGCCCTACCATAATGACGGCCCTACTCACGGTTCGGGACGAAGGCATCCATGAACGGTACCCTATGTCACTTCGGTATCATGTTGCTTGCCCTAGCCGCCGGCATAATCGGACTCAGCTCGGCCTACCTAGACTACTCTAACAAGCAGGGTGTTCAGCAGGTTATTTTATCTAGCATGGCAGACACCAATACTAATTGATGCATGTTAAACTAAACAAGTTATGATTAGACCGTGGTTAGGAATTGTCTATAACCCTAACTTTAGTTTAAAAGAGCACATTAGACATGCAGACATAGTGAATATTTAGCAGGTGGCTATTTCCGGAAAAACATAACAACTTCAACATATATAACAAATATTCATAAGAATCATAATCTGATATTCAAATTAATATTTAGATAAAACAATTCGTAAACATACAGAACCTCGTCTAGGGGACCCACTGTCATAAAGTAATCACTACTCTATGCAGGTCCAGCCGGCGTTGCAGCTCCTGTATGCTCCTGACTGCTCGATCCTACTCTGCTCGGCAGAGCCTTCGGAGAACGCTCCTCAGACCTAGTAGCAATTGCTTTACCTTACATCATGGGCTTAAGCAAATTGCCCTAATCTGACTAAGAACACGCACCCTATCTCTCTCTTAGGATCTCCTAACAAAATCCCGGTATTCTATGAATACCAAAAATGAACCTATCTATCGAAGCCTGAGCTCTGAGACTAATTCTCAGAAACTAAGAAAATGAAACACTAAAGAAAGAAAGAAAACTGAAACTGATACCCGAGTCTCTCAGTGACTTGTGTACTCGAGAATTGTACACTGGAAGTCTCTGAATGACTCAGATCGAGTTGAGAGGGATGATTTCAACTCTTGGAGGCCTGGGTATTTATAGCAGCTTTCTGGAGTGAAAATCTCCAAATATTTCGATGTGGGACAACTTCTAGTGCTTCGGGACGCCCGTCCTAGTGGTTTGACTGGTTCGGGACGCCCGTCCCGGACCGTTGACCAAGTCAGCATTTCCAAAAATTGCGTTTTTACCCCAAAATTTGCTGTTTTCGTCTACTTTTCACCTGACACTTCCAAAATAATAAAAACTGTGAAATTGAGTAAATAATAATCAATTAAGATCGGTTTCCTATCAATTTCACCCTAAATCATACATAAAAACATGCTAAAAAAGGTATATGATTTCCGCGTATCAGATAACCCCACACTTAGCTTTTTGCTTGTCCTCAAGCAAAGTCTACCTGAAGTTAGTGATTCTAAATCATATGTGCAGTCACTTAAATTTCTAGTCATGTTTTTATTCCAAAAATTATTCAGATAATTCTTAACACAGGTGTGACTAGTTAGGTTGCTATGACAAGGTCTCAAATGTCTCTAGTAGATTGTTAGGATTGAGCAGAAAATAATTTAACAACTAGGTTGAACTCTTCTCTTAGTCATAAGGTCTTCCAGATGTGTAGTGTGTGTACTAGTCCAGACCAGATATTCAACACAATAAACTCTTGTCTTAACTATTACCAGATAACACTTCGACCTGTCACTAGACACACTGACAACAGATAACTTTCTGAGTTCTAAGCTTTGGTGATCAGATTCTATCATTTAGCATTTATTGATTTCTTTCGTTTATAGATTTTCTAGGGTATTTGAGTCTGCTTAGAACACGTCAACTTCAACTACCCATGTAGCGAGTCCCACTCCGATGACTCCTAGATTTACACGACCTTAGGGCATCAGGTTTTAAGTTCCCCGAAGGAGTGGTGCTCGAGTAGCGAAGGCCGCTGGCAAACTACCCTATTTTAATTAGCTCAGTTTTTTTTCTTTTTCACTTTTGGCTCAGAGTCTCATCTAGTCATTCCAATTGTCAATGCATCCTGCAACTGGTCTAATTTTATCTAGTTAAGTTTTGAAAAGGTAATTGGTTGAGGTCTCTAATCCAGACTAAGTTGTGCTCAATTATCAGGAATTCCCTACTTCTAATCAATGGGTTCAGCAATAGTTATCAATTATCTCCTACTAACCACAACATACTACCTACATATCATAGACATAAGCAATTGTTTAACCAATCATACTGCATTTAGAAGTCTGAAAGAATGAAAAATTTTGAAAAATATTTGGAAGGGTGTGAAAATACAGGGAAAACAAGCAAAATCATGCACATTTTTTTCAAAAACTACTACAGTGCACCGTGCACTGCTACCCCACACTTAAGTCTGACACTGTCCTCAGTGTTCATGCATATCTAAACTACCCCACATTTATTTGTAAACAAGAAACAAAAACAAAATAGAAAACTCTTACCCCACACTTATTTGACTAACTAAGGGTAAGAGTGAAAATAAAACAACCAAAGAAATAACAAAACAGGACACAAAAATGAAGAAAATAAAAGTAAAGGAAGATGAGATTAGAAAAACTCCCTTCTTGCCTCTAGCAGAAGGGTTTTCTCTGGGTTGTCAATTGACTCTTCACCTTAGCCATGTGCTATTGCTGAGGTGTTTCTGACTCTGCAAGCTCTAGATACTGGAACGGATGACGTCAGCTCCAACCCTTCATTGTCGAGCTCCAGGTAGTGGCATATCCATGTGAGGAATGACTCAAGCCCCAAGGACTGTTTTTTCGATTCATTCGCAAAGTTTCTCGTAATCGTAGCAACGTGTCCAGAAGGAATGTGTCTAGGAATGAGACTTATTTGGATTGGTGTGCCTACCTGCCAATGTCAGTGAAGGTATTGCATGCAAGTTTTGAATGGTAGAAGAGATACCTGAAGTTTTGGCGAAGCTGTGGTGGTAGGGGGCTCCAGTTGTGTAGATCTGGGCCCAAGTATTTGAGACTTCCTCGGGGAAGTTTCTCACAGCTGATTGGTATGCAGGGAATGCAAGCTCCTCCATTGCTATGCTCCCGACACAATGCCAAATTCCTCTATATCTGTCGACCGTTCGTTACCTCTTGGTAGATCACTTGCTTGCACTGGTTTGGCTTTAATTGTTGCCAGTATCTCATCTATTGATTCTGCGAGTGTGGGTTTTGCTGTGGTGGTGTCTTCTGAAAGTTTCCATCTTCCGAATTACTCCTCAGCTAAATACCGTATGATTCCTCTAGCGGGGATTGTATGCGTCTCCCATTGGAGCAGCATTCTGCAGTTACCTACTCCTACCTCTTTTGGAATGGTCAGTCATTCCCATAGCAATCCCTGCTAAAGTGTGGTACTTAGCAGACTTCACAGATTTGATACACAGGCTGAACATTTCTTCCTAAGACATCGGCACTCTGAATCTGGAAAACAACTAGAATCTGCACATGACTTTAACATCATTAGTAGGTAATGCCTGTGGTTCAGACCATTTTGAAAAGTGTTCCACGACTACTATGATGTAATTATGTTTAAAGGAAGAAAGAGAAAAGGATTCGAAATACCCTTGATATCAACGGTTGCAACATTCTGTGTACGTCGCTGGGGTAGATGATCTCTGGAAGATGTGTTACTTGTTATTTGGCAAGCATTGCAGGACTGTATTAGAGATACAAAAGTCCTTGAATATGGTGGGTCAACAAGATCCTGCTTTCAACACTTTCCAGACAGTGTTGATAGCCATCAATTGGTCTCCCGTAGATTCTTTAGGGCAATGCTCCAAAATCTTGTGTCCTTCATCTTCTGAGACACATCTTCTGATCAACTGATCTGCAAAAATTTGAAATAGAAGAGAACCTTCCCATTAGTAATATTTCAAATCAGCAAAGAATTTCTTCTTTTGCTGATAAGTCATATCACTTGGAACTTATTCAGTGACTAGATAATTTGAAATAAACCACATATGAGAATTATTATACATAGCAAACAATGCAAATAAGTTTTCATCCAAAAATTTATCAGTATTACACTAACCTCTAACTCGGGGTTTTCTAATCTAGACAAATGGTTTGCTTTCTAGATTTTCAACCCTTTTCCTTATCCCTTCATTCTATATCAAATTCAAGTAACAATAAAACCTAACTTAATCAACTATGGTTCAGCATTAGTTTTATTGAACACAGATATCTCAGAGTGATTAGTGTAACCTATTGTTTAGACTAGGCATGGCATGAATGTATCATAAGCATATGCAATAACTAGTAATCCCTTTTCAGTGGTGGTGAGGTTCTACTAGGCATCAGTAAAAGATCTTACTTGTATGAAGTTCTAATCATGCCTATTTCCTGAAACAATCATTAATACATGGTCACTAGCATCACATATTAATTCACCAAGCAAATTCCAATTAGGTGATGTCATAATGGGTTCAGTAATTCCTTTTGGTTTAAACAATCTCATGCATTTATCATCAAACAAAAGGAACATCCTTTCTCATTAGAATACTCAGAGGTCTGTCTATTAAAGAAAATTTTATTTCATGATTCTGTCTAATAGACTAAGCATGACCTAAGAAAATTCCATAATGATATTTCTTCCAGATTAAAATCTGAGCCAAAATTTGACAAATTAGAAAAATATTCTATCCTCATTTCCATTTTTATTTTTTCGAAATTAACAAATAGAAATAACACGAAAAAGAGCAACAAATGTAGAACTAAGAAAACAACTAAGAAAGAAAAAGAGATAGGGAAAAGAGCAACTTACCATTGAGCAAGAAAAATACATTCTTTTTGGATTTTAAATTTTTAACATTTTTTTAATATTTCAAAAGCAATTAAATTCCCTCAATATGGTTCTAGAATAATTTTCTAAAATTTGATTATCCTAAATGTCTTAATTCCAGATAACCTCTAAAATTAATTAGTTATGATAACCCTATATTTCGGAAAGTGATTGTCTAACTAGTGTAAGATAAGTGTAAGTCTAAGGTCTAGGTTACTACCGTTACCTATCATAAGCTTCTAGAATTTTGATCAGGAATCCTAAATTCATTATGATATTTCCCCGACAACGGCGCCAAAAATCTGATGCGTTCCGATTGGTATGCTAAAAGATAGGCTTTATTTACCTATGTCAATTATGAGTAATTAAGGACTGAGTCTTACTAACTGTCACTTAGCATTCAATTATTGTCACTTAATCAATCAGAACCTAAGGCAGAGTACCTATCATGTAGCTAGTCTGTTGGAAAGTATCTACGATTTTATTAAGTTAAATATCGTACTCCCAAGGAAGTGGCAACGGCTTAGTAGTAACTAGCCTTTTATCCTAACTCCTATCTTATGATCCAGTTATGCAATCTTCATCAATAACTTTGATGAGAGGGTGATCCATTCTCCACTAGGTTTAAGTTTAATTAAGCCTAAAAGTATTTTATAGATAATGTCCTGATTCTATGTTATAATGTCCCTACATGTTGATTGACCTATCTTCGAGTATTTTAGATGCATCTTAGCCTGGATTGCAACTATGTTCTGTGTCTAAAAGCGTACCACATCCGAGGTCTCTAATAAACCGCCCTACCATAATGACGGCCCTACTCACAGTTCGGGACGAAGGCATCCATGAACGGTACCCTATGTCACTTCGGTATCATGTCGCTTGCCCTAGCCGCCGGCATAATCGGACTCGGCTCGTCTTACCTAGACTACTCTTAACAAGCAGGGTGTTCAGCAGGTTATTTTATCTAGCATGGCAGACACCAATACTAATTGATGTCTGTTAAACTAAACAGGTTATGATTAGACCGTGGTTAGGAATTGTCTATAACCCTAACTTTAGTTTAAAAGAGCACATTAGACATGCACACATAATGAATATTTAGCAGGTGGCTATTTCCGGAAAAACATAACAACTTCAACATATAAACAAATATTCATAAGAATCGTAATCTGATATTCAAATTGACCAAGTCAGCATTTCCAAAAATTGCGTTTTACCCCAAAATTTGTTGTTTTCTTCTACTTTTCACCTGACACTTCCAAAATCATAAAAACTGTGAAATTGAGTAAATAACAATCAATTAAGATCGGTTTCCTATCAATTTTACCCTAAATCATACATAAAAACATGCTAAAAAAGGTATATGATTTTCGCGTATCAGATAACCCCACACATAGCTTTTTGCTTGTCCTCAAGCAAAGTCTACATGGAGTTAGTGATTCTAAATCATATGTGCAGTCACTTAAATTTCTAGTCATGCTTTTATTCCAAACATTATTCAGATAATTCTTAACACATGTGTGACTGGTTAGGTTGCTATAACAAGGTCTCAAATGTCTCTAGTAGATTGTTAGGATTGAGCAGAAAACAATTTAACAACTAGGTTGAACTCTTCTCTTAGTCATAAGGTCTTCCAGATGTGTAGTGTGTGTACTAGTCCAGACCAGATATTCAACACAATAAACTCTTGTCTTAACTATTACCAGATAACACTTCGACCTGTCACTAGACACACTGACAACAGATAACTTTCTGAGTTCTGAGCTTTGGTGATCAGATTCTATCATTTAGCATTTATTGATGTCTTTCGTTTATAGATTTTCTAGGGTATTTGAGTCTGCTTAGAACACGTCAACTTCAACTACCCATGTAGCGAGTCCCACTCCGATGACTCCCAGATCTACACGACCTTAGGGCATCAGGCTTTAAGTTCCCCGAAGGAGTGGTGCTCGAGTAGCGAAGGCCGCTGACAAACTACCCTATTTTAATTAGCTCACTTTTTTTTCTTTTTAACTTTTGGCTCAGAGTCTCATCTAGTCATTCCAATTGTCAATGCATCCTGCAACTGGTCTAATTTTATCTAGTTAAGTTTTGAAAAGGTAATTGGTTGAGGTCTCTAATCCAGACTAAGTTGTGCTCAATTATCAGGAATTCCCTACTTCTAATCAATGGGTTCAGCAATAGTTATCAATTATCTCCTACTAACCACAACATACTACCTACATATCATAGACATAAGCAATTGTTTAACCAATCATACTACATTTAGAAGTCTGAAAGAATGAAAAATTTTGAAAACATTTTGGAAGGGTGTGAAAATACGGGGAAAACAAGCAAAATCATGCAAAAATTTTGCCAACTGCTACAGTGCACCGTGCACTGCTACCCCACACTTAAGTCTGACACTGTCCTCAGTGTTCATGCATAGCTAAACTACCCCACACTTATTTGCAAACAAGAAGAAATGAAAACAAAACAAAGAACTCTTACCCCACACTTATTTGACTAATTAAGGGTAAGAGAGAAAATAAAACAAGAAGGATAATGGAAATAACAAAATAGAACACAAAATAAAGAAAACAAAAGTAAAGGATCATGAGGATTAGAAAAACTCCCTTCATGTCGCGAGCAGAAGGGTCTTCTCTGATCTGTTAATTGGCTCTTCACCTTAGCCATGTGCTATTGCTGAGGTGTTCTTGACTCTGCAAGCTCTAGATATTGGAACGGATGACTCCAGCTCCGATCCTTCATTGTCTAGCTCTAGGTAGTGGCATATCCATTCGATGAATGACTCAAGCCCCAAGGACTATTTCCTCAAATCATCTGCAAAGTCTCTCGTAATCGTAGCGACGTGTCCAGAAGGAACGTGTCTAGGAAGGAGACTTCTTTGGATTGGTGTGCCTACCTGCCAATGTTAGTGAAGGTATGGCATGCAAGTCTCGAATGGAAGAAAAGATACCTGAAGTTTTGGAAAAGTTGTGGTGGTAGGGGCTCCAGTTGTATAGATCTGGACCCAAGTATTTGAGACTTCCTCGGGGAAGTTTCTCACAACTTATTGGTATGCAGGGAATGCAAGCTCCTCCATTGCTATGCTCCCGACACAATACCAAATTCCTCTATATCTGTCGACCATTCGTTACCTCTTGGTAGATCACTTGCTTGCACTGGTATGGCTTTAATTGTTGCAAGTATCTCATCTATTGCTTCTGCGAGTAGGGGTTTTGCTGTGGTGGTGTCTTTTGAAAGTTTCCAGCTTCCGAATTACTCCTCAGCTAAATCTCGTATGATTCCTCTAGTTGGAATTGTATGCATTTCCCATTGGAGCAGCATTCTGCAGTAACCTATTCCTACCTCTTTTGGAATGGTCAGTCATTCCCATAGCAATCCCTGCTAAAGTGTGGTACTTA
This sequence comes from Asclepias syriaca, assembly GCA_027405835.1. Taxonomy (NCBI): domain Eukaryota; kingdom Viridiplantae; phylum Streptophyta; class Magnoliopsida; order Gentianales; family Apocynaceae; genus Asclepias; species Asclepias syriaca. Next base: position 13,073,414 of record CM049930.1, read on the forward strand.
GCAGACTTCACAGATTTGATACATAGACTCAACGGTTCTTCCTAAGATATTGGCACTCTGAATCTGGAAAACAATTTCTCATAGAATCTGCACATGACTTTAACATCATTAGTAGGTAATGCCTGTGCTTCAGGCCATTTTGAAAAAGTGTTCCACGACTACTATGATGTAATTAGTGTCAAAGGAAGAAAGGAAAAGGATTCGAAATACCCCTGATATCAAAGGTTGCAACATTCTGTGTACATTGGTGGGGTAGACAATCTCTGGAAGATGTGTTACCTATTATTTGGCAAGCATCGCAGGACTGTATCAGAGATACAAAATCCTTGAATATGGTGGGTCAACAAGATCCTGCTTTCAACACTTTCCAGACAGTGTTGATAGTAGTCAATGGGTCTCCCGTAGATTCTTTAGGGTAATGCTCCAAAATCTTGTGTCCTTCGTCTTCTGAGATACGTCTTCTGATCACTTACCCTACAATGATTCAAAATAGAAAAACGGATCTCCCTAGTAGTAACATTCCAAATCAACAAAGAATTTCTTCTTTTGTTGATAAGTCATATCACTTGGGAATAATTAGCAACTAGATAATTAGTAATATCAGTAAACTACGGAGGAGAATCATTATTCATAGCAAATAATTTCTCATTCAGAAGTTTATCAGATACTACTGCCTCGTCAATAGCTTCTAACTCGGGGTTTTCTAATCTAGACCAAAGGTTTGCTTTCTAGATTTTTAGCCCTTTTTCTTATCCCGTCTTTCTATATCAAATTCAATAGAACTTAACTAATCAATCTTGGTTCATCATTAGTTTTATTGAACAGATATCTTAGAGTAAAGTAATCAGTGTATACTATTGTTTAGACTAGGCATGGCATGAATGTATCATAGGCATATGCAATAACTAGTAATCCCTTTTCAGTGGTGGTAAAGTTCTACTAGGCATCAGTAAAAGGTCTTACTTGCATAGTGTATAATATGAAGTTCTAATCATGCCTACTTCCTAAAACAATCATTACTACATGGTCACTAGCATCACATATTAATTCACAAAGCAAATTCCAATTAGGTGATGTCATAATGGGTGCAGTAATTCCTTTTGGTTTAAACAATCTCATGCATTTATCATCAAACAAAAGGAACATCCTTTCTCATTAGAATACTCAGAGGTTTGTCTATTAAATAAAATTTTATTTCGTGATTCTGTCTAATAGACTAAGCATGACCTAAGAAAATTCCACAATGATATTTCTTCCAGATTAAAACCTGAGCCAAAAATTGACAACTCAGAAAAATATTCTATCCTCATTTCCATTTTTATTTTTTTTCGAAATTAAGTAATAGGGAAAAAAACGAAAAAGAGAAACAAATGTACGAAAAAAAAAACAACTAAGAAAGAACAAGAGATAGGAAAGAAGAACAACTTACCGTTGAGCAAGAAAAATACAGTCTTTTTGGATTTTAAATTTTTAACATTTTTTTCTTTTTATGTTTAATTTCGAAAGCCATTAAATTCCCTCAATATGGTTTTAGAATAATTTTCTAAAATTGGGTTATCCTAAGTGTCTTAATTCCAGATAATATCTAAAATCAATTAGTTATGATAACCCTATATTTCGGAAATTGATTGTCTAACTATTATAAGATAAGTGTAAGTCTAAGGTCTAGGTTACTACCGTTACCTATCATAAGCTTCTAGAATTTTGATCAGGAATCCTAAATTCATTATGATATTTCCCCGGCAACGGCGCCAAAAGTCTGATGCGTTCCGATTGGTATGATAAAAGATAGGCTTTATTTACCTATGTCGATTATGAGTAATTAAGGACTGAGTCTTACTAACTGTCACTTTAGCATTCAATTTATGTCACTTAATCAATCAGAACCTAAGGCAGAGTACCTATCTCGTAGCTAGTCTGTTGGAAAGTATCTACGATTTTATTTTACTAATATCGTACTCCCAAGAAAGTGGCAACGGCTTAGTAGTAACTAGCCTTTTATCCTAACTCCTATCTTATGATCCAGTTATGCAATCTTCATCAATAACTTTGATGAGAGGGTGATCCATTCTCCACTAGATTTAAGTTTAATTAAGCCTAAAAGTATTTTATAGATAATGTCCTAATTCTATGTTATACTGTTCCTACATGTTGATTGACCTATCTTCGAGTATTTTAGATGCATCTTAGCCTGGATTGCAACTATGTTCTGTGTCTAAAAGCGTACCACATCCGAGGTCTCTAATAAACCGCCCTACCATAATGACGGCCCTACTCACGGTTCGGGACGAAGGCATCCATGAACGGTACCCTATGTCACTTTGGTATCATGTCGCTTGCCCTAGCCGCCGGCATAATCGGACTCGGCTCGGCTTACCTAGACTACTCTTAACAAGCAGAGTGTTCAGCAGGTTATTTTATCTAGCATGGCAGACACCAATACTAATTGATGTCTGTTAAACTAAACAGGTTATGATTAGACCGTGGTTAGGAATTGGCTATAACCCTAACTTTAGTTTAAAAGAGCACATTAGACATGCACACATAATGAATATTTAGCAGGTGGCTATTTCCGGAAAAACATAACAACTTCAACATATAAACAAATATTCATAAGAATCGTAATCTGATATTCAAATTAATATTTAGATAAAATAATTCGTAAACATACAGAACCTCGTCTAGGGGACCCACTGTCATAAAGTAATCACTACTCTATGCAGGTCCAGCCGGCGCTACAGCTCCTGTATGCTCCTAACTGCTCGATCCTACTCTGCTCGGCAGAGCCTTCGGAGAACGCTCCTTAGACCTATTAGTAATTGCTTTACCTTACATCCCGGGCTTAAGCAAATTGCCCTAATTTGTCTAAGAACACGCACCCTATCTCTCTCTTAGGATCTCCTAACGAAATCCCGGTATTCTAAGAATACCAAAAACGAACCTATCTATCGAAGCCTAAGCTCTGAGACTATTTCTCAGAAACTAAGAAAACGAAACACTAAAGAAAGAAAGAAAACTGAAACTGAAACCCAAGTCTCTCAGTGACTGGTGTACTCGAGAATTGTACATTGGAAGTCTCTGAATGACTCAGATTGAGTGGAGAGGGATGATTTCAACTCTTGGAGGCCTTAGGTATTTATAGCAGCTTTCTGGAGTGAAAATCTCCAAAAATTTCGATGTGGGACAACTTCTGGTGCTTCGGGACGCTCGTCCTGGATTGGGACGCCCGTCATGGTGGTTTGACTGGTTCGGGACGCCCATCCTGGACCATTGACCAAGTCAGCATTTCCAAAAATTGCGTTTTACCCCAAAATTTGCTGTTTTCTTCTACTTTTCACCTGACACTTCCAAAATCATAAAAACTGTGAAATTGAGTAAATAACAATCAATTAAGATCGGTTTCCTATCAATTTCACCCTAAATCATACATAAAAACATGCTAAAAAGGTATATGATTTTCGCGTATCATCTACCACTGTAAAATAAGTTTTTAAATAACTTTTGTCGCGTACATGCATAAAAACTCAACATCAATAACTTGTATCATTAACAATCAAGCAAAAGGCTTGACTTGACCACCAAGTTTTAGAGTTTAAATGCTAGCATAATTGAAGTCACATAAAGTACTTTTTCAAATTATCTGAATGCCATGGTTTTGGAAGTAAAATTCCTTCCTCATTGATCATACGATATGTACCTTTTTTGACTTTGTCATATATTTTGTACGGGCCTTCCCAATTTGTAGTCAACTTGTCGGATTTGAGTGCTCTAGCCAAACCTTCGATTTTTCGAAGTACCCAATCGCCAATGTATAAAGGCTGGGGTGCTACTTTCTTGTCATGGTATAGCTTAGTTTTTTCCTTGTAAGCTTCCATTCGGAGTCGTGCTGTCTTGTGTCTTTCATCCAGGAGGTCTAGGTCATAGATTCGATTATGCATATTATCATCGGTATTATATGCTGCAACTCGATGTGTGGAGAAAACCACTTCGGCGGGTGCTACAGCTTCACTTCCATAGACCAAAGAAAATGGGGTTTCTCCAGTTGGCCCCCGAGCTGAAGTGCGTATTGACCACAGTGTGGAATGTAACTCTTCGACCCATTTTTTGGAGGTGCCTTCAAGATTCTTCTTCAAAGCTTGAAGTACTAGTTTATTAGCAGCCTTTGCTTGACCATTGCCCTGGGGATGTGCTACTGACGATTTCCAATGTCTAATGTGTAATCTTTCACACTCCATGGTGAAGTTATTTGAAAACTGTGTGCCGTGGTCGATTACTATTGCCCGCGGTACCCCGAATCGGCACAGAATGGAATCATGGAAGAAGACAATAACATTTCTTTCCGTAGGGTTGGCTAGCGGTTTTGCTTCAATCTATTTGGAGAAGTAATCTATGGCCACGACTAAGTATTCATGTCTGCTTCATGATCTTGGGAATTTAGCTATGAGATCCATTCCCCACATATCGAATGGCCACGTTGTTGTAACTGGCGTCTGCTGTATGGAGGGTAGTCGTGGTATATCGCTAAAGAATTGACATGTTTGACATCTTTTAACAAAACTTAGAGAGTCTTGCTGAAGCGTCGGCTGATAATATCCTTGATGGATGACTCTAGCGGCTAAAGTTCTTGCACCTAGATGTCCTCCGCAAGTTCCTTCATGAACTTCTTCAAGGAGGGGTTGTACCATGTTCGGAGGTACACATCGGAGTAGGGGCTTTATAAAGGATCTCCTATAAAGGATCCCTTCATGTATCATATATCGTGCACTTTGGGTTCGGACATTCTTTGCTTCATGTGGATCCTCCGGTAATATGCCCTGTCCGATGTACTTTTTCATTTGATCAATCCAAGTGTCTTCGGTCAAGGTGATGATCATTGTCAAGTTGTCCTGACTAGTCGATGGAGAAGTGTGTTCTTCGACTTCGATTGATAAGCTATTTGAAATGTCTCCTGACGCTATTCTAGTGAGTTGATCCGCTTCTTTGTTTTATTGCCGATCTATCTTCTCCAATTGAAGATAATCAAAGCTGTCCTTGAGTTGAAGCGTGTGGGCCAGATATTTTTTCAGGTTGTCAGAATTGACCGCACATTCGCATTTACTTGGTGAACTACCACCTGCGAATCGCTATAGATTTGGAGTAACCTTATTCCCACTCTATTCGCCCAAAGTAAACCTTGAATAAGGGCCTTGTATTCTGCCTGATTATTGGACACAGGATAAGTGAGTCGAATGCTTTTAAACTCCGTTTGCCTTTCACCCGGGGATTTAATGATTATTCCTAATCCAACACCCTGTGCATTGACAGATCCATCGACGTACATAGTCCAATGCTCTGGTGATTGTCGAGGTGCTGGTCCTTGAGAGGGAATGATCGCGAGTCCAGCATCCTCCAAAAAAGCAGATTCTGCTAGAAAATCAGCTAAGGCTTGTGCTTTAATTGTCGTGCGAGGTTTGAATCTGATATTGTATCCACATAATTCAACTGACCATTTCTTCATCCTTCCGGACTGGTCCATTTTATGGACTATTTGTTTGAGTGGCGCATTTATGTACACCACAATTGTATGGGCGGTGAAATAGATTCGTAATTTTTATATTCGCAACAACCAAAGAATAAGCTAACTTTTCTATATTTGGGTACCTGGACTCAGGTCCGTTCAAAACCTTACTTACATAATATACATGGAGTTGTTTATGAGCAACCTCCCGGAGTAAGACAGAAGCGACTGCCAAGTTACATGTTGATAAATACAAATACAGAACTTCGCTCATCACAGGCGAACTCAACAACGGCGGATTCTAGAGATATTGTTTCAGCTTTTCCCATTCTTCTTTACACTCCGCGTTCCAAATGAAAGTCCTTGCCGCTTGCTTCAAAATTTTGAAAAAAGGAAGACATCTTTCAGCTGACTTTGAGATGAACCTTCCAAGTGCTGCGATACATTCGTTCAGTCTTTGCACATCTTTTATGCACCGCGGCTCAACAATGTTAATGAGTGCTTTGATTTTCTCTGGGTTGACCTCGATTCCTCGCTCGGTCATCATAAAGTCGAGAAATTTTCCAGAGTGTACTCCCAACGTACATTTGTTCGGATTCAATTTTAATCGATACTTCGTTAACGTATCGAAGGTCTCCTTTAGATCTTCCAAATGAGATTTCCCTGTCAGAGTTTTGACAACCATGTCGTCAACGTATACTTCGACATTTTTTCCTTTGATATGTGGCTCCCACGTTCTTTAGCCCAAATGGCATTACATTATAACAAAAAAAATTTCCTGCTGCTTGGAATAAAGTAGGCCTTTGATCTACTTCATTCATTTTTATCTGATGGTAACCCGAAAAAGCATCCTAGAAGCTAAGTGTTTTGTATCCGGAAGTTGCATCCACCAATGTACTTATCTTGGGGAGCGGATAGCAATCATTCGGGCAAGCTCTGTTCAAATAAGTGAAATCCACACACATCCTCCACTTCCCATTAGCCTTTCGTACCATAACCACGTTAGCTAACCAAGAAGGGTAAGCAATTTCACGAATGAAGTTGGCGAGGAGGAGGTTTTTGACTTCTTCTTCTACCGCTACTTCTTTTTCGTCCTTAAACCTCCGTAATCTTTGTTGTATCGGAGGAACGGTCGGGTCGACGTTCAACCTATGCTCCACCACCTTTGAGTCTATCCCAGGCATATCTGAAGTGCACCAAGCGAAGTTGTTTTGACGTTGTATCAAAAATTCCTTCAGTTGCATTACCTCTTCCGCCGGTAAACTTTGTCCAATTTTTACCATCTGCTCCGGGTATAGCAGATTGACTATAACTTCATCATATTCTTGTGACTGAGAATGACTTGTCCCCTCTTTGGAAACTTTTGTCGGAGTTGAGGATTCACTCCCTTCACATATCATCAAAATTGGTGATGAGGCACTTTCTAGTTCGGTATTCGCCCTTTTATTTTTCACTAAGTAATCCAGCATTCCTTTGGGATTATTCAATTCCACTTCGATTCTGCCAAAAGTTGGAAACTTAACTCGCTGGTGTGGTACCGATATTACCATATCAAAAGATGCTTGAGCCGGGGTACCCATTATGGCGTTGTAGACTGATTGCACATCTATGACATAAAATTAAATTTGTTATGTCCGATCAAAGATCCGACTTCGAGGGTTACATTTAATAACATAACCCCTTTTGTTTGCACTTTATGAGTCGTGAATCCTTCCAGCTTCATAGAAGTGGGTCTTAACATCTCCTCCCCTAAGCCTATATCTCGGAAACATTGGTAATATAATATGTTCGATGATGCTCCAGTGTCGATAAGAACCTATCGCACTAAGAACTGTTGAAAATTTGGGTGAGTCATCGATACATCTAAAAGCACCAGATTCAGTTTTTTCCCAATTGTAGGTGCTAATTCTGCCTTGGTAAAAGAGATGCCGTCTTCCCTTTCCAAGCTCTTCGGTGCGATGTATGATTCCTTTAGGAGGTGAATTTATCACTTCAGCTGGGACATCGATGGAACTTCATTCAGAATAACATCGATGACTTTTTCTTTACCTTTCAGCGATGTAGATTGGGGTCCTTCCTTCATAAACTCCGCCATCGAACCTTTCTTTTTCAAGGACTCAATAATCCTTTTCAGCTGAAAGCAGTACTCCGTACTATGACCATAACTCTGGTGAAAGTCACAATATCTGCTTTGGTCTCGTACTCCTTCAGTATGAGGGTTCAACGGGGGTGGATTTCTCACTCCGTACCTTTCCTTTAGAACTACAACCACTTTTTTGACTGGGATATTTAATCCAAAAGGTTTTTCTATTCTCTGACCTTGATTTCTTGCTCCCGGTGCCGAATTGGACTTTAAGTTCGGCCTGCTTGCTGGAGTAAAGGCTTTACTCTTCTCGAACTCTCCTTTGGGCGCATCAGTACGTAGACCAAATTTGGGCTTTTCCCCTTTATTAACGTCGGTCATGTCTTTTAGTCCAATTTGTTTGCGAGCTGGTTGCTCAATTGCCAAGGCAACATGCTTCGCCGTTTTGAACATTTCTCCTATAGTCCGAGGATGTCGGAGTCTGAACTCCGTTTTGAGGGCATGGGATTTCAGGCCACCTTCAAAACAGGTGATCATGGTATCTTGGCTTAAACCTTCAATTTCATCATAAATCTTTTTGAATCTCTCCAAATATTCTAAAAGAGGTTCGTCGTCCTTTTGCTTAACATTTGTTAGGTCTCCTCTGGTTTTTGGCAGTTTGCCAGCAGTGCTAAATTTGTCCAAGAATTTTTTCTCCAAGGTATACCAAGAATCGATGTTGTTGGTCTTGAGTGAAGTGAACTATGTCAAAGCCTTTTCGGTTAAAGTGTTGGGGAAGTCTTTGCATAGAATTGCTTCGTTGCCAGTAACGAGGCTCATTGCCGATTTATACCGACAAATATGCTCCTGAGGTTTGGCCCTCCCATTATATAAAACAAATTGTGGAAGCTTCAAATTGGAGTCCGGGAGAACATCTCTAATCCATCTTTCAAAGGGACCCATCTCGAAGGCCTTACGTATCATCTCAACACCTTTTTTGATTAACTTCGGTCGTATAGTCCACCTGGGCATTTGTCTTGGCATCGTCCCGAAGGAGGATTCCTGATAATCTGGTATCGGGTCCTGTCTCTGCCCACGATAATAATCTGGTGATGCCTTGGCTTGCGGTTTTCTCCTATCGTCATGATCATGCCGTCGGGACTTGCCTACTTCACTTATCTGAGGTGCTTTTGAAGTTTCACCTCTCATTTTATATGACGTCGAATTTACATTCATCATATTGGGAGGATCTCTTCGGGATTCGTGAGATAATACCGGCAGATTTTTCATTGCACTTTGAGCAACTTGAGAACCTATGGATTGGTGAGTTGGAGGTATTACCTGAAAGCTCATGGGGGGCAAGGTTTCACCCAAATTAGTTGCTTCTTGTTGCAAGTGTATCCAATCGTCCATCAGTTTTTGACGTTTCTGTAACTTTTCCACCTCCAACTGCAAACGTCGTATTTCTTCAGTTGCTGGAATCGTATGTGTAGACATCATGGGAACATCTAGTTCTTGACTCTTCTTTTCATTTAGAAAATCTCTCAAGTCTAACTTGGGTTGTTGTGGCTTGGAAACTGACTGCGTCTTAGAGGTGGATTGAAACGACCGTTGATGTTGATTATTCATAATGGCTTTCAATATTTTATCTTTCTAATATCTGGGAAAGGAAACAAATTTCTGAATCGATTCCCGGTAACGGAACCAAACTGATCGGGAAAATTTGAATGAATCTGGTGATCGGGAAAATTTGAATGAATCTGGTGATCGGGAAATTCTGTATGATTTTGGATTTGTTGAATCTGGACCTGATACCTGCAAAAAGAAAGTCATGCGACGGTGGGTTTCCAAAGATGACCCTCTGATGGTTTTGTTAGAGTAATGATTTTTTAAGAAATAAACAAGGAAAATGTGGCAGAGTAAGATCATAGGGGTTGAAAAGAACAAAAAAAGTCCTCTTCTCTCCTTTTTTCCTCTCCTTTATAGTGGGAAAACTTACCTTTTTACCTCTGTGTGGTAACTTTGTTTTCATCATTACTTGGTGAGTCATCGGACACCTGTCCGTGGAGTGTATCATTACTTGATGAGTCATTGGACACCTGTCTGTGGAGTGTATCATTACTAGATGAGTCATTGGACACCTGTCCTCCTGCATCACCATTTCCCTTCGGACTCCTAACATCCTTTGGGAGGTGATGAGATAATTATACTTCGTTACCTATTATGCTACCGTCGTTACTTCGGAGTGTAGGTTTGAGAAGCCTTACGGTGCTTTTATTGTGGGCTAAGTGGCTAGTCGAAGTGCGAAGTATATGGGTTCCTTGTACTCCGACTGTCATTATATCCTTTCAGTGCGGAGTATATGGTTATATGGTTTCCCTGTACTCCGACTTTCATTATATCCTTTCATAACATAAATAAATATGGTGATAGTGGATTGTCCTGTCTCAAACTCTGAGAAGGATTAAAGGGTGGGAGGGCCTTCCCATTCCAACTGACCACCACTTGTGCTCTGGATATACAATCCAAGATAAGACTGATGTGTTTCAACTTCAAACTGGTAAACTGAAGCACTTCCTGTTATGCCTAAGGAATGCACTGGGGGGAGGGGGGTGAATTAGTGCTTAACTCTTCTCAACAATTTAGCACACTGTTTTTTTAGATTTTAGCAGCCCAACAAAGATTAATACCAAATTTCAGCAACATAAGCAATTGTTTGTGTGTAATTCAACTATTGTGATCCATTTCTTGAGAGATGTCCTTTTAGTTCATATATAAACGTTAACACACACTTGCATAAAAGTAAAGAGACAATCAATTTACGTGGTTCACCGCCAACAAGGTAGGCTACATCCACGGTGATAGGGTTCACTACCCTTTCACATCAACTTCACTAGTTACTTGTTTATCACAATGCTCTTCACTAGAGCTACAAAGAAGGCTCACTCCCTTACTCCCGCAATCACAATTTCTTAAGATAAAGAGTAGATTCACTTCCTACTCTACTGTTGTGTTGTGTAAGTGTGTCACAATATGTAATTATTAGAAAATATAGAATGCAACGCAATTTTAACGAGTGCAAGTATATACCGGTCAACAAGTAATATATGTGCCTAAGTACACGAAGATCAATCTCACAGGGACTATGTATGCCAATTAAGATGTAAATGTGATTGTGCATTGGTTTTCCAAACCAAACAAACAATGATGGAAGGTGTGATCTAATGCTACGACAAAGTAAATTAAAGCTAAATGTTAGATGTTAGCCTACTGGAAACAACCTCAAGAGGAATGAAGATAATAAAATGCAATAGAACTGCAAGTCTAAAATATTAAACGCAAACCATAAGTGAATAAGAAATTACCAGAAAATGACTCTAGTTTTCAAACCAACGCTACAATAATTACCCGATATAGTAGTTCAGAGCACAAATACTATCGTCTCGTGGAGTATGACGTACAATGGCCTAAATCAACATTAGGCAGAGGACTGGTCTATCTCCCTACAAATTTGAGCTCAAGGTCTTGCTACCCAAACTAATGCCACTTAATTATCTTGTCAATTAGCTCCCTTTCTCTCGAATGATAAATATGAATTCGATGTGAGATTTGGACAGTCGTAACTAAAAATAACATTATATTTTAAGTAATTAAGTGAGTAAATCAAGCAAGCCTCATACAAGCATTAATCATAAAAACCTAATTCACCCTCACAATAAATTCATCTACAATTAACACAAACTTAAATCCTGTTTGCTCTTAATTATGCCACAACAAAAATTAGATTACAAATATCACGGTAAAACACTGGAAATTCTGAATTGAGATGAAGAAATGAGTAAAATAATCCTAACGTCTTAGCAATGTATTTTTCCAAAATCAAATTTAATCAATCCCAAGTGCTTCCCGAATTCATACTACATTAAATTCATAAATTGCAGTAGATAAACTGAAGAAATGGGAAGAGAATTACTATGGTCTTAGTTAATTCTTCTGCTCCAAATCAATTTAATCAAATTACCTGGTGGATTCCCACTTCTGATTGATGCCGCGGTAGACTCTGCTCAGCCCGCTAGTTCCTTCACAGATTCTTCTTCTCCTCTCAGGTATTTTCCTCTAAAGATTAGTCTAAGTTAATTCCCAAAACTATTTTTCTCTCTGATTTTTCTCTTCGTCTCTTCTGTATATCTTCTCCCCTCTTTTGTATTCAAGAAAACTCCTTCTTTATCTCTTGATTCCCCATTGAATTTTATCCCTTTCTTTTTTCCTTGATTTTAGGGATTTTCCTATTTTTCCTCAGCTATCCAGATTTTTCGGTTGCTAAAGCATCATTCTAGAATATTCTGATATTGAGTCATCATGTCCAGCTGGATTTTCTTCATCAAAAATATAATTTAAATTATGGAATTTATAAAACTAAATTCGAGCTTGTAAAATCCAAATTCCCTCAAATAAATTGGAAGAAAGTTTCCAATTATTCCCGTTAACATCTTCATCAATCGGTCAAGCATCTCTTTTTTTTTTAAATTTTCAACTATTTCCAACTAGCCAAATTCCCTTTTTACCCTTAGCAATTAAATAAAAAAATTCCTTCATCTTTGACGTGTAATCCTACACAAATTTCAGCCACAACAATTAAATTCAATTGTAATGAAATTTGGAATCTTTTCAATTAAATCGGGCTTTTTAACAATTAAACCCCAAAATCGAAATTAGGAAAAGAATTATGCAAATAAATGAAATTCAACCCAAGACCTCTAAACAATTCATGCAATTAAAGCCAAAATAAGGGCAAAACACTTGTGAATAACTCTACTAATTTAGAGTTATCACACCCCCAAACTTAAGTCATTGCTGGTCCCGAGCAATGCTATAGCAAAAGATATATCATTAAACCTCAACCAAAATAGCACAACAATCATGTTTAGAATCATCAAGAAATCATACGCAAAATTGGGCTCATATTTTCAGATCAAAGATGTGAAACAAAACTCAAGTATGTTCATGATCCAAATTCCTCAAATATTAAAACATTAACCAAATCAAGCTCAAAAATCTACTCCCGTGTGTGTGTGAATAGTCTGTCCTTTTCAATTTCTCATTCATAAATCAACATATGGTAATCCTAAGATTCATTTTGTATCTTCGAACTCAATCTATCACACCACTCTCCACTAATGTAGAAAATTCAGCAATAAAGATCAAAGAGGTCTTAATTTGGTTGTAATGTAGGCTAAGGCTAAGGTAGGAAAAATATAGGTGATGCGTTCTGATTGGTATGCTAAAAGATAGGATTTATTACCATATATTGATTATGAATAATTAAGGACTTAGTCTTACTAACTGTCACTTTAGCATTTATTGGTTGTCACTTAATCAATCAGAACCTAAGGCTGAGTACCTATCGTGTAGCTAGTTCTTGGAAAGTATCTACGATTTTAAATTATTAATATCATACTCCCAGGGAACTGGCAAAGACTTAGTAGCAACTATCACTTAATCCTAACAATCATCTTATTATTCAATCAGTCAATTGATTATCAATATCTTTGAGATTGATGTGAGATCTCAAGAACACATAACAAGCACTTATCACGCATGCAAGAGTTATCCTCTAGGCATGTATTCTGATGTATATTACTGTTTCTACAAATTGGTTGACCTATATTCGAACATTTTTTATATATCTTGGTTTGGAATGCAATTATGAACTGTATTTGTCTGTGTACCACATCTGAGTTACCTTATGTATTCACCCTACCTTAATGATGAAACTTCTCACGTTTCGGGTTAAAGTATCCATGAAAGCTTGTGTCACTCAGGAAATCATACCACTCACCCTAATGCCGGCACATCTCTCAAACTCAGCCTCATTAGGCTACTTTAACAAATATGGTGATCTGTAAGTTATTTTACCTAATATGGCAAACCTTAATATATTATATCCTAACTTAAGGCCGGTTAAACTAAACAGGTTATGATGTAGACCATGGTTAGGATTTGTCTATAACCGTTCATTTAGTTTAAACGAGCAAACATATTATCAAGCATAATGTTAATTTAGTAGGTGACATTTCCGGAAAAATGTGCATAACCTCAACTTGCAAAACATGTATAACATAGCAATCATAATTCAGTATTCAAATAGATGTTTAGATGAACACAACACTAAGATATACAGAGAGGATCTAGAGAACTACCACCATAAAGATTCACCATTTATTAGGTCTGCGGGTGTTGCCAAACTTTATCCTTTGAGTTGTTCGACCTGATTCTGATTGGCAGAACCTTCGGAGAACGCTTCCTTGACCTAGTAGCAATTGCTTTACCTTACGTCCTAGGCTTAAGCAATGCCCTATTGACTAACTATTCGCTCACCTAATGCTCTCTTAGGATCTCCTAATGAAATCTCAGGTATTCTATGAATACCGAAGATGAACATTATCTAATTGAATTCCCAGAATCTGAGATAACACTCAAAAAAGAGAAACGAGACATTCTATGTTGCTAATGGCTTGTGTTGAGTGCCGAGGGATATTCCTAACCTTCCAACCCCTGGGGTATTTATAGGGGTGGATCGGAAGGGTTTTTACATAGAAAACTGATGTGGTACAAATGTCTGATGCTCGAGCGTCCGCCCCGAGGTTGGGACGCCCTTCCCAAGCCCTTAACTTGGTCAGGGAGGCCGTTCTGACTTTGGGACCCCGCCCCGAGCTCAGAACTTCCAAAATTACATTTTTACCCTAATATTTGCTGTTTTTCATGCAATTTGCTCTTGTAACTTCTAAAATCACAATTATGCAAAAGATGTTAATTTCAATCATTTAAGATCAATTTGGTTCCAATAATGCCCTAATTTATATCTAAAAACATGCTAGAAAAGTGATATGATTTGTGCATATCAATAGGTATAAAGTAGGCTCAAAACTTAGTCCTAGTTTGCCTTTAACTATCCAAATGCAATCACTTTTCTCATTTTTCAATCTCCTCAAACTTAGTGAGCATAAATGTTCACCCCTGCTTTAGTAATAAATGTAGTATTCAACCACAGATAAGTATATAGCATTTAACATTTGACCATAAATAAGCATAATATGTACTTCATTTTTCATTTTCTTTGTTTTACACACCCTCAATTTATAGAGCATACATAACATAATTTTAGAATTCAGTTAACTACCACTGATCCAACAGAAATGATATTGATGCAGCATTATGCTACAACATTTTTATGCTCCTCATTACAACATTCTCAGCATACCCCCAAACTTATGTTTAATAGTGTTCGCAGCAAATTAGGATCAAGTTAGGGTAATCAAAGAATGGATACATGCAAAACTTTAGGATAAGTGGCTAGTACATAATAAAGGTGTCAAGAAAATAGGCTAGGTTCAACTTGGTTTAACTAAGAAAAATAATGCATAAAGGTAGGCTAGAAAGACTCAAACGGTTCAAGAAAATGTCTTAATCATTTCTAAATTACCAAATCTACTAGGATTTCACCTCAAGGGATATAATAAATAAGTCTAAAAATTATGAATCTTCATACCATAGCTAACTCTTTCTATAAACATGAAATATCCAAGTAAGACTATGTGCAAAAATTTTGGTGGGAGCAAAAAGTTTCACCTGAATCTAGTTAATATCAAAATATTTCATGTACTAAAGGCTCACTACCATACAAAAATTATGATATCAACATCAACATGAAATTTCATCATAAATAATCTTCCCAAATCTAGCATAATCATGCTTGGATAAAACCTAACATTTGACATTAAAGATCAAAGAAACATTTGATAAGAAATGAAAGAGCAAAGATAAGGACAGCCTCCTCCAAACTTAAAAGGGAGCAATGTCCTCATTGTTTGAAGACAAAGTAAAGTAAATAAAAACATGCATAAAAGCCAAATAGAAATACAATAAAAGAAAAACAAAGTGCAGAACATGAAAAAAACAGTATAAGCCAACTGAAAGGGAGATGCTGCAACAAAAAAAACAAATTAGTTCAACGATAAAAGTGAGGGGATAGAATACTAAACCACTCCCGGACTGCTGGGAGTGCATTCATTCTTCATCATCGTCCTCATCTTTCTTCCTTTATAATACAGAACTCCAATTATTAGAATAAGAAAAGTAATAATAATAAATAAATAAATAAATCCTAACAAAAACTCCTAAAAAAATGATAAAGATAAAAAACACAAAAGATAAAATACTAAAGATAAGAAAATAAAATACTGAAAATAAAAGGAACAAATAAAATAAATGGTAACTAAGCAATAAAGAAAGCAATAATTCTATCTAAAACAGAAAAATAAAAATTACTCAGGATGCTCATGATTGGGTCCTCAGGTCATGTTGCATCAACAAGGGTGATTGTTGATGAATTTTGCACAATGTCACCACCCCAATAGTACTTCAATCTACGGCCATTTATCTTGAATGCAACACCATTTTTTCCTTTTACCAAAACCACTGTAAGGTAATACTTGCTCAACTGTGAATGGTCCTGACCATCTAGATTTTAATTTTCCCGGAAACAATCTCAACCTTGAATTGAATATAAGCACTTGCTATCCAATTTCAAAATTCTTTTCTTGGATGTGCTTATCATGCCATCTTTTAGTCTTTTCTTTGTACAATTTGGCATTTTCATATGAAAAATCGCAGCTCATCCAATTCCAAAAGCGCAGCATTCTTTTGTCCTTGGCAGCATTCATGTCCAAGTTAAGCTGCTGCAATGCCGAGTATGCTTTGTGCTCTAGTTCCACTGGAAGATGACAAGCTTTCCCAAAAATTCTATATGGAGACATGCAATTGATGTTTTAAAAGCTATTCTATAAGCCCACAATGCATCATCTAATCTCCTCGACCAATCTTTTCTGTTAGGATTAACCACCTTTTCAAGTATACCTTTGATGATCCGGTTGGACAACTCAACTTTCCCATTGGTTTGAGGATGATATGGTAGAGAAACTTTGTGACGAATGTTATATTTGGCTAGCATAGCACCTAGCCATTTGTTATCAAAATGAGAGCCTTCATCACTAATAATTGTTCTTGGGGTTCCAAAGCGTGTGAAAATATTTTTTCTAAGGAAGTTCATAACAACTTTGGAATCATTAGTGGGGAATGACGTAGCTTCTACCCACTTCAATGCGTAATCAACTGCCACTAAAATATAAGAATTACCATAAGAAGGAGGGAAGGGTCCCATGAAGTCAATACCCCATACATCAAATAGTTCAACCTCTAGGATACTGGTAAGAGGCATTTCTTTTCTTCATGATAAATTCCCAACCCTTTGGCAGCGATCACATTTTGCCACAAACTCATAGCAATCTTTGAATAATGAATGCCAAAAGAATCCAGATTGCAATACCTTTGATGCGATTCTGGAACCTCCAAAATGTCCTCCACAAGGTGAGTTGTGATATTGAAAAATAATATCCTCAATTTCATCATCATTTACACATCTTCAGATCATTTGATCTGCACATTGTTTAAATAGAAAGGGTTCCTCCCAAAAATAACTCTTTACATCATGGAGAAACCTCTTTCGTTCTTGATATGAGAAATCCAGTGGCATTTCACCACTGGTCAAATAATTAACAAAATCAGCATATCATGGCACTCCCATGTTAATTTCAACAAGAAAATGTTCATTAATAGGGATTTGAAATTCCCCTTGTTGCTCCAACCGAGACAAATGGTCGACTACTTGGTTCTCTACTCCTTTCTTGTCCTTTATTTCTACATCAAACTCTTGTAGGAGTAGAATCCATCTAATAAGCCTTGGCTTTGAATCTTTCTTTGAAATTAGATATTTGATGGCGGAATGGTCACTGTAAACTATCACCTTTGTGCCCACCAAATATGACCTGAATATATCAAAGGCAAATACAACAACAAACAACTCTTTCTCAGTAACGGTATAATTTACCTGTGCTCCCGTGAGTGTCTTGCTGGCGTGATAGATGGAATGGAAATTTTATTCCTTCGCTTCCCCAAAACTGCACCAACCGCGAAGTCACTTGCATCACACATCAGCTCCAATGGTAGACTCCGGTCCGGTGCTACGATAATGGGGGCTGAGATCAGCTTCAGCTCCTCAAATGCTGCTGCACATGCTGCATCAAAAGAAAATACATTATCTTTTTCTAATAAGGTACATAAGGGATTTGATACCTTTGAAAAGTCTTTGATAAATCTTCTATAAAAGCCCACATGCCCTAAAAAACTCCTAATGTGCTTTACTGTAGTAGGGATTGACAACTTTTCAATCACCTCTATCTTTGCTCAGTCAACTTCAAGGCCATTCTTTGAAATCCTATGACCCAATACAATACCTTCTCTTACCATGAAGTGACACTTTTCTTAATTGAGGACTAAGTTGGTGTCCTCACATCGTTTAAGCACCTTGGCCAAATTTTCTAAACATTCTTCAAAAGAGTCCCCAAATATGGAGAAGTCATCCATGAAAACCTCTAAATACTGCTCCACCATATTTGTAAAAATGACCATCATACATAGTTAGAACGTTGTTGGAGCATTACATAGTTCGGATGACATTCTTCTAAATGCGAAAGTACCAGAAGGACAAGTAAAAGTCATTTTGTCTTGGTCCTCTGGTGCTACTGCAATCTGATTGTAACCCAAATAACTATCCAAAAAACAATAATAGTCCCTTCCAGCTAACATATCCAACATTTGATCAATGAAAGGTACTGGGAAGTGGTCTTTTCTCGTGGCTTTGTTCAACTTCCTATAATCCATGCAAATTCTCCATCCCGTGATAGTTCTTGTGGGAATTAATTCGTTATCTTCATTCTTTACTACAGTAATTCCCCCTTTCTTGGGCACACACTATAGAGGACTTACCCAAGAGCTATCAGAGATAGGATAAATAATGTCAAAATCCAGCAATTTGATGATTTGCTCTTTAACCACTTCCTTCATAATTAGATTTAATCTTCTTTGCCCCTCAATTGAATTTTCAGAATTTTCTTCCAAAATAATTTTGTGCATGCATAAGGTTGGACTTATACCTTTATTATCAGCTATGGTCCAACCCATAGCTCTCTTATGTTGCCTCAGAACTCCAAGCAACTGCTCTTCTTGCTCCTCAATCAGTAATGCTAAAATGATCACGGGTAGTGTAGATTTTGCCCCTAGAAATTCATACTTCAAATGATGTGGCAATGGTTTCAATTCTAGCTCTGGCGGTTCCTCCATAGAAGGCTTTGTCACTTTAAATTATCGAGAAGACAAATCCAAAGATTCAAATTGAGCTCTAAATCTGAATCCTTGGGAATTTTCTTCGAGCCACGCTGAATACTCTTCATCATCATTACCATCATCATCATTCAAAATCTCATCCACCAAAATTCTCTCCAATGCATCATCACCATACTTCTTTTGCTCTTCATCCTTACTTACCAAAGAATCAACGGTAGACACTTGCCAGCAATCCTTGCCTTCGTCATGAAACTTCATGGCCTTAAACACGTTGAACGTGACCTTATCGTCTTGAACTCTCATTGTGAATTCACCCTTTTGTACATCGATCAGAGTTCTCCCTGTAGCAAGGAATGATCTCCCAAAACTAATAGGAACATCTCTATTGGCTCCATAATCAAGAACAATAAAGTCAGCAGGAAAAATAAACTTATTCACTCTTACTCGAAAATCCTCGATTTTACCATTTGGATGGGCAATAGACCTGTCTGCCAGCTACAGCGTGACAGTGGGTGGTCTTACCTCACAAATTCCTAACTGTTTGAAAATTGACATTGGAATGAGGTTGATGCTGACTCCAAAGTCACATAAAGTCATACCACAATATGAGTCTCCGATTGAACATGGGATGTTGAAGCTCCCTGGATCGTTCATTTTAGGAGGCAACTTATCCTGCAAAACGAAACTAAGCTCCTTGGTTAGTGAAATAATTTCAAACTCACCCAATCTCCTTTTCTTTGTAAGGATATCCTTCATGAATTTCGCGTCATTGGGCATTTGTTCAATTGCTTCCACTAAAGGGATGTTAATGTGCAACTGTTTTAAAATGTCCAAGAACTTCTTGAACTGCTCATCTTACTTCTTCTTGGCAAACCTTTTCGGAAAAGGCATCCTTTTTGGGCTCACTGGATTTCTCCACTGCTCCAAGTTTGATTTTTTGTTCATCCAGTACTTTTCTACTTCATAGCGTCACTGCCTTGCAATGCTCCTTTCCTTCCCTTCTTGGATTCTCAGTATCACTCGGAAGTGATTCATGTGGTTTATTCTTCAATTCTTGGGCCAACTACTCCATTTGGTTTTCTAAATTTCTTACCGTGGATGACAGGCCTTGAATGGTAGTGTCGGTCCTTGCCATAAAATCTTTCATCAAACTTTCTAAAGAACTTGAAGGTATTGTTGGTTGTTGAGGCATTTGCTGTTGTTGATGTTGCTGCTGCTGGGGGTAACTCTACTGAAACATAGGTTGTTGGTTCATCCCTTGGCTGTTCTACATCGCTTGGTCTTTCCAAGAAAAATTAGGATGCTGCTGCCATGTAGGATTATAAGAGTTTGACTGCAAACCATTGCCTCTGTTTTGGTTCCCAATGTAGCAAACCGATGCTGGAATGTGAACACAATCCTCAAAAGAATGTCCCTCACCATAGTAGACACAACATACGTCCTGCACATGACTTACATTTGACTGTATTGATTGTTCAGCAAACTGTCCACTATGCTGTGGCAAACTCATTGTTTTCAGCATATTGGACATTGATGAAACTTGGGCTGAAAGTGAAGTCAATGCATCCAACTCCAAAATTCCAGCCACATTTCTTTCGCTTGCCAGTCTACTTGTAGGCCATTGATAGTTGTTGTTGACAATTCTCACCATCAACTCATAAGTCTCATTGTAAGTCTTTGCCAATAATGCACCATTTGTTGTTGCATCTACCATCTTCCTCGTATGTGCATTCAATCCATTGTAGAATGTTTTCATTTGAATACAGTGTGGGATTCTGTGATGTGGATATCTTCTCAACAACTCCTTAAATCTTTCTCATGCCTCGTATAGTGATTCTTCTAACTGTTGAAAAGAAGTAATCTCGTTTCTCAACCTTGCATTCTTGGTTGGAGGAAAATACTTCATTAAAAACCGTTCAGTAAGCTGTTGCCATGTAGTTACACTACCAGAAGGCAATGGGTTCAACCATGCTCTAGCTTTATCTCTTAATGAATAAAGAAATAACTTTAGTCTCAGAGCATCATCTGTAACTCCTAGCAGCTTAAAACAATCACTTACTTCCATAAATAAATGTAGGTGTAGATGTGGATCTTCAGTTGGCAAACCACTAAATTGCCCCACTGTTTGCAACATCTGAAACATTACAAGTTTCAGTTCAAACTGTGATGCGGCAATCTATGGTCGCACAATGCTTGGGTTCAGTTAATTGAACATAGGGACAACATACTGTCGAATAGCATGGTCCATATCATCTGCCATTACTATGGGATTGTGGGCTGGTCCTGCTTGCAAAGCTTGTTGTTCATCCATCGCAGCCTTATCTGTAGCTTTCTTCTTCTTTCTTAACGTTTTGGCACTCCTCTCAATTTCAGGATCTAATGGAAGTAATTTAGATTGAGAGTCTGCTCGCTTTTTACACATACAAAATTCAGCCACACGTTAAGAAATAGATATAATAAACACAAACTCGAAATTATCAAATAATCAATTGCAAAATAATCCTCAAATAAAATTCAGCTTATGTAACAATTCTTATTCACTTATACACAAAATTAATAGAAGTTTAAGCACACGTATGAGCACACAAACTGAAAATGTAAAAGTAACCAAATGCAAACAATCAAAATCACAAACAATTGACTCCAAAGTCCCCGGCAATGGCGCCAAACATATGTTCCGTTGTGTGCGTGTGTCACAATATGTAATTATTAGAAAATATAGAATGCAACGCAATTTTAACGAGTGCAAGTAAACACCGGTCAACAAGTAATATATGTACCTAAGTACACGAAGATCGATCCCAGAGGGACTATGTATGCCAATTAAGATGTAAATGTGATTGTGCACTGGTTGTCCAAACCAAGCAAACAATGATGGAAGGTGAGATCTAATGCTACGACAAAGTAAATCTAAGCTAAATGTTAGATGTTAGCCTACTGGAAACAACCTCAAGAGTAATGAAGATAATAAAATGCAATGGAACTGCAAGTCTAAAGTATTAAGCGCAAACCATAAGTGAATCAGAAATTACTAGAAAATGACTCCAGTTTTCAAATCAACGCTACATCAATTACTCGATATACTAGTTCAGAGCACAAATACTATCGTCTCGTGGAGTACGACATATAGTGGTCTAAATCAACATTAGGCAGAGGACTGGTCTATCTCCCTACAAATTTAAGCGCAAGGTCTTGCTATCCAAACTAATGCCACTTAATTATCTTGTCAATTAGCTCCCTTTCTCTCGAATCATAGATACTAATTCGATGTGAGATTTGGACAATTGTAACCGCAAATAACATTGTCTTTTAAGTAATTAAGTGAGTAAATCAAGCAAGCCCATACAAGCATTAATCATAAAAATTGAATTCACTCTCACAATAAATTCATCAACAATTAACACAAACTTAAATCCTGTTTGCTCTTAATTATGCCACAGCAAAAATCAGATTACAAATATCACGGTAAAACACTGGAAATTCTGAAGTAATTGAGATGAAGAAATGAGTAAAATGATCCTAATGTCTTAGCAATGTATTTTTATAAATCAAATTTAATCAATCCCAAGTGCTTCCCGAATTCATATTACATTTAAAACATAAATTAATAAATTGCAGTAGATAAATTGAAGAAATGGGAAGAAAATTACTATGGTCTTGGTTATTCTTCTGCCCCAAATCGATTTAATCAAATTACCCGCTGGATTCCCACTTCTGATCGATGCCGCGGTAGATTCTGCTCAGCCCGCTAGTTCCTTCGCAGAATCTTCTTCTCCTCTCCGGTGTTTCCCTCTAAAGATTAGTATAAGTTAATTCCCGAAACTATTTTTCTCTCTAATTTTTCTCTTCGTCTCTTCTGTATATCTTCTCCCCTCTTTTCTATTCAAGAAAACCCCTTCTTTGATTCCCCATTGATTTTTTTCCCTTTCTTTTCTCCTTGATTTTAGGGATTTTCCTATTTTTCCTCAGCTATCCAGATTTTTCGGTTGCTGAAGCATCATTATAGAATATTCTGATGTTGAGTCATCATGTCCAGCTGGATTTTCTTCATAAAAAATATAATTTAAATTATGGAATTTATAAAAATATAATTTAAATTATGGAATTTATAAAAATAAATTCGAGCTTGTAAAATCCAAATTCCTTCAAATAAATTGGACGAAAGTTGCCAATTATTCCCGTTAACATCTTCATTAATCGGTCAAGCATCTCTTCTGTTAATTTTCAACTATTTCCAGCTAGCCAAATTCCTTTTTTACCCTTAGCAATTAAATCAAAAAATTCCTTCATCTTTGACGAGTAATCCAACACAAATTTCAGTCACAACAATTAAATTCAATTGCAATAAAATTTGGAATCTTTTCAATTAAATCGGGCTTTTTGACAATTAAACGACAAAATCAAAATTAGGAAAAGAATTATGCAAATAAATGAAATTCAACCCAAAAACCTCTAAACAATTCATGCAATTAAAGGCAAAATAAGGGCAAAACACATGTGAATAACTCTACTAATTTAGAGTTATCATATACACAATAGAAACGATACCTTCCCTATTACTTATGTTAGGCAAATACAAAACATACCCCAAAGATATGACCAGAATTTAATGTTCAACATGATATTTAAAACTAAGTCAAGAGACCCATAGCATCCTTACATAGTATAATACATCAAAGAAAAATGATGAATGATATGTCACCTCCAAGTTGATGAATAAACTTTCTTGATGTATTCTCCAAAACTGTTCTTCAAAAACTTAAAAAATGAGTGATAAGAATAAACCTTTTCTCCATGAAAGTAAGATTTGAGAGGATTGTTGCAGAGTGTTTTTCTTGAATTTTCTCTAAAAAATCTCTACTGCCCACCACCAAAATTTTTCTCTCACTCTCTTCTTGTTTCTAACGTGAATATTCACATATTTGCATTCATACAAACCCTACAATCTTGACCATTGATGCTTTTAATGAAAGTTCAATCTCCACCCTTGATCTTGACCCTTGATTCTTTAATGAAAGTGTAATCTTCACCCTTGATCTATATCATATATATATATATATATATATGTCAAAATGCTCACATCATGACTACACCAAAATTACCATCATTAATCATGCATGCTATTTCAGCCAAGTATTTCACTTCAACCATTCCATGTCATTAGTCAGAAAGCCAATATATCACAAATGCATTAAGTTCCAACAATTACAATGATATGCACAAATCATATCACATTTTTAGCATGCTTTTAGACACAAATTAGGGCATTATTGGAACCAAATTGATCTTAAATGATTGAAATTAACATCTTTTTGCATAATTTGTGATTTTGGAAGTTTTAAGAGTAAATATCGGGGCAAAAATACAATTTTTAGAAGTTCTGAGCTCGGGGTGGGCATCCCAGAAGCTAGAACGCCCGCCATGATCGAGTCAATGCTCAGGGCGGGAGTCCCAGAGCCAGAATGGCCGCCCTGACCAAGTCAAGGGCTCGGGACAGGCGTCCTGAGCATCAGAAATTTATCCCACATCAGTTTTCTATGTAAAAACCCTTCCTTTTCACCCCTATAAATACCCCAGGGGTTTGGAGGTTAGGGATATCCCTGAGCACTCAACACAAGCCATCTAGCAACAAAGAGTGTCTCGTTTCCACTATTTTCTAAGTGTTTATCTCATATTTTAGGAATTCGATTAGATAGTGTTTGTCTTCAGTATTTATAGAATACCCAGATTTCTTTAGGAGATCCTAAGAGAGCATTAGGTGAGCGAATTGTTAGTCAACAGGGCATTGCTTCAGCCCAGGATGTAAGGTAAAGCAATTGCTACTAGGCCAAGGAAGCATTCTCCAAAGGTTTTGCCTATCAGAATCAGGTCGAGCAACCCAAAGGATACAAGTTTGGCAATGCCGGCGGACCTAATAAAGTGATGAATACTTTATGGTGATTTTCTAGATCCTCTCTGTATATCTTTATGTTGTGTTCGTCTAAACATCTATTTGAATACTGAATTATGATTACTATGTTATACATGTTTTGCAAGTTGAGGTTATACTCATTTTTCCAGAAAGGTCACCTGCTAAATTAACATTATGTCTGATAATCTGTTTGCTCTTTTAAACTAAATGAACGATTATAGACAATTTCTAACCATGGTCCACATTATAACATGTTTAGTTTAACATGCCTTAAGTTAGTGTAGGATATATTAAGGTCTGCCATATTAGGTAAAATAACTTACAGATCACCATGTTTGTTAGAGTAGCCTAATGAGGCTGAGTTTGGGCTCTATGCTAGCATTAGGGTGAGTGGTATGATTTCCTGAGTGACACATGCTTTCATGGATACTTTAACCCAAAACGTGAGAAGGGTCATCATTAAGGTAGGGTGAATACATAAGGTAACTCAGATGTGGTACACAGACAGATACAGTTCATAATTGCATTTCAGAACAAGATATATCTAAAATGTTCGAAGATAGGTCAACCAAGTTGTAAAAATAGTAATATACATCAGAATACGTGTCTAGAGGATAACTCTTGCATGCTTGACAAGTGCTTGTTATGTGTTGTTGGGATCTCACATCAATCTCAAAGATATTGATAATCGATTGACTGATTTGTGAATAAGATGATTATTAGGATTAAGTGATAGTTACTACTAAGCCATTACCAGTTCCTTGGGAGTACGATATTAATAATTTAAAATCGTAGATACTTTCCAAGAACTAGCTACATGATAGGTACTCTGCCTTAGGTTCTGATTGATTAAGTGACAACCAATAAATGCTAAAGTGGCAGTTAGTAAGACTAAGTCCTTAATTATTCATAATCAATATGGGGTAATAAATCCTATCTTTTAGCATACCAATCAGAACGCATCATACAACACAAGCATTAACCAAAATGCTCAACAATTCCCATAGAAAATTCCAGTCCACCCGATCATAGGTCTTTTCAAGGCCCACTTTCCATACGAAGTTCCCTCTTCGGCCTTTCTTGTTGGATAAAGAATGAATGGTGTGCGTTCCGATTGGTATGCTAAAAGATATGATTTATTTACCTATGTTGATTATGAGTAATTAAGGACTTAGTCTTACTAACTGTCACTTTAGCATTTAATTATTATCACTTAATCAATCAGAACCTAAGACAGAGTACCTATCGTGTAGCTGGTCCTTGGAAAGTACCTACGATTTAAAATTATTAATATCGTAATCCTAGGAAACTGGTAACGGCTTAGTAGCAACCGTTCATCTAGTTTAAAAGAGCAAACAGATATTCAGTCATAATGTTAATTTAGCAGGTGACCT
Source organism: Asclepias syriaca (assembly GCA_027405835.1). Taxonomy (NCBI): domain Eukaryota; kingdom Viridiplantae; phylum Streptophyta; class Magnoliopsida; order Gentianales; family Apocynaceae; genus Asclepias; species Asclepias syriaca. The sequence goes on from CM049930.1 coordinate 13,099,519, forward strand.
ATCCGAAAAAATGAGAATAATGTCATAATGAAAACACATATAACATGCAATCATAGTTTGGTATTCAAATTAGTATTTAAACAAACACAACACAAAGTATACAGAGAGGATCTAGGGGACCACCACCATAAAGTATTCACCCTTTATCAGGTCCGCCAGCTGAGACACTACTTGTATACTCTGGGTTGCTCGACCTGACTCTGATCAGCAGAACCTTCGGAGAACGCTTCCTTAGACTAGTAGCGATTGTTTTACCTTACATCTTGGGCTTAAGCAATGCCTTGTTGACTAGCTATTCGCTCACCTAATGCTCTCTTAGGATCTCCTAGCGAAATCTCAGGTATTCTATGAATACAAATAATGAACACTATCTAATCGAATTCTTGAAATTTGAGATAGACACTCAGAAAACAGAGAAAACAAGACACTCGAAGTCACTAAATGAACTGTATTCAGTGTTAAGGGATCAAATGATCCACTCAAAACTGCTAATTGACTTGTATTGAGTGTTGAGGGATGATTTCAACTGAGGAAGGTCTGAGGTATTTATAGTAGGTGTAAGGAGTGAATTTCTCTCAAAAATTCAATGTGGGACTCAGCTCTGGTGCTCGGGACGCCCATCTCGGGCTGTTGACAATGTCAGGACGGGCATCCTGACTTGGGGACGGTCATCCCGACCATTTGACTTAGTCAGGACGGGCGGTCTGTCTCCGGGACGCCCGCCCCTAGTTTAGAACTTCCAAAATTCACACTTTTGCCCCGATATTTGCTGTTTTATTACAAATTTCTCTTGAAACTTCCCAAATCACAAATTATGCAAAACTATGTCAATTTCAATCAATTAAGATCGATTTGGTTCCAATTATGCCCTAATTTGTGTCTAAAAATATGCTAAAAAATGATATGATTTGTGCATATCATATAACCCCACACTTAGCTTTTTGCTTGTCCTCAAGCAAAACCCATATGAAATTAATAAATGCTAAATCATAGGTGCAATCACAACAAGGTTTTCAGCAATGTTTTTAGCAAAAATCTTTCACTGGGTCAAATAATTTAGAAAACAGATATGGACTGATCGAGTTGTTATGTAAAGGTCACAATTATTTAGTAATTGTGTCATGACTTTATAGGCTAAAACAGTTCAAAAACTTTACTGAGTTCTAGCTCAACTTCAGTCACATGGTTTTCTTGATGTGTAGTGTGTATTGGTCTAGACTAGATTGTCAACTCATAATAAACTTCTTAAGCAGTTACCAAATAATACTTCGACCAGGTATTCCGAATATAAATAGCATAATAAATGACCTTTCGGGTTTTGAGCTTTGGTGTCAACACTCTCTTGTAATGAATTTCAAATAAAAATACACTAGGTGTATGTTTCAATTGATTTTCAGGGTATTTTTGTGCTTGCTTTCACACATCAACTTTGACTACCCAAGTATCTAGCCCCACTCCAATGACTCCCAGATCTACACGATCTTAGGGCATCAGACATTAAATTCCCTTCAGAAGGGGTGCTCGAGTAGCAAAGGACACTTGCAAACTACCCCTTTTTACTTTTAAGCTATGACACTTTTAGCTCAGAATTCCATCTAGTCATTCAAGTTGCTAACACATTTTCAACCGGTCTAATATTATTTAATTCTAGCTTGAAAAGATATTGGGTTGATTTTTCTAATCCAAACTAAGTTGTGCTCAAAAACCAGGAATTCCCTGCTTCTAAGTGATGAATTCAGTAAAGCAATCAAAATGTTTCCTAATGGTCATAACCTTCTACTGAACATATATCACAGACATAAGCCGTTTTCAATCAATCGATACTGATTTTGAAGTCTGAAATAGTGAAAAATTTGAAATGTTTTTGGAAGGGTGCAATTTCAGTGAAAATATTAAGAAAAAACATGCAAATATTTAAAAGATGAGTGCATTGTGCACTAATACCCCACACTTAAAATTTACACTGTCCTCAGTGTACATGCATATCCTATCACTCCACACTTATTTGAAAAATAATAGAAAAATAAAAATAGAAAAACGAAATGAAGAAAATAAAACCATTATATCATATAAATTCAAGTTTGAATACACATAATTATATGCTATACAGCCCAGACATAAGCACATATCACTATAAAAGTAAAAGAAAAAATAAAAAGACTAAGAACCTGGATCGTCATCTAGAGCGAAGAAGTAGACCTCGTGGTCGTCAGTAGCACGACTACTGTATTACTGATAAAGCTCCTCGATCCGACTACTGTTCTTGCTGACCTTGTCGTCTATCACCACCAGATACCTACGGATATCTGCCATATCCTGGCTATGCCTAGCTCGCAAATCTGCCAGCCCTTGTGTCATATGCCGCTCGAAGGCGGTGTGTGGTACAAATATCGGGGCCGGTGGTGCCTACTGCATGAATGGCTCTAACGCCAATGACTCACATGGCTGCTCGGTATGAATGGAGTATCTCCCCTCTGCATCTCGTACTACCATCCCCATGTTTCGTAGAATAGTCAAATTGGTGGGGATGGTGGACGGAGCTATCTGGGTCAACTCCGAACCCTCGATATCTAAGCTCCAGGTAGTGGGCTATCCGAGTGATGAATGGCCCGAGCCCTAGACACTGCTTCCGAGTGTCTGTCACAAAGCCCCTCATGGCGAGGGTGATGAACCTACCCATATCCACAGTGATGCCTCTGTGCATATGGGCCAGAAGGAATGTCTCCGTTTGAGTGACATTCCCCGGAGCGGTCCGACAACCTGCCAGTGTGTGAGCTGCGATGGTATGTAAATAGCGGAGAGCTGGAAAGATACCTATAGCCTTTGTGAGGTCGTGCTGATAGGGGGCTCCAGTCGTGCAGATCTGGGCCCAAGTTGTGGAGACGTCATCCGAAGTGAAGTCTCGTACGACAATCAAGTAGGTGGAGGTCTCCAGCTCCTCCTGCTGCCAGACACCGAGTACAATGCCGAACTCGGCTATGCTCGTCGACTGGTCTAGTTCACCCAGTCGGAATGTAACCTGCTCACGCTGGAATGTAAAAGAGGCGTAGAACTCACATATCAACTCTAAGTAAGTAGGCTCGGTGACGATGAAGACTCGACTATAAGGAAGGACATCGAGCATAAGCCGAATCTCCTGCTCCACTCCAAGCGTCCTGACTACAGTCCAGTCAAGTGTCCTGCCTGCCAGAATGCTGCGTCCGATCAACCCCTAGCTCCTCTCTTGGTAAGCCGAGACGACAGGGAAGAGTGTAAAAGGGTGTGTCACAACTGTGACAGTCATAGATGGAGTGACACGTGCACATTTGGAAGCCATTTGAGAAGTTTGAACTTTTTCGAAAAATTCAAGTTTGGCGGGAAAATTCAAGAATTGGCGGGAAAAAAATTTTAAATTCTAATTCAGATGGGAAGATTTGCTTTAGGTGGAGATTTGACTTTTGGTGGGAAAAATTCGAATTTTGGAGGGAAATTTAAATTTTAAAAAGAAATTCAAAAAATCAAAAATTCAAATTTTTGGAGGGAAAATTGTAGAGAGAGCATTTTTAGAGAGGGAAGATAATTTTTTGATGTAAAAATTATGAGGGGGAGTGCTTTATTTATAGAAGTTTTTCTCCCCTCGGGACGCCCGCCTCGGTTGCCTCAGGGTTCTTGTCACGCCCGTTTTCAATTTTCATCATTTTTCCGAGCTTTTTTTTGTTTTGCAATATCCTGAAAATTCTTTTACACAAAAATTATCTTCTCAAATCAAACAAATTATCACAGTAGCTCAATTTAGCTCATAATTTATTTTTGAAAGATTCTCGAAAAATTCTCATTTCTCTTCTTTTTTTTCGTTCAAAAATTTCCTTTGCCATAATCATTCTTCACCTTGCATACAACAAGTATTCTTGTACTTGAAAAATAAATTTGAAAAATAAATCAAGAATGAAAATCTGTCATATAAATTTTTCATAAATAATAGAAATCATTTGAATAGAATTTTGAAAGAAAATTAATAAAAACCCAATTATTGATTTTGAAATAAAAATTAGGATAATGGGTAAATTATTAATTCACATCATAATTCTAAGCAGATAATTTATTTGCTAATAAAAAAACTTCCCTTTTTATTTGCCCTTATTCCTCATTTCCCTCATTTTGGCTCTTATTGCTTTCATCTCCTCTCGTTGCCTCCTTTGCTCGTCTTGTATTTCTCTTAATTCCCGTAATATGAGTGCATTTTGGTCGTCTTGGAGATTCACCAGAGGTCTAAGATGATCTATACTTGTGGTGACATTCAGTATAACCTGATTTGAGTGACAGAATCTGCCTGCTATCGTCCGATCCATAGAATAGATCCTGTTAGTCAGATTGTCTATCTGCATAGGTAAAACTGATTGAAAACCATTAGTGCTTCCACTGGATAAAGGCATGTTATCGTTAGGAGCTGGTGTAAATTCTGGAGATGTGGGTGAATTCGGGTTACGGTCAAAATTTGGTAAGTTCTCAGGAGCTCTTTGGATAGAGTGTGAACTGGAAATTTTAGTTGTTCGTTCCTTGGCGGAAAAGTATCTTCAGAGGGATCTTCTTCTTCTGTAGAACTGGGCACACATGCGTCTAAGAATCTGTTTACTACAGCACTAGTATCTTAGCTCGAGTTTATTTCTATTGCTTGTGGAGGGTTAATTCTCAAATGTGCCTCATTTACGGGATTTGATGGCCCTTCCCATTTCTTTTTCTTCTGAACAAGAGTTTCAGGGTTTTCTATCTGTTCTAGTACTTTGTTAGTAGCTGCTCTTGTTCTTTTCATCTATAAGTGCAAAGTCTGGGTTAGATGAATTTCAAAAGATTATATTTTCAGAAAAGAAAAATCCAAACAAACAAGAAAATCAGAAAAACTTTATTTCATTTTTTGCTGGAAAATAATATTTTTCAGAAAATAAAAATTTTAAAAGAAAAATTGTAAACAAGAAAAGAGTTTATTTTGTTTTTAACTTTTTATAATTCTTTTTTTTCAGTTTGATTTCCTTAGTATGGTTTTAGAATGATTTTCTAAAATTTGATTAATCTAAATTTCTTAATCTTAGATAATTTCTAAAATTAATTCTTTAAGATAATCCTATAGTTCAGGAAATTGATTGACTAATTTCAAATAAGCGTGATTGTTTATTAAGTTATAGATTACTGTCGTTACCTATCATAACCTTCTAGAATTTTGATCAGGAATCCTAAAATTTTATGAATGTTCCCCAACAACGGCGCCAAAAATCTGGTGTGCGTTTCGATTGGTATACTAAAAGATATAATTTATTTACCTATGTTGATTATGAGTAATTAAGGATTTAGTCTTACTAACTGTCACTTTAGCATTTAATTGTTGTCACTTAATCAATCAGAACCTAAGACAGAGTACCTGTCATGTAGCTAGTCCTTGGAAAGTACCTACAATTTTAATTTATTAATATCGTAATCCTAGGGAACTGGTAAAGGCTTAGTAGCAACTATCTCTTAATCCTAACATTCATCTTATTTATGTAATTAATCAATCGTTCATCAATAATTTTCATGAGTTGGTGATCCCAATCACATATAACACAAAATCATTGAGCATGCAAGAAGTATCATATAGACATATGTTCTTATGTATGTTTTATTGTTCATACATGTTGATTGACATATCTTCGAATATCTTAGATATATCTTGGTCTGTAATGCAATTATGTACTGTAACTTGTCTGTGTACTACATCTGAGTTACCTAATGTATTCACCCTACCTTAATGATGACCCTACTCACGGTTCGAGTTAAAGGTATCCATGAAAACCTGTGTCACTCAAGAATTCATGCCACTCACCCTAACGCCGGTATAGCGACCAAACTCAGTCTCATTAGGTTACTTTAACAAACATGGTAATTTGTAGGTTATTTTACCTAATATGACAGACCGTAATACAATTTATCATAACTTAAGGCATGTTAAACTAAACAGGTTATGATTAGACTACGGTTAGGAATTGTCTATAACCGTTCATTTAGTTTAAAAGAGCAAACAGATATTCAGTTATAATGTTAATTTAGCAGGTGACCTTTTGATACGCGAAAATCGTATCACTTTTTTAGCATGTTTTTATGTATGAATTTGGGTGAAATCGAGGGTAATTTGATCTTGATTGTTCATTATTCACTTAATTTCACGGTTTTTATGATTTTGGAAGTGTCAGGTGAAAAGTAGACGAAAACAGCAAATTTTGGGGCAAAAACGCAATTTTTGGAAATGTTGACTCGATCAAAGGTTCAGGACAGGCGTCCCGAACCCGGGACGGGCGTCCCGACCATGTCAAGGCACCGGGACGGGCGTCCCGAGCCGCCAGAAGCTGTCCCACATCGAATGTTTCAGAGATTTTCACTCCAGGAAGCTGCTATAAATACCCCAGGCCTCCAGCAGTTGAATTCATTCCTCTCCACTCGATCTAAGTCATTAAGTGGTGTCCAGTGTACAATTCTCTAGTACACAACTCACTCAGAGACTCGGATCTTAGTTTTCTTTCTTGTTAGTGTTTTGTTTTAGTTTCTGAGAAATAGTCTCAGATCTTAGGTTTCTATAGATAGGTTCGTTTCTGGTATTCATAGAATACCCGGGATTTCATTAGGAGATCCTAAGAGGGCTCTAGGCGTTCGAAGAGTCAGTCCACAGGGTTGGGCTTAAGCTGGGTATTAAGGTAAAGCCCAGTTACTAGGCTGAGGAAGCGTCCTCCGACGGTTCTGGCGAGCAGAGTCGGGTCAAGCAATACGGCATATACAGCAGTACGCTATATCGGCGAGACTTCGTGAAGGGTGAATTCTTTATGGCATTGGTCCCCCTGTCCCTCTCTTATATGTTGTTATTGTGTTTGTCCAAATAACTGTTTGAATACCGGATTATGTTTTTATGATTATTTATTATTTATGTTGAAGTATTATGTTTTTCTAGAAATGGCCACCTGCTTAAATATCCATTATGTCTGCATGTCTATTGCCGTTCTTTTAAACTGAAATTAGGGTTATAGACAATTCCTAACCACGGTCTACCCTTCACGACATCTTTACCGGTGCTTTCTATTCAAACTGCCTTACCAACCGCATTGCCCATACTCATCAGCGCTTCCTCATAAAATATCTCCATTGGAATATGTGGAAATCTGATTCAAACTAGAGTAGTGGCCACTGCATCATCCGTGGGAACGAAATTAGGTCACCATTTCGTTATCATCAAGTAATGTTCAAGTAATGTTCGAGAACTATTCATGGTCCCCCTTCTAGAGGGTTGAGATAGTCTGCTCTTGAGTAGAACTGGGCTACGAAATGTCCTTTATCAAGGTCAATTATTTCACAATCTTCTTCCAGTTTCCACGCCCGTTTAATCCTAGGTTCCAAAACTTTGAGATTAAAGTTCTTCTCCAAAAGTCTAATTATTAGTGCTCGTCGCTAGGGTTTCCATTGGGCCTTATACCGATCCCAGTTTAGGTCCACAAATGCACAGTTTGCCAGTTCTCCATTGTTGTCCTGAATTTGGAACACATCTATCAATGCTAATTAATCTAGACAGTCATCTTCATCCTCCCCTATATACAAAGATTTACACTGCATTCTCCCTTTTACTATGTCGCAAAGGAAGCCCCTGATCAGACATGTTCAACGTCTATCTCCCTGCTCTGTGTTAGATCCTAGAGAGAGTTTTTTTACCTTGAAGAGTAAGATGAATCCATCTAATTTTGAGTGTGTTTTTCTTTTTCTTGTCAACATCATTTGTTATTTTAAAATTTTTTAATGTACTTTTACTTTATGTAAAACTTTCTTTAACTCAAATAAAAAATTTTAAATTTAGTATATATACTCTACCTATTTTTATATTATATTACGGTAAATAACTTTAATTATTGTATAATATTTTATTTTAATAAAATTTCATTTATAAGAAAAAAACACTAAATTGTAGTTAACAAATTGAAATGAAAGGAATTAAACAAAAACAAGAAAATCCTTCTACTTCCTCGCACCACCTTAATATAAAACTGACTTAAAAATAAAAACTGATCATCCACTTCTTTAGACAATTAAAAATAAGTAAAGAACAAATAAAACCAACAGAAATTATTGAAATCTGTAAAAGAACAAACCAGACAATTAGCCTTTTTTCAGAAAACTACCCCGACAGACCTCTAATGTAACAAGGAAGAGATATTTAACATTAATACAATTATAATTTCCTTTCTCCCCACATATTAAATGAAGAAAGTATAGGGAGAAATAATAACAATAATAATAAACCATAAAGGAATACTGGAACGTGAATTCGAAATACTCTGCAAAAAAAACCTACACGACATACAAATCATGGCTGATCAAGTTTTGTACAGAATTCATGTCAAAAAATTGAAACCCTCAGTGCATTTTGGGCTGAAAATACAGGACCTATAAGAAAAGTAGAACCTTTTGACCCTAGTAGAAGAAGAAAAAACAAAAAAAAGAACACACGCACCATTAACAGCTGCTAGCTCTGCTAAATATCTCACAAAGAAATTGAAACCCACAAACTACCGAGGAAGATGGGGAAATATGTATAGTTCTGTAAAAGAGAATCTGCTGCAAGAACTATCATTATAAATAATATAGTCAGAAGAACATGGCTACTGCTTTTTGTTGATGTCATAAAGTACACACAAATCAGCTGCTGTCTTCATCTGAAATCATTTGAAATGTGAAAATGTGAGAATGCAGGTTAAAAACATGAACAAATCACACTACTGACTTGTCTAGAGTATTGAAAATAAATATTAGTTGTAATAGTGTAAAAGATTATGTTATAGACCATTGTCTATAGTATTAAAAATGGAAAATTAGCTGATTTGGTTCTTCTTCAGGGATATTTTTGTCAATAAGGTGCTTTTTTTTTTTCTTTTTTGCCAATAAGGTCCCTATGACATTAAGTTCAAAGCCTGAGTCTTATCCTTTGACTTGTGCACATTGAAGGATCCTTCTTCACAAAATTTTCTTTAAAAAGAGACACTAATGAAAGGGAAGCCTAATTTTAAAAATATGTCTAATGAGGGACCAAATTGGCAAATTTCCATATTAAAAATAAAGGTCAGAGATCATCTTATGCTTAATATGCAAAAGGAAAAGAGAGCCTATTCCCATTAGCATACCTGAATAATATTGACTAGTTGCTTGATAGTGCACCCGACTAGAACTAAAGCAAGCAAGATATTAATCCCAGGTTGCTTCGCAGCACTGGCTAAAACCTATAATTAGAAGGGGTGGAAAAACCTCAACAGGTGAGAGTTAAAAACAATTAAGAAAACTGAAATAATCAATTGAGGCTTACCCTTACTAGACTTTCATTCTGATTTTCAGCAAGAAGAAACAGCATGATGTAAAGAACCTGAACAATAAAGTTTCACATTGGTTCAGAAGTATATTTTACCCAAAAGTAAATTTTCAAGGACAGTAATATCAAATTTTAGAAATGCTATTTACCTCACATGAAACACAACAATAACCCATGAAATAACGATTTCCATAGTAAGCCCTGAATAGCCAATTACTGCTGTCCTTAACATCTTTGTGGCTAGTCTTTCCTACCAAAAAGGTACTGTAGCAAAAAGTTGAAAACTCATCATAAGTATTAATAGTATAAAAGGACCAACAGCCAGATATTCACTTTAGTAGCAACTTAAGCATTCCATATTTACAATAAAGAGAAATGTTTTGGTCAGATGAATACCTGTACATTTGCAACCAATGGCTAGCAATATCTAGAGCAATCAATGATAGGAAAATCAACCCCGGCCTGGACAACATAAGAACAATGCTCAGAAATGTAAGCCATTAACTAAGAAATCATTAACACAAATAATAAAGATAAAAAGAAAGGCCAAATACCTATAAACTTGGGAAAGAATGGCCAGAAGACAAACAGTACTAATCCTGGAAGACATAATACGCCAAGTAACCTTTGAGACATTACGTTAAATAAGTAAAAAGAAAATACAATCAGATGTTAAAGTTCCATGTAAAACTACCTATCTGTCACCATGTCCAGTACAGCTCCAAAGGTTGAAACTGGACCATGAAGGTAAATAATTATAAATAAAATGCATAAAATTAGATATTTCCTAGCATAAACTGTTAATAGTTAGTCCTGCCAGCAAACCCATAAGTAGCATACAGGTATCAGTGTTGTCAGACACCAACATAACCCACACAATATCTCATAAGTTTAGAAGATAAGAAAGGAAAATATGAAATCAGAAACCCGTTTAGATCTGAGCATTTTTATCAGATAAAAAGCCATGATATGATGGTGTATTTATCACCACCAGACCAAGGAAAGCATCACATACCTTGATTGAATTTGCGGGCAAACCAACCATCCAAAGCGTCACAAACAAAGCTGAAACAACAGAAAACTGATAATAACTTTTGCTCATTACTAAAAGGAATTACTACAAGACTGAAACGGATGGACTAACTTAAAAAGTTGTTTCTTACCTAATAAGATAAAGAACAGAAAAAAGCTTCTTGTTCTGAAAGCATATAGCAAAGCCAACCACATTCATCAGAATTCTAATATAACCTGCAATACATTTACAATTTTGTTCTATAAGATACTCACCAGGACAGCCACAGATGAACTTAAACATATCTCGAATGTACTAATGAAATAACTCCCTTGACCATTAGTCAGACAAGAACAATGAAAATCTCAGCTACAATTTTGTTCTATAAGATACTCACCAGGACAGCCACAGATGAACTTAAATATCACAAATGTACTAAGGAAATAATTCCCTTTACAATTACTCAGACGAGAACAAATAAAAAATCTTAGCTACTTTTTGTGAAAATAACAAGTGTAGACAAGAAACCACAGACAAGTACTGTAACATGTTTTTGTATACTTATGCCCACTTACAACTTCAATTAATCAACAACGATTTCAAAATATAAAGAACAAAATATGATGATGCAGCCAGTATCTTTTCAGAAGAAGAAAATTGGGGAAGGGAAAATGGCATGTTGCAGTAGGAACCAAGTAGGATAATTGCAGCAGTTTCTTCAACTTATGACAAACTAAAGTTTTCACACCCAAAAAGAGGCAAAAGAATAAGAAAGGATAAGTATAAAATGCTTACCAATGATGTTGGGAATGTAGAGGTACACAGCCAGCATACTCGACCTTGAAGTTTTAGCCATCTCAGAAACCTTCTGCAGTAACCAAAAATATTTAAATTTAATTTCAGGATGTGAAAAACAAAAAGAAGAACATGACCTAAGCAGGTAGCTTATATCTATGTATAGAAGAAGATAAGGGCTTTTGTATTCTTTGGATATTTGGTGTCTGTTGTGAGGTGTACTGGTATTTGCATGTCAGGTGTTATTTATGGGCTTTAAGGCTACATAGTAAGGCATCTCTTGAACATATGTGATTTTACATTCTTAGCCTCGATTGTCCTTCTCACCTTTTTCATCTAAAGGTGCTAGCAATTAACCTCTTGGGAGTAAAGTGAATATCTCTCTTATTTATGTGCATGTGCATCAATTTGTATCTGCTCCTGCTGAATTGAGTTCACTTCAACCGAGGCTAGACTTATAATTTGACTCTTATTTACATTTTCCTCTCTCCACTGCATATCTAGACATTTGGCAAAAGTTCATCACTTGTTCTACCCATTCCTTGATGAAAGGCCTTTTACTTCCAATAAAACTAAGATTTCCTCACTGTAGATCTGCTATAAATTTTTTCTTTTGTTTTTCTTTGTTTAGTCAGAAATTCTCTCATAACATTGTTGTTAATTGGGTCTCATTTCATCTTTGAGAATATGAAACATCAAAAATATTTACCCTCAAAATTCCAGCTCTGCACTAATGAGAAACTCTAAATCTGAACTGAATCAGCTACCAATTGTAGATTTTTGAATGTTTATTTTCTATATTGCTCCTATTTCTCACGTAGATGCTGTTTGAAGAATTCGATACATAAACCTACTTTGGCCGAGTCTTTTTTTTTTTTTTTTTTTTTTTTTTTGCAATCTCACGTCTGTGTTATGCAATTTTCTCCATCTGATTAAGGTCAGCTTTTGTACAACTAGGCCAGAGAACAAAGATGCCTGAAGCACCAACTTAATGTGAATTTTAGAGGAAAAGAACTCTTAAGCAGCAGGAATTTTTTTCACATGCTGTTTATGAAATGTATATCTAGTCATATTTTGGATAATTTAGAGTAATGCATCTGCATAATAATAGATGAAGAAAAAAAAAATCTCTACTATGATAATTGAAAGAATTGAGGCTGTGTTCACAGGTTTCAAATTCTGGCTAGAACTCTGGGTAGTAGGTTCCTTACACTAACCTGTTTAAATTTTGTTATTCAGGTTTAGCCTCATATTCCTTCCCAAGGTATTTTATTCTTTGTGAACAGTTAGGTTTACATGCCTAGTATTGCATCTTCTGTTTTCAGTGAGTTTCTGCTACCATTTCCATTTTTTTCATATAAACCTGTTGTTTATCAGTGATATTGCAGTCTTCTGTATCTCCAATCCTATGTTCTTAAGGATTGTTATTCCAATTAGATCCTTGGCTTCTCTTGGACTCTTCTTGTTGAAAGAGTCATGATCATGTCGGATGTATCCTGTTATTGGTAATTGATGGCTGGAAACAATTCATATCCATTCCCATTTCTTGATAGTTGAATTTTACTTTTCAGGTCTTTTTCTTCAGCCCATAAATGTCAACAAACTTCTATTAGGAGTCACATGTTAACATCAGAGTCCATACCCTTGTCATTGTATTCACTAATTCTATACAAGATTTCTTTTCCAAAATCCTCACTTCTATTCCTACAAGTTGGGCCATTAATTCAGTATGTAAACAGCTTTTGAGTTCTGCTTTTTCTTATTTTGGATTTAGTTTGATTAGTTTCAAACCAGGGATGTGTAAAATAATAGATACTAATAATAAGGCACTAGACACAAGAATGGTATTTCTGTGTAAAGTTTAGAATTCCTTCACAATTGATCTCTCCCTCTCCACCATATCTGTAGTGATTCCCCTGCCAACCTCCATGTTAGCACACCATATAAATTATGCTATTATGAAATGCAATATATGCACACTAATGTATTTCTCAAGCAGGGAGAAAACAAGAGTTTTCCTCCAGTGGACATTAGCCCAGTAGTTCTTCATTTCTTTATATCTATTTTATGAAATTTCTTATAATGGTGATTGAGTTGTCCTATAAGATTCTTATATATCCATCTAAAGGTTAGACAGTCCTTTGTACGTTGTGTTTCTTGATGGTGATTAGTTTATAAAATTTAAGGAAACAAACTACTTAAACATTGAACAATTCTCATGTTAGCAATTCTGCTATTTCTGTCATAAAGTAAGTTGTCTAGAATTGTTACTTTTCTAGATTGATAACTTATTTATATATAATAATTTATTATAACTTTCCTCTGGCTTTAAGAGTTCTTTGATATTGTAAGTTGACTTGATGGAATTTCAAATAAAAAGTAGTATATCACTAGTTCAGTGGTTTTTGTATATCCAGGCAGCCTTTTACCATAAAATAGTATTTGGAAACTGATCTACAGAATAATTCTAGATATCTAATGTTTTGAAGTTACCTGGGAAGTACACCAGATTCAACCAATAAGATTTTGTCCTATCTATTAAAGACATTGTCATCAAATGCTTCACTTATCTTTAGACCTAAAACAACTCAATAACTGTTTGTTTCTTTCACTTGGGGTATATTTGGATAGCAATTCAAAAAAATTTTAAAGGAAAAAAAAATCCTTTCTTCTTTGAAATATTTTAAAACATTAAAACAAAAAAAACTCACATTTTTTTCTATACAATATTCAATCCAAATACACCATTAATGATCTACGCATCACATAGGAAACCCATTTTCTTGAAAATACAGATACAGCTCAAATTATAGAACAAAGAACAAAAAAGGTACTTCATACAGAAAATTTGGGGGTAAATGAGGAAAACAAGAAGCATTATAACTTTTTGCATACACAAAATGGGATTCTGGGAATACGAACCTGCTAAGCGCCGAAAGAAACTGAAATCCTTAACGGGTAGGAGATTCAAATGGAGTAGCGAAATGAGATATTTGCTCTGTTAGAACAGATCCGTCGTTACATACACCGTCGATAGCTGTTTCTTTAATAGCGTGGCCTGAAGGCTGCCTTCTGGAGCATTTAGATGAGCATTTAGATGACGAATTAATTCTTTTTATTTTGATTTTAAAAAAAAGGTAAAATAAACAAATTGCTTTCTTTTTCTTTGCCTTCAAAAATATTTCAAAAAAGAATAGAGTATTTGCTTTTTCGAGAATTAAAAGTGGAAACATGTGCATATATATAAATTCTTAGACAGCTGCAAATATTGAAAATAAAAGGCAAGAATGGTTACAGGTTTATATATATATATATATATATATATATACCAATACTGTCTTATCATAAAATAAAGAATTCGCAGTTCAAATTTGGTCAACTCTTTCAATTTCACCATAACCTGTATCTGCTATTTTCTAATTTTAAAATTGCAAACAGCCCCATCTCTATATCAAAATTTAACTAGTAACCTATAAGCAAGAATCAATAGAGCATACTAATCAATTATCAACAATTCAACATTATAGTTTGGAAATTTTCAGTAAAGAAAGGGAAAAAAAATGCTATTATTTTTCTCATTTTGGGATATATTTTTCCTTGGCAGATTTTAAGAAGAATTCATGACAACGGAGATGAGAAGATAGTATAGGATAGAAAGCAATAAGAAAAAAATTTACCAGAGATTTATCGAAACAAAATAATACTAATACTAATAAAACTTACCTGAAAGAAAATATCCTTTCTTCTAGGGTTTTTATAAATTAGGTTATATGAAGCCTCTGTTCTCTCACTCGATCTCTTCACAATTGATTCTCTGTAAACTCTGGCGAAAAGGAAAAATAAATAAAGAAAGAAGAAAGAGAGTGATTGATTCCGCCAAAATCCACAGTCCAAACGATGTTTTCTCAACTCTATTTGTTGTCTTTTGTCTTCTTTTAAGCTTTATTGCTGTGAAGGATTCGCGAGCATCATTTATAAATTTTAAATCTATGAGTAGTGGGTTCTTTATGGTGATTTCTTATTTTTTCGAGAAAAACTTCTGATTTGGCCCATTTTTTTAAATTATATTACAAAATATCTTTAATTTATTTGATATTGACACATGTAGATATTAAAATTTTATTTTTATATATAATTGAGATTTTGATAGATAATAAATTATTCACTATCTTGAATTATTGACACATTAATTATCACAACATTCGACGTATTAACTTTTACTCTTATTTGAATTCATAGATCCTCTAAGTGGAATATTCGAAAAATAGAAATCAATCCAAGAAGTCAAATGAATTTTGAAATATCCCACACTAAGATGTTTAGAATATCTTCAAGATGTTCATAATATCGTTTTGAGTCTTATTCTCAAGTTCGAGAAATCTTATGGTGAAATATTATGAGTTCAGTTTTCATAAAATTATGAGATTTCGCTAGGAAATTCTCGATAACATTAGGTTCTTGTTATTTTAGTTCATAAGATAGTGTTTGAGCCCTAACTGAAAGGTGAAGTACTGCCACTAGCTCGAGGAGACGTGCCCCGAAGATTTTGACGTCTAGATTAGGGTTGATTTCGGGGAGTCGAGGAGATCATAAGAAGGAGAATATTGTAAAGTAGTGACAACCTTATAACAAATATTCTCAAAATTCTTTCTTTTATGTTCCCTGTAATTTACTTGAATATTTATATGAATTCTAAAATTCAAGATATTTTATTTTATATATTTGCAATTTGAATTATAAATATTTGTTTTCTCAAGAAGATTATAGAGCTTAAACTATCATTATGATTTGATTATCTGTTTTGTCCTTTTAAATTAAACTTAGAATTAGAGCATGTCATAATAGTTTAATTTAACTTTTTTTTTAACTTAAAAATCCTGATTGAAAGGTAATTGTAATAATTACCCGATTAAAATAATTAATATGACAGACATTATGTATGTTAAGACCCCTAATAATACTGAGCTAGGTCTTTATGTCAGTCTTAGAGGGAATTAATAACATGATGTTTATTAATAAACTCGAAAATGATTAGGATTACAACTGCTGACCAATACCGGGGTAATCATAACTCAGATATAATAGTAAATAAATAATAGATCATGAATGTCTTAGATCAAGATTATAGTCAAATCTTCAAACATAGGTCAATCAAATTGACTAAATTGAGGTTAAAAACTCTTTATGGATATTTAACTATTAAGTAATTTTGCCTAAAATTTATCTGTATGAGTATTGATTGTGATCAAACTTTTCCTAAAAATTAAGGAAGCCCTTGATTAATTTTATAGAGATAAATTATAAAACTGAATAATAGATGCTATATAAGTCGTTACCACGTTCTTGGGACAAACGATATTTACAAATATAAAATCGTTGATGTTATCATATGACTATGCATGTTAGGTACTCTATCTTAAATTCTGTTTAATTAAGTGACACTCTTACTTGCTATGTGCTTAATTGAAATCCTTAATTATACATAATCCACCTAGATTAAAACTCTATCTTTAGCACACTATAAATATAATGCATCACAAATTCTTACTAGAGCCTATGTGGTTAGATCACCCTTCCTTTCCTTGTATCATTAAAAAAAAACTTGGCTCCCTTTTTCAGTTACCAAGACTATCTCTTTTCCTTTCAGCTAGTCCTAATCCGGGAACGGGTGGAATTGGAGGGGTGATAAGAGACTATACATGTAATCGGATTAAGGATTTTATGCGGAAGCATTTTTTTCATTATTAATTTGGTGGCTAAGATTTTGACTTTGACACAAGGTCTACTTTTAATTGCAATTTTGAATATTCACTTCTTAGAGGTTGAAGTTGATTATGAGACAATATTGATACTTATTAGTAATAATAAAAATGCTCACTATTTTGGTATGATCATGTAGATCTTTGATAAGCTCCTTCTCTATATGTGAGTCAAGCACTATTATAGGAAACTAATGGGGTTGTTGATACACTATCCAAGCTTGAAGCAAAGAAGAGGAACTTTTTTGCTAGAATATTTTTTACTCCACCTTCTTTTGTTATGGGTAGTTTTTTTTTTTTTTAAAAATAGTACACCCATTCTATTTTAAAACTTAAAAGAAAAAAAAAAAATCTTATATTGGAATTTGGAAACTTTTTGAAAATTACCCAATTTTGGGTAATGACTCGTAAGAATTAAATATCTCAGCGAAACCCTCAGTTTTTTTTTTTTTTTTTTTTTTTGAGAACAGCGAAACCCTCACGTTGAAAATTGAATTTTTACCGGTTCGAATGAAAAGCACAAACAGACAGGAATATTGCCAGCGTCCCGCGAATTCCAGCTTATTCGAACCTTCTGCTTTTTTTCAATTGCGATGGCGGAGCCGGACTCTCCGCTGTCGCTGCCCGACGGGGAGGATAAAGAGGCTAATAAAATTGGCAAGCAGCTGAGCCTAGCAGCGGAAGATGACGCCGATGGCCGTCATGCTCCGATTACTTCTACCAGAAAGAGGAGAATTAGTAGGATTACTATGTCTAGTACAAATCCGAGAGACTGCTCGCTGCAAGAAAGGGAGAGTATTATTCAACAGGAGGAAAATGGTGAAAGTCTGAGGTCGCTACACCGGAGAAGACTGCGGTTGCTTTTGAAAAAGCTGTTGTTGCAACGTAATTGGTCCGAGGCGAGTGGGGTTTTGAGTGTTTTGCTGAAAGCGACTGTTAAAGATGCGTCTGAGTCGAGAAATCGGTCCAAATATTTGGTGCGAATCGGGTGCTTCCATATTCTGTATGATGTCGTCTATATATTCGTTGCATTTTTTCTGTGTTTATTATTATTTTTCTTTGAAGTCCAATAGTTCTTATATTTTCTAATGTTCACTTCTTTTTGCTGGTTTTGATTGACACCGATACGAACTTAAAGCTTCACAGAATTCAAAAGATCTCTATTAACAATGGTATCTTTACCAAAACCAGAACTGCCATTGCCCTCCAAAAATTCAATGAACATGTTAGTCAGATTTCTTTCTTTACTTTTCCCCGCACTTTCTTTAATCCTAATATGGTCTTCAGGATTGATTTCAGCTTCCAAGAATCGATTATGATCAAATGTCTTAATTTTATCTGAAATAAAATTAAACTCCATTGGGAGATTATTTCCCATGTTTAGCACACAATATTTGTTCTTTCCTTCCAATTAACTTTAGATTTGATTTATTATTCTAGGTATTATTATCTCTTGTTGGTTTGTTCTCTCCTTAATGTGTACAAATCTTGTGATTATCACAGGCTACTCTGCAACTTATGCAGCATATAAAAGGTGATACTTTCAACCAAAGAAAAATCCAGAATATCTTTGACTTATGGATGAAAAAGTTAGGAGCAATGGAAAAGAAGCCATCGAGGTAAATATCGAAAAACACTAATGATTTGATGATAAACGTTAATGAGCTCAATCTGCATGATAGGGGAAGAAATTTCATATTACTCTTAGAGGTGAGAAGGGATGTTAATTCTGCTACAAATAGTTAAAAAGGCTAAAAAAAAAAAAATGAAGCAGAAAAAAGATGAATACCATTTTCTACCTTCTTTTCTCCTTCACCTTAAGGGTTAATGCTGTTTATCTACACTGTGCTTAACTTTAGAAAAAGCTTTGTATCTGGCTCTTCTTCTGGAAGCATTTTTTCTTGTTTCAGCCATCTTAACTGGTTTTGTGTCGATTTTAAACATTTGAGCTATTTTTTTGATAGTGAGAGGTAAAAAGAGTATTGGCAGACAATGATTAGTATTAAAAGTTTGCACACATTTAAGAACTATCTATCAACTAACCTTCAAGAAGAAAGACCAATGCAGATTATTTGTTTATTTTATTTTTATTTATTTGTATTTGTCATGCAGTGAAAAGTCAATCTGGAAGCTCTCTTTTCTTGTCTGAAAAATAAAGGAAATAAGAGAAGACGATGAATGAATTGTTAATTCATGTTAGAAGTAATAACTAAACTTAAGTTGGTAAAAGTATGATTTTTCTTAAACAATTTCATTAGAAAACTCTAGATTGTACTCAAGTTATTACAACTTAATTTGCTTGTTGACACCATCATTTGCATGTTGCTATAGCAAATTTTAAGCTTGTATTTTTTGTCAGGATAGATTTGCTGTTCAGTTGGAATTTTTACTATATTGTCTTAGACATGGCTATATAGAGGATGCTCACCAGGGTGCTTTATGGTAAGATTTCTATGCGATAATAATGTTGCCTTATTTTTTTTCTAGCAGCTTCAGAGAACCTTCTTGGATGTTGAAAGATACATTTTCTTTGAAAAGTGTCAGTGAGCAATCATTTCAAAGGGCATGGAGATGGGTGAAGGTGGCATGAATATAATTATTCTTTTAAAAGAGAATGAATATATTTCATCATGTACTGACTGCCTAAACGGAGTGGATAGCCTGACAATCTATGCAGAACAAAAACTGAATACAAAAGCTATTGGCAAGTGAAGGAACACATTGTGTTGTAATAATTTGTTCATGTCATTTGGAAACATTGAGAAGATTGCAGAATTTAATTAGTTTGTAAAGAAATTAGGTGGTCCATGTACTAGTTGGAAAGATGAGGTCTAGCTGGTTACCAATGATTTGATTGATTATTCTTGTGGCCTTGAAAAATGCATGTTTTGAATTTGTTATATCTAATTGTACACATCTTATGTGTTTGTAAGTATTTTAACGGTCATGTTTTATTGCTTATGGTGATATTTCCACCAGTCTCATGCAGGATCGTGGTTTTGAGAGCAATCCTCTTGCAAATTTTGTTGTTGGTTTGACATTTTATGAGATGTGGTATTCTGCTATTCCTGAAGATATGCAGCTAAAGGAGTTGAGTGAGTCTAGTTCACCCATGCAATCACTGATGTCTGGAGGTAGTTACATGTCCGCTGTAAAAACTGAAGGGCATGATGCTCTAGATCTGAATTTTTCTGTTGCATGTGATTCAAATTCCTCCATTGGAAATGAGAAAAATGGTTTGAAAGTTATCAATGGGAGTAGACAAATTTCTATGGAAGTTGACTATAAGGAGCAAAAAACTCCAGCCTCTGGTTTCCGCAAACAAGCTCTCTACATGAAGCCTGCAGAAAGTAGTGGACATGAAGGATTCTCATTTTCAAATCAGGGTGATGCTATACCTACTAAATCAATTTTCTATACTCGTGGTGCGTCTCCTATTCCTGAGTTTTACATTTTTTTAAGAAATGATGCAAATAATACCTTTTTAAGGCCAGTACATGTTTTTGTTGAGGGAATTGCAATTCATAGATGTGTTTCACAACCCTGTTTTCTGGACAATTTTTCCATATAAATAATGAGTGAGTTGAGAAAAATGATAGTACTGATTACTGGCTCTTTTGTGCTTTAATAGCATTAGTAGAGGCTCATAACTGAGGGACCTGTTATCTTCATATGTTGGTTAATAACTCTGCAGCCAATTTCAAAAAAAAAAAAAAAAAAAGAAAAAGAAAACTCTGCAGATGGCAAGTTTGATTTTATAACGAATTGTTTGGTTCAAGGAGAATAAAACATATTAAACTCGTTCTCTCCTAGGTTTGCCGCCATGGATATTGCCTCTGAAACTGCCTGATTCAACTGAAGATTTGGAAAATTTTATATATAGACATAGAAACTTGGTGAATGACAACTACAGGAATGCAGTGAAGTATTTTCGTGTTGCTCTGTACTCAGAGCCTCCAATGTTTGAGGCATTTCATCCTTTAATTCAGGTTCGCAGAATTTTCTGTGGGTTTCTCATCTTTTAAGTTGATCATCTATTTGTCGATTTTCTGTGTTGTGTGTACATATTTTCTAGTGGTTTATGCTTTCTTACTCAGGAATTTCCTCACATGAAGGATAATTTCATCCAGCAAAATTTCCAACACCTTTCAATCAATATCCCTGCTCTTGTTTTTCAAGTCATTGCTGCCATGTCCCCATTATAATTAAGCAGGAGATGTTTCATCTCTATTAATTAGTTTTCAAATAGACACTTTATTTGGTTATTCGTGTCCATAAATGAGCTTATAATCAGCTAGCAGACCTATGCAAGATTGTTATGAAAGATTATTTTTCAGTTTGTACATTTTATTATAGGACATTTACAGTCATATATTATATTTGCCATGAATTTGTTGCTGGATGTTTATGTAGTTGATTGTAAGCATTGATCTAAGATACGCCAGTACATTTGTGAGTAAATGCAATATGGATAAAGAGGCATAAATTGACCTTCTTTTCACTTCTAATTATTTTTAACATTTTGTTCTCTTAAATTCCATTAGGATAAGTTTTTGTTTGTGCATCAGAAAACAATTAAACTTTTACATTTGTGATATATATTTTATTGAACAGAACTTGTGACTCTTCTTAACTTGTGTTCTTGCTATATTCTAGATCCTATTGCTTGGAGATCAGGTAAATGAGGCCCTTAATGAGATTGAAATTTTTTCCCAAGATCCCGAAACAGCACTTCATTCAAGGTGATGATATTATTTTTTAGCACTTGTTTTTTCTTTTTTTTTCTTTTTTATCTGTTGCCTCAAATATTCAAGGTCAAGATTGAAGAACTTCTAAAACTATACGAGTGACAGAAGAGATATTCATTTAACAAAGGGAAAAAAGGGACAATAGAGATACTGTGTAGGGGAACAACTGCTGATAAATTGTGCATACAATGCAGTATTTATGGGTCTTATTACACGTGGATCAGCACTTTGTTTTTTCCCTTCCTCTCGTGTGTTGTGGGAATTGTGGGGTTCTCTATATGAGGAAGTAGGGTTTTATGTTGTTTTCACTGTTGAAGATCAGATGAAATTGTTATTGTGATATTGTCGATGATGGTTTAATGATTTCAGACTAATTTGTTGAATCTCTTACGTTGAAATAATACAAATTATTTTAAAAAGATTCAGGGATACCCTTTTGTTTTCCCTTTTCTTTCAAGATTAGATCCTTTCTAGTATATTTTTTTTTGATAAGTTCAGAGTAATTTAACCATCTGGTGGTGAATTATTGTATTCTATGAGAGCTTGGTTGGCAATATTTTGGACACTTAAAAGAGTTTCTGATCTTCAAGAATGAAATATTTTTGACATTTTCTAGAATTTCTATCAAAGGAACACCTGAAATCATTTTTATTCACGTTTTGTTCCTTATATACTTTTTCCTGGTGAGAGAAACAGAATATGTGCATTTAGTTCAGAAATTGATGTTGCCTTCGTTTACCTAATTCAATGGATCCTGACAGAATGAGATGAATCTTCAGTTTATCTCCCCCACCCTTCACATTTAAAACCATAAGTACATAACAATAGAAAATGTTTGGAATTTCGTTTCCATTTTAATATATTTCAGCTGTTATTTAAGTTGCTTATTCACCAATTAAATGCTGTATCCTCTGGTTGCAGATTGAAAACTTGTCTTCTGGAGTATTTTGACCACAGCAACTTTGTTAAACTTTCAACTTCTTTTGAGAATATTCTCGAAAAGGATCCTACATGTAGCCAATCCTTGTCCAAGCTTCTCAGCATGCATCAAAGGGGTGGGTATATTCTCTTTTTATTTTTGACAATAAGTGCCTTATTATTTCCATACTCCATAACCATGGATTGATGATAACTGTGCATAGAGATTCTTGTTGACCTTGAGTTGTACTGCTTGTTTATGTCTGATGTTCCTTTAAATCACATTATCCCTTTTCCTGCGTTCTATGACCTCTAAATTTCAATATAATGGGTACACTTTGACACAAATTTATGTGTCTTGTTTAAGTTGGTAAACCAAGATGAATGGTCCACCTTGTTAATTTATAAATACTGAGTTCTTGAACATGCACTGGCCAAAACCTGTTCTGTTTTCCTATGATTGTACTTTTTCTTTTTTCCATTTTCCTTACCTTTTGCAGAGGGAGTTAGGCATAAATTTACGAAATCCTTTTTTGTTATTGCATATGTAAAGGGAATGGGGTTAAAAGAAAAATTTACTACATTTGATTTTGGAAATATGCTTTTGCATTGTATCCTTCATTTGTTTGGACTTTAATGTTTACTTTGTCATAAAATATGTTAAATTTGTCTGGACATTAGTTAACTCCTACGTATTATATTGTACGATAATCTCTTGATTTCTTTCTATATTCATCTGTCTCAGGGGACTATAGTACTGAAAGGCTGGTGGAAATGATAGCATTGCATTTGGATGCTACATTTGCAGACTGGAAAACATGGCAAGAGTTGGCTTCTGGCCTTTTCAAACTATCACAATGCGAGGAAGATGAAATGTCGACATGTATAAACCAATATGAATATGGGAAGAAGCAGCACGTGGTCCATAGTAACCGGATCCCAGCTATATTTACTAACCCTGAACCCCAAAATGAGTGGAGGTTAAGATGCAGATGGTGGCTGTCACGCCATTTCAGCGAAAAGAGCCTTCGCTCTGATATTGCATCAGGTATCGTAAGGAAATTTCTTAATCTATTTAGCTTCATATTCAAGATGCAGGACAAATCTTCGGTTTAGTCATCTTTTTGCATTTTCCCAATTAGGAGGATTAATTTTTACTTGGGTTCAAACGATTGTTAAAGTTACTTCTTCCATATATATATATATATATATATATATATATATATATATATATATATTTCTTAATTTTCAACCTACTGTCATGTGCCATTTTTTAGGATATTTTGGGTGCTTCAAGTCTAATGTTTGCACATTAAATTTGAAAACTAAGTATTTAGGACTTATTTGGGAAGAAACAAAAGATATAGGATTGAACTAGAAAGTTTTACTTAAAGACGAAATATACAAAGCATAATATGACCACACCTTGATGTGCATCTCTTTTGCATCAAGCTTATCGGAGTTGTGTTTGTTACTTAAAGTTCAACCATGGGGCTCACCCTAATATTTCTTTTTCTATATCACAGGTGAAATGCAGCTTATAACATACAAGGCAGCAGCTGCAACTCATCTATATGGAAGAGAGCTTAAATATGTTTCTAAAGCCACTGAATCCTTAGAGAGAGAAAACATGTCAGAAATGTTGTCTATTCTCCACATGCACATAAAGAACTCAGTTGGATTTTATTTAAAGAATAATTAATGAGTTTTGGATTCAAATAAATTTAAAATATTTCTTTTTATCAAAATTAAAGAGAAATCATGCCATTTTGCAAAAAAAAAAAAAAAAAAAAAACTGTTTATTTTGTTTAATTAGTTAAAAGAAATTTCCTCCGAAAAATGAGGGTGTTCTAAAATTTAGGGTTTGGTGAGATGACGATCTTTCTTGATTTTGACTTTACTGGCCGTAACTTCTTCTAGATTTTCTTGGTTTGCATGATTTTTCTAACAGAAACTTTGTTTAGCAGTTTCCAATCTTGGATCGTGAGTTTTTTTTTTCTTTCTTGATTATCTTTAAACATAATTTGAAAAAATTTGTAGCATATAAGGGTTCATGGATGAGAATATTCTTCAAAAACTAGATAAGGTGACTATTGGTGCCGATGATTCTCTATCGGCGGTGGCTGTGGTACAGCCATGAGTCTCGTGCAATTCGAGAACGAAAGAACCTCATACGATCGGAGAAGCTAGATATATTGTTTTTGATGGAGACAAAACTACTAGAAATCCGATCTTTAAATTTACGTTTTCAATTAGGGTTTGAGTTTGGTGTTGCAGTGGATAGAAGTGGTCTTGGCGGGGGTTTATTGCTTCTATGGAATTCGAGTATTGATCTTTCGGTATTCACTACTCTGCTGGACACATTCACGCTTGTGCGAGGAATTGACATATGTGGACGACTGGATATATCACGGGTTTATATGAGAATTCGAATGTCTAACATGAGATCTTAATCTTGGGAGCTTTTACGAGAATCACTCCGAACACGGATATTCCTTGGCTATTGTTTGGGGACTTTAATGAGCTTCTTTTTCTTGAAGAAATGCAAGGACGTAATGCGAGGCCACTGGGGCAGATGGTTAAATTTCGAGAGGTCATTGCCGATATTGGGGTTTCAGAGGTAGTTGGTAATGAGCCTTTTTATACCTGGTGTAATAACCGAAAAGGAGTTGATATTACGTGGTCACAACTAGATAGATGTTTTGAGAATGAAAAATTGATGGGGTTAGGGAAGCAGGTAGTGGTTTGCACGATAGGGACTCACTCTTTGGATCATTGTGCTCTTTCCATGAAATTTCAAGATCACAAGTTGGTGGCGGTCTCCCCTGGTACAACGATATCCAGGACTGAAATGTGGTGAAATGTGGTGGTTTAAGCATGCAGACAACCTTGATATGGTACGTCAATTTTGGATGGTGCATGCGGTTGGTGTCTCTCACGTTAGATCGATTCAGGAAACATTAACATCTAGGCTTAAGAGATGGGGGCGTCGTAAAGTAAACAATCTGCCTGGAAAAATAAAATCAGCATGTGCGAAGGTGGAAGAATTGCATGGCAGGAATGATGCAAATGGAGAATTGCAAAAGGTAGCAAAGGAATTGGATATCCTATTGGAGATTGAAAATGAACATTGAAAAATTCGTTCTAAGTCACATTGGTTACAGTTTGGGGATAAGAATACAAGGTATTTCCATCACCATGTTTTCCAACGGCATAGGAGGAATACAATTTTATCCATTCTTAATGATCGAGGAGAGGAAGTGAGGAGATTACCAGATATCTTAAAAGTAGCCGTGAACAACTAGTTTGGCCTTTTACAAGGGAAGAGGTAATTTCTGTTTTCCATCATATGCATCCATCAAAATCTTTGGGACCTGATGATGAAATACATGCTTCATTTATCAATCATATTGGTCGGTTATTGGTGAGGATATCATTGATCTAATTTTGGGTTGCTTATTTGATCGGTGTGATATACAAGAATTGAATGATACTTGCATTGTTTTAATTCATAAAATTAAGGCACCCCTTACTATGTCAGACTATCGGCATATCAATCTATGTAATGTTTTATATAAAGCTATATCTAAAGTGTTGGTGAACCGTATGAAACCTTTTTTTATCTAGATTGATTGACTCTACTCAGAGTGCCTTTGTAGTAACAGATTGATTACGAATAACATTATTGTGGCAACAAAATGTTTTCAATGGTTGCACAAGGGCTGGGGGAAAAAGATCTCATTATTTTGCAATTAAAGCTGACATGTCTAAAGCATATGATAGGATTGATTGGATACTACAAAAGGATGAAATTTCCTGTGGTATTTCGGGAGCTTATTATGAAATGTGTTTCATCTGTGGGTTTTCAAATTCTTATTAATGGGGTATTATCTGAAAAATTTGCCCCTACTAGAGGGCTCCAACAAGGAGACCCACTGTCCCCTTATCTTTTCATTCTCTATGCTGAAGGTTTTTCGAAACTTATTCAACGAGAGGTGGAGAGGGGGACTTGGATAGGACTTCAAATGGGGAGTCAAAGGACGAATTGTTTCTCATTCATTTTTTTTGCTGATGACTGTATATTATTTGTACATGATGAGAATAATAGTGTTCAAGTAGTATTGGATGTGTTAGGACAGTATGAGATGACCTCCGGACAATAAGTGAATAGACAAAAATCAACTGTATTTTTTTCAAATATATTTCGGATGATAGGCGTCACGAAGTATTAAGAGAGTTGAGTATGTCTCATAGTGATGGAAAGGGATCATAGCTCGGTATGCCTTTTGTCATCGGGTGTTCTAAGAAAGATATTTTTTCTTTTTTGGGGGGAACGGATGTGGAAAAAAACCCATGGATGGAAAGAAAAGTTACTATCTAGGGCTAGGAAGGAAATTTTAATTAAGTCTGTATTACAAGCAATTCCTACATATATCATGTCACTCTATAAATTACCTATAGGGGTGGTGCAGAGTATGACGAAACTGATACGGAAATTTTGGTGGTAGTCAGGGAAGAAGGGTAGTATGCATTGGTTATCTTGGGAAATTATATGTAAAAAGAAATCGGCTGGGGTTATTGGTTTTAAGAATTTAGAAATCTTTAATACTGCCCTTCTTGCGAAACAGGGGTGGAGACTTATTCATCTTTGACATACCATGGCAGCTAGGGTACTACAAGCAAAATACTATCTGAATGGTGATTTTCTAAGTGCTAAACTTGGGAGGAACCCGTCCTACTTATGGCGTTCGATTTTGCACGGCAGGGACCTTCTGTGAGAGGGATTGATGTGGAGGGTGGGGGATGGTAGTCGGATAAAAGCCTTAAGGACCCTTGGCAACCTCCTCATAGATTTTTTCAGCTTACCACAAATGTACGATTTTTATCTGATCAATTCCTGGTGAGAGACTTGATCAATAATGGTCAATGGAATGAGGGTTTGGTGCGTGTGATTTTTAATGGGAGTGACCAAGAAGCAATTTTGTCCACACCAATTTGTCCAAATGGAGGGAGAGACAAATTAATTTGGCATTACTCACCGTCTGGTATTTTTTCTGTATCATCTGCGCACACATTGGGATTACATAAGCAGATTTCCTTACATGCAGGATGTTCCACCTATGCTAGGAATACTGCTTGGTCTTTGATATGGGATATCCATATTCCCCTGAAGATAAAATTGTTCATCTGGCGGTTATGTCATTCTTCTCTCCCGTGTCGTGCTAATCTGCGGAAGAGAGGAATGGTGACTAAGGCAACTTGTAGAAGATGTGAGAATCCAATAGAATTTGACAGTCATATTTTCTTTACCTGTCCTTTTGCTAAGCGGGTTTGGAAGGAATCTGGTATAGCATCTAGAATTGTTTTCTTAAAAGCTAGTTCATGACTGGATTATCCTCACTTAGTGAATGAATATGAGATTATGGAGACAGATATAGTGGCTAAAATTACTGCTATTCTTTCAAGGTTGTGGACGGCTAGAAACGAATTTCTATTTCAAGGGAAGGATCTCCATCCATATGATGTTGTTTCTCGAAGTATACGCCTCATTCATGACTTTCATGAATGCCAGGAAGCCGGTAGCAAAATTCTACGGAATCAGAATCGTCCTCCATCTCATTGGCAGGCACCGGTGGAGGGACGGTTTAAACTAAATGTGGATGCAACGTTTCGAAATGGTAAGGATGGGTATGGGTTTGTTCTACGGGATGCTACTGGCAGGTTTTTGTTGGCAGGGGCTGGATTCCTCCCTCCTACTTCATCTGCTATTGATACTGAGCTTTTGGGTTTGTGGTATAGTTTTGATATAATTATACAAAGATTCCAAGGGCGTATTCATCTTGAATCTCACTGTCAGGTTTTGGTCACAAAACTGATAGAGGATGCAGAAGATTTCTCCCTCGTGGGTGCGATTATGGATGAATTTAAAAACAAGACTGCTGCTCATGTCTTTGAAATTATTTCTTTTTGCTCTAGAGGAGCTAATCAAGCAGCTCATTTATTGGCAAAATTAGGAATTAACCTTGTTTCTCGTACAATTTGGGATGGATGTGTACCACCTGAAGTAGTTAAGATTTTGCATGATGAGGTGTCCACGTTAATTAATAAAATGATTTAGTTTTTTTTAAGAAAAAGAAACGATAAAAATATTAATAATTTAAATAAATGGGTAAAAATATTTGTGACATTAAAAAATAAGAAATTTGATCCTTATTACTCACTAATTTTTATTTTAAATTTTCTTCTCTCCTTTTTTCTCTTCATTTCTCTTTCTTCTTTCAATTTTTTCTTCCGTTTCCCCAACTTGACACTGTACCATCTCCTATTTTTCCTTGCATTTTATTTATATATATATATTTTATAAAATTCTAAAATTTTATTTCTAATCTAGGATTCATTGTCCTAGTCGTAAAATTCAGATCCTTTTCAAAGTTCAGTTGATTAAATTTGTTTTTTGTTGGATATATATATATAGAGGTGTATATATATAGCTTTGTTATTCTTGCCTAATATTAAACATATTTTCTATTCAGAAAACTTTTTTGTGGAAATTTTGGAACAACAATTTTGTATTAAAAAAAAAAAAAGAATTAATGAACATTTTGAGTTTAATATTAAAATTAGATGAAGTAGAGTTATGTTAAATAATCAAATCAACACATAATCATTCCTTTTTTCCCCCAAAAATAAAAAAGTAATAATACTAGAGTTTTTTTTGCTGAAAATCAATTTTTTTTTAGAATAAGTCGTAATATTTGAAAGTTTATTTTTCTGCACGCCCAACTTCTTGTCCACACTTTTTCCCCTGCAATCTAAGAGGCAGCAAGTTTATGAGTATAATTATCTAATTTTGATAAATTTTTATTTTTATTAATATATATATATAATATATAAATTAGATAATTTTATTTTTATTAATTATAATAATAATATTATATATATATATATATATATATATATTATATATATATTATATATTGGTTTAAACCGTGTCAGTATTTCCATTGAAATCAAGGGGCGGTAAACACATCATTACAAAAAAATCAATCCTTATGTCCACACTAAGAGGATCTCCAACACTTCAGATAGACTCCTCTTTGCAAGAACATACAGATTGTTCAAAAAATTCCTACCATGTACCCTACCCGTATGATTAACCCATAAATCATATACAAGAATTCTAAAGATGTCAGGCCAAGCCTGACCAAAACTATTTACAAAATCCCTCTGAATATTGCATTTCATCCAACCTTTGACTTCCTAGGGTGCAAAAAAGAATTCCCATTCGGTAGGTTGCAGAATTGATTGCCATGTTCGTCTTGCTAAGGAGCAATCCCGTAATAGATGGATCGCTGATTGTTCATTCTGCTGACACAATGTGATAGAATAAAATACACATGTGTTCTATATATTTCTTATCTTAATCTCATAAGACCAGATTACTAAGAACAATAAAAATTGAATTACGAAACCGTACCTGATTTAATCCTGTATTACCAACATATTCTTTAAAAATCCTAGAAGACTTAATCTCCGTAACCTATCAAAATAGATCATGGTCTTCCAAGAGATCTATTGGAGTTAAAGTTCTGTTCTACTGACGGGATATAAAATAGATACTCTCAATTAATTCTTGGGGACCATAACCCATATATATATATAATAATAATAATAATATTCCTAGCCAACCCATCATAGTTTAGGGAATATGGTATCTACATATGTGGGTCCATACTTATTGTTGATACACATTAGCCCAATAAACTTAATTAGATCACTTTAGTAGGGCTTAATAAAATATGATAGCCTTAAATACATAATTGACACATGAGCCTACATGATTTATTAAAATAAATTCAACAATTTCCCACTTGGGCTTAATGTGTCTAAACAATTATGTATTGTTAATCGTTATGAGTACTCAATATTTTGTTATCATTACTGTATATGCATCCTTAACCAATCTGGTCCATCAATTATATTAACATAGAACCAAAGGGGCATTCATCACGAAATCGTAACTAAACCCAACAATGATCACGTACATCAACATAATTGAATGCCATGGATCAAGTATGGTATGTAGCATGAAAATTACATGCAATGTGATATCCACATGCCAATTTTCAACTGGTCTCTTCATTATTCTTTAATGAGATCATACTGAATATGAATAGAGTGTAACTTAATACTTTAATAGCACAGTAACAAATACCAAATATGTAATGCATGTTTATAGATGTAATACAAACTCTCACTGAACCGATATATCATATCAATAAATTATATAACACCCATACGAATAATATACTCGTATAAGACCTTGGGTGTAAGACTTTAATTAATGGATCCACAATCATAGAGTTTGTCTCAATATGCTCTATAAACATCAAACCACTCTAAAATTATATTAGAATATAGCAAAACCGAATTATTGTCACATAATAACTTTAATGGTCTTTAAACATTATTCAAAATTCTCAATTTAGTGACAAATTCCTTAGCTATATTTCATGAATGGATGCTTGATAATAAATCTGTAAGTATCTTAGCATCCCGTGAAGTTAGAATCAGAATACCTAATGATCTCCCACTGATTTGATCACACGTATTTGTGAGTATTTGATTTTGTTCTCTTAAAATATCACATAAACTTTTAAGTTTATGGATCTCTTAAATATCCGCCAAATACTTTAATAATGTACACAATATCTAAATGCATACACAAGTATGTACATAAAACTTTATAATATGAAGTATAAGAAATCATTTAAATTTCTTTAACTTCAAATAAATCACTTTGTTGGGGCATTCATTGAGATACATTTATCTCTCATAGAAAGAAACTTAGGTTACCTCCTAATAGTCTTTAAATTTTTAGTACACAATAATTGACAAATAAGTCCACATAATTTATTTAAATAAATAAATCTAATAATTCTCCCATTTGGACTTCATTTGTCACCAAATAATTGTGTATGATAAATTCTTTAAACTTAATACCCCAAATCTTTTGAAATTGCATATTCTAATACCATAAAACTCATGCAATTTGAATACTCCCACTTTTTTCAATTTCTCTTACTTAGAGAAACTAAAATCTGTACTAAATAAGTGGTTTATCAATCTGAATAGCAAGATTAAAATTTATGCAATTATGAAATATGAAAATATTTATTTCCAAATCTTTAAATAATTTGTACCCTTTAGTACAACCATAAAATTAAAATTAACATATACTGAAGCAATAAAACTGTTAAATGAACAGTGAACAAAAAAAAAAATTTTTAAAATAAAATTAAACTCACAATACTTATCCAAATAAAATTGACCAAGTAATTCAAATTCAAAAATGGTAAAACCCATCACAAGATACCTAGCACAACATTGATATTTAGTCTTTTGACAAAAATGTCAATTTGTAAGTGGTACTCTCAACGTATTAATCAAATATTGACAATAAATTCCTGTCAAATAATAAGCCTTTCTTTGGACCGACGAATTATTCACATGGAAGAAAAGAACTGAATAATTATCACATATTTATTACTACAAAGTGTTTAAAATTTCTGCCAAATAATAATTTTTCTTTGGGCCAATCATTATTCGCATGAAAAATTAACCACAAACAACTTTCCTTATATTTAATGATCAATCAATTTTCACATAAGTCACTTTGGCGACATTAAGTTTCCATCAACTAATCAAAATATAAAATATAAGTAACCTAACCA
The DNA here is from genome assembly GCA_027405835.1 of Asclepias syriaca. NCBI lineage: Eukaryota > Viridiplantae > Streptophyta > Magnoliopsida > Gentianales > Apocynaceae > Asclepias > Asclepias syriaca. Next base: position 13,131,831 of record CM049930.1, read on the forward strand.
AAATTGAATTTAACTAATGTCTCATAATATTTTTTTTGTCTGGTGATATGACCACATGTATGTTTAAATTTCTGTCAAACAATAACTTTCCTTTGGGCCAATTACTATTTGCATGAAACTCAAACAGACATGATCAACCTTATATTATAAATTAATTAATTTACACAAAAGCTACTTTGGCAGCATTTAAGCTTCAAAATATCAATCTAAAAATATAAGTAACTTAATTGAATTCATGAATATATATTACAAGAGACAATCCAAATATATATATAAGGAATCCTTATTAATTCTACCATAATTCACGTGGGTTCCATATCTATGTTTCCCCACAATTTATTTATTCCAAAATAAAACTCAAATATCAGTAGAATTAAGATATCTTTATGCATCATAAATCAAGAATCAAGGTGCCAAAAGATATCAAACTTAAAAAATTTCCATAAATTAATAATCAAGGTTATATAAAAAACTAATAAACTTTATTCCTTAGAAAAGGAGCCATAAATTAGTATACATAACCAACCCATAATCTTGATTATTTTGAATCATAAAATAACTGAACATGCACAATATAACTAAAATCATCAAAGATGATACCAGTAAATTATTTCATGTTAATGTAACACAAATTTTAATTATGTGCATTACTATTTCTTTCTCATTTCTTGAAAATTCATTAGATGATTGATACGCGAAAATCGTATCACATTTTTATATATGATTTAGGGTGAAATTGAGAGTAAATTGATCTTAAATGTTTATTATTTACTTAATTTCACAGTTTTTATGATTTTGGAAGTGTCAGGTGAAAAGTAGACGAAAACAGTAAATTTTGGGGCAAAAACACAATTTTTGGAAATGTTGACCTGGTCAAAGGGTCAGGACGGGCGTCCCGACCTAGTCAAAGCACCGGGACGGACATCCCGACCTGGTCAACAGATCAGGACGAGCGTCCCAATCCGGGACGGGCGTCCCGAACCCCCAGATCCAGTCCCACATCAAATTTTTGATGAAAAATCACACCGGGAAGCTGCTATAAATACCCCAGGCCTCCAGCAATTGAAATCATTCCTCTCCACTCGATCTGAGTCATTTAGTGGTTTCCAGTGTACACTTCTCTAGTACACAACTCACTCAGAGACTCGGATCTTAGTCTTTTTTCTTGTTAATGTTTTGTTTTAGTTTTTGAGAAATAGTCTCAGATCTTAGGCTTACATAGATAGGTTCGTTTCTGGTATTCATAGAATACCCGGGATTTCGTTAGAAGATCCTAAGAGGGCTCTAGGCGTTCGAAGAGTCAGTCCACAAGACTGGGCTTAAGTTGGGTATTAAGGTAAAGCCCAATTACTAGGCTGAGGAAGCGTCCTCCGACGGTTCTGGCGAGCAGAGTCGGGTCAAGCAATACGGCATATACAGCAGTACGCTCCATCGGCGAGACTTCGTAAAGGGTGATTTCTTTATGGCATCGGTCCCCCTGTCCCTCTCTTATATGTTGTTATTGTGTTTGTCCAAATAACAATTTGAATACCACATTATGTTTTTATGAATATTTGTCATATATGTTGAAGTTATTATGTTTTTCTAGAAATGGCCACCTGCTTAAATATCCATTATGTCTGCATGTCTATCGCAGTTCTTTTAAACTGAAATTAGGGTTATAGATAATTCCTAACCACGGTTTATTCATAACCTGTTTAGTTTAACAAGCACCAATTAGTATTGGTGTCTGCCATACTAGATAAAATAATCTGCGGAACACCCTGTTGGTTGAAAGTAGTCTAGGTAGGCTGAGTAGAGTTTTATGCCGGTGGTTATGAGACGAGCAGTATGATCCCCAAAGTGACATAGGGTGTTCATTGCTGACTTTAGTCCGAGCCGTGAGTAGGGCCGTTACCCTTAACGATGGGGAGGTAGCGTAGAAACTCAGATGTGGTAGCCTTTAGACACAGAACATAGTTGCAATCCAGGCCAAGACATGTCTAAAATACTCGAATATAGGTCAATCAACGTATAGTAACAGTATAACTTAAAATCAGGATTTCGTCTATAAAACATTTTTCAGGTTTAGTTAGACTTAAACCTAGTGGAGAATGAATCACCCTCTCATCAAAATTATTGATGAAGATTGCATAACTGGATTATAAGATAAGAGTCAGGAATAAAGGCTAGTTACTACTAAGCCGGTACCACTTCCCTGAGAGTACGATATTTATTTAATAAAATCGTAGATACTTTCCAACAGACTAGCTACACGATAGGTACTCTGCCTTAGATTCTGGCTGATTAAGTGACATCATAGAGACTAAATGTGACAATTAGTCAATCACAGTCCTTAATTATTCATAATCAACATAGGGTAAAATAACACCTATTTAGCACATCGACCGGAACTGCATCAGATTTTTGGCGCCGTTGCCGGGGAAATATCATAATGAATTTAGGATTCCTGATCAAAATTCTAGAGACTTATGATAGGTAACGGTAGTAACCTAGACCTTAGACCCAACACTTGTCTTATGCTAGTTAGACAATCAGTTTCCGAAATATAGGATTATCATAACTAATTGATTTTAGATATTATCTGGAATTAAGACACTTAGGATAATCAAATTTTAGAAAATCATTCTAGAACCATATTGAGGAAATTTAACTGCTTTCGAAAAAAAAAGGAATTTGTTTTTTAAAAATTCAAAACTCGAAAAAAATTGTATTTTTCTTGCTCAATGGTAAGTTGTGCTTTTCCCTATCTCTTGTTTTTTTTGTTTTTTTAGTTGCTCTTTTTCGTGTTTTTCTTCCTTTATTTAATTTCGAAGAAATAAAAATGGAAATGAGGATAAAATATATTTTCTTCTGAGTTGTAAAATGTTGGCTTAGATTTTTATCGGGAAGAAACTCTATTTTAGAATTTTCTTAGAGTCATGCCGGCCTTATTAGGATGAGTTATGAAATAGTTTTTCCTTAATAGCCAGACCTTTGAATGTTCTATTGAAAAAATGATGTTCCTTTTGTTTTGCTGATGATTGCATGAGAACTTTTAAACCGAAAGGAATTACTGCACCCATTATGGCATCACCTGATTGAAATCTGCTTTTTGAATTAATATGTGATGTAATGATGTAGTACGAATTGTTTGATGATAAGAAAGTTCATGCATGATAAATTCCGATCTTATCTAGTCTTGTCTAAAAACAATAGGTGACACTGATCACTCTGAGATATCTGTGTTCAATAAAACTAATGCTGAACCATAATTGATTATGTTAGGTTTTATTGTTACTTGAACTTGATATAGAATGAAGGGATAAGAAAAAGGGTTGAAAATCTAGAAAGCAAATATTTGTCTAGATTAGGAAACCCTGAGTTTGAGGCTAGTTTAATACTGATGAATTTTTGGATGAAAACTTATTTGCATTGTTTGCTATGTATAATAATTCTCATCTGTGGTTTATTGCAAATTATCTAGTCACTGAATAAGTTCCAAGTGATATGACTTATCAGCAAAAGAAGAAATTATTTGCTGATTTGAAATATTACTACTGGGCAGTTTCTCTTCTATTTCAAATTTTTGCAGATCAGTTGATCAGAAGATGTGTCTCAGAAGATGTGTCTCAGAAGATGAAGGACACAAGATTTTGGAGCATTGCCCTAAAGAATCTATGGGAGACCAATTGATGGCTATCAACATTGTCCGGAAAGTGTTGAAAGCAGAATCTTGTTGACCCACTATATTCAAAGATTTTGTATCTCTGATACAGTCTTGCCATGCTTGCCAAATAACAGGTAACACATCCTTCAGAGATCATCTACCCCAACAAGGTACACAAAGTTTTACAATCTTTTTGATATCTGGGGGTATTCATTAAATCCTTTCTTTTTATTTCCTTTGAAAATAATTACATCATAGTAGTCGTGGAACACTTTTCGAAAATAGCCTGAACCACAGGCATTACCTACTAATGATGTTAAAGTCATGTGCAGATTCTAGTTGTTTTCCAGATTCAGAGTGCCAATGTTTTAGGAAGAAATGTTCAGCCTGTGTATCAAATCTGTGAAGTCTGCTAGGTACCACACTTTAGCAGGGATTGCTATGGGAATGACCGACCATTCCAGAAGAGGTAGGAGTAGGTTGCTGCAGAATGCTGCTCCAATGGGAAACGCATACAATCCCAACTGGAGAAATCATACGGGATTTAGCTGAGGAGTAATTCGGAAGCTGGAAACTTTCAGAAGATACCACCACAGCAAAGCCCCTACTCGCAGATTCAACAAATGAGATACTGGCAACAATTAAAGCTAGACCAGTGCAAGCAAGTGATCTACCAAGTGGTATCAAAGGGTCAAGAGATATGAAGGAATTTGGCGTTGTATCAGGAGCATAGCAATGGAGGAGCTTGCATTCCCTGCATACCAATCGGCTGTGAGAAACTTCCCCGAGGAAGTCTCAAATACTTGGGCCCAAATCTACACAACTGGAGCCCCCTACCACCACAGCTTCGCCAAAACTTCAGGTATCTTTTCTTCCATTCGAGACTTGCATGCCATACCTTTACTAACATTGGCAAGAAGGCACACAAATCCCAAGAAGTCTCATTCCTAGACATGTTCCTCCTGGACACGTTGCTATGATTATGAGAAATCTTACAAATGATTCGAGGAAGCAGTCCGTAGGGCTTGAGCCATTCATCAAATGAATAGGCCACTACCTGGAGCTCGACAATGAAGGATCAGAGCTGACATCATCCGTTACAGTATCTAGAGCTTACAGAGTCAAGAACACCTCAGCAATAGCACATGGCTAAGGTGAAGAGCCAATTGACAGATCAGAGAAGACCCTTCTGCTCGCGACATGAAGGGAGTTTTTCTAATCCTCATGATCCTTTACTTTTGTTTTCTTTATTTTGTGTTCTGTTTTGTTATATCCATTATCCTTCTTGTTTTATTTTCTCTCTTACCCTTAATTAGTCAAATAAGTGTGGGGTAATTAGATATGCATGAACACTGAGGACAATGCCAGAATTAAGTGTGGGGTAGCAGTGCACGGTGCACTATAGCAGTTTGCAAAATTTTTCGCATGCTTTTGCTTGTTTTCCCCGTATTTTCACACCCTTCCAAAATTTTTTCAAAATTTTTCCGTCTTTCAGACTTCTAAATGCAGTATGCTTGGTTAAACAATTGCTTGTCTATGATATGTAGGTAGTATGTTATGGTTAGTAGGAGATAATTGATGACTATTGCTGAACTAATTGATTAGGAATAGGGAATTCCTGATAACTGAGCACAACTTTGTCTGGATTAGAGACCTCAGCTAATTGCCTGTTCGAGACTTAACTAGATAAAATTAGACCAGTTGTGGATATATTGGCAGTTAGAATGACTAGATGAGACTCTGAGCTAAAAGTGAAAAGAAACAAAAGAAAGTTAATCAAATAAGGGTAGTTTGCCAGCGGCCTTCGCTACTCGAGCACCACTCCTTCGGGGAATTTAAAGCATGATGCCCTAAGGTCGTGTAGATCTGGGAGTCATCGGAGTGGGACTCGCTACATGGGTAGTTGAAGTTGACGTGTTCTAAGCAGACTCAAAATACCCTGAATCTATAAAGAAAATAACTAAATGCTAAAACATTAAAAATCTGATCACCAAAGCTCAGAACTCAAAAAGTTATCTGTTGTTAATATGTCTAGCGATGGGTCGAAGTGTTATCTGGTAGTAGTTAAGACAAGAGTACATTGTGTTGACTATCTGGTCTAGACTAGTACACACACTACACATCAGGAAGACCCTGTGACTAAGAAAAAAGTCCAACCTAGTTGTTGATTTGTTTTCTGCCTGATCATAACAAGCTACTAAAAACATCTGAGACCTTGTCATAGCAACCTAACCAGTCAGACCTGTGTTAAGACTTGTCTGAAGAATTTTTGGAATAAAAACATGACTAGGAATTTAAGTGACTGCACTATGGTTTAGAATCACTAACTTCAGGTAGACTTTGCTTGAGGACAAGCAAAAAGCTAAGTGTGAGGTTATATGATACGCGAAAATCGTATCACATTTTTAGCATATTTTTATATATGATTTAGGGTGAAATTGAGAGTAAATTGATCTTAAATGTTTATTATTTACTTAATTTTACAGTTTTTATAATTTTGGAAGTGTCAGGTGAAAAGTAGACGAAAACAGCAAATTTTGGGGCAAAATCGCAATTTTTGGAAATGTTGACTTGGTCAAAGGGTCAGGACGGGCGTCCCGACCCAGTCAAAGCACCGGGACGGGCGTCCAGGACTCGGGACGGGTGTCCCGACCTGGTCAACAGATCAGGACGGGCGTCCCAATCCGGGATGGGCGTCCCGAACCCCCAGATCCAGTCCCACATCGAATTTTGATGAAAAATCACCCCGGGAAGCTGCTATAAATACCCCAGGCCTCCAGCAGTTGAAATCATTCCTCTCCACTCGATCTGAGTCATTTAGTGGTTTCCAGTGTACACTTCTCTAGTACACAACTCACTCAGAGACTCGGATCTCAGTGAAATTAGGGTTATAGACAATTCCTAACCACGGTCTATTCATAACCTGTTTAGTTTAATAGGCATCAATTAGTATTGGTGTCTGCCATACTAGATAAAATAATCTGCGGAACACCCTGTTGGTTTAAAGTAGTCTAGGTAGGCTGAGTAGAGTTTTATGCCGGCGGTTATGAGACGAGCGGTATGATCCCCAAAGTGACATAGGGCGTTCATTGCTGACTTTAGTCCGAGCCGTGAGTAGGGCCGTTACCCTTAACGATGGGGCAGTAGCGTAGAAACTCAGATGTGGTAGCCTTTAGACACAGAACATAGTTGCAATCCAGGCCAAGACATGTCTAAAATACTCGAATATAGGTCAATCAACGTATAGTAACAGTATAACATAAAATCAGGATCTCGTCTATAAAACATTTTTCAGGTTTAGTTAGACTTAAACCTAGTGGAGAATGAATCACCCTCTCATCAAAATTATTGATGAAGATTGCATAACTGGATTATAAGATAAGAGTTAGGAATAAAGGCTAGTTACTGCTAAGCCGTTACCACTTCCCTAGGAGTACGATATTTATTTAATAAAATCGTAGATACTTTCCAACAGACTAGCTACACGATAGGTACTCTACCTTAGGTTCTGGCTGATTAAGTGACACCATAGAGACTAAATGTGACAATTAGTCAATCACAGTCCTTAATTATTCATAATCAACATAGGGTAAAATAACACCTATTTAGCACATCGACCGGAACTGCATCAATGATGCAATTATATTTGACAAATGTAAATCATCAAATCTAGATAGAGAATCGAAATTAAAAAACTTGCAATTAACAATAAAAGACTAAATTTTATATTTCTAAATGAACAAAAACAACCAAATTTGTCAATATATAGAAACGGAATTCCATCTAAATCTAAATAATTTCATTCTCAAAGGATACCATAAACGTCTTTATTACCTTAACAGTTTTTTCATTCACCATAGTAGATGTATCTTTGACTATCACTGAATTTTCTGTAATTTAGACAACCCTTATTCAAATATCAAATATGATATTTGATGTATTTATTATTTATCTTTATCCAAAGTCTTTCCACAAAAATATCAAGAAAATTCTTTAATTTAATTTGTTCCATTTTCTTGTTTCTTGTGTGGACCAAAGCCTTAAACTTCTTTATATTCTATATTTTCTTTTCTTTACCATTACCAGTAAATTTCAAATGAGAATACTAACACTTCATCTTATTTTATCTCTCTTTTTCTTGAAAAAATATATGAGATTAACTCATTAAGAGTCATTTTCTCCTTTAATCAATTATAATTTATAATTGTCCATAAGTTGACTGAATTATACTAGAAGAGAGATAAAAAAAAAAACAAATGCACAGTGATGCCTTAAAATGTCTAACTTCACTACTTTTAACATCAAAGTAAGATGAAATATTTTTTATAAGTACGGTCAAATATTCTCATTATCCTTATATTTTATACAAACAAACTTTCATAAAAATTCATAATTGTTTCTATTTTTATTTCTATTTTTATTTTTTTTGAATCATACAAAAAGATAATTACAAAGCTTTAATTTATGTAGGGTTTTAAATTATGCATAACAAAATCCTAATTGCATGAATAAAATAAAAACCAATAAAAAAAGGTTCCAAATAAATTTACTGTAGGAAAGAAAATATAATAAATTATCTTTTTTTATCCCAAAATAATAATATATTTATACTTATATAACTAAAAGAAAACATTAATTATACAACCGTCACTAACTAAATTCCAAATTCTTTATATATATATAATATATATTATATATATAAATATATATTGAACAGCAGAAAAATACCTCAGGGGCTAAACGATAATTTCGCCACACCTTAATTGCCCCTGATCTCACCTGACATCATAAACACAAATTAATGGGCCTCATCAAGGCCAGACGTTACACCCTTAATTCTGCATTAATAACCCGTTATCCACAACGGTCAAAACGGTCCAATCTCCAAACGGTAATCTCATTATCAGACTCCTATAAAAGAGAGATCTGAACATGAGGTAAGGACCTTTTTCCAATTTTCCAGATATCCAAAAATACTCTACTGACTTAAGCATCAGAGAGTTCACGGGGCACAAACTCCCCATTGAACTTACTTGTTTTGCCGGCTTTCGAGACGCTAAGTGTAGCACCCCGAAGTACCAAGTGCGCCCAGCGAAGTACTGCTCCCCAAGAGTTATACTTTGCCTTCCCGGAAAACAATCTTCTTTGACTTTGACTAGCCCAAAAAGCCTTCTTAACAAGTCAACCATAAAGCTTTCCAAATCCCCGACACTTCAATTTACTTTTTTACCGTTTGACAGATTCGTGCAGAATCAGTTTGGTTCCATTACCGGGAAACTTAGCCAGAGATTTCACTCTCACAAACATGTCTAGACAATCAGGAGACCGACGCACCGTGCGACAATCTTCTTTCCGTGAGACTGGCACGAGGATATCACATTCCTCGTCATCACCCAGCTCCAGTCGCCGTCCCATCTTCGAGAGGTTGGGACCACAACCGGAGACTTCCCGGCGTTCCCAAGATCTAAGGGAACAACTCAGTTCTAAAAGAATTGTGGAAACAGAAAGGGAATTATAGCGACTGCAACGAGAAAATGAACAATTGAAGCGGGATCAAGAGCTCTCACAGCAATAGCTAAAGTTGAGGGCTGAATTCAGAAAGGCTGGCACGGATCTTCACCCACCAAGATTCTCCGGGGATCCCTCGAAGCTTCCACAACGAACACAAATAGCCACCAGAAAAGAGGAAAGGCGTGGAAAGAAGACGAGTAGGAAACAGGCAGTCAATGAAGTAGGGGAAAGCCATCATTCCTCTAAGCCTGTTCACAAACGAGGGGCCAGGAAGAGTTCTCCAGAATATAGCCCGGAGAATGGAAAGAACCCCACCAAAGTTCATAAATCCAGATCTATTGAACTAGGGCCTTTTACCAAATGGATTCAAAATGTCTCCCCTGATCCGAGCCTTAAAATCCCACAGTTCGTTTTGTACTCGGGGTCATCCCGACCCCTCGAGCACGTATGCCATTACAAATCGGCCATGGGGCTAGTCACGAATGATGAAGCCATCTTATGTAAGGCGTTCCCGAGCACGCTATCCGACAAAGCTCTAACCTGGTTCATGTCCCTCAAAGCAGGTACTATCGACTCTTGGCACGCTTTAGAGAAGATGTTCCTGGACAAGTTCAGCACTGCTGGAACCATACCCAAGACCAGAGGAGACTTGGCTAATATCAAGCAACGAGAGGACGAGACTCTCGTCTCTTTCTTGGAACGATTCAAGAAAACCTATGATGACATTGAGGGAATTAGCCAAGACACCGTCATCACCTACTTCGAAGGAGGATTCAGATCCAGGATGCTGTACACCGAGCTTCAGCTGAGGAAGCCGGAAACCATCGGAGAGATGTTCATTGTTGCTAGGAAAGTAGCACTAGAGGAGAGCAGTGCGCTTGAATCCACCACAAGGAGAAAGTATAAACAACCCGAGCAACCAAAATAGGTGGCCTCGAATTTCCCAGAACGAAGGGACAAAAATTGAGGTAAGAAATTTGAAACTTTCACACCTTTGAATGTCCCAAAGGAAAGTTTGATTGCAGTTATAAAGGAGAAGTACGGAGTAAGGGATCCTGCTCCGATGAAGGCACAAACGTACGCCACGCGATAAGACCAACTTCTGTGGATTCCACAGAGACTACGGTCACACAACGGAGGAATGCTTCCAACTGAAGAGAGCCATCAAGAAGCTCATTCAGGAGGATGCTTGAAAGAATACATCGCGGGAATGCAATAGCAGAAAGATAAAGGAGAAAGGGTAATCAACATGATTAACCCGGAGTTGAGCTCTGTAAAGAGAATAAAGAAGAGAATCTACAATCTCACCAAATCATACATCGTCCCGAAGTATGAATTTGAGCAAAAAGAAGTCATTACTTTTACCAACGAAGAACTAGAAAGTAATGAGGAAGCCAGAGTCAGTCCTATCGTCATCGAGATGCGGATGACAAGAGAAGGGATTGACAAATGTACAGTTAGAAGGGTTCTAGTTGACACTGGAGCCACGAGGAATATCATGTACTGGAGATGTTTCGAAGAAATGTGTTTGAAGGAGGAACATCTCAAACCAAGCAGAATGGTCTTGGAGGGATTCACACCTCACAAGGTGCCCGTCAAAGGAACAGTAAGAATACAGGTCACCCTTGGCAAAGGGGATAAAGCCAGGACTGAAGAGGTCAAATTCTATGTTGTGGACTTAGAATCCCCCTACAATGTCATCGTAGGGACGCCTTTCCACGCGGCTTTCGACCTAGTCATCTCCACATCCCACCAACAGGTGAAGTTCAACACTTCGCGAGGAGTTGGTTTGGTAAAGAGCAACCCACGGAGTCTGCTGGGACAAATAATGAAAATAAAAAGGAAAAGGGATTCTCCCGACAAAGTCAGAAATGTCAACATGGTGATAGAGGACCCCGACCTGAGGATACAACGGGTCATGGAAAAGCAGATCTGCGACCTTGTCCGCTAAGTATCACGAGAGAGCGAGTTTGACGAAGTGTCGATAAATCCTAAGTATCCTCAACAACTTATCAAAATTGGAATGGAGATGCCAAACCAACTTCGGCAAGATATCATCCAATTTTTGAAAGATCATCAAGACAGCTTTGCCTGGTGTACGGAAGATATGCCGGGTATTGACACCTCCATCGCCAAACATACCCTGAACATAAGCCCGACTTGCAGCCCGATAAAACAGAAATCCAGGCAATTCGGTGAGGAAAAAATACAAGGCATGAAAGAGGAGGTAAATAAACTCTTGAAAGCAGGGTTTATCCGCGAGATCAAATATCCCACATGGCTCGCTAATGTGGTAATGGTTAAGAAGTCCACTGGCAAATGGAGAATGTGTGTAGACTATACTGACATCAATAAAGCATGCCCCAAAGACTGTTACCCACTACCCCAAATCGACGCGCTAGTAGATTTAACAGCGGGGTACGAGTACCTGAGCTTCATGGACGCCTTTTCAGGATACCACAAGATAAAAATGAAGCCAAGTGATCAGGTACATACTTCGTTCCGAGCAACAGGGGCCATTTATTGTTATAATGTTATGCCATTCGGATTGAAGAATGTAGGAGCGACATACCAGCGAATGATGAATCATATCCTCCGAAGCCAAATCGGAAGGAACATAGAGGCGTATGTCGATGATATGGTGGTTAAGACCAAGCATGACACCTCACATCTGGAGGACTTAGAGGAAACCTTCTCCAACTTGGCTAAGTACAACCTCAAACTCAATCCGATGAAGTGTACATTTGGAGTGAAATCCGGTAAATTTCTGGGCTTCATGACATCAGAGCGGGGAATCAAAGCCAATCCCGAGAAATTGGAGGCTATAGCTCGGCTCACTGAGCCCCGATGTGTTAAAGACATCCAAAGGCTAAACGGGTGTATTGCAGCACTGGGCCGATTTATCTCAAAATCGGCAGAAAGATGCCTTCCTTTCTTCAAAGCCTTGAAGAATTCGAAGAACAATTTTGTCTGGACTCCGGAATGCAGCCGCTCCTGGAGAAATCTAAAAGATCATCTCTTAGATCTTCCCTTGCTACGACCTCCGAGCTGCGGGGAAACACTCTGCCTATATTTGTCCTTCTCAGACGTGATTGTAGCATCAGTACTAATAAAGGAGGAAGGAACAAAGCAGCACCCCGTATACTTCGTCAGCAAGGTATTAAATGATGCGGAATCCAGGTATTCTAATATTGAAAAGTTAGCCTACGCCTTGGTGATTTCTACACGGAAATTGAGGCCATACTTCGAATCTCATCCTATTGTGGTATATACCAACGCCCCACTCAAACAAGTTTTTCATAAATTGGATCAATCCGGAAAAATGCTACGATGGTCCATCGAGCTATGCGGGCAAGAAATCATATTTAAACCCCGGACAGCAATCAAAGCACAGGCTTTGGCTGACTTCCTCGCAGGAGGATCGTACACGGAGTCAAGCCTCAAAATTGCAGAACATACAAAAGAGCTGTGAGAATTGAGAGTCGACGGAGAAGTTAACTCCAGCGGAGTTGGGGCAAGACTTGTTTTGACCTTGCCCAACAAGGAATATACAGAGATGCGAGCCATCGAGTTAAAACCAAACCTATCAAACAATCAGGCGAAGTGTGAAGCATTGTTGAAGGGATTAGAATGGGCCCATGGGGTAAGCATCAGAGCGCTGAGTGTATACAGCGACTCACAGTTGGTGGTGAATCAGGTTCAGGGGACCTACACAATACAAGCAGAGGGCTTACAACCTTATGTGGACGAAGCATGAAAGTGGAGAGAGAAATTTTCTCCTTTCTCGCTATCCTTGATCAGCAGAAAGGATAATCAGCAGGCAGATCGACTGGCAAAAATAGCCTCAGGCGAAACACCAAATGAGGAGGGCATTCCCATCGAAAGGATCCCAACTAACATCGAGGAACCAGTGTTCATTCAATGTCTGCGTCCTACTTCGGAGAATTGGGATGAAGAAATAAAAAACTTCATCCAACACGGAACCCTTCCGGATGATGCTACTCGGGCCCGACAAGTCAAAAGGCAATCTGCGAGGTACACCATCCACGAAGACATATTGTACAGGAGATCCTTTTCAAGACCTTTACTCTGCTGCATCCCTCCCTCTCAAGTCGACAACCTGCTTGCCGAGATACATGAAAGGGTATGTGGAGGACATCCAGGGGCCCGAGCTCTGGCTGAAAGAGTAATAAACCAAGGGTATTACTGGCCAACATTCAGAGAGGATGGCAGAAAATATGTCAAAAAATGCGAGACATGCCAAATTTTAGGAACTATTCCACAACTACCCTCAGTAGAACAAACCCCGGTAGTGGCAGCCTGGCCATTCGACATGTGAGGTATGGATTTAATGGGAAAATTCCCGAAGACAAGAAATGGATGTGAATACTTGGTCGTGGCGGTGGATTATTTTTCAAAATGGATAGAAGCAAAAGCCCTCACACATCCAACAGAGGAGAATGTTTCTAAGTTCTTCCGAGAGCATGTCTTATATCGCTTCGAGATACCAAGGGCAGTCATCACGAATCACGGAGTGTAATTTTCAGCAAAATTCACCGCAGAATGCCAAAGGCTGCACATCAAGCACTGGAAGTCGTCAGCAGCACACCCTTAGGGAAACGGTCAGGCAGAAGCGGCCAACAAACAAGTGTTGACAGCGCTAAGAAAAAATTTGGAGGGAAAATCCAACAAGTGGGCTGACGAACTAAACCCAACCCTGTGGGCAATCCGCACTTCGACTAGGGGCCCCACGGGAGAAATAGCCTATGCACTAGTGTACGGTTCTGAGGCAGTAGCACCAGCCGAAATCACATTACCCACAGCTAGAGTAGCGATGTACAGCGAGGATGCCAACAAAGAAAGAAGAAGCATGAAGCTAGATCTGCTAGAAGAAAGGAGAATAGCAAGCCGCCTAAGGTCGCAGTCATTCAAGGAGAAGACAAAAAGGGCCCATGATAAAAACTTATTCAAGCGGCCAATAAAAATTGGGGATTGGGTACTTCGAAAGATAGAAGGCACGACAAGACATATAAAGGCAAACAAGCTGACCCCAAACTGGGAAGGACCGTACCTCGTGAAGTATGAAGTAAGACCCAGCACCTACAAACTCATGAATAAGGATGGTGTTCTCCTACCAAACCTGTGGCACGTAAATCATCTTAAAAGGTACTATGTATGACGCACATGAACAATGTTCCAAATATCAAGTCATCATGAAAGTAATTCATTGATTCAATTTCTGGAAATGTTCTGCTGAGAAATAAAAGTTATTATTCAAGTGTCATTTTGAGCACGATCTCGATTATTGTTCAGGTCTAAACTCGAGCACGATCTCGAAAGATATCAAAAACCCACGAGAAAGGTCGTGGTGATGAAATACCAAGTTAAGACTTGGAAAAATCCACGAGAAAGGTTGTGGTAACGAAGTACCAAGTTAAGACTTGGAAAACCCCACGAGAAAGGTCGTGGTAACGAAGTACCAAGTTAAGACTTGGAAAACCCCACGAGAGAGGTCGTGGTTACGAAGTACCAAGTTAAGACTTGGAAAATTGAAAACCCACGAGTAAGGTCGTGGTTAAGAAATACCAAGTTAAAACTTGGAAAAAATCCACGAGAAAGGTCGTGGTGATAAAGGTAAGACTTGGAAAATCAAACTACCACGAGAAAGGTCGTGGTTAAAAGTGGTTGCGAAATACCAAGTTAAAAGTATACTTGGAGACTTGAAGTACGAGGTAATTTATTGCTACGAGGTATAAAGTTGAAGACTTAAAGAAAATATTTGTTGTTACGAATTATAAAGTCAGACAATGAAGACTTGAAGAAAATGTTTGTTATTACGAAGTATGAAGTTAGAAGAATTCAAGATTCAAAAAGCCCTGAAGACGCGAGGTTCATAAGTTGAGAAAATTTCATTGAAGTTTTCAAAGAAGAAGTACAAAGTACAAAAGAATTACATTAAAAGTATAAGTACAAAAAATATCTAAGGCCTAAACTACAAAAAGTCAAGGGGCTGCCGAGGTTGAGTCCCCATCTAGCATATCCCAAAAGGTGGGAGTAGTAGGCCGCGACATCCTCCAAAAAGGCCTCCCTCTCTTCTCGTCCCTCTCCCGGAGTGCCTCTAACTCTTCAGTAGTGAAAGGGACAAAGTCCGCTCCTTGCCTGCACAAGTCATTGTCGAAGTTTGATTTGAAGGCTTGCAGAAGGATGGACTTATCTTCGAAGTATGGGTGAAGCTGCCGGATGATGTGAATGCATCCTTTGTCCAAAAAGGAACCAACCTCGCGACCGATATCTTCATGGAATGCAGGGGAGCTCTTGAAGTCGTCAACAACTTTCTTCTTGTAATCCTCAGAGCAACAGTACTCCAACTCCTCCTGCATGGATATCCGACTTGCCACAGCTTCATCCCTGGCCAAATTCAGACTGGTGTTGGCCGTTTTCAACTCCGAATTTTCCTCTTCTACTTTGGCTAGCCACTCCTTCAGCTCCGCCAGCTCGCTGACCATCTGAAGTTTTTCAGAATTGGCTAACTCCAAGCGCGAAGCTTGGTCAGCCACTTCTGACTCCAGAACAGCCAGGCAAGGTTCGTTGGCTGCCCGCCACTCAGCGTCCTCCGCTGCTCGCCCGGATTGCTCCGAAGTTTGGCACTTGGAGATGTGCTTAACTAAGGAGGAAACCTAATATATATATATATATATATATATATATATGAAGTGAGATAAAGGCTACAAAAATTTCCTAAGGACTGAAGAAAGAAGTAGGAGACTTACCCGAGCTATCAAGGCGCCAACCCGGTTGGTGGCCTCCTCAACCCCCATCTCCTTCATCCCGATCAAGCTCTCGGGGTCATGAGCTCGATCCAGGACAGCACCTCCAAGCATGGCAGCAACATACTTGTTGTTAAAGTAGAGGTTGTTGAGGGGAGGTGTTCTGGCAGTAATTTCGGCAGCCAAAGCCCTCAAGGGTTCTTCCTCAGTCGGCAGCTCGAAACCTGGCTGGAGCCAGGAAGGACCGGAGCTCCCAGAGTTCACCTCGGCTTCGACAGTAGGAGCAGCCTCAGCTTCGGCCGTTGGAGCAGACTCTTCCATAGGAGCCGGCTCTGAGTTCCTTCAGGATGCCAAGGGGACAGCATCCAAGGCATCCGTTGAAGCAGGAGAAGGAGGAGAAGTTACCTCGATCGAAGGACGACGAGGAGAAGTCCTCCGCCTTTGACGAGGACGGAGTTGCTCCTCCTCATCTTCTGCCACCTCGGGAGTGGCTTCCCGGCGAGGTCCGGGTGCAGAACAAGGAGTCCTGCCCCTTACTTCCCTATCCCTCGCTCGGCGAAGGGTCCTACCCCACCTGCGCGGACTGGCGGAGGATGGGTAAGTAAGGGGTGTCTCCCCCACTGCACCCGGTCTATCAGACGCGGGGGAAACCGAGGTAAGGAGTCCAGATGTGACTGCCGGACATCCCTTTCCTCAACTCGATTCCCCCAGGCCTTGCTAAACATGGTTGGACCTGAAACAAAACAGCTAAGTCAGATCCCTTACGAAGTACAAATATCAACAAAAAAAAACAACACATTACCCCGACCTCTGCCACACCCACGACTAGTAAGGCTGCATGGGTCACATTGGAAGGAAAAGACTACCCTGGGGTGTATAGTCCAGTCCTCATTTGGGGTCTCCTCGGCAAAACCTAACTCCCTCTTCCTCTCAGCCAAACCAGCCCCTATGCTACACCACTTAAGGTTGGCTTCACTTAACAGATCAATAGAGGAGTATACCCGGGTTTGATTTTGACGGCTATCTCCTAAATCTCGGGTAATGACCTTTAGAAAAGCTTTTTCGGAATGGCTAAGGGAAAAGGGACCTTCTATTTGGGTCTACTGGAAGTTTTCACTAACACAGGGATGGAAGGGAAAACCTACTCGACGTTCACAAACCAGCCCCTATGCCACACCACTTAAGGACGACCTTATTTCGGCGTGGATGGAGTGAAAGAGTATTGTCCAATATCCGAAGTGAAGAGAAAAACATCCTGAGAATGTTGGAGGATAACTTGAAGCCTAATCTATGACAAAGACAGATAAGACAAAAAATGGTGCGGACATCATTTGGGTGTACCTACCCGGGCTGAATTCGAGCAAAAACTAGAAAGTCGACAAAAGCCGGGTCCAAGGGAAGACGAAGACCTACTTCGAAATGAGCCAGAGGAATAGGAATGCAACGAAGGGACATTCTCCCTGGCAAAGGAGCAACAGAGACTCTATAAGTCCTAGGGTCTATACTATACCTACGGGCAAAGGACTCTGCTTGCTCACGGGTGATCCTATTACGATCTAAGGGAAAATCAAGAGGAGGAGGCGGCATAGAAGGCTGGAACGACACTCCCTCATGAACCTCACCCTCACCCTCACCATCCCTAGCCGCTACTGTCACTTCTGGCTGGACAGGTTGAGGATCACCGAAACCCTCATTCATAAGATCCTCAACCTCCCTCTCATCTTCTCTCTGGGCAGCCATTACCTGCGAATGGAAGTCCAACATTTAGAACCCCATTCAAACAAAGGAGCTACCCAGAAAGACAAACCCTAAACCCAGAATAAACACAATCCTACCCTTATTCACCCACAGAAAAACAAAGCAAACAGAAGAAACATGGCGGAATCACAGAACAACCCATCAAACAGTAGAAGAAGCAAACAGAAACCAGACCATAAGAAGACAAAATATACCTTTTTTTGTGTCTGAACTTGAGGTAAAATCTGAAGGAATGTGACTGAATTCGCGAAGGAAACGAAGGCAAAAGGAATCTTCAAAAAGCTTTAATGGCGGAAAACTATGAAGATAAAGGAATCTTCAGAAAGCGTTAATGGCAGAAAACTATAAAGGCAAGGAAGCAAAAGTAAAAGAAAAAGCTTACGAAAGGGAGAAGATCACTAAATAAACAAGGAAAAGCTTTTTTTTGAAATGATTACTTGCCAGAATCGATGCACCGGGGAAAGCAAAAAAGTAACTCTGACGGCTGACATTCTGCAATTAATGACAGGCGCAGAAGACGAAAAGACAACCAGTCACAATCAAAGACCCTAACTTCAGCCACAAGTCAAAGTACTCAACACGCTTTTCCCGCCAAAGCTCCCCTACTTCGTCAGATGAAACTTCGACGAGGGGCCACTGAACAGTCAGAAAAATACCTCAGGGGCTAAACGGTAATTTTGCCACACCTTAATTGCCCCTGATCTCACCTGACGTCATAAACACAAATTAATGGGCCTCATCAAGGCCAGACGTTACACCCTTAATTTCGCATTAATAACCCGTTATCCACAACGGTCAAAACTGTCCAATCTCCAAACGATAATCTCATTATCAGACTCCTATAAAAGAGAGATCTGAACATGAGGTAATGACCTTTTTCCAATTTTCCAGATATCCAAAAATACTCTACTGACTTAAGCATCGGAGAGTTCACGGGGTACAAACTCCCCATTGAACTTACTTGTTTTGCAGGCTTTCGAGATGCTAAGTGTAGCACCCCGAAGTACTAAGTGCGCCCAACGAAGTACCGCTCCCCAAGAGTTATACTTCGCCTTCCCGGAAAACAATCTTCTTTGACTTTGACCAGCCCAAAAAGCCTTCTTAACAAGTCAACCATAAAGCTTCCCAAATTCCTGGCACTTCAATTTACTTTTTTACCCTTTGACAGATTCGTGCAAAATCAATATATATATATATATATATATATCCAAATCCTTAAAACTTTAAAATTTTTATAAAGATAAAATAATAATAAAGATAAAACTTTAATTTATTTTAAAAAACAAAAAATTGATAGTGGCTAAATATTAAATCACATCTAAAAAATTTTATATATAGCCACTAAAAAAAACTATAAACATATAAACGCAATACTTAATATCTTAAAAAAAAAACCATAGTGCAACCAAATGTTACAAAATTTCAATTTAATTAATTACCCACAAAATTCATAATAAACTCATGGGCACTATATAAAAAAAATAGCCTTATTCTTTATAAATTTTGAATGAAAACTGAATTCTTTATTTTTGAATGAAAACTTAATTTATTAATTTGGAATGAAAACTTAATTCTTTAATAATTTCTAATTTCCAAGAAAAGGAAAAATCTTTTAAAAAGTAAATTTTATAAATTGACTTTATCCAAAATCGAATTAAATTTAAAACCAGAAGGTTTTCATCTTAAGTGAAGTTTAATTCCTTAATTTTGTTTAATTATGTAGTTCCTTGTGTATGTGTACCAAAACTAATATATATATAAATATATAAGTCTAGTACAAATTCTTTGCTTGTGTATATATATTCTTTACAAGAAGCGAAAAAATATATATATAAACACATCACATACATCACAACAAGACGAATATATATATATATATATATATATATATATATATATATATATATTTCAGTCTTCCAAAAAAAATATAAATTTTTATATTATTAAATAAATAATAATATATCTAGAATTTTCAAAAATATATCCTTAGAAGTCAAATCTTTACTTAATAAAGACATAAAAAGTAATCTTTAAAAACTTTAAAATCTAATCATTAATTTATTAATTGATTTCATAAATCTCTTTAATCTTTTATGGGATCTTGACTAAATAAACCTAAAAAGTTTAATCTTTTAACCGATTATGAATTACCCAAAACATATTCTTAATAATCCAACATATAAGCTCTGATACCACTTGATAGAATAAAATACACGTGTTCTATATATTCCTTATCTTAATACCATAAGACCTAGTATGTCAGATTACTAAGAACAATAAAAATTGAATTGCGGAAGCGTACCTGATTTAATCTTGTATCACCAACATATTCTTTAAGAATCCTAGAAGACGCAATCTCCGTAACCTGTCAAAATAGATCATGATCTTCCAAGACATCTATGAGAGTTAAGCTTCTGTTCTACTGACGGGATATAGAATAGACACTCTCAATTATTCTTGGGGACCATAACCAATATATATATATATAATAATATTTCTAACAAACCTATCATAGTTTAAGGAATATGGTATCTATATATGTGGGTCCATACTTATTGTTGATGTACATTAGCCCAATAAACTTAATTAGATCACTTTAGTAGGGCTTAATAAAATATGATAGCTTTAAATACATAATTGACACATGAACCCACATGATTTATTAAAATAAATCCAACGCCATGTACATAAAGGTGACGTTAAAATTTTTTTTTTCCACAAAAATTGAGCTGTTGGTAAACCTCCATGTAGCATCATCCATAAGTTAAGTGATGATCGCATCGATCCTTTGAACTTCCAAATGATCTCCCAAATCTTATCCGTCTCAACAACTTCGCTTGCATCCATTAGCTTTCAGCTGATCTTACTGAGAAGCTGCCGTATTCTATCAAACGCCAACGTGGTGTATCCATGCTTGAGTCCTGATTCAGCCACAACTACTGCAACTCGGTAATGATCTCCGGCGGTAGAAAGGGTACGAAATTGTTCCAGTCCCAGCTCCCCTGTTCCTTCTAATAATCTTGCACTTCACGAATCTGCATACCCGATGGAATATCCGCTAGAACCTGCTGATATAAGGGTGCATCTTGAAGCCAAGCATCATTCCAAAATAGAATTCTTCTTCCATCTCCAACCTCCCATTTCATTCCTCTCCTTACCCATTTTACAGCCTTGACAATTCCTTTCTACGTCGCTGAGCAGTTTGATTTACTAACATCCTTCGCCAGTGTATCCCATCCTCCATATTTCTGATTTAGGATGGTATTAACAAGTCCTCCTTGGTCTGCCACTGCTAATTTCTAAGGATATTTGGCCAGAAATGCATCATTCATGTTCCTTAAAATCAGAATTTTCAAACCCTCGATTTTTTGGTCCACATATACATTTCCAAGCTATTGTATGAAGTGTTTTTCCAGTTACCTTTGTGCCCCAAAAGAAGTCCCGACATATTCGATCTATTGTTTGTATTGTGTGTCGCGGGATCATTACTGTTTGCATAGTGTAGTTAGGTATTGTTGTTAATGTGGATTTGATGAGGACCAAGCTTGCTGCCCGTGACAAGAGTTTTGATTTCCAACTAGCTAGCTTCTTATTAGCCTTATCTACCAAAAAATTCAAAATCCTTCATCCTTACTCTCCCATGTATCAACGACACACCTAAATACATTCCCAAATTGGATTTCGGTTAAATTTGAAACTCGGAACATATTGCACTCTTTAAACATGACGACGTGTTAGGGGAGAACCATATCCTCGATTTTCCCCTAGTCACCCGCTGCCCTGATACTCCACAAAAGTCAGCCAAAGACATGTTCAACCAATCTTGCTTAGGAGAAGGAAGCTTCTCCAAATAATAGCAAGTCATCTACAAAAAAGATATGAGACACCTTCGGACCTTGTCGGCATGGTTTGACTGCTTTCCACTTCTGTTCTTGGACTTCCTTCACAATGCGTTGGCTAAGAACTTCCATGCACAACACAAATAGATAAGGAGATAGGGGATCTCCTTGTCTTAAACCTCTCGATGGCGTAAATGCGGGTAAAATATCTCCATTCCAACTGATAGCCAATGATACTTCTGTGATACATTGAAGAATTAACTTCACCAACGCTTGTTAGAAATTGGTTATTTGCAATATCTCACCAAGGAACTCTCAATCTATAAGGTCGTAGGCTTTCTCCAAGTCTACTTTCAATATGAAACCGCCTTTTTTACTCTTCCGATTTGATAATGAGTGTATCAACTCTTGTGCCACAATAATATTATCAGAAGTGCTCCTCCCAGCTATAAAATTATCTTGGTATTTGCTAATTAGTTTTGGTAATATAGAATGAAGGTGGTTTATCAAAATTTTTGTCACCACCTTCAAAAGTACATTACAAAGGAAAATGGGGCGGAATTGAGGAAGAGAATCCGATTTCTCACCTTTCGGTAGCAGGTAGATTACCGACTCATTAAGGTGTTTCTGTAGCTGTCGGGTGAGGAAGATGCGCTCAATCTCAGTCGATACCCTACTTCCGACTATGTGCCAATACTTTTGAAAGAAACATGGTGAGAAGCCATCCAGACCAGGTGCTTTATATGCCCCATCTGTTTCACTGCCTGCCAAATTTCCGCAGGTGAAACGTCCCGGTTTAGCCATCGCTTGTCCTCTCATTGTAGCCCCAGAAACTCCCACTCTGTTTAGCTACATGCCTTGTATGGTTCCTTTGTATATAACTTCATGTAAAACTCTCTAACCATCTGTTTAAGATTTTTAGGTTCTTCGCATCACTCCCCTTCGTTTGACTGAAACCCTAAAATACGATTATGCCTTCTTCTAATGAGCGTAGATGTATGGAAAAACTTGGTATTACTCTCCTCTTCCTTTAGCCATGAGATCCTTGATTTTTGTTTTCAATACAGTTCCTCTTGTTCTAGTACTGCCTCCAATTCCATCCTTAGTTTACATTCTAGTTTTTCCAAATGATGATTGGCCTGAGTTTCCAATCTTCTTTGCACCCCAGCTAGTCTCGCCAAGCACCTAAACTTTCTATCAAAAATATTTCCGAATACTTGTCGATTCTACAGGGATAACGTGTCTCACAAGGTGTTCAACGTTGCATTAACTCCTCACCTTCGGTTGCCGACTAGCACTTGGTGACTAGCTGTTCAAACTTAGGATGAGTGAACCATGCCGCTTGGACCCGAAAATATTTTGGATTACCATATCTCCCATCGGCCAACGGATTCTAGACAATAAGAGGGTTGTGATTCGATCTACTTCTGGGTAAATGTCTCACTTGACAGTCCCTAAATCTCTGTAACCATCATTGATTACCAAATGCCTTGTCCAATCTCTCTTGCACGTTATCAACCCCCTTTCTCATATTGTTCCAAGTAAATTTTGGACCCTTGAAACCTAGGTCGAACAACCCACAATCATTGACCGCCTAAGAAAAATACATAAGGCGGGACTGTGGCACCTATCGCCCTCCTTTTTTTCCGTTGGATCCATAATTTGATTGAAATCTCCAAGTACTAACCATGGTATGTTCATGAATTTAGCCATCTGGATCATGTAATCCCATAATAATTCCCGTAAAAATCGTTGCGTTGATGCATAAATAGCCGACATCATCCAGGGAGGTACACCCGGTTGTTTAACCTCCACCGTGACCACTTGATTATCCATAGCCACCAGTTCCAATTCCACTGTAGAGTTGTTCTATAACATCCAGATTCCACCTATAAAACCTAGTACCTCCGAAACAATAAACTTGTCCAAATGTGATTTATTTAAAATACGTTGAATTGTAGTACTCGGTACCTGAGTTTCACAAAGAATGAGAATGTTCGGAACATGCGTCCTCAACGACATCAAAAGGTGTTGTAAAGCCACTTTGGAACCTACACCTCGACAGTTCCAGGCTATTATTTTTGGTGCACTCATTAAAGGCCTGTTAGAGTGATGATCTCCACCTTCATTGCAATTCCCTTGCCTCTGTCTGGCGGAACTGGAATTTCTATGGTTGATCCTTGTTGGGTTGTCATCGCCAATCTACCTACACTCTTACCAGTTGTCTCCCATACTTCCTGATCTGGATGACATTCTCGTTGGTGGTCAACGTTATTAGCAATAACTTGCTGTTGCCAACTGCATCTGCCAGATTTTTTGGATCTTTGTAAAGTATTATTTGTTTGAAATTTAGTTGGTGGCAAATGGACCAGCTCCACCCGTGCTTCACTTAAATGATTTTTCTGGCCTGATTGCTGTATTTGTTTGGGCCTGTGTTTATGAACCTCTAAGCCCAGCCTGGATGAACTTGGGCCTTGTAGAGCTTGAATTTTCTGTTTGATTTGGGCCAGATCCACCAATTGATCCAACTCTTCATTAAAATTTTGAAGCACTTCAAATATCGATCTGGTAGTGCCTCCATATCCTTCCTAGCCCAATTACTCTTAAATTGACTTCCAACTTGTTCTCCATTTGGCCCACCTGAAGGTAATGGGTCCAAGTCAACTCTAACCCCGTCTCTCTCTTTGTTGCGCTGCTGTCGACGATCATGGAATTTTGTTTTGATTTCCTGACGACAGTAGACATAACTAGGGAGCATCCAGGGGCCATATGGCGATTTGGCATTACCCTCCTCCATTGCTTCTGGCCGATCTTGCTTTGTTGGTGGTTTCGATTCCGCTGCATTTGCCTCTAAACTTGGACACTCGTCTCCCTTATGTCCATACATCCCACATTTTAAAATATATTAAATGCAAACCCTCATATTCAATCGTTTGAGCAAAATCTAGAACGGTTAAGGATGATATTAATGGAGCTGCTAAATCTACCTCCATGCAAACTCTTGCGAATATAGCTTTGAGTCCAATTAAGGATGTAGCGTCTACCTTCACTGTCCTACCCACCATATCTCCCATAGAAGTTAATATCTCTTCATCCAATATTTTAGGTGGAAATCTCGGGAATGTTACCCAAACCAGCGTGGATGCAATGCTATCGGCTGTTGGATGGAACTTAGGGCTCCATTTCATAACTATGAGGTAATATCCTAGAATTACCCATGGACCACCCTCAAGTACATGTAAGTAATCTTCCCTGGAGAAGAACCTAACCACATAGTAACCCTCAACTAGATCTGTTAGCTCATAACCCAACTCTAGGTTCCAAAGTTCTCGTATCTTTTGATCAAACAGTCTGTAACTGATTATTTTGCCTAGAAATTTTAGGATAAGTGCACCCCTCCATTGCTTGAATAGACTCACGTACTTCTCCTTCGAGATTTCCACCATTGGTCCATATTTTGGTGGTTGTTCCTCCATGTGGTCATGTGTTGTGAAAAGTTCATCAATCCCCAGGTACTTCTTCTCCTCGTCCTCACCGAGATACATCTGGTGTTGTTCTGGGGGTTGAGTCGGTGTGTCCTTAGGTGCCGAGTGGAACATGTTGAGTGTGAAGCCACTCTTGTGGTTTGTCAAAATAGCTGCATAAAATGTGTGTGAAAACTGCAAACATGTTTTGCAGCTTGTCAAAAGAAGAGGCTGAAGACAGCTGTTTGTTGATCATTTCTTCTGCTGCATTAATTTCTCTGTTTGACAAATTCTTATGTAATCTCTATATAAGAGATCCATCTGTATTTGAAATCTGTGTGTGACACAAGAAAGAAATAAAAACATTCTAGTTACCCACCGTAGACATAGGTCAGATTTTGGACCGAACCACGTTAAAACTTTTGTGTTCTTAATTGTGAGCAGAGTGTGTGTGTGTGTTGATTTGTGTTTGTGTGTGACCCGTCTGATCCTAACAACTGGTATCAGAGTCATAGGCTCTTTGATTCACACAAACTTGTGAAATAGGAACTAAGGTTCCGATCAGAGACGTTCAGCCACCGTCGCCGCTCGTCTAGGGTTCCGACGAACCGGTTGACTTGAACAAGATCTCATTATCCACCATAACTTGTTCCTTGCCAATTAAAGCTTGAAACAAATAAGTTATTTTTTGTTTCTGATTATTGCTTTCGCTCGTATAAATTACCACTTAGCAGTACGAACCCATTTGGTTAGTAGTAATTTGGTAATTTTTTTAATGGCAGAGGATGGTAAAATTAAGATTGATAAGTTTGATGGAAGTGATTATGGATTTTGGAGAATGCAAATTGAAGATTTGTTGTATCAGAAAAGTTTGCATTTGCCTATGTTGGGTGAACAACCGGATGACATGGATGATAAAGAATGGAAGTTATTGGATAGACAAGCTTTGGGTATGGTTAGGCTTTCTTTGGCAAAGAGTGTTGCATATAACATTGTCAATGAAACAACCACATATGGTGTATTGAAAGCTTTGTCCAACATGTATGAAAAACGATCCGCTTCAAACAAAGTATTCCTCACCCGACAATTGGTTAACACCAAGATGAAGGAAGGCATGTCGGTTACCGCTCACATAAATGAGTTTAACTCGATTATCTCTCGTTTAGCCTCAGTTGGAATAAAGTTTGAAGATGAAGTACAAGCGCTACTCCTTTTATCATCGTTGCCCGATAGTTGGTCAGGCACAGTCACAGCTGTTAGTAGTGCATCCGGCACTACCAAACTCACTTTCGAGAATATTCGTGACTTGATAGTAAATGAAGATATTAGACGGAGAAGAAATGGTGAGACTTCTAATTCTAGTTCTTTATTGCATACAGAAAGTAGAGGAAGAAGAAACGAAAGAGGACATAGTCGAGGTAGGTCTAAGTCAAGAAAAAGGGGACAGTCAAAGAACAGAAAAGACATTGAATGTTGGAACTGCAAAGAAAAAGGTCACTTTAGAAGCCAATGTACAAAACCAGCTGCAAAGAAAGAAGTAAATAATTTATCCTCAGAAGAATTAGGTGATGCCCTCATCTGTTCTGTTGAAGATTCAGTTGAATCTTGGATTATGGATTCAGGTGCTTCTTTCCATGCTATCTCATGCCCAGATATGGTCAAGAATCTACGAACATGTAACTTTGGTAAAGTTCGTTTAGCAAATGATCAAATGCTTGATATTATAGGTATTGGAGATGTAGACTTGAAGACCTCGTTAGGAACTATACAGACATTGAAAAATGTCAGGGTTATTCCTAACTTGAGAAGAAAGTTGATTTCAGTTGGAAAATTGGATGATGAAGGGTTTAATGTTCACTTTGGGGGTGGACAATGGAAAATGATCAAAGGCAATTTAGTGATTTCCAAAGGAAATAAGAAAGGCACTCTATACATGGCAGAAGTTTCCGCTAAAGGTGTTCATGCAATGACCACCAGTCCGAGTCCATCAAATTTATGGCACAACCGACTCGGACACATGAGCGAGAAGGGATTGAAGATGTTGGCTCAGAAAGGAAAGTTTCCAGACTTGAAGAAAGTGGAAACCGAATTTTGTGAACCTTGTGTTCTTGGAAAACAAAAGAGGGTTACTTTTGTGAAAACAGGGAGGACACCGAAAGCTCAGAAGTTGGAGCTTGTTCACTCGGATGTATATGGACCAACTTCAGTTTCATCTCTAGGAGGCTCGAGATACTATGTTACCTTCATCGGTGATTCAACACGCAAGGTATGAGTATATTTTCTTAAACATAAATCTGGTGTATTTGATGCTTTTAAGATATGGAAATCTGTTGTTGAAAATGAAACTAATTTGAAGGTAAAGTGCTTAAAATCGGACAATGGTGGTGAATACATAAGCAAGCAGTTCACTGATTATTGTGCCAAGGAAGGGATAAAGATGATCAGGATAGTTCCGGGATGCCCAAGACATTTTGGCAGATGCAGTTAACATTGCAGCCTACTTGATCAACCGTTCACCATCCGTTCCCTTGAGTTTCAAATTGCCAGAAGAAATGTGGCAAGGAAAGGAGGTAAGTCTCGAACACTTATGAGTCTTTGGTTGCAGTGCTTATGATTTGTTAGAAGTTGGTGACAGGGATAAGCTAGACTCAAAGTCCAAGAAGTGTACATTCATTGGTTATAGGTCAGAAGAAATGGGTTACAGACTTTGGGATAATGAAGGCAGAAAATTAATCAGAAGCAAGAATATCGTCTTCAATGAAAACGAGTTGTACAAAGACAGAAACACCAAAAGACCAGAAGTTCAGAAAGAAAGTGTTGAGTTTGAAAGTGGTGAAAAAAGAAAAGAAGCTTCAGTCGACATTCCAGAAAATGGGAATGAGTCAAGCGACAATGGGAGCTCAGGGGATGTATCTAGTAATGTTTCTGAGGAAGAAGAAGAAAAAGAAGAAGCTGCTCCTCAAACTCCAGAATCCCCAGAAACACCTCAAAATCAACCAAGGAGGTCGTCTAGAATCACTAGACCACCAGAAAGGTACTCACCATTAGTCAACTACATACTTTTGACAGATAATAGTGAACCCTAGTGTTACTCTGAAGCTATGGGATTGAAAGATTCATTGCAGTGGGAGCTTGGAATGAAAGATGAAATGAAGTCGTTCTGGCACTTAACAAAACTTCCATCTGGGAAGAAGGCTCTTCATAACAAATGGGTCTTCAGGGTCAAGGATGAACATGATGGTACCAAACGGTACAAAACAAGATTAGTAGTCAAGGGATTTCAACAGAAAGAGGGAATTGATTTCAATGAAATATTCTCTCCAGTGGTGAAGATGACTACCATCAGACTTGTTCTCAGTATTGTAGCAGCAGAAGGCTTGCATCTAGAGCAACTAGATGTCAAGACAGCTTTTCTACATGGTGACCTAGAAGAAGACATCTACATGACACAACTAGAAGGTTTTCAAGTTAAAGGCAAAGAAAACTTGGTGTGTAAGTTGAAGAAGAGTTTGTATGGTCTGAAACAACCCAGACAATGGTATTTGAAGTTTGATAACTTCATGGGAAGAGTTGGTTACAAGATATGTGACAATGACCATTGTTGTTACATAAAAAGGTTTAAAGGTTCTTATATCATTCTACTACTCTATGTGGATGATATGTTAATTGCCGGATCAAACATGACAGAGATCAAGAAGTTGAAGAAACAAATGTCTGAAGAATTTGAGATGAAAGACTTAGGAGCTGCAAACCAAATACTCGGGATGAGTATTTTCAGAAACAAAGAAGATGGTTCTTTGACACTCTCTCAAGAAAAGTACATTGAGAAAGTGTTAGAGAGATTCAGCTTCAAAGATGCCAAGATCAGAAGCACACCTTTGGGAAGTCACTTTAAGCTTTCTAAAGTTCAGTCACCCAAATCAGATGAAGATAAAGCAGAAATGACTAAAGTTCCTTATGCATCTGCAGTTGGTAGCCTCATGTATGCAATGGTATGCACAAGACCAGATATTGCACATGCAGTGGGAGTTGTTAGTCTGTTTATGTCCAATCCGAGAAGAGAACATTGGGAAGCAGTTAAATGGCTGCTGAGATACTTGAAGGGAACTTCAAAGATGGCATTGCATTTTAAGAAAAAAGATGTTATTCTGAAGGGTTTTGCAGATGCAGATCTTGGTGGGTGTAAAGAGTCATTCAAAAGCACCACAGGGTATGTCTTTACAGTGAGAGACATTGCAGTAAGTTGGATGTCCAAACTACAGAAAAGTGTTGCCCTTTCAACCACAGAAGCAGAGTATATGGCAGTTGCTGAAGCAAGCAAAGAGCTTATATGGTTGAAGAACTTTCTCAACGAACTTGGCAAAGAACAAGATGATTGTGTACTATTCTGTGACAATCAAAGTGCAATTCATCTTGCAAAGAATCATGTCTTCCATTCGAAGACGAAACACATACAACTGAGATATCACTTCATCAGAGAGCAAGTTAGTGAAGTCACTCTGAAGTTGAAGAAGATCAAAGGAAGTGAAAATCCATCTGATATGTTGACTAAGGTTGTCACCTTAGAGAAGTTGAAGCTTTGCATAGCTTCAACTGACCTTCAGGATAATTAAAGAGAAGGCCGGGTAACTAGGAATGAGCTAAGATCAAAAGTTTTTTTATAGATGCACAGTTGAAGCACAGGTGAAGATTGTTCCGTGGCTTCAAGTGGGAGATTGTTGAGTGTGAAGCCACTCTTGTGGTTTGTCAAAATAGCTGCAGAAAATGTGTGTGAAAACTGCAAACATGTTTTGCAGCTTGTCAAAAGAAGAGGCTGAAGACAACTGTTTGTTGATCATTTCTTCTGCTGCATTAATTTCTCTGTTTGACAAATTCTTATGTAATCTCTATATAAGAGATCCATCTGTATTTGAAATCTGTGTGTGACACAAGAAAGAAATAAAAACATTCTAGTTACCCACCGTGGACATAGGTCAGATTTTGGACCGAACCACGTTAAAACTTTTGTGTTCTTAATTGTGAGCAGAGTGTGTGTGTGTGTTGATTTGTGTTCGTGTGTGACCCGTCTGATCCTAACATAACAGACATTCTACCCATGTTTTTGTGTGATTTCCTACCTTTTCAATAATTTACGTGACTTCCATTTCCTCTGTTGTTTCCTCCTCCACTGTATGCTTTGGTTTCTTTAATTTGTGATGCGTGTCCGGCTCCCCCAAAAGTGCTGGGGGAGTAGCCTCTTCCTCAACCATTCAAGTGAAGCATGTTTGTTGAGAGAAAAAAATTAGAGAGAGAAATTTCGAAGTGTAAGTAGGTTGTATGCCTAACAATATATATATATATATATATATTATATATATATATATATATAATATAATATTAATAAAATAAAACTTTTAACTTTTATATTTTTAAAAAAATTAATGGATGAAAATTATAATTGTTGAGGGTGGATACAAGACTAGCACTAATTCGTCATAGTATTAATTTTGCCTAAAATTATATAAACACTAGGACTCATTCGCCATATGAGTTTTAGTATTCGTTTCTATCCATAAAAATAAGTGCTAGGACTCATTCTCAACATGAGTCCCAGTGTTTGTTTCTGTACAAATTAAGAATTAGTCATATTTTGGACAGTAACAAACACTAGAACTCATATCAAATCCTACTTCTTGTAAAATACAATATGAATACAATTTAACATATAAATCACAATACAATAAAACAAGAACAATTAATATATAAATCATAATGCGTCCATCATAAAATATAAAATCAAAATACAACAACAAGTTTGTTTATATGTGTTGTTTCAATCTTTGTTGGTTGATATAATCTTGAAATATTTAATGCCCCTGTTGTGGTTGAATATGAGTTACTACTAGTTGAAGAAGATATATACTCACCCGTATAGCATATGGATTGAATGATACATTGTTTGAAATTGATGAGTTGCTTGGAATTGGAAATGTGAAATTATTATCAACACATATATGGTTCTGCATCAACAATGGTTTTAACAAGCTCGTTGATTACATTGGAGGTGTTGAATCAAAACGCAAACACCCATAATCTTAAAGTCAATTTGTATAGACCAAATATGTTACATATCTTCCTCACCCGTGATTGCAACATCAGTGTATTGGACAAATGAACAACCTCTTACAACACCTAGCCCACCCTTGACTTGGTACATGCTCTGATGTGTTGTTGTTGACTTACCCCTAGGTACTTCTTTGGGGCCCAAAGATTGGTTGCTAATTTTTTTGAGGGCCCGATCTACTAGATTTTCCTGATCCTCTGCCCTAAGGCCATGTTGTTCCCCACCTTATTTCCTTTCTCTCCTTTTGTCTTACTCGGGCCCGGATCACTCAGTCCTTTGTTTCCTCTATTTTGTTGTCCTTTGGGTTGTTCACGTGTCTTTCTCCTTTGATCATGGGCCTCGGTAGTTCTCAGATTTTTTTTCTTTAGAAACTCAATGTTCTCCAGAATCTTGCTCTCTTCATATAGGTCTTCAAGTATCGTGAATTTAGACCTACTTTTTTCTAACACATTGGAGGATGTATCATTGGAGGTGGCACGAATATCTTGTACCTTCTGTTTACCACAACCATCAGGTTTCGATGAGGGTTTTAACTTTCCATAGTTTTCCACAATTTCCTTTCGTTGGTTTCGTTAGGCTTCTGCTTCTACTTCCACCACCATTTTCAACTGATAATTTGGGATATATGTTCCTATAATTCCACGACAACCCACAAATATGGGCCCTCCAAGAAAATTGAGAATATATGTTGCATTTGCTTCTCCTTCTATTATAAAATATTTTGAACCTATGACGAAAGATTTTTTTTATAGCATGATTTGTCGATTGTCATTTCAATGAATCAATATTCCCAATATTAGGGGGAGAGAAAGAAAAACACATTGGTGAAAATATTACTTTGCAACATCTTGATACTTGTACAATCAATATGAACTTGAAGTTTAAATGATAATCCACTTGTAAAGTATAGCAAATCAATTGCTATATGCATTTACACACCTAAAGATAGCGACTAAGTCATATATACTAGATGGAAATGTTTATACAAATTAATATTTCAGTAAGACAATCAATAAATAAAATAGGAAATGAGCGTATAGCATGCCAAAAGTATGGTAGATCAATTGGTTCTAAAGATAAATATTCCCATAAAAAAAGAGCACATGTTCATAACGAGTCTGAGCTTGTAGAAGCAATTAATACTCTAGAAGAGTCAAAAGACACGATAAATAAATAACTCCAAAGAAATTTAGGTACTTAAAGATTCTAAAAATACTTAAAAAATACATAATGATGAATGATAACATTAATTTATATCATATTTTTGGGACTACTTTATGCTTAACTTCATTTAATTTTGATTTACTTTGAACAATTTAGGATTGTAGCTGCACTAATTTGTATCAAAGTGTTTACATAATTATTTAGGGATGAAAATAGAACAAAAGGATAAGTCTACGGGCCAAAATGCATTTTTTGGATAGTTGTGCAGTAAAGTATAAAAGCACGGTTGTGCTAAACAACCTAAGCACGGTCGTGCTAGTAATAATATGAAGCAAGACCATGTTGAACTTGTTTAACATGACCTTGTTAGACAAGCTAAGCACGGTCAAGTTGTGATGACCAGACAAAAATTAATGATTTTTATGTTATGTAATCTCATTTTTAGTCTGTATTTGTTATTTATAAATAGTGAAAGTTAAGGAGATGAATTGTAGGCTTAGGGACATTATGTCAAATTGGGTATACACATATACTCCCTACTTTCATTATACACTTTTCTCTACTTAGATTTCTATAATTGCGTTGAACCGTAAGAAATTATAGTGATCTGGAGGAGCATTTGTGTTTTGTGAGTCAAAAGCATCCAACCATATCAAGTGCAATAGAAGATGATCAAGGAGGAATACGAGTTTGGTATCTAGAACGAACAATCGAAAATTGCAAACAATCTTCTTCTCCCTTATCTTTATTTATTGTATTTTGATGTTGTATCAAGTAAAGAATTCCTTAGGAATCTATACTTTTACATTTCTTTAGTGATATTTGAGGATTGTTATGTATTTACATCTTTTGAGAATTTATGAGTTTAATGAAATCTAAAGATTACTTTATATTTCCATATTAATTTTCTTAGTGGATGATATCTAGTTATTTGTGAGGAATTTTAGTATGGCAATTCATTATTTAGGTCAGACCTCGGATAGATGATGAGTTGGGTATTTGAAATACTAGCTTAATTGAACTATAAGTTTGGTAACTATTCCAAGGATCATAAATAAAAATTCTCAATTGATGAGATCTTTCGAATCAGGGTCATATCAATGTTCTAATGTGCTAAATTGATAGATTCCTACTTTTATTGCTTTCGTCTACTTGTTTTCTTAATTTAGATTAGTTTACTTTCACTTCAAACTCTTCTTTGGATATCTTTTTTGAGTTCTAAATTGATTTTCATGGTTTAATCTTGTTAAAATAAATGAAAAGGTAATGATGAACCTTTACTACTTCCTGTGTCATAACATATTATCTTATAAATTTAAAATTATGATGTTTCCATTACATTCTATACAGAACGATTGGTTGTATGCTTATATGTGTTGAGTGAACTTTAGTGACACTTATGTAATTTAATTATATCTTGTTTTTACACTTTTAATCACATTCTATGCTCACACATGTGTATATAAAATTACACCATCAATGAAATATCAATAAATTATGTTTTAACGGAAAAATTATTGAATTTAGAAGAAATAACAATCGATAGTATTTTTGTATATAATGTAGCGTTAGTTATTATATACGAAAATGATTATCATGAGCTACATCTGATGATGAATGTTGATGTATAAATGATTGGTTGAAATAAAAAAATGTAATTCAAACAAAGTTAAATTCACTTGCAAAACGTGAAGTTTTTTTAACAGTAGGTCGAACACCTGAATATGTCAAATTTGTAAGATATAAATAAATGAGTATTTGCACGGAAAAAAAAAAAATTATGAGATATAAAGTATGTCTTGTTGCACAAAATTTTTCGCAAAGTCCTGGAATTGACTATGAGATCATATATTCATCTGTGGTGGATACAATTACTTTTTTGTTAGTTATCTCTTTAAGTCTGACAGCTAATGAGAAACTTTATATACTTCTTATGACTCACTTGATAACAATATATGTATGAAAATCCCAAATAATTTAAAATGATTGAAAAATATTAATAAAATTCTTGAGAATTATATTTAATAAAACTACAAAGATTTTTGTATGATTTAAAATATAGTCTAGACATATATGGTACAATCATCTTAATGAATATTTATTGAAAAACATTTATTAAAATAATCAAATTTGTCCAATATATTTATTAAGAAAGAAAAATCATGGTTTGTTATACTTGTACTATATGTTGATGATTTAAATATTATTAGAATTCATTTAGAAATTTTAAAAGTAATAGATTTTTTAAGAGAGAATTTGAGATAAAAAATCTCATGAAAAAAAAAGTTTTGCCTCGGCCTGTAAATCAAGCACTTACAAGATGAAACTTGAATTTTTGTACAATCAAATTATATCGAAAAAGTCCTTAAAGATTTTACACGAACAAAGTGCATCCATTGAGTATCTTGATGATTGCTTGATGACATTTTTTGACATTATGAGCATTATGAAGCAGTTGTTGGTCATGAAGTATCATATTTACGTGCAATAGGTATTTTGCTAATAATATAAAATTTGATATAACTTTTGTTATTATTATTAGGGAGAGATTTACTTCATATCCAACTAAAAGATATTGAATGAGAATTAAACATGTCTTTCAATTCATTCGAGATAAAATTGATATGGATTGTTATATGCCAATAATTATAAACCACAACTCGTTGGTTACTTGTCTAATCTACCTAAAGTCATATCTCAAATAGGCTATCATTTTACATGTGGAGACATCACTATTTTATGGCATCCTATAAAATATATACTAGTTTATACTTCTTCAAATGATGTAGAGATTATAACAATCAATGAAGAAAGTCATTAATGTGTTTAGTTAAGATCCAAGTTTCAACACAAACAATAGACGAATTTATCTTCAAACAAAAAATATTAATAATAATTTATGAAGATAATATTGTATGTATAGTTCATTTATAGAAAAAATATATAAAACATCATGCAAAACATATTTTACCAAAATTCTTCTTCACACATAACCTTAAGAATAATAGTGATATTGATGATGTACAACAAAAGTTATCGACTTTAATAATTAAAAGATTAGTTCGTAATATTAAAATATGTCGGTATAAATATATTATGTAATAATTAAGTAGAGTGTACAAGAAACGATATACTTTTTAAATATTTATTAAGATTTTTTTCCATCCAGTTTTTCTCTGGAAAAGTTTTATGAATTATATTTCTTGTACAATGAACATTAAAGAATGAGTTTTATAAATTCCTCAATTACTTGTATGTTCATTAAACTCACAACTCTTACGCTTTCACATCTTTGTAATTAGTTTTACAACTTTTAATAATAATTGAGAGTTTTTATGCATCTGGTGTCGCCTTTTCAATAAGACTAATCCAGACGAAGTGCTCACAAAGTTCGGGGCTTAACCAGAACTTTTAAAACTGGATCTATCTCTTCTAAAAAATATTTAAAAGTTTGTTTATCAACTCTCAAACTATTGAGTTTTAATTTATATATTTTAGTACAAAGTAAAATATACAAATATTATAGTATTTTGTTTTGTTATTATAACAATTTAGTAACAGCTTATGAAATAAAGAAATTGGTAACATAAATGTATTTTAGCCGCCAAAACCATTTAACCTTCTTTTTCTTTGATATTTATTTATTTATTTTTTTCTGTCTTCCTTTTATTATATGAAATGTAATATTTACCCAGAAGACCAGTCTTTTTTACTTCTTCCGTGGTTGATTTCACTGAATAGAGTCTTTTACTTGAAGCATCTTCACTTCCAATGCCCAGTTCCCCTAATTCTCTCTAAATTCTAAAATTTCTTTCGGAATTTCAATTAATTCTTCGCGATATAACCACAATAATTAAAGTTCAATTGTTGATTTTGGTGTAATTAATTCACCAGTTGCTATTTGTTTTTGTTCCTATACTTGCTAGGGTTAGGGTTTTTTCTTTATCTTTTTTTTCCAAATCTTACACTCTCAAAGCCGAGTTTTGAGAGGTGTATAGATACAGAGTTGCATCTTGTTGATTGTTTTGAGGATCATAAGGTTTGATGGCCACCGGATATAGAGCTGACGATGATTACGACTACTTGTTTAAGGTGGTTCTAATCGGAGATTCTGGCGTTGGTAAATCGAATCTGTTATCTAGATTTACTCGCAACGAGTTTAGTTTGGAGTCTAAGTCAACTATAGGTGTGGAATTTGCCACCCGAAGCATTCGCGTTGATGACAAGATTGTGAAGGCCCAGATTTGGGATACAGCTGGCCAAGAACGGTATTTTACTTTTTCCTCATGCTAATTTCTACCACATCTTTTGTTTACCTACTTGCGACGCTATGTTTTACAGATGGGTGACATAGACTTTTTGTTAATGGTAGTAGATTTTGTAAGTTAAGTTCCAGCATTTTGTGCATTGAGCGTAAATCTTTTATCTGTGCAAAATGCACAAGGTGCAGATTGTTGGAATTGAGGATAGACTAGAACTTGCAGGATTTCTGTGCATAGATTCTTGGCAGATACACGTGGAGTTTATGCTCCAGAGTGTTTTGGCTGGATGGATCTACTTGTGTTGTGATTCATGAATATGTAATTCTGTTTGGTGTTCTTAAATATATTCGTAAATTGAATTTAGCAATTAGAATTTGAGAAGTTTGTGTGTACTTTGGTGCCCTTTCATGTGTCAACTAATGTTTTGATAGTTTGGTACTCGGAAACTTGTTACTGCTTGGATTACCTTGCATTTACTAGTTTGGGAATTATTATTATTATTATTAGATGCAAAGTTTATTTGTAGTCAATTGATGCTTCAAATGGGAAATATAAGATCGGGGCATGATTTTAAAATGTGAAAAAGTGATAAATTTATAGTCTTTTCTCCTAGATGCATTCAATATTGTGTTTTTGAAATGAACTGAAACAAATTTATAGTTTGTTTACCTTGATCCTTCCAGTAATGTGTTTTGAGGTGGGGTTGGTAACAATTTTTTTTTCGTTTAATTTTCCTACTTCCTGATGATCTGTGGTATATGTTTTGAAGTGATATTTGGTTAAACATTGTAGGGCTGGCTACCTCATGGTTCACGTGTCAATGTAGTTTCATTTCTTCAAGATAATGCATACTTGTGAGAGAATATGGTATGCTAGTTTATAACTTAATTGGGTGATTTTACTCTTCTGTTACTTAAGGTACCGTGCAATCACTAGTGCATACTACCGAGGGGCGGTTGGTGCTTTGCTTGTGTATGATGTCACTAGACATGTCACATTTGAGAATGTTGAGAGGTGGCTTAAAGAACTTCGGGATCACACAGACCAAAACATTGTGATAATGCTTGTGGGGAATAAGGCTGACTTACGACACTTGCGCGCTGTTTCGACAGAGGATGCAGAGGCCTTCGCTGAGAGGGAGAACCTCTATTTTATGGAAACTTCAGCACTGGAGTCCATGAATGTCGAAAATGCATTCACTGAAGTACTAAGTCAGATATATCATGTGGTATGTAGGAAAGCACTGGAGGTTGGGGATGATCCTGCAGCATTACCTAAAGGGCAAACAATCAACGTTGGGAATAAGGATGATGTCTCTGCTTTAAAAAAGGTCAATTGCTGCTCTGTGTAAGCACTAAACTGGAGGACAAGACTGCAACTATAGATTATTTCTGCCCTATCATAATTTTGTGTCTTTACTGCTACTGTTTCAATGGTTGGATGGATGGTTTAGCAAAATGCTGGCTCTTGGTTTTTGACTTCATAGAGAATGCGGCATCGCTTTCCCATACCGAGTTGATTACTATAATACTGTCTTTTCCTCAGCTTGCATTTGTTGTTTCATTGTTTATTTTGCTTTAGCTCGTATGGTGTTACATTTTCTATTCTTGGATCTTGTACTATCTCCTCGTAGAATGATAGGAGAGGTTGTTAGTTTGAGCTGGAACCCTTTTTTATTTTATTTTTTTTCAATCTTAAGTTACTTTGAAATGAATTATATTTACGATTATTTATAAAAATTATATTTTTAAAAATATATTTTATATAATTTTAATATATAAATAAATATACTTACAAAGATTTTATTAAATTTATAATTTAATTTGTTTAATAAATAAATAAATTTAATGAAAATATAAGTGAAGATCAAATTCATTAAAAAACTTACCCGACTGGCAAAAGGAACCCCATTACCATTTTCTTTACTTTTTTTTTTTAAATTATGTGATATTTAAAGTTTTTTTTTTAAAAAATATATCTACGTGACTTTTTTTTATCATGTCTCAAATTCATAATTTCTTATAATTTTTTTAGTATAATAAGTAAGGTATTTATCATCTTAGCAATTCTTTCACGTGATATTTAAAGTTATTATTTAGATTAATTATTATGTTTGTAAATTTAATTTAATTTTATATTTCTATTTTATATTTAAAATAATTAAAATTTGTGCCCGAAAAATCTATGAAAAAAATGTTTTATTTTACTCTTATACAGCTTTCAATTTTTATATATTTATTTCATGCTAACATATCAATGGGAGACTTGTGACATAAATATCCTAAACTCCTCATTCACTGTGAAGCCATTATTCTTTTATGGTACCACACATTTCAAGAACAGGGTGGGGTTTGGTGTTTCACGAGATGAGATTAGTATTGAATTTTTCTTTCTTTTTTTTTCACATGTTTTGATATGTTTCTTGAAAATAAAATTTAGAATAATTTGTGAGTTTGATCCCAAACAAATTTAGCTTTGGCAAGTTGAGTCCCAAAATATTTTTTTTAACTTTTAAGGTCTCAAACTTTTTTTGTAGAGAATAATAAGGTCCTTCTTGACGGATTCTGTCAAAATTTCTAAAATTTTAACGGTTGTTTGTCTTTAGTTAATTAAAGACAAGGATAAAAAGGTCATTACATGTGAAAATAAATAAAGAAATATTTAAACAAAGAATAAAAATGTTTTCACATTTAAAATTTAAAAAATAAAAAATATATTCGATATCAAAATCTTTCTACCTGCATGCCATCTTCCATTGCCCCTTTCTCTGCTACAACATGGCGTCCTTCTCCCTCATCGTCTCCTGCATGTCCCCAACAACTCTCCTCCAAATTCTGACAGCGTCTCCCTCCATTTCTTTGCAATCCTCCGCAGTGAGATTAATTCATGTTCCGAATACAAAAATCTCTACCTCCTCCACTCCAATTCCAATCGGCGATCCCGTAATCTCCGCCGCATCATACTTCTTTCCACTCATTAACAGCTTCCAATACCCTATTTTGGTTGTGCTGCTGAAACCACTATCTCCAATCTTTTATCTCAACTACAAATTCCCTAATTTCTTTGGCATGTCCTTCCTGGCACTGTACGTCGGCGTCGCCCTAAATCCTATCTTCAGCCGCTACGTTCGGTTCAATGCTCTCCATGCCCTTGCTCTCGATTTACTTATGTATATACCGTTTACTATGGAGGAGATTCTGTTTGGGTCATCCCCAGACCGATCTGTATTCTGGCGGCTGAAACTCACAGTTTGGGGATATAATGCCTTATTTCTGTTTTTTGTGGTTGTCCTTCTTTATTGACTGATTTGTTCTGTCCTTGATAAAACCCCATACTGGCCTTTCATTTTTGAAGCTGCCGAAAAGCAATTGAAATAATTTGTAAAGACAATTCTTCGTACCTTGTTCTTCTACCTGGATTAGATTCTGATTGTTTGTCGATAATGCTAAGTAATTTTTTATATCAGAAATATTTTTTATTTTTTAAAATTTAAATGTGAGGACATTTTTATTCCTTGTTTAAATATTTATTTATTTATTTTCACATGTAATGACTTTTTTATCTTTGTCTTTAATTACTAAAGACAAACAACCGTTAAAATTTTAGAAATTTTGACAGAATCTGTCAAGAAGGACCTTATTATTCTCTATAAAAAAATTTGGGACCTTAAAAGTTAAAAAAAATATTTTGGGACTTAACTTGCCAAAGCTAAATTTGTTTAGGATCAAACTCACCAATTATTCTAAAATTTACTATATTCCTCTTATAAAATAGATGTCATGACAGATACTTTTTCTTTATTTAATTTGTTACCTCGAAGAATAGTCTCTATTAATATTTTATCGAAAATAGAATTTAAAAGAGTAGTGTAATTGACTAGTCATTTACACATCACAAAAGCACATATGTAGACTAGTGAGCTTGGTTCAAGGAATTGGTTCCAGATGAGGTGAATTCTACAAAAGCTTTACAAACAATAGGATCCAATTGCTGCCTTAAAAACCGTGCATCCATCAAAGGCTCTTGGTTCATAAGGGTACCATACATTTTTCTTTGAGAAGCATTAGTGAATGGTTGGATCAATTATCACTAAATAATTATTGGAGTGTCTGAATGACGATGATGTGATATTTGAATTAAATGAAACATTTATCACTTTTATCCCCAAAATAAAACATCTTACCACTATGACTAATGTTTTCTACAGATTCTTTTCTAATAAAACACTGGTTAGGAGAATCAAACTTTTTCTCAATTGACTTATTGATTCGTTAAAATAAATTCAAGGGTTCTTCAAAACACCATAAACGCCTTGCATCTTTCCGCTACACCTCAAGAGTGTCTTCATGACACACAAGATTTTTTATGGATATTTTTTTGATTTGTAGAATTTTAGAGATTTTTATATTTTTATATTTTATTTTTTCTCCTTGTAATTTATCTATATATAGCTGAATTTTTATTCTCGGTAAAATAAATGAAAAAAATTGTTAAAGCTTAGTGAAACTCTATTAATTTTATTATTCATTTTGTTTCTCTCAATCATTCTCTATAATTCTTTAAGTTGTTTAGGAGTTTGTCTTAACCATAAGAAGACTTACGGGCTAATTTTTGTTATTGTACCGAGTGTTTGGGTCTAAAGAGTTGTCTAAACCAAGAAGCTTGAAGATCCAAGTATTTGGAGGAAGTTTTGATTGATTGTATCATTATTTCTCCAAGAGATTGAAATAACAAATTGCTTCAAGCATAAGGAGTTTGGGATCTCAAAGGCTTTGAAGTGATGGTGAGCATTGCATTAGAGATTTTTGTCATCTACAAGGAATTTGAAGATAAAAAATACATCTATCTTGTTGTACAATTTTTAAACTCTTGATTCTAATTTTTCATGTATTTAGCAACAATTTCCAATAAGATTCTCCCTTCTACATTTCTTTAGATTGAATTTATGGGAATTATAATTGAATCATTCGTTGAATTTCTTGTATGTCTATATTATTACTTCCAATAATCTCATGCCATTCCTTTTATGATTTCATCTTATGGACGCGAGTTACAAGGAGGTTTAAAATAGCTACTATGTATCGATGGTCATAGATATATAGTAGGATGCAGGAGAATTTATATGTGAGAACCAACCATAGTTGATCTACTATCCCTTAAGTCAATCACATGATTTCTCAATGTAATGAAAATTTCATTGATGTAGATACTCTCATAATTCATATGAGCTAAATGGAAATTCTACGATCTTTTACATAATTGTTTTTACTTGTTTCCATAGTTTAGATTTAGTTTAGAACCTTCCTTGATATTCTGTGTTTGTAATTTGATTAATGTTTCATAGTTGTATTTTTGTGATTTTCAACCATTCTTCCTTTGGGTAAAGCGATATTGAATTTTTAAATCTTTGATGCTACCTTAATTCTTGCTCAATGATAAGAACTCTGCCCTTAACTCTTTGTTTATTTTAAATTGACAACCTACAATGCTATAATCTATATAATCATATCATGATAATTAGTAACAAGGAGTGGACTATAAAAAATGATCATTAACCCACATTATTAAGACTGTCAATGTTGCACAACAACGAGTAAGGGGCAGTGCAATGGTGAACTTTAAGGTAGGATTTTGGAAATGCTAATGTAGGATGATGATCATACCACTTGATTTTGATCTCATTTTGGGGATTGAATTCTTCGCAATAGCCAAGGTGACATTGATGTCACACTTGTGCGGATTGATGATCATGGATGAAGTGACACCAAATGTTCAGTACATGTACAAAAACTTGAATCATAAAGATGGTAAATGAATGTTTTCGGTAATTGATGTGTTTTTAATACACTACACAAGTGTGTGAGAAAATGTGTGATTAATGAATGAAGATTTAAGTAATTTAAATTACAAAGTTGTCAACCACTCACAAATATAGGCAATAGAACCTGTCATATAGGTATAACATGGATTAGTACCATCATGATTTTAAAATTTATAAGAGTATCATTATGACCCAAGGAAACCCAAGGAATGGTAAAGGTTCATCACGAACCTTTTAAACAAGATTAAACTATGAAAATCAAATTAAGATCCCAAGCAAATGTTTCAAGGAGAGTTAGAAGTAACACTAAACTAATCTACACTAGAAACATGTAATTGAAAGCATAGAAAGTAGGAATCCATAAAATTTAAGTCCAAATGAACTTTGGGGAGACAATGATTCGAAGATCTTATCAATTGAAAATTCTTATGCATGATCCTTGGAATAGTTAGTGTAGTTACGGTTCAACTCAACTAGGTATCTCAAACATCCAAACCATTGCCTTGTCTAGATAATGGTTTGTCACGCTGAATTTCAATGGACAATATCCATAAGATAAGATCATGAGATATGTGACATTATCACTAAGAAAGACAATATAAAAGCAATAAGTAAACCCAAAGGATGTTCAAATATAACAATTCCCAAAATTCACTAAAGAAATGTGGAAGTAAGATTCCTAAGGAATTATCTCAATAGTATCATAATCAAAATACAATAAAAGTAAAACAAGAGAGAAGAATAGTTTTCGCATTTCATCTCCTCTCCTTGCACTTCAATTATGGTAAGCCCTTGAGAATCCACACAAACACCTTCTTCTTCTAGTTTGTTCACTCTAACGTCTTACGATTCGAGATACTTAAAGTAATTAAAATATAAGGAGAAGAATATATGTAGAATCTCTCAAAACAACACCTTACTACACTCAAATTTAAGCAACATCTTGCGGTTCGAGATACTTGCCTAATTCAAGAATAGAAAGTGTGAAATTGATATAAGCAATATAGAATGAGTATAGAAAATGGTAGAGTTTCCTTATAGTCTAAACAATTCCTCTTTTCAATGTACAAAAATTGCATTATTTATTGATACAACTCTAAGGGTAAAAATGAGATTTTACAACTTTGAATCATAATTATCTATCTAATCGCAATGCAAACTGCCCATGTTCAACAGGTTGAACACGACCGCAATCTGTCGCATTAAGCAACTCACGCAATTGTTTGTCAATTCCAATAACTCTGCTGGTCCTATTCTATATCGTGCTTGCAAAAGGTACTATTCCAGGTACCAACTTAATCTAGTGATCAATCGCACGTCTCAAAGACAACAACTTGGGCAACTCATCGGGTAACAAGTCAGTAAGCTCGTCCAATACCTTGAAATAGTCTTGATTCCAATCTAACAGAACAACCATGAATGTTGGCTCACCTCATCTCAACCAATCTTTCAATTGTCTTGCTGATAACAGTAAAATATCACATTTTTGGGACTTATATGTGCTTGATTTCATAATATTTTGTATAATTTAAGTACTTTATGATCATAATTGTACTCATTGTAAAGTGCTTTTTAGCATTAATTAGTGCAATTATGATCATAAAGTGCTAGTAGATTGCAGTTGTGTTCTAACGGTGGGCCGAGCATTGTGGCAGTTCAATAGTGTAGTCCGAGTCGTTG
Organism: Asclepias syriaca; assembly: GCA_027405835.1. Taxonomy (NCBI): domain Eukaryota; kingdom Viridiplantae; phylum Streptophyta; class Magnoliopsida; order Gentianales; family Apocynaceae; genus Asclepias; species Asclepias syriaca. The sequence goes on from CM049930.1 coordinate 13,175,849, forward strand.
TCCCATGCAAGACAACCCTAATCTCTCTCAACCCTAAAGACTACTAAAAATACTAGTAGTTGTGTTGAGCATTGTAGAGAGATTATGGTGGGACAAGTGCACAGTGCAATATATAGGCTACGTGACTTATATAGAATAATGAGCATGTTGTATTTTATCATTGGTCTTGTGTTGACTGAATAACCTTTATTCATAGATGCTCAAATCATGTAATTATTTACTATAGAAAAGTTGGACAAATTTATCGTAATTGTTTGTGTTATTCTTTACTTTTGTAAACTTGTCTCATATCGCGTGTGTGTCAGCATGTGCGTGCTATGGACAAACAAGTTGAGTGCTTTGTTTTGTATAGCTTAGTGTCACGGGTTAGAACTTGAGCACTCGACTTTCTTCGACCCCGTGCTATACTAAACTAGATTGCCTCAATGCTAGCTAGTAAGCCTACCTGAGAATGACTAAGTATGCAAGAGAACTTTGAAAGAAAGGGAACTTTGATAGCTTGGAGAGAAGATTACTTTTATTACTTGAATGCTTGATGGTTACAAATGGAAGGCCAAAGGCCCTATTTATACAAGGGAGGGAACCTTCTAGGTCCCTCAAGAAAAGGAGAGCCTTCTAGGTCTCTCTCTATCACCTACACTATTCTAGAACCTTCTACCATAACCTAGAATATACAAGGAAGGGAAATGAATTCTATATGTACAAGAATCCCCTACCATATTTTAGAATGTTCCTTCAAAAGGGCAAGTCTCTATGAGGCTTGGAATAGGCCGGAACCTTCTAGACCGTGTCATTAGGCTAACCTATAATTTTATAAAAAAATATTAAAAATTTTGAAAAATAAAAGAAAAGTGAACCATTTTAGTAAACCATAAGTTCACTGTTCCTACAACGTTTATAATAATGTTGATTGGTTTGGATCATGTGGAGCAATTTATGATGAAACATAAAAATTATTGAGAATACAATTATTCTTTGCATAAAAAAAAAAAGAAGTCTTGCCATACATATTTTTTTATAGGAAAAATTGATTCTTAAGCCTTCTCCAACAAAGTGAAATTGTATTTCGGACATGTCATGAACAGATTTAGCGATCCATGTTAACTATCCCATCCACTGTCTTAAAAAAAATAAAATATTTTACAATTTTAATTGATGTATTGGTTGAATGTTCACTTATTATTTATAATAATAAAAGTGTTGAACCCGCTAGTTTGGGAAAATTAATTAAGAGAACTCCTAAATGCTTTTTTCAAGCAGATAATCAAGAGTTCTAATTCCTTAGAGTAGAATAGTTCTATATTAAAAAGTTATGAGCCGGCTAGGTTAGACCCCAACTCTAAAAGTTAAAATTTGCGACCGCAAGCTGAGTCCAAATTAGTCTCACTGACTTAAACTCTGCGAGCACTCCTACAGGTTGAGTTTGGATTAGTCTCACAAAAAAGTGACCATAGTGTCATGAAGTGCCTTTTCTTGGCACAACCACCAGTTTCACCCACTCAACATAGCCGGTGATGGCACGTGCACAAGCACAAGTACATGCAATGGACAAAAAATCACAAATAAGGGACAAGTAATAATATTTACGGGCAACTCGCCCAACCTTTCTATATTATTTAATAGTAAGGAATTAAAATAGTTGGTAACCTATAAACAAAGTTGCTTGACCACCAAGGCCTACAAGATAGAACCCACCTATTCTATCTATGTTATCCCTCTATTTCTCTATCTGTCTCCTTCTGCCAATGTCACTCCCAACTATCCCTATTTATAGTCATCTAGGGATTGGTAGGGTTTAGAATCGTCCTCATGGGCCGCGACCCATCCATGGTATCACAAACCATCTGAGACTCGCTTAGAGTTCCGACTTATTCAAACTAGGGTTCCTTCTTATTCGGACTTGTGCCTAGACCCGTGCCACAGTGCCTCAGCCCACGATGCACGTCTCGGCCCACGCACAACGCTCGGTATCAAGGATTGGCACATAGATAAAACTCTAGGTCGCATGCCATACGCATACTTGCTCTATCGCTGTCGGAGCTGTCCCGCACCTGATGTGCACAAATCATATACCCTTTTTAGCATGTTTTTAGACATAAATTAGGGCAATATTTGAATGTATTTGATCTTAATTGAATCAAATTGACATAAAATTGCTTAAATTTCGATTTTGGAAGTTTCAGGAGCAAATTGGACGAAAACAGCAAATTTTGGGGCAAAAATGCAATTTTTGGAAATGCTGACTTGGTCAACGGTCCGGGACGGGCGTCCCGACCCAGTCAGACCACCAGGACGGGCGTCCCGAAGCACCAGAATTTGTCCCACATCGAATGTTTTGGAATTTTTCACTCCAGAAAGCTGCTATAAATACCCCAGGCCTCCAGGAGTTGAAATCATTCCTCTCCACTCGATCTGAGTCATTCAGAGACTTCCAGTGTACAATTCTTGAGTACACAAGTCACTGAGAGACTCGGGTTTCAGTTTCAGTTTTCTTTCTTTCTTTAGTGTTTCGTTTTCTTAGATTCTGAGAAATAGTCTCAGATCTTAGGCTTCGATAGATAGGTTCATTTTTGGTATTCATAGAATACCGGGATTTCGTTAGGAGGTCCTAAGAGAGAGATAGGGTGCGTGTTCTTAGTCAGATTAGGGCAATTGGCTTAAGCCTGGGATGTAAGGTAAAGCAATTGCTACTAGGTCTGAGGAGCGTTCTCCGAAGGCTTTGGCGAGCAGAGTAGGATCGAGCAGTCAGGAGCATACAGGAGCTGCAGCGCCGGCTGGACCTGCATAGAGTGGTGATTACTTTATGACAGTGGGTCCCCTAGACGAGGTTCTGTATGTTTACGAATTGTTTTATCTAAATATTAATTTGAATATCAGATTACGATTCTTATGAATATCTGTTTTATATGTTGAAGTTGTTATGATTTTCCGGAAATGGCCACCTGCTTAAATATTCATTATGTCTGCATGTCTATTGCCGTTCTTTTAAACTGAAATTAGGGTTATAGACAATTCCTAACCACGGTCTATTCATAACCTGTTTAGTTTAACAGGCATCAATTAGTATTGGTGTCTGCCATACTAGATAAAATAATATGCGGAACACCCTGTTGGTTGAAAGTAGTCTAGGTAGGGTGAGTAGAGTGTTATGTCGGCGGTTATGAGACGAGCAGCATGATACCGAAGTGACATAGGGTACCGTTCATTGCTGACTTTAGTCCGAGCCGTGAGTAGGGCCGTTACCCTTAACGATGGGGCGGTAGCGTAGAAACTCAGATGTGGTAGCCTTTAGACACATAACATAGTTGCAATCCAGGCCAAGACATGTCTAAAATACTCGAATATAGGTCAATCAACATGTAGGAACAGTATAACATAGAATCATGACATTATCTATAAAACACTTTTTGGCTTAATTAAACTTAAACCTAGTGGAGAATGGATCACCCTCTCATCAAAGTTATTGATGAAGATTGCATAACTGGATCATAAGATAGGAGTTAGGATAAAAGGCTAGTTACTACTAAGCCGTTGCCACTTCCCTGGGAGTACGATATTTATTTAATAAAATCTTAGATACTTTCCAACAGACTAGCTACACGATAGGTACTCTGCCTTAGGTTCTTGCTGATTAAGTGACACCATAGAGACTAAATGTGACAATTAGTCAATCACAGTCCTTAATTATTCATAATCAACATAGGGTAAAATAACACCTATTTAGCACATCGGTCGGAAACCGCATCAGATTTTTGGCACCGTTGCCGGGGACATATCATAATGAATTTAGGATTCCTGATCAAAATTCTAGAGACTTATGATAGGTAACGGTAGTAACCTAGACTTTAGACTTACACTTATCTTACACTAGTTAGACAATCACTTTCCTAAATATAGGGTTATCATAACTAATTAATTTTAGATGTTATCTGGAATTAAGACACTTAGGATAATCAAAGTTTAGAAAATCATTCTAAAACCATATTGAGGGAATTTAAGTGCTTTCAAAATATATAAAAAGAAAAAAAATTTAAAATTCAAAATCCGAAAAAAAATTGTACTTTTTCTTGTTTAATGGTAAGTTGTTCTCTTTTCCCTATCTCTTGTGTTATTTCCTTTTTGTAATTGAATAGTTGTTTTTCTTTTCTTCTTTTTTCGAATTTTTAATTTTTGACTTCTCGTGTAACTCCACTAACCAGTTTGCTCAGGCTTAAACGTATTCTTCTCTGTAGTTGCATGACTCGAACTTCAGAAGCTAACCTTGAAACACCAGTTGAGAATCCTGAACGTCTCATTCGTACAGCTAATAGGCGAATAACAGAGATGGCTGCTGAAAGACCTCCCCTCGAATCCTACATCCATCCATAGACTGTTCCAGTATCATCAGCCATTCAAATCCCTGGAAACCCTCGCTATGATCTTAAACCAAATGTGATCCAGTTGATTATTAATCGGGTTCAGTTTAGAGGAACTGCAACCGAGAATCCGCTAGAACACTTATCTGATTTCTCCTCTCTTTGCGAAGGCCTCAAGGGAGATCATACTGTAGAAGTAACTAAACTCAACCTTTTTCCCTACTCACTGAGGGACAGAGCTAAGAGATGGTTGGCCCAGCTACCTACTAACTCCATCACCTCTTGGGACGAGTTAAGCAAAGCCTTCCTAGAAGAGTACTACTCTGCAGCAAGGGTCCTAGAATATCGAAGGGCTCTGTCCAGTTTTACTCAACCTGCTGATGAGACAGTGATCGAAGCTTGGCTTGGGACAGATTCAAGGAGCTACTCAGGCTCTGCCCCCATCATGGACTTACCGAAGCAATACTGATCCAGCAATTCTACGGGGGTATGACGGACATGGGCAAGCAAGTTCTTGATGGACTCAATCCCCAGAGCGGTTTCAATGGAATGAGTGATGCTAGAAACGCTCTGGAGAGGCTCTATAGGAATAGCAAGAACTGGTGGACAAGTGATCGAGCTAAGAAGCAACTAGTAAATGCGGCCATCTCCTCCACTGATGATCAATTTGAGGCACTAAAGGCCAGCATTACTAATCAATTGAATGCTTTCCAACAAGGGAAAAGCGTTCAGCCAGTATATCAAGTCGCTCTGCCCGCACCAAGGAATTACATCGTTCCAATCGACCCCATGCAAGAATTCAGGGACATACTGAAGGGCATTGCCAACTCTAACAAGGAGATGATAGAGTCGAACAGGAAGGTCCAAGAAGCTCATGCAGAAAGAATTCAACAAAATGAGAATAGGCAGACGCAGATTGAGCAGATAGTCAGGGACACACAAGCCTCCTTGTAGATATTAGAAAGACAAATGAAACAGTTATCGACCCACCTACCTCATCGATCACAAGGAAAGCTACCTAGCAACACTGGGACCAGCCCATTAAAAGATTGCAAGACCTTAACTCTGAGATCTGGTAAAACTCTAAATCCTTCTTTTCCAAAATCTTCTCACACTTCTACTTTTGTACAGGAAAAAGAAGATAGCTCTGAGGAATTAACACCGTCAGTAGTTGAAAACAAAGTAGCAGAGAAAGAGAAGAAAGAGTCCATCCTTGAGTACCGGCCAAGAGTACCTTACCCTACAAGACTAATGCAGAATAAAGATAAGGAGCAACTCGAGAGTTTTTTCAAAACTTTTGGTAAAATTCAGGTTAATTTACCTTTTTTTGATGTTATTTCTGAAATGCCTAAATACGCTAAATTTCTGAAGGATATTTGATACGCGAAAATCGTATCACATTTTTAGCATGTTTTTATGTATGTTTTAATGTGAAATCGAGAGTAAATTGACATTAATTGTTTACTATTTACTTGATTTCACGGTTTTTATGATTTTGGAAGTGTCAGGTGAAAAGTAGACGAAAACAGCAAATTCTGGGGCAAAAACGCAATTTTTGGAAATATTGACCCGGTCAAAGGTCCGGGACGGGCGTCCCGAACCCGGGACGGGCGTCCCGACCCGGTCAAACCGCCAGGACGGGCGTCCTGAACCGGGACGGGTGTCCCGAACCTGGTCAGCGAATCAAGACGGGCGTCCCGAGCCGCCAGAAGCTGTCCCACATCGAATTTTTCAGAATTTTTCACTCCGGGAAGCTGCTATAAATACCCCAGGCCTCCAGCAGTTGAATTCATCCCTCTCCACTCGATCTGAGTCATTAAGTGGTTTCCAGTGTACAGTTTTCCAGTACACAACTCACTCAGAGACTCGGATCTCAGTTTTCTTTCTTATTAGTGTTTTGTTTTAGTTTCTGAGAAATAGTCTCAGATCTTAGGTTTCTATAGATAGGTTCGTTTCCGGTATTCATAGAATACCCGGGGTTTCGTTAGGAGACCCTAAGAGAGCTCTAGGCGTTCGAAGAGTCAGTCCACAGGGCTAGGCTTAAGCCCAGGACGTAAGGTAAAGTCTAGCTACTAGGCTGAGGAAGCGTCCTCCGAAGGTTCTGGCGAGCAGAGTCAGGGCGGGCAATACGACGTATACAGCAGTACGCTCTGTAGGCGAGACTAAGTAAAGGGTGATTTCTTTATGGCATCAGTCCCCATACCCCTCTCTTATATGTTTTATTGCTTTGTCCTAAACATCAATTATGAATATCAGATTACGGTTTTTATGAATAGTTGTTTTGTATGTTGAAGTTATTATGTTTTTCCGGAAATAGCCACCTGCTAAATATTCACTATGTCTGCATGTTTAATGTGCTCTTTTAAACTAACGTTAGGGTTATAGACAATTCCTAACCACGGTCTAATCATAACCTGTTTAGTTTAACAGGCATCAATTAGTATTGGTGTCTGCCATGCTAGATAAAATAACATGCTGAACACCCTGCTTGTTAAAGTAGTCTAGGTAGGAGTCGAGCTGAGTCCGATTATGCCGGCGGCTAGGGCAAGCGGTATGATCCCCGAAGTGACATAGGGCTTTCATGGATGCCTTCGTCCCGAACCGTGAGTAGGGCCGTCATTAAGGTAGGGCGGTTTATTAGAAACCTCGGATGTGGTACGCCTTTAGACACAGAACATAGTTGCAATCCAGGCTAAGATGCATCTAAAATACTCGAAGACAGGTCAATCAACATATAGGAACAGTATAGCATAGAATCAGAACTCATCTTTAAAACACTTTTAGGATTAATTAGACTTGAACCTAGTGGAGAATGGATCACCCTCTCATCAAAGATATTGATGAAGATTGCATAACTGGATCATAAGATAAGAGTTAGGATAAGAGGCTAGTTACTACTAAGCCGTTGCCACTTCCCTGGGAGTACGATAATTAAATTAATAAAATCGTAGATACTTTCCAATAGACTAGCTGCACGATAGGTACTCTGCCTTAGGTTCTGGCTGATTAAGTGACACCATAGAGACTAAATGTGACAATTAGTCAATCACAGTCCTTAATTATTCATAATCAACATAGGGTAAAATAACACCTATTTAGTACGTCAACCGGAATCGCATCAATATTATTAGCAACAAAAGAAAGATTGACATGGACAAAGTAATTCTTAATGAAGGATGTTCGACAGTTCTCTTGAACAAATTGCCTTCCAAAAAGAAAGATCCAGGTTGTTTCACTTTGCCATGTACAATAGGTAATATTACTAATATGCATGCGTTAGCAGACTTAGGAGCTAGCATAAATGTAATGCCATCTAGTTTATTTGATAAATTAAGTCTGCATGATTTGAAAACGACTAGAATGTGCATACAACTTGCTGATAGGACAGTAAAAATTCCTAGGGGGGATAATTGAAGATCTCTTAGTAAAGGTTGGAAAATTTGTCTTTCCTGTGGATTTTGTTGTCATGGATATGAATGGCGAAAGTGATGTACCCTTGATTCTAGGTCGACCTTTTCTAGCTACCTCTAAGGCATTGATTGACGTCAACAATGGTCAAATAAAACTAAGGGTAGAAAATGAAGATATGACTTTCAACTTGAATGAAACCCTTAAGTATCCTATGCATTTAGATGATGATTGTTATTCTGTGGATGCATTTGACCATTTGATTGGAACTAACCTGTTGGACTTAATCTCCGATTATCCAGTCTTAAATATAGACTCTTTGGCCCTGGAAAAACCTGACTTTGACACTTTTGATTATGAAACCAGTACTAACGATTTCGTTGAGATAGGTGCTAATGAGTTGGGATTAGAAAAGATCTCTTTAGAAGAACCCCCAGAAGTGGAATTGAAGGAATTACCAAGCCATCTGTGTTACGACTTCCTAGACGCTGAACAAAAGCTTCCCATTATTCTTGCAGCAGACCTGACTGCAGAACAAAAGAAGTCAACACTGGACATACTCAGAAGGAATAAAAGAGCCTTTGCATACAAAATTGCGGATATACCAGGTATAAATCCTAGTTTTTGTTCGCATAAGATCCTTTTAGAAAATGAGTATAAGCCTTGTGTGCAACCTCAAAGGAGGTTGAATCCTAATGTGTGTGATGTGGTGAAGAAAGAGGTAATTAAATTACTAGATGCCGGACTAATCTATCCTATTTCTGATAGTGAATGGGTTAGCCCAGTGCAAGTAGTACCCAAAAAGGGAGGAATAACAGTTATTAGGAATGAAAATGATGAACTAATTCCTACTAGAACTGTCACTGGTCATCGTGTATGCATTGATTATAGGAAACTAAATACTGCCACACGAAAAGATCACTTCCCCCTTCCTTTTATTGACCAAATGTTAGAAAGGTTATCAGGACACATGTTTTATTGCTTTCTTGATGGATTTTCTGGTTATTTTCAAATTCCTATCTTTCCTGAAGATCAGCATAAAACTACGTTTACTTGCCCTTTTGGAACATTTGCATATAGAAGGATGCCTTTTGGATTATGTAATGCCCCTGCTACATTTCAGCGTTGCATGACCTCTATTTTTGATGACATGTTAGGAGAGTCTATGGAAGTATTTATGGATGATTTCTCAGTGTTCGGTGACTCATTTGTTATCTGTTTGAATAACCTGGAATCTATGCTTAAACGTTGTATAAAATCTAATTTGGTTCTAAACTGGGAGAAATGCCATTTCATGGTTAAAGAAGGAATTGTTTTAGGACATAAGATTTCGCAGAGAGGTATGGAGGTAGATAAAGCTAAAATTGAAGTGATCTCAAAACTACCTCCGCCCAAATCTGTAAGATCTGTGAGAAGTTTCTTAGGTCATGCTGGCTTTTATAGGCGTTTCATAAAAGATTTTTCAGTAATAGCCAGACCTTTGACAAACTTATTGGGTAAAGATGTTCCTTTCGTTTTTGATGAGAAATGCATGAAATCATTTAATAAACTTAAGGAACTATTAACTACTGCACCTATTATGACATCACCTGATTGGAGTTTGCCCTTCGAATTGATGTGTGATGCTAGTGATTTGCAATAGGAGTTGTTTTAGGACAAAGACGTGATAAGAAATTTCATGTAATTTACTATGCTAGTAAAACCTTAACTGATGCTCAGGAGAATTACACAACTACCGAAAAGGAATTACTAGCTGTAGTATATGCTTTTGATAAATTTAGATCTTATCTAATCTTGTCTAAAACAATAGTTTACACTGATCATTCTGCTTTGAAATACCTGTTCAATAAAACTGATGCAAAACCAAGATTGATTAGATGGGTTTTATTGCTACAGGAATTTGATATAGAAATAAGAGATAAGAAAGGGGCTGAAAATTTAGCTGCAGATCATCTGTCTAGATTAGAAAACCCTGGATTAGGAGCAATAGATGAAACATAATATCAGATAAATTTCCGGATGAGAACTTATTTGCATTATCTACTATCCTTTCTCCTCCGTGGTTTGCTGACATTGCCAATTACTTAGTTGCTCACTCCCTCCCAAGTAATATGGATAAGCAGCAAAGAAAGAAATTCTTTGCTGAATTGAAAAATTACTATTGGGAAGATCCTTTTCTATTTCGAATTTGTAAAGATCAGATGATCAGAAGGTGCGTTTCAGAAGAAGAAGGATATAAGATCCTGGAGCATTGTCATTGTGGACCTACTGGAGGCCATCTGGCTGCCACCAACACTACCAGGAAAGTGTTGGAAGCAGGATTCTATTGGCCTACTATTTTCAAGGATGCAGCAGCATACATTCAGTCCTGTGATGCTTGCCAGAGAACAGGTAATATTTCTTCTAGAGACGGTCTACCCCAGCAGGTGATACAAAGTGTCGAAATATTTGATATCTGGGGTATTGACTTCATGGGTCCTTTTCCTTCTTCCTTTGGAAACAATTACATCATAGTAGCTGTAGATTATTTTTCAAAATGGCCTGAAGCACAGGCATTGCCTACTAATGATGCTATAGTTGTGTAGATTCCTTAAGAAATTGTTTTCCAGATTTGGATGTCCCAAAGCCCTCATAAGCGACAGAGGTGCGCACTTCTGCAACTCACAATTGCAGAAAGCACTCAAGCAATATGGAGTTCATCATCACTTTTCCACGGCCTATCACCCACAGACCAATGGGCAGGTTGAGGTAACCAATAGAGGTATCAAAAGAATTTTAGAAAAAACTGTAGGAGTTAACCGTAAAGATTGGGCCATAAAATTAGATGATGCCTTATGGGCCTTTCGTACGGCATATAGAACCTCTACAGGATTTTCACCTTACAAATTGGTTTACGGAAAAGCATGCCATTTGCCTGTCGAACTAGAGCATAAAGCATTTTGGGCTTTGCAGAAATGCAATCTAGATGATAATTTGTCTAAGGAAAATAGGATGTTACAACTCAATGAATTGGATGAGTGGAGGTTTAATGCATATGAGAATTCTCTCCAATTTAAAATGAGGAGTAAAATTCGACATGATAACAGACTTAGATCCCAGAAAAATTTTGAACCAGGTGATAAAGTGTTATTATACAACTCACGTTTGAAATTGTTTCCAGGAAAACTAAACAGTTATTGGTCAGGTCCGTTTACCATTACAGAGGTGTCGCCATTTGGAGCAGTCATCATCGTGGATCAAGATAACATCTCTCAGAAAGTAAACGGGCAACGTTTAAAACCATACCGAGAGCCAATGGACAGATCTGAGCAAGTCCTTCTGCTCAACTAGTAAAGGGAGTGTCTCTTTCATTTTATTTCGTGTTTTGTTTTTTTTTTTTTGTTATTTTTTTCATTGCTTTATTTCCCTTCTTACCCTTAGTTAGTCGAATAAGTGTGGGGTAAGAGTTTTTCTGTTTTGTTTTATTTCTCCTTGTTTTCAAATAAGTGTGGGGTAAATTAGATGCATGAACACTGAGGACAGTGTCAGACTTAAGTGTGGGGTAGCAGTGCACGGTGCACTGTAGTAGTTTGAAAATTTTTGCATGATTTTGCTGTTTTCCCCGTATTTTCACACCCTTCCAAAATTTCAAATTTTTTTCTTTCAGACTTCTAAATGCAGTATGATTGGTTAAACAATTGCTTATGTCTATGATATGTAGGTAGAATGTTATGGTTAGTAGGAGATAATTGATGACTATTTTGAACTTATTGATTAGGAAGTAGGGAATTCCTGATAATTAGCACAACTTAGTCTGGATTAGAGACCTCAACCAATTACCTTTTCAAAACTTAACTAGATAAAATTAGACCAGTTGAGGATGCATTGACAATTAATGACTAGATGAGACTCTGAGCTAAAAGTGAAAAGAAAAGAAAAAAAATGAGTAAAAAAAGGGTAGTTTGCCAGCGGCCTTCGCTACTCGAGCACCACTCCTTCGGGGAACTTAAAGCCTGATGCCCTAAGGTCGTGTAGATCTGGGAGTCATCGGAGTGGGACTCGCTACATGGGTAGTTGAAGTTGACGTGTTCAAAGCAGATTTAAAATACCCTGAATCTATAAACGAAAGAAATCAATAAGAGCTAAATAATTAAAATATGATCACCAAGGCTCAGAACTCATAAAGTTATCTGTTGTCAGTGTGTCTAGTGACAGGTCGAAGTGTTATCTGGTAATAGTTAAGACAAGAGTTTATTGTGTTGACTATCTGGTCTGGACTAGTACACACTACACATCAGGAAGACCTTATGACTAAGAGAAGAGTTCAACCTAGTTGTTAAATTATTTTCTGCTCAATCCTAACAATCTACTAGAGACATTTGAAACCTTGTCATAGCAACCTAACCAGTCAGACCTGTGTTAAGAATTATCTGAATAATTTTTGGAATAAAAACATGACTAGAAAATTTAAGTGACTGCACATATGATTTAAAATCACTAACTTCAGGTAGACTTTGCTTGAGGACAAGCAAAAAGCTAAGTGTGGGGTTATTTGATGTGCACAAATCATATACCCTTTTTAGCATGTTTTTAGACATAAATTAGGGCAATATTTGAATGTATTTGATCTTAATTGAATCAAATTGACATAAAATTGCTTAAATTTCGATTTTGGAAGTTTCAGGAGCAAATTGGACGAAAACAGCAAATTTTGGGGCAAAATGCAATTTTGGAAATGCTGACTTGGTCAATGGTCCGGGACGGGCGTCCCGACCCAGTCAGACCACCAGGACGGGCGTCCAATTCAGGACGGCGTCCCACGCACCAGAATTTGTCCCACATCGATTTTTTGGATTTTTCACTCCAGAAAGCTGCTATAAATACCCCAGGCCTCCAGGATTGAAATCAATCCTCTCACTCGATCTGAGTCATTCAGAACTTCCAGTGTACAATTCTCGATTACACAAGTCACTGAGAGACTCGGGTTTCAGTTTCAGTTTTCTTTCTTTCTTTAGTGTTTCGTTTTCTTAGATTCTGAGAAATAGTCTCAGATCTTAGGCTTCGATAGATAGGTTCGTTTTTGGTATTCATAGAATACCGGGATTTCGTTAGGAGGTCCTAAGAGAGAGATAGGGTGCGTGTTCTTAGTCAGATTAGGGCAACTGGCTTAAGCCCGGGATGTAAGGTAAAGCAATTGCTACTAGGTCTGAGGAGCGTTCTCCGAAGGCTCTGTCGAGCAGAGTAGGATCGAGCAGTCAGGAGCATACAGGAGCTGCAGCGCCAGCTGGACCTGCATAGAGTTGTGATTACTTTATGACAGTGGGTCCCCTAGACGAGGTTCTGTATGTTTACGAATTGTTTTATCTAAATATTAATTTGAATATCAGATTACGATTCTTATGAATATCTGTTTTATATGTTGAAGTTGTTATGATTTTCCGGAAATGGCCACCTGCTTAAATATTCATTATGTCTGCATGTCTATTGCCGTTCTTTTAAACTGAAATTAGGGTTATAGACAATTCCTAACCACGGTCTATTCATAACCTGTTTAGTTTAACAGGCATCAATTAGTATTGGTGTCTGCCATACTAGATAAATAATATGCGGAACACCCTGTTGGTTGAAAGTATCTAGGTAAGCTGAGTAGAGTGTTATGCCGGCGGTTATGAGACGAGCAGCATGATACCGAAGTGACATAGGGTACCGTTCATTGCTGACTTTAGTCCCGCCGTGAGTAGGCCGTTACCCTTAACGATGGGGCGGTAGCGTAGAAACTCAGATGTGGTAGCCTTTAGACACATAACATAGTTGCAATCCAGGCCAAGACATGTCTAAAATACTCGAATATAGGTCAATCAACATGTAGGAACAGTATAACATAGAATCAGGACATTATCTATAAAACACTTTTTGGCTTAATTAAACTTAAACCTAGTGGAGAATGGATCACCCTCTCATCAAAGTTATTGATGAAGATTGCATAACTGGATCATAAGATAGGAGTTAGGATAAAAGGCTAGTTACTACTAAGCCGTTGCCACTTCCCTGGGAGTACGATATTTATTTAATAAAATCGTAGATACTTTCCAACAGACTAGCTACACGATAGGTACTCTGCCTTAGGTTCTGGCTGATTAAGTGACACCATAGAGACTAAATGTGACAATTAGTCAATCACAGTCCTTAATTATTCATAATCAACATAGGGTAAAATAACACCTATTTAGCACATCGGTCGGAAACCGCATCAGCACCTTTGGGACAAAGGGTCTCACATACCTCCCCCACTTAAGCCATCGACGTCCTCGTCGATCTTTGTCACTTTCAATAGTCAGAAATGTGATCCTCAAATTGTCAAAGAGTCACGTCTCTTTTCCACGTGGCATCAATCTCAGTCTCGCCCTTCCAATGCACAAGAAAGTCAGTCTTGCGATTCTTCTTACTTTGGCCCATGGTCCAAAATCTTCTCTACGAGTTTGTCAAACTATTTCCGAATCACAAGTGAAACCCTTCTAGATTTCTACCTTTCCCTTTCAAATTCATCTTTGTTATACTTTTTCAAATAGCTACATGAAAAGTAGGATGAATTTTTAACCTGTCTGGAAGCTTGAGTAGATAAGCAACATTTCCCACCTTTTTGACTACCTCAAATGGTCCATCATACTGAGGTATCAATCCACGACGAACAACATTCCAACTAATCTTCTTCCAAATTTGAGGGGTCACTTTCAGTAATACCAAGTCACCTACCTCAAATTGCACATCATGTCTATGCTGATCAAAATACTTCTTTATCCTCTTTTGAGCCAACTCCAAACTATCTCTTGCTTCGGCAATCATCTCATACTTTGCATTGGAAAATCTTTGCGCTGCTGTACATGTCCCAATATTTTCAGTAACACCAAGGGACTCATCTTCGTTGCAAAAGATCGATGAAGATTGTAACAAAACTGTGCCAAGTCTATAAGATTCACCCAATTATCTTGACTTGTCATCACATAATGCCTTAAGTATTCCTCCAACAAGGTGTTGATCCTCTCCGTCTGACTATCGGTCTGAGGATAATTTGCAGTCAAAAACTTTAGTTCGGATCCTAGCAATCCAAACAAAGTCACTCAAAACTTACCAGTAAACATGGCTTCCCTGTCACTGACTATGTCCCTTAGTACACCAATGTACTTCACAACATGCTTGAAAAATAACTCAGTAGCAAAGTCATCTGGACAAGATGATGAAGCAGGGACAAACACAACATATTTCAAAAATCTGTCAACTATTACAAAAATATAAGCTAAATCATTCACCTTAGGCAACCAAGAGATGAAATCCATCGAAATACTTTGCCACGGCCCGTCGAGAATAGGAAGTGGTTGCAACAAACCAGGTTCCCTTCGCCTTTCAACCTTGTCTTGTTGACACACCAAATACATTAGGACTTACGCTTCAATGTCATCCTCCATCCGTGGCCTGAAGAATCGTCTTGTCAACAAAGAACGAGTTCTTTCTATGTCATGATGACCAACCCACATCGAGTCATGCGTTTCCTTAAGAAACATCCTTCTCAACTCTCTACTAGGGACATAGACTTGCCCGCCTTTGGCATACAACATGCCGTCATCGAGCCAATATCTTCTCACACTGCCCTCATGCACTGGAGATATTAATTTCTAATAAATAGGATCATTAGGGGCATACTCACGTATTTTTGCCACAAAGTCTGATTCCCCAATCAAAACTGCAAATAGGGTCATGCACAATGTCCGTCTACTCAATGCGTCTGCCACTAAGTTTGTCTTGCCTGGCCTATGCACCCACTCTAAATCAAATTTAGCCAAGAACACTTGCCATCAAGCTTGCTTTGTAGACATCTTCTTTTGCATTTTGAAATAAGTGTTCGTCACATTATTTGTCACCACTGTGAAAGACGTTCCTAACAAGTAGTGCCTCTAGACTGTAAGGCAATGAATCATAGCCATTATCTCCTTTTCATGGGCAAAATAAAGTTGTTCACAATCCTTCATCTTACGACTTTCAAATGCTAATGAGGGGTGTTCTTGCATCAACACTCCCCCAATTGCACGATTTGATGCATCCGTATGTACTTCAAAGAGCAACTCGAAGTTTGGCAACTGTAGCACAAGGACAGTCACAATTGTATCTTTGAGTTTTTGGAATGCCTCCCACATTCCTTGCTCCACGTCCAGTCCACTCTCTTTTTCAAAAGGCCAGTCAAAGGGCTTGTCACACTTGCATACCCACCAATGAATCTCCGATAGTAGTTGGTCAATCCCAAAAATGATCTCAGCTCCGCTATTGTTGTTGGGGCAGACCAACTTTCAATGGCCTCCACCTTTTGAGGATCCATCCTAATTGAACAATGGCTAATAACGTGACCAATGAACTTAATTTCCTCCTTACAAAACTCACATTTTTCCCTCTTTACATAAAGTACATATTCCCTTAATTTTGAAAATACAAGTCTAAGATGTCTAACATGGTCCTCAGGGACTCACTATAGATGACAATATCATCTAAATACATAACCACAAATTTATCCAAAAATTCATATAAGACATCATTCATTAGTTTGCAAAATGTAGCAGGGGCATTAGTTAAGCCAAAAGGCATTACTAAAAATTTGAATGGGCCATACCTCGTTACCACTGTAGTCTTGGCCTTATTACCATTGGCAATTTGTACTTGCCAATATCCAGACAGCAAATCAACTTTGTGAAGTACCTCCCTTTTTCCAACCTATCAAACAAATCCAATTGACTCAGGATAGAGTACTTGTTCTTCACTGTCAATTTGTTCAATGCTCGGTAATCCACATAAAATCGCAACGAGCCATCTGCCTTCTTTTGGAACAAGGTCGGGGCACCATAAGGGGCTTTCGAGGGTCTGATAAATTGCACGTCTAGCAACTCATCCAATTGCTTCCTCAATTCCAACAACTCTGCTGGACCCATTCGATATGGAGCTTGCACATGTAGTACTGCTCCAGGTACCAACTCAATTTGGTGACGTCTCGGGGGTAACACTTTAGCCAACTCGTCGGGCATCAAGTGAGTAAACTCGTCAGTCAGACCTGTGTTAAGACTTGTCTGAATAATTTTTGGAATAAAAACATGACTAGAATTTAAGTAACTTCAGGTAGACTTTGCTTGAGGACAAGCAAAAAGCTAAGTGTGGGGTTATCTGATACGAAAATCGTATCACTTTTTTAGCATGTTTTTATGTATGAATTTGGGTGAAATCGAGGGTAATTTGATCTTGATTGTTCATTATTCACTTAATTTCACAGTTTTTATGATTTTGGAAGTGTCAGGTGAAAAGTAGACGAAAACAGCAAATTTTGGGGCAAAAACGCAATTTTTAGAAATGTTGACTCAGTCAAAGGTTCAGGACGGGCGTCCCGACCAAGTCAAGGCACCGGGACGGGCGTCTCGACCTGGTCAACAAATCAGGACGGGCGTCCCGAGCCGCCAGAAGCTGTCCCACATCGAATTTTTCAGAAATTTTCACTCCAGGAAACTGCTATAAATACCCCAGGCCTCTAGCAGTTGAATTCATTCCTCTCCACTTGATCTGAGTCATTTAGTGGTTTCCAGTGTACCTTCTCTAGTACACAACTCACTCAGAGACTCAGATCTCAGTTTTCTTTCTTATTAGTGTTTGTTTTAGTTTCTGAGAAATAGTCTCAGATCTTAGGTTTCTATAGATAGGTTCGTTTCTGGTATTCATAGAATACCCGGGATTTCGTTAGGAGATCCTAAGAGGGCTCTAGGCGTTTGAAGAGTTAGTCCACAGGGCTGGGCTTAAGCTGGGTATTAAGGTAAAGCCCAGTTACTAGGCTGAGGCGTCCTCCGAAGGTTCTGGTGAGCAGAGTCAGGGCGAGCAATACCACATATACAGCAATACGCTCCGTCGGCGAGACTACGTAAAGGGTGATTTCTTTATGGCATCAGTCCCCATGTCCCTCTCTTATATGTTGTTATTGTTTTGGTCTAAATGCTTATTATTAATACAAGATTACGATTTTTATGAATAGTTGTTTTATATGTTGACGTTGTTATGTTTTTCTGGAAATAGCCACATGCTAAATATTCACTATGTCTGCATGTTTAATGTGCTCTTTTAAACTAAAGTTAGGGTTATAGACAATTCCTAACCACGGTCTAATCATAACCTGTTTAGTTTAACAGGCATCAATTAGTATTGGTGTCTGCCATGCTAGATAAAATAACATGTTGAACACCCTGCCTGTTAAAGTAGTTAGGTAGGGGCCGAGCTGAGTCCGATTATGCCGGCGGCTAGGGCAAGCGGTATGATCCCCGAAGTGACATAGGGCTTTCATGGATGCCTTCGTCCAGAACCGTGAGTAGGGCCGTCATTAAGGTAGGGCGGTTTATTAGAGACCTCGGATGTGGTACGCCTTTAGACACAGAACATAGTTGCAATCCAGGCTAAGATGCATCTAAAATATTCGAATTCAGGTCATTCAACATATAGGAACAGTATAACATAGAATCAGGACTCATCTATAAAACACTTCTAGGATTAATTAGACTGAAACCTAGTGGAGAATGAATCACCCTCTCATCAAAGTATTTGATGAAGATTGTATAACTGGATCATAAGATAGGAGTTAGGATAAAAGGCTAGTTACTACTAAGCCGTTGCTACTTCCCTGGGAGTACGATATTTATCTAATAAAATCGTAGATACTTTCCAACAGACTAGCTACACGATAGGTACTCTGCCTTAGGTTCTGGCTGATTAAGTGACACCATAGAGACTAAATGTGACAATTAGTCAATCACAGTCCTTAATTATTCATAATCAATATAGGGTAAAATAACACCTATTTAGCACATCGGTCGGAAACACATCAGACATCTCCTTAACAACTCTTTGAATCTTTCCCATGCCTCATACAAGGATTCATCTTCTAATTGTTGAAAAGAGGTGATTTCATTTCTCAGCCTAGCATTTTTCGTTGGAGGAAAATATTTCATCAAAAATTTCTCAGTAAGCTGCTGCCATGAAGTCACACTACCAGAGGGTAGAGAGTGAAGCCATTCTCTAGCTTTGTCTTTCAGAGAATATGGAAACAATTTCAGCCTCAAAGCATCGTCCGTCACCCCTGGTATCTTAGAACAGTCGCTTACCTCCAAAAATAAACGTAGGTGCAAGTGTGGATCTTCAGCAGGTGATCCACCAAACTGCCCTACTGTTTGCAACATTTGAAACATCATTGGTTTCAACTCAAACTGTGCTGCAGCAATATCCGGTTGCACAATACTTGGTTTCAATGCATTAAACATAGGGATTGCATACTGCCGAATGGCATGATCCCTATCATCTGCCATCACCACTGGATTATGGGCAGGTTCAGTCCCGCTATTCCGCCATGACTGCCTTATCCGTGGTTTGTTTCTTCTTCTTTAACGCCTTGGCTGTTTTCTCAATTTCTGGATCGAGTGGCAGCAATGAAGCTTGAGAGCCCTTGCGCATTTTACTCATGCAAAACAGCACACGTTAAGGAATGAATGAGACACAAGCTGAAATTTAGCAAATAATTCAAATCAATAAATCCACAAAAATAGTTCAGCCCATGCATAATTTATTTGTCCCTCATACAATCAATTCAATAATCTCGTAAGCTCAAGAATGAGTATAAAAATAAACTGACAAAATAAAAGTAACCAAATGCAAACAATCAATATTTACAATCAATTGACTCCAAAATCCCCGGCTACGGCGCCAAAAACTTGTCTCGCGTCGTGTGTGTCACAATTTGCAAAAATAAAGAAAATAGAATAAATCAACGCAAGTTTAACTAGTGCAAGTATACACCGGTCAACAAGTAATATATGTACGTAAGTACAAGATTATCGATCCCACAGGGACTAAGTATGCCAATTACAAATGCAAATACGATTGTACAAATGGTTAAAAGAATAAAAGAATAAAGAATGATGAATAATGAATAAAGAATGATGAATCATGAACAGAGATTGGTCTAATGCTACGACAATCCTACTCCTAACTAAACTAACAGTTAAAGGTTAGCCTACTGGAAATAACCACAAGAGTACTACAGGTAATACAATGATGCGACATTCACGCCCAAAATGCAAGTACAAACCATAGATGAATCTAAGTATACAAACATGCTTTCAGTTTTCATATCAATGCTACAGCATGTCTGGTTCCACCCAGACTACTTGATCTATTAGTCTAGATCCTCGATAACATCGTCTCATGGAGTACGAAGTACCGTTGACCTAGCGCAATACTAGTCAGTGAATTTGGTCATTTCCACTGCAATATTGAGTGCACTTCCGTGTCTTACTGGTTCCGCAGTCTCAATCTAGTGCCACATAATTATCACGTCCACTAGCTCCCCTCCACTAGAAGGCTAGACACTAGTTCGATTCATACATTGGACAGTCGTAACCGCAAGTGATGTTAAATCAGTTTAATGTAATTACATGAATAAACCAAGCATCACCCCATACAAGCACCAAACATAAAAACAGAAAGCAATGCTACAATATACTCGTCATCATAATCAAAACAGTGTATTCAACATGTTCATACTTGACTACGACACAGTATCTTCAGGTTAAAAATATATATTTTGTTGAAACGAATCATGAAAGACAAGGATCAACGTAATAGGAAAAACAGTCCCTAGGTCCATAGTGCCACCAGTCAATCCCAAGACGGAGTCAATCCCAAGACAGAAAACATATCAATCCCAAAACATTTTTAATCAATCCTTGAACCCATGTAAATATTCTCATATTACAAAGAACATTTAATTACAAAACAGTAGCAAATTGAAGAAATGGAGAGAGGATTACTCTGGATCGGAGATCACCCTACTGCCCAAAATCGGTTTAATCAACGTACTGCTGCCCTTCGTTTCCTCTGCTTGATGCTGCAGCGTCTTTACTGTCCAGCTGATGAACACTTCAGCAAGTCACCCTGCTCACTCTCGGGTTTTTCCTTACTAAAAGTTAGTCTAAAATTAAAAAGAAAAGCTAAACTATCCTATCGAAAGATGATACGCGAAAATCGTATCACTTTTTAGCATGTTTTTATGTATGAATTGGGTGAAATCGAGGGTAATTTGATCTTGATTGTTCATTATTCACTTAATTTCACAGTTTTTATGATTTTGGAAGTGTCAGGTGAAAAGTAGACGAAAACAGCAATTGTTGGGGCAAAAACGCAAATTTTGGAAATGTTGACTCGGTCAAAGGTTCAGGACGGGCGTCCCGAACCCGGGACAGGCGTCCCGACCAAGTCAAGGCACTAGGACGGGCGTCCAGGACCCGGGACGGGCGTCCCGACCTGGTCAACAGATCAGGACGATCGTCCCAATCCAGGACGGGCGTCCCATTCCGGGATGGGCGTCCCGAGCTGCCAGAAGCTGTCCCACATCGAATTTTTCAGAGATTTTCACTCCAGGAAGCTGCTATAAATACCCCAAGCCTCCAGCAGTTGAATTCATTCCTCTCCACTCGATCTGAGTCATTAAGTGGTGTCCAGTGTACAATTCTCTAGTACACAACTCACTCAGAGACTCGGATCACAGTTTTCTTTCTTGTTAGTGTTTTGTTTTAGTTTCTGAGAAATAGTCTCAGATCTTAGGTTTCTATAGATAGGTTCGTTTCTGGTATTCATAGAATACCCAGGATTTCGTTAGGAGATCCTAAGAGGGCTCTAGGCATTCGAAGAGTCAGTCCAAAGGGCTGGGTATTAAGGTAAAGCCCAGTTACTAGGCCGAGGAAGAGTCCTCCGACGGTCCTGGCGAGCAGAGTCGAGTCAAGTAGTACGACATATACAGCAGTACGCTCCATCGGCGAGACTTCGTGAAGGGTGAATTCTTTATGGCATCGGTCCCCCTGTCCCTCTCTTATATGTTGTTATTGTGTTTGTCCAAATAACTGTTTGAATACCAGATTATGTTTTTATAAATATTTGTTATTTATGTTGAAGTATTATGTTTTTCTAGAAATGGCCACCTGCTTAAATATCTATTATGTATGCATGTCTATTGCCGTTCTTTTAAACTGAAATTAGGGTTATAGACAATTCCTAACCACGGTCTATTCATAACCTGTTTAGTTTAACAGGCATCAATTAGTATTGGTGTCTGCCATACTAGATAAAATAATATGCGGAACACCCCGTTGGTTGAAAGTAGTCTAGGTAGGCTGAGTAGAGTTTTATGCCGGCGGTTATGCGACGAGCAATATGATCCCCAAAGTGACATAGGGCGGTCATTGCTGACTTTAGTCCGAGCCGTGAGTAGGGCCGTTACCCTTAACAATGGGGCGGTAGCGTAGAAACTTAGATGTGGTAGCCTTTAGACACAGAACATAATTGCAATTCAGGCCAAGACATGTCTAAAATACTCGAATATAGGTCAATCAACGTATAGTAACAGTATAACATAAAATCAGGATCTAATCTTTAAAACACTTTCAGGTTTAGCTAGACTTAAACCTAGTGGAGAATGAATCACCCTCTCATCAAAATTATTGATGAAGATTGCATAACTGGATTATAAGATAAGAGTTAGGAAGAAAGGCTAGTTACTACTAAGCCGTTGCCACTTCCCTGGGAGTACGATATTTATTTAATAAAAATGTAGATACTTTCCAACAGACTAGCTACACGATAGGTACTCTGCCTTAGGTTCTGGCTGATTAAGTGACACCATAGAGACTAAATGTGACAATTAGTCAATCACAGTCCTTAATTATTCATAATCAACATAGGGTAAAATAACACCTATTTAGCACATCGGTCGGAAACCGCATCAGATTTTTGGCGCCGTTGCCGGGGAACATATCATAATGAATTTAGGATTCCTGATCAAAATTCTAGAGGCTTATGATAGCTAACGGTAGTAACCTAGACTTTAGACCCAACACTTGTCTTATACCAGTTAGACAATCAATTTCCGAAATATAGGGTTACCATAACTAATTAATTCTAGATGTTATCTGGAATTAAGACAATTAGGATAATCAAATTTTAGAAAATTATTCTAAAACCATATTGAGGGAATTTAATTGCTTTCGAAATATTAAAAGAATTTTTTTTTTAAAAACCGAAAAAAAATTGTACCTTTTCTTGTTTAATGGTAAGTTGTTCTCTTTTCCCTATCTTTTGTGTTTTCTTCTTTTGAATAGTTGTTTTGTTTTGTTTTCTCTTTCTTCCAAGTTTTTTTAAGTTTTCACTTTCCCTGTAACCCCACTAACCAGTTTGCTCAGGCTAAAACGTGTTCTTCTCTGTAGTTGCATGACTCGATCTTCAGAAGCTAACCTTGAAACACCAGTTGAAAATCCTGAACGAATCATTCGCACAGCTAATAGGCGAAGAACAGAAATGGCTGCTGAAAGACCTACCCTAGAATCCTACATCCAGCCACAGACAATCCCAGTCTCATCTGCCATCCGAATCCCTGGGAACCCTCGCTATGATCTTAAACCTAATGTGATCCAGCTGATTATAAATCGAGTTCAGTTTGGAGGAACTGCAGCCGAAAATCCGCTGGAACACCTATCTGATTTCTCTTCTCTCTGCGAAGTCCTCAAGGGAGATCATACTGCAGAAATAACTAAACTCAACCTTTTTCCCTACTCACTTAGGGACAGAGCTAAGAGATGGTTGGCCCAACTACCTACTAACTCCATCACCTCTTGGGACGAGTTAAGCAAAGCCTTCCTAGAAGAGTACTACTCTGCAGCAAGAGTCCTAGAATATCGAAGGGCTCTGTCTAGTTTCACTCAAGCTGCTGATGAGACAGTGATCGAAGCTTGGGACAGATTCAAAGAACTACTCAGGCTCTGCCCCCAACATGGACTTACCGAGGCATTACTGATTCAGTAATTTTACGGGGGTATGTCAGACATAGGTAAGCAAATTCTTGATGGACTCAATCCCCAGAGCGGTTTCAATGGAATGAGTGATGTAGATGCTAGAAACGCTCTGGAGAGACTCTACAGGAACAGCAAGAATTGGCGCACAAGTGGCCGAGCTAAGAAGCAACCAGTAAATATGGTCGTTGCCTCCACTGATGATCAATTTGAGGCACTAAAGGCCAGCATTACTAATCAGCTGAATGCTTTCCAACAAGGGAAAAACATTCAGTCAGTATACCAAGTCTGCGAGTTTTGCCAAGGACCACATTTCAGTGGGGATTGTTATGGTAATGGGATATTAACTATTCCAGAGGAGATGGAACAAGTGGACGCAGTAAATTCTGCTCCTATAGGAAATACCTACAATCCCACGTCTTAACTACTAACAGATAACACTTCGACCCGTCGCTAGACATACTAACAATAGACAACTTTCTGAGTTCTGAGCCTTGGTGATCAGATTTTTAATTGTTTAGCTTTTATTGATTTTCTTTCTTTTATAGATTCAAGGTATTTTGAGTCTGCTTTGAACACGTCAACTTCAACTACCCATGTAGCGAGTCACACTCCGATGACTCCCAGACCTACACGACCTTAGGGCATCAAGCTTTAAGTTCCCCGAAGGAGTGGTGCTCGAGTAGCGAAGGCCGCTGGCAAACTACCCTTATTTAATTAACTTTCTTTTATTTCTTTTCACGTTTAGCTCAGAGTCTCATCTAGTTATTCTAATTGCCAATACATCCACAACTGGCCTAATCTTATCTAGTTAAGTCTTGAAAAGGTAATTGGCTGAGGTTTCTAATCCAGACTAAATTGTGCTCAGTTATCAGGAATTCCCTATTCCTAATCAATGAGTTCAAAATAGTCATCAATTGTCTCCTACTAACCATAACATTCTACCTACATATCATAGACATCAGCAATGTTTAACCAATCATACTGCATTTAGAAGTCTGAAAGAATGAAAAATTTTGAAAAATTTTGGAAGGGTGTGAAAATACGGGGAAAACATGCAAAATCATGCAAAAAGTTTTCTCAAACTACTATAGTGCACCATGCACTGCTACCCCACACTTAAGTCTGACACTGTCCTCAGTGTTCATGCATATCTAAGCACCCCACACTTATTTGAAAACAAGAAACAAAAACAAAACAAAGAACTCTTACCCCACACTTATTCGACTAACTAAGGGTAAGAAGGAAAATAGATAAGACAAAACAATAAGGGTAATAGAAATACTAACACAAACAAGACAAAACAAACAAAACATGAAGATAAAAATAAAAGGACAATAAAATAAAATAAAAGTAGAGGAAGATGAAGATTAGAAAAACTCCCTTCTTGCCTCGAGCAGAAGGGTTTTTCTCTGGGCTGTCAATTGGCTCTTCACCTAAGCCATGTCCTATTGCTAAGGCGCCCTTGACTCTGTAAGCTCTAGATATTGGAACGGATGACGTCAGCTCCGATCCTTCATTGTCGAGCTCCAGGTAGTAGCATATCCATTTAAGGAATGACTCAAGCCCTAAGGACTATTTCCTTGAATCATTTGCAAAGTTTCTGGTAATCGTAGCAACGTGTCCAGAAGGGACGTGTCTAGGAATGAGACTTCTTTGGATTGGTGTGCCTACCTGCCAGTGTCAGGAAGGGTATTGCATGCAATTTTCGAATGGCAGAAAAGATACCTGAAGCTTTGGCGAAGCCGTGGTGGTAGGAGGCTCCAGTGGTGTAGATCTGGGCCCAAGTATTTGAAACTTCCTCGGGGAAGTTTCTCACAGCTGATTGTATGCAAGGGATGCAAGCTCCTCCATTGCTAAACTCCTGATACAATGCCAAATTCCTCTATATCCTTTGACCGTTCGATATCACTTGGTAGATCACTTGCTTGCACTGGTCTAGCTTTAATTGTTGCTAGTATCTCATCTGTTGATTCTGCGGGTAGGGGTTTTGCTGTGGTGGTATCTTCTGAAAGTTTCTAGCTTCTAAATTATTCCTCAACTAAGTCCCGTATGATTCCTCTAGTTGGGATTCTATGCATTTCCCATTGGAGTAGCATTCTGCAGTAACCTACTCCTACCTCTTTTTGGAATGGTTAGTATTCCATTCACATAGCAATTCCCGCTAAAGTGAAGTACTTGGCAGACTTCACAGATTTGATACACAGACTGAACTTTTCTTCCTAAGACATTGGCACTCTGAATCTGGAAAACAACTTCTCATAGAATCTGCACATGACTTTAACATCATTAGTAGGTAATGCCTGTAGTTCAGGCCATTTTTGAAAAGTGTTCCACGACTATTATGATGTAATTATTTTCAAAGGAAGAAGGGAAATGGATTCAATCAATACCTCAGATATTAAAGATTTCAAGACTCTATATACCTTGCTGGGGTAGGCGATCTCTGGAAGAGGTGTTACTTGTTATTTGGCAAGCATCGCAGGACTGTATCAGAGATACAAAAATCCTTGAATATGGTGGGTCAACAAGATTCTACTTCCAACACTTTCCGGACAGTGTTGATAGCAGTTAATTGGTCTCCCATAGATTCCTGCAATACTTCAGAATCATGTGGCCTTCGCCTTCCGAGATACATCTTCTGATCAACTGATCTGCAAAAATTTGAAATAGAAGAGAAATCTGCCCAGTAGTAATATTTCAAATCAGCGAAGAATTTCTTCTTTTGCTGATGAGTCATATCACTTGGAACTCATTCAGTGACTAGATAATTTGCAACAACAATAAACCACAGATGAGAATTATTATACATAGCAAACAATGCAAATAGGTTTTCATCAAAAAATTTATCAGTATTACAATAGCCTCTAACTCGGGGTTTTCTAATCTAGACAAATGGTTTGCTTTCTAGATTTTCAACCCTTTTTCTTATCCCTTCATTCTATATCAAATTCAGGTAACAATAAAACTTAACTTAGTCAATTATGGTTCAACATTAGTTTTATTGAACACATATATCTCAGAGTGATCAGGGTAACATATTGTTTTTAGACAAGACTAGATAAGATCGGAATTTATCATACATGAACTTTCTTACCATGTTTCTGTCCTAAAACAATTCTTACTACATCATTACATCACATATTAATTCAAAAAGCAGATTCCAACCAGGTGATGCCATAATGGGTGCAGTAATTCCTTTTGGTTTTAAAAACAATCTCGTGCAATTATCAGCAAAACAAAAGGAACATCCCTTTTTTCAATAGAACATTCAAAGGTCTGGCTATTAAGGAAAAATTATTTCATAACTCGTCCTAATAAAGCCGGCATGACTCTAAGAAAATTCTAAAATGGAATTTCTTCCCGATAAAAATCTAAGCCAAAATTTTACAAATCAGAAGAAAATATATTTTATCCTCATTTCATTTTTTCGAAATTAAATAATAGAAGAAAAACAACACGAAAAAGAGCAACAAATGTACAACTAAGAAAACAACTAAG
This sequence comes from Asclepias syriaca, assembly GCA_027405835.1. Classification (NCBI taxonomy): domain Eukaryota; kingdom Viridiplantae; phylum Streptophyta; class Magnoliopsida; order Gentianales; family Apocynaceae; genus Asclepias; species Asclepias syriaca. The sequence continues at coordinate 13,202,997 of CM049930.1, forward strand.
AAAGAACAAGAGCTAGGGAAAAGAACAACTCACCATTGAACAAGAAAAATACAATTTTTTTTCGGATTTTAAATTTTAATATTTTTTTTTATATTTCGAACGCAGTTAAATTCCCTCAATATGGTTTTAGAATAATTTTCTAAAATTTGATTATCCTAAGTGTCTTAATTCCAGATAATATCTAAAATTAATTCGTTATGATAACCCTATATTTCGGAAATTGATTGTCTAACTAGCGTAAGATAAGTGTTGGGTCTAAAGTCTAGGTTACTATCGTTACCTGTCATAATTCTCTAGAATTTTGATCAGGAATCCTAAGTTCATTATGATATTTCCCCGGCAACGGCGCCAAAAATCTGATGTATTTCCGACTGATATGCTAAATAGGTGTTGATTTACCCTATGTTGATTATGAGTAATTAAGGACTGAGATTGACTAATTGTCACGTTTAGTCTTTATAGTGTCACTTAATCAGTTAGAACCTAAGGCAGAGTACCTATCGTGTAGCTAGTCTGTTGGAAAGTATCTACGATTTTAATAAATAAATATCGTACTCCCAGGGAAGTGGTAACGGCTTAGTAGTAACTAGCTTTTTATCCTAACTATTATCTTATGATCCAGTTATGCAATCTTCATCAATAACTTTGATGAGCGGGTGATCCATTCTCCACTAGGTTTAAGTCTATTTAAGCCTAAAGTGTTTCATAGATAATGTCCTGATTCTATGTTATACTGTTCCTATATGTTGATTGACCTATCTTCGAGTATTTTAGATATATCTTAGCCTGGATTGCAACTATGTTCTGAGTCTAAAGGTGTACCACATCTGCGGTCTCTAATAAACCGCCCCATCGTTAAGGTTAACGTCCCTAACTAAAGACATCCATGAAAGCCCTATGTCACTTCGGGGATCATGCCGCTCGCCCCTAACCGCCGGCATAAACGCTCAACTCAGCCTACCTAGACTAACAAACAGGGTGTTCCACAGGTTATTTTATCTAGTATGGTAGACACCAATACTAATTGATGCATGTTAAACTAAACAGATTATGAATAGACTGTGGTTAGGAATTATCTTTAACCCTAATTTTAGTTTAAAAGAACACATTAGACATGCAGACATAGTGAATATTAAGCAGGTGGCTATTTCTGGAAAAGAACATTACAACTTCAACATATATAACAAATATTCATAAAAATCATAATCTAATATTCAAAATCATTCTTTGGACAAACACAATACTAACATATAAAGAGAGGGATAGGGGGACTGATGCCATAAGGAAATCACCCTTTACTTAGTCTCACCGATGGAGCAATTGCTTGTATATGTCGTACTGCTCGACCCGACTCTGCTCGACAGAACCTTCGGAGGACGCTTCCTCAGCCTAGTAATTGGGCTTTACCTTAATACCCAGCTTAAGCCCAGCCCCGTGGACTGACTCTTCGAATGCCTAGAGCCCTCTTTGGATCTCCTAACGAAATCCCGGGTATTCTATGAATACCAAAAATGAACCTATCTATCGAAGCCTAAGATCTAAGACTAATTCTCAGAAACTAAGAAAACGAAAACACTAACTGAAAATAGAAGAAAACTAAACCCGAGTCTCTAAGTGACTTATGTACTCGAGAAAATGTACAACTTAAGTCACTAAATGACTCAGATTGAGTGGAGAGGAATGAATTCAACTAAGGAAGGCCTGGGGTATTTATAGCAGCTTTCTGGAGTGAATTTTTCCAAGATTTTCGATGTGGGACTTGGACCAGGCACCCGGGACACCCGTCCCGGTCTGTTGACCAGGTCAGGATGGTCGTCTCGAGTCCTGGACGCCCGTCCCGACTTGTTGACCAGGTCAGGACGCCCTCCCCGACTTCCGAACTTCTGAAAAATTGCGTTTTTGCCCCTAAATTTGCCATTTTCTTCTACTTTTCACCTGACACTTCCAAAATTATAAAAGCTGTGAAATTGAGTTAATAACGAACAATTAAGACCGATTTGCTCTCAATTTCACCCTAAATTATGCCTAAAAACATGCTAAAAATGTGATATGATTTATGCATATCATTAATTCAATTAAATTGACTTATAACAATAAATCCACATTTTTAGGTAAAAAGAGAGAAAATATCAAATCAACACATTTTCATTCCATTTTCCAAATAAATTCAGTTAATTCCCAAATAAAACGTGGCAAATTGGATGTGAATAACTCTATTATTTTAGAGTTATCAGCTTTACCTTACATCCTAGGCTTAAGCAAAGCCTTGTTGACTAGCTCTTCGCTCACCTAATGCCCTCTTAGGATCTCCTAACAAAATCCAGGGTATTCTATGAATACCAAAAATGAACCCTATCTATTCGAATTCTATAATTCTGAGATAAACACTCAGAAAGCAAAGAAAACGAGACACTCTCATATTGCTAAACTACTCGTGTGATGTACCTGAGATCACTGAATGACTTGTATTGAGTGTAAAAATGTACACTTGAAGTCACTAGATGATTCAGATTGAGTGAAGAGGGATGATTTCAACTGAGGAAGGCCTGGGGTATTTATAGCAGGGAAATTGAGGATTTTTTCTCGGTGATTTCCGATGTGGGATTCTGCACTGGTGCTCGGGACACCCGTCCTGAGTCTGGGAGGCCCGTCCTAGGTCCGGGACGCCCGTCCTGGTGCTTTAACCGGGTCGGGATGCCCGTCCTGGTCGTTTGACTGGGTCGGGACACCCGTCCTGAGCTTGGGACGCCCGTCCTGAACTTAGAAGTTCTGAAAATTGTATTTTTACCCCAATATTTGATGTTTTCTTGCACATTTCACCTGGAACTTCCATAATCACAAATTATGCAAAAATGTGTTAATACCATTCAATTAAGCTCGATTTAGTTCCCATTTTGCCCTAATTTGTGCCTAAAAACATGCTAAAAAGTGATATGATTTATGCACATCACCTATGTCTCTAGTGGAGAGTTGGAAAGGATGTTACTTAAGAAAACACATGACTCAGTGTGGGCTGATCATCTTAGCATAAAAAGAACTCGGTCTTCGTTGGCAAGACAATTCTTTTTGCCGTGGATGGAGGATGACATTGAAGCATACGTTCGAACATGTTTGGTATGTCAACAAGATAAGGTTGAGAGGTGAAGGGAACCTGGTTTGTTTCAACTACTTCCTATTCCCGATGGGTCGTGGCAAAGTATTTCGATGGATTTCATCTTTGGATTGCCCAAGGTGAATGATTTGGCATCTAACTTTGTAATAGTTGATAGATTTTCGAAATATGCTGTGTTTGTCCCTACCCCGTCATCTTTCCCAACTTATGTTGTAGCTAAATTGTTTTTCAAACATTTTTGTAAAGTATATACTTTGGTGTACCGAGGGACATAGTTAGTGATAGGGATGTTAGGTTTACTGGTAGATTTTGGGTGAATTTGTTTAGATTGCTAGGATCCGAACTGAAATTTTCGACTGCAAATCATCCTTAGACTGATGGTCAAACGGAGAGGATCGATGCATTGTTGGAGGAATACATGAGGCATTATGTGACAGCAAGTCAGAAGAATTGGGTGAATCTTTTGGACTCGACACAGTTTTACTTCAATCTTCATCGATCTTTTGCAACGAAGATGAGTCCCTTTGAGCTAGTGAATGGACAACAACCAACAGCCCCACAAGATTTGCCAAATTTTGGAACATGTTTAGCATCGCAAAGATTTGCTAAGGCAAAGCATGAGATGATTGCCGAAGCAAGGAATAGTTTGGAGTTGGCCCAAAAGAGGATGAAGAAGTATGATGGTAAGTATAGACGTGATGTATAATTTGAGGTAGGTGACTTGGTGCTACTAAAATTGACCCCTCAAATTTGGAAGAAGATCGGTTGGAAATCTATTCATCGTGGGTTGATACCGCAGTATGATGGACCATTCAAGGTAGTGAAGAAGGTGGGAAATGATGCTTATCGACTTAAGCATCCCGACAAGTTAAAAATTCATCATACTTTTCATGTTAGTTATTTGAAAAAGTTTAACTAAGATGAATTTAAAAGAGAAAGGTAGAAATCTAGAAGGGCTCCACCCGTAATTCGGAAACAGTTTGACAAACTTGAGGAGAAGATTTTGGACCATCGGAACATGGGCCAAAGTAAGAAGAATTGAAGGACAAACTTCCTTGTGCATTGGAAGGGCGAGCTTGAGATTTATGTCACGTGGGATAGAGACGTGACCCTTTCAAGATCACATTGCTAACTATTGGAAGCGACAAAGATCAACGAGGACGTCGATGACTTAAGTGGGGGAGGTATGTGAGACCCTTTGTCCCGAGGGTGCGGGACAGCCCCGACAGTAGCAAAATAGCGAAGTAGTGTGCATGTGGCATACGATTTAGGGTTTGGTTGTGTGCCAACCTTTTATTAAGGATCGAATATTGTGCATGGGCCAAGAAGTATGTCGTGATCAGTAGACTGAGCATTATGGCATGGGTTGTGGTACAAGTCTGAGTGAGATGGAACCCTAGTCCAAATAAGTCGGAACCCAAAGCTAGAGTCCTTAATGGTTTGGGAGACCATGGATGAGCAGTGATGTGGAAATCATATCACTTTTAAGCATATTTTTAGCACAAATTAGGGCAAAATTGGAGATAAATCATTCTTAATTAACTATTATTAATACGATTTTGCAGTTTTTGTAATTTTGGAAGTTTCAGATGAAATGTGAAAGAAAATGGCAAATATTGGGGCAAAAACGTGATTTTCGGAAGTTCTTGGATCAGGACGGGCATCCCAAGATCAGGGTGGGCGTCCCGACCAAGTCAAAGCACTGGGACGGGCGTCCCGGACTCGGGGCAGGCATCCCGAGCGTCTGCACAGAACCCACATCGATTTCTGAAGAGAAAATCACTCAGTTTCCCTACTATAAATACCTCAAGCCTTCCTCAGTTACAATCATCCCTCTTCACTCGATCTGAATCATTCAGTGACTTCAAGTATACATTTTTCTATAGTATAAAAGTCATTTAATGATCTTAGGTGTTTCATTCAAGTAGTTTAGTATACGAGAGTTTCTCATTTTCTTTGCTTTCTGAGTGTTTATCTCAGAATCTTATAATTTGACTAGATAGGGTTCGTTTTTGGTATTCATAGAATACCCGAGATTTTGTTAGGAGATCCTAAGAGGGTATTAGTTGAGCAAAGAGCTAGTTAACAGGGTTTTGCTTAAGCCCAGGACGTAAGGTAAAGCAATAGCTACTAGGCTAAGGAGACGTTCTTCGAAGGTTCTGTCAAGTAGAGTCAAGTCAAGCAGTCCAAGATATACAAGTAGTCGCTCCATCGGCGGACTTGATAAAGGGTGAATACTTTATGGTGGTGGTTCCCTAGATCCTCTCTGTATATTCTGTATTGTGTTTGTCTAAAGATTTATTTGAATATCAAATTATGATGATATGTATAAATGTTTTGCATGCTGAAGTTCTTTACATTTTTTCAGAAAGGTCACTAGCTTAATTAATCATTATGACTGCTTGTCTACTTGCTCTTTTAAATTAGATAAACGGTTATAGATAATTCCTAACCACGGTCTAATCATAACCTGTCTAGTTTAACAAGCCTTAATTTAGGGCTTTATGAGAGGACGAAAGCATTAAGGTCTGCCATATTAGATAAAATAACCTATAGATCACCATGTTTGTTAGAGTAGTCTAATGAGGCTGAGTTCGTGTGTTTATGTCGGCGTTAGGGCGAGCGGCATGATCTCTTGAGTGACACAGGACTTTCATGGATGCCTTTAGCTAGAAACCTTAGGTAGGGCCGTCAATGGCGATAAGGTGGTTTATCAGATAACTCAGATGTGGTACACAAGTAGAATAAGTACATAATTGCAATCTAGACCAACATATATCTAAAATACTCAAAGATAGGTCAGTCAACATGTAGAAACAATAGGACATACATCAAAATAGTTGTTTGTAAAATACTCTTGCATGCCTAATGAACTTGAGTCTTGTGTAGAAAGGATCACCCACTCATCAAAGATATTGATGAATGATTGCATAACTAAGTAATAAAATGAGAGTTAGGGTAAAAGGATAGTTGCTACTAAGCCGTTACCACTTCCCTGGGAGTACGATAAATTATTAAATTAAAATCGTAGATACTTTCCAACATACTAGCTACACGATAGGTACTCTACCTTAGGTTCTAATTGATTAAGTGACAATATAGATGCTAAATGTGACAATCGATATAGGGTAAATAAAGCCTATTTTTAGAATATCAATCGGAATCCCATCAGATTTTTGGCGCCGTTGCCGGGGAAATATCATAAAATTTTAGGATTCTTGATCAAAATTTTAGAGGATTATGATAGGTAGCGGTAGTAATCTATACTTTTAAGAAACACTCATTTTATTCTAGTTAGATAATCAGTTTCCTGAAATATAGGGTTATCATAACTAATTAATTTTAGAAATTATCTGAAATTAAGAAAATTAGGATAATCAAATTTTAGAAAATTATTCTAAAACTTTATTAAGGAAATTTAAGTTGCTTTCGAAAAACAAAATCCCGAAAAAATATGTGTTTTTCTTGTTCTAAATTTTCTTCGTTCGTTGTTTCACTCTTTTGTTGTTTTGTTTTTATTAGTTTAAAATTTTATTTTATTATTGTTAGTTATTCTATCCGGACTCTATCATTATAGATGAAGAGAGAAAGAATGAATAAGCAGCAAACCTTCTCTCGTAGAGCCAAAAGATTAAAACGATGCCCCAGCTTAATAGAAAGTTCTGATGAGGAATGCAGAATAAATACACTCACATTTTTTGATACCATTAGAATGAGAGTCCAAAATATTCTGGACAAATTAGATAACAACCTTGATCCTTCCTCAGAGTTCCAAAACGCTCCTACATCCCCTGAGTACACTCCTACATCCCCTGAGTATACACCAAAATCACCTGAATACACTCCTGCATCCCCTGAGTATATTCCAAAATCACCTGAATACACTCCTGCTCCCCCAGCACCTAACGATCAACCACCTTCATCAGGGGAAAGAACTAACGGTTTCCAATCAGCTTTGTCTGTCCAAGTATATGATATGACTCACAACAAGCAAGCAGATTCGGTCGCTCAGATCAAAGTGTTCTAGCCATAAATTCTAACGTGGACCAACTCAGAACCACAGTGAATCTCCAAGAGAGTCAAGGTGCACTTATACTCCGGGAGCTAACCGAAATCCTAGATGAGCAAAGAAAGCAGCAGGAAGACATGAGAGCTATACGAGCAGAGCTGCGAGAGATATAAAGGCCATTAAAAGGGAAGATTTCTTTTTACTTTCAGCAAATAAATTGTTTGAACAAAAGTTTAATAACTGACCCCTTCTTTTTACTTTCGTAATTCAGTTGGGTCTTTTATTTTGTTCAGAAATGTTTCTTCAGACAATTTTCAATTCTTTGCAAAAAAACAAATGTGTTAGAAATACAATTTTTTGTTGATTAAATTGTGTAGATTTAGTCTTTTGTTTTTATTCAAATATAAGAATTTTTGCTGCATAGAAAGTAAGGATATGATTAGAGCAAATAAATTTTTTGAAAAGGGAATATGCCGAGAATTTTGCAAAGGTTTTTAACAACTTCTGCATTACATAGGGGAACCATGACGATTTGTTGAAAACTATGAAGAGATAACTGTTTTTATGTATAAGGATTTGCAGGAAATTGCGAAAAAAGGGAAAAATGATATTTTTCGGAAGCAGCACGCATCTCGAGGCAGCCGGGACGGGGGTCCCAAGGGCAAAATGTTTTAACAAATAATCTATTTTCTCCATTTTCCTTCAAAATCATACAACAAAAATTCTCTCTCTACCAATATTCTCTCCAAAAATTTGAAAAAGTCTTGAATTTTCAATATTTCAACTTCTCCCTCCAAAAACTTGAACTTTTGAATTTCGCTCAAAAAATTTGAATTTCCCTCCAAAATTCGAATTTTCCCGCCAAAAACTCAAATTCCTTTCCTAAACAAATTCCCTCCTTCTGAATTCGAATTTGCTTCCAGAATTCGAATTTGAATTCCTTTTCCTGCCAAATTTTCAAACTTTCTCGCATTCCTTTAGTTAAATGGCTCCGAAATGCACACGTGTTACCTCATCCATCACTGTCACAGCTGTGACACATCCTTCATGCTCTTCCCTTCCCTCCCAACATATCAAGAGAGGAGCTAGGGATTTGTTGGACGCTGCATACTAGCAGGATGGACTCTTGACTGGACATCAGTCAGGGCACTCGGAGTCGAGTGGGAGATTCAGCACATACTCGACGTACTACCATACAGTCTAGTTTTCATCATCACCGAGCTGACATATTTAGAGTTGGTATGTGAGTTTTACTCTTCATTTACATTCCAGCATGAGCAGATCACATTCCGACTGGGTGGGATAGACCGGTCGATGAGCATGGCCGAGTTCGGCATTGCATTGGGTATCTGGCAGAGGGATGAGTGATACGCGAAAATCGTATCACCTTTTTAGCATGTTTTTATATATGATTTAGGGTGAAATTGAGAGTAAATTGATCTTAAATGTTTATTATTTACTTAATTTCACAGTTTTTATGATTTTGGAAGTGTCAGGTGAAAAGTAGATGAAAACAGCAAATTTTGGGGCAAAAACGCATTTTTTGGAAATGTTGACTTGGTCAAAGGGTCAGGACGGGCATCCCGACCCAGTCAAAGCACCGGGACAGGCGTCCAGGACTCGGGACGGGCGTCCCGACTTGGTCAACAGATCAGGACAGGCGTCCCAATCCGGGACGGGCATCCCGAACCCCCAATTCAAGTCCCACATCGAATTTTTGATGAAAAATCACCCCAGGAAGCTGCTATAAATACCCCAGGCCTCCAGCAGTTGAATTCATTCCTCTCCACTCGATCTGAGTCATTAAGTGGTTTCCAGAGTACACTTCTCTAGTACACAACTCACTCAGAGACTCGGATCTCAGTTTTCTTTCTTGTTAGTGTTTTGTTTTAGTTTCTGAGAAATAGTCTCAGATCTTAGGCTTATATAGATAGGTTCATTTCTAGTATTCATAGAATACCCGGGATTTCGTTAGGAGATCCTAAGAGGGCTCTAGGCATTCGAAGAGTCAATCCACAGGGCTGGGCTTAAGCTGGGTATTAAGGTAAAGCCCAGTTACTAGGCTGAGGAAGCGTCCTCCGAAGGTTTTGGCGAGTAGAGTCGGGTCAAGCAATACGGCATATACAGCAGTACGCTCCATCGGCGAGACTTCGTAAAGGGTGATTTCTTTATGGCATCGGTCCCCCTGTCCCTCTCTTATATGTTGTTATTGTGTTTGTCCAAATAACAGTTTGAATACCAGATTATGTTTTTATGAATATTTGTGATATATGTTGAAGTTATTATGTTTTTCTAGCAATGGCCACCTGCTTAAATATCCATTATGTCTGCATGTCTATTGCCATTCTTTTAAACTGAAATTAGGGTTATAGACAATTCCTAACCACGGTCTATTCATAACCTGTTTAGTTTAACAGGCATCAATTAGTATTGGTGTCTGCCATACTAGATAAAATAATCTGCAGAACACCCCGTTGGTTGAAAGTAGTCTAGGTAGGCTGAGTAGAGTTTTATGTCGGCGGTTATGAGACGAGCGGTATGATCCCCAAAGTGACATAGGGCGTTCATTGCTGACTTTAGTCCGAGCCGTGAGTAGGGCCGTTACCCTTAACGATGGGGCGGTAGCGTAGAAACTCAGATGTGGTAACCTTTAGACACAGAACATAGTTGCAATCCAGGCCAAGACATGTCTAAAATACTCGAATATAGGTCAATCAACGTATAGTAACAGTATAACATAAAATCAGGATCTCGTCTATAAAACATTTTCAGGTTTAGTTAGACTGAAACCTAGTGGAGAATGAATCACCTTCTCATCAAAATTATTGATGAAGATTGCATAACTGGATTATAAGATAAGAGTTAGGAATGAAGGCTAGTTACTACTAAGCCGTTACCACTTCCCTGGGAGTACGATATTTATTTAATAAAATCGTAGATACTTTCCAATAGACTAGCTACACGATAGGTACTCTGCCTTAGGTTCTGGCTGATTAAGTGACACCATAGAGACTAAATGTGACAATTAGTCAATCACAGTCCTTAATTATTCATAATCAACATAGGGTAAAATAACACCTATTTAGCACATCGACCGGAACTACATCAATGAGCTGGACACACCTACCTTCGTTACAGCCGTACGAGACTTCACCTCCGCTGACGTCTCCACCGCCTAGGCCCAGATCTGTACGACTGGCACCCCCTATCATCACAACCTCATGAAGGCCACAGGTATCCTTCCAGCCCTTCGCTATTTACATACTATAGTAGCCTATGGCAGGAAGACGTACTGCTCTAGGGAATGCCACCCAGATGGAGACATTCCTTGATACGCTAAAATCGTATCACATTTTTAGCATGTTTTTATGTATGTTTTAATGTGAAATTGAGAGTAAATTGACATTAATTGTTTACTATTTACTTGATTTCACGATTTTTATGATTTTGAAAGTGTCAGGTAAAAAGTAGACGAAAACAGCAAATTCTGGGGCAAAAACGCAATTTTTGGAAATGTTGACTCGGTCAAAGGTCCGGGACGGGCATCCCGAACCCGGGACGGGCGTCCCGACCCGGTCAAACCGCCAGGACGGGCGTCCTGAACCGGGACGGGCGTCCCGAACCTGGTCAACGAATCAGGACGGGCGTCCCGAGCCGCCAGAAGCTGTCCCACATCGAATTTTTCACTCCGGGAAGCTGCTATAAATACCCCAGGCCTCCAGCAGTTGAATTCATCCCTCTCCACTCGATCTGAGTCATTAAGTGGTTTCCAGTGTACAGTTTTCCAGTACACAACTCACTCAGAGACTCGGATCTCAGTTTTCTTTCTTATTAGTGTTTTGTTTTAGTTTCTGAGAAATAGTCTCAGATCTTAGGTTTCTATAGATAGGTTCGTTTCTGGTATTCATAGAATACCCGGGGTTTCGTTAGGAGACCCTAAGAGAGCTCTAGGCGTTCGAAGAGTCAGTCCACAGGGCTAGGCTTAAGCCCAGGACGTAAGGTAAAGTCTAGCTACTAGGCTGAGGAAGCGTCCTCCGAAGGTTCTGGCGAGCAGAGTCAGGGCGGGCAATACGACGTATACAACAGTACGCTCTGTAGGCGAGACTAAGTAAAGGGTGATTTCTTTATGGCATCAGTCCCCATACCCCTCTCTTATATGTTTTATTGCTTTGTCCTAAACATCAATTATGAATATCAGATTATGATTTTATGAATAGTTGTTTTGTATGTTGAAGTTATTATGTTTTTCCGGAAATAGCCACCTGCTAAATATTCATTATGTCTGCATGTCTAATGTAAGTCTCTTTTAAACTAAAAACTAGGGTTATAGACAATTCCTAACCACGGATTCATAACCTGTTTAGTTTAACAAGCATCAATTAGTATTGGTGTCTGCCATACTAGATAAAATAACCAACGGAACACCTTGTTTGTTAGAGTAGTCTAGGTAGGCTGAGTAGAGAGTTATGCCGGCGGTTTTGCGACGAGCAGCATGACCCCGAAGTGACATAGGGTACCGTTCATTGCTGACTTTAGTCTGGGCCGTGAGTAGGGCCGTTTACCTTAACGATGGGGCGGTAGTGTAGAGACCTCGGATGTGGTACACCTTTAGACACAGAACATAGTTGCATTCCAGGCTAAGATGCATCTAAAATACTCGAAGACAGGTCAATCAACATATAGGAACAGTATAGCATAGAATCATAACTCATCTTTAAAACACTTTTAGGATTAATTAGACTTGAACCTAGTGGAGAATGGATCACCCTCTCATCAAAGTATTTGATGAAGATTGCATAACTAGATCATAAGATAAGAGTTAGGATAAGAGGCTAGTTACTACTAAGCCGTTGCCACTTCCCTGGGAGTACGATAATTAACTTAGTAAAATCGTAGATACTTTCCAATAGACTAGCTACACGATAGGTATTCTGCCTTAGATTCTGGCTGATTAAGTGACACCATAAGAATAAACGTGACAATTAGTCAATAACAGTCCTTAATTAATCATAATCGACATAGGGTAAAATAACACCTATTTAGTACGTCAACCGGAATCGCATCATTCCTCCTGGCTCATATGCACAGAGGCATCACTGTGGATATGGTCAGGCTCATTACCATCGTCATGCAGGGCTTTGCGACAGACACCCAGAAGTAGTGTCTAGGGCTCGAGTCATTCATCATCCGGATAGCCAACTACCTGGAACTGGACATCGAGGGCTCGGAGTTGACCTAGGCTGCTCCGACTACTGTCCCCACTGACTTGACTGTTCTACGAAACATGGGAATGGTAGTACAAGACGCTGAGGGTCGATACTCCATCCACACTGAGCAGTCCGGGGAGTCTTCGATACTAGGACCAACGGCATAGCAGGCACCACCGATCCCGACGTTCATACCACGCACCGCCTTCGAGCGGCATATGCCACAAGGGTTGGCGGACATCACTGCCAGATACAGTTGGGATATGGAGACCATCCAGAGGCAGCTAGCTGTGCTAGATGACAGAGTCATTATGACCAACAGTCGGGTAGAGAAGCTATATCAGTATCAGACCACGCGATCTACCGACGACAACGAGGTCTACTTCTTTGCGCTTGACAATGATGACCCCGGTTCTTAGTTTTTCTTTCTCTTTCTTTCGTTCTTCATTTTATTTGTGAATATGTGATAAGTCTGGGCTGTATGACATATGAATCTTTGTATGCAAAATGTTGATCTATATAACATAACAACATTGTTTCTGTTATTTTATTTTTGGTTATTTCTATTACTCTTGTTGTTTTCTTGTTTATTTTCTTTCTCTTCCTCTTAGTTAGTCAAATAAGTGTGGGGTAAGAGTTTTGTGTTTTTTCCCAGCTTTTGTTTTTCAAATAACTGTGGGAAAGTAGGATATGCATGAACACTGAGGACAATGTAAACTTTAAGTGTGGGGTAGCAGTGCACTGTGCATTATAGTAGTCAACATTTGCATGTTTTCCCATATTTCTCACTAAAATTGCACCCTTCCAAAAAAAATTTCAAAAATTTTCACTCTTTCAGACTTCAAATTCAGTATTGATTGGTTTAAGAAATGCTTATGTCTATGATATATTAGTAGAGCATTATGATTAGTAGGAAATGAGTTGATAACTTTACTGAATTCCTCACTTAGAAATAGGGAATTCCTGAGATTATTGAGCACAACCTAGTTTGGATTAGAGACATCAACTAAATACCTTTTCGAGACTTAAACTGAATAATATTAGACCAGTTTAGAATGTGTTAGCGATTTAAATGACTAGGTGATACTCTGAGCTGGAAGTGAAAAAGTTTAAACAAAAAGGGTAGTTTGCAAGCGTTCTTTGCTACTCAAGCACCACTTCTTAAGGGAACTTAATGCCTGGTGCCCTAAGGTCGTATAGATCTGGGAGTCATCGGAGTGGGACTCTCTACCTGGGTAGTTAAAGTTGATGTGTGAAAGCGAACACAAAAATACCCTAAACAATCAATCTAAAAATACATTGCCCAGTGTGTTCTTTTATTGAAAATTATAAATGAAAAGCCTTGACACCAAAGCTCAGAACTCAGAAGGTTGTTTGTTGCTATTATATTCGACGACTGGTCGAATTATTATCTGGTAAAGGTTAAGAGAAGACTATATTGTGCTGACGATCTAGTCTAGATTAGTTCAAACACTACACATCAGGAAGACCTCGTGACTAAGAGTATAGTTTGGTCGAGTTATTGAGTTGTTACACTTGCATGACCATGATAATTTACTAGACATTTGAGACTTTGTCATAGCAATTTGACCAGTCAGGCCTGTTTTGTGAATCATCTGACTCAGTGATAAATTTTGGCTAAAAACATTGCTAGGCCTTTGAGTAATTGCACCTATGATTTAAAATCTCAGTAATTTCATATAAACTTTGCTTGAGGACAAGCAAAAAGCTAAGTGTGGGGTTATATGATGTGCATAAATCATATCACTTTTTTAGCATGTTTTAGGCACAAATTAGGGCAAAATTGGAGATAAATAATTCTTAATTAACTATCATTAATACAATTTTGCGGTTTTTGTGAGTTTGGAAGTTTCAGGTGAAATGTGCAAGAAAATGGCAAATATTGGGGCAAAAATGTGATTTTCGGAAGTTCTTGGATCAGGACGGGCGTCCCAAGATCAGGGCGGGAGTCCCGACCTGGTCAAAGCACCAGGACGGGCGTCCCGACCCAGTCAAAGCACCGGGACGGGCGTCCTGACCCGGTCAACAAACTGGGATGGGTGTCCCGGACTCGAGGCAGGAGTCTCGAGCGTCTGCACAGGATCCCACATCGATTTCTGAAGAAAAAATCACCTAGTTTCCCTGCTAATAATACCCCAAGCCTTCTTCAGTTACAATCATCCCTCTTCACTCTATCTGAATCATTCAGTGACTTCAAGTATACATTTTTCTACAGTATACAAGTCATTTAGTGATCTCAGGTGTTTCATTCAAGTAGTTTAGTATACGATAGTTTCTCGTTTTCTTTGCTTTCTGAGTGTTTATCTCAGAATCTTATAATTCGACTAGATAGGGTTCGTTTTTGGTATTCATAGAATACCCAAGATTTCATTAGGAGATCCTAAGAGGGCATTAGTTGAGCGAAGAGCTAGTCAACAGGGTTTTGCTTAAGCCCAGGACGTAAGGTAAAGCAATAGCTACTAGGCTAAGGAGGCGTTCTCCGAAGGTTCTGTCAAGAAGAGTCAGATCAAGCAGTCCAGGATATACAAGTAGTCGCTCCATCGGCGGACCTGATAAAGGGTGAATACTTTATGGTGGTGGTTCCCTAGATCCTCTATGTATATTCTGTACTGTATTTGTCTAAAGAATTATTTGAATATCAAATTATGATGATATGTATATATGTTTTGCATGCTGAAGTTCTTTACATTTTTCTGGAAAGGTCACCAACTTAATTAATCATTATGACTGCTGATAACTCTAGAATAATAGAGTTATTCACATAAGCTTTGCCCACATTTTGCTATTAAATGATTGAATTTATGAGGAAATAGGAGTTAAAATTTGCCTAGTTGTTATTCTCTCCCTTTTTACGAAGAATATGGTTTAATATCAATAAGTCAATTTAATTTAAGTAATTTCCAATTTTTGTTACGAATTTAATTTATCTAATTGTTATTCGGGATTTGATTAAAATTGATTTATTGTGACAAGGGTAAAAAGGGGAATGAGATGAAGGAATTAATTGACCAATTTATTTTCCATTTATTTTCAGAAATTATTTAAGATATATTTTAATTAAAATACGTGACAGTTGCAGCTTAATACCCGAGAGAATCCTGCAGCATGGATGAAAAAGACAAAGAAATCAGTAGTCAAGCTCGAATTAATTTTTGGATTATTCACATTTTATTTACTGGATATTAAAAGAAAATTCAAGAATTCTGGACAGCTGGCGGGATCAGGCTGGACTTCGGGAGTAAGGAGAGAGACTAAATATACTTCAAGAAACCAAGAGAAAAAAGAAGACGGGCAGATTGGTTTTACTCATTTTTAAATAGCACAGAATAAAATTGGCAGTAGAGTTTTAGTATCCTTTTTAGCATAGATTAATCTTGTTTAGGGAAAAACCCGAGAGGAAGCATGGCAACTTGCTAAGGATTCATCAGCTGAGCAGAAGAGAAGCCGCGACATCAGTCAGAGGAGGAATAACAGTGGGCAATCTTGATTAAATCGATATGGGCAGTAGGGTGATCTCAGACCCGAGTAATTCTCTACCGATTTCCTCATTTTGTTCATTGTCTTGTATAAACTCTTACTTGAATGTTGGGGATGAGTTGGAGGCGAAGTTAAGGATTAATTAAACTTGTTTTGTAATAGAATTACTCACTCTGGCCATAGGAGCATTTTATTCCATTACTTTAATTCTTGGATTTCGTTATTCCCAGTACTGAATGTGTATTTATAACCTGAAGTTGTTGTGGCTTAGTTAAGTATGAACATGTTGTTTACACTATTTTGAATACGATGACGAATATGTTGTAGCATTGTTCTCTGTTTTTATAATTAATGCTTGTATGGGGCATGCTTGATTTACTCATTTAATTACTTAAAAAGACATAGGATAAATTGCAGTTACGACTGTCCAGTTTATACATCGAACTAGTATCTATCATTCTAACCGAAAGGGAGCTAGTTGACAAGATAATTAAGTGGCACTAGCTTGAGTAGCATGACCGTGCGCTCAATATTGCAGGGGACATAACCAAATTCCCTAACTAGTGTTGCTTTAGACCACGGTACTTTGTACCCCATGAGACGATGTTATCGGGGCTCTAAACTAGTAAGTCAAGTAATTTGGCTAAAATCAGATCGTTGTAGCATTGATCTGGAAACTGAAAGCATGTTCTGTATGTTTAGATTCATCTCTGGTTTGTACTTACATTTTGGGCGTGAATGCCGCAGCATTGTATTACCTGTAGTACTCTTGTGGTTATTTCTAGTAGGCTAACCCTTAACTGTTAGTTTAGCTTTACCGTAGCATTAGAATTGTCGTAGCATTAGACCAATCTCTATTCATTATTCTTTATTCTTTTATTCTTTTGATAATCATTTGTATAATCGTATTTGCATTTGTAATTGGCACACTTAGTCCCTGTTGGATCGATAATCTTGTACTTAGGTACATATATTACTTGTTGACCGGTGTATACTTGCACTTGTTAAGATTGCGTTGATTTATTTTATTTCCTTATCTTTACAAATAGTGACACACGCACACAACGTATCAAGTTTTTGGCACCGTTGCCGGGGACTTTGGAGTCAATTGTTTGTAAATATTGATTGTTTTTTGTTACTTTTATGCACTCATACTTGTGTTTAAGAATCTATTAAATTAGTGTATGAGTATTTGTACATAGGCAGAATTTTATTTGAACATTTTTTATATTAACCATTTGTTAATTTTCAGCTTGTGTATATCATTCATTCCTTAATGTGTGCTATTTTGCATGAGTAAAACGTGCAAGGGCTCTCAAGCTACATTGCTGCCACTAGATCCAGAGATTGAGAGAACAACCAAGGCGTTAAGGAAAAAGAAACAAACCACAGACAAGGCAGTTATGGCGGATCAACGTGACATTCAAAATTAACCCGCCTACAATCCTATGGTAATGGCAGATGATAGGGACCATGCCATTCGATAGCATGCTATCCCTATGTTCAATGAACTTAACCCAAGCATTGTGCGACCGGAGATTGCCGCAGCACAGTTTGAGCTAAAACCAATGATGTTTCAAATGATGCAGGCAGTACAGCAATTTGGTGGACTACCTGCTGAGGATCCACACTTGCACCTACGTCTATTCATGGCAGTAAGTGACTGCTTCAAGTTACCAGGGGTGACAGACAATGCTTTGAGGCTGAAATTGTTCCCATATTCCCTGAGAGATAAAGCTAGAGCATGGCTGAACTTTCTACCCTCGGGTAGTGTAACAACATGGCAGTAGCTTACAGAAAGATTTTTAATAAAATATTTTCCTCCTACAAAAAAATGCAAGGTTAAGAAACGAAATTACTTCTTTTCATCAACTAGAAGAAGAATCATTGTACTAGGCATGGGAGAGATTTAAGGAGCTGTTAAGAAGATGCCCACACCATGGAATCCCACACTGAATTCAAATGGAAACATTTTACAATGGGTTGAATGCACACACATGGATGATAGTTGATGCTTCAACAAATGGTGCATTATTGGCCAAAACTTACAATGAGGCCTATGAACTAATTGAGAGAATTTCCAACAACAACTATCAATGGCCTACAACAAGACTGCCTAGTGGAAGAAGAGTGGCTGGAGTGTTGGAGTTAGACCCGTTAACTTCACTTTCAGCTCATGTATCATCCATGTCTAACATGCTGAAAACACTGAGTATGCAGCAGGATAACGGACAGACGGCTGAGCAACCAAATCAGTCTAATGTAAGTTAAGTGCAAGATGTGTGATGTGTTTACTGTGGCGAAGGACATTCTTTTGAAGATTGTGTTCACAATCCAGCATCAGTATGCTACATGGGTTACCAGAACAGAGGCAATGGTTTACAGTCAAATTCTTATAATCCTACTTGGCGGCAGCATCCCAACTTTTCTTGGAGAGACCAAGGGATGCAAAACAGCCATGGTATGAACCAGAGGCTAATATTCCAGCAACAGCAATACCCCCATCAACAACAACAACTCCAGCAAAGGCCTCAACAACCACCACCACATTCAAACTCATTGGAGAATTTGATGAGAGATTTTATGGCAAGAATGGAAACAACCATTCAAGGTTTGACATCCACCGTACGAAACCTTGAAAACTAGATGGGGCAGTTGACCCAAGAATTGAAGAACAGAACATAAGGGTCACTCCCAAGTGACACCGAGAATCTAAGGAGAGAAGGGAAGGAACATTGCAAGGCGGTAACACTACGGAGTGGAAAAATACTGGAAGAACCAAAGAACAAGCCTGGAGTAGTGGAGAAATCCAGCGAACCCAGCAAAGAGGATAAAGAAGAAGAAATTCCAATAGCTGAACCAGCAAGAGTGGAGTCCGATGCTACAGCATCGCCTTTGCCGCAGCAAAGCAAAGTTCCAGAGAGCAAACCAGTACAACAAAGGATGCCTTTTCCGCAGAGGTTTGCCAAGAAGAAGCAAGATGAGCAGTTCAAGAAGTTTTTGGATATTTTGAAACAACTGCACATCAACATTCCTTTGGTAGAAGCAATAGAACAAATGCCCAACTACGCTAAATTCATGAAAGATATTCTCACAAAGAAAAGGAGGTTGGGGGAGTATGAAATTGTTGCACTAACCAAAGAATGTAGTTTCTTTTTACAAGATAAGCTACCCCCTAAAATGAAAGATCCAGGGAGCTTCAACATTCCTTGTTCTATTGGAGACTCATACTGTGACATAGCATTGTGCGATCTTGGCGCCAGCATTAACCTAATACCCATGTCAGTTTTTAAGCAATTAGACATTGGTGAGGTAAGACCTATAACAGTGACATTACAATTAGCAGACAGGTCTATAGCCCATCCGGATGGGAAAATTGAGGATGTTTTGGTAAGAGTGGACAGATTTATTTTTCTAGCTGACTTTATTGTTTTTGGTTATAAAGTAGATAGGGAGGTTCCTATTATTCTGGGGAGACCTTTCCTTGCTACGGGAAGGACTCTCATTGATGTTCAAAAGGGGGAACTCACCATGAGAGTTCAAGATGATAAAGTCACATTTAATGTGTTCAATGCCATGAAATTTCATGATGAAGGTGAGGATTGTTTTCAAATATCCACCATTGATTCTTTGACGGAGAAAGATGAAGAGCAGAAGAAATATGGAGATGATGCATTGGAGAGAGTATTAACGGAGGAGATGTTGCATGATGATGGCAATGAGGAGGAAGAGGAATATTCAGCTTGGTTAGAAGCAAATTCTCAGGGTTTCAAATTCAGAGCTCAATTTGAATCTTTGGACTTGTCTTCTCGGGAATTCAAAGTAACAAAACCTTCTGTGGAAGAACCACCTAAGCTTGAACTGAAATCATTGCCGCAGCATTTGAAGTACGGATTTCTAGGAGCAGATTCAACTCTGCATGTGATTATTTCAGCACTACTAAGTGCGGAACAGGAAGACAGATTGCTTGGAGTTCTGAAGCATCATAAGTGGGCTATGGGTTAGACCATAGCTGACATCAAGGGTATAAACCCAACCTTATGCATGCACAAAATTATTTTGGAAGAAAATTCCAAAAATTCAATTGAGAGGTAGAGAAGATTAAACCCCATTATGAAGGAAGTGGTAAAGGAGCAAATCATTAAGTGGTTAGATTTTGGCATAATTTATCCTATCTCTGACAGTTCTTGGGTAAGTCCTGTACAGTGTGTGTCCAAGAAAGGGGGAATTACAGTGGTGAAAAATGAAGATAATGAATTAATTCCCACCAAGACCGTCACGGGACGGAGAATTTGCATTGACTATAGAAAGCTCAACAAAGCCACAAGGAAAGACCACTTTCCGTTGCCCTTCATTGATCAAATGTTGGATAGGTTGGCTGGACGTGATTATTATTGCTTTCTGGATGGTTATTCTGGTTACAACCAGATTGCTGTAGCACTAGGGGACCAGGATAAAATGACTTTCACTTGTCCTTATGGTACTTTCGTGTTTAGAAGAATGCCATTCAGACTATGAAATGCTCCAGCAACGTTCCAACGCTGTATGATGGCCATTTTCACAGATATGGTGGAGTAGTACTTAGAAGTTTTCATGGATGACTTCTCCATATTTGGGGATTCTTTCGATGAATGTTTAGAGAATTTGGCCAAGGTGCTTAAACTCTACGAGGACACCAACTTAGTCCTCAACTGGGAAAAGTGTCACTTCATGGTTTGAGAAGGCATTGTATTGGGTCATAGGATCTCGAAGAAAGGCCTTGAAGTAGATCGAGCAAAGATAGAGGTGATTGAGACCCTACGACCGTGAAGCACATTAGAAGTTTTCTAGGACATGCGGGCTTCTATAGAAGATTCATCAAAGATTTTTCAAAGGTATCAAGCCCTTATGTATGTTGTTAGAAAAAGATAATGTGTTTTCTTCTGATACAACCTGTGCCGCAGCATTTGAGGAGCTAAAGCAAAAGCTAATCTCAGCCCCCATAATCATAGCACCGGACTGGAGTCTGCCATTTGAGCTAATGTATGATGCTAGTGACTATGCAGTTGGTGCAGTTTTGGGGCAGCGGCGAAATAAAATGTTTCATTCCATCTACAACGCCAGCAAGACACTCACTGAGGCACAGGTAAATTATACTGTTACTGAAAAAGAGTTGCTTATTGTTGTGTTTGCCTTTGATAAATTCATGTCCTATTTGGTGGGCACGAAAGTGATAGTCTACACCAATCATTCCGCCATCAAATATTTAATTTCAAAGAAGGACTCTAAACCAAGGCTCGTTAGATGGATTCTACTCCTACAAGAATTTGATGTGGAAATCAAGGACAAGAAAGGAGTGGAGAATCAAGTAGCCGACCATCTATCTCGGTTGGAGCAATAAGAGGGATTTCAAATCCCCATTAATGAACATTTTCCAGATGAACAGATGCTGGAAATTCAGGTAGATATGAAAGTGCCATGGTATGCTGACTTTGCAAATTATTTGGCCAGTGGTGAAATGCCACCGGATTTCTCGTATCAAGAAAGGAAGAAGTTCCTCCATGATGTAAAGAGTTATTTTTGGGAGGAACCCTTTTTTTCAAACAATGTGCTGACCAAATGATTCGAAGATGTGTGAATGATGATGAAATTGAGGTATTATGTTTCAATGTCACAACTCGCCTTGTGGAGGACATTTTGGAGGGTCAAGAACTGCAGCAAAGGTACTACAATCTGGTTTCTTTTGCCTTCATTATTTAAGGATTGCTATGAGTTTGTGGCAAAGTGTGACCGCTGCCAAAGGGTAGGAAACATCTCACGAAGAAAAGAAATGCCCTCACTAGTATTTTGGAAGTTGAACTTTTTGATGTATGGGGTATTGACTTCATGGGACCCTTTCCCCTTTCTTTCGGAAAATCTACATCTTAGTGGCAGTGGACTATGTATCAAAGTGGGTGGAAGCTACAGAATTCCCACTAATGATTCCAAAGTAGTGATGAACTTTCTAAGGAAAAATATTTTCACACGATTTGGAACTCCAAGAGCAATTATTAGTGACGAAGGATCTCACTTTGTTAACAAGTGGTTAAGTGTTATGTTATCCAAATATAATATTCGTCACAGAGTTGCTCTACCCTATCATCCTCAAACCAACGGGCAAGTAGAATTGTCCAATCGGATCATTAAAGGTATACTTGAGAAGGTGGTTAATCCTAACAGAAAAGATTGGTCAAAAAGGTTAGATGATGCTCTATGGGCTTATAGAACAACTTTCAAGACCTCAATTGGAATGTCTCCTTATAGACTTGTTTTCGGGAAAGCTTGTCATCTACCCGTGGAATTAGAGCATAACGCATACTGGGCGTTGCAGCAGCTTAATCTGGACATGAATGCTACCAGAGATAAGAGAATGCTGCAGCTTTCGGAATTGGATGAACTGAGATTATTTTCTTACGAAAATGCCAAGTTGTACAAGGAAAAAACTAAAAGATGGCATGACAAACACATCCAAGCAAGAAACTTTGAAATTGGACAACAAGTTCTCATATTTAATTTAAGGTTGAAATTATTTTCGGGAAAGTTAAAATCAAGATGGACAGGGCCATTCACGATTGAACAGGTATATCCGTATGGAGTGGTCTTGGTTGCAGGCAAAAATGGTGTCAAATTCAATGTTAACGGGCACAGATTAAAACTTTACAAGGACGGTAATCTTGAGCAAAAAATCGCACCTTTATCGTTGGTTACTGCCGAATAATTAGGCAGACCCAACACGTGCACAAAATTCCAAGTGAACACTTTATATTTTTTGTTTTATTTTATTTCTGCTTTTATTTCCGTAAGTGTGTTTATTTCCTTTTTTGGTAGAGTCGGATATTTCTGGTACCCGACCACTGTTCTTTCTTTTTGTTTTTGTTTTTGTCATTTCTGTTTTTGTGTTTAGAATTAAGTTTTGGGGTATTACTTACACAACTTTTTGTATGTCTCTTTGAGTATTAACACCAAGGAACAGGGCATTTATGAGGCAGACTGGTTGTGTGAAGGAGTCAACCCTCATTATGAGTCTTGAGCAGAGGAGCAGCGTCAGACCTGGGAAGAAGGCGTGTCAGGAATAAAGGCACCCTCTCAGACTGCGGACAAGACATTTCCGAGACAGTCAGTACCTCGGGGAAGGTAAGGCATTCATTATTCCTTTTTGTTTAAACACAGATAAGGGAAAAACGGACTAGGAAACCGAAGAGACAAAGAGAACCATTCATTTTCGAACGTCTATGTTGGGAGTTAGAAATTTTTGTAAACAAACTGCTGCAGTTACACTCTTCCTCTTCCAAATAACTCCCATTGCGACTCAAACTCTCCTACTTTTCTACAACTGCCGAGAATAGAAGGTACCCAAAGAAAACAAATTTAGAGCAACGTTTTAAGAACCATAAGGACAAAAGGTATGTTCTTGATTTTGTGTTTTCTTTTTATGGGAGAAATAACATTTCGTAAAACTGAAGGTTATTTCTAGATTGTGCTTCGGCAAAGGGTTGAAAGAATCTGATTTACAATTTTCTTTGAAAACAAGGGTTACATCTAATATTCCTGTACTTATTTTTTTTAAGTATGCTTTTGGGTAAATAATTTATGTTAGAAAATGAGGGTTTTTATCAGAGCAGAAATATTGTTTTGCTATGTTGTGTTGAGTTATAGATGCCTTTGTTAAATTTAAAATCCATATCGGTTATGCTTGATGTGCCTATTTCTATGTGGCTACGGCCATCTGTGGTGTGTTTAGCGGCCTAGCTTTCGTCTAACACTTATTTTTTAGATGCCGAGCACTAAGCAAGTCACCCAGAAGTGTACCAAGGAACGATTTACTTAGATGGATGCAGAATTAAGATTCCAAGAACTGTACGCAGAGAAGCAATACTTGTCCGACCTCGAATTTATAATGGATGGGGAGTCACCCTATCCCCTTCCCACAGAATGTCGTGACGCAATCCACATCTTAGGTTGGGAAAAACTCTGCAACCAACGTGCTGAATTAGACCCCTCTATTGTCCGAGAGTTCTATTCCAACCTGTGGCCGAACGTGTATTCGGTCTTCGTAAGGGAAAGGCATGTATCGTTAAACCCTAGAGCAATCAACCAGCTGTTCGATTTGACCAACTACAATGACGACACCGATGACTTTTTCTCTTTTCTCGCCAATCTCACTGATGAGACATGTGACAAACTGTTACAAGAAGTAACAGTCCCGGGAACGCAATGGTCAATGTCCAAACAAGGAAACAAAACCTGCCGCCGAGAATTCTTAACCCCCGAAGCAAAAGTCTAGTTTTACTTCATCAGACACTCTCTGATGCCCACGGGGCACACCTCTTCTTTAAATGTTGGGTTGTTGGTTATTGTCTATTCACCAACTCAAAGGGACTGATCTTCATTGCAAAAGATCAATGAAGATTGAAGTAAAACAGTGTCAAGTCCAAAGTATTCACTCAATTCTTCTGACTTGCTGTCACATAATGCCTCAAGTATTCCTCCAACAAGGCATCGATTCTCTCCGTTTGACCATCAGTCTAAGGATGATTTGCAGTTGAAAATTTTAGTTCGGATCCTAGCAATCTAAACAAATTACCCAAAATCTACCAATAAACCTAACATCCTTATCACTAACTATGCCCCTCTGTACACCAAAGTATATACTTTACGAAAATATTTGAAAAACAATTTAGTTGCAACATCAGTTGGGAAAGACGATGGGATAGGGACAAACACAGCATATTTTGAAAATCTATCAACTATTACAAAGTTAGATGCCAAATCATTCACCTTGGGAAATCCAAAGATGAAATCCATCGAAATACTTTGCCACGACCCACCGGGAATAGGAAGTGGTTGCAACAAACCAGGTTCCCTTCACCTCTCAACCTTATCTTGTTGACACACCAAATATGTTCGGGTGTATGCTTCAATGTCATCCTCCATCCATGGCCAAAAGAATTGTCTTGCCAACCAAGACCGAGTTCTTTTTATGCTAAGATGATCAACCCACAGTGAGTCATGTGTTTTATAAAGTAACATCTTTCTCAACTCTCCACTAGAGACATATGTTCGTCCACCTTTGGCATACAACATGCCGTCATCGAGCTAATATCTTCTCACAATGCCATCATGCACTAAAGATATTAGTTTTTGATAAATATGATTATTAGGGGCATACTCACAAATTTTCACCACAAAATCCGATCCCACTATTGAAACTGCAGAAAGGGTCATGCATAAGGTCGTTTTACTCAATGCATATGCCACCAAATTTGTCTTTCCTGGCCTATGCACCTACTTAAAATCAAATTCCACCAAGAACTCTTGTCATCGAGATTGTTTTACGGACAACTTCTTTGTGGTTTGAAATAACTGTTCGCCATATTGTCTGTCACAACTGTGAAGGACGATTCCAACAAGTAATGTCTTCAAACCGTAAGGCAATGAATCACAGTCATCATCTCCTTTTTCATGGGTAGAATAATGTTGCTCACAATCCTTCATCTTGTGACTTTCAAATGCCAGCGAGTGGTGTTCTTGCATCAACACTTCGACAATCGCATGATCTGATGCATTTGTATATACTCCAAAGGGCAACTCAAAGTGTAGCAATTGTAGCATAGGTGTTGTAACAATCGCATCTTTGAGTTTCTAGAATGTCTCCCCACATTCCTTGCTCCATTTCCAGTACACTCCCTTTGAGTTGGCAACACTTGCATACCCACAAATGAATCTCCGATAGTAGTTGGTCAATCCCAAGAATAATCTTAGCTTCGTTATTGTCGTCGGGGAAGACCAACTTTCAATAGCTTCCACCTTTTGAGAATCCATCTTAAATGAACCATGGCAATAATGTGCCCAAGGAACTTAATTTCCTTTTTTACAAAAGTCACATTTTTTCCTCTTTATATAAAGTACATATTCCCTCAATTTAAAAGACACAAGTCTAAGATACCTCACATGCTCCTCTAGGAACTCACTACAGATGACAATATCATCTAAATACATGACTACAAATTTATCTAAAAAGTCATACAAGACATCATTCATTAACTTACAAAATGTAGCAAGGAAATTAGTTAATAAAAATGCATCACTAAAAATTCAAATGAATCAAGCACTATGGTCTTAGCCTCATCTCCATTGGCAATTAGTATTTGGCAATATTCAGACCGCAAATCAACTTTGGTGAAGTACTTCCCTTTTGTCAACCTATCAAATAGATCCAACTGATTCGCGATACGATACTTGTTCTTCACCGTCAGTTTGTTCAAGGCTCGATAATCCACACAAAATCACAACGAGCCATTTGTCTTCTTTTGGAACAAGGCTATGACACCATATGTTGCTTTCGAGGATCTGATAAATTATGCATCAGGAAACTCACCCAATTGCTTCCTCAATTCCAACAACTCTACTGGTCCCATTTGATATGGTGCTTGTGCAGGTGGTACTGCTCCAGATACCAACTCAATCTGGTGATCAAATGCACGTCTCGAGGGTAATATTTTAGGCAACTCGTCAGACATTAAGTCAACAAAATCTTCCAACACCTTGGACATAGATTCAGACAACTTTGAGTGATCAAAGTCCACCTTTTCCAATAAAATAGCCACAAAAGTTGGTTCACCCCATCTTAACCCGTGCTTCAACTGCATTGCCAACAACGTTCCCTTACCACCTTTTTTTATCAAAATCTTTGTACATGCACTATACAAAATTTAGAGTCCCCTCGCCCATCATCATTAGTCTACATAAATGTGGCCTCACGGCCACCTTGCCCATTGCCAAGAACTCAATCTCTAGGATGAAATCAAAGTCATCCAATGGGACAATTGTCACCCTGCACTGGCTTTCCCAAGCTCCCACCTTTAATGCCACCATTGTACTACCCTTCGCCCGTTGTTGTGCGGCATTGATAGTCTTAATGGTGTGAGAGTTTTCTTGTAGTGCCAACTACAAGCGCGTGGCTTCTCGATCAGCTACAAAATTATTGGTTACACTAGCGTTTATCATAGCCCACATCTCAACACTATTCACAACCACAATCACGTACATCAGCCCACACTATTTGTGGTTGATTGGATACCTGAATGGCATTGCACAACTGAATGAGATTCACTCGAGTAGGTAGATCCCTCTAGTCTCATTGCCCACTCCAATTTGGACATCAGCCAAATTTTGATTCTGCATCGGCTTAGGACATTGATAGGACATGTGCCCAGTCTCATTAGCTCATTCCTAACTCACTTTTTCATTCTTGATAAAAAGTTAAACAACTTGTCCTCCTTTGATATGTCAGAAATATTAAGAAGAATAGAAGAGAATTCATTCACATACTCTCGAACAGTCCCCGTGTGTTTTAGCTTTTTCAAACTTTCACGAGTCTGCCACTCGAAATTCCTAGGCAAGAAATGCCCAACTAATTTTGTCTTCAATTTTTGAAAAGATCGTGTCTTCTCTTTCCTAGGGTCTGTTTTCCTTGTTCGTCATCACAGTTTGACATTGTCAGTAAGGTACAATGTTACAATTTCTAGCTGTCTCGAAATAGTATTGAATATCCCACACGAAGTTCTTGAACGCCTTAGCATCACGAGCACACGTGTATGCAATTGGCTCGGGCACCTTTACCTTTGTCTTGCTTACATTGGCTCCAACAGTAGTAGTTTGAAGTGTTTCCACGTTCCCTTTTATCGCAGCAATGTCCAACTTGACATTGTCCATCATCTCTTGGAGTTGTTGCACCTCCAAGACAATGTTTGGTGGTCTTTGGATTTGGTCGACCAGCGTACAAACATTTTCAACATGCTTACACTAGGTGCAAAAATATGATCTCCAACCTTGTCAACCAATCCACAGTTGTGGCATGAGGGGTCGCATGGAGTGTAGACGCATTCCTCGCCTTGAATCATTGTGCTCTGATATCAAATTATCACAAAGTGTCCTTCTTAGCACGACCATCAGATCACAGCACTCAGCCTGTGCTATTTGCACAGCACGTGCATGCGACACACACTTACGAAGCGAATAGGTGTTCACAAGTATGGGACAACACAAATTAAGGGCCAAGTCACCCAACCTTTATATATTAATAAATAGTAAAGAATTACAACACTTGAGCACCGAGGAACAAAGGTTGCTCGGTTAACACAAGGCCTATTGATAGAACCCACCTATTCTATCTATCTCACACTATCCCTCTATTCCGCTCTCAGTCACCCACTCTTTACCAATGTTGCTCACAACCATCCCTATTTATAGTCATCTAGAAATTGACATAGTTTAGAGTCGTTCTACATGGGTCACGACCCATCCATGGTCTTCCAAACCATTTAGGACTCTAGCTTAGGGTCCCAACTTATTCAGACTAGGGTTTCGTCTCACTCGGACTTGTGCTACGACCCATGCCACAATGCTCAGCCCACTGGTCATGACGCACTTCTTGGCCCATGCACAATATTCAGTCCTTTATAAAGGGTTGACACACAGTTAAACCCTAGATCGCATGCCACACGCACACTGCCCCGCCGCTACTAGGCTATCTCGGACTCTAGGGACAAAGGATCTCACACCCTATCATGCTTCTGGCTTTGTCATCCTTCTCGAAAATGGACAGTGGTCAATGACAAAGAGAATGGTTTTGGTATGAAACTCAAGAAGTACTGAGCAACCCCGACATGTTCAAGAATTAAAATCCCTTGCAAATGATTTAGAACCTTCTTTTATTCTCCTTTGTGAATTGAAAGCACAGTTATCTTTTTTCAATAAATTGAAGCTACTTTTAGGTTATACATGTGGTATTTGCATTCCTAGTAGTAGTTCTAAAGGTGGTCTCATTCTTCTGAGGTAACCAGATTTGAATATCTTCATATAAGTTTCTCAATGGGACATATAGATGTTATAGTTAGCTTCCCCCAGGATTTAGTGGAGATTCACTAGCTTCTATGGTCATCCTCAACAGGATCGACGTAAGGGTTTTTGGAACCTTCTTCACTCTCTAGCTTCCAAGTTTTCTTTATCATGGTTGTGTGTTGGTGATTTCAATAAAATCGTTCATTCATTAGAGAAAGGGGAGGTCACTTGCACCAAACAACTCGTATGGAATCTTTTTGAGATACCCTTGATGCTTGTCGCCTTCTGGATATGATTTATTATGGAAGTCCTTTCACATAGTCTAATGGAAGAGGTGTGGGAACTACTAAAGCAAGACTATAAAGGTGTGTTACTACAAAGTATTGTACTGTGATCTTTTCTTCTCCAAAGTTTTTCTATATTCCAATAATTCTTTTCATCAAGCCTTGCATCTTAGTGCCTCAGGTAGACAGCTTGCGGTCAAGAAGAAGTTTTCGGCCCCTCCCCATTTTGATCCTTCGTGGGTTGCATACCATGAATGTGAAGCTATTTTTTCTGACACTTTGAACGGAATGACCTAGGAAGCTATTTATTTAATGAATACAGTTGTGAATATTCGTCACAATATCTAACTTTGGAGTAAATAAAAGTTTGGTTCATTGGAAAAACATATTGAGGAAACTCGTAAGTCCTTAATGTATGTGCGAAACAATCTAGCCGCCTCTAAACATGAGTTGAAACTCCATGCTGAAAATTTGGAATTGTTATTAGACAAAGAGGAAGTATATTGGAAGCAATGTAGTTGGGAAAAATTGGATGGCTAGTGAGATTCATAATACCAAATATTTTCACCATATAGCCTTGGTGTAGAGGGAAAGGAATATGATCTATAAGATCCAAGATGCACGTCAAGAGGCGTTGCTCGAATGATAAACACCCTCACTTATAACTGAGAGACCATGAATTCAAGATATGATATAAACGAAAGTCGTCACATAAGTATTTTTTTAAAAACAAATTCAAGATGCGCACAATTGTTGGGTGGTGGAAGATGAGGGGTTCAGTTAGTGACCACCTCTTGCTTCATCCAATCATTTTTTTCTAAAGGGTCCTCAGTTTTGCCTAGGATGGATGGTCCACAAATGTTTTTAAATTAATTGTAGTTGTAATACTTGACCCGACCCAAATAAGATAGTTATTATAAGTTTCTAATTAAATTAATGAATAAAGAATTTATTATTATATTGGGCCGAATTATAATATATAAAATATATTAAGGACTAATTAATAAAAAGTTAAATATTTTAACCTAATTAGGTTATAGCAAATAACAATAATTTTTTAGGACATAATTTGAAGGAAAAGAGACAAATTTGTGAGCAGAGGCGAAGATGAGAAAGATAGGGTTTGGAGAGAAAGAAAAAGAAAACGAAAGAGCAGTTAGTTATTAGAATGATTCTCAAGCTTTACCTGAGAGTTATTATTCGTTCATAACCCAAAATCGTTAGAGAGCAAAAGAAATTAGGGTTTTATGAATCTTAGAAGTTGGTGAAAAAGAGTCTGAATGAGATTTAGGAGGAAAAATACCTAAACTGATTTGAATCTACACAAACGATCAATCGAGGTAGGTGGACCATCCTTCTTCGTTTTTTATTTATTATAATTTGAAGGATACGATCTTGGAATGATATTTATGAAAATTGTGTATTAAGATTTTGAGCAAATTTTAAGATTTTAGACATGTTTTAATTTTTGGAAATTTTAGAATTTTGAATTGATTTCTCGTTTTGTGCCTATGATTTGTGATTTTTTTATAGTTAAGTAAAAGTTTGTTTTACTTATAAAAAAAAGCAAAAGTTTGTTTTCTTTAGTTTTAAGTATTAAAAATTTTAGGATTTAATAAATTTAAGTTTTCTGATGTTTTGATTAGTATTCTGTTTTTAAGTATATTTAATATTTTTTTATTATGAATAGTTTTAATTAAATTCTTTTTTTATTAAATAGATATAGTTATTTT
Source organism: Asclepias syriaca (assembly GCA_027405835.1). NCBI lineage: Eukaryota > Viridiplantae > Streptophyta > Magnoliopsida > Gentianales > Apocynaceae > Asclepias > Asclepias syriaca. Next base: position 13,233,701 of record CM049930.1, read on the forward strand.
CTATATAAATATAAATATATATATATATATATATATATATATATATATATTATTTTTAAAGAGAAAAGTAACGTAAAACTTTTGAATGTATAGATATAATAAATATATTAGGTTTTTATTATGATTTAATAAAAATATAGAAAATATCTTATTATATTCTTTTATTTATGTTAATAATATATATATATATATATATATATATATATATTATATTTATATTAAATTATGTTTTAAACTACATAGTTTGTATTCTTTAATATAGTTTTGATTAAATTATTATTTTAAAATAAAGGATATTTTTCTTAATTATAGTATTATTAGATATTTAAAAATATTATTTTATAATAAAGAATATTTTTCTTAAATCCAATATTGTTAAATATTTTAAAGTGATAATGTTTTACACAGAAGTTTTATAAAAGTAAGTTAAATGTGAACTTTTATCATCTCTGATTTTATTGGGGATTAACTTGATGGATAGCAATGGGAGGAACATATTCCACCATTTATAAGATTTTCTATTGGCATGGATAAAAAACCATTAAGATATAAGTAAGGTCCTTTCCTAACGGGTATAAAGTTAGGAACTGATATCAGTTAAGAAAAAAAAAAGATATTGATTGAATGTTTCTTTTCTATTGTTCTGAACTATGCAGGTTTTTGAATAAATTATTATGAAAATTTTATTTTCTGTTTATAGATAAAAGTATTGAAAATTATTTATTGTTATTGTTATTATTTTAAGATTCATTATCTTTTATCATTTTCTTGATTTATAGATAAAAAGTATTTTGAAATTTTATAAAGATATTTATTTTAAAATTAAAAATTTTTAAAGGAAGGATTGTTCTGGTTACTGACTATTTTTACACTCACCCCATATGTTTTTCTATGTTTCCCACCTTACATATGACAGTGAAGATATTGAGTTAGAGAATAATGATTACTGGATTGATGACTTTAAATAAAAGTTTTAGATTCTTTTTAGTTTGTTTGTCTTGTTAGAATAAACTACTTATTATATTGGAAGTTGAATTTATTGAGTGGGAATTTGTTATTAAATAGAGTTCTGGATGATATTTTATAGATTGTTTCAAGTTAATAGTTTATTTAACTGTTTTAATTATTTGAAAGTAAGTGTCTTGACATTCTTTAAAAAATATAAGGAATGTAGTCATGTTATTTCTCGAGTTTGGAATTTAGTCAATGAACTAGACCCGGATTCGAAGCGTGACAATACTTTTTAAGTCGAACAATCCAAGTTGTACAAATTGAGATGGTCCTCCAACAACTTCCTCCCTCTGAGGCTTCCGCTCCGGATGGAATGAATAGTTTATTTTAAAAAAATTATTATTTGTTATTAAGACTGAAATTGTTAATTTTATTCAATGTTTCTTTCATGGCGAACAGTCTTTAGCAAGAATAAATCACACTTTTTTGTCCTTATTCCAAAAATAAAGGAGGTTCAAATGATGAAAGATTTAGGCCCATTAGTTTTGTAATATTCTTTACCAATTCATAGCCAAGGTAATTTTCAATCATCTAAAGGCTGTTCTTCCTTCAGTGATTGATGAAGCCCAATCAGCTTCTCTGGGAGACTCATTACGGATAATGCTCTCATTGTGTTAGAGGTATTCTATAATTGAAATATCATATGGGGAAAAAAATTTATGGTTATGCAGAACGCCTATAACAAGTTGAATGGCCTTACATTAATGGTATGATAAATACTTTTGTGTTCCGGCCTCAATTTATCTATCTTATCATTAAGTGCATTAGCTCCTTTACTTTTTCTGTATTACTCAATGAGAAAGCTTCATATAGTTTCATTCACAAAGAGGTTTACAATAGGGTGATTCGCTATCCCTCTTTTTTATTTTTTATTTTTTACGGTCTTTCTAAAAGCCTCAAGTTTGCATAACAACAATTGCTTCTATATGGTATCAGGTTTGGTTGTGACGATTTCATGTCTTTTTTTTTGCTAATGATAATCTCTTTTTTTTTTTTTTCTCAGGAGAGAGATAGCGAGGTTGAAATCATTAACATAATGAAGTCTCATTTGTTTGTCACTTAAATAAAATTTCAGCACATCATATGGAAGAGGTTCATTATTATTTTTGTTTCTTCTTTTCCAACAACAAAATATTTCCTCCCAATCACCACTTTCCTTTTCATTTACACACAAAATATTTTCTATCTAACTCAAATAAAATTAATCTAAATGTCAATATTATCCGTATATATTTACATATCTCTTTAATCACTCTTTGTATATATTTGTATATCCTTGATTATTTTATTACCTTTACAACTTGAATATTACTATTTACATTTCCTAGATCTACCTTAATTATGTATAGTAATTGTAACTAGCTGTTAGGAATTTGTGTATTTATATTCTTGATTATTTCAATGAAGATGTACAACCATTTTCTTCAATCATGATATGGTATCAGAGCCTCCAACAATGGAGACAAATGATTCTAAATTTTCATCCAAAACAGAACCTGATTTTTCATCTCCATATTTCATACATCATTCACACAATCCAGGAACCATTCTAATCACTCAACAATTGAATGGTGATAACTATCCTACATGGAGTTGTGCAATTACCATGGCTCTTGAAGCCAAGAACAAACTTGGTTTTGTTAATGGAACCATCTCAAGACTCTCATCTTTTTTCTTATTGGAATCATTGCAACAATATGGTTCTTTCATGGCTTCTTAATGTTGTAATAAGAGACATAGCCAACAATGTCATTTATATGACGACGGCAAGTAAAGTTTGGAATGATCTTCATGACATATTTTTTCAAGAAAATGCACCACGCATTTTTTAAATTCAACAAGCCATTGCAAACCATACACAAAGGAATGACTCAATTGTTACATATTACACTACTCTGAAGGGATTGTGGGATGAGCTTTCTACCTACAATAACTATACTACATGTACATGTAGTAGTGGTCAAGAGATCAATAATCTTCAACAAAGAGACCGTTTGATTCAATTTCTTATGGGTCTTAATGAATCATATAATAATATTCGAAGTCAAATTCTCCTTATGAATCCACTATCCTTTGTTTCTAGAGCTTACTCTTTTTTATTGCAGGAAGAAAGACAAAGATCAATTCTCACAATCAATCCTATTGTTAATCAAGATCAATCAGCCTTGGCTGCCTTTCAAAATAGATCACGTGGAAAACCAAAATACCATTGTGATTATTGTGGACATGATGGTCATTCTAAATCATGATGTCGCAAGAAACCTGGAAATCCAAATTTCAACAAGATGTAGTTCAATATAATTGTGATTATTGTGGACTCCATGGTCATTCAGAATCAAGGTGTCGTAAGTGATATGCATAAATCATATCACTTTTTTAGCATGTTCTTAGGCATAAATTTAGGGCGAAATTGATAGGAAATCGGTCTTAATTGATTGTTATTTACTCAATTTCACAATTTTTATGATTTTGGAAGTGTCAGGTGAAAAGTAGACGAAAACAGCAAATTTTGGGGCAAAAATGCAATTTTTGGAAATGTTGACCTGGTCAACGGGTCAGGACGGGCGTCCTGACCCAGTCAAAGCACCAGGACGGCCATCCCAATCCAGGACGGGCGTCCTGAAGCACCAGAAGTTGTCCCACATCGAAATTTTTGGAGATTTTCACTCCAAAAAGCTGCTATAAATACCCCAGGCCTCCAAGAGTTGAAATCATCCCTCTCCACTCGATCTGAGTCATTCAGTGGTTTCCAGTGTACAATTCTCTAGTACACAACTCACTCGGAGACTCAGATTTCAGTAAAAGTTTTCTTTCTTTCCTTTTTTGTGTTTTCGTTTTTCTTAGTCTCTGAGAATTAGTCTCAGATCCTAGGGTTCGATAGATAGGTTTGTTTCTGGTGTTCATAGAATACCCGGGATTTCGTTAGGAGATCCTAAGAGGGCTCTAGGCGTTCGAAGAGTCAGTTCATAGGGCTGGCCTTAAGCTGGGTATTAAGGTAAAGCCCAGTTACTAGGCTGAGGAAGCGTCCTCCGAAGGTTCTGGCGAGCAGAGTCGGGTCAAGTAGTACGACATATATAGCAGTACGCTCCAACGGCGTGACTACATAAAGGGTGATTTCTTTATGGCATCAGTCCCCCCTGTCCCTCTCTTTATATGTTGTTACTGTGTTTGTCCAAATACTGATTTGATTACGAGATTATGATTATTATGAATATTTGTTATATTTGTTGAAGTTGTTATGTTTTTCCGGAAATAGCCACCTGCTTAAATATTCATTATGTCTGCATGTCTAATGTAGTTTCTTTTAAACTAAAATTAGGGTTATAGACAATTCCTAACCACGGTCTATTCATAACCTGTTTAGTTTAACAGACATCAATTAGTATTGGTGTCTTCCATACTAGATAAAATAACCGTGGAACACCCTGTTTGTTAGAGTAGTCTAGGTAGGCTGAGTAGAGCGTTTATGCCTACGGTTATGGGCAAGCGGCATGATCCCCGAAGTGACATAGGCTTTCATAGCTGTCTTTAGTAGTAACCGTGAGTAGGGCCGTTTACCTTGGTGATGGGGCGGTATATCAGATTGCTCAGATGTGGTACACCTTTGGACTCAGAACATAGTTGCAATCCAGGCTAAGATATATCTAAAATACTCGAAGATAGGTCAATCAACATATAGGAACAATATCACATAGAATCAGAACTTTGTCTATAAACACTTTTAGGCTTAATTAAACTTAAACCTAGTGGAGAATGGATCACCCTCTCATCAAGATTATTGATGACGATTGCATAACTGGATCATAAGATAAGAGTTAGGATAAAAGGCTAGTTACTACTAAGCCGTTACCACTTCCCTGGGAGTACGATAATTATTTAATAAAATCGTAGATACTTTCCAACAGACTAGCTACACGATAGGTACTCTGCCTTAGGTTCTGGCTGATTAAGTGACACCTTAGAGACTAAATGTGACAATTAGTCAATCACAGTCCTTAATTACTCATAATCAACATAGGGTAAAATAACACCTATTTAGCATATCGACCAAAACGCATCAGATTTTTGGCGCTGTTGCCTGGGAAATATTATAATGAATTTAGGATTATTGGCCACAATTCTAGAGACTTATGATAGGTAGCGGTAGTAACCTAGACTTTTGATCTACACTTATCTTATACTAGTTAGGCAATCACTTTTCGAAATATAGGATTATCACAACTAATTGATTTTAGATAATATCTGAAATTAAGACACTTAGGATAATCAAATTTTAGAAAATCATTCTAAAACCATATTGAGGAAATTTAACTGCTTTCGAAAAAAAAAGAAAAAAAAATTTTAATTTAAAACCCAAAAAAAATGTATTTTTCTTGCTCAATGGTAAGTTGTTCTTTTTCCTATCTCTTGTTCTTTCTCAGTTGTTTTCTTAGTTGCTCTTTTTCGTGTTTTTCTTCTATTATTTCGAAGAAATAAAAATGGAAATGAGGATAAAATATATTTTCTTCTGAGTTGTAAAATTTTTGTCTTAGATTTTTATTGGGAAGAAACTCCATTTTAGAATTTTCTTAGAGTCATACTGGCTTTATTAGGACGAGTTATGAAATAATTTTTCCTTAATAGCCAGACCTTTGAATGTTCTATTGAAAAAAAGGATGTTCCTTTTGTTTTGCTGATAATTGCATGAGATCTTTTAAACCAAAAGGAATTACTGCACCCATTATGGCAACACCTGATTGAAATCTGCTTGTTGAATTAATATGTGATGTAATAATGTAGTAAGAATTGTTTTAGGACAGAAACATGATAAGAAAGTTCATGTATGATAAATTCCGATCTTATCTAGTCTTGTCTAGAAACAATAGGTTACACTGATCACTCTGAGATATTTGTGTTCAATAAAACTAATGTTGAACAATAATTGATTAAGTTAAGTTTTGTTGTTACTTGAATTTGATATAGAATGAAGGGATAAGAAGAAGGGTTGAAAATCTAGAAAGCAAACCATTTGTCTAGATTAGAAAACCCCGACTTAGAGGCTATTGTAATACTGATAAATTTTTGATGAAAACTTATTTGCATTGTTTGCTATGTATGATAAGTCTCATCTGTGGTTTATTGTTGTTGCAAATTATCTAGTCACTGAATGAGTTCCAAGTAATGTGACTTATCAGCAAAAGAAGAAATTCTTCGCTGATTTGAAATATTACTACTAGGCAGATTTCTCTTCAATTTCAAATTTTTGCAGATCAGTTGATCAGAAGATGTATCTCGGAAGGCGAAGGCAACATAATTCTGAAGCATTGCATGAATCTATGGGAGACCAAATAACTGTTATCAACACTGTCCGAAAAGTGTTGGAAGTAGAATCTTGTTGACCCCCCATATTCAAGGATTTTGTATCTCTGATACAGTCCTGCGATGCTTGCCAAATAACAGATTCTATGAGAAGTTGTTTTCCAGATTCAGAATGCCAATGTCTTAGGAAAAAAAACATTCAGTCTGTGTATCGAATCTGTGAAGTCTGCCAAGTACTTCACTTTAGCGGGAGTTGCTATGTGAATGGAATACTGAGCATTCCAACCGAGGTAGGAGTAGGTTACTGCAGAATGCTACTCCAATGGGAGACGCATACAATCCCAGCTGGAAAAATCATACGGGATTTAGCTGAGGAATAATTCGGAAGCTAGAAACTTTCAGAAGATACCACCACAGCAAAAATCCTACCCGCAGAATCAACAGATGAGATACTGGCAACAATTAAAGCCAGACCAGTGCAAGCAAGTGATCTACCAAGTGGTATCGAACGGTCGAAGGATATAGAGGAATTTGGCATTGTATCGGGAGCATAGCAATGGAGGAGCTTGCATCCCCTGCATACAATCAGCTGTGAGAAACTTCCCCGAGGAAGCTTCAAATATTTTGGCCCAGATTACACCACTGGAGCCTCCTACCACCATGGCTACGCCAAAGCTTCAGGTATCTTTTCTGCCATTTGGAACTTGCATGCAATACCTTCACTGACATTGGCAGGTAGGCACACCAATCCAAAGAAGTCTCATTCCTAGACATGTTCCTTCTGGACACGTTGCTACGATTACGAGAAACTTCACAAATGATTCAAGGAAACAGTCCTTGGGGCTTGAGTCATTCCTCACATGGATATGCCACTACCTGGAGCTCGACAATGAAGGGTCGGAGCTGACGTCATCCGTTCCAGTATCTAGAGCTTGTAGAGTCGGAAACACCTCAGCAATAGCACATGGCTAAGGTGAAGAGCCAATTGACAGATCAGAGAAGACCCTTCTGCTCACGACATGAAGGGAGTTTTTCTAATCCTCATATTCCTTTTATTTTATTTGTTTTGTGTTCTGTTTTGCTATCCTTCTTGTTTTGTTGCCTTATTTTCTCTCTTACCCTTAGTTAGTCGAATAAGTGTGGGGTAAGAGTTCTTTGTTTTGTTTTTGTTCTTGTTTTCAAATAAGTGTGGGGTAGTTTAGCTATGCATGAACACTGAGGACAGTGTCAGCCTTAAGTGTGGGGTAGCAGTGCACAGTGCACTGTAGTAGTTTGAGAAAATTTTTGCATGATTTTGCATGTTTTTCCCATAATTTCACACCCTTCCAAAATGTTTTCAAAATTTTTCATTCTTTCAAGACTTCTAAATACAGTATGATTGGTAAACATTTGCTGATGTCTATGATATGTAGGTAGAATGTTATGGTTAGTAGGAGACGATTGATGACTATCTTGAACTTATTGATTAGAAATAGGGGATTCCTGATAACTGAGCACAACTTAGTCTGGATTAGAAACCTCAGCCAATTACCTTTTCAAGACTTAACTAGATAAGATCAGACCAGTTGTGGATATATTGACAATTAGAATGACTAGATGAGACTCTGAGCTAAAAGTGAAAAGAAATAAAACGAGAGTTAATTAAATAAGGGTAGTTTGCCAGCGGCTTTCGCTACTCGAGCACCACTCCTTCGGGGAACTTAAAGCCTGATGCCCTAAGGTTGTGTAGGTCTGGGAGTCATCGGAGTGGGACTCGCTACATGGGTAGTTGAAGTTGACGTGTTCTAAGCAGACTCAAAATACCCTAAATCTACAAAGAAAATCAATAAATGCTAAATCAATAAAAAATCTGATCACCAAGGCTCAGAACTCAGAAAGTTGTCTATTGTTATTATGTCTAGCGACAGGGTGAAAGTATTATCTGGTAGTAGTTAAGACGAGAGTATATTGTGTTGACTATCTGATCTAGACTAATACACACACTACACATCAGGAAGACCTTGTGATTGAGAGAAAAGTTCAACCTAGTTGTTAAGTTGTCAACTGCTTGACTATAACAATCTGCTAGAGACATTTGAGACCTTGTCATAGCACCCTAACCAGTCAGACCTGTGTTATGAATTGTCTGAATAATATTTGGAATAAAAACATGACTAGAAAATTTAAGTGACTGCACATATGATTTAGAATCACTAACTTCAGATAGATTTTGCTTGAGGACAAGCAAAGAGCTAAGTGTGGGGTTATCTGATATGAATAAATCATATCACTTTTTTAGCATGTTTTTAGGCATAATTTAGGGCGAAATTGATAGGAAATCGGTCTTAATTGATTGTTATTTACTCAACGGGTCAACGGGTCAGGACGGGCGTCCTGACCCAGTCAAAGCACCAGGACGGCCGTCCCGAAGCACCAGAAGTTGTCCCACATCGAAATGTTTGGAGATTTTCACTCCAGAAAGCTGCTATAAATACCCAGGCCTCCAAGAGTTGAAATCATCCCTCTCAACTCGATCTAAGTCATTCAGTGGTTTCCAGTGTACAATTCTCTAGTACACAACTCACTCGGAGACTCAGATTTCAGTAAAAGTTTTCTTTCTTTCCTTTTTTGTGTTTTCGTTTTTCTTAGTCTCTGAGAATTAGTCTCAGATCCTAGGGTTCGATAGATAGGTTCGTTTCTGGTGTTCATAGAATACCTGGGATTTCGTTAGGAGATCCTAAGAGGGCTCTAGGCGTTCGAAAAGTCAGTTCATAGGGCTGGGCTTAAGCTGGGTATTAAGGTAAAGCCCACTTACTAGGCTGAGGAAGCGTCCTCCGAAGGTTCTGGCGAGTAGAGTCGGGTCAAGTAGTACGACATATATAGCAGTACGCTCCAAGGGCGTGACTACGTAAAGGGTGATTTCTTTATGGCATCAGTCCCCCCTGTCCCTCTCTTTATATGTTGTTACTGTGTTTGTCCAAATACTTATTTGAATACGAGATTATGATTATTATGAATATTTGTTATATTTGTTGAAGTTGTTATGTTTTTCCAGAAATAGCCACCTGTTTAAATATTCATTATGTCTGCATGTCTAATGTAGTTTCTTTTAAACTAAAATTAGGGTTATAGACAATTCCTAACCACGGTCTATTCATAACCTGTTTAGTTTAACATTCATCAATTAGTATTGGTGTCTGCCATACTAGTTAAAATAACCTGCGGAACACCCTGTTTGTTAGAGTAGTCTAGGTAGGCTGAGTAGAGCGTTTATACCTGCGGTTATGGGCAAGCGGCATGATCCCCAAAGTGACATAGGCTTTCATAGCTGTCTTTAGTAGTAACCGTGAGTGATGCGATTCCGGTTGACGTACTAAATAGGTGTTATTTTACCCTATGTCGATTATGATTAATTAAGGACTGTGATTGACTAATTGTCACGTTTAGTCTTATGGTGTCACTTAATCAGCCAGAATCTAAGGCAGAGTACCTATCGTGTAGCTAGTCTATTGGAAAGTATCTACGATTTTACTAAGTTAATTATCGTACTCCCAGGGAAGTGGCAACGGCTTAGTAGTAACTAGCCTCTTATCTTAACTCTTATCTTATGATCCAGTTATGCAATCTTCATCAAATACTTTGATGAGAGGGTGATCCATTCTCCACTAGGTTCAAGTCTAATTAACCCTAGAAGTGTTTTAAAGATAAGTTCTGATTCTATGTTATACTGTTCCTATATGTTGATTGACCTATATTCGAGTGTTTTAGATATATCTTAGCCTGAAATGCAACTATGTTCTGTGTCTAAAGGTGTACCACATCTGAGTCTCTATGCTACCGCCCCCTATCATTAAGGTAAACGGCCCTACTCACGATTCGAACAAAGACAGTTATGAAAGCCCTATGTCACTTTCGGGGATCACTCTGAAGGCTCGTAATCGCTGGCATAACGCTCTACTCAGCCTACCTAGACTACTCTAACCAGGTGTTCAGCATGTTATTTTATCTAGTATGGCAGACACCAATACTAATTGATGCTTGTTAAACTAAACAGGTTTGAATAGACCGTGGTTAGGAATTGTCTATAACCCTAGTTTTAGTTTAAAAGAACTACATTAGACATGCAGATATAATGATTATTTAGCAGGTGGCTATTTCCGGAAAAACATAATAACTTCAACATACAAAACAATTATTCATAAAATCATAATCTGATATTCATAATTGATGTTTAGGACAAAGCAATAAAACATATAAGAGAGGGGTATGGGGACTGATGCCATAAAGAAATCACCCTTTACTTAGTCTCGCCTACAGAGCGTACTGCTGTATACGTCGTATTGCCCGCCCTGACTCTGCTCGCCAGAACCTTCGGAGGACGCTTCCTCAGCCTAGTAGCTAGACTTTACCTTACGTCCTAGGCTTAAGCCTAGCCCTGTGGACTGACTCTTCGAACGCCTAGAGCTCTCTTAGGGTCTCCTAACGAAACCCCGGGTATTCTATGAATACCGGAAACGAACCTATCTATAGAAACCTAAGATCTGAGACTATTTCTCAGAAACTAAAACAAAACACTAATAAAAAGAAACTGAGATCCGAGTCTCTGAGTGAGTTGTGTACTGGAAAACTGTACACTGGAAACCACTTAATGACTCAGATTGAGTGGAGAGGGAGAATTCAACTGCTGGAGGCCTGGGGTATTTAGCAGCTTCCCGGAGTGAAAAATTCTGAAAAATTCGATGTGGGACAGCTTCTGGCGGCTCGGGACGCCCGTCCTGATTTTGACCAGGTTCGGGACGCCCGTCCTGGCGGTTTGACCGGGTCGGGACGCCCGTCCCGGACCTTTGACCGGGTCAACATTTCCAAAAATTGCGTTTTTGCCCCAGAATTTGCTGTTTTCGTCTACTTTTCACCTGACACTTCCAAAATCATAAAAACCGTGAAATCAAGTAAATAGTAAACAATTAATGTCAATTTACTCTCAATTTCACATTAAAACATATATAAAAACATGCTAAAAATGTGATACGATTTTCGCGTATCAGATAACCCCACACTTAGCTTTTTGCTTGTCCTCAAGCAAAGTCTACATGGAGTTAGTGATTTTAAACCGTAGTGCAGTCACTTAAATTCCTAATCATGTTTTTATTCCAAAAATTCTTCAGACAATTCTTAACACAGGTCTGATTGGTTAGGTTGCTATGACAAGGTCTCACATGTCTCTAGTAGTTTGTTATGATCAGGCAGAAAACAAATCAACAACTAGGTTGGACTTTTTTCTTAGTCACAGGGTCTTCCTGATGTGTAGTGTGTGTACTAGTCTAGACCAGATAGTCAACACAATGAACTCTTATCTTAACTGCTACCAGATAATACTTCGACCTATCGCTAGACATACTGACAACAGATAACTTTCTGAGTTCTGAGCTTTGGTGATCAGATTTTTAATGTTTTAGCACTTAGTTATTTTCTTTATAGATTCAGGGTATTTCGAGTTTGCTTAGAACACGTCAACTTCAACTACCCATGTAGCGAGTCCCACTCCGATGACTCCCAGATCTACACGACCTTAGGGCATCAGGCTTTAAGTTCCCCGAAGGAGTGGTGCTCGAGTAGCGAAGGCCGCTGGCAAACTACCCTATTGTAATTAACTTCCTTAAGTTCTTTTCACTTTTAGCTCAGAGTCTCATCTAGTCATTCTAACTGCCAATATATCCACAACTGGTCTAATTTTATCTAGTTAAGTCTCGAATAGGCAATTGGTTGAGGTCTCTAATCCAGACAAGGTTGTGCTCAGTTATCAGGAATTCCCTATTCCTAATCAATTAGTCCAAGATAGCTATCAACTATCTCCTAACCATAACATACTACCTACATATCATAGACATAAGCAATTTGTTTAACCAAGCATACTGCATTTAGAAGTCTGAAAGACGGAAAAATTTTGAAAAATTTTGGAAGGGTGTGAAAATACAGGGAAAACAAGCAAAAGCATGCGAAAATTTTTCAAACTGCTTCAAACTGCTACAGTGCACGTGCACTGCTACCCCACACTTAAGTTTGGCACTGTCCTCAGTGTTCATGCATAGCTAATTACCCCACACTTATTTGAAGACAAGAAATAAAACATAATAAAAAAACAAGAAAAACAAATAATGCAACAATTCTGTATGTCATATAAATCAATTTTGTACAAAGATTCATAGTCATACAGCCCAGACATACACAAAGAACAAGAAAACAAAAGACAAAAGAAAAAGAAAGAAAAAGAAGGGGAAGAGAGACTAAGAACCCGGCGGGTCGCCATCCAGTGGACCGAGGTCTGTTAAGTCAAACTCGAAGTTCTCCGCTACTCGGGCAGTCTGCTGATGTATCTCCTCAATCCTACTGGTGATCATGGCGATCCTGTCATCCATCACCGCCAGTCGTCTGTCAATCCGGTCATCCATTGCCAGCCGCTGTCGATCCGGTCCATGTCTCGACTGTATCGTGCCGATAGTTCTGCCAATCCGTGCGACATGTGTCGTTCGAAGGCAGTACGTGGCACGAACGTCTCGGATGGATGGATATGCGGTGGAGCTGCTTCTGATGCCGAAGCCTGTCCTGGCTGCTCTGTGTGGATGGTGTAGCGGCCGCTCGCATCCCGGACAACCATTCCCATGTTCCGTAGGATGGTAACGTCTGTGGGAATAGTGGTTGGGGCGACCAGAGTAAGCTCCGAGCCCTCTATGTCCAACTCCAGGTAGCGGGCTATCCTGGTGATGAATGGCCCGAGCCCCAGACACTGTTTCCGAGTGTCCGTAGCAAAACCCCGCATGATGACTGTGATAAGTCGAGCCATCTCTACTGTAGATCCCATATGCATGTTGGCCAAGAGGAATGTCTCCATCTGGGTGACATTCCCGGGGGCCGTCCGTCGTCCTGACAAAGTGTGTGCAATAATGGCATGTAAGTAGCGAAGAGCAGGATAGATACCTGTGGCTTTCGCAAAGCCATGCTGGTAGGGAACACCCGTCATACAGATCTGAGCCCAAGCAGTGGAGACATCTGCAGAAGTGAAGTCCCGAACTGCTGTGGTGTAGGCGGGCGTATCCAGCTCCTCTCTCTGCCAGATACCCAAAGCGATGCCGAACTCGGCCATGCTCATCGACCGATCTATTCCGCCTAAGCGGAATGTGATCTGCTCCTGGTGGCATGCAAAGGATGCATAGAACTCACATACCAGCTCCAGGTACGTGGGCTCTGTGACGATGAATACTCGACTGTAGGGTAGTACATCGAGTATGCGTCTGACCTCAGCCTCTACTCCCAGTGTCTGTACTGCTGCCCAATCCAGCGTTCTGCCCGTCAGAATCGTGCGTCCGATGTACCCAGTGCATCTCTCCTGATATGTGCTGGAGGGAAACAGCATAAAAGGATGTGTCACTGAGGTAACTGTCATAGTGGATGGGGTACGAGCACGTTTGGCAGCCATTTGGTTTGAAAGTGTTTGAGAGACTTTTGGGGAGTTTAGGTAGGAAGGAAGGTTCGAATTCGAATTCTGGAGGTGAATTTGAATTCAAAAGGGTGAAATTAGGCTAGGGAAAGATTTCGAAATTTTTGGCGGGAAATTCGAATTTTGGAGGGAAATTCGAATTTGGAAGGAAATTTAAAATTTAAATTTTGGAGGGAAATTTGAAATTTTAAATTTGAAAAGTTTGCCAAAGGGAAGAGAGAGAGTTATTTGAGAGAGGTGGATTTTTGGAAGTGAATTTTGAGAAAAAATGAAAAAATTGAGATTTTATAGAAGGGGAGGCCTTCGGGACGCCCGTCCCGCTGGACGCCCGCTGGACGCCCGTCCCGGGTTGCCTCGGGACGCGTGCCAATTCCGAAAATTATTTTTTTTCTTAATTCCTGCAAATCTCAGTATACCAAAAATAATCATAATTTTTAACAAGGCTTCCTGTTTATCCAATGAAATTCAGAAGTTGTTAAAAAAACTCTATGCAAAAATTCCTCAGTCTCACTTTTTCGAAAATCATACTACCCTAATTTTATTCTATTTAAATTCAGCAAGAAAAACAAAAATTTGAATTTATACAATTTAGTTAATGAAAAATAAACTGTAATTGCAAAATTTTCGTTTTTCATAGAAATAAAATGTCTGAAGAAAATTGTTGAAAATAAAGGACCCAAAAATGTTTGAAAAATAGAAAAATATGGGTCAATTATTCAAGTTTCAGTTCAAACTTATTATTTGCTGAAAATAAAAGTAAAAGAATCTTCCCTTTTTAACGAATCCTGTCTCTGATCTCCTGTAGTCTGTTCGAATGTTTCGCATCTCTTGCAGTTCTGCTTGTATGTTGCGCATTTCCTCCTGCTGGTTCCTTTGTTCCTTCAAGATTTCCATCATCTCTCGGAGTAATTGCACATTTTGGCGTTCTATTGTGGTTCTGAGTTGGGTTACTTCAGAACTTAAGGTTAGAACAGCCTGATATGATCGTCTTAGTCCGCCCGGTATTGTCTGAGTCATAGCGCTTATCCTGTGAGATATAGCATCTACCCGGGCAGCCAAGGCTGATTGAGAACTGTCAGTGCTATCCTCTGATGAAGGTGGTTGGTCGTTAGGTGCGGGGGATGCAGGAGTATATTCAGGAGATTTCGGGGTGTACTCGGGAGATTTAGGAGTATATTCGGGAGAAGCAGGAGTGTATTCGGGAGAGCAGGAGTGTATTCGGGGAAGCAGGAGTGTATTCGGGAGAAGAAGGAATTGTTTGGATTTCTGGGGAAGTGTTATGTTCTACTTCGTCCAGAGTATCCTGGGCTCTGTTCCCTTCATTTCTGAGTGCAAAGTCTGGTTAAAAATAACAAATAACAAACATAGGAAAGTGAAGACAAGAGAAAAATATTTTTATGGATTTTAAAATTTATTTAGAAAGCAGGTAAATTCCTCAATATGGTTCTAGAATAATTTTCTAAAATTTGATTATCTAAGTCTCTAATTCCAGATATTATCTAAAATTAATTAGTTATGATAATCCTATATCAGGAAAGTGATTGTCTAACTGGTAAATAAGTGTTAATCAAAAGTCTAGGTTACTACCGTTACCTATCATAAGTCTCTAGAATTGTGGCCAATAATCCTAAATTCATTATGATATTTCCCCGGCAACGGCGCCAAAAATCTGATGCGATTCCGGTTGACGTACTAAATAGGTGTTATTTTACCCTATGTCGATTATGATTAATTAAGGACTGTGATTGACTAATTGTCACGTTTAGTCTTATGGTGTCACTTAATCAGCCAGAATCTAAGGCAGAGTACCTATCGTGTAGCTAGTCTATTGGAAAGTATCTACGATTTTACTAAGTTAATTATCGTACTCCCAGGGAAGTGGCAACGGCTTAGTAGTAACTAGCCTCTTATCCTAACTCTTATCTTATGATCCAGTTATGCAATCTTCATCAAATACTTTGATGAGAGGGTGATCCATTCTCCACTAGGTTCAAGTCTAATTAACCCTAGAAGTGTTTTAAAGATAAGTTCTGATTCTATGTTATACTGTTCCTATATGTTGATTGACCTATATTCGAGTGTTTTAGATATATCTTAGCCTGGAATGCAACTATGTTCTGTGTCTAAAGGTGTACCACATCTGAGTCTCTATGCTACCGCCCCCTATCATTAAGGTAAACGGCCCTACTCACGGTTCGAACAAAGACAGTTATGAAAGCCCTATGTCACTTTCGGGGATCACTCTGAAGGCTCGTAATCGCTGGCATAACGCTCTACTCAGCCTACCTAGACTACTCTAACAAGCCAGGTGTTCAGCATGTTATTTTATCTAGTATGGCAGACACCAATACTAATTGATGCCTGTTAAACTAAACAGGTTATGAATAGACCGTGGTTAGGAATTGTCTATAACCCTATTTTAGTTTAAAAGAAACTACATTAGACATGCAGATATAATGATTATTTAGCAGGTGGCTATTTCCGGAAAAACATAATAACTTCAACATACAAAACAATATTCATAAAATAATCTGATATTCATAATTGATGTTTAGGACAAAGCAATAAAACATATAAGAGAGGGGTATGGGGACTGATGCCATAAAGAAATCACCCTTTACTTAGTCTCGCCTACAGAGCGTACTGCTGTATACGTCGTATTGCCCGCCCTGACTCTGCTCGCCAGAACCTTCGGAGGACGCTTCCTCAGCCTAGTAGCTAGACTTTACCTTACGTCCTGGGCTTAAGCCTAGCCCTGTGGACTGACTCTTCGAACGCCTAGAGCTCTCTTAGGGTCTCCTAACGAAACCCCGGGTATTCTATGAATACCGGAAACGAACCTATCTATAGAAACCTAAGATCTGAGACTATTTCTCAGAAACTAAAACAAAACACTAATAAGAAAGAAAACTGAGATCCGAGTCTCTGAGTGAGTTGTGTACTGGAAAATTGTACACTGGAAACCACTTAATGACTCAGATCGAGTGGAGAGGGATGAATTCAACTGCTAGAGGCCTGGGGTATTTATAGCAGCTTCCCGGAGTGAAAAATTCTGAAAAATTCGATGTGGGACAGCTTCTGGCGGCTCGGGACGCCCGTCCTGATTCGTTGACCAGGTTCGGGACGCCCGTCCCGGTTCAGGACGCCAGTCCTGGCGGTTTGACCGGGTCGGGACGCCCGTCCCGGGTTAGGGACGCCCGTCCCGGACCTTTGACCGGGTCAACATTTCCAAAAATTGCATTTTTGCCCCAGATTTTGCTGTTTTCGTCTACTTTTCACCTGACACTTCCAAAATCATAAAAACCGTGAAATCAAGTAAATAGTAAACAATTAATGTCCATTTACTCTCAATTTCACATTAAAACATATATAAAAACATGCTAAAAATGTGATACGATTTTCGCGTATCAGTGAGTAGGGCCGTTTACCTTGCCGATGGGGCGGTATATCAGATTGCTCAGATGTGGTACACCTTTGGACTCAGAACATAGTTGCAATCCAGGCTAAGATATATCGAAAATACTTGAAGATAGGTCAATCAACATATAGGAACAATATCACATAGAATCAGAACTTTGTCTATAAACACTTTTAGGCTTAATTAAACTTAAACCTAGTGGAGAATGGATCACCCTCTCATCAAGATTATTGATGACAATTGCATAACTGGATCATAAGATAAGAGTTAGGATAAAAGGCTAGTTACTACTAAGCCGTTACCACTTCCCTGGGAGTACGATAATTATTTAATAAAATCATAGATACTTTCCAACAAACTAGCTACACGATAGGTACTCTGCCATAGGTTCTGGCTGATTAAGTGACACCTTAGAGACTAAATGTGAATATTAGTCAATCACAGTCCTTAATTACTCATAATCAACATAGGGTAAAATGACACCTATTTAGCATATCGACCGGAACGCATCAGTAAGAAACCATGAAATCTAAATATTTGTTCAAATGGAAATCACACAAAACGTGACATTGCTAATAAGCCAATTGGTGCTGCTGCTGAAACCAACACAAGTAGATCAGATCTACCCTTTACCCAAGCTCAAATTCAACAACTTCTTGCTCTAATCCAACCAAGTGCTGCTACTCCACTTGTCAACTTCGCAGGTATGACTTTAAACTTGTCCTTTAAATATGATAATTGGGTTATAGATTCTAGATGTACAGATTATATGACATATGATTTGAATACTTTAAATAATATAAAGACTCATACGGGTTCTCTTATAACATTACCAAATGGTGAAAAGGTGTCAATATTACATATTGGTTCAAGAAATATTACAAATGATCTAATCTTAAAAGATGTCTTATGTGTTCCTTCTTTTAAATTCAATTTACTATCTGTCAAGAAAATTACCAAGGATCTCAATTGTGTCGTTCAATGTTTTTCTAACTATTGTATATTTCAGGACCTACAAACGAAAAAAGTGATTGGAGTGGGTAGAGAATATAATGGTCTTTACTATCTCAATACTCCCTGCACAAGTTACCTCTCTTACTACTATCTCTCATCATGTGGATTTATGGCATTGGCGTCTTGGTCATCCGTTTATCTATGTTTTAAAATTTAGATTCTAATATTTTATTTTCTAATAAAAATCCATGCACTATATGTCCCTTATCTAAACAATGTCGTTTACCTTTCTCTAATAGTAATATTAAATATAATACCTGCTTTAATTTGGTCATATTGATGTTTGGGGACTTTTCTCCACACCTACAATTACTGGTGCATGATATTTTTAAATTATAGTAGATGATTTTTCTCGTGCTACATGGATATATTTAATGCAATAAAAATCTTAGGCCTTTTCATATCTCCAAAATTTCTTTTCGATGGCTAGAACTCAATTTGGTAAGCAAGTACGTAGTGATAATTGTCTTGAATTTTTCAATACTATTGGTAATAATTTTTTGCTTCTCTTAGTGTTATTCATCAGCATAGTTGTGCTTACGCACCTCAACAAAATGGGGTGCTAGAGTGCAAACATCGTCATTTTCTTAATGTTGCACGAGCTCTTCGGTTTCAAGCTAAATTACCATTAAATTTTTGGGGTGAGTGCATTCTTATTGCAGCTTATTTAATTAATCGAACTCCTTCTCAAATGCTCCATTGAAAAATACCACATGAGTTGTTATTTAACAAATTACCCACTTATCAACATTTGCGTGTTTTTTGTTGTTTATGTTATGCTCATAATACACATGTTCAACATAAGTTTGATAGTCGTCTTTTTATTGGATATCTATTTGCTCAAAAAGGTTATAAAAATTTTTATCTTCAAATACAAAAGATTTATGTAAGTCGTAATGTTATTTTTCATGAAAATATCTTTCCTTCTAAAATAATTGATACCAATAATACTTCACCAATACCAATAGCCATCCAAGATTTTAACTTTTCTCCTCAAATAATTCAATCACCACCTAATGCCCAACCTAATACATCTTCTTCACCACCAATTTTTTATTCTAACTCCATGAGAGAACTTGCACATATTTCTCCAATTGATTCTATTTCTCCTCCTGCTCAAACTAAGATTGGTAGCCCACAAAGGACTATAAGAAAACCTGGAAAATTTAATGATTATCATTGTTATAATGCTCAAACATTTTCACCACATGCCAAATATTCTTTGCATAATTTTCTTTCTTATAGTAAATTTTCAAAATCTCATTATACTTTTCTCAGTTCCTTATCTTCTATTGTGGAGCCTACTACTTTTTCTCAAGCTATACAGGTTCTTGAATGACAAAAGGTAATGGAAATTGAGCTTCAAGCATTGGAACACACTAATACTTGGTCTTTAGTTCCTTTATCAACCAACCAAAGACCAATTGGTTGTAAATAGGACTACAAGATTAAAAGACATTCAAATGGTAGTATTGAGCGATATAAAGCCCGTCTCGTTGCTAAGGGATATATTCAAACTGAATGCATTGATTATCATGAGACTTTTGCTCTTGTTGCTAAATTGGTAACAGTTCGAACCTTATTGGCAGTAGTTGGAGTCAAGACACGGCCATTATATCAATTTGATGTTCAAAATGCATTTTTACATGATGATTTACAAGACAATATTTACATGTTATTACCTCCTGGACATCCACGAAAGGGGGAGAAAAATCTTGTTTGTAAACTTAACACATTTCTTTATGGACTCAAACAAGCCCCTAGAAACTGGTTTGCCAAATTTTCCAATGCTTTAATTTCTATTGATTTCACTGAATCTCATGCTGACAACTCTCTTTTTATATTAAAACATGGACCTTTATCTCTTTTTATCTTGGTTTATTTTGATGACATTATTGTTACAAGAAATAATTCTAATGCAATTGTTGAGCTTAAGAGATTTCTCTTCAGTCATTTTCGGATTAAAGATTTGGGTCTCCTTAAATATTTCTTTGGAATTGAAGTTGCTCGTTCACCAACAGGTATCTATTTAAGCCAGAGGAAATACATGATTGATTTGCTTCATGATTGTGGTCTCAGAGGTGCTCATATTGCTGACACTCCTATGGAGCAACATCTCAAACTTAATACCAAAGATGGTGTCCTCCTAGAAGATCCTTCACTTTATAGACGCTTTGTTGGTCGCCTCATCTATCTTACAATTACAAGACCCGACATCACCTTTACAGTTAATGTTTTAAGTCAAATTATGCATCAACCTCACAAACCTCATCTAGATGTGGCTTATCACCTCTTACGGTGGTATCTCAAGAAAACACCCGGTCAAGGGATTCTTTCGCCTTCTAACAATTCTTTGCATCTTAGAGCTTATAGTGACTTTAATTGAGCAAGTTGTCCAATGACACGACACTCTACCACTAGATTTTGTATCTTTCTTGGCTCTAGTCTCATATCATGGCGAAGTAAGAAACAATCAACTATCTCTCATTCCTCGGCAGAAGCGGAATATCGTGTCATGGCTATGACAACTCGAGAAATTGTATGGCTTCACACATTACTTCAAGATATGGGCACTGTCCTTACAATAAACACTATGCTCTATTGTGATAACCAGGTTGCTCGTCATATTGCTACAAATCTAGTTTTTCACGAACGCACTAAACATATTGAAATTGATATCTTTACAAAGGCTTTAAGTAAAGATCAATTCCTTAAACTTCACACCAAGCTGGGCATTCTCAGCTTACATGCTCCAACTTGAGGGGGAGTATTAGTTGTATATATTTATGTTAGAATGCCTTGAATTCCAGCCCATTTGCTTAGTCAACAATGGTTGCACCTGTCTGGAAAGTAGCTAGAAGGTGGCCTTGACAAATGGGCAAGTGGGTGGCTATTTGGTGAGGTGGGCCAACTGTATGACAGCAATGTTTTGGGCTGTCAACAGCTCATTTCCCACTTGTTTAAGGCAGCCAAGGTGGCTGCCATCTTTCCTATAAATAGGTTCATTTGTAAGGCATTCATAAGTATCGTAGTCACCTAGACAACACCTCTGTAATCTCTCTCCTAAATCAGTAAAAACTCTCCCCTCTTCTGTTAGGTGGACGTAGCCAACACATTGTTGGTGAACCACGTTAAATCTATGTGTCGTTTCTTTATTTTGTTATCTCTCTTACATCCGTCATAACAAACTAGTACCAGAGCTCGGGTAATCGAGGTTTGTAATCTGGTGAGAAAGATGTCTGCGTTGAACGTAAAGATCGACAAATTCACGGGGAGGAATAGCTTTAGTCTATGGCAGATCAAGATGCGAGCTTTGTTGAAACAACAAGGCTTATGGATGCCATTATCAAAGGAAGTCAGGGCTGACGATGCTGAGTTGGCTGCCTTGGAGGAGAAGGCACATTCGACTATCATGTCGTGTCTTGCAGATGATGTCATCACTGAGGTCACAGATGAAGAACCTGCCGCTGGTCTGTGGTTGAAGCTGGAAAGTCTATACATGACAAAGTCTTTAACTAACAAGTTGCTTCTGAAGAAACGTCTCTTCGGTCTGCGAATGCAGGAAGGTACACCTCTTACAGACCATCTGGATCAATTAAATACAATTCTTTTAGAGTTGCGTAATATTGATGTTAAGGTAGAGGATGAAGATGCTGCCTTAATTCTGTTGGTTTCACTACCATTGTCGTATGAGAATTTTGTACAATCTTTCATTGTTGGGAAAGATACCGTGTCTCTGGAAGAGGTTAGGTCATCTCTCCATACCAGAGAGCTGCGCCATAAGGCGACCAGAGCAGGGACAGACAATCAGGCCGCTGGATTGATAGCCAGTGGAAGCAAGGGACATTGACAATTGGGCAAGAAGAAATTCAAGAAGCCATTTTCCAAGGGTCCAAAAGCAAATGATATTTGTAACTACTGCAAGGAGAAAGGGCATTGGAAGAATGAATGCCCGAAGAAGAGAAAGCAACCGCTGGAGCAGAAACCTGGATTTGGATCTGCTGCGGTAGCGATGGATGGCACTAACTCTGAAGAGGACATCGCTCTAGTTGCAGACAAACACACGCATCATGCTGATGTGTGGATCCTTGACTCTGGGGCGTCCTACCATATATGTCCAAGGAGAGAGTGGTTTTCAACCTATGAGCAGATAGACGGGGGAAATATCTCTATGGCAAACAGCTCGATCTGCAAGGCGGTTGGAATAGGCTCGATCAAGATTCGGATGCATGATGGTAAATTCTGCACATTGCACAATGTCAGACATATTCCACTAATAACGAAGAATCTGATATCCTTGAGCTTGCTGGATAGTAAGGGGTTCAGCTTCAAGGGTGAAGGTGGAGTTATACATGTCTGCAGGGGCTCTAATGTGATTCTTAAGGGCGTCAAACAAGGAACTTTGTATTTTTTGCAAGGTTCAACAGTTGCTGGTTCTGCAGCTGTTGCGTCATCTGAGGTTCACCGGGATGATTTGACTAAATTATAGAATATGAGACTTGGTCACATGGGTGAAAGAGGGTCGCAGATTCTGTCAAAGGAAGATCTTCTTGGTGGTCACAAGATCAAGAGCCTTGAGTTTTGTGAGCATTGTGTCTTTGGGAAGCTACATCGCAGCAAGTTCCCAAAGGCGGTTCACCGAACAAAGGGCACGCTGGATTACATCCATTCAGACTGCTGGGGTCCGTCTCGCATTGAGTCTTTAGGAAGTCATAGATTTTTTATGTCGGTAATCGATGATTACTCAAGGATGACTTGGGTAATCATGATGAAACATAAAAGTGAAGCGTTCAAGAACTTCAGGCAGAGGAAGACGCTAGTGGAAAATCAAACTGGGAAAAAGATCAAGAGGCTGCAAACTGATAATGGTCTGGAATTCTGTTCGTCTGAGTTCAATGTGTTTTGCAAGGATGAGGGGATTGCTCGACATTGCACAGTCAGGGATTCACCACAGCAGAATGGTGTAGCTGAGAGCATGAACCAGACACTTCTGGAGAGAGCGAGGTGCATGCTCTCTAACGCTGGTCTAACTAGACGTTTCTGGGCAGAAGCAGTTACAACGGCATGCTACATAACAAACCGGGGCCCACACACAGGCATCAACTGTAAAACACCTTTTGAGGTATGGACAGGGAAGCCTGCTGATTACTCAAATCTGAGAGTTTTTGGCTGTACATCTTACTATCATGTCAATGAGGGTAAGCTGGAGCCAAGGGCTAAAAAGGGAATATTCGTGGGCTATGGAGAAGGGGTGAAGGGATATAGAATCTGGTCTACATCTGAGAATAGGGTTATACTTAGTAGGAGTGTAATTTTTGATGAGAGTTCTATGCTCAACCCTATGGTGAAGCCCATTATTGTAGAAAAGAATGGAGCTGTTGATGAACAGGTGGAGGTGCAAGTCACTCAAGGGGAGAGCAAGGCACAGAAGTTGGTCAGTGACCAACTGCCACAACCAGAAACCAATCTGCCAGAATCTACACCACCAGAAAATCAAACATCTGAAGGTTTTCAGCATAGCATCGCGTTTGACCGACCAAGAAGGGTTGGAGTTGGACCTCCAAAGCGGTATGGGTTTGATGATATGGTGGGTTATGCACTGCAAGTTGCTGAGGAAGTGGAGCTTCATGAGTCGTCCACCTACAAGGAAGCGATTTTAGGAACTGAGTCAGCACAGTGGTTGGCTGCAATGGGAGACGAAATGGAATCTCTTCACAAGAATCAGACTTAGGAGCTGGTCAGATTGCCGACAGAGAGAAAGGTAATCACTTGCAAATGGGTTTTCAAGAAGAAGGAAGGAATATCACCGACTGAGGGTATTAAGTATAAGGCACGAGTAGTTGCAAGAGGGTTCCATCAGAGAGGGAGTAGACTACAACGAGATTTTCTCGCCGGTGTCAACATACTTCTATCAGGGCTACTAGCAATAGTTGCACATCAGAATTTGGAGCTTGAGCAACTAGACGTGAAGACTGCTTTTCTACACGGAGAGTTGGAAGAGGAGATATACATGACTCAGCCAGATGTTTTCCAGGTTCCGGGAAAGGAGAATCATGTGTGCAAGTTGAGGAAGTCCTTATATGGGCTTAAACAGTCTCCAAGGCAGTGGTATAAGAGATTTGACAGCTATATGATGCAGCTCGGCTACAATAGGAGTCCCTTTGATTGTTGTGTGTACTACAACAAACTGAAAGATGGTTCTCGCATCTATCTGGTCCTGTATGTAGATGATATGTTGATTGCTGCACGGGACAAGTCTGATATTCAGAAACTGAAGGATCGTCTCAGTGCAGAATTTGAAATGAAAGATCTGGGTGATGCTCGAAAAATTTTGGGAATGGAAATCTATAGGGATAGAAATCAGAAGAAACTTTTCTTGTCACAAGAAGGGTACATTAAGAAGATATTGTCAAGGTTTGGCATGTCATCAGCTAAACCTATAGACACTCCAACGGCTACTAACAACAAGCTGGTAATGTACGCGCCTCAATCCGAGGAAGAAAAGGAGTACATGTCTAGAGTTCCTTATGCAAGTGCAGTAGGAAGTCTGATGTATGCTATGGTGTGCACCCGACCAGATTTGGCATATGCTGTTAGTATTGTTAGTCGATTTATGGCTAAACCAGGGAAGGAGCATTGGCAGGCTATGAAAAGGATTTTTCGATATCTTAGAGGTACGTCAGATGTTGGTCTTATTTATGGGAGTGATACACAGTGCTTGGTAACCGGCTACTCAGATTCTGATTATGCCGGGGATGTGGACAGTACGAGATCCATGACTAGTTATGTTTTCACTTTTGGTGGTTCTGTGGTGAGTTGGAAGGCAACTCTACAGCCTACTGTGACTTTGTCTACTACAGAGGCAGAGTACATGGCATTGACAGAAGCAACCAAGGAGGGAATTTGGTTAGAAGGACTAATCAATGATCTAGGCGTACATCAGGATCAGGCTATAGTGTATTGTGACAGCTTGAGTACAATATGCTTAGCCAAGGATCAAGTTCATCATGAGAGGACTAAGCACATTGATATCAAGTATCATTTTCTAAGAAGTGAGAAAAGAATCAGGGTGAAGAAAGTGGGCACGGCTGACAATCCTGCTGACATGTTCACCAAGCCAGTTCCACAGAGTAAGTTCCAACACTGTTTGGACTTGCTAAATATCACAAGCTGCTAAATGGCAGAAGAGAGGAGAGCGGATACATCTGGCACCAAGGAGGTGCATCTGGTAAATTGTGAGAGAATTCAAGTCAAAGTGGAGATTTGTTAGAATGCCTTGAATTCCAGCCCATTTGCTTAGTCAACAATGGCTGCACCTGTCTGGAAAGTAGCTGGAAGGTGGCCTTGACAAATGGGCAAGTGGGTGGCTAGTTGGTGAGGTGGGCAAGCTGTATGACAGCAATGTTTTGGGCTGTCAACAGCTCACTTCCCACTTGTTTAAGGTAGCCAAGGTGGCTGCCATCTTTCCTATAAATAGGTTCATTTGTAAGGCATTCATAAGTATCGTAGTCACCTAGACAACACTTCTGTAATCTCTCTCCTAAATCAGTAAAAACTCTCCCCTCTTCTGTTAGGTGGACGTAGCCAACACATTGTTGATGAACCACGTTAAATCTGTGTGTCGTTTCTTTATTTTGTTATCTCTCTTACATCCGTCGTAACAATTTACATATTCCTTTAATCACCCTTTGTATATATTTGTATATCCTTAATTATTTTATTACCTTTACAACTTGTATATTATCATTTACATTTCCTAACTGTTAGAAATATTGTGTATTTATATTCTTGATTATTTCAATGAAGATGTAGAATCATTTTCTTCAATCATAATAGTCAACATGACTTAAAAAAGTATTATCATTAATTAAAATAAATCAAAAAATCACAACATATAAGCAAAATAAATAAATAATATGATCAGTCTTGGTCACGTAATAGGTTGATATCTACCACCATGCATGTCTTTTTCAATTACCTAAACGAGTACTGTTATCGACAATTTGGCACCTAATATTATGCCCCCTCCAATGACCATGAGTAGTGTTGCTTCTGTTCATTAGTATTTCAGAATGCTAAGACTGAAAGAAACAATAAGAACAAAGAAATAACGCTACAATCCCTTTAACTTGTAAAAAAAAACGTTGTTTTAATGGTAAAATTAGAAACAAAAATCATATAAATATTTTTAAAATAAATAAAACCAAGTAAGAAATTATTGTCTTCTTCTCAAGGAGAAAACAAAAAAAACCACACGTACAAACACACAATCAAGTCCTGCATATATAGACATATAAAATAATAATGTCAATTTAAGTTTTAATGGATACACTTTTTAAGTATAATATAAATTTAATTTATTTTCATTAATTTTAACTAAAACATTTAATATGATATTAAAGTTACTTAAAGGAATAAATAAGTTGTACTTAAAAATCATACTTTTGACCAAAGCATAAAGTGGAACAAAGCTGACCATATGAGGATCAGGCATGCTTTGAGACACTCTTGGAGATCAATTTTATAACATTTTCCTTAAATTTGGTCAGCTGCATTTTTTTTTTAATTATAATTATTGTTTTTATTATTTTATTTTCTCTGATTTGACAACAAACTTTTGTATTTGATCCTTCAACAATATTCATTGTCATCTATATATACATAATTAATTATCCAATGCTGTAATTCCACCTTCAATTTAAATTATAATATTTGTATATTATATATAAATTCAATCAATTCAATTTATTTTTTAGTGGACAAAAAAATTCATACGCAATGCACACTATTAGTTAACAAAAAAAATTATAATTATAAATATTTAGACTCATTCTTATATATTATTACACAAATACTATAATTTTCTTCATGTGAGACACATATTAAAATTAAACGGTTGATATTTAAAATAATTTATTTAATCAAGAGTTTGAAAAATATTGACACATCAGCTTTGCATATAAATTTGTGTTGCTTCTTGTGAAAGAAAGTATTTGTTGTTTTCATGCTTTAAGGAACCACTTGAGAAATTTCGAATTAAATTAAGTTGTTGTAACCTACAATCCATTTTGTTCTATATAAAGTGGTCCCAAATATACAATTCTAATTATTAATATTTTAATTCATTTAAAATATATTATTAAATAGCTTAAGAATTTGGTATAAACAAAGGATATGAGATTTTAAATCAGCTAATTCAATTTATTTTGAACAATTTTAGTTTGAGAAATTTGTGGCAAATTCATATCCTAAGAGTATCCATATTTGAAAGATAATTGATTTTTAATCTTTTTTTGTAGTGTGTAGAAAATTTATTTGTTTTTGCATTTAATGAAATTAATGATGGGATGATGGATTCTCTTTAAGCAAATTAATTTAAACATAATATTCTCCATTCCTGGTTCACATATTTTATATATATACAATACTTTTTTCTTGGGAGTTGTATTTAATTATGCTGCAATTGCAAAATGGGTTCCATGAGTCTGAACAAAGTTTCCTGCAGGATTTTGAGCACAGCTAAGTTTTCTTGAAAACATTCTGTTCTTCTTCCCCCAACGTTTCAGGGCCTCCTTTACCATCACATCTATTCTGCACTTGGTATGAATTGCATAGAATGCAAATGCTGATGTGGATGTAGCCACACTCCATGCAAAAAGCACGTAAAAACTGCTAGGGCTTATGCTTAGAATCTCACTATTATCGTCACATTTCTCAGATGCCGTCAATGCGTCTTCCAATTCTTTCAGCACACCTTCTTCGAATACCTTTGTCAGTGCTTCGTCTATGTCAGAAACCAAAGGAGATCCCTTGGGAAATGCCTAATTTTTAAGAACACAATTAGTTAGGGTTTAAGAAAATGAATGAATTATAATTGTAGAGAGAAATTAATAGAGATTGAATTAATTACATATCCATAACCTCCAATTTTGTACATTGGACCTGTTATTCTGAAGCTCTTACAATACTTGGCTACCAAAAGTTTAGCTGTGGATAATTCAAGAAATGTTGCTGCAATTTCACCCCTTTTCAGTGCTTCTGCAGTGTCTTCAATCGTTGAGAAATTTCTGATGTTCTTTTCTTGGAAATGTAACACGTCTAATAAATAGTTTCGAACAAATGAATTTCTTGAATAACCTATCACTGAGTTACCGTCTCTTAGAAGTGCCCCGATATCTGATACTTTGGCTTCTAATCTTGGAACTGTAAGCATGCTAGTAAGACTTGCTGTGTAGCTTTGTGAAATTATTAATGCCACAACTAACCATACTGCAGTTGCCATACGTGACAAATTGCTGCGTAATCCTTCTCCTACCCAAAACCAAATTAGGACTCACCATTCATAGAGTTATCTAACATATCATCATACTATATTAGGAGTTACCTTGGAATGAGAATAGAGAACCAAAAGCCAACAAAAGGATTGTTCTTGTCGGGCTGAGAGATGAACCTTTGAGCTCCGAGGATTGATTTCTTTCAATCAACCAAACAACCAATCCGTTGTATGTATTTATGGATATTGTAAGTAACCACATTGCTTTTGTGAATGGCTTCAGAAATAACCAAGCTTTGTCTGATTCTGATCTCATGGGAACCACTAAGACCACTCCGGATTCAGTGTGAGGGTGTGTGAAATCTGCATTTTTGTATCTCTGTGATACTATTGCTTCTCCTATGCTACTGCTGCATCAAATACCTGCAACAGTTCAAGTTGGAGTAGATGATAATTTATCTCTAAATCGAATATATATATATATATTATATATATATATATATTATATATAAATATATATATAATATTATTAGCATGAATTATAAATAATTGGCACCTTCAATCGAACATTCTCCACCAATTCACTATATGTGCCATTGAAAGGGATGAAAGTGTATGGTAGAAAATAGGGCAAACGCTTGACAGTTTCTACGAAAACATCTATAGAAAAACCTGAGAAAGAATAGTTATCCCAAGAAGGATTATAGGTCACTTTCACACAAACGATGGTTCATGGAATGATTTGGTACACCAATCTTTAATGGGTTTCTTTTACTGGGAATTTTCCATCCTCTTGGTACAGAAACAAGTCCACCTGGCCAAATTATCTGTCCCAAAATATCTATAGAATTACCTTTCTTCATTGAAGCATCAAAAAATCCAATTCCATCAATATCTATTGACCAAAACCCAAGTTCTCTATAACTCTTTCCCAACACATTAATTATTTGAAATACATTAACATTTTCACCTTTCAATCCACGGTAAAGATTTTCAATTTTTACTTTACTCTTACCTTTCTCAACAACGGCTAAAGCAGCCGTCCAAGCAGCATCATAAGCTTCCACTGCAAAACTACCCGATTCGTAGCTCTTTTCTCGAGGAAACATAGAACCAAATTTATCCTCAAATCTTTCGTCAAATTCCATGTTTTTGTTGTCGTAATAACTCCTAACTCCAAGCAAGCCTTGCATGGTGGAAAATGTGGAGGAATTGAAATAACTGACATGATTTGTAACGCTGTCACTTGTTATCCAAACGTAACCTTTTTCCATCATTTCCAACTCCATGGCAGCTCTAAATAACGTTACGCCTAAGGTTACCGAAACATGTACCACAAATACTCTACACTGATTTTCTTTTAGCTTCAAAAGCTCTGACGAATCAAAGGGTTGTGATTGTGAAAGGGAAATTAGATTGCTTATCTGAGCACCGATTTCTTGCAAGGCATGGTGTAGAAGAGGTATAATAGTAGAAAAAGAATCCATATTTTCGTATATAACATTAACACGACGCCATTGGAATGATTCAATGATTGCAGAAATTGCTTTCATTTGGCTGTTTTTGGTGGGAGAGGCTTGAAAGAGAAAAGGCCACTTACTTGTAGACCATGACGGAGTATAATCAGATAAGGATAGAATAGGAATATTATTATTATGGTGGTGCTGGGGGCTCACAACTTCAGCGGCTACTGAGGCTGTTTCTTCCCACGATCTTGGTCCCAGTATGATTTGCACGTTCTGTTCATTCACCATCAGCTCTCTAGCTGTGTAGGTCAAATTATAAAACAATCAATTACTGGTATTATTATCACTGTACTATTACACATTCACTCTATTTATTCTATATAAGACATGATATCACAAAATACATTACCATAACACACAAAACGTATCTAACTTTGACAAGAAAATATAAATAAATAAATAAATAAATATATATATATATATATAGAAGTTTAAATCTAATAGCATAAATTTAATCTTAACAATAATCATGTTTGTGACACTTAACAAAACCTCCCTCCAACTTCTATAGAATTATGGTTATGTTCAAAGATTCATATATATATATATATATATATATATATATATCTCTGTGTGTGTGTGTGTGTGTGTGTACCAGCAAGGGCTGCCTGAGTAGGTTGTCCTTGAGAAGTCATGAATTTGAAAGCGGGACATGAATGATTTTGAAGGTTGCAGAAATCTTCAATGGCCATTTGAATTGCCACCAAATCTTCTTTACCTACACGGCTAGTGCTATCCACAATGACACCTATTATGCCCACCACTCCATTATTAGTATTGTTGGGCTTCACAGCTTGCTGTGAGTTTGAGTAACCCAAAGTTGAAAGAAAAAGCAGGAGATAAAGAAGTACTTCCATTCAATCACTGTATTCCCTCCTCTCTACCTATGAATAATACACATATATATACATATAAAAATAGATTATAAAGATTACATTTCATCTCTTCCCCAATGAAGCTTCAGTGAACTTTCAACTTTTTTGTTTTATATATATTTATCACCAAATAAAAAAAAAAAAGATAAAGTCATTTGTGATTCAATTATAAACGTAAAAATTTAAAATAAATTATTAAGTATTGTTATTGTTGTATTAAAATTAATACTCTAAATTTACTTTAAATACTTAAATCTATTTTTATATATTATTGATTATTTGATAACTAGTTATCTACTGAAATACACCATCATTCATTCGTCAACCATGATGAAAGGGCAAGTTAGGGTTCCTTTTTCTTCTATTTAATATCATATATATATATACATACATAATAGGTAGCAGGGAGTTTTCATGATGGTAACGTCTCCTACATAGTTCCATGAATCATGACAGACAACATATAAAACATATAAATATATATATATAATATACGATGTAGATAGACACTTGTGATTTGGTGAATGGTGTTGGTTCATTATTTTATTAGCTTTTTGTTTGTGGACAAATCTGATTCTGTTTTTAGGGAAAAAAATTAAAAAACTAAAATGTGTTTTGATTTTAGATATTTTCTTCCTTTTTTTTTTTTTTTTTTTTTTTTTTATCGGCGGATGAGGAGGGGCAAGATACTACTTTTGGTCCCAAAACACTTGGGGGATCATTTCAGAACATTTTCCAGGTAGTTTAAATCCTACATTGATTTTGTCTGCAGTCTAACACTTTCCAAGTCTGAGTTACCAAGAAAATTCTGGATCAATTTCTTGAACAATGTTCATTGTCATTTTATTACACTAGTAGGGTTTTTTCTTCTTTTAGTTTTTTGTATTGGATTTGGATAGTTACTTTAAATTGAATTAATCTAAAATTAAGTTGTGTTAAATTTTTATATTTTTAATATTTTTTTTTATTTATAATATTCAATTCAAAGCCTTATTTAAAAAGAATCAAGCTCCAATCTCTTTGCTTAATACAATAACAAAACAACGTTGTGTACACTATACGAGCTTACAAGTTTTACACTTATTTTAAGAATAGTGTAAAATTTAAGACAAGATATTCCCCGCACAAAAGTTAGACTCTTTGAGCACAATTCGGATTAAATCACACATAAATTAGGATAAAAACAAAAAATTTTAGACTTTATAAGCAATTTATGCCGAATCTAAATTATTCAAAATAATATTTTAGAATATCAAAGAAAGAACCAACATTTCCAATTTGGATTAACAATGTTGGTGACCAATAATGTTGTTACTCATGTTAGTAATTCAACAACCCTATAATAAGTATTTGTTTTTATATATATTTATAGAAACAAATTTTAAATCTAAAATTAGACATAAGATAATTAACTTGCTTTTATGGAGTAAGACATTTCAACTAAATCTTTCCTTAATGTCAGGCAGGATCTGCAGCATGAAGAGCAGTCACCACAACCTCAATTTTCCATTTAATTAATTGTTTGGAAAAGTATGTCATCTTCCTATAGTTTTTCTCTTTTTCCATTGAATTTCAGATTCAATACTACTTTCCCATTTCAATTTTGAAGTGGGTCCTATTACTTTACTATTTCATGAAATACAAGAAATGGGTGGGTGACCATTTTATATATACATTTCTTTTTTAGAATAAAAATCAAATTCATATTTATATATATTGATTAGTGAAAAATATGTTCGCCGCCACGTGTCGATTAACCGGCGTCATCTGATGATCTCTGCCAAATAATCTCCGCTTAGGTGGCTGTTTCGTTGGTGCTTCGATGAAGATTTCCTCCGATGAATATTTGCAAAACAGAGAAGTTCGAGACAGAGGGTGAGAGACCTCTAACGAACCCTCTGATGGTAAAGTCAGTATTCTGAAATCTGACTAGTGAATATCTGAAATTGGCAGAGAATTTGTTGAGTTATCTGGTCTTACCTTTTACATTTACGAGGGTGGTATTTATAGATGCAAATGACCATGAGAAATAGGTAGGTGGTGAATTATGGAGAATCTGACGGTTACCAGATTTTGAAATATCCCACTGTTGTAGGGATATTCTGTGAGATACTTTTAACCGAGTGATCTTAAGATAAACTGTTGGTCAAAAGATATTCTTTGGGAAATATTCTAGAAGAATCTTGACTAGTTGGTAGTTAGGATATCGGCGAAGTGAGTTGTCTGAGAGGCGAGATCGCGGACTTCGGCACCTTGTGTGGCGGAATTGTGGGCCCCGCCGTGCTCTGTGGACGGACACGTCAGATTGCTATACCAACTTTCACTCCATGTCAGCACAGGGTATTTTTATACTTCTCAGTAGGCCCTCGTCGAAGTGGAAGAGTGACATTTTTTTACTTCGACGTAACTGAAAATCCATTATTCTTCGGGCTGTTTGTCTTGTCATTAACCTGTGGAAAAATCCAAATTTGACCTCGGGACAAGATGAATTAAAATAACTCCAAGTATAACTCAAAGTATAGTGAGATTTCAAGATTAACTCGAAATTAGGATAAATTCCGTGATTTACTCGAAATTTACAAGTTCCGTGATTTACTTGAAATTGAACTCCAAGATTAACTCGAAGTGATGATAAATTTCCTGATTGACTCGAAATTTATAAGTTTCGTGATTGACTCGAAATTTATAAGTTCCATGATTGACTCAAAACTGAACTCCAAGATTAACTCGAAGTGAGGATAAATTCCTTGATTGACTCGAAATTTATAAGTTCCGTGATTGACTCGAAACTTTGGAACCACAAGATTAACTCAATGGTAATTTTTATAATTTTCCCAAGTGTAACTCGGTATTTCAGAACCACGAGATTAATTCAATGGTAATTTTCATAATTTTCCCAAGTTTAACTCGAAGTACACTTTGTTGATGAAAAGTAATTCCAAGATTTCTTGGAAACTCCTCCATGTCAACAGGATCACACCAGTTGCAGAACACAAGATGCCAACTGTGGTCGTACCGTACTTGGATCTTGAAGCAAATACAGATGGGAGCATTCCAATTTCACTCATGCCAAGAAGTTGAAAAGCATCACTACTCATTTCAGCTTCAAACAATCCCATGTTGGACATTGCAGCAACTGCTTGAATCCACCATTTCAGCCAAAATCCACCCATTAGCATTCCAATTTCAATCTAAAGTAAAAGAGAGTATGCCAGGACCATTCGTGCGTGAACCGATTAATTATGTTGTTGGTGACTTTCGATTTGCCCAGCAAAGTATAGAAAGGTTGGAGAAGATTGGGACAAGATAGCCTAGAAAAATGTACCAACAAAAACTGCAGATTAGCACAATTACAAAGAATTTTCCTCTAGACATTCGCTTGGCATCTTTCTTGTGAAGGGCTCTGAAAAGAGAAACTTGAACAAGAATTGATGGCCACCACATTTCTGCCGGTTCTACGACGTACTTTCTCATGATCCCATCCCAGCTATATCCCAAAATCTGAGTTGTGACAATAAGAATCCAACTGGCGAGGAATGAGATTTTCCTATGGTAGAAATCCATAACAATGGTGATGATATCAATGGCATATGTAGCACCATTGCAAAACGCAGATCCGCAATTCGTGAAAATTGAAATCAGAGCATGCTCTTTCATATTGAACGGCCCAGGATTGAGTGAAAATTCTCGGTCTCCCAGTCTGGGAATCTAAAACTTAGTCGTCGATAGGTATTTCGCCATTAAGCATCTGAGAGATAGCATCGCCACATGAGCCAAAATCATCGAAATGACGAGCGGTTTCCAGTACGAGAAGAATGTATTAAGAAACGCGAGCAGCGCACATGAAAATAATCCGAGAAACCACATCCGAAACGTCCATACAGGGAGTGAAGGATCGTCATCATTCAAGACTGTGCAGCAGACTTCCTCGATAGGAGATTCTTCTTCGGGTCGTCAAATTCCTTTTTTGCGGTGGCACATTTTTCGATGTGGAGCACACTGGAATCTATGGCAGCAAAACGGTAAGAGGTTCCGCCTTTTCAGGGCTATTTATTTTTTTTTTTGTGATCGAAGCATTATCATTTACGAAACCGTCAGAAAAAACTTAAAAACTTCAGTTCTGCCAGTGATGCTAACATCTTCTATTGGTTTCAAATCGAGGCATCGCTGTCATTTATTACTGTCCTCGTCATACATGGAGATTCTGTATGATGGGAGTGCGGGCTTGGCTGAGCACTTCCCTCGGCTAATGCGACCCTGCGTGCCACATTGAAGACTTCGCCAATGGTCTCCGACTTTCGGAGTTGGAGTTCTGTGTACAACATCCTTGACCAAAATTCGCCCTCGAAGCAAGCGATCACTGTATCTTGATTAATTTCCTCAATCTCGTCTTACTTTTTCTTGAAGCGTTCCAGATAGGCAAGGAGAGTCTCGCCCTCTTTTTGTTTGATGTTGGTGAGATCCCCTCTTATCTTGGGTATCCTTCCGGCGGTATTGAATTTATCTAAAAATGACTTTTCCAGATCTCGCCAGGAATTGATGGTTCCTGATTTTATCGAAGCGAACCATGTCAGGGATTTTTCTGATAGGGTATTGGGGAAAGCTTTAAACATGACAACCTCGTCATCGGTCACCAGGCCCATGGCGGACTTGTATCGGCTAACATGCTCTTGAGGTCTGCTATGTCCGGAGTATAAGACGAATTGAGGAATCTCCAGTGTCAGGTCCGGGGCTGCGGAGTGGATCCACTTTGTGAATGGGCCCGTATTCATTAAGCGATTCTTCTTGGTGTGGCTTCTTCGTGCTTGCTTCGAACTTCGCTCGTGCTTGTTTCTCTTCCGGCGGAGTCTGTCGCAGCAGCTTTTCTCCCTTGACTGCCTGCTCGATGGTTGACTCTCGCCTACTTCACTGATGGAGCGAAGTGTCTTTCTGGAGGGGGCATTTTGGCCCTTGGTGTGTTTGCTCGCCATGGTGGGTGACCTCTACGGTAGGGTTTCGGAGGTCTCTTTTTCATCGTTAAGAAAGGATGGGGGCGACAGGCCCTGTCTGAGGTATTCTGCATGGAGCTGCATCCACTGCGTCAAGAGGTCTCGCTCCTTTTGAAGCTGCTCAACCTCCTTCCGCAGGTCCTCGAGCTCTTTCACGTACCCGTTGTCGCTGGATCGCCTCTTGTTCTAAAGAATATAGTTCAAAAGGTTTTTGTTTATTTACAATATATACGTTGAATTTTTATCTACATCATCATATTTTTCACGTACACTATATATATATATATATATATATAGTATATTGGATATTACTTTGGATATTCCTTTGGGTAGTTACAACTACCTCTAATTTAGTAATATCTCAATAATATCAATATGCAATCTCAATACTCCCCCTCAAGGTGGAGCGTGTTGATTCCGCATGCCCATCTTAACCTAGAAGAAACTCGAGTTGTTTTAGCCTCCAAAGCCTTTGTGAGAAGATTGGCTATCTGTGTCTTCGTGTCAACGTGAAGCGGCTTGATTTCCTGTGACTCGACTAGTTCCTTGACAAAGTAACAGTCCATTTCCGAGTGCTTTGTTCGTTCGTGAAAGACCGGGTTATCAGCAATATGTCGTGTCGCAATGTTATCACCGAAGAGAGGTGTAGGCCTATGTTGTCTTGCTTCTAGTCCCTCTAACAACCAACGCATCCACAGGATTTCACTAGTAGCGTTGGCCATGGCGCGATATTCTGCTTAGCCGAGGAGCCAGAAACGACTGATTGCTTCTTTGATTTCCACGAGATAGGAGCTCCCCCCAAAAGAACATATCCTGTCCTAGACCTCCGAGTGAGTGAGCATCCCATCCAGTCCCCATCACAGTATGCTACCAAATCCATTCCTCCTTTCGACAAGAAAATACCTTGTCCCGGAGTGGCTTTTACGTAGCGAAGGACTCTCATGGCTTCGTCCATGTGTTCTTAGGATGTTTACCGAGTAGGCTAGTCTCGTGGCTTGGAGGTTGAGCAATCGGCCAATTAGTCTTCGATATTTGCTAGCATCGACACGAACGTCCTCTTCTCCTTTATCCAGCTTCACATTCTGTTCCATTGGGAAGGTGCATGGTCTACATCCTAGCATTCCTCTATCTTCAAGATGTCAAGGGTGTATTTCCGTTGACTTAGCACTATCCCGAGAAAATACTTCAGTGGCTCGAGATCTTTGATGCATTTTTTTTATTATTCTTTATAGATCATCTTCGCACCTACCCACTGGCTATGGATCTTCGCTCCTCATCTTCGGCAACGAGATGGTATGCATTTCTCAAAGATGGGATTGGTTTAGTGGCAAGTATTTGGGTTCTAATGATGAAAAACTCACCATCTAGACCCATAAGAAACTCATAGAGCTGCTCCTTTTCCCTGAGTTCTCTAAGAGATTTTCCAATGCCACAGGCTGTAGTAAGCCACCCTTTAATCATCGCATCGCATCACATCCGTGTCATATAACTAGCATCGTCCGCTTCTAGCCTTTTGATGGTTCCATCGATGAAACCGATCTTGTTCTTGGCGAACAAGAAATTCTTCATCTCTTGGACCAAATCAACGGTCTTGGCAAGATCTTTGTTTGCACCTTCTGCCATATCGGTGAGATGGTGAGAAAGACTTTTGGATTCGGGTTTGGATCACTGCTCTGATACCATAAAGAATATAACTCAAAAGGTTTTTGTTTATTTACAATGTATACGTTGAATTTTTATCTACATCATCATATTTTTCACGTACACTATATATATATATATATATTCCTTTGGGTAGTTACAGCTACCTCTAATTTAGTAATATCTCAACAATATCAATATGCAATCTCAATACGTTCAGCCTCTCGCGTAGGTCAGGTACCTCACGAGGGAAATCTTGGGGTCCCAAGCGTTCGATGACTGAGCGAGAGCGAGCTTTCTCAAGAACGGATGAGTGTGTCGCCCGATAGGTTTCGTGATGAGAAGTAGGAACTGTGGTATCAAATTGGTATCCACGTTCGCCGGATCGTCTTGACATTTTATGTTTTGAGGAGACAGATAGAAAAAAATTTCGTTTCCCGGTAACGAAACCGAACTGATTAGTTGAAAATCGGTTCGACGCCACGTGTTGATTAACCGGCGTCGTCTGATGATATCTGCCAAAATATCTCCGCTCAGGTGGCTGTTTCGCTGGTGCTTCGATGAAGATTTCCTCCGATGAATATCTGCAAAACAGAAAAGTTCAAGATAGAGGATGAGGGACCTCCGACGAATCCTCCGATGGTAAAGTCAGTATTCTGAAATCTGACTAGTGAATATCTGAAATTGGCAGAGAATTTGTTGAGTTATCTGGCCTTACCTTTTACCTTTTACGAGGGTTGTACTTATAGATGCAAATCACCCCGAAAAATAGGTAGGTGGTGAATTATGAAGAATCTGACGGTTACCAAATTTTGAAATATCCCACTGTTGTAGGGATATTCTATGAGATACTTTTAACCGAGTAATTTTAAGATAAACTGATGATCAAAAGATATTCTTTGGGGAATATTCTGGAAGAATCTTGACTAGCTGGTAGTCAGGATATCGGTGCTATGTGGACGGACACGTTAAATTGGCATGTCAACTTTCACTACATGTCAGCACAGGGTAATTTTATACTTGTCAATATATATATATATATATATATATATATATATATATATATCCATGCACATTAAATATAAAACTCCATTTTATATCATATTTGAATTTTTGGTAAAATTATGAAAATAGGAAGATGGATATAAATTTATTAAATAATTTTTCAAAACCACGAGGATCCTAATAATTTTATATATATAATCAACGTTTCAAGAATTGGATTGGAGATCAAAATAGTTCTCGGGCAAATCCCGATTTAATAGGATTAATTTTATGAATATTTCATGTTTAATTTTTAATAAAGATTTAGTAGAAATCTCAAAAGATAATTCCTTGTAATAAACACCATATAGATTGACGGTGAAATCTTTTCCTAAAAACCACGTAGCATAGGTGCATTATGAGTTGCTAAAGAATTGTTTTCATTTAAATAAAGTTAAAGATTCAAATTTTAATTTAGGGTAAATTATCCTACTAACACTTCAACTTTTCAAAAATTTAGCTTTTGCATTTGTATTTATTTTTGCTTTAAACTGACACTTGAACTATAAAATATCACCTCCTTTGCCCTTCCGTCCAAAATTTCTGTCGAGCTTCATTTTCCATCCAATTCTTAGGGGCATTTTCGTCTTTTTACAATTATAAGTATTTTTAAATTATTAGAGTTTTATTTTTAAGTGTAATTTTGTCATTTCATGTGCATTTTCGTCTTTTTATAATTATAACCATTTTTTAATTATTAGGATTTTATTTTCAAGGATAATTTTGTCATTTCACTTTATTATTAAAAATTTGAAAAATATTTGTTTTCTAATCACACGCCTAAATAAATTATATTTAGCCACTGGGGCAACTATAAATATATAAAATTATTTGGAACTTATATTTTATATTATAATTACGAAAATAATAAATACGTATTTTATATTGCGATTATATTCTATATTTTAAATATAAATTATATTAAATATAAACATTCTCAAAAAAATATTATCAAATGACACAATTATAATCACAAGTTTTTGTTATTGTCATATTTCTCAAAACTTGCACTGGAGTTCTTCTTTTAACTTTTTTGTTTCGAATTAGTCGTAGAACATGAATTTCGAGATGTTTTTTTATACAATGTCATTGCGGACACTAATAATTAATAATGTCACTGTAAAAAAATCTCAAAATTTGTATTTTACAACGAATTCAAAGTTAAAAATAAATAAATTTAATGTTTGAGGAAGGGAATGACTACGAAGACAATTGGTTTAAATTGTGTTGTTTGGATAATATTTTTTTCAGAATTTTTATATTTAATATAATTTTCAAATAATATAAATTTTTGTATTTGTCCAAATAGTAAATGCTTATTTATTATTTATACGGTTGTGGTTCAAATTTAGGGATTCACAAATATAATTATGTTAAATTTATTATGACATCATCTAGTATGCAATATAAAATATAAGTTTCATATAAATTAATATGTTAATAGTTGCTCTAGTGGATTAATATAATTTTGCCATTTGTGTGGTTGAGGGATCGAATCCTCCAATTTAATAAGATTTTTTAAAATTTATGAAAAGACAAAATTATCCCTAAAAATAAAATCTTAATAATTTTAAAATATTAATAATTTTAAAAGACGAAAATGCTCCTAAGAATTTGATGAAAAATGAAGTCTAACGGAAATTTTGGACGGAAGGGCAAAGAAGGTGATATTTTATAGTTCAAATGTTAGTTCAATGTAAAAATAAATATAGGTTCAAAAGCTGAATTTTTGAAAAGTTCAAGTGTTAGTAAGATAATATACCCTTCAATTTATATATACAATTATTTAAAATTTGGTACTAAAATTTTCTCTCACGAAATATTAATTTATAAATATAAATTAATTTAAAAGTGTGTTTTCAATTCAAATAGATATTAATGCAGAAAAGAAATTTAGTGCAAATAGCAAAATTAAAAATATACATGTACGCGTGTATATATTATATTGCGGGCTCGGGAGTTGGGATGGATAGCAAAGATTTGAAACCCACTTCTCAGTCAATCGGCCCATTAAAAGCATGCCAATAATTCTCATTAACGTAAAAGTGATGATCGTCCAGTAGCATAAAATCATAATGCATATATTGCTTTTTCTTTTTTAATTACAAAATGGTAAATTCCTTGAAAAGAAACTTGTATATTTTTAAAAATACATAGACTTGCATAGTAATTTGAAATTTTGTTTAATTTTCACCTTGTCAATTTTATGTAAAAATCATGAAATAGGTAATTTTATGTATTATATTTATTCATAATGGAATTTAATTTGTTTCTAATGACAGGTAACCTATCTATCATTTCTGTTTCTAGTGAAAATATTTTCAGGTTACAAAAATATGAATTCTCTCCCCCAAAATCAAATATTTTATTATCTAAATATAATTATTATCTATTTTTAAAATATATATATATATAATTATTATATAAATAATTAAATTTATTAACAGTCTCATTTATATTTTAAAAAATAATAAATTTAAAATATTTTTAAAATAAAAATACCTCAAATTTAAGTTTAAAAAAATAAAATAATAATGTTTAGTAGTATTCATGTTCCCATTTATACACCCTGAGAGAAAAATCTAGTGAAGCTTATCTTTGACATCCTCTGGTATATTTACGTCACTTCAAAAACACACAAAAAGAAGCTCAGGGAAATTAATAGAATTAAATGATTGATGGAGTCTCGAAACTTGTCAGACTCAAAATGACCTTTCAATTAGCCACATGGCATCGGATTGTCTCTAGACCTTACCTCAATATATGTGCCCACGTGCATTCTCCAAAAATATTTATTACGGCAAATTCATAACTTTGTCACCTCGAATTAAATTAAGTTTTTCCTCTTTCTTTTTTTTTTAGTTTGAGATATTATTTTTAAAAAAATTAATTATCTTTCCAGTTAAATTAATATATTATTATTCATAATTTTATTTTTAATTATAATTGTATTTTTAAACGTATCTCTCAAATCAACATTATTTTGATGGTAAGCATTACCTGTAATTAAAAAATTATGAGTTCCAGACCATAATTTAACAAAAAATTGTATCTAAATTTTAATCTATTTTATTATGTAATTTTTTTATAAAAATATTATGTAACCATCATCCCAAAAACTATAGAAATTATATGTCTCTCTTTGGGTACGTGGTCATAAATTATTATTTGTCCCTCTTTGAATAATCACATAAAAATTTACGTATGTAATAATACATGGTCATGAAAGAGTGATAAAAAAATTTGAAAAATAAAAAAGGAAAAAAGACTCTCAATAATATAATCAAACAAAACACATTTTAAAAAAAGGAAAAAACAAATGTGCTATTATTATTATTTTCGTTATCTATTGTTTTCTTATTTGGGACAACCGACAAATAAAGAAATACTGGAAGAAGTAATAGCATACTTTTAAACCTTGAAATTGATGTGGTCATAAATTAAAGGAGTGCCACGTAAATGTGAGATGATACTGACAATTACAAGAGTCTCTTCCTTAGTGAGTAAGAATACATGCAATGGACTTTACTTTTAGTGCTTGCAAACTTCTTTGAGTTTCTCTTTAGAAGTAAACTCTTTGCCTTCTCTCTACATGAGTGTATGTTTCCGTTGACTTTCGTCAAGCTCCCTTCAGGCTCGAGTAGTTGCTCTCTGTTTCTTCTTCTTCTGTCAACAATAGTGACTGCAAAAGAATTACAATACTGATAAGAATAGCCCAAGAAAATTGAGAAAGATGTCAAAGTTTCCCATAAATTAGCATTTCAGTCATAGTCATATGGTTAAGAATGGAATTTACAACAATGTGAGGAAGAAGTTGAAGCACAAGACATTCTTGTAGAATATGTCACTAATCAGATGGCGACCACATCGAATGACCTTAATCCTACCTCTATTCAGAAGAATCTGGTGGTCGGTTTATACATGTGAAGAGGGAGGCTCCAGATATTCATCTGCGACAGCCTTCAACTCAGGTGAATCAGATCCAACAACCTATCTCCTTGAATACTTGCATACGGATGGGGTGGCGGGCCTTTCACTGCCCCCACCATCTAAATGATAAGATTCTTTTGGAACTATCAGGGATTAGGCCAAACCTTGACAGTTTGTGCACTTAGAGAATATTATAATTCTCTTAGGCCTACTATTATTTTTTTATCTGAAATTAAGATTAGCAGTTGTGTTAGAGTTCGTAGTCTAGTTCACTCTTTCGGATTTGATGAGTTTCATCTAGTACCATCTCATGGGGAGTCGGAGTCGGAGTCGGGTGGGCTTCTTTTGATATGGAAACATGTTGTGAATGTCCAAGTTCTTTCTTGTACGGATAATTTTATTACGAGTTTGATTCTTAATGACCTAGTGAATACTCCATGGTTGCTAACTACTGTTTATGGTCCTACAAACTCGGTTCTTAAACTTGGTTTTTGGGAGGATATCCAGCGGCTGGGAGACACTTTCAATGGTCCTTGGTGTTTGGGAGGAGATTTTAATGCTATTTTGGATCAAAAAGACAAGTTGGGTGGTCGAATTTTTTCCTCAGGCAGTATGTGTAGATTCAAGAAGTGTGTTGATGATGGAGGCATTATTGATCTTGGATTTATGGGATATCCTTATACTTGGAGTAACCAGAGAGCGTAGAAAGCGAACATCCAAGAACGCTTAGACAGATTCTTAGGTAATGCAGATTGGAGACTTAATTTTCCCCATGCTTCGGTTCAACACCTCATAACCACATGCTCGGATCACAAACTAATTCTTCTCCGAACGAACCCTATCTTACCTAGTCAGCCAAAGCCTTTTAGATGTGAAGGGATGTGGGTAAGGGAACCATCATCAAGTGGGGTCATTGAACAAGCTTGGAAGAAAGGTACTAAGTCTTCTACTATTTCACAAATCATGACAAACATCAAGTATACCAAATTGGTTTTGAAGTCCTAGAATAAGAACTGCTTTGGACACATTCAGACCAGAATTTCTGAGTTAGAGAGTGTCATTGAAACCCTCCATAATCTGAACCAAACATCCCATACTATTGAGCAAGAAAATCTAGCGTGTAGAGAGCTTG
The DNA here is from genome assembly GCA_027405835.1 of Asclepias syriaca. Classification (NCBI taxonomy): domain Eukaryota; kingdom Viridiplantae; phylum Streptophyta; class Magnoliopsida; order Gentianales; family Apocynaceae; genus Asclepias; species Asclepias syriaca. Next base: position 13,277,325 of record CM049930.1, read on the forward strand.
ATGAAATTTTGTTGAGAGAGCAAATACTATGGAAAGAGAAGGCTAAGGAGAGATGGCTTATGGAGGGAGATGCTAACACACACTTTTTCTATATATCCACCATAAATCACCGAAGGTACAACTTTATCAACTATATTTGTGATGACTCAAATATTCATATTTATGATCCTGAAGGCATTTGAAATATTTTTGTGAATTATTACTCTAACTTGTTTCGAAGTGGATGCCATACTTTTCCATTAGATTTGCAAGACCTCATCCTGTCTTCTATCACGGGAGACATTAATGCAGGACTCATGGTAAAACCTGATGCAAGAGAGATTCGGCTTGCTGTCTTAAGTATGGATGGGAACAAAAGCCCCGGTCCGGATGGAATAAGCCCTACATTCTACAAGCACTATTGGCATATCATTGGCGAGGACCTCGTGTCTGCAGTACAAGATTACTTTAGTGGGGAAATGGTAAGTCGAGAGGTAAACCATACTTTCATTACCCTAATTCCGAAGAGGCCTAGTGCAAATAAGGTTGATCAATTCAGACCAATAGTTTTATGTAATGTCATTTACAAAATCATCACAAAGCTATCAGCTTTCACATTGAAACCTTTTCTTGATAGCATCATCTACACATCACAATCTGTATTTATACCAAACAGGTGAATCATTGATAACATAATTATAAACCATGGTAATGACCTATCTAAATAGGAAGAAAGGAGGAAAAGGATTCATGGTTGTCAAAGTGGATATGGCGAAAGCGTATGACATGATCTAATGGGATGTTCTTTTGTCTATTGTTAGATTGCATGAATTTGGGGAAGACTTTTGTAATCTAATTCAGAAATGCATTACGTCTGCTCACTACTCAATTTTGGTCAATGGGTCTCCTTGTGGTTTCTTCTCGGGGTCACGCGACATCCAACAAGGAGACTCGTTATCACTGGCTCTCTTCATAATTCTTGCAGACTTGATGTCTAAAATATTAGCTCGGGCGGAAGAAAATGGTAGCTTATCATGAATCAAAATATCTAGAACGAGTCCCCGTATCACACATCTAATGTATGCAGATGACTTAGTTATTTATTTCAAAGATGATATGGAAGGTGCAAGGGTAATCAAAGATTGTTTAGATTTGTATTGCAATTGGACGGGGCAGAAGATAGAAGTCAGATGTTCACTTCAACATAAATGTACGCAGGGCAGACCAAGTAGAAATTTAAAGCTATTAGGTTAGGGATAAGAGAATGCACGCACACTGGCAGGTACCTTGGCTCTCCTTTCTGCAGATTTAGAACCAGAAATGTAGAATTCAAGTACATTGTGGAGAAGTTGTCAACCAAATTGGCGGGCTAAAAAAGAAAACATCTATCTTTAGCCGGAAGATCAACACTCATCCGGGCGGTGGCTATGAGCATTCCGTCCTTTGTCATGCATGTATTTCTTCTCCCCGTGGACTTATGTGATATGTTGGATAAATTATGTCGGAGATTTTTCTGGAGAGTAAGGGATGAGGATAAGCGATACTTGGCGCTTATATCTTGGGAGAAAATCTGCTCTCCTAAATTAGTGGGGGGTCTAGGACTACGAAGGGCAAAGGACGTTAATAGAGCTTTCATCACTAAACTTGGGTGTAAAATCTACAATGAGCCTCATAAGATTTGGGTTCAACTTATCCGTTCAAGATATCTAAGGGGTAGAAGGGTTTTGGATTTCCAACAAATGGCTAAGGCTTCTTCTTGGGTTTGGAATGGAATAAAGAGTTGTAAAAAATCTTTGGACAACGGCATTTACTTTCGTATTGACCAACAATCGACGGTAAGAATTAGGGAGAATTCATGGATTCCGGATCTCCTGCGGTTCAAACTGCCGAATCACATCAGAATTCCAAAGGGTTTCAATAGGGTTAGTAACTTCATGATGGACGACTGCTCTTCTTGGGACTTTAATATTCTGCAATCTGTCTTTTCTGTTAATATTTGCAAGATCATTCTTAGTATCCCTATCATAGTTGGGGAGAAAGATTCCTTTGTCTAGTCTCCCTCCAAGTCAGGGACATTTTCTGTAAAATCTTCTTATAGAGAAAACAATAGATTCATGTTTGCTTCGGTGTCTCAAATAGATTCAAAGATATGGGGTCTCCTCTGGAAGTTGAAGCTACATGAACGTCACAAAGTTTTATTTTAGAAATTGTTGAGCAGCGTGATCTCCACCAAAGAAAGGATTAAGCACTGGATCCGTCCAGGTAATTTGGACTGTTATTTGTGTGATTTGCAATTAAAAATCTTGACCACTTTCTCTTTGAATGTCCGATTGTTCGGATATGTTGGTTAATATCCCCATGGAAATTGAGAATCGAGCAATATTCTATCTTAGGGTGGCAGAAATGGGTGTATATTATCCTTGATGGTTATAACTCATTCTCTCTACCTTCGGTGGAAAAACATAAATTGCTATATTTTGCAGCTACCCTTTTTGAACAGTTGTCCTTGGTTAGAAACAAAATCTGGCTAGGAGGACCCAAACCAGTTTGGGAGGTGTTTGTGAAGGAAGTCACGAAGATCAGTACTCGATATTAGCTGGCAGCAGCTAAGAAGTGTCTTACTAACAAATCACCGGTTGTCCTAATGTCGTGGATCCCCCCCCCCCTCCCGATGGGGGAATTTAAAAATTTTTTGACGTTGCTTGTTTGATAATTTGGCTACTTCAGTCATCGTTTTGAGAAATCATTTGGGAGAGATAAGGGGGGCTTGGATCTACCACTTTATTTCCATTAATTCGTTTTGTGCGGAGATGGAAGCGGCGATCCAAGCCTTTCAATTTGCTTTGATATTAGGCTGATTGTAGCATCTTTTGAGGGTGATGCCTTGCATGTTATTTTGGCACTACAAGGGATGGAGAACTATTTGGACTGGCGTGGTCAACCCAGTTTATTAAAGGATAGACACTTTCTTCGTAATCACTCTTTTTGGAATGTAAATTTTATTAATCGCTCCTATAATTATTGTGCTCATAATTTAGCTAGATGGGTTAGAAACTCTACTCTATCAGGAAGCTTGGACATTACTACTATTCCTCCTGAAGCTCTCGGTGATAGAGTGGGTACTACTGTAACTTTGTCGGATGAAGATCCAATTGCAATATATGTTTTATTCATAAAATAAATAAATAAATACATGCAATGGGATAGAGATTCGTTGTATCTAAACTTTTGATGCTTAAGTTAGCAAAGAAATTAAAGAATGGGAGAATATTAAGATCTAAATATTCTCAAATGTAAATGCAATAAGAGAATGTGAGAGAGGGTATGTGTTTTTGCCTTTCAAAATAATAGTTTCCACCTTGTTCTTGTGACAAAGAGATATTTGTTACTTATATGGAATGTTGGCTTGGAAATTATAGTTCAACTAATGGGGAATGTTAACCACTTTTAATACATGTGATTTAACTCTTTGATTAAACATTGATATTATAATTCATGAGCTCTCACATATAATTTTTAAATCTTACATATATCTATGGCCAAAGATACATGATAGCTATATTTACATCTCCTTGTAACTCACATCCATAAGATGGAATTTCAAAGAGATATGATATAAGAAACATAAAACATAAACATAGAACACACAAAAATTTCAATAGATGATTCAAATAAAATTTCCCACTCAATCCTAAAAGAAAGGTAGAAGATAGAGATCCTATGATGGGAATTGTGCTATTAAACATAATACAAAATAAAATAAAATTAAGAGTAAGAAGATGTACAACAATAAGAACAAACTCTTGATCTTCAACTTCTTTGTAGATGTGATGAATCTTCAAGTTACCACCACTCTTCCAAATCTTTGATGTAGCAAACTCCTTATGGAGGAGGCTATTTACTATATCAAATCCTTAGCGAAGTAATGATATGGAGAAATCAAGACTTTCTCTAAGTGATTGAACCTAAACGATTTCTTATGGAGGAGACAAAGTCTAAATTAAAAAACACTCGAAGAAGAGAATCGATTGTATGAAATCACTTAACAAAAACAAATAAAATTCTCTTACAAACCTTCTTATGGAGGAGACAAGTCTCTAACAAAATTCAAGAATAATTGAGAGCAATTTTGAGAGAAATATAAGATGAATATCAAAACCGATAGAGTTTCACTAGCCTTAAACAATTCCACTATACATCTTTGGAAAAGTACACATATTTATAGGTGAATTACATGGGTAAAAATGAAATTTCACAAATAAAAAATATGATGAAAAGTGTTTGACAACCGTCAAGAACAAGGTCTTGATGGGCGTCAAACGCGAAGTGTCTAAATATTTTCAAATTTTTCAATTAAGTCCCTAAATTTGCTATTTCACTCGAATTTGTCCAAAAAACTTCATGAAATTACTTTTATCACAAATTAAGTCAAATTAAGTCAAATCAAGTCAAAAATGATTAATATCCATTAAATTGATACACAATTAAGCACAAAACATCACTAAAATATAGTAATATTTTAGTGTTATCAGGGAATTTCAAGTGTCTCTAACTTTGGTACTCTAACAAGCATGCTCCCCGACATTGTAATATTGTTTATCACCTTTATTGATAATATTAATTAATAGTACAATCTAAGTACAAGATCATTAAATGTGCATAAGAGAACAAGGATGACAATTTGGGGGACCACATTGATGTGATTCTCTTGAAGTTCTACTCTAAGCCAGAGTACTGATACCTTCCAATTGGTATGCTAAAAGATAGGATTTATTAACCTATATTGATTATGAATAATTAAGGACTTAGTCTTACTAACAATTGCTTTAACATTTATTGGTTGTTATTTAATTAATCAGAACCTAAGGCAGAGTACCTATCGTGTAACTAGTTCTTGGAAAGTATCTACGATTTTAAATTAATAATATCGTACTCCCAGGGAATTGGTAACGGCTTAGTAGCAATTATCACTTAATCCTAACAATCATCTTATTTATAAATCAGTCAATTGATTATCAATATCTTGAGGGTTGATTTTGTATCACAACAACACATAACAAGCACTCATCAAGTATGTAAGAGTTATCACTTAGAGATGTATTCTGATGTATATTACTGTTTCTACAAATTGGTTGACCTATCTTCAAATATTTTAGATATATCTTGGTTTGGAATGCAATTATGAATTGTATCTGTTTGTGTACCATATCTGAGTTACCTTGTGTATTCACTCTACCTTAATGATGGCCCTTCTCACGTTTCAAGTTAAAATATCCATGAAAGCTGTGTCACTCAATAAATCATACCACTCACCCTAATGCCAGCATAGCGCCTAAACTCATCATCATTAGGTTACTTTAACAAACATGGTGATCTGTAAGTTATTTTACCTAATCTGGCTGACCTTAATATATTCTACCTAGCTTAAAGTCTGTTAAACTAAACAGGTTATGATGTAGACCATGGTTAGAAATTGTCTATAACCGTTCATTTAGTTTAAAAGAGCAAACAACTTATCAAGCATAATGTTAATTTAGTAGGTGACCTTTCAGAAAAAATGGGCAGAACCTCAACTTGCAAAACATGTATAACATGGCAATCATAATTTAGTATCCAAATAAATATAGACGAACACAACTCAAAGATATACAGAGAGGATCTAGGGGACCATATCCATAGAGTAGTCACCACTTTATGAGGTCCGCCGGTGTTGCCAAACTTGTATCCTTTGGGTTGCTCGACCCAACTCTGATCAGTAGAACCTTCAGAGAACGCTTCCTTGGCCTAGTAGCAATTGCTTTACCTTACGTCCTGGGCTTAAGCAATGCCCTATTGATTAACTATTCGCTCACGTAATGCTCTCTTAGGATCTCCTAACAAAATCCCGGTATTTTATGACTACCAAAGACGAACACTATCTAATCGAATTCCCAGAATTTGAGATAAATACTCAGAAAACAGAGAAAATGAGACACTCTTTGTTGCTAGATGACTTGTGTTGAGTGCTGAGGGATATCTCTAACCTTCCAACCCCTGGGATATTTATAAGGGTGCATTGGAAGGGTTTTTACAAGGAAAACCGATGTGAAATTCAATTCTAGAGTTCGGGATGCCCATCCTGATGTTGGGACGCCCATCCCGAGCCTTGACTTGGTCAGGGCGGGCGTTCTGACCTCTGGGACGCCCGCCCCTAGCATTGACTCAGTCAGGGCGGGCGTTTTGACCTCTGGGACGTTTGTCCCGAGCTCAGAACTTCCAAAAATTATACTTTTACCCCGATATTTGTTATTTTCATGCAATTTACTCTTGAAACTTCCAAAATCACAAATTATACAAAAATATGTTAATTTTAATCAATTGAGATCAATTCGGTTCCAATAATACCCTAATTTGTGTCTAAAAATATGCTAAAAATGTGATATAATTTGTGCATATCAAGTACCAAAGTCCAATTGGACCCTTGATTTTGTTAATGATGTGGGCAGACAAGTGAAAGTAACCTCGAACTTGGTCTACTATGCATGCCAAGTATGCAGATTGATGGGCTCAAGGAATCGATTTTGGAGTTCAACCTCATCATTTTTCCTTGCATCGTAGGGTCTCACATGAGGGGCTATGATTTTTTCTTTCAATTTTGGGATTGAGGGAGTAGTTACAGGTTGTTGGGACACCTCTTCCAACAGAGACCAAGATGCAAAAATCACATTCGTTGGTGAAACTTAAGTATTTATTTTTCGAGATAATAATGATTCACATTTACTTTCTTTATGTGTTTAAAAACTTTACTCATCAATAAAAAGGAATATAATTCCCCATTCGTAAGTTATCTTAAAGCTAGCTTTGCCACTCCAAGCTACATTAACTTCTCTTGCTAGAGTTGCTTCATCTTCTCCTTCCTTGGGGTTATCATTCTCCCTAGAGCTACTTCTCCCTTAACGGGCTCCCTCTTTCCACTTAAGTTGGATCTTTCTTTTAGTGATAAGCTCCTAGGTTTAGTTAGTTGAGGGAGGGGTTTACTCCCCCTCAAACTATGTGTACACTTTGTGATCTTCATAGGGAGATTTAGATGAGTACCCACTACTCTTTTCGTTTCAAACTTCGGCTAAGTGACTACAACCTCTTACATGGGGTTGGGTCCCCTTTTAAGAGATATAAATAATAAACTATTTTGCTTCACCTATACCCACTGGTAGTCTTCACTGACACTTGGGCGGAAAGGGAATCCTACCTTAGACTCTATCATTACCCACCTCCCTTTGATGTCTATCTTATTGGGCGGGGAATAAAAAAGTTGAACTCTATTCCTACACGGATGAAGCGAAAGAGTGTTGTCCGACATCCGAAGTTAAGAAATGAACATCCTAAGAATGTTCATAGAAAGCTCAAAACCTAATCTACGACAAAAACAAATCAAAGCAAAGAGAGTATGAACTGAATTCAGGTGAATTTGCTCAGGTTGTACTCGGGCAAATACTAGAAAATCTATGAAGGCAGGATCCATAGGAAGCCTAAGTCCTACATCGAAGTGTGCTAAGGGAAGGGGGATATGATGGAGTGACATTCTACCCGCTTCGGGAACTACGAAGACCCTATATATATTGGAATCTACACTATAGCTACGGGCAAAGGAGTTAGCTTGTTCCTGGGTAATTCTACTTCGCCAAAAGGAGAAATCGGTAGTAAGGGGTTCATGCATAGAAGGCTAGAAAGGAACCCCCATGGGAGCTTCGGCTTGACCATCCCTAACAATTGCCACCGTTATATCACCCTCTGTTTGACGACGATCAAGCTCCCTATTGTTTTCTTCCTGGGCAGCCATTTTTTACCTGCGAACGGAAGTTTAATGCTTAGAACCCCATTCAAGAAGCAACCCAGAAAAGAAACCTAAGCTATTCCTAAAATCTAGCATCATCTGATCACTAAAACCCATAACTTAAAAGAACAATGGGAGAAAAATATGAACCCAAAACCAGTTTTACTTTACCCCAGCTCACAAAGATATTTCAATGCATAAACCTAGAAAAATACCCCCAGAAAAGCATCATTTTCATACCACTACTTATGCAAAAAAATAAAACAAAGCCATATTATCTTCATGATACTCGAAAGAAGAAAAGCAGAAAAATATTGGAAGCTTGCACACACGTCAACAATGGCAGAAAGTAGAAACCAGTCGTAGAGAAGAAGACAAAACATACCTTTTTTAGGAATAGTTGGAATAAGAGTCTGAAAACGTGAAACGGGACTGAACTCGCGACAAAAACAAAGATGGAAGAATCTTCAGAAGGATGCAGAAGCAGTAATGACATAAAGCTCTGAAGAAGGAAATGAAAAAGATGCTAAGAAAGATGGAGGATGTTTACGAGAAGAAAGAGTTTTAAACGGTTGTAGAAGGCTATACCTCAACGATATGATTATTTGCCAAGTTCAACGCATCAGGGACGGTGAAAAAGCTTCCTGTTGGCTGACATTCTGCCATTATTGACATATTCAGAAGGTGAAGAGACAGCAGTCACCATCAAAAACCCTAAAAACTCTTTTCGAATATACAAAGTCCCAAAATAAACGAGCTACCGAATTCAGATCATCCAACGAAGTCACACACATCTCGCCATATGGTACTTCGCTGAGGGGCCACTGAACAGCCAATAACACGCGTCAAGGGTAAAGACCCAACACTTCGCTAATACAGTAAATCCATAATCATCGTAAAAAGCGGGTTTTATGACCCCACTATCTCAATCGTGGATTTTCACTCGCATGAACTCCACGATTTAAAGACCGTTTCTTATAACGGCAAGGCACGACCTAATCCGTTAACTATAACGGTAGACCCACGAACTTACACTCATGACAGGACATCCTCGGGTAAATACCTATAAAAAGGAAACAAGTGGGAGGTAAGACGGGCAATTCTGAGATATCCTTTTTTACTCATTACATTCTAAACTGACTTGAACGTCGGAGAGTTCACGGAGAATCCACCGTCCTCATTGAGCTTCCTTTGTTTTGCAAGTATCCGATACTTCGGGATATTCGGAGCATAATCAGCACTGACCTAGTTGAGCAATTCTTGATAAACCAACTCATTCCTTAGATATCTCCTACGTAAGATTTATACGAATTTATTTTTTTCTCCTTAAAATTATCTCTACTAATTTTTGACAAATCAATATATATATATATATTTACGGTCAGCATTTCAACGGACGAAAATGCCTCAAGCCAAAATAGGGGAAAATAGGATTTAACAGTAAAATGTTGACTTAACAGACAAAATGGACATAAAAGTCACTTTGTGGATTTGAAAGTTGGAGTGTCACAAACGCAAACGCAAAAATACGTATGTGTTAAACTTGATTTGGGGAAGGTTTAGATTTTGTAAAAATAGTTTACCCTATCTTTTATATATATAAGATTACATATTTACGGGTAAATTGGCAAATTTTATCTCTTAAATTATATAATATTTGTGATTCCATCTCTTTTAAAAAAATTTATACAATTTCATCTCTTATCTTTATAATTTTGGCAATTTTCATCCTTCTATCAATTTTATTAAGGGTTAACTTTTGACTTTTTTTAAAAAAAATATTTAATAAAAATATTTATATTTAAAAGGGTAGAAATATCTTTTTCATTTTCTTTCTTCTTTTGTTTATGCAAATCCAGTTCTTCTTCTTTTGTCAATTTTACAATATTCGTAAAATTATTTAAAATAATTTTAACAAATTATTATATATTTTTAAATTCTAACAAAATTCAAAATTTAATTCAAAATTAATAATATATATACACATAAGGTTTCAATATATATATATATATACATAAATTTATGCTATTATGAATTTTATAACCAAGACGAATAATTTTTAAAAAATTAAATTATTGAATCTGGGCGACAAACAAGAGATGTTATGTTTTGTTCTGACACGAAAAAGAATCCAAAATTTTTGTTTTTTATTTTCCAGTTTCACCCAAAATAATTAGTAGTTCGGATGATTTAAAAAATTTTGAACCCCGCTTGAAATAATTAGTTATTGATAATTAGTATTCTTCAATGGCTTCTCTGCTTAATCCAAGCTTTGCCTCATAAAATGGTGTACTCGAATTTTGTGGTTATTTGCATTTTTTTTTTTCTTGTCTTTTTTTTCTTTCTAATTTCCGTTTATTGTTAATTTTTGCTGGTGCCATCTTTAATCCAAGCTGGATTTCAGGGAATAATAGATTAGTAAGTAGAAGATAAAGTTGTTGTAGATTTTTATGTGTGTAAGACTATTAATATTGGCCTTGGAGAAATGATTTTTGCATAATTAAGAAGAATTGAGTTTGCATAAAGAAGAAGAAAAAAGGAAGAAAATGAAAAGACATTTTTACTCTTTTAAATATAATTTATTTTTATTAAATAAATAAATAAAATAAACATTTTATTACGTTGATTGTTAATAAAATTAACACGATGAAAATTGCCAAAATTATAAAGATAAGATATGAAATTATATAAAAATTTTCAATAGGGATGAAATGTGCTAATTTGCCTATATTTCTCATAACATAAGAAGTTGTTTTAATATGTTTTAAGGGTATTATTGTAATTTTAAGTAATTATAAGAGTAAACTATTTTAGTTGCATTTCTTATATTTTAGAATTCAACTTTTGCACCTCAACAATGTTTTGCACTTATAATGTCATTAGGTTTCAAAACGTCTCATTACATGTACTTCTGTTAAGTCAAACAGTTAGATTTTTAATTTTGTCATTAGTCAACATTTTCTTCATTGTGTGGCACTGTTCCAGTTAGAGGTAAAAAATTTTTGAGGTGCAAAAATTAGATTTTGAGATCTAAGATGTGCAACTTGAATTTACCCTAATAATAATAATGTTGCCTCCCTAGCATAGTGGTAGTGCGTTCGCTTCGTAAGATCCTCGCCGGGGGCTGTGCTTTTCTTGTTATATAATTTTTTTCTCTCTCTCAAAACCGCCGCCTCCTCCATCTTTTCCTCTCCTCTCGGCCAAGAGAGAGCTTTTAGCTCCATGTAAACTCTCTCTTGGCTGAAGATATCTTTTCTTTACGGTTTTTGTGTTTTTTTAGTTTTTGTGGTGGATTTTTTTTTTTGGATTTTTTGTTGTTGTTTTTAGTCTACTCCTTCTTCTTTAATATTTTTACTTCCTTTCACCTCTCAAATGTTTTTTCTTTACTAATATCTAGATATCAATTTGTTTTCTTCTTCTAGAATTTTTTTATTAAACCTGATCCCTTAGATCTGGGCCCTTTGTTTGTTTCTTATCTTCTTTTTAGGTATCTTATGAAATCTTTGATGCGCCCAGGGTGAATCAAGCTGTTGTTGAAGGAAGAAGGTGAAGCCAAACCCTCAATGCAGTTGAGTTTCGTGTTTGGCAGCCGGAAGATTGAAGATTTAGATAGGGTTGTTTATGTGTTTTTTGTTGTTTTGTTTCCTTTTTGTTTAGTAATTTCCTGCTCACCTAAGTGTTTAAGGTTGAGTATTTTTTCTCCACCTATATTTAGGTTGGTGTTTTGTTGTATTAACATGAATGATTTTAATCATTCAATGTAATATTTTCTTTTCTTTTTTTTAATGAAATTTTCACTTATCAAAAAAACAATTATAATAATGTTTAGTTTTTTTAATTAAAAATTTATTAAAAAAATACCTTTTATATTATTTATAATATTATTTAGAAATTTTTTAATTAATATGTATGTCTAATCACATTTTATATTCTTATTCTTTCTTTATTATTTTGAATTAGAATCATCCGAAAATCGTTAGAATTGGAATCCTCCGAATTTATGTTTTTTATATGGCCATAGTTCTCATACTTTGAAGGCCTGCTTAAATTAAAAATATTTGCTTGTTGTAAAATAACAAATTCTCCCATATCGGACTTTTATACGCTAGGGCTTACAAGGGGGAGTTATTGTATTAGATAGTAGATAGGGCTTCTAACTTCAGTAGTGCTGACGAGCCTTCGGGGATGCCTGTTTCTTTCCTAAAGGATCGTAGTTTGAATTATGCAACTATCACTACAACGATAAATCCTTTGGCACTAATCCTATTTAAGAAGACAACCTCAAAGGATCATGGGGGAATCTTTCGGTAACACATATACCTATTCAAGAGGAGGAACGTTTAAATACAATGTCTATGGAGCTGATCAATATACCGATTATTAGGAGGATATTCTGAAGGTATTGACCAACCCACGACGAACACAGTTCAAACGCTAAGCCTAGGACCCATTTAATTATGATCGACGAACTTCGTTGATTTCCTATGTCACAAAGTGTCTCTCTTGGCACAACCACCAGATCATAGCACTCAACCTGTGATGCGCACATCACGTGCACGCGGTACACACGCATGAAGAGGGCAAGTTTTCACAAGTATGGGCCAACACAAATTAAGGGTCAAGTCGTTCAACCTTTCTGTATTATTAAATAATAAGGAATTATAACACTTGAGCACCTATGAACAAAGGTTGCTCGACCAACACAAGGCATATTGATAGAACTCACATATTCTATTTATCTCACACTATCCCTCTATTCCGCTCTCGGTCACCCACTCTCTACTAATGTTGCTTGCAACTATCCCTATTTATAGTCATCTAGGGATTAACAGAGTTTAGGGTTGTTCCACATGGGTCACAGCCCATCCATGGTCACCCAAACCATTTCGGACTCTAGCTTTGGGTTCCGACTTATTCGGACTAGGGTTCCATCTCACTTGGACTTGTGCCACAACCCATGCCATAATGCTCAGTCCACTGATCACGATATACTTCTTGGCCCACGCACCATATTCGATCCTTTATAAAAGGTTGGCACACAACCAAACCCTAAATCGTATGCCACATGCACACTGCCTAGCTATTTTGCTACTGTCCGATGGTCCAAAATCTTCTCCACAAGTTTGTCAATCTGTTTCCGAATTACGGGTGGAGCCCTTCTAGATTTTTACCTTTCTCTTTTAAATTCATCTTTGTTAAACTTTTTTGAATAACTAATATGAAAAGTATGATGAATTTTTAACTTGTCAGGAAGCTTAAGTCGATAAGCAACATTTCCCACCTTCTTCACTACTGAGGTATCAACCCACGATGAATAGATTTCCAGCTGATCTTCTTCCAAATTTGAGGGGTCAATTTTAGTAACACCAAGTCACCTACCTCAAATTATACATCATGTCTATACTTACCATCATACTTCTTCATCCTCTTTTGGGACAACTCCAAACTATCCCTTGTTTCAGCAATCATCTCATGATTTGCCTTAGCAAATATTTGTGCTGCTGAACATGTTTCAAAACATGGCAAATCTTGTGGGGTTGTTGGTTGTTGTCTATTCACCAGCTCAAAGGGACTCATCTTTGTTGCAAAAGATCGATGAAGATTGAAGTAAAACTGTGTCAAGTCCAAAATATTCACCCAATTCTTTTGACTTGTTGTCACATAATGCCTCAAGTATTCCTCCAACAAGGCATCAATTCTCTCCGTTTGACCATCAGTCTAAGGATGATTTGCAGTCGAAAATTTCAATTCAGATCCTATCAATCTAAACAAATTCACCCAAAATCTACCAGTAAACCTAACATCCTTATCACTAACTATGTCCCTCTTTACACCAAAGTATATACTTTACGAAAATATTTGAAAAACAATTTAGCTGCAACATTAGTTGGGAAAGACGATGGGATAGGGACAAACACAGCATTTTTTGAAAATCTATCAACTATTACAAAGTTAGATGCCAAATCATTCACCTTGGGCAAATCAAAGATGAAATCCATCGAAATACTTTGCCACGACCCATCGGGAATAGGAAGTGGTTGCAACAAACTAGGTTCCCTTCACCTCTCAACCTTATCTTGTTGACACACCAAATATGTTCGGACGTATGCTTCGATGTCATCCTCCATCCACGGCCAAAAGAATTGTCTTGCCAACGAAGACTGAGTTCTTTTTATGCTAAGATGATCAACCCACAGTGAGTCATGTGTTTTATAAAGTAACATCCTTCTCAACTCTCCACTAGAGACATAGGCTCGTCCACCTTTGGCATACAACATGCCGTCATCGAGCTAATATCTTCTCACAATACCATCATGCACTAAAGATATTAGTTTTTGATAAATATGATTATTAGGGGCATACTCACAAATTTTCACCACAAAATCCAATCCACTATTGAAACTGCAGAAAGGGTCATGCATAAGGTCGTTTTACTCAATGCATCTGCCACCAAATTTGTCTTTCTTGGCCTATGCACCTACTCAAAATCAAATTCCACCAACTTCTTTGTGGTTTGAAATAAGTGTTCGCCATATTGTCTGTCACAACTGTGAAGGACGATTCCAACAAGTAATGTCTTCAAATCGTAAGGCAATGAATCACAATCATCATCTTGTGACTTTCAAATGCCAGCGAGTGGTGTTCTTGCATCAACACTTCGACAATCGCATGATCTGATGCATCTGTTTGTACTCCAAAGGGTAACTCAAAGTGTAGCAATTGTAGCACAGGTGTTGTAACAATCGCATCTTTGAGTTTCTGGAATGTCTCCCCACATTCCTTGCTCCAATTCCAGTACACTCCCTTTGAGTTGGCAACACTTGCATACCCACAAATGAATCTCCGATTGTAGTTGGTCAATCCCAAGAATAATCTTAGCTTCGTTATTGTCGTCGGGGAAGACCAACTTTCAATAGCTTCCACCTTTTGAGAATCCATCTTAAATGAACCATGGCAATAATGTGCCCAAGGAACTTAATTTCCTTTTTTACAAAAGTCACATTTTTCCTCTTTACATATTCCCTCAATTTAAAAGACACAAGTCTAAGATACCTCACATGCTCCTCTAGGAACTCACTAAAGATGACAATATCATCTAAATACATGACTACGAATTTATCCAAAAAGTCATACAAGACATCATTCATTAACTTACAAAATGTAGCAAGGGCATTAGTTAAGAAAAATGCATCACTAAAAATTCAAATGAATCAAGCACTGTGGTCTTAGCCTCATCTCCATTGCCAATTAGTATTTGCCAATATTCAGACCGCAAATCAACTTCGGTGAAGTACTTCCCTTTGTCAACCTAGCAAATAGATCCAACTGATTCGCGATACGATACTTGTTCTTCACCATCAGTTTGTTCAAGGCTCGGTAATCCACACAAAATCACAACGAGCCATTTGTCTTCTTTTGGAACAAGGCTCTGACACCATATGCTGCTTTCGAGGAGTTGATAAATTATGCATCAGGAAACTCACCTAATTGCTTCCTCAATTCCAACAACTCTACTGGTCCCATTTGATATGGTGCTTGTGCAGGTGGTACTGCTCCAGATACCAACTCAATCTGGTGATCAAATGCACGTCTCGAGGTTAATATTTTAGGCAACTTGTCAGACATTAAGTCAACAAAATCTTCCAACACCTTGGACATAGATTCAGACAACTTTGAGTGATCAAAGTCCACCTTTTCCAATAAAATAGCCACGAAAGTTGGTTCACCCTATCTTAACCCGTGCTTCAACTGCATTGCCAACAACGTTCCCTTACCACCTTTTTTTATCAAAATCTTTGTACATGCACTATAAAAAATTTAGAGTCCCCTCGTCCATGATCATTAGTCTGCATAAATGTGGAATCACGACCACTTTGGCCATTGCCAAGAACTCAATCTCTAGGATGAAATCAAAGTCATCAAATGGGACGACCCTCACCCTGCACTGGCTTTCCCAAGCTCCCACCTTTAATGCCACCATTGTACTACCCTTCGCTCGTTGTTGTGCGGCATTGATAGTCTTAATGGTGTGAGAGTTTTCTTGTAGTGCCAACTACAAGCGCGTGGCTTCTCGATCAGCTACAAAATTATTGGTTACGCTAGAGTTTATCATTGCCCACATCTCAACACTATTCACGACCACAATCACGTACATCAGCCCACACTATTTGTGGTTGATTGGATACCTGAATGACATTGCACGACTGAATGAGATTCACTCGAGTAGGTAGATCCCTTCTAGTCTCATTGTCCTCTCCAATTTGGACATCAGCCAAATTCTAATTCTGCATCGGCTTAGGACATTGATAGGACATGTGCCCAGTCTCATTAGCTCATTCCTAACTCACTTTTTCATTCTTGATAAAAAGTTAAATAACTTGTCCTCCTTTGATATGTCAAAAATATTAAGAAGAATAGAAGATAATTCATTCACATACTCTCGAACAGTCCCCGTGTGTTTTAGCTTTTTCAAACGTTCACGAGTCTGCCACTCGAAATTCCTAGGCAAGAATTGCCCAACAAATTTTGTCTTCAATTGTCGAAAAGATTGTGTCTTCTCTTTCCTAGGGTCCGTTTTCCTTGTTCGTCATCACAGTTTGACATTGTCAGTAAGGTACAATGTTACAATTTCTAGTTGTCTCGAAATAGTATTGAATATCCCACATGAAGTTCTTGAACACCTTAGCATCACGAGCACCCGTGTATGTAATTGGCTCGGGCACCTTTACCTTTGTCTTGCTTACATTGGCTCCAACAGTAGTAGCTTGAAGTGTTTCCACGTTCCCTTTTATCGCAGCAATGTCCAACTTGACATTGTCCATCGTCTCTTGGAGTTGTTGCACCTCCAAGACAATGTTTGGTGGTCTTTGGATTTGGTCGACCAGCGTACAGACATTTTCACCATGCTTGCACTAGGTGCAAAATTTTGATCTCCAACCTTGTCAACCAATCCACAGTTGTGGCATGAGGGGTCGCATGGAGTGTAGACGCATTCCTCGCCTTGAATCATCGAATGAACTCGATATCTCCACAAAAAGGGGTCGAACTGTGCTCTGATATCAAATTATCACAAAGTGCCCTTCTTAGCACGACCATAAGATCACAACACTCAGCATGTGCTATTTGCACAGCACATGCACACGACACACACTTACGAAGCGAATAGGTGTTCACAAGTATGGGACAACACAAATTAAGGGCCAAGTCGTCCAACCTTTATATATTATTAAATAGTAAAGAATTACAACACTTGAGCACCTAGGAACAAAGGTTGCTCGGTTAACACAAGGCCTATTGATAGAAGCCACCTATTCTATCTATCTCACACTATCCCTCTATTCCGCTCTCGGTCACCCACTCTTTACCAATATTTCTCACAACCATCCCTATTTATAGTCATCTAGAAATTGACAGAGTTTAGAGTCGTTCTACATGGGTCACGACCCATCCATGGTCTTCCAAACCATTTAGGACTCTAGCTTAGGGTCCCAACTTATTCAGACTAGGGTTTCGTCTCACTCGAACTTGTGCTACGGCCCATGCCACAATGATCAGCCTACTGGTCACGATGCACTTCTTGGCCCATGCACAATATTCAGTCCTTTATAAAGGGTTGACACACAGTTAAACCCTAGATCGCACGCCACACGCACACTGCCCCGCCGCTACTAGGCTATCTCGCACTCTAGGGACAAAGGATCTCACACCCTATCATGCTTCTAGTTTTGTCATCCTTCTCAAAAATGGACAGTGGTCATTGACAAAGAGAATCCCTTTGTCAAAAATGGTTTTGGTATGAAACTCAAGAAGTACTGAGCAACCCCGGCATGTTCAAGAATTAAAATCCCTTGCAAATGATTTAGAACTTTCTTTTATTCTCCTTTGTGAATTGAAAGCACAGTTATCTTTTTTCAATAAATTGAAGCTACTTTTAGGTTGTACATGTGGTATTTGCATTCCTAGTAGTAGTCCTAAAGGTGGTCTCATTCTTCTGAGGCAACCAGATTTGAATATCATCATATAAGTTTCTCAATGGGACATATAGATGTTATAGTTAGCTTCCCCCAGGATTTAGTGGAGATTCACTAGAATCTATGGTCATCCTCAACAAGATCGACGTAATGCTTTTTTTAACCTTCTTCACTCTCTAGCTTCCAAGTTTTCTTTATCATGGTTGTGTGTTGGTGATTTCAATAAAATCGTTCATTCATTAGAGAAAGGGGAGGTCACTTGCACCAAACAACTCTTATGGAATCTTTTTGAGATACCCTTGATGCTTGTCGCCTTCTGGATATGATTTATTATGGAAGTCCTTTCACATAGTCTAATGGAAGAGGTGTGGGAACTACTAAAGCAAGACTATAAAGGTGTGTTACTACAAAGTATTGTACTGTGATCTTTTCTTCTCCAAAGTTTTTCTATATTCCAATAATTCTTATCATCAAGCCTTGCATCTTAGTGCCTCAGGTAGACAACTTGTGGTCAAGAAGAAGTTTTCGGCCCCTCCCCATTTTGATCCTTCGTGGGTTGCATACCATGAATGTGAAGCTATTTAATGAATACATTTGTGAATATTCGTCACAATATCTAACTTTGGAGTAAATAAAAGTTTGGTTCATTGGCAAAACATATTGAGGAAACTCGTAAGTCCTTAATGTATGTGCGAAACAATCTAGCCACCTCTAAACACGAGTTGAAACTCCATGCTGAAAATTTGGAATTGTTATTAGACAAAGAGGAAGTATATTGGAAGCAACATAGTCGGGAAAAATTGGATGGCTAGCGAGGATCGTAATACCAAATATTTTCACCATATAGCCTTGGTGTAGAGGGAAAGGAATATGATCTATAAGATCCAAGATGTGCATCAAGAGGCGTTGCTCAAATGATAAGCACCCTCACTTATAACTGAGAGGCCATGAATTCAAGATATGGTAGAAACGAAAGTCATCACATAAGTATTTTTTTAAAAAAAAAATCAAGATGTGCACAATTGTTGGGTGGTGGAAGATGAGGGGTTCAGTTAGTGGCCACCTCTTGCTTCATCCAATCATTTTCTTCTAAAGGGTCCTCAGTTTTGCCTATGA
Source organism: Asclepias syriaca (assembly GCA_027405835.1). Lineage (NCBI taxonomy): Eukaryota > Viridiplantae > Streptophyta > Magnoliopsida > Gentianales > Apocynaceae > Asclepias > Asclepias syriaca. The sequence goes on from CM049930.1 coordinate 13,296,204, forward strand.
TGGACGGTCCACAAATTTTTTTAAATTAATTGTACTTGTAATACCCTGACGCGACCCAAATAAGATAGTTATTATAAGTTTCTAATTAAATTAATGAATAAGGAATTTATTATTATTATTGGCCAAATTAGAATATATAAAAAATATTAGGGACTAATTAATAAAAAGTTAAATATTTTAACCTAATTAAGCTATAGCAAATAAGAATGATTTTTAGGGACATAATTTGAAGGAAAAAGAGAGAGAAATATTGTAGAGTTGAGGCGGAAGATGAGAAAGATATGGTTTGGAGAGAAAGAAAAAGAAAACGAAAGAGGCAGTTAGTTATCAGAATGATTCTCAAGCTTTATCTGAAGAGTTATTATTCGTTTTATAACCTAAAAGTCGTTAGAAAGCAAAAGAAATTAGGGTTTTATGAATCTCTAGAAGTTGGTGAAAAAGAGTTTGAAGGAGATTTAGGAAGAAAATACCTAAACTAGTTTGAATCTACACAAGCGATCAATCGAGGTAGGTGGACCATCCTTCTTCATTTGTTTTATTTACTATAATCAATTTTTTTTTAAGATATTGAATTTGAAGGATACGATCTTGGAATGATATTTTTGGAAATTGTGTATTAAGATTTTGAGTAAATTTTAAGATTTTAGGCAAGTTTTAATTTTTAGAAAATTTAGAATTTTGAATTGATTTCTGGTTTCGTGCCTATGATTTGTGATTTTTTTATTGTTAAGTAAAAGTTTGTTTTTTTTAGTTTTAATTATTAAAAATTTTAAGATTTTATAAATTTAAGTTTTTTGATGTTTTAATTAGTATTCTGTTTTTAAGTATATTTTATATTTTTTTCCATTATGAATCGTTTTAATTAAAGTCTTTTTTTATTAAATAGATATAGTTATTTTCCATATAAATATATATATATATAATATACATATATATATATATATATATATATATATTATTTTTAAAATAGAAAAGCAACGTAAAACTTTTGAATGTATAGATATAATAAATATATTAAGTTTTTATTATGATTGAATAAAATTATAGAAAATATCTTTCTTTTAAATGTGTTTTTTCACCTCAAAGATTTTTTGTACATAAAGTGCCATTAACGTTTCAAAACGTTCCACTACATGCACCTCTGTTAAGTCAAACCGTTAAGTCTTTAATTTTGCCATTAGTCAACATTTTTTCACTATTTGACACTGTTCCAGTCAGGGGTATTTTTGTCCAATTGTTTTTAAAATTTTTTTAATTATTTTCTCTCTCCTTCTTCTTCCTCTTTTCTCTCTCTTCGTTCATTCTCTCTCCATTAATTTTAATTTTTTTTCTCTCTCTTCCTCTTTTCTCTCTCTCTTTTTCTTCTTTCTTTCTCTCTCTCTTTTTCTTCTTCCTTTCTCTCTCTTCATTCAATCTCACACCATATTCCTTTTCTCTCTCTTTTCGTTTGTGCGGTGGTTTTCAATTCTTGTGAGGAATTCCCCATTGTCAATACACAAGAAACATTTTCATTTTCCATCAATTGAGAATAACTTCCTATACCATTGCAGGATTGAATTTTAGGAAGAGTTGGGGAAGCAGCCGTCATTTTAAAAAAACTACTGCTTCAATTTGAATGGGAACCTCTGCCGCTGCTGTTGCAGTTTGTTGCTGTAGATTAAAGGGGTTTCCGATGAGGGTAAAGGGAATGATAACTCTAATCGAAGAGGATGCCTGACTCCTTGTATGCCTCCTGCAGTAATGTTGTTATTGTTATCTGATAAACAACACAAGGGGCTGCTTGGGCTCAAGGGGTTATTACTAAGGAAAGATGACATGGTTAGTTGTTGTTGTTGGTGGTGGTCGGCGGTGAAGGAAAATTCCGGTGATTGTGAAATCCTCATTTTCTTCCTCTGCGTATGGGAAAATGGTGTGAGATTGAATGAAGAGAGAGAAAGGAAGAAGAAAAATATAGAGAGAAAAGAGAAACAGATAAAAAAAATTAAATTAATGGAGAGAGAAATAAGGAAGAGAGAGAAAAGAGGAAGAAGAAGGAGAGAGAAAGGAATTAAAAAAATTTTTAAAAAATTTTTAAAACAAATTTAAAAAAAATTGGACAAAAATGCCCATGACTGGAACAGTATCAAATAGTGGAAAAATGTTGACTAACCGCAAAATTAAAGATTTAACGGTTTGACTTAACAGAAGTGAATGTAGTGGGACGTTTTAAAACGTTAATGACACTCTATGTACGAAAAATCTTTGAGGTGCAAAAGCTAGATTTTGACATTTAAGATGTGCATCTGGAATAGTTTACCATATATATATATATAATATATATATATATATATATATTATATATATATATATATATATATATATTTTATTTATTTTATATTAAATTATGTTTTAAACTACATAGTTTGTATTCTTTAATATAGTTTTGATTAAATTATTATTTTAAAATAAAAGATATTTTTCTTAATTCTAGTATTATTAGATATTTAAAATTATTATTTTAAAATAAAAAATATTTCTCTTAAACCCAATATTGTTAAATATTTTAAAATGATAATGTTTTACACTGAGGTTTTATAAAAGTAAGTTAAATGTGAATTTTTATCATCTCTTATTTTATTGGGGATTAACTTCATGGACAACAATGGGAGAAACATATTCCACCATTTATAAGATCTTCCATTGGCATGGATAAAAAGACACCAAAATATAAGTAAGGCGCTTTCCTCACGGATATAAAGTTAGGAACTGATATCAGTTAAGACCTATTCGAGAAACATTTAATTATTTTTTAATAGTCAAAGAAAATAAAATAAAATAAAATAAAAGATATTGATTGAATGTTTTTTTTCTATTGTTCTGAACTATGCAAGTTTTTGAATAAATTATTATGAAAGATTTATTTTGTGTTTATAAATAAAAATATTGAAAATTATTTATTGTTATTGTTATTATTTTAAGATTTATTATCTTTTATTATTTTCTTGATTTATAGATAAAAAGTATTTTGAAATTTTATAAAAATATTTATTTTAAAATAAAAAATTTTTAAAGAAAAGATTGTTCTGGCTACTGATCATTTTTATACTCACCCCATATGTTTCTCTATGTTTCTCACCTTACATATGACAGTGAAGATATTGAGTTAGAGGATGATGATTACTTGATGGATGACTTTAAATAAGAGTTTGAGTCTTTTTAGTTTGTTTGTCTTGTTAGAATAAACTTCTTATTGTATTGGGAGTTGAATTTATTGAGTGGAGATTTGTTATTAAATAGAGTTATGGATGATATTTTATAAATTGTTTGAAGTTAATAGTTTATTTAACTATTTTAGTTACTTGAAAGTAAGTGTCTTGACAATTTTTAAAAAAGTCTAAGGAATGTAGTCATGTTATTTCTCTGAGTTTGGAATTTAGTTAACGAACTAGACCCAGATTCAAAGTGTGACAGTACTTCTTAAGTCGACCAATCCAAGTTGTACAAATTGAGATGGTCCTCCAACAACTTCCTCCCTCTGAGGCTTCCGCTCCGGATGGAATGAATAGTTTATTTTTTAAAAACTTATTGTTTGTTATTAAGACTGAAATTGTTAATTTTATTCAATGTTTCTTTCATGGAGAACAGTTTTAGCAAGAATAAATCACACTTTTTTGTCCTTATTCCAAAAATAAAGGAGGTTAAAATGATGAAAGATTTAGGCCTATTAATTTTGTAATATTCTTTACCAGTTCATAGTCAAGGTAATTTTCAATCATCTAAAGGCTGTTCTTCCTTCAGTGATTGATGAAGCCCAATCAGCTTCTCTGGGCGACTCATCACGGATAATGCTCTCATTGCGTTAGAGGTATTCTATAATTGAAATATCATATGGGGGAAAAAATTTATGGTTATGCAGAAAGCCTATAACAAGATGAATGGCCTTACATTAATGGTATGATAAATACTTTTGTGTTCCGGCCTCAATTTATCTATCTTATCATTAAGTGCATTAGCTCCTTTACTTTTTCTGTATTACTCAATGAGAAAGCTTCATATAGTTTCATTCACAAAGAGGTTTACAATAGGGTGATTCGCTATCCCTTTTTTATTTTTTATTTTTTACGGTCTTTCTAAAAGCCTCAAGTTTGCATAACAACAATTGCTTCTATATGGTATCAAAATTGTGACGATTTCATGTCTTTTTTTTGCTAATGATAATCTCTTTTCTTTATTTTTTTTCTCAGGAGAGAGATAGCGAGGTTGAAATCATTAACATAATGAAGTCTCATTTGTTTGTCACTTAAATAAAATTTCAGCACATCATATGGAGGAGGTTCATTATTATTTTGTTTCTTCTTTTCCAACAACAAAATATTTCCTCCCAATCACCACTTTCCTTTTCATTTACACACAAAATATTTTCTATCTAACTCAAATAAAATTAATCTAAATGTCAATATTAAGTGTATATATTTACATATCTCTTTAATCACTCTTTGTATATATTTGTATATCCTTGATTATTTTATACCTTTACAACTTGAATATTACTATTTACATTTCCTAGATCTACCTTAATTATGTATAGCAATTGTAACTAGCTGTTAGAAATTTGTGTATTTATATTCTTGATTATTTCAATGAAGATGTACAACCATTTTCTTCAATCATAATATGGTATCAGAGCCTCCAACAATGGAGACAAATGATTCTAAATTTTCATCCAAAACAGAACCTGATTTTTCATCTCCATATTTCATACATCATTCACACAATCCAGGAACCATTCTAATCACTCAACAATTGAATGGTGATAACTATCCTACATGGAGTTGTGCAATTAGCATGGCTCTTGAAGCCAAGAATAAACTTGGTTTTGTTAATGGAACCATCTCAAGACTCTCATCTTTTTTCTTATTGGAATCATTGCAACAATATGGTTCTTTCGTGGCTTCTTAATGTTGTAACAAGAGACATAGCCAACAATGTCATTTACATGACGACGACAAGTAATGTTTGGAATGATCTTATGACAGATTGTTTCAAGAAAATGCACCACGCATTTTTGAAATTCAACAAGCCATTGCAAACCATACACAAAGGAATGACTCAATTGCTACATATTACACTACTCTGAAGGGATTGTGGGATGAGCTTTCTACCTACAATAACTATACTACATGTACATGTAGTAGTGGTCAAGAGATCAATAATCTTCAACAAAGAGACCGTTTGATTCAATTTCTTATGGGTCTTAATGAATCATATAATAATATTCGAAGTCAAATTCTCCTTATGAATCCACTATCCTTTGTTTCTAGAGCTTACTCTTTTTTATTGCAGGAAGAAAGACAAAGATCAATTCTCACAATCAATCCTATTGTTAATCAAGATCAATCAGCCTTGGCTGCCTTTCAAAATTGATCACGTGGAAAACCAAAATACCATTGTGATTATTGTGGACTTGATGGTCATTCTAAATCACGATGTCGCAAGAAACCTGGAAATCCAAATTTCAACACGATGTAGTTCAATATCATTGTGATTATTGTGGACTCCATGGTCATTCAGAATCAAGGTGTCGTAAGAAACCAGGAAATCTAAATTTTCGTTCAAATGGAAATCACACAAAACGTGACATTGCTAATAAGCCAATTGGTGCTGCTGCTGAAACCAACACAAGTAGATCAGATCTACCCTTTACCCAAGCTCAAATTCAACAACTTCTTGCTCTAATCCAACCAAGTGCTGCTACTCCTCTTGTCAACTTCGCAGGTATGACTTTAAACTTGTCCTTTAAATATGATAATTGGGTTATAGATTCTAGATGTACAGATTACATGACATATGATTTGAATACTTTAAATAATATAAAGACTCATACGAGTTCTCCTATAACATTACCAAATGGTGAAAAGGTGTCAATATCACATATTGGTTCAAGATATATTACAAATGATCTAATCTTAAAAAATGTCTTATGTGTTCCTTCTTTTAAATTCAATTTACTATCTGTTAAGAAAATTACCAAGGATCTCAATTGTGTCGTTCAATTTTTTTCTAACTATTGTATATTTCAGGACCTACAAACGAAAAAAGCAATTGGAGTGGGTAGAGAATATAATGGTCTTTACTATCTCAATACTCCCTGCACATGTTACCTCTCTTACTACTATCTCTCATCATGTGGATTTATGGCATTGGCGTCTTGGTCATCCGTTTATCTATGTTTTTAAATTTAGATTCTAATATTTTATTTTCTAATAAAAATCCATGCACTCTATGTCCTTTATCTAAACAATGTCGTTTACCTTTCTCTAATAGTAATATTAAATATAATACCTGCTTTGATTTGGTTCATATTGATGTTTGGGGACCTTTCTCCACACCTACAATTACTGGTGCATGATATTTTTAAATTATAGTAGATGATTTTTCTCGTGCTACATGGATATATTTAATGCAACAAAAATCTCAGGCCTTTTCATATCTCCAAAATTTCTTTTCAATGGCTAGAACTCAATTTGGTAAGCAAGTACGTAGTGATAATTGTCTTGAATTTTTCAATACTATTGGAAATAATTTTTTTGCTTCTCTTAGTATTATTCATCAGCATAGTTGTGCTTACGCACCTCAACAAAATGGGGTGCTGGAGTGTAAACATCGTCATTTGCTTAATGTTGCCCGAGCTCTTCGGTTTCAAGCTAAATTACCATTAAATTTTTGGGGTGAGTGCATTCTTATTGCAGCTTATTTAATTAATCAAACTCCTTCTCAAATGCTCGATTGAAAAATACCACATGAGTTGTTATTTAATAAATTACTCACTTATCAACATTTGTGTGTTTAATAAATTACCCACTTATCATAATACACATGTTCAACATAAGTTTGATAGTTGTCTTTTTATTGGATATCTATTTGCTCAAAAAGGTTATAAAATTTTTTATCTTCAAATACAAAAGATTTATGTAAGTCGTAATGTTATTTTTCATGAAAATATCTTTCCTTCTAAAATAATTGATACCAATAATACTTCACCAATACCAATAGCCATCCAAGATTTTAACTTTTCTCCTCAAATAATTCAATCACCACCTAATGCCCAACCTAATACATCTTCTTCACCACCAATTTTTGATTCTAACTCCATGAGAGAACTTGCACATATTTCTCCAATTGATTCTATTTCTCCTCCTGCTCAAACTAAGATTGGTCGCCCACAAAGGACTATAAGAAAACCTGGAAAATTTAATGATTATCATTGTTATAATGCTCAAACATCTTCACCACATGCCAAATATTCTTTGCATAATTTTCTTTCTTATAGCAAATTTTCAAAATCTCATTATACTTTTCTCAGTTCCTTATCTTCTATTGTGGAGCCTACTCCTTTTTCTCAAGCTGTACAGGTTCTTGAATGACAAAAGGTAATGGAAATTGAGCTTCAAGCATTGGAACACACTAATACTTGGTCTTTAGTTCCTTTACCAACCAACCAAAGACCAATTGGTTGTGAATAGGACTACAAGATTAAAAGACATTCAAATGGTAGTATTGAGCGATATAAAGCCCGTCTCGTTGCTAAGGGATATATTCAAACTGAATGCATTGATTATCATGAGACTTTTGCTCTTGTTGCTAAATTGGTAACAATTCGAACCTTATTGGCAGTAGTTGCAGTCAAGACACGACCATTATATCAATTTGATGTTCAAAATGCATTTTTACATGATGATTTACAAGACAATATGTACATGTTATTACCTCCTGGACATCCACGAAAGGGGGAGAAAAATCTTGTTTGCAAACTTAACACATCTCTTCATGGACTCAAACAAGCCCCTAGAAACTGGTTTGCCAAATTTTCCAATGGTTTAATTTCTATTGATTTCACTCAATCTCATGCTGACAACTCTCTTTTTATATTAAAACAAGGACCTTTATCTTTTTATCTTGGTTTATTTTGATGACATTATTGTTACAAGAAATAATTCTAATGCAATTGTTGAGCTTAAGAGATTTCTCTTCAGTCAATTTCGGATTAAAGATTTGGGTCTCCTTAAATATTTCTTTGGAATTGAAGTTGCTCGTTCACCAACAGGTATCTATTTAAGCCAGAGGAAATACATGATTGATTTGCTTCATGATTGTGGTCTCAGAGGTGCTCATATTGCTGACACTCCTATGGAGCAACATCTCAAAATTAATACCAAAGATGGTGTCCTCCTAGAAGATCCTTCACTTTATAGACGCTTTGTTGGTCGCCTCATCTATCTTACAATTACAAGACCCGATATCACCTTTACAGTTAATGTTTTAAGTCAAATTATGCATCAACCTCACAAACCTCATCTAGATGCGGCTTATCACCTCTTACAGTGGAATCTCAAGAAAACACCAGGTCAAGGGATTCTTTCGCCTTCTAACAATTCTTTGCATTTTACAGCTTATAGTGACTTTAATTGAGCAAGTTGTCCAATGACACGACACTCTACCACTAGATTTTGTATCCTTCTTGGCTCTAGTCTCATATCATGGCGAAGTAAGAAACAATCAACTGACTCTCATTCCTCCGCAGAAGCTGAATATCGTGTCATGGCTATGACAACTCGAGAAATTGTATGGCTTCACACATTACTTCAAGATATGGGCACTGTCCTTACAATAAACACTATGCTCTATTGTGATAATGAGGTTGCTCGTCATATTGCTACAAATCTAGTTTTTCACGAACGCACTAAACATATTGAAATTGATATCTTTACAAAGGCTTTAAGTAAAGATCAATTCCTTAAACTTCACACCAAGTTGGGCATTCTCAACTTACATGCTCCAACTTGAGGGGGAGTATTAGTTGTATATATTTACATATCCCTTTAATCACTCTTTGTATATATTTGTATATCCTTAATTATTTTATTACCTTTACAACTTGTATATTATCATTTACATTTCCTAACTGTTAGAAATATTGTGTATTTATATTCTTGATTATTTCAATGAAGATGTACAGTCATTTTCTTCAATCATAATAGTCAACATGACTTAAAAAAGTATTATCATTAATTAAAATAAATCTAAAAAATCACAAGATATAAGCAAAATAAATAAATAATATGATCAGTCTTGGTCACGTAATAGGTTGATATCTACCACCATGCATGTCTTTTTCAATTACCTAAACGAGTACTGTTATCGACAATTTGGCACCTAATATTATGCCCCCTCCAATGACCATGAGTAGTGTTGCTTCTGTTCATTAGTATTTCAGAATGCTAAGACTGAAAGAAACAATAAGAACAAAGAAATAACGCTACAATCCCTTTAACTTGTAAAAAAAGCATTGTTTTAATGGTAAAATTAGAAACAAAAATCATATAAATATTTTTACAATAAATAAAATCAAGTAAGAAATTATTGTCTTCTTCTCAAGGAGAAAAACAAAAAACCAACACACACGTACAAACACACAATCAAGTCCTGCATATATAGACATATAAAATAATAATGTCAATTTAAGTTTTAATGGATACACTTTTTAAGTATAATATAAATTTAATTTATTTTCATTAATTTTAACTAAAAAATTTAATATGATATTAAAGTTACTTGAAGGAATAAATAAGTTGTACTTAAAAATCATGCTTTGGTAGCATAAAGTGGAACAAAGCTGACCATATGAGGATCAGGCATGCTTTGAGACACTTTGGAGATCAATTTTATAACATTTTCCTTAAATTTGGTCAGCTGCATTTTTTTTAAAATTATAATTATTGTTTTTACTATTTTATTTTCTCTGATTTGACAACAAACTTTTGTATTTGATCCTTCAACAATATTCATTGTCATCTATATATACATAATTAATTATTCAATGCTGTAATTCCACCTTCAATTTAAATTATAATATTTGTATATTATATATAAATTCAATCAATTCAATTTATTTTTTAGTGGAGAAAAAAAATCATACGCAATGCACACTATTAGTTAACAAAAAAAATTATAATTATAAATATTTAGACTCATTCTTATATATCATTATGTACGAGACACATATTAAAATTACACTGCTGATATTTAAAAAAATTTATTTAATCAAGAGTTTGAAAAATATTGACACATCAGCTTTGCATATAAATTTGTGTTGCTTCTTGTGAAAGAAAGTATTTGTTGTTTTCATGCTTTAAGGAACCACTTGAGAAATTTCGAATTAAATTAAGTTGTTGTAACCTACAATCCATTTTGTTCTATATAAAGTGGTCCCAAATATACAATTCTAATTATTAATATTTTAATTCATTTAAAATATATTATTAAGTAGCTTAAGAATTTGGTATAAACAAAGGATGAACCTGATATGTTGTTGATAAAAAATAGATAATCTTTTTTGTAGTGTGTAGAAAATTTATTTGTTTTTGCATTTGATGAAATTAATGATGGGATGATGGATTCTCTTTAAGCAAATTAATTTAAACATAATATTCTCCATTCCTGGTTCACATATTTTACATATATACAATACTTTTTTCTTGGGAGTTGTATTTAATTATGCTGCAATTGCAAAATGGGTTCCATGAGTCTGAACAAAGTTTCCTGCAGGATTTTGAGCACAGCTAAGTTTTCTTGAAAAGATTCTGTTCTTCTTCCCCCAACGTTTCAGGGCCTTCTTTACCATCACATCTATTCTGCACTTGGTATGAATTGCATAGAATGCAAGTGCTGACGTGGATGTAGCCACACTCCATGCAAAAAGCACGTAAAAACTGCTAGGGCTTATGCTTAGAATCTCACTATTATCGTCACATTTCTCAGATGCCGTCAATGCGTCTTCCAATTCTTTCAGCACACCTTCTTCGAATACCTTTGCCAGTGCTTCGTCTATGTCAGAAACCAAAGGAGATCCCTTCGGAAATGCCTACTTTTTAAGAACACAATTAGTTAGGGTTTAAGAAAATGAATGAATTATAATTGTAGAGAGAAATTAATAGAGATTGAATTAATTACATATCCATAACCTCCAATTTTGTACATTGGACCCGTTATTCTGAAGCTCTTACAATACTTGGCTACCAAAAGTTTAGCTGTGGATAATTCAAGAAATGTTGCTGCAATTTCACCCCTTTTCAGTGCTTCTGCAGTGTCTTCAATCGTTGAGAATTTTCTGATGTTCTTTTCTTGGAAATGTAACACGTCTAATAAATAGTTTCGAACAAATGAATTTCTTGAATAACCTATCACTGAGTTACCGTCTCTTAGCAGTGCCCCGATATCTGATACTTTGGCTTCTAATCTTGGAACTGTAAGCATGCTAGTAAGACTTGCTGTGTAGCTTTGTGAAATTATTAATGCCACAACTAACCATACTGCAGTTGCCATACGTGACAAATTGCTGCGTAATCCTTCTCCTGCCCAAAACCAAATTAGGACTCAGCATTCATAGAGTTATCTAACATATCATCATACTAAATTAGGAGTTACCTTGGAATGAGAATAGGGAACCAAAAGCCAACAAAAGGATGTTCTTGTCGGGCTGAGAGATGAACCTTTGAGCTCCGAGGATTGATTTCTTTCAATCAACCAAACAACCAATCCGTTGTATGTATTTATGGATATTGTAAGTAACCACATTGCTTTTGTGAATGGCTTCAGAAATAACCAAGCTTTGTCTGATTCTGATCTCATGGGAACCACTAAGACCACTCCGGATTCAGTGTAAGGGTGTGTGAAATCTGCATTTTTGTATCTCTGTGATACTATTGCTATGTCTCCTACTGCTGCATCAAATACCTGCAACAGTTCAAGTTGGAGTAGATGATAATTTATCTCTAAATCAAATATATATATATATATATATTAGCATGAATTATAAATAATTGGCACCTTCAATCGAACATTCTCCACCAATTCACTACATGTGCCATTGAAAGGGATGAAAGTGTATGGTAGAAAATAGGGCAAACGCTTGACAGTTTCTACGAAAACATCTATAGAAAAACCTGAGAAAGAATAGTTATCCCAAGAAGGATTATAGGTCACTTTCACAAAACGATGGTTCATGGAATGATTTGGTACACCAATCTTTAATGGGTTTCTTTTACTGGGAATTTTCCATCCTCTTGGTACAGAAACAAGTCCACCTGGCCAAATTATCTGTCCCAAAATATCTATAGAATTACCTTTCTTCATTGAAGCATCAAAAAATCCAATTCCATCAATATCTATTGACCAAAACCCAAGTTCTCTATAACTCTTTCCCAACACATTAATTATTTGAAATACATTAACATTTTCACCTTTCAATCCACGGTAAAGATTTTCAATTTTTACTTTACTCTTACCTTTCTCAACAACGGCTAAAGCAGCCGTCCAAGCAGCATCATAAGCTTCCACTGCAAAACTACCCGATTCGTAGCTCTTTTCTCGAGGAAACATAGAACCAAATTTATCCTCAAATCTTTCGTCAAATTCCATGTTTTTGTTGTCGTAATAACTCCTAACTCCAAGCAAGCCTTGCATGGTGGAAAATGTGGAGGAATTGAAATAACTGACATGATTTGTAACGCTGTCACTTGTTATCCAAACGTAACCTTTTTCCATCATTTCCAACTCCATGGCAGCTCTAAATAACGTTACGCCTAAGGTTACCGAAACATGTACCACAAATACTCTACACTGATTTTCTTTTAGCTTCAAAAGCTCTGACGAATCAAAGGGTTGTGATTGTGAAAGGGAAATTAGATTGCTTATCTGAGCACCGATTTCTTGCAAGGCATGGTGTAGAAGAGGTATAATAGTAGAAAAAGAATCCATATTTTCGTATATAACATTAACACGACGCCATTGGAATGATTCAATGATTGCAGAAATTGCTTTCATTTGGCTGTTTTTGGTGGGAGAGGCTTGAAAGAGAAAAGGCCACTTACTTGTAGACCATGACGGAGTATAATCAGATAAGGATAGAATAGGAATATTATTATTATGGTGGTGCTGGGGGCTCACAACTTCAGCGGCTACTGAGGCTGTTTCTTCCCACGATCTTGGTCCCAGTATGATTTGCACGTTCTGTTCATTCACCATCAGCTCTCTAGCTGTGTAGGTCAAATTATAAAACAATCAATTACTGGTATTATTATCACTGTACTATTACACATTCACTCTATTTATTCTATATAAGACATGATATCACAAAATACATTACCATAACACACAAAACGTATCTAACTTTGACAAGAAAATATAAATAAATAAATAAATAAATATATATATATATATATAGAAGTTTAAATCTAATAGCATAAATTTAATCTTAACAATAATCATGTTTGTGACACTTAACAAAAACCTCCAACTTCTATAGAATTATGGTTATGTTCAAAGATTCATATATATATATATATATATATATATATATATATAAACCAATAATTTGGAGAGTTGGTTAAGTGAACTCTTAAATGCTTTTTCAATGCAAATAATTGAGTAAAAGTCGAACTCTACTAATGTTCTCGGATCAAGTCCGGATTAGACCCAAAGTGAGTATCAAAAAATAAAAAAAAATAAAATTTATATATATATGTGTGTGTGGTACCAGCAAGGGCTGCCTGAGTAGGTTGTCCTTGAGAAGTCATGAATTTGAAAGCGGGACATGAATGATTTTGAAGGTTGCAGAAATCTTCAATGGCCATTTGAATTGCCACCAAATCTTTACCTACACGGCTAGTGCTATCCACAATGACACCTATTATGCCCACCACCATTATTAGTATTGTTGGGCTTCACAGCTTGCTGTGAGTTTGAGTAACCCAAAGTTGAAAGAAAAAGCAGGAGATAAACAAGGACTTCCATTCAATCACTGTATTCCCTCCTCTCTACCTATGAATAATACACACATATATATAAAAATAGACTATAAAGATTACATTTCATCTCTTTCCCACTGAAGCTTCAGTGAACTTTCAACTTTTTTGTTTTATATATATTTATCGCCAAATATAGAAAAAAAGATAAAGTCATTTGTGATTCAATTATAAACAAAAAAAATTTAAATAAATTATTAAATATTATTCTCATTGTATTAAAAATAATACTCTAAATTTACTTTAAATACTTAAATATATTTTTATATATATTATTGACTATTTGATATTATCTACTGAAATACACCATCATTCATTCGTCAACCATGATGAAAGGGCAAGTTAGGGTTCCTTTTTCTTCTATTTAATATCATATATATATATATATATATATATACATAATAGGTAGCAGGGAGTTTTCATAGTTCCACGAATCATGACAGACAACATATAAAACATATAAATATATATATATATATAATATACGATGTAGACAGACACTTGTGATTTGGTGAATGGTGGTGGTTCATTATTTTATTAGGTTTTTGTTTGTGGACGGAATCTGATTCTGTTTTTAGGGGAAAAAAATAAAAAACTAAAATGTGTTTTGATTTTAGATTTTTTCTTTTTTTTTCTTTTTTTTTTTTTTTTTATCGGCGGATGAGGAGGGGAAGATACTACTTTTGGTCCCAAAAACACTTGGGGGATCATTTCAGAACATTTTCCAGGTAGTTGAAATCCTACATAGATTTTGTCTGCAGTCTAAGTTCATTATTTTATTAGGTTTTTGTTTGTGGACGGAATCTGATTCTGTTTTTAGGGAAAAAAAATAAAAAACTAAAATGTGTTTTGATTTTAGATTTTTTCTTTTTTTTTCTTTTTTTTTTTTTATCGGCGGATGAGGAGGGGGAAGATACTACTTTTGGTCCCAAAACACTTGGGGGATCATTTCAGAACATTTTCCAGGTAGTTGAAATCCTACATAGATTTTGTCTGCAGTCTAACACTTTCCAAGTCTGAGTTACCAAGAAAATTCTGGATCAATTTCTTGAACAATGTTCATTGTCATTTTATTACACTAAGTAGGGTTTTTTCTTCTTTTAGTTTTTTGTATTGGATTTGGATAGTTACTTTAAAATGAATTAATCTAAAATTAAGTTGTGTTAAATTTTCATATTTTAATTTTTTTTATTATTTATAATATTCAATTTAAAGTCTTATTAAAAAAGAATCAAGCTCCAATCTCTTTGCTTAATACAATAACAAAACAACGTTGTGTACACTTTACGAGGTTACAAGTTTTACACTTATTTTAAGAATAGTGTAAAATTTAAGACAAGATATTCCCCGCACAAAAGTTAAACTCTTTGAGCACAATTGGAGTCAAATCACACATAAATTAGGATAAAAATAAAAAAATTTAGATTTTATAAGCAATTTACGCCGAATCTAAATTATTCAAAATAATATTTTAGAATATCAAAGTGATGTAGCCTGACTCTAACTGTTCTAATTCCCTTTCCATTATTCCTCCTTTCTCCTGGGATCCTTCTTTCTTGAAGGTTTTTGTTGTTCTTGATTTTCTCTTTCTTAGCGATATTGCGCTATTCTTGGTGTTTCTCTTTGGCCTCTGTTGTGTGCGTATGTGATTTTCGTCTTAGATGCCCTGACTTTCTCTTAGGGAGGTATTTATCTACGATTTTCTACAAGATGTGGGCCTTTTGTGTTATGAGCCGTTTCTAGATATTTTAGGTTTTTTGCTGGTATAATGATGGGATATTGTATACTGGGTGTTTGGGATATTTTGTGTTGTGATGATATGTTTTATGTAGGGGGTTATGGTACATATACCATAAGCATTTTTTTTTTGAAGATTTGGATTGGGTACGGATGTGGCGGAGGGTGCGGGGCGAATGGAAAAGGTTAGCGAAGATAAAGCAGAAACAGAGACGAATGGAAGTGGGTTTCGGATGGGAGATTAAATGGGGAACCGGCGGAATGGGGGATTCGGGGAAAAAAGAATGGCTTTGGAGATGGGATGTGGGTGTGGCGTGGAAATGAAGCTGTTGGTTGGTGGCTTGGGGAGTCGGGTGGTAATGATGGTCGTGGGTACGTGTGTGGTAATGACAAGACGCCTCTGACGCTTCGATGGGAGAGGAGGCGCGTGGGAATGGTTCGGCTGGTGGCGTGGGGAGGACGTGTGTGCGTGAAAGCGCGCGCAGACGTGAAAAAACATGGAATATGGTTGCACGAGAAATTTGGGACCCGACAGAAGGGGATTTGAAAAATATAAGGGGCATAGGAACAGTCAGGAGGTTTATTTGAACACTATTTCTTGACTGTGCTCTTCGCGCCTTCTTTGAAGAATTCGACATTTGGTCTTGTGGTTTGTGAAATTTGTCCGGTGTGTGCGATTGTTTGTGAACGTCTTGGAGTGTAAGGAAAGGCTTTTGATCTGCTGTGAAGGTTGCAGGTTAGTGTGTTAATATTTCGTATTGTTGTGGGGTTTGAAATGGGAGGGGTTCTGCGGATGCGTGAGGGATGTTATAATATGATTTGTGTGTGTATGGCATGTGTAAGGTGATGAGCTACGTTGAATATGGGTTTAACCAATAAATGTGTTTTTTGTTGTTATTCTGCAGTGCTTGTGTGCTATTGCTTTTGTGTGATTGTGCTTGGACTATCTAGTTAAACATGGCTCCTCGACAAATTTCAGGTACTTGTTGTTATGTTGCTTTGCGTTTTCTGGGTAGGGCTTGGGGAAGGAGGAAGAAGATACAAGGCAGTTAGGTTTAGAAAACACACGGGTACAATGAGTGCTTCAGACAGAACGGTTTTTGGTGATGGGCAAGAAAGTACGTCTGAGGGATCTGGTGGGTCAATAGGATTTGAGGAGTTAGTGGAATGGATGGGACTCGTAGGTTCTTCAGGGGATCGGGATGCAAGTGTATGGTATAGGATGGATGGGGAGGACTTTTATTTCCCCTTGATAGATGAAAAAGATGTAAGCTCTGTGATGGCCTACCGGAGGCCAAAGGAGGAAGTAGGACCTGTTAGGAAAGAACCGAAGACCAAGGGGTGTGAAGAAAAGGATAATCCACAGGTTCCTCAGTATAAGACGACAGTGTCCGAATCCAGTATCTTGGAGGGCATCCGGGAACATTATTATTTTCCTATAACGTACAAGACCATTTGCTCGGATGCCAACCAACGAATTCACACTCCACCGGCGGACTGTGTGACCACCTACGTAGCTCACCTGCGGGCAGAGTTGCGGGTTCCATTACACCTTTGTTTGTGAATATTTGTAAATATTACAAAATACAGTTGGGACAGTTAATGTTGAATGTCATCCGGACCACAATGGGGTTTTTGATGGCCTGTAGGGCTTTCGGGTGCGAGTGTCGTTTGGAATTGTAGCGTAGGTTATACTACTTGAGCCAAAAATGTACAACGCCAGAGGGTCGGGGGTTTTTTTATATTGCCAGACGTAGTGCACGGCCAGTCATTCTGGGTCCTTCCAGCATTCATTCTTGGAAAAATGAATTCTTTTACATCAAGCATCACAGTTTTGGCAGTAACATCCTCTTGCTACCCTGGAATAACAGAAAAAGCTTGAGTAATGATGTGTCGGATGGTTATGAGAGAGACTACCAAGATGCGGAAATATTGTCGAAGTACTGGTTTGAGTTGTCTGTGGGGGAGGATTGGTCGGAGACCCTGATGAGGCATGCGGGATTGGAGTGCGATTCCAGATTGGACATTTGGAAACTACGTGGGTGCTTATGAAGGGGTGGTTGATGAGGGGGGGGAGTTCTTTATGTATATTGTGTGTTTGTTAATTATGATTTCTGCTAAGTGTGTTTGCCGAAGCTGATGGCTTGTTTGTTTATTTGTAGGAAAAAACTTGGTGATGGAGATGGTTCAAAACAATCTGGATAAACGTAAAAGGAAGCACACTGGTAAACTAAAAATTCTTTCGGTTATGCCTGACAAAGGGAGCTTTAGTTTTATTACCGGAACTCATAGGTATTATTGTCCAGGGATGTTCCGGGATGCGGAGAAGAAGGATGGGGGCTGCGGTCAAGGTGGATAGGGGGAGAGTGTGGCTATCGGGGCCAAGAAGAAAAAAGAAACAGTGGCCCCGGTAATTACGAAAGATTCGGATAAAGGAAAGGGGAAGGAGGTGGTAGGGGAGGGTTCGGTGGATGTGTCTCCCCCTTTGAAACGCTTGAGGAGGGGTGGGGGGTTTCGGGTGAGGCTGGGGGAAGAAGGAGGTTGGGATAGGGAAGTATGTTCCCCCTTGGGAAATTCCTACGAACCTAGCGATATGGGGTCCGGGGGTGACAATGACATTTTTTCAACACTGCTTCCCCCCTGGTTTGAAGGAAACTGTTGAGAAGGTGCCGACGGAAGTGTTGATTGGCCAAATGTATCAGCAAAAGTTTTAGGTAAGGGTGGGGGGGCGGCTAAGAATTAGTGATTGTAAATAGGAATTGCATGTGGAACTAACTTGCTTTTTGTTGTGTTGATTCTGATAGGCCTTGCTTTCGGAGGTCGAACTCCTTGGTCACCTCCGCTTAACTCATTATAATTATGAGAGTGTGGAGGCGGAGAAGGACATGGCCTGGAAGGCTAGAGACGAAGCGACAACGGCGAAGGAGGCTGCCAAAAGCGAGGTGCATGAATGGAAGAGGAGGGTTCGAGAGCAGGGTGAGGAGCTGGAGGTGGTGCGGCAGGAGCTGATGCGGGAGAGGCTGAAGGTGGGGGATCTGGAGTTGGCTAGGAAGAAATGGGAGGAAGAAGCTGTGAGGTTGCGTGACCACTACGAGACTCTCGAAGGGCTAATTAACGCTGCAATAGAAAAAGCAGTCGTGACATCGTTCTTTAAGGATGAACGATGCTACAGGCTATTTTCTCGGAGTAGCGGCTCCCGTTGTTGGTGATACATTGGTTGTGCTGAGGGATCACATGCAGTAAACCGATCCTTCTTTTCAGTTGCTAGAGCAATTCCAGACTTTAGCGATAAGGTCGGAAGGGAATGTGTACCCTTGGGAAGGAGGTCAATTTGATTTCGACGAGTTAATTGCTGAAACTGGTCAGGGGCAGGAAGAATCGAGAGAGGGGTGGAGAAAGGGGAAACGGCTCCGGGGGAAGGGGTGGTTGTGGTTGGTGAGGAAAGGGAAAGTAATGTAGTGGGGGGAGCTGAAAGATGTATGATGTACATGTATTTTGTAAAAATCATGAGATTAATATAATGTACGGTTTTTTGCACTTAAGTTAAAACTCTTTATATATGTTTATGTCTTGTGGATGGGGTGGGGGTGTTATGGTATGAAATGGGTGAATGCTATGTTAAAATAAAGAAAAGAGAGAAGAGAATAGAAAATGTGTAGTATTATTAATGAAATAATTTGAATTTTGAAAAACGAAACAGTTGCACGTGTTGGGGGAATGTGTAGTAGTTAAAAAACAAGTGTTTTCTCGAAACTAATTGGTGGGGACGTATGAGTACTATGGGTAGTACTTTCGGAGGTTAGTTATGTTCCACGTTCGGGTGAGAATATTACCTTTATGGTCCTTTAAATGAAAACTGCCGTTTGAATTGACTTGACAATCACGTATGGGGCTTCCCAGTTTGCGTCTAGCTTCCGGGTAGGTTCTTGATGACTAACAGAATTTTTACGAAGGACGAGGTCGCCTGTGATGAGATTATGAGGGCGCAGTCGTGCGTTCTTGTGTTTTGCTAGGGATCGTTTGTAGTTATATTCACGGGTGGCTGTGTTGGATCGAATATTGTCGAGTAGTGCTAAATTTTCTGTAATTTTGAGGTCGTTCCATTCAATGGAGAAATTGTCCAATCTAGGAGAGGAAGAGCCGACTTCGACTTGGAGTAATGCTTCGGTGCCGAAGCATAAAGAAAATTGGCTTTCGAGGGTGCGGGAATGGGGTGTTGTGCAGTATGACCACATGACATTCGGTAGTTCATCAACCCATTTGGATTTGGACAAGTCTAACTGTTTTTTCAAGCCTTGTACGATAGTTCGGTTAGTGACTTCTGTTAAGCCGTTCGTTTGTGGGTATCCAACTGATGTGAAACGGTGGTCTATATGTAATTCTTGGCAAAAATTCTGGAATTCCTATGCTTCGAACTATTTCCCGTTGTCGGTGATGAGGATGTGGGGTATGTCGAACCTAGTGATGACATCATTCTAGAAGAAATCCTTGACAACTTGTGCTGTGATGGAGGCGACAGGTTTTGCTTCAACCCATTTGGTGAAATGGTCAATGGCCACGATGAGAAACTCCTTACTTCCTTTAGCTTTTGGGAAAGGGCCAACGATATCCATGCCCCATTAATAGAAAGGAATCGGGTTGCTGATGGAGTGGAATTCAGCAGTGGGCATGTGGTGTATGTTAGTGTGGTGGTGGTGTCAGCTTCCATCGTGGGCCAGAAGTATCTTGTCCACATGACCTTTCGGGCTAAGCTTCAGGCCCCGATATGAGCTCCGTAAATTCCTTCGTGGATCTCGCGTAGGATGTAATTGCCTTCGGTTTCGGGCACACACTTTAGTAATGGCCAGGAGTAATGACGTCGGTATAACTGATTGTTTAGAAAAATGTATCGGGCTGCGGCGTGCCCGAGTTGTTGTGTTTGGACTTTGTCTTCTGGGGTGATGTTGTTGGTGATGTATTGGATGATGAGCATCATCCATGACTGTAGTTGGGAAATAGTCATAACTAGGAGGTTGTCGATAGACCTCTGTGTGAGGGGCTCTATCCATGTTCCATCTATTGTGTCGTTCATGTGTACTTTGAATAGGGTGTCGGCTTCAATGTTTACTTTTTGGGTGATATGTTCAATGCTTATGTACTGAAAATCCTTGAGGAAATTGGATACTAGCTGTAAATATTTTTGCATGTTTTCTTCCTTGGCTTTAAACTTGCCGCTAACTTGATCAGCTATTAGTTGAGAATCGGTGAATATGCGGAGGTTGAGGATGTTTAAAGTACGGCAATCTGTAACCTTGCGAGGACCGCTTCATATTCAGATCATTGTTGCTGATTGTGAATGCATATTTTAGGGCGTAGAATAATTTAGAGCCTTCGGGTGAGGTGATGGCTATACCGACGCCTCGGTTGGTTTCGGCTGTGGAACCATCGACATGAATTGTCCAACAATCTTCCGGGATGTTGTCGTCGGGTGGACGATGAGGAAGGGATGAGGGTAAGTCGGTACATTCCACGATGAAGTCGGATAGTGCGCTGATGTTGACTTACTTCCTACGGGTGTATGTAATGTCATATTCTGACAGCTCGATGGCCCATTGCATGAGGCGGCCGGTGATATCGGCTTTGTATAATGACTATCGAATAAGGGCTTGTGTGTGCATGCATATCTGATGAGCGTGGAAATAATGTCGGAGCTTTCGTGTTGCCATGATTAGGGCGAAGATATGTTTTTCTAAGGGGGAGTATCGGGTTTCGGCGGGTTGCAGGACGTGGCTAATGTAGTAAACTGGGTCAAAAGCATTGTCGCGATCGGCGCAGAGAACGACGCTTATAATCGAGGGGGAAATTAAAATGTAAAGGTGGAGGACTTCGTTTGGTTTTGGGGGAACTAAGATAGGGGGACTCTAAAAGTATTGTTTTATGTCCTGAAAAGCTTTCTCACATTCGGGGGTCCATTCAAAATGTTTGCGGTTTCGTAGGAGCAAGAAAAACGGGAGGGATTTTTCTCTGGATTTGGAGAGAAATCGGTTGAGTGATGCGATTCGTCCGCTGAATCGCTGTACCTTTTTAATAATTGTCGGGGGTTTTAGAGTCTGTGTGGCTGCTATTTTGGATGGGTAGATTTTGAGTCCGCGCTATGATGTCATAAAACCCAAGAATTTACCAGCACTTACTCCGAATGTACACTTTTCGGGATTGAGTTTTAGGCCAAAGTCTTGCAAGGTTTGGAATGTTTCACGGAGGTCGCGAATTATGTCTAATGAGGAAGTAGTCTTAACTAAGATGTCATCGATGTATGCTTCTATATTTCTGCCAATTTGGGACTTGAACATTCGGTTGATCGTGTCTTGAAAATCTGCTCCTACGTTTTTTAGTCCGAAAGGCATACGTTTATAGCAGAAAAGTCCTTCGGGTGTGACGAAGGCGGTCTTTTCTTCGTCATTTTCTGCCATAAGGATTTGGTGGTATCCTTTGTAAGCGTCTAGAAATAAGAGTAAGCTGTATCCTGCTGTGGCGTCGGCGAGGAGGTCCGTTCGAGGAAAGGGAAAAGGTTTTTTGGGGATGGCTTTGTTGTGCGAGGTAAAATCAATGCAAACTCTCCATTTTCCACCTGGCTTCGATACAACGACGGGGTTGGCTAACCATTGAGGGAATTAGACTCTCTTCGGATGACATCGGCTTCAAGTAGCTCTGATATTTCTTTGCGGATAATAGTTTATTTCTCAGTGTTGAAGGAGCGGGGTTTTTGGGTGATGGGTTTTGTTGTGGGAGGAATGCCTAATTTATGTTCCATGAAGGATCGGGGGAGCACTCCGAGGTCCATGTGCGACTAGGCGAAAATATGGGAAAATTCCGCTGCAAGTTCTAAAATTTGTCACTGTACTGAGTTCGGAAGGGAAACGCCTATTTTGATCTGGCGTTCCGGATGTGTGGCGTTGATGCTGAAGGTTTCAAAGTTGTCAACGGGGGTTAGGTTGCGGTCGGGTTTATCAGAGGAATCGGCCGAAGCTTTGGGTGGTGTATTTTTGGTGAGGTAGCTGGTTTGTTGGATCGATTCATCTCCAGGAATGATCCAGGGTCTGGAAGGTAACGATAGGATTATGTCGTTGTGAAATGTGCGAATTTGTGTCTGCATTGCGTTCAGGGTTGGGCGTCCAAGGATGATGTTATAAGGTGCTGGGGAATCGACGATGACGAAAGTGGTTGTGTGCTGTTGGAGGTGGGAAGGTGGGTCTCATTGGAGTAATAGTTGAGCAATGTCGCGAGGGTGGGTGGTGGTACCGGAAAAATCAATGATTGGTTAGGAGTATGGTTGTATGAGGCTGTTGTTTGGGTGCATTCTTCTCCAGGTTTCATAGTACATGATGTTGGCAGAACTACTCGTGTCTACTAATATACGCCGGACGAAAAAAGATTGGATGTGTAAAGAAATTATTAGTAGGGTGTTGGTATTTTTATCAAGTTCGGCAGATTTGATGCATTTTGGGGGTGGTGGGCCATATGAGTGGGGATGGTCGTCTATAAGGTTAATGATGTGGGGGGGAGGGGGTTGTGTCTGTATGTGGGAGATTATCAGAGGTTGGGGTGGCTGTGTTTGGCATCCGGACGTATTCGCGTAATTGTCCTTTTTGGATTGCGGCTTCGATTGCGTGTTTTAGAGCGTAGCAATTTCCGGTCGTGTACCCGACTTCTTTGTGGAATGTGCAGAAATGTTATTGGTTTCGGCGTTCGATTGGGGAAAGCATCGAGCGTGGGGCTGTCAATATGCCTAACGATTCTATGTTCTGCCAGATGGTGGCACTATCGGACATTAAGGGGGTGAATTGGGTTGTATTGTATTTGGGGTAACAGGGCGCCCGTTGGTCGGTGTTTGGTGTGGTCCTTCGTGTTCTGTATTCAGGATGTGGGAATCAGGTTAGAGGTTGAGTGTGTCTGACTTGGGGGTATTTGGGCGTGGCTATTGTGCTGTTTCGGGCAGCGTCTTGAGCTTGAGTGAATGCCATGGAGGAGGATAATTTTTTGGCTTTTATCCAAGCTCCGATCTGTGTGAGCAACTCTTGTGTGGTCCGTGGTTCCTGGATGTTAATTGATGCGAGTATTCTCCTGGGATGAGGCCGTTGCGGAATGCTTCGACATAAAAGGAATCCGTGCAATCCTTAGTGAGCAAGACTTCTTTGTTGAACCAGTGGAGGTATGAGAACAAGGATTCTCCTATGTTCTGGCGAATTTGTAGGAGTTCGAGGCGTGTTTTTTTGTCTGTTCGGAATGCTTCGAAGTGTTGTAGAAAACTGTTGCCGAGTTGGCGGAAGGAGACGATGGATCCTGCGGGTAAGCTGCCGAACCATGCTTGTGCTTGGTCAGCGAGTGTCATCGGAAAACACCAGCATAACAAGAAATCGTCTATGTCGTGCATGACCATTGTTGTTGTGAATTGCCGGAGGTGGGTTTCAGGATCAGAGTCTCCGGTGTATTGGGTGAATCTGGGAATCTGGAACATTGGTGGTAATGGACCCTTGGCGTAGGCAGGAACCAGAGGGTTTTTGTCGAGTGTGTTCCAGGGGAGGATGTCGTCATTCGGTTTTAGTGGAGGGGGTTCAATTTGAACCTGATCGCATAGCGTCTTGAAGTGTGCGGTGGTGGGTGTGGGTCCGGCTGTAGGTTGGTCGTGTTGGTGGGGTTAGTGGAGGTCTGGGGTTCCGGGGAGTTGCGGTGGGAGGTACCATGTTTGCGTTGGCGCTTGCGGTTGTTGTAAAGGGTGTTGGTATATTATGGGTTGTGCTTGATTACCCGGAGGTGGTTGGGGTATCGGTGTCTGTGTCGGGGGGTGGATGACGCTAGGGGGAATATATTGATTGGAGGGTGGGAAAATGGTTGTTGGTTGGTTTGGTGGAGTCATGGGAATTCTTGGGTTCCAGGGTTTTATGTTGGGATGTGCCTGCCAGGTGGGTGTTGGTGCTTGTGGTTATTGTGGAGGGTTTTGGTATGGTATGGGGTGTGCTATATTATTCAGAAGCGTCTGGGGAAACGGGTTTTGTTGCGGGGGAGCGAGTGAGACTGGCGGGACTGTATTATTTTGAGAGTGTGGAAATGGTTGTTGGTGTATGTCTATATCGGGACATACAGGTTTGTGGTCCTGTTGTTTGGCTTGCCTTGAAGGTTTCGTGGCGGGGTGATTGGGTTGTTTCGTTGGAGAAGACATACGGTGACGTTTTGGGGGTGCCGGAACGTTGGTTGAGGATCCGGTGGTTTCAGGGAAATGGGATGTGTCGTCGTTTGTTAATTATGGATCTGATCTTGGTCGTTTGGTTTGCACGTAATTGGCGATGTTTCTTAAGTTCTGCATAATGTCGTCATATGGTACGTTGACGTTCGGACGAGGAGGGTTGGCGCTGGTTGGCGTTGGCGATTGCAAAAGCGGTTGCCAGAGGTTGATGTGTACTGGCGGGAACAGGAAGAGGGATGCCCAGGGATGTGGTAGGAATTTCTGGAGGGGTATTAGGGTTTTTAGAATCATGGCCGTGGGTTGTCATGGTCTTTTTCGTAGATATAATCGTACGAAAAAGCACGGTGGGCGCCAATATGATGTAGCCTGACTCTAACTGTTCTAATTCCCTTTCCGTTGTTCCTCCTTTCTCTTGGGATCCTTCTTTCTTGAAGGTTTTTGTTGTTCTTGATTTTCTCTTTCTTAGCAATATTGCGTTGTTCTTGGTGTTTCTCTTTGGCCTCTGTTGTGTGCGTATGTGATTTTCGTCTTAGATACCCTGGCTTTCTCTTAGGGAGGTATTTATCTACGATTGTCTATAAGATGTGAGTCTTTTGTGTTATGAGCCGTTTCTAAATATTTTAGATTTTTGGCTGGTATAATGATGAAATATTGTATACGGGTTGTTTGGGATATTTTATATTGTGTGGATATGTTTTATGTTGGGGGTTATGGTACATATACCACAAAGAAAGAACCAACATTTCCAATTTGGATTAACAATGTTGGGGACCAATAATGTTGTTACTCATGTTAGTAATTCAACAACCCTATAATAAGTATTTGTTTTTATATATATTTATAGAAACAAATTTTAAATCTAAAATTAGACATAAGATAATTAACTTGTTTTTATGGAGTAAGCCATTTCAACTAAATCTTTCCTTAATGTCAGGCAGGATCTGCAGCATGAAGAGCAGTCACCACAATCTCAATTTTCCATTTAATTAATTGTTTGGAAAAGTATGTCACTTCTTCCTATAGTTTTTCTCTTTTTCCATTGAATTTCAGATTCAGTACTACTTTCTCATTTCAATTTTGAAGTGGATCCTATTACTCGACTATTTCATGAAATACAGGAAATAGGTGGGTGACCATTTTATATATACATTTCTTTTAGAATAAAAATCAAATTCATATTTATATATATATCCACCCACATTAAATATAAAACTCTATTTTATATCATATTTGAATTTTTGGTAAAATTATGAAAATAGGAAGATGGATATAAATTTATTAAATAATTTTTCAAAACCAGGAGGGTCCTAATAATTTTATATATATAATCAACGTTTCAAGAATTGGATTGGAGATCAAAATAGTTATCTGGCAAATCCCGATTTAATAGGATTAATTCTATGAATATTTCATGTTTAATTTTTAATAAAGATTTAGTAGAAATCTCAAACCATAATTCCTTGTAATAAACACCATATAGATTGAGGGTGAAATCTTTTCCTAAAAACCACGTAGCATAGGTGCATGTTGAGTTGCTAAAGAATTTTTTTCATTTAAATAAAGTTAAAAATTCAAATTTTAATTTATATATACAATTATTTAAAATTTAGTACTAAAATTTTTTCTCAAAAAATATTAATTTAATTTAAATAAAAATAAATTTATATGTAAATTAGTTTAAAAATGTGTTTTCAATTCAAATAGATATTAATGCAGAAAAGAAATTTAGTGCAAATAGCAAAATTAAAAATATACATGTACGTGTGTATATATTATATTGCGGGCTTGGGAGTTGGGATGGATAGCAAAGATTTGAAACCCACTTCTCAGTCAATCGGCCCATTAAAAGCATGCCAATAATTCTCATTAACGTAAAAGTGATGATCGTCCAGTAGCATAAAATCATAATGCATATATTGCTTTTTCTTTTTTAATTACAAAATGGTAAATTCCTTGAAAAGAAACTTGTATATTTTTAAAAATACATAGACTTGCATAGTAATTTGAAAATTTGTTTAATTTTCACCTTGTCAATTTTATGTAAAAATCATGAAATAGGTAATTTTATGTATTATATTTATTCATAATGGAATTTAATTTGTTTCTAATGACAGGTAACCTATCTATCATTTCTGTTTCTAGTGAAAATATTTTCAGGTAACAAAAAGATGGATTCTCTCCCCAAAATCAAATATTTTATTATCTATTTTTTTTTTAAAAAATATATATATATATTTTATTTATAATAATAAAAATTATTAACAGTCTCATTTATATTTTAAAAATAATAAATTTAAAATATTTTTAAAATAAAAATACCTCAAATTTAAGTTTAAAAAATAAAATAATAATGTTTAGTAATATTCATGTTCCCATTTATACACCCTGAGAGAAAAATCTAGTGAAGCTTATCTTTGAAATCCTCTGGTATATTCACGTCACTTCAAAAACAAACAAAAAGAAGCTCAGGGAAATTAATAGAATTAAATGATTGATGGAGTCTCGAAACTTGTCAGACTCAAAATGACCTTTCAATTAGCCACTTGGCATCGGATTGTCTCTAGTCCTGACCTCAATATACGTGCCCACGTGCATTCTCCAAAAATATTTATTACGGCAAATTCATAACTTTGTCACCTCGAATTAAATTAAATTTTTCCTCTTTCTTTTTTTTTTTAATTTGAGATATTATTGTTTAAAAATTTAATTTTCTTTCCACTTAAATTAATATATTATTATTCATAATTTTATCTTTTATTATAATTGTAATTTTAAACGTATCTCTCAAATAGACATTGCTTTATCATCATCTGTAATTAAGAAATCATAAGTTTGAAACGATGTGATAAGAACAAAAAATCGCATAAAAATTAAAAAAAATTGTATCTAAATTTTAATCTATTTAATTATGTAATTGTTTTATAAAAATATTATGTAACCATCATCCGAAGAACTATAGAAATTATATGTCTCTCTTTGGGTACGTGGTCATAAATTATTATTTGTCCCTCTGTGAATAATCACATAAAAATTTACGTATGTAATGATACATGGCCATGAAAGAGTGATAAAAAAATTTAAAAAATAAAAAAGGAAAAAAAAAACTCTCAATAATATAATCCAACAAAACACATTTTAAAAAAGAAAAAAACAAATGTGCTATTATTATTATTTTCGTTATCTATTGTTTTCTTATTTGGGACAACCGACAAATAAAGAAAAACTGGAAGAAGTAATAGCATACTTTTAAACCTTGAAATTGATGTGGTCATAAATTAAAGGAGTGCCACGTAAATGTGAGATGATACTGACAATTACAAGAGTCTCTTCCTTAGTGAGTAAGAATACATGCAATGGACTTTGCTTTTAGTGCTTGCAAACTTCTTTGAGTTTCTCTTTAGAAGTAAACTCTTTGCCTTCTCTCTACACGAGTGTATGTTTCCGCTGACTTTCGTTAAGCTTTCTTGAGGCTCAAGTAATTGCTCTCTGTTTCTTCTTCTTTTGTCTCTGTTGTTTATTCTGTTTGTTCTTTTGTAGTTCTCTTTCTTATTTCTTGTGTTTCTTTTAATTTCTGCTCTAATATAGATGACAGTAATGACTCCCCTTAGGTTGACTTAGAGGGTGATTTATTTGATCTCTCAATAAATGATTCACATTATGCTACATTCAATGAGTTGACTATTATCGGTCAGGTGGTTACTGACAAAATGGTAAGTTTTAAAGCTATTAAAGCTATCCTCATTAATGTTTGGGACTTTGGTACAAGTTAATCATCTTGACTTAAATAAATTTGCGTTAGCTTTGGAAATAGGGAAGATCTAACTAAACCGGTGGACCCGTTCTTTATCCCTTGAAGAGCTCAACTTCCCGACATAGCCCTTTCTAGGTCCAGAACCACAATATTCCTTTAAATAGAATGGATGAGGTCAACGCCACTAGATTTGGAAATTTTGTGGGTTGATTTTTTCAAGATAGACAAGAGTTTGATGAAAATAAGATTCGAAGTTATCTGCGAGTCAAGTTTCTGTAGATATATCCAGGCCTCACAAGATAGGAGTTTTACCAAGAATGATGATGGATCTACCTGATGGATGGCATTTAAGTATGACAGACTATCAATGTTTTACTTGTGGTATACTTGCACATATTTCTGCTTCATGTAAGATGTTACCTCTAGTTTCAGAAGGGGTATTGGATCCTAGACAGGCCTATGGAGGATGGTTCAAGACAAAATGGATGGAGATCAGTGGAGTCCCATAATCTGACTTATGAAGACGTCCCTACTCATAATCGGCGAACAGATTTTCCAACAGAACCGAAAGGATTACGGGTGTCTCAAGGACCAGACCCGACCCGTATAATTCTCGGACCCATATCCCGGCAAAGCAACAAGTCAGTATAAAACCTACCCCAGTCAAAATGAGGCTGACCAGATAAATCAGATGTTGACTTTAGATGATAGAAGATATCAACAGGTAATTGATCCAAAATCTCTGAACTATCTCCTGAACCTAACTCTAAGATTTTGTCAACTGTTACTCTCCCTCGATACAAAGCCCTGAGTTTGAAACCACTCTCTGGTGACTCCCTGTTAAACATACATCCTATCTCACCTAATCTCCACCTCACTTTGCATATTTTGAATACCCGGACCAAACTAATCGCTAAGGATTAACTGATGAGTTCAGAGGTCAACAATAGTGGCTGCAAAAGAATTACAATACTGATAAGAATAGCCCAAGAAAATTGAGAAATATGTCAAAGTTTCCCACAAATCAGCATTTCAGTCATAGTCATATGGTTAAGAATGGAATTTACAACAATGTGAGGAAGAAGTGGAAGCACAAGACATTGTTGCAGAATATGTCACTAATCAGATGGCGACCACATCGAATGACCTTAATCCTACCTCTATTCAGAAGAATCTGGTGGTAAGACGTCGGCTTATACATCTGAAGAGGGAGGCTCCAGAAATTCATCTGCAACAGCCTTCGACTCAGGTGAATCAGATCCAACAACCTATCTCTTTTGAATACTTGCATACGGATGGGGTGGCGGGCCTTTCACTGCCCCCACCATCTAAATGATAGGATTCTTTTGGAACCATCAGGGATTAGGCCAAGCCTCGACGGTTTGTGCACTTAGAGAATATTGTAATTCTCTTAGGCCCACTATTATTTTTTTATCTGAAGTTAAGATTAACTGTTCTGTTAGAGTTTGTAGTCTAGTTCACTCTTTGGGATTTGATGAGTTTCATCTAGTACCATCTCATGGGGAGTCGGAGTCGGGTGGGCTTCTTTTGATATGGAAACATGTTGTGAATGTCCAAGTTCTTTCTTGTACGGATAATTTTATTACGAGTTTGATTCTTAATGACCCAGTGAATACTCCATGGTTGCTAACTACTGTTTATGGTCCTACAAACTCGGTGCTTAAACTTGGTTTTTGGGAGGATATCCAGCGGCTGGGAGACACTTTCAATGGTCCTTGGTGTGTGGGAGGAGATTTTAATGCTATTCTGGATCAAAAAGACAAGTTGGGTGGTCGAATTTTCTCCTCAGGCAGTATGTGTAGATTCAGGAAGTGTGTTGATGATGGAGGCCTTATTGATCTTGGATTTATGGGATATCCTTATACTTGGAGTAACTAGAGAGCAGAGAAAGCGAACATCCAAGAACGCTTAGACAGATTCTTCGGTAATGCAGATTGGAGGCTTAATTTTCCCCATGCTTAGGTTCAACACCTCATAACCACATGCTCGGATCACAAACTAATTCTTCTCCGAACGAACCCTATTTTACCTAGTCGGCCAAAGACTTTTAGATGTGAAGGGATGTGGGTAAGGGAACCATCATCAAGTGGGGTCATTGAACAAGCTTGGAAGAAAGGTACTAAGTCTTCTACTATTTCACAAATCATGACAAACATCAAGTATACCAAATTGGTTTTGAAGTCCTAGAATAAGAACTGCTTTGGACACATTCATACCAGAATTTCTGAGTTAAAGAGTGTCATTGAAACCCTCCATAATCTGAACCAAACATCCCGTACTATTGAGCAAGAAAATCTAGCGTGTAGAGATCTTGATGAAATTTTGTTGAGAGAGCAAATACTATGGAAAGAGAAGGCTAAGGAGAGATGGCTTATGGAGGGAGATGCTAACACACACTTTTTCTATATATCCACCATAAATTACCGAAGGTACAACTTTATCAACTATATTTGTGATGACTCAAATATTCATATTTATGATCCTAAAGGCATTGGAAATATTTTTGTGAATTATTACTCTAACTTGTTTCGAAGTGGATGCCATACTTTTCCATTAGATTTGCAAGACCTCATCCTGTCTTCTATCACGGGAGACATTAATGCAGGACTCATGGTAAAACCTGATGCAAGAGAGATTCGGCTTGCTTGTTGGAAGCGTGAACAAATTCAAAATTTTATATAATTGAATAAAACAAACTTTCTTGCTCTCTATTCTTTTATTTTGAAATACAAATTCTGAGTGGGAAACACAGACGGACTCCTCTCTATCTCTCCACGTTTTTTTTCTCCCTTTTTTTTTTTACTTTCTTTTTACTCTCTTTCTATATATATATATATATATATATATATATCTCTCTTTTTGCTCTATGTTCTTTTTCTTCTTGCTCTCTGCTTTTTCTTTTGCTCTCTCTTCTCTATTGCTTTCTCGACTTCTATGTTCTTTATACATACATATATATACATATATATATATATATATATATATATATATATATATATATATATATAGATATAGGAAAGAATTGGTAGCGCCTTCTTCTTCTTCTTCCTCCTTTGTCAACAAAAACAGCTTTTCAAAATTTGTGGCGCCGACTTCTTCTTCAATGATGGTGGCGCCGGCTTCTTCTTCAACGATGGTGGCGCTGAATTCTTCAACGATGGTGGCGCCGGCTTCTTCTTCAAACTCGAGTTTGAATTGTAACACTCCCCCTCAAACTCGAGCTTTCATTCCAAGCTTCTCTTTGAGTATGTGAAAGACGTCTGCTTTCAAAGGCTTCGTGAAGATATCTGCTAATTGGTCTTCAGTGCGACAATAAACTAACTCCACTGTCTTATTCTTTACTTGCTCACGGATGAAATGATACTTTATATCAATGTGCTTGCTCCGACTATGCGACACAGGATTCTTTGAAGTGATATGCAGACTTATTATCAACATAGATTGTGATCGGATCTTCATGAGCAAAAGATAATTCCTTCAGAATATTCTTCAACCAAATTGCTTGACAAGTACACGTTGTGCGGCTGCTATGTATTCTGCCTCACAAGTTGAGAGAGCAACAGTTGTTTGTTTCTTCTTGATGACCACGAAAATGCTGCCGAGCCAAGGTGAAATAGATAACCGATGTACTTTTTCCATCATCTAAGTCTCCCCCATAATCACTGTCCGAATAGCCAACCAATCTTGATTTAGAGTGTGTATAAGAAGACCATGATCTACAGTACCTTTGATGTATCTCAAAATTCTTTTGGCAGCACTCCAATGATCTTGCTTTGGATTCTCCATGAATCTGCTAACCAGTCCAACTGCATACATAATATCTGGTCGAGAGATAGTCAGGTACCTCAAACTTCCAACGATGCTTTTGAACAACGTTGGATTTATCGGTTCACTTGTGGAGTAAACACTTAATTTGATGCCTGGTTCAGCTGGTGTGGCTATCGGCTTACAATCTTGCATTCTGAATTTTTTTAAGATTTCCTCCGCATATTTCTTTTGAGACACAAATATTCCATCCTCCATTTGTTTCACTTCAACTCCAAGAAAGTATGACATTTCACCAATGTCTGTCATTTCAAATTCTTTAGTCATAGCTTTCTTAAAGTCATTGAACATACCTGGATTATTTCCTGTGAAAATCATATCATCCACATATAAGCACACGATCATGATGTCACCAACTTTATTTTTCTTTGTGTATAGCGCATGCTCGTATGGGCTTTTTACGAATCCATTCTTCTGAAAATACTCATCAATCCTGTATTCCATGCTCGTGGAGCTTGCTTCAATCCGTACAAAGATTTCTTCAGACGATAGACTTTGTCTTCATGTCCTTTCTTCATATATCCAGGCGGTTGTTCGATATAAACCTCTTCTTCCAGATAGCCATTCAGAAATGCTGACTTCACATCCATCTGATAAATCTTCCATCGATTTTGTGCTGCGAGAGCCGTGAGAAGCCTTACGGTATCAATCCTTGCGACAGGAGCGAAGACTTCATCGTAATCAACTCCATATTTTTGCTTGTAGCCTTTGGCAACGAGCCTCGCTTTATATTTCTCCACCTTTCCTTCTTTGTTGGTCTTTGTCTTGTAGACCCATTTCACTCCAATAGGACTATGTCCTTTTGGTAAAGTTGTTAGTTCCCATGTGTCATTTCTTCTGATTGCTGCAATTTCTTCATCCATCGCCTTCTTCCATTTCATATCTTCATTTGCTTCTTCATATGTGATGGATCACATTCAGCCATCAAACAGAATAAGGAGTAGTCAAGAGTTGTCTCAATCGGCTCAGTATCTTCATAAATCTCACGAAGGCTGTGTTTTCGTGGGAGCATTACTTGACGTGCTGCTACTTGGTGATGCAGATGTTAAAGGAGTTGTTATACCAGGACTCTGCGGGGATTTTGTCCATCACCTTCTTCATTTTGAATCCCAAAATTATCATCTTCCTCATCATGGAAGAATAATCCTTCAACTTTCTTTTCTTCTTCGCTCCATCTCCAAAAATCAGCTTCATCAAATTCAACATCTCTTGAGATGATGATCTTCTTTGTGAGCGGATTATACAACCTGTAAGCTTTGCTTCTTTTATCATAGCCGATAAAGATGCACTTTTCTCCTCTGTCATCGAGCTTCTTTCTCAGTTGTTCTGGAACATGGGCATATGCAATACACCCAAAGATCTTGAGATGTCCAATTCCAGGCTTTTGACCACTCCAGGCTTCATTTGGTGTCATGTACCGGACACTCTTTGTTGGACAACGATTTAACAAGTAAACTGCACATCGTACAGCTTCAGCCCAGAAATTTCTTGGTAAATGCTTACCTTTCACCATGCTCCTTGCCATGTCGAGAATAGTGCGATTCTTTCTTTCCGCAACTCCATTTTGTTGAGGTGTGTATCTTACCGTCAACTGATGATAATCCCATGCTCTT
This sequence comes from Asclepias syriaca, assembly GCA_027405835.1. Lineage (NCBI taxonomy): Eukaryota > Viridiplantae > Streptophyta > Magnoliopsida > Gentianales > Apocynaceae > Asclepias > Asclepias syriaca. The sequence goes on from CM049930.1 coordinate 13,330,212, forward strand.
TAACAAAATTTTCAAATAGTTTGCAGTGTACTCGCCTCCTCTATCTGATCTGAGTATCTTCACATAGTACCCACTTTGTTTCTCCACCATCGTCTTGAACTCTTGAATTTCTCAAGAGTTTCTGATTTTTCTTTAAGAATGTATACCCAACTTTTTCTACTGAAATCATCAATAAAAGTTAGGTAATACCTGTTTCCTCCAAGTGATGGTATGTCAAACGGACCGGCTAGATCTGAGTGCACAATCTCTAGTGGTCTTCTAGCTCTTCTGGACTTGCCAACTTCAAAACTTTGCCTATGTTGTTTCCCTTTGATGCAGGCTTCACACAATTGATCTGGTGGATTTATTTTGGGCAGTCCGTTCACCATATTTTCTTTGGCCAACAGCTTCAGGCCAGAAAATCCAAGATGACCATACCTTAAGTGCCAAAGCCATGAGTCATCTTTGATGGATGTCTTCATGCACTTCACTTCTCCAGATTCGAAGTCGATAGTGAAGAGACGATTCCTGTCATATCAACCTTTGAAACTAATTTTCCATTTTTGTTTCGCAAGGTTAGTGAACAATCTTTTATCACCACCTCGTACCCTTTTTCACTCAGCTGTCCAATACTGATGATGTTGCTTTTCAAAGCTGGTACATAGTACACATCGGTTATGTACTTCTTTTCTCCGTTCTCCAGGGTAATCATAACTTTGCCTTTGCCTTTGACATCGGCATGTGAATCATCTCCAAAAGTTACACGTCCATTGATAGACTCATCCAGCTCCACGAATAATTCCTTCCGTCCACACATGTGATTGCTGGCACAATTATCAAGGTACCAAATGTTCTTTTTGGTTCCTTGATCTCCTTTGTAAGTGAGAAATATGCGTGATTCCCCATTTTCATCTTCAACAGATGCTACATGGCTTCTTTCTTCTTGTTTAGGAGCTGATCTGCACTCATAGCTATAGTGACCATATTTTTCACAATTATAACACTGCACCTGAGATTTGTGTCTTTGTTGAGATCTGCCTCTACCTCGGCTTCTGCCTCGATCTCCGCATCCATGATTTATGGCATGATAGTCATCGTTTGACTGCCCTCTGCCATATGATTGATAGCCACGTCCACGTTGTCCGCGACCTCCTCTGTTGCCACCTCTATATCCTCCACGATAACCTCCACGATTGTTTGAATTTTGTCCGGAGCTGCTGCTCGTGTCACTTTCAGTTAAGGATAACTTGGTCTGCAAGGCTTGATCCAAACTTTCAGAATCATCATATTGCTTCATCTTTTGCTCATGGGCTTGGAGAGAACCCACAAGTTCATCAAAGGAGATTTCTGATAAATCCTTTGATTCTTCAATAGCTGCAACCACATAATTAAATTTGCGTGTCAGTGACCGCAAAATCTTTTCCATCACTCGAACATCATCGAGCGGTTCCTTGTTTCTTTTCATCTCGTTTGTCACTGATTTTACTCGAGTGACATACTCGTCAACCGATTCAAACGTTTTCATTTTTAAGGTCTCAAATTCAGCTCTAAGGGTTTGCAAACGTACCCTTCTAGCTTTCTCTGCTCCTTGAAGAGATTTTTGCAGAATCTCCCATGCCTCTTTTGATGTTGTAGCATCAGCAATTTTTTCAAAGGTTGATTCATCAACACTTTGATGAATTGCATTCAGCGCCTTATTATCTTTTACTCGATTTTTTTGCAGTACTTCTTTATCTTCATTAGATAAAGCCGCCTCAGCTGCTGCATCTGCTGGAATATCATAACCGGGTTCAACTGATTGCTTTGAGTAAGACTTTCATCTGGGTGCTCCAACTCCCATAATTTGACTTTGTCAATTTAGGGACTTGTAACTGGTACATATTCGACATCAAGACGTGAACACGAACCTCGCTCTGATACCACTTGTTGGAAGCGTGAACAAATTCAAAATTTTATATAATTGAATAAAACAAACTTTCTTGCTCTCTATTCTATTATTTTGAAATACAAATTCTGAGTGGGAAACACAGACGGACTCCTCTCTATCTCTCCACTTTTTTTTTTACTTTCTTTTTACTCTCTTTCTATATATATATATATATATATATATATATATATTCTCTTTTTGCTCTCTGTTCTTTTTCTCTTCTTGCTCTCTGCTTTTTCTTTTGCTCTCTCTTCTCTATTGCTTTCTCGACTTCTATGTTCTTTATACATACATATATATATATATATATATATATATATAGATATAGGAAAGATTGGTAGCGCCTTCTTCTTCTTCCTCCTCCTTTGTCAACAAAAACAGCTTTTCAAAATTTGTGGCGCCGACTTCTTCTTCAATGATGGTGGCGCCGGCTTCTTCTTCAACGATGGTGGCGCTGACTTCTTCAACGATGGTGGCGCCGGCTTCTTCTTCAACGATGGTGGCGTCGGCTTCTTCTTCAAACTCGAGTTTGAATTCTAACATTGCTGTCTTAAGTATGGATGGGAACAAAAGCCCCAGTCCAGATGGAATAAGCCCTACATTCTACAAGCACTATTGGCATATCATTGGCGAGGACGTCGTATTTACAGTACAAGATTATTTTAGTAGGGAAATGGTAAGTCGAGAGGTAAACCATACTTTCATTACCCTAATTCCGAAGAGGCCTAGTGCAAATAAGGTTGATCAATTCAGACCAATAGTTTTATGTAATGTCATTTACAAAATCATCACAAAGCTATCAACTTTCAGATTGAAACCTTTTCTTGATAGCATCATCTACACATCACAATCTGTATTTATACCAAACAGGTCAATCATTGATAACATAATTATAAACCAATGTAATGACCTATCTAAATAGGAAGAAAGGAGGAAAAGGATTCATGGTTGTCAAAGTGGATATGGCGAAAGTGTATGACATGATCTAATGGGGTGTTCTTTTGTCTATTGTTAGATTGCATGAATTTGGGGAAGACTTTTGTAATCTAATTCAGAAATGCATTACGTCTGCTCAGTACTCAATTTTGGTCAATGGGTCTCCTTGTGGTTTCTTCTCGGGGTCACGCGACATCCAACAAGGAGACCCGTTATCACTGGCTCTCTTCATAATTCTTGCAGACTTGCTGTCTAGAATATTAGCTCGGGCGGAAGAAAATGGTAGCTTATCATGAATCAAAATATCTAGAACGAGTCCCTGTATCACACATCTTATGTATGCAGATGACTTAGTTATTTATTTTAAAGCTGATATGGAAGGTGCAAGGGTAATCAAAGATTGTTTAGATTTGTATTGCAATTGGACGGGGCAGAAGATAGAAGTCAGATGTTCACTTCAAAATAAATGTATGCAAGGCAGACCAAGTAGAAATTTGCAGGCTATTAGGTTAGGGATAAGAGAATGCACGCATACTGGCAGGTACTTTGGCTCTCCTTTCTGCAGATTTAGAACCAAAAATGTAGAATTCAAGTACATTGTGGAGAAGTTGTCAACCAAACTGGCGGGCTAAAAAAGAAAACATCTATCTTTAGCCGGAAGATTAACACTCATCCGTGAGGTGGCTATGAGCATTCCGTCCTTTGTCATGCATGTATTTCTTCTCCCCGTGGACTTATGATGTGATATGTTGGATAAATTATGTTAGAGATTTTTCTGGAGAGTAAGGGATGAGGATAAGCGATACTTGGCGCTTAGATCTTGGGAGAAAATTTGCTCTCCTAAATTAGTGGGGGGTCTAGGACTACGAAGGGCAAAAGACGTTAATAGAGCTTTCATCACCAAACTTGGGTGGAAAATCTACAATGAGCCTCATAAGATTTGGGTTCAACTTATCCGTTCAAGATATCTAAGGGGTAGAAGGGTTTTGGATTTCCATCAAATGGCTAAGGCTTCTTCTTGGGTTCGGAATGGAATAAAGAGTTGTAAAAACTCTTTGGACAACGGCATTTACTTTCGTATTGACCAACAATCGACGGTAAGAATTAGGGAGAATTCATGGATTTCGGATCTCCTGCGGTTCAAACTGCCGAATCACATTAGAATTCCAAAGGGTTTCAATAGGGATAGTGACTTCATGATGGACGACCGCTCTTCTTGGGACTTTAATATTCTGCAATCTATCTTTTCTGTTAATATTTGTAAGATCATTCTTAGTATCCTTATCATAGTTGGGGAGAAAGATTCGTTTGTCTAGTCTCCCTCCAAGTGAGGGACATTTTTTGTAAAATCTTCTTATAGAGAAAACAATAGATTCATGTTTACTTCAGTGTCTCAAATAGATTCAAAGATATGGGGTCTCCTCTGGAAGTTGAAGCTACATGAACGTCACAAAGTTTTATTTTAGAAATTGTTGAGCGGCGTGATCTCCACCAAAGAAAGGATTAAGCATTGGATCCCTCCAGGTAATTTGGAATGTTATTTGTGTGATTTGCAATTAAAAATCTTGACCACTTTCTGTTTGAATGTCCGATTGTTCGGATATGTTGGTTAATATCCCCATGGAAATTGAGAATCGAGCAATATTCTATCTTAGGGTGGCAGAAATGGGTGTATATTATCCTTGATGGTAATAACTCATTCTCTCTACCTTCGGTGGAAAAACATAAATTGCTATATTTTGCAGCTACCCTTTTTGAACAGTTGTCGTTGGTTAGAAACAAAATCTGGCTAGGAGGACCCAAACTAGTTTGGGAGGTGTTTGTGAAGGAAGTCACGAAGATCAATACTCGATATTAGCTAGCAGCAGCTAAGAAGTGTCTTACTCACAAATCACCGGTTGTCCTAATGTCGTGGATCCCCCCCCCCTCCCGATGGGGGAATTTAAATTTAATTTTGACGTTGCTTTGTTTGATAATTTGACTACTTCAGTCATCATTTTGAGAAATCATTTGGGAGAGATAAGGGGGGCTTGGATCTACCACTTTATTTCCATTAATTCGTTTTGTGCGGAGATGGAAGCGGCGATCCAAGCCTTTCAATTTGCTTTGATATTAGGCTGATTGTAGCATCTTTTGAGGGTGATGCCTTGCATGTTATTTTGGCACTACAAGGGATGGAGAACTATTTGGACTGGCGTGGTCAGTTTATTAAAGGATAGACACTTTCTTCGTAATCACTCTTTTTAGAATGTAAATTTTATTAATCGCTCCTGTAATTATTGTGCTCATAATTTAGCTAGATGGGTTAGAAACTCTACTCTATTAGGAAGCTTGGACATTACTACTATTCCTCCTAAAGCTCTCTGTGATAGAGTGGGTACTACTGTAACTTTGTCGGATGAAGATCCAATTGCAATATAAGTTTTATTCATAAAATAAATAAATAAAAATACATGCAATGGGATAGAGATTCGTTGTATCTAAACTTTTGATGCTTAAGTTAGCAAAGAAATTAAAGAATGGGGAGAATATTAAGATGAGTATCTAAATATTCTCAAATGTAAATGCAATAAGAGATGTGAGAGAGGGTATGTGTTTTGTGCCTTTCAAAATAATAGTTTCCACCTTGTTCTTGTGACAAAGAAATATTTGTTACTTATATGGAATGTTGGCTCAGAAATTATAGTTCAACTAATGGGGAATGTTAACCACTTTTAATACATGTGATTTAACTCTTTGATTAAACATTGATATTATAATTCATGATCTCTCACATATAATTTTTAAATCTTATCATATATCTATGGCCAAAGATACATGATAGCTATATTTACATCTCCTTGTAACTCACATCCATAAGATGGAATTTCAAAGGAGATATGATATAAGAAACATAAAACATAAACATAGAACACACAAAAATTTCAATAGATGATTCAAATAAAATTTCCCATACTCAATCCTAAAAGAAAGGTAGAAGATAGAGATCCTATGATGGGAATTGTGCTATTAAATATCAATACAAAATAAAAATAAAATTAAGAGTAAGAAGATGTACAACAATAAGAACAAACTCTTGATCTTCAACTTCTTTCGTAGATGTGATGAATCTTCAAGTTACCACCACTCTTCCAAATCTTTGATGTAGCAAACTCCTTATGGAGGAGGCTATTTACTATATCAAATCCTTAGAGAAGTAATGATATGGAGAAATCAAGACTTTCTCTAAGTGATTGAACCTAAACGATTTCTTATGGAGGAGACAAAGTCTAAATTCAAAAACACTCGAAGAAGAGAATTGATTGTATGAAATCACTTAACAAAAACAAATAAAATTCTCTTACAAACCTTCTTATGGAGGAAACAAGTCTCTAACAAAATTCAAGAATAATTTAGAGCAATTTTGAGAGAAATATAAGATGAATATCAAAACCGATAGAGTTTCACTAGCCTTAAACAATTCCACTATACATCTTTGGAAAAGTACACATATTTATAGGTTAATTACATGGGTAAAAATGAAATTTCACAAATAAAAAATCTGATGAAAAGTGTTTGACAACCGTCAAGAACAAGGTCTTGATGGGCGTCAAACGCGACGTGTCTAAATATCTTCAGATTTTGCAATTAAGTCCCTAAATTTGCTATTTCACTCGAATTTGTCCCAAAAACTTCATGAAATTACTTTTATCACAAATTAAGTCAAATCAGGTAAACAATGATTAATATCCATTAAATTGATACACAATTAAGCACAAAACATCACTAAAATATAGTAATATTTTAGTGTTATCAGGGAATTTCAAGTGTCTCTAACTTTGGTACTCTAACAAGCATGCTCCCCGACATTGTAATATTGTTTATCACCTTTATTGATAATATTAATTAATAGTACAATCTAAGTACAAGATCATTAAATGTGCATAAGAGAACAGGGATGACAATTTGGGGGACCACATTGATGTGATTCTCTCGAAGTTCTACTCTAAGCCAGAGTACTGATGCCTTCCAATTGGTATGCTAAAAGATAGGATTTATTAACCTATATTGATTATGAATAATTAAGGACTTAGTCTTACTAAGAGTCACTTTAGCATATATTGGTTGTCACTTAATTAATCAAATCTAAGGCAGAGTACCTATCGTGTAACTAGTTCTTGGAAAGTATCTACGATTTTAAATTAATAATATCGTACTCTCAGGGAACTGGTAACGGCTTAGTAGCAACTATCACTTAATCCTAACAATCATCTTATTTATAAATCAGTCAATTGATTATCAATATCTTGAGGGTTGATTTTGTATCACAACAACACATAACAAGCACTCATCAAGTATGTAAGAGTTATCACTTAGAGATGTATTCTGATGTATATTACTGTTTCTACAAATTGTTGACCTATCTTCAAATATTTTAGATATATCTTGGTTTGAAATGCAATTATGAATTGTATCTGTTTATGTACCATATCTGAGTTACCTTGTGTATTCACTCTACCTTAATGATGACCCTTCTCACGTTTCGAGTTAAAATATCCATGAAAACTGTGTCACTCAAGAAATCATACCACTCACCCTAATGCCAGCATAGCGCCCAAACTCAGCCTCATTAGGTTACTTTAACAAACATGGTGATCTGTAAGTTATTTTACCTAATCTGGCAGACCTTAATATATTCTACCTAGCTTAAAGTCTGTTAAACTAAACAGGTTATGATGTAGACCATGGTTAAGAATTGTCTATAACCGTTCATTTAGTTTAAAAGAGCAAACAACTTATCAAACATAATGTTAATTTAGCAGGTGACCTTTTAGAAAAAATGAGCAGAACCTCAACTTGCAAAACATGTATAATATAGCAATCATAATTTAGTATCCAAATAAATATAGACGAACATAACTCAAAGATATACAGAGAGGATCTAGGGGACCATATCCATAGAGTAGTCACCACTTTATGAGGTCCACCGGTGTTGCCAAACTTGTATCCTTTGGGTTGCTCGACCCGACTCTGATCAGTAGAACCTTCAGAGAACGCTTCCTTGGCCTAATAGCAATTGCTTTACCTTACGTCCTGGGCTTAAGCAATGCCCTATTGACTAACTATTCGCTAACCTAAAGCTCTCTTAGGATCTCCTAACGAAATCCCAGTATTCTATGAATACCAAAGATGAATACTATCTAATTGAATTCCAGAATTTGAGATAAATACTCAAAAAACAGAGAAAACGGGACACTCTTTGTTGCTAGATGACTTGTGTTGAGTGCTGAGGGATATCTCTAACCTTCCAACCCCTGGGGTATTTATAAGGGTGAATTAGAAGGGTTTTTACATGGAAAACCGATGTGTTATTCAATTCTAGAGTTCGGGATGCCCATCCTGATGTTGGGACGCCCATCCTGAGCCTTGACTTGGTCAGGGCGGGCGTTTTGACCTCTGTGACGTCTATCCCGAGCTCAGAACTTCCAAAAATTATACTTTTACACCGATATTTGTTGTTTTCATGCAATTTACTCTTGAAACTTCTAAAATCACAAATTATACAAAAAGATGTTAATTTTAATCAATTGAGATCAATTCGGTTCCAATAATACCCTAATTTGTGTCTAAAAATATGCAAAAAATGTGATATAATTTGTGCATATCAAGTACCAAAGTCCAATTAGACCCTTGATTTTGTTAATGATGTGGGCAGACAAGTGAAAGTAACCTCGAACTTGGTCTACTATGCATACCAAGTATGCAGATTGATGGGCTCAAGGAATCAATTTTGGAGTTCAACCTCATCATTTTTCCTTGCATCGTAGGGTCTCACATGAGGGGCTATGATTTTTGCTTTCAATTTTGGGATTGAGGGAGTAGTTACAGGTTGTTGGGACACCTCTTTCAATAGAGACCAAGATGCAAAAATCACATTCATTGGTGAAACTTAAGTATTTATTTTTCGAGATAATAATGATTCACATTTACTTTCTTTATGTGTTTAAAAACTTTATTCATCAATAAAAAGGAATATAATTCCCCATTCGTAAGTTATCTTAAAGCTAGCTTTGCCACTCCAAGCTACATTAACTTCTCCTGCTAGAGTTGCTTCATCTTCTCCTTCCTTGGGGTTATCACTCACCCTAGAGCTACTTCTCCCTTAATGGGCTCCCTCTTTCCACTTAAGTTGGGTCTTTCTTTTAGTGATAAGCTCCTAGGTTTAGTTAGTTGAGGGAGGGGTTTACTCTCCCTCAAACTATGTGTACACTTTGTGATCTTCATAGGGAGATTTAGATGAGTACCCCCTCCTCTTTTCGTTTCAAACTTCGGCTAAGTGACTACAACCTCTTACATGGGGTTGGGTCCCCTTTTATGAGATATAAATAATAAACTATTTTGTTTCAGCTATAATCATAAAGGTGAAGCAGTGGCAAAAAAGGAAATAACAGTTCTTGTCAAGGTAAGCCCTTTTTTAATACTACTTTTCTAATTTCATTTATACATGTTTTATTTCTTGTGACTACCTCTTTTTATTTTTCCTCCAGCAGGTGCTTACATATATATTAGAAGGCGAGAGCAATAATATGACTTTTACATAATTCAAGAACTAGTTTAAAGTTGAGCTAAAGGCCTTGGAGCAGAAGGTCCAAGCTACTAAAGTGAAGGTCAAGTTTGTTGAGGATAGAGCTACAACACTGGGGGAAGACTACTTAAGAGCCTTTTGCAGTTGTGGTACAACAACATATCTTAAAGAATAGACTTATTGCCTTAAGGATCAAGTCAAGGGACAGAGTCACAAACATCATTGACCTCGAAGATGGTCTCTAGAGGACCTTTGTATATGCTACTAATTTAAAGAGCATATGGAGTCTACTTCTACCCTTGTCAATGCTACTAAAGCTCAAGTATTTGAACTTGAAGTGGAGGACCGTAAGTTACAAATTGAGAATGGGACAACTATTAAGGAGGTGTTCGTATAGTAGAAAGAAATTACTTCACTATTGTCCTTAGCTTATTATGAACATATCATTAGGTAGTTCATAAAATTCAAATATACAGATGACTCTCGAGTTGTGAGTATCTAATTAGGGTGTCACCCATGTGATATGTTAGATCTATCAACCCATTGAAGATAAATAGTGTTTGGCCAATATATATGATGACTTCTTCACCATTTGAGAATACTAAGGTGGGGCCAATTTCATCATATTGATGCGTTTTCGATTGATATGCTAAAAATAGGTTTTATTTACCCTATATCGATTATAAATAATTAAGGACTTAGAATTACTAATTGTCACATTTAGCATATATGTTGTCACTTAATCAATCAGAACCTAAGGCAGAGTACCTATCGTGTAGCTAGTCTGTTGGAAAGTACCTAAGATTTTAATTTAAGAATTTATCGTACTCCCAGAGAAGTGGTAACGGCTTAGTAGCAACTATCCTTTTACCCTAACTCTCATTTTATTATCTAGTTATGCAATCGTTCATCAATTCTTTGATGAGAGGTTGATCCATTCTACTCAAGATTCAAGTTTATTAAGCATGCAAGAGTATTTTACAAACAAGTGTTCTGATGTATGTTATATTGTTTCTACATTTTGATTGACCTATCTTTGAGTATTTTAGATATATCTTGGTCTAGATTGCAATTACATACTGATTCTACTTGTGTACCACATCTGAGTTATCTGATAAACCGCCCCATCACCATTGACGGCCCTACTCACGGTTCGAGCTAAAGGCATCCATGAAAGTCCCGTGTCACTCAGGAGATCATGCCGCTCGCCCTAACATCGGCATAAACACGCGAACTCAGCCTCATTAGACTACTCTAACAAACATGGTGATCTATAGGTTATTTTATCTAATATGGTAGACCTTAATGCTTCCGTCCTCACACAAAGCCCTAAATTAAAGCCTGTTAAACTAGACATGTTATGATTAGACCGTGGTTAGGAATTGTCTATAACCTTTCATCTAATTTAAAAGAGCAAGTAGACATACAGTTATAATGATAATTAAGCTGGTGACCTTTCCGAAAAAATGTAAATAGCTTCAACATGCAAAACACATATGCATAACATCATAATTTAATATTCAAATGAGTCTTTGGACAAACACAGTACAAAAATATAAAGAGAGGGACAAGGGGACTACCACCATAAAGTATTCACCCTTTATTAGGTCCGCTGATGGAGCAACTACTTGTATATCCTGGACTGCTTGACCCGACTCTGCTCGACAGAACCTTCGGAGAACGCTTCCTCAGCCTAGCAGCTATTTCTTTACCTTACGTCCCGGGCTTAAGCAAAGCCCTATTGACTAACTCTTCGTTCACCTAATACTCTCTTAGGATCTCCTAACGAAATCCCGGGTATTCTATGAATACCAAAAATGAACCCTATCTAGTCGTATTCTAAGATCCTGAGATAGACTCTCAGAAAACAAAGAACACGAGAAACTCTCATATTCTAAACCTACTTGAAAGAAAATACCTGAGATCACTAAATGACTCGTACACAGTAGGAAAATATATACTGGAAGCCACTGAATGATTCAGATCAAGTGGAGAGTGATGATTTCAACTGAGGAAGGCCTAGGGTATTTATAGCAGGGAAGCTAAGTGATTTTCTCTTCAGAAAATGATGTGGTATACTGTTCAGGGGTTCGGGATGCCCGTCCCGGTGCTTTGACCGGGTCGGGATGCCCGTCCCGAGTCCGAGATGCCCGTCCTTACCTTGGGACGCCCATCCTGATCCACGAACTTTCGAAAATTATGTTTTTGCCCCGAAATTTGCCATTTTCTTGCATATTTCACCTGAAACTTCCAAAATCACAAAAAACTGCAAAACTGTGTTAATAACAGTCAATTAAGAACGATTTAACTCCAATTTTGCCCTAAATTGTGCCTAAAACTATGCTAAAAAGTGATATGATTTATGCATATCACCTATTCATTTGGAGGAGCTCAAGAATCTTAGAAAGTTTGACGAGTAGAAAGGATGCCTAGATGAGAACCCCCTGAGCTAACTAAGCTAACTATTCCCCCCTCCCCCTCCCTCTCCCTTAATTTGGTTTTAGGATCCATGTATCTAAAGGTGGGGGTGATGAGAATGATATGATGTCAACAACAAGAAAGAGGAAGATGGTGATAGTGACGATGATGATGAGAGTAATGGTGAAAGAAAGTTGATGTGGTTTACATCTCTGATTAAGACCCTCTTGTTTCGCCGGGTGATCCTCCAGTTAACCTTCCTTGTCCTATTATGCCTCTTGTTGTTGATCCCCAAAGAGTTGGTGATTCTTTTGTTACCATGGTTCAAAGTCTCAGTATTGGTCACCGTCTCGGTGACCATTGGTAATATTCTATGTATCTAAAAAAATTTGAAAACTGCAATATTCTCTATATCATCATTTTCATGGTTGCATTGAATTCTAACTTGATTTCATGGTTGCATTGAATTCTAACTTGATTTCATGGTTGCATTGACTTCTAACTTGATCACTGTCACTAGATACATGCTCATCTAACCAACTTAAATCATTTGTCATAGTTGGTGGATCAATTTCTCTAATCCATTCTCCCAATATATCATTATCATGAAATATGCAATTCAAATCAATTGGATTATAATAATCATTATCATGATTATGATATTTCAAATTTCTCATTCGCAATCTCATATTGTAATGCACATACACCAACTTGTGCAATTTATCAATAGTGTTTGATTGCGAAATTTTGTAAATTAGTGACCAAGTACACTAATTTCTTTTTCTTCATCTTCGTCTTCGTGTTCGTCTTTTTCCTTTTCCTCTTCCTCTTCTTCCTCCTCTTCCTCCTCTTCCTCTTCTTGTCTCTTCCAACTTGGATCAGGTGAAGGTGTCTGGCCTAATCTTGTTCTCAATCCAATAATATCCTTTACTATTTGGCATTAATTTAGTAGCCCCCGATTATCAAGACGTTATCTCTATTTTTCTTTTGACCTAGACTCCGACTTACACTAGCCTTTTGTATTAATAAATTACTTACTATTTTTAATTTAAATTTCCATGTTTTGCTCAGCAGTTGATAATGAATGCATACTATTCTATAAACACATAAAATATGATACATAAGTCTAATGTACTATGGCTGCTTTTAGTTATGATATGTAGAGAATAATAGTATATTCTAGAAGCATATGTATCAATTGCTCACGCCAACTGTTTAATATAATAGTATATATCCTTCTATAATAGTATATATATCAAAGGATAAATATATCTACTAGATCCTCCCAAAGTGGTTTTGGAGGGTTTGTCTTTTAATTTATTCATTAATTAATATTATCATGAAATTATGAATTTATATTTTAAGGGTTTTTTTAGTGTATAAAAATTATGTATAAGATTGTGTAATTATTAAAAGAAAAAAATGATTATGCCCGTTTATAAAATATAAACAAATCCGAATAAGCTTCGTTGGCCATCAATTGACTCATTACATCTCTCTACATATAAAATATGGATCATATGTAGACTTCCAGAAGATGGATATACTATACTGTGATGATAAGTATGGTATACACAAATGTTCTTAAATTAAAACTTTTTAAATTTCCTATGAAACCTATCGTAACTTAAATTTGCAAGTTTACTCAATATAGATATCACATCTCAAATATTATTTTTATTGTATCAAAATAATATTTGAGTTAATTATAAATAAATATTTGAATTTATTTTTATATATCAATTACAAATTTATTTTAATTAACTCTAATCAACCATGTAGCATATAATGATGAAATTAGGTAATGTTTCAAAGAATCTACCTACTTTTAAAAAGAAACTAATCACATTAATAAGTATATTATTATAAGGACAATCAAATCAATTGTTATTGAAATTTATAGATATATATATACATGTTTAAAAACAAAAAGAAGAATTAAAGTTCCATATAGTCAACATAATTGAAGAAATAATACATTAAATTGATGAAAAGGAAAAGAAAAGGAAGAAAAAAAAAGTGGGAAAAAAATATGAGGTACAAAAATATGTATACGTGAACCTTTCCTTTCTTTTTCTTACTATTAAAGAAAAAAAGAAAAGAAGAAGTCAAATTTGATAAATTTAAGTGCGAGGGTTTTGTACTTGTACTGTTTCAGAAGAACCTTAAATGTTTCTCTATAAAGAAAATGCTAAAGATAGTCGACAGCTAATTAGCCTCTGTCTTAAGCCAAAATAAATTAATAAAATATTTTTTTAATTTAGGATTAAATTTTAAAAGTAATTTAAAATGAATTTTAGTTTATGAATATAGTATTTTTTTTAAAAAAAAAATTTATATTTTATTTTATATATATATATATATATATATATATATATATATTTGACTACTACTAAATAAATTTTGTATTTCTTTTTATTATATCTTCCATAGAATATTGTTGAAATTAATTTATATTTTCAATTTAAATTAGAATGATAGTTAATTGAAAACAAGATGTGATATTAATAAATCTCTTACTTTTTTGTGGGAATTCAAACTTTTTTTTTTTTTTTTGTTTGTGTGCCAACAAAGTCAAAGACTTTTGGAGTTCGTCCTAGGAGTAGAGCTGTTAACGAGCCGAATTGTTCGCGAATAAAGCTCGTTTGAGCTCGTTTATACTCGGTTTGAGTTCGTTTATTTATTAAACAAATAAACACCGAACAAAATTTTAAGCTCGATTACATTTCAAGCTTATTCAAACATTGTTCGCGAACATACCGAGCGTTCGCGAACAAATTATAAATATTTATATATATTATTAAAAATAATATTTAATATTTAAATTACAGATTTTTTTTTAATTTTTTTTTCTAATTTCTAGAGATGATTCAACTTCTCCCAACATTCTTCAAAATGCTAAAGCAATTTATTTTTCTCATAACCATAAAAAGACTTTTGAGTTCTAACTCAATCAACTTTCTTTCTATACAAACCCTAAAAAGTTAATCGTTATCTTTTCTTTATTTTCTCAAATTCTAGACTTATCTGAAAAAATAAGTTTAAAGGTAAGTATATTATTTTTTATTATATTTATTTTATTTTATTGAGATAATTAGATTATATTTGTTTGATATTTTAAATTTTAAAAATTATATTATTCTTCATCGCTATCAGATTTTATTTGAATTGTTATATATATATATTGATACAGTTGAAATGATTTTATGTGCATTTGATTGGGTGCGTAATCTTCATGGACTTAAAAAATATAAGAAACAAGTTTGTTCTTTGTTTGTTTCTTCTCATTTAATTTGTATATATAAAAATATTCTTTATATTATTAACATTTTTATTTGCAGACAGAGAATGATGAATTATTTTTTAAAGAATTTATTTTATCTTAATTTGAAATAGGTTTGTTCTTTGTTTTTTTCTTCTCATTTAATTTGTATATATAAAAATAATGATTAATATATTTAAAAATATTCTTTATATATTTAACTTTTTTTTTTCAGAGTAAGAATGATGAACTATTTTTTGAAGAATTTGTTTTTATTTTAGTTTGAAATTTAATCATTTTAATTATTATATTTAGATTTACTCTTTTAAAAAATCTTTTATTATTATTATTATTAAATAGTTAAATATTTAAATTCTATTTTTTTTATTTTATAAATTTGAAATTTTGAAAAAAAAAATTAATATTTAAATTAAAATTAAAAATTAAAAATTTTTTTAAATTAATCGAGCGAACCCGAGCTCGAACTCGAACAATAAAAAAAATTAATCAAACAAATTCGAACAATTTTTTCTGTTCGAAATGTTTAACGAGCGAACTCAAACAGGCTCGAATAATAAACAAACAAACTCTAATTATTCGATGTTCGGTTCGACTCGGCTCGTTAACAGCTCTACCTAGGAGGAAGCAGCCTTGTAAAAGATAGAAAAAAAGACCTTTATATATAATTTTGTATTTAAAATTATTACAAATTAAATTTATAAAATTTAATTTTATATTCAAAAAATAATCACTTTATTATTTATGTGATATTTACATAGAGTATAAATATCGTTTAACATTCATAAAATTATCTATTACTCGTATTAAATTAAAGATTTACAACCATGTTTAATTTTAATTTTCATGGTACACCACCAAATTTACATTATTTTTTTACCAATTAAACAACAAAGAAATAGGTAAAAATTTATTATGGAATCAAAGATATTTTTGTTATGGACAATTCCCTTATGCACCATTGAAATTTTAACCTTATTAAATTTTTGTTATGATTTTTTAAAACTTTTCGAAAAGAAAAAATCAAAATCAAAACGTTTAATAATTAAAACTTAAAAAGTGCTCAAATTGGTATTATAGGAAAAAAAAAGAAAGAACTTTTTTTCCCCTTCTTTTTTAGCTGAAGCCGCCTGGGTTTTTCATTTTCATGGTACACCACCCCATTGCTATTATTTCTATTTTCTTTGACCAATTACACGGCTGGGGAAAAAAATTCTTTTTTTCTTCCTTTTTTTTTTTTTTTTGACAACTTACTTTGCAAAAAATATATTTAAAATTTGGTAGTTGATTTAAAATTCATTTCTAATTATTATAAAATATTATTATTATTATTATTTCTTTTTTTTTTCTACCTAGTTGGATTTATTATATATATATATATATATATATATATATATATATATATATATATATATATATGACTATTTCTGTCATACGAAAATGCCTAAATTGTCATTCATCTTCGGCTTAAGACGGCTAAAGCAGACCACGGAGACTTCTACCTACTTATGCTGGAAATGCCTAATTACCCTACTGATTTCTACCTGTTATGCATAGAATTCCAGACTTTTTTTTTTATATTTAATAATTCAACTGTTAAAGCATAGGGATATTCAAATTGATGGAAAATTTTGAATCAGAAGGCTGCAGGTTGGAGAGAGTTCTTAGTATTTTTTGTAACGTTAGAATTTCGATTTTTGTGTTCTTTCTAGAATTTAGAATCATTATTTGTTGAAATTGCATATTTCTCTCCCCTTATTTTTCTCTCAATCAAATATTCATGCATATTTTTATGCTCATTTACAGTCATGTATTTTGGCAATGATATATTATATTTCCAATTTTGCATTTCTTGTATTTTGGCAACCATATATTATGTTTCTAATTTTGCATTTCTTGTATCGCCTATTTAGGCATGTATCTTCTTTGTTCATTATATCCGAAAATATATATTGTAAATAAACAAAACATTTTGAACTATATTATTTATGGTATCAGAGCAGTGATCCAGACCCGAATCCTAAAGTCTTTTTCACCATCTCACCGATATGGCAGAAGGTGCAAACAAAGATCTTGCCAAGACCGATGCTAACTCGCCATACTATTTCCACCCCTCCGATTATCCAAGGCAAATGCATGTCAACAATGCCTTGACCAACAACAACTACCTTGATTGGGTCCAAGAGATGGAGAATTTCTTGTTCGCCAAGAACAAGATCGACTTCATCGATGGAATCATCAAAAGGCTAGAAACGGACGATGCTAGTTATATGACATGGATGCGATGCGATGCGATGATTAAAGGGTGGCTTACTACAGCCATGGAGAAAGAAATCCGAGGAAGCATGAAATACGCCAATTCGGCGTCGGAAATCTGGAAGGATCTTAAAGAATGATTCGGTAAAGAAAGTGCACCGCGCGCTTATGAATTGAAGTAGGCTATCTCGAACACTAGACAAGAAGGGATGACTGTTTCAGCCTATTACACGAAACTGCATGGATTATGGGATGAGATGCAGTCCTTCTTGCCTGCTCAGATTTGCAAATGCAATGGATGTACCTGTGGCATTGAAAAATCTCTTAGAGAACTCAGGGAAAATGAGCAACTCTATGAGTTTCTTATGGGTCTAGAGGGTGAGTTCTCCATCATTATAACCCAAATACTTGCCACTAAACCAATCCCATCTTTGGAAAATGCATACCATCCCGTTGCCGAGGATGAACAGCAAAGATCCGTAGCCGGCGGGAAGAAACCTGTGAATGAAACAATGGCTTTCCAAGCCTCCGCAAAATGCGGCAGGACACCGAACCGGGTCGGCCAGAAAGAAAACAAAGGCCACTGTGATCACTGTGGCAGAGACGGACATACACCATACGGTTGTTTCAAGATAGTCGGCTACCCGGAATGGTGGAATGTGAAGAATAAACTAGAAAAGGTGAAGCCAAAGGCGGTCTGCGTGAAAACGGAACCAGACCTGACTACGAACCTGACAAAAGAGCAATACGAGCAGTTCCAGAAGCATTTCACTGTTGAAGGTAAATCGGCACATAGTGAGCCTCCACGCACCATAAATATAGCTGGGACTGCGTTCAAGGAAATTGATTGGAGAGGGTAGGTGCGAAGATGGTCTATAAAGAATTTAAAAAAAACAAAAAAAAAATAATAAATACACCCTTGACATCCTTGAAGTATTTTCTCGGGATCGAAGCCGCTCGAACCAAAGACGGGATAGTGCTAAGTCAACAAAAATACACCCTTGACATCCTTGAAGATAGAGGAATGCTAGGATGTAGACCATGCACCTTACCAATGGAACAGAATGTGAAGCTGGATAAAGGAGAAGAGGACGTTCGTGTCGAAGCTAGCAAATATCGAAGACTAATTGGCCGATTGCTCTACCTCCAAGCCACGAGACCAGATCTTGCCTACTCGGTAAACATTCTAAGAACACATGGACGCAGCCATGAGAGTCCTTCGCTACCTAAAAGCCACTCCGGGACAAGGTATTTTCTTGTCGAAAGAAGGAGGAATGAATTTGGTAGCATACTGTGATACGGACTGGATGAGATGCTCACTCACTAAGAGGTCTAGAACAGGATATGTTCTTCTTTTGGGGGGGAGCTCCTATCTCGTGGAAATCAAAGAAGCAATCAGTTGTTTCTCGCTCCTCGGCTGAAGCGGAATATCGCGCCATGGCCAACGCCACTAGTGAAATCCTGTGGATGCGTTGGTTATTAGAGGGACTAGAAGCAAGACAACATAGGCCTACACCTCTCTTCTGTGATAACAATGCGGCACGACATATTGATGATAACTCGGTCTTTCACGAACGAATAAAGCACGTGGAAATGGACTGTTACTTTGTCAGGGAATGAGTCGAGTCACAGGAAATCAAGCCGCTTCACGTTGACACAAAGACACAGATAGCTGATCTTCTCACAAAGGCTTTGGGGGCTAAAACAACTCGAGTTCCTTCTAGTCAAGATGGGCATGCGGAATCTACACGCTCCACCTTGAGGGGGAGTGTTGAGATTGCATATTTCTCTCCCCTTATTTTTCTCTCAATCAAATATCCATGCATATTTTCATGCTCATTTACAGCCATGTATTTTGGCAACCATATATTATGTTTCCAATT
The DNA here is from genome assembly GCA_027405835.1 of Asclepias syriaca. Classification (NCBI taxonomy): domain Eukaryota; kingdom Viridiplantae; phylum Streptophyta; class Magnoliopsida; order Gentianales; family Apocynaceae; genus Asclepias; species Asclepias syriaca. Next base: position 13,349,456 of record CM049930.1, read on the forward strand.
TTGCATTTCTTGTATTTTGGCAACCATATATTATGTTTCTAATTTTGTATTTCTTGTATCGCCTATTTAGGCCTGTATCTTCTTTGTTCATTGTATCCGAAAATATACATTGTAAATAAACAAAACCTTTTGAACTATATTCTTTATTATTGTCATATTTTGTATATATCGATTATATATATCACTTATAGATAAAGTTTTGTGTTTTAAAATCTTTTTAACTTCTTATAGTGTATCAAATATGATGAAAAGTTAAATAAAATTAAGAGGTAGAAAAGTTTATGTAGATCAAGGGATTATAGTGTATCAAATATGATAGAAATGTTGAATCAAATTGAGAGGCACCAAAGTGTTGAAAAATACATGTAGATCAAGGGGTCTGAAGTGGATGTCAAAGAGCGTTAATTGGCTCTTGACAAGCTTCATTTGGTTGGATATTACAAGTACCACACAAAGGCATAATTTCTAACACAGAAAGGTACGAAGCATTAAATACATTTGACCCTACAGATACTGTTTAGAGTCATCATTTCAGATTGTCAAAAAGGTTCACTTCCTATTGGATCTCTTTCGAAATATAAATGGTAACTAATACACGCACACAATAAAATAAAAGTCAAATATCACAAAATATTTTAAATGTTATGTTATATTTGTTCTCCAATTCTCAGAGGGTCTTTTAGATTCAATTACTAATCATTGGAGAGTTAACGCCAATAACACTCCTCCGACATTTGGCCTTCATTTGCATGACACTTAAAACAAAGTAAAACTTTCTCATCTTATATGGGAAGTTGAAAAATGTCTCCCCATGACAAACTAACTATATCTAAATCTTTTGCAACTTATTTTATTCTTCATATATACATTTTTCTTCGAAATTACCTTGTATTGAAGTTTTGCAACAAGTCAATTTGATCTTAAATTTTCTTTTTGTTAGAATAGGTTGAAATAATGACTATATATTGTGTTTTTAATAGTGGCAGTAAAGTGATAAACAAGTTAACTAACTAACTTAAGGGCTTTGAGCTCAAGATATTTTGTACTCAAACATCATTTGTGTTATAGTAAGTTATGAGGTTATTCATAACACAATTCTTACGTAATTATAATTGGTATAGTAAATACTCATAAAATCTGCTTTAAAATTATTTGAAAAATAAGGGCTAAGTAAACAAGAATTCACTATAACAAAATTTAAATAAATTTAAATATAATAACAATAAAGTAGTACATAAGAAAATCTTTTTCTTTTCTTTTTTTTTTTTTTTTGAATGTAGGTATCATCTATTACAATAAAAGAAGCAGTTACAAAAATTGACTTAGTTGATTTGCCCATCCCGACAGATAGAAGGTGGGAGTGCAGACAGATCAATCAAATTGCAAAAATTTGAGTTCATAGCCCACTGAACTAATAAGTGTGCAAATCTATTACAATCATGGGGGACAAAATTAATTGACCAAAAAATATTTTTAGTGAGTAATCGTCTACCAATTTGAAGATTCGCCAAAGCACGCCAATCCTCATAGTCAGTTAACCCTCTAAGAGCCAAAATTACATTCAGAGCATCCCCTTCAAAAATGATCTTATCCATTCTCAACTCCAGTGCATCGTAGAGAGCTTGGATAGCCTCTTCGGTCTCAGAGCAAAAAGGATTTTCCGACTCAAAACGGTTGACCCAAACTCTAAGGATAAGTCCCTGAGAGTTACGAAGGATACAGATAGTGATAGTACGACCCTTCACAAAAGCCGCATCAAAATTCATCTTATACTCACCTGGTAATGGTGGTTGCCAAGACAGAGCTTCCTTTGCACATAGCGTTGAATTGGCTATATAAGTTTTGTTAGACATCACCTTCCAATATTTAAGGCTCATAGTATTGATTGACTTTGAAATTTCTTGCCAGTTAGGAAGGGCATTTCCTTTCGAAGTATCATTACGAATCATCCAAATTCGTTAAAAAGCTACTACCATGAAATACCCAATTTTCTCTTGTTCTTCAGCTGGATAGAAATTTGGGAGGTTGCCTTTATCCACATTTTGATCCATTGTTCCGTGCTCATGAATTGGAAATTCTCAATTTTTATTTGCCACTTTGACTGCCACCATAGCTGTTTAGTAACCGGGCACACTAAGAGAAGATGGTGAACTGATTCAACATGTTCGCCGCAGAGGTAGCAGAGAGTACTCTCAATTGGTATGAATCTACTTATTTTATCCAATGTGGGAAGAATACCATTGGTCAATTTCCACAGTAGATGTTGGTGTCGACTATGGAGTTTGGATTGCCAAACCACTTTCCATATGTTGTCTTGGTCAAATTGAAATCAATCCCTCTGTCTTGTAGTAGTAATCTACACGCAGATTTAATGAAAAATTTCCCTGTCGTGGAGGGAGTCCATAAAATCCTATCTTGCTCTCCTTGGAGAATAGGAGTATTAATGATGAGGTTGAAAACCGGTTGCGGGAATAGGGAGTTAATTTTCTATTGATTCCAAGACCTACAGTCCTCACACATGATGTCCTCAAAAAGTAGATGTTAGGTGGTAAATTGGAAGAGGTGGGGCATCTGAAATTTGGAGCTTTAGGAAGCCATGGTCTTCTTAAATATGCAGTAAGGATTTAGTGCCTACATGGAAGCAGACATTCTTGTGAAAAGCTTTTGCATTGTTGTATCCCCTGCCAATCCATGAAGTGCATTGGCGTGTATGTTCAAAGTCTAACAATCTCCTACCCCATATATTTCGATCTAACAAGCTTCACCCAAATTTTCTGTGTGTTTGTGCAAGGATTCCACAGTAGTTTAAGCATAAAAGCTTTGTTGAAATCTCCTAGTTTCCTTATCCCCAGTCCTCCATAACTTTTCGGTTGGCAGATTGTCTCCCATGCTTTGAGGTAGAGATATTTTCCTGAATCTTCCTTGTAGCCCCCAATAAAAATCTCTGGTCATCTTGTCTAGCTTGTGAATTACCCCTTTGGGTAGGCTGAAGGTTTGCATAATGAATGTAGGCAAGGCTTGTGATATTGATTTAATGAGAACTGTTATGCCAGCAGCTAAGAGGGCTCTTTGTTTCCATCCTACAAGCTTGAAGGTTGCGTGTTTTGATTTGAAGTTGCAAAAGGGGTTCCCAAGATAGAGTCCATGGTGATTGCATTCTGTGACTCCCAAAATCTTACACACTTCAGCTTTGGATGCAGAGGCCATGTTCCTACTAAAGTGTATCGAGGATTTCTCCCAGTTAATTTCATGTCCCGTCGAAACACAATATTCCTTGATACTAGTTATAGTTACATTGGCTTCAGTCGTTGTGGCTTTCCCGTATATCACAAGGTCATCAGCATATATTAGGTGTGTGATACGAGGTCCTGTTCTGGCTGGCTTGATACCACTAATGTCACCATCTGTCTCTGCTCTTGCAAACCTGGAAAGTAAATCAGAGAAAATAGTAAAAAGAGCAGGTGATAGGGGATCCCCTTGTCGGAGACCTCTACCTGAACTGAAATATCCGTGAGGTGCGCCATTGAGGAGGATGGAAAAGGTTGGTGTTGAAATTCATTTGTGCACCAGGCTGATAAATTTTCCATAAAAACCAAACTTCTATAAGATCAAATCCAGCATTGACCATTCGACTCGATCATAAGCTTTGGCTAGGTCAAATTTGGTGACCATGTATCCAGTCTTGCCTTTTTTAGTGTTCATGTAGTGCATAACTTCATGGTTTATGATGACATTATCTCCAATTGACCAATTTGGAATGATGGCAGGTTGGCTTGGGTGGATTATGTGCTCAAGTATGGGTCGGATACGTAGTGCAAGAATTTTGGTGATGATTTTGAAGGAGAGCAATCGGTTTGTATTGTTCAACTTTCAATGAACTAGTGTATTTGGGTATGAGGGCAAGGAAAGTGTGGTTGGGAGCTTTGGGTATGTGGCCAGTACTGAACGCTTGTTGAATAGTTATAGTTACTGCGTCCCCAACAGTGTGCCAATATTGCTTGCAGAAGATAGCACTCATCCCGTCAGGCCCAGAGCTTTTCAGATTTCTCATGTTGAATACAGATTTACGAATTTCTGTTGGAGTAGGAATGGTTGTGAGTCATTTATTTGTAGCATCATTGATTGATGGTAGAATCAATCCTGCAAATAAAATGGGAGGCTAAATTGTACACCTCGTAATCATGTTAGTGAAAAAATTAGTACATTAATATAATTACATTGAAGAAAGAAAAAGATAATTATTTGAGACTTACAAAATTCTTAAATATATTTCTGTCCTCAAGTGGATGTACTAAAAGTTGAATATGGGCGACTCATTTCCGAGATACAACAAATAAAATATAGTAGCTGGCACAATCATTACTCCCAAATAAATTTCAACAATTATTTTGAATACTTTAAAAGAAAAATAAGATGAAGATAGTGGATAAATTTGTATACAAATATTTCTCAATAAATTATTTTAAAATAAAATACACTTTGGAAATCAAAATTTTGTTTTTCTTTTTTTTATAAATTGTTCTAGAGTTAGAGTAGATCGCTCATATATATATATAATATGGGGAACTCATTTCCAAGATACAGCAAATAAAATATAGTACCTGGCACAATCATTACTCCCAAATAAATTTCAACAATTATTTTGAATACTTTAAAAGAAAAATAAGATGAAGATAGTGGATAAATTTGTATACAAATATTTCTCAATAAATTATTTTAAAATAAAATACACTTTGGAAATCAAAATTTTGTTTTTTTTTTTATAAATTGTTCTAGAGTTAGAGTAGATCGCTCATATATATATATATATATATATATTTGAGACCCCAAAAAATGGACAAATTCCTTTTCTTCATAATCGAAAGTTAATCCTATTTCCGATATATTGGGAAAAATCACCTCAATTTTCTAGCGGAAGCAATTAATAATTTTCCCGTCTTTATTTTGTTAAAATGAGAAAAATCACATGACGATCAAAAATAGCAAATACAACCACAAGCAATTAATCAAACGATAAACGAACACTAAGATTTAACGTGGAAAACCCAAATCGGGAAAAAACCACGAAGCCTTTCACTAATCACCAAGAAAAACAGTGGGTACAATCAATAATCCTCTCTAAATCAATTAGAGGCATACACAATCATCAAGTAACAACTTGGAACATCATAACCACAATAATCTTCACTCAAAAGTGAGAAATCCACACAAAAATACAGTAGAGAACAGAGACAGTTTTATCAACATTGAGAGGTCAAAACAACAATCCAACCGTTAGATATGAAGAAGAGAACATTAAGAATAACATACTAAAATTTCATCCCGATCGGAGTTCGTTTGGTCGTCGATCGAAGCAAAACAAAAAACCCAGCGGCTGCCTCCTCTTTTCCCCTCTTCTGCTCTCGGCTTATCTCTTTCTCTCTGTTATCTCTATTGTTCTGTTTTTTTTTTTCTTCTTCTTTATAATAATAATAATAATAAATATTATTATTATTATAGTAACCTTTTTCCTTTCCTTTTCTTTATAATAATAATAATAATAAATATTATTATTATTATTATTATTATACTAATCCTTCTTCCATGTAGGAGGAATACCCCAACAAATCTCCCCCTCACTCCTACATGGGAGGTAAAACTCAATGATGAAATATATCAAACAAACCTTTCACAACCAACTGCGCCAAGTCCGTGGATTGTGAGCAATGCTCTCTTCTTTTCAACTTGAATACCCGATTGCTCTTGGGTGCTCGCTTGCTTCTATGTAACTTTACCAGGGAATGACCACGTCCATCAAGCAAGGATATAACTCCATCTCGCTTGGCTTGAATCCTCTCTCGTCGGTGCACGTTCTTCACTTCTTCCCGATAGCAAACTCTCTCAAATTTACCCATTTGAGGATCCATCTGTGGTGGAACTCCATGCTCAATACGAGGTGGCTCAAGTACATCACCATCACGAGCAACATCATCACCACAACATTGTTCTCCATCTTCTCCTCCATGATCTGAATGTATGGTAGGAAAAGGAATATTACCTTCAGGGAGGATACCCTTGCAACTCTCAATCATGTGATCAAGCCTCTCGTGCGATAAATCCGTAGAGGGCGCAGTGTTCTGATATCTTCTGCACATCTTTGCTTGCATCACGTAAAGTCTGTTCTCCTTCTTACCTCGGGCCACGATCAAAGAACCTTTGGTGAGCTTCCACTTTCCTTCACCAAGGCGGCTAACATAACCCTCTCCATCAAGTCCTCCAGCTGAAATGAGGTTGAACTGAAACTCTGGAACATGTCTGACATCTCTGAGGATCAACCTGCAACCAGTATTAGTCTTTAAACAAACAGTGCCCATCCCAATAATCTTAGATGATTCGTCACCCTTTCCCATCTTGACATAGCCAAAGTCACCGCTAGTGTAAGATGAGAAGAACTCCCTGTGAGATGTGAGATGACATGAGGCACCCGAATCAACAATCCAAGTGCAATCCTGAAAAGAAACATCAACGGTAGTGTCATCACACACAAAGAATAAATCATCTGCATCTACAAGGGCTGCTGTGTATTTCTCCTCTTTCTTCTCAGAAGTCTGACCATTCTCCTCTTTCTGTTGGGCTTTATCTCGCTTCATTTTCCTGCACTGAGCTATCTTTTGACCCGGTTTATCACAATAGAAGCATTTCACTTCGCTTCTTGATTTAGATCTCCCCCTGGATTCAAAGTCTCTATGTCTGTGTCTTCCACGACCCTCTACCTCAGCCACATGAGCCTGATCTGAATAGCTGGAGGAACTCAGATATCTTCTCCTAGCTTCTTCGTTCAGCAGACTCGACTTCACAACATCCATTGTGAGCTTACCCTCTGGAGTAGAATTGCTAAGTGACACCACCAAAGTCTCCCAAGTTTCTGGCAATGAGCTGAGGAGCAACAACGCCTGCAATTCATCATCTAAAACCAATTTCATAGAAGTCAATTGGTTAATCAAACCCTGAAAATCATTCAAATGCTCAACCACACTATGTCCATCCCGATACTCAAGTCTCACAAGTCTTCTCATAAAAGAGGCTTTATTCAAGGTATTTTTTCTCTCATACATGCATTTGAGTTTCTCCCACAATTCATAGGCGTTGGTATCATTAGCAACATGCTGAAACACACTATCATCAATGAATTGCCTAATCATTCCCACAGTTTTCCGATTAAGCAATTTCCAAGTACTTTCTTGTTTACCGCCTGACATCTCCTTATTCAAGATCGGTTCATGCAAATCCTTAATATATAAAATATCCTCCATCCTGGGTTTCCAACTTTGATAATTGGAGGAGTTCAATTTAATCATTCCCCCAAAAATAGTTTTATCCTCCATTTTAACAACACAAGAAAATCAACCAAAAATATCAACTCAAGCTCTGATACCAATTGTTGGGAAAAATCACCTCAATTTTCTAGAGGAAGCAATTAATAATTTTCTCGTCTTTGTTTTGTTAAAATGGGCAAAATCATATGACCGATGAAAAATAGCAAATACAACCACAAGCAATTAATCAAACGATAAACGAACACTAAGATTTAACGTGGAAAACCCAAATCGGGAAAAAACCACGAAGCCTTTCACTAATCACCAAGAAAAATAGTGGGTACAATCAATAATCCTCTCTAAATCAATTAGAGGCATACACAATCATCAAGTAACAACTTGGAACATCATAACCACAATAATCTTCACTCAAAAGTGAGAAATCCACACAAAAATACAGTAGAGAACAGAGACAGTTTTATCAACATTTAGAGGTCAAAGCAACAATCCAACCGTTAGATATGAAGAAGAGAACGTTAAGAATAACATACTAAAATTTCATCCCGATCGGAGTTCGTTTGGTCGTCGATCGAAGCAAAACAAAAAAACCTAGCGGCTGCCTCCTCTTTTCCCCTCTTCTACTCTCGGCTTATCTCTTTCTCTCTGTTATCTCTATTGTTCTGTTTTTTTTTCTTCTTCTTTATAATAATAATAATAATAAATATTATTATTATTATAGTAACCTTTTTCCTTTCCTTTTCTTTATAATAATAATAATAATAATATTATTATTATTATTATTATTATACTAATCCTTCTTCCATGTAGGAAGAATACCCCAACAAAATAGGGGCAGTTGACAGTTGAATCAGATTTTAACCATTATTTTCATATTCGTAATAGTGCGAAAAGAAGGCCCGACTCCAAGTTGTTCAAGAATAATGGCGTTGAGTTTTTTGACCATTTAACTTAGGATTAGTCAGTTCTATTTCTCGATGCAGGCTGGGAAGGGATATAACTAGAGTGTCACCCTGACGTGGTGGAAGTCATCAGTTGGAGCCTGATTATTCTTAAACCCAACGTGAGTTTTTCTATTTGGCTTTGCATATATATATATATATATATATATATATATAGGCTTTAAGGATTAAAGGGATCAAAGAATAATATTTGTTCTTTTAGACAGTCATCTAATGTTTGTTATAAATGACCCTTTCTAATAATATGAATATTTTGATAAATTTAATGATTAATTGTTATATATATATATATTAGAAAAGGTCTAAAAAATATGTTTTTTAAAAAATATTTCAATTAATTTAAACTATTTTATTTAAAAAAAAATAGAATCGCATAAGCACTAAAATAATTTTTTAAAAATTGTTGAATCTGTAAAATGTATGTCTTAAAAATATAAAAATTAAATCTAATATAAATTTATTTAAGATCAAATTTATCAAACTTTCTCATATTTAATATCTTCTATTATTTTTATTTTCAGTATTATTATTAAATAGATATTCAATTATAGAAGAGAAATTAGACTGGTTCAGCAATAAAATAAAATACAAATTTCTGGTAGATCAGGACTTTAAATCGAACATTAATTTAACTAATAAAAATTTAAATAATATTTATGTTATAAATTTTATAAAAAATAAATTCATTATTTATTAATAACACATCATTATGTCATTATTAATATCACATCATGACAAAATTCAAAGTTTTTGTTTTATTGATAATATTTGGGGTCAATACAAAGACAGACCTCTATGTATAACAAAAGTCATATATAATAATAAGAATAAAAATCATGAGAGAATATTGCACAATAAATGTTTGATATTTTTTCCTTCTTTTTAACTTTGTCGAGAGTTTACACTCGTGTCAAGGAGTCTTCTTTTCTACTTTGCAGACAGTTTACACTCGTGTCAAGAAGCATTCTTTTCAGCTTTGCAGATAGTTTACACTCGTGTCAAGGAGTCTTTCTTTTCAACTTTGCAGACAGTTTACATTGGGAAGATGCTTGGTTTACATCTTAGCATTCCTCTATCTTCAAGGATGTCCATGGTGTATTTTCGTTGACTTAGTATTATCCCGTCTTTGGTTCAAGCAGTTCATCCCGAGATCTTTGATGCATTTTTTTTTCTTTTTTTCTTTTTAGATCATCTTCGCACCTACCCGCCGGCTATGGATCTTCGTTGTTCATCTTCGGCAACGAGATCCTTCCAGATTTCCGACGCCGAATTGGCGTATTTCACGCTTCCTCGGATTTCTTTCTCCATGGTTGTAGTAAGCCACCCTTTAATCATTGCATCGCATCGCATCCATGTCATATAACTAGCATCGTCCGCTTCTGGCATTTTGATGGTTCCATCGATGAAGCCGATCTTGTTCTTGGCGAACAATAAATTCTCCATCTCTTGGACCCAATCAAGGTAGTTGTTGTTGGTCAAGGCGTCGTTGACATGCATCTGCCTCGGATAATCGGAGGGGTGGAGATAGTATGGCGAGTTAGCATGGGTCTTGGCAAGATCTTTGTTTTGCACCTTCTGCCATATCGGTGAGATGGTGAGAAAGACTTTAGGATTCGGGTTTGAATATACCATGACAAAATTCAACGTTATTATTTTATTGATAATATTCGAGGTCAATACAAAGATAGAATATGACATCTATGTATAACAAAAGCCATACACAATAATATGAATGGAAATCAGGAGTGAATATTGCACAATAAATGTTTGATATTATTTCCTTCCATAAGCTTAATCTTGGAACGACATATTCTTAATATTCTTTCTTTCTATACATCATTCTTCTTATTTGAGACAAATAAAAAATAATCTTAATAAAAATATATAATTTAATTAATAATAATCTCACAGTAAAAACAAAAACATGTCTCCAATTTAAAATAAAAAAAAAAAAAAAAACTGAAATTATATTAATATATAACTGTATCTAGGCCGGATAAAATTCAACATTTCAACTTTTGGGGCGGATGATCTGTCCATGACACGCATTTTCTATTCTATAATTAAGATATATATAGTAGAAAATAAATATATAATAAATATATATATATTTAGTATTAAAAGAAAATGCAGAAGTTCAGATCGTCTTCCAAACAAATCCTCTCTCTAATCGTACACACTGTCTTTCTTTCACCATCAACGCGGATCACACACAGTTCTCTCATTTCTCACCCTCACCTAAATATCTTCTCCACATACTATATAAATATATATACATCCCACCAATCACTGCAAGAAAACCTTGAGAAGAGTGATAATTCTCTCTGTCCTTAAGCCATGGCTTACAGGCGGAAGCCTTCTTCAATTCCTCTCACTATAGCCATTTTCCTCCTTTTCTGCGGTTTAACCTATGGTCGTTTCATCACTGATCGCTCGGATCTCGTCTCCGACGGAGTATTTAATCAGCGGGGGTCTTCGCCATTTATGCGGCTGTTAGCTGCGGAGGAGTGTGAGCAGACTTATGGTTTCATGCCTTGCACTTCTACTGTGGCCGGAAATTTGTTTTTGATTATTGTTTATGGTTACCTTATGTTTCTTGCTGCTACGTATTTGTCGAGTGGAAGTGAACTGTTACTTGAAATTCTCGGCCCTGGACTTATTGGTGGACTTTTTCTTCCTATTCTTGGAGCTCTTCCGGATGCCATGCTCATTCTCGGTAATAATTGTTTTTCTCTTTGAAAATTCTGCTGCAATTGACGTATATCTCCTTCAAAATATGCTTTTCTGGAAGTATTCTTTTTCATCAATTCCTGAATTGTAAAACCTGTTTGTTGATTGTTTTTGAGAATTTAGAAAGTTGCGTCCAATTAATTAATTAATAATAAATATTTTATTTACGGTTAAGTCTAATCTAAATTGAGCTATTTGCTCTCCTATGATATTTCTTGCCGAAAATTCAAATAGAGGGGTCGGATCCGTACTCGACGGACCAGGATTCCATTCAAATACAAGGAATACTTCCACTCTAAATGAAGATGGTGTTCGGAATTAGATTCCATTCTTTTTACCTCTTCCGAAAATCTGCTCACGTATCAAAAGTAAATGTAAGTTGAAACCTTGAGGCATCTGTGATGAATATGATGACCGTAGGTTGACCTCCTTACTGTACTTAGATTTCTAATTCGAAGGAGGAATATCTCGTTGGATGTTAGGACCTATTACTATGTACTACAATGACAATGACTTTTGCTGATTTTGCCTGCTCCCTTTCTAGATTTATTTTATGCAGTGTATATTTTTGACCTATTGTTTATGTATGATTTTTTATATTCAAATATACTTCTTTGGCATCTATTGAGCCAAAATTTTCTTAATTTCATTTGGGTTCAATTCTGATGTCTAATCTATTGTTTGTCTCTGTCAGTATCCGGGCTGTCTGGAACCGCAGAAACTGCCCAAAGTCAGGTGTCTGTTGGAATTGGTCTGTTAGCTGGATCAACAGTCATGCTGCTCACAGTTATATGGGGCACTTGTGTCCTCGTTGGCAAGTGTGACATAGAGAATTCTGTTGCCATTGACAGAAAGAATACTAAGGGATTCAGTTTTACTGGTTTGTTTTGAGATCCTTGTCTTTTTTAATTAAAAGTCTTTGGAAAAATTTAATTTACTTATAATCCCATATTACCAGAAGGATTCAAGGTGCCTTCGCTCCTCCTTCCAATTTAAGATTAATGTTGTACATTTAGGTTGTTGATTAAAAAGTAATCTTACTTTCATATAGAGAAAAAAAATATAACTTATGAACTTGATAGTATAACCTTCTGTAAACAACACTCGGTACTAAACAAGTTTAACAATGTGGGTTTTAATTGTTACAAATTTTTAACACACTTCCAACCCTGTGGCCTCTTTTGACTTTTCTATAATCTAGCTCCCTGAGTTGTATTCTGCATATTTGATTTTCTCAGCCAAAGAGTTCAAAAGTTGAGATAAAAGATAGATGTGTTTGTCATAAGACTGATACCTAAAAGTCCAAACAATGTATAACATGAATTCTAAATAGATTGAAACGATTGATGTAGACAGCTTGGAGGAAATCCTTGTTCTCATGGTAATATGTTTGTTTAGTGCGTTCAAGTTTGAAATCTCCAACTGAGAGGTGTAAAACAATAAAATTTTAAAAAAAATTCCAAGGGTTTGACAAAATGGGGAAGGTTTTCTCAAGTATTGTAGCAGTGAGACCTATAAAGATTACTTAATTTGAAAATTCTTCGCTTCTTTATGTGGCTGTAATTGAATAGTGAGATCTTCATTGTTTGTTAAATCTTTTTTCATCTTTTATTATTGCTTTTTTTCTGCTATTTTAGTGTCTCCATGAATTAATATTCAGCTCTTAATATCTGACTGCAGGCTCAGGTGTGAGTACTGATGTATGGACATGCTATGCTGCAATTATTATGGCGGTTTCTGTCATACCATTTGTAGTTGTTCAATTGCCGCAAGTTCTTCATTCAAAATCAGGGAGGCACCTTGCAGTTTTGATTGCTCTAATTATCTCTGTTTCACTTCTGATTTCCTATTGCCTTTATCAGGTAAAATCCTACAGATAGCTAAATTTTTGAAAACTTTATATGGTTGTATCTATTTTTGATTGTTTGAATTTGTATTGACTTTCTTGCTTGTATGTTGATATATCTTTATCAATGGCTTCTTTTTTGATTTTATGTTATTTGTTTGATCATCTATAGATGCTGAAACCCATTGTTGCCCTGTGAAATAGAAAAGTAATTCAGTTTAAGAATAATCAATAGTGCTCAGGGCCTTATTTGTGACTTTTCTTTGCAATTATTAGTGCATAGCACTCTGAAATTGAAAGTTGTTCTATTTCAAATTTTTAATCTTGAGTAAAGTTTTCTCCTGTTATGCATTATAGTTAATTTTCTGTGGGATGGAAACTTATGATCCAGTGCCCAGTTATTTTTGTGAAGATCAAAATGATTATTTTGTTTCCAATACTACAAATCTGCACGAGTCTGATACATATGGTTCCCATATGGATTTGATGGGGAAAACATAAAGTTGTCTTGTTTAGTTGACATTGATGGACATTGTGATTGATATGGTGTGAATATATTTTTTTTGCTTGTTGCCTCTTGTGACTCTTAAGATAGTTCTAAGTCTGAAATTTGAATTTCTGGTTTTGTTTCAAAATATTTACAGGTATTTCAGCCTTGGATACAGAGGAGACGCCTTGCTTTTGCAAAGCATAAGCATGTGATTTCAGGAATTCTGAAGAATTTGAGAATGCGAACTTTAGGAAGGCTTTGTAATGATGATGGGACACCTAATGAAGAGGTGCTGAGAAAGTAAGTAAAATATACTTCTATAAGTTTTTTTTGTTCATAATTCAACATCTAGCACGCCTTTAACTTTAGCCTTTCGGATTTGTTTCCAGAAAGTTTTATTTCTCATAATTATGTGGCAGGCTGTTTGATACAATTGATGAGAACCAGGATGGGCATTTATCACATTCTGAATTAAGAGCACTGGTAATTGGAATTCGCTTTGAAGAGATAAATCTGGAAGAGGAAGATGCTATAGCAAAAGTGTTGAATGATTTTGATACTTCTCTTGATTCTAGAGTTAGTTTCCCAGAATTTCACAACGGCATTAGTAGATGGCTTGATGAAGCCAGGGGTTCTAGACCTCCTACTCGTGAGGCTGGTCCTGGTACAATAAAGTATTTAACTGATTTTCATGAGGTATGTTCTGTTGGGAGATTAGTTCTCTGAGCATTATTTCTGTTAGGATTATGATGCCCTTCTATTATGTATGCAGCAAACAAAGAGAGAGCATCTTCTTTTAGGTGATTCAAGTGAACAAAGTGATGAGATTGTTGAGGGTGTTGAGAATCCTAAATGGGTGACAATCAAGGCTGTGCTATTTTTGTTGCTTGGAACTGCAATAGCTGCTGCATTTGCTGATCCTTTAGTGGATGCAGTTGACAGTTTCTCTAGTGCCACGAAGATTCCTTCTTTCTTCATCTCATTTATTGCCCTTCCACTGGCAACCAATTCCAGTGAGGCTGTGTCAGCAATTATATTTGCTACCCGGAAGAAGATAAGATCTGCCTCTCTAACCTTTTCAGAGGTCAGCTTTCTGTTTTGAACTTTTTTCTTAATGTTTATATAGCATTGCTAGATATTTGTCTTTGATAATTCTCCCATATCACAATTCTGCTACTTGCAATGATACAGTCCTTCAGGGCTCCTGTAATTATTCGCTTAGATTTAGTTCATTTTGGTTATTTCTTTTTGAGCTTCCAGGATAAATCTGACTTCTGTGGCTGCTTTATTTTTCAGCTATATGGAGCAGTGACCATGAATAATGTGTTGTGTCTGTCAGTATTTTTGGCCCTTGTTTATGCAAGAGGCCTGACATGGGACTTCTCATCTGAAGTGTTGGTTATTCTGATCGTGTGCATTGTGATGGGAATTGTTGGAAGCTTTCGTACTACATTCCCTATTTGGACCTCTCTAATAGCCTTTCTCCTTTATCCATTCTCCATTGCACTAGTTTATGTTCTTGACTATGTATATGGTTGGTCATAGATTCGTGATCATGAAGCCGGTGCTACTGCTTTCCTTTAGAGTGCTTTGCCTCAGAATATATGTACATTGTGAGCAACTTTCTAATCCAATTCAACCCACTGGTGGTTCTGAAAAGGCTTGCAATAATGTTTTAGGGCTTATTATCATCTATTTTGCGGAGAACTGGTGATGAAAAGCCTATCAAAGAATGGGACTTTTACATGTATTCTTCCTGTTAAGAAATTGTTATACTAGAGATTATTCTGTAATTTAAGACTGTTATATCCACAATAGTTTTAAATATTGCCGATTTTTAATAAGATTGAACTGTCGCTGAAAATTTTATTTCTATTTTGTTGTGAACACATCAGAAAAACAAACAATATTTTGTTAACACGCATATTACACTCACCAAACTTCACCAATATATTATATTAATCATAAATAGTTTGGGAAAAACTTATAAATTTGCCATCTAATTAAAAAGAAAAGTTTTACTGACAATAATAATAATAAAGATTTTATTTTATTTGATTTTCAAACAATTCTATTTTTAATTTTTAGTTAATTTGATTTCCCATGTGTAAACTAGGCCATTCGCTATGACTTTGTGGGCTAAGCTGTGATTATTAGTATTGGATTTGCAAAAATTAAGGAAGAAATGGTCGCTCTTTGATATGATTCTGAGAGGGCTTTAAGTTTTCCGAGATATTCACCAAATTTGTGTGAATTTTAAAAAAATGTGGTCAACTTTTTACTTATTTTCCAAATTTTTTAAATTTTTGTTAAGAAAGAAATTATTACTAATTAAGCGAGTTTTAATAATAATATTTCATTTTTTTAACTTTTTTTTTCTTATTTTAAAATTTCATTTTTTTAATCTTAATTTATATTATTATTTTAAATATCCATAAAATTATTTATTTATATATAAATTAATTGTACTTTAAAAAATTAAATTAATATATAAAAAAAAAAGAAAAAGAAAAAGAAAAACTTTACTCATCTAATCTCACACTTAAAAATAAGTCTACCTCATTGTGTTTCATTGTAGGGTTTATCATGAATTTGTGAATTTTAACATAAAGCTTCTCTTAGGATTTCTTGCCTCCACACCAATTTTCGCCTGAGCTGTGATCCTAAATCAATTTTCGCCTGAGCTTTTCAATCAACAGAAGCGTCCAACCCTGAATGGCTAGGATCACATTGGAAGTGTCCCCCTCAATCGTGACTTTCTCCAATTGTAGATTCGTTGCTTGTTGTAAAGCTTGGACTACCGCTTCCGTGATTCGCAAAACGGATTGTCCCCAAGTGATTCGCAAAACACAACCTGTCACAGTAATGCCATCTTTGAAAGCTGCATCACAATTATTTTTCGAATTTCTCTTCCTGCTTGCATCACAATTATTGTTGATTGATTGTGTTGGAGATGTCTGTCCATTGACATTGCCCCACGTTCTTCAAAATCTAATTTCTAGTAAGCCAAGTTTGTTCCAGAGCAATACTCATGAACTGATGCAATTTTTGAATTTCTATTTGTTGGAGTTGGTAAATATTTCGAGGACAGCTTGGGGGCAAAGCTCCCGCCTCGGGGGTCCCGCTACCCGGTCAGTGGACGGGGTGGGTTTCAACGGATTTAGGCCCAGTATTATGTACTCCAACGGGTTTAGTCCCAGTATTATATACTCGTATGGTAGCCTATATATATATAGTGATATCATTGTAACGAGTTAAAAGGGGAAAAAGGCATAATAATAGATAATTCTTTTTGTAGGGCGTAGCCTTAAATTGGGGTGAACTTGGATAAATTGTGTGTTCTTATTTTATTGTCCTATTGCTTATTGATTTCGTCTATCAAATTCATATTCTGAATCGTTATACCAAAGTAAGTCACTCGCCAATAAACTATTCTTGAGGAAAAAGTTGTATAACCTTAGGATGCATGAGGGTGATTCATTCGCCGCACATCTGAATGAATTTAACACATTGATCGGTCAACTTGTATCTATTGGCCTTAAGTTTGAAGATGACGATAAGGCAATAACACTACTTTGTTCACTGCCGGATTCATGGGATAATCTCATTGTGGTTATTGGTGGTGGGAACAAAGAACTCTCGTATGAAACTATGTGTGAGGCCTTATTATCAGAGGAGACACGAAGAAGGGGATCAGGGAATTCCAGTAAAGTGGCTCTTGCAGCTAGGGGTAGACCTACAGAGAAATCTCAAAATTGGAAAGGGTCCTGATCTAAATCTCGTGGGCGATCGAAGAGTAAAGAACGGAAGGTAAAATGCTGGAACTGTGAAGAGTGAGGCCATATGAAACGAGACTGTAAAAATAAGGCGGTTCATAAAAGGGAAGAAGATTCATCCTCTAGAAAGGAAGTTGAGACGACAGGAGATATGTATGTGGCCACTGCGTGTATGGCGCAGTCAGACAAATACATCTGGTACATTGACACCGGTGCTTCATTCCACATGACACCTCATAGACACTGGTTTTGCGAATATGAGCAATATGATGGTGGAGACGTCATGCTAGGAGATGATACTGCAGTTCAGGTTACTGGGCGTGGTCGCGTGAAGCTGAGGATGAAAGACGGCACAATAAAAACTCTTCCGAATGTGATGCACATACCTTCTATGAGTAAAAATCTATTATCAGTTAGCATGATGGCCGACTCAGGGGTTAACTTCACTTGCAATAAGGATTGGTGCAAGATGACTTGAGGTTCCATTGTAATTGCACGAGGAGTCTGTTATGGGACGTTATACAAATTGCTTGCGGAAACAGTCACTCTCAGTGGCAGTTTCGTGTCCGAAAAGGCGAAGGAAGATGAGCATGATACTTCTCTGTTGTGGCATCAGAGGATGGGGCACATTGGAGAAAAGGGTTTATCTACCTTATTTTTGAGCCAAATGGTGGAGGGAGTATCAAAGTGCTCTATGGGTTTCGGGTTCTGTGAACATTGCATTTACGGAAAACAGAATCGAGTTAGTTTTCCACAAAATGGTGCAAGAATGTCAGAGCTTCTGGGACTAATCCACAGTGATGTTTTTGGACCTACTCCTACACCATCTATAGGAGGATCCAGGTATTATGTATCTTTCATAGATGACCTCTCACGATACAGTTGGATTTATTTTCTTAAAAGTAAATCTGAGGTGTTTGAAAAATTTCAAGAGTTTAAGGCTTTGATTGAAAATCAATTGGGCAGGAAAATCAAAGGAGTTCGCACATATAACGGAGGTAAATTCTGCTCAAACGAGTTCGAGTAGTTCTGTGTGAAAAATGGTATAGCAAGGCAAAAGACGGCCCCATATACGCCTCAGCAGAATGGAGTGGCCGAAAGACTAAACCGAACACTCATGGAAAAGGCGAGGTGCATGCTGAGTTGGGCAGGGTTAGAACCTGAATTTTGGGCAGAAGCAGTTGTCACAGCTTGTCACCTGAAGAACAGGTCACCAACCACATCAGTGAAGAATCGTACACCATACTAGGTAGTGTTTGGGAAGAAGCCAAACCTGTCATACCTTCGCATGTTCGGGTGTGACGCATACACTCATGTACCTAAGGAGAAGAGGGAGAAACTTGACAACAAGTTCGAGAAGAACATATTCGTTAGATACAAGGAAGGGGTCAAAGGTTATAAGTTGTGGAATCCTGAAACAAGATCTATAGTCTACAGCAGGGATGTTATCTTTCGTGAAACTCAATCCCAGGCTGGTACACAGAAGCGGGATGAGCAAAACAAAGCAGTAGTGCTTGAAGAAGACATGAGAGATGAAGCTGAGGAAGTGGTGACACAAAGCACATCAGTTGAGAACCATTCGGATTCTGATTTTGACTCTGATCAAGTCAACTTGGTTGATGATGTTGATGAAGCTCCTGATACAAGTAATACACCAGCTCTCAAGAGATCAACAAGGAACAGATGGGCGCCTCTACACTACTCGCTCAGTGCTTTGAGTACAGGTGAAGACCCTACTTCTGTAAAAGATGCGAGATCAAGGGATGATGCAAATCAGTGGGAGCTCGCAATGATAGATGAGATACAGTCGCTTGATAAAAATGAGACATGGAGCTTGTGCAAATTGCCTAAGGATAGAAAGGCGATTGGGTGTAAATGGGTATTCAAGCGAAAACTTAAACCAGATGGAACCATGGAGAAATACAAGGCGAGACTGGTTGCAAAGGGGTATTCTCAGATCGAGGGAGTAGACTATGATGAGATCTTCTCGCCAGTGGCAAAAGTGACCTCGATACAGTTTGTTCTGTCCATAGCAGCGGCTTACGATCTTGAAGTGGAACAGATGGATGTAAAAATGGCATTCCTCCATGGGGATTTGGAGGAGGAGATTTACATGAGGCAACCAGAAGGATTTGAAGCAAAAGGGAAGGAGAATCTCGTGTGTAGGTTAAAGAAGTCTTTATATGGACTGAAGCAGTCTCCGAGGATGTGGTACCAAAAGTTTGATACGCACATGCTTCAACTTAATTTTGCACGTTTAAATTCTGATCACTGTGTCTACGTGAAGAGGGCAGGCGACAAATTTGTGATTCTTACTCTCTATGTGGACGATATGCTACTAATTGGAAATAGCATGAAGATGGTAAAATCGTGAAAGGCCAGTTGGCCAAGAAGTTTGATATGAAAGACTTGGGGCCTGCAAATTTTATTCTGGGCATGCAAATTAAGAGGGATCGCGAGAAACGGAAACTGTGGCTAGGACAGGAGAAGTACATCAATGAGATTTTGAAGAAATTTGGTATGGCAGACTGCCAACCTGTTGGTACCCCTATATCTACAGGGACCAAATTGTCTGTGGAACAGTGTCCAAAAACTGATGAGGAAGCTGAGGTGATGGCTCGAGTGCCATACGCTAGTGCAGTTGGTAGTTTGATGTACGCTATGATATGTACGCATCCAGATATAGCTCATGCAGTGGGAGTCCTGAGTAGATATATGTCCAATCCAGGTAAAGAGCATTGGACTACGATCAAGAGAGTTTTCAGGTATCTTCGTGGAACTTCAAAATTATCTTTGTGTTTTGAAGGAGCAGAAGTTGGAAAAACTCTTGATATTATCGGTCATGTAGATGCTGATTGGGGTGGAGATATAGATCGTAGGTGATCTACTAGCGGATATGTTTTCACACTATTTGGAGGTGCGGTGAGTTGGATTAGTAAGAGACAAAGCGTGGTAGCACTCTCCTCAACGGAAGCTGAATATATGGCTCTTACTCATGCTGGAAAAGAAGCTATATGGTTACGTGGTTTGTGTTTGGAACTTGGTTTTGAGCTAGGAGCCATGGAGGTGAGATGTGATAATCAAGGAGCTATTCAATTAGCTAAGAATCTGGTATTTCACTCAATAACAAAGCATATCGACATTCAGTATCACTTCATTCGAGAGAATGTGGAAAAGAAAGTGATTCAGCTTACAAAGGTTGACACGATGAAGAATAGTTCAGACTTTCATACTAAGGTTGTCCCAAGTACGAAGTTTGAATGGTGTTCTGCCGCGACTGGGTTGACGACGAATGACAGCGGGAAGGCTCTCGTTTGCTCGATATATTCAGCAAGTGGGAGATTGTTGGAGTTGGTAAATATTTCGAGGATAGCTTGGGGGCGAAGCCCCCGCCTCGGGGGTCCCGCTGCCCGGTCAGCGGATAAGGGTTCCAACGGGTTTAGGCCCAGTATTATGTACTCATATGGTAGCCTATATATAGTGATATCATTGTAACGAGTTAAAAGGGGAAAAAGACATAATAATAGAGAATTCCTTTTGCAAGACGTAGCCTTAAATTGGGGTGAATCTAGGTAAATCGTGTGTTCTTATTTTATTGTCTTATTACTTATTGATTTCGTCTATCAAATTCATATTCTACATCGTTAAAATCCTGCACTATTTCATCTATCTGGAATTTTAACTCCATTCGTTGCTCGAATTTCATTCCACAAAATGCTTCTATGTGGTGAGTTCCACCATAAAAGTTTGCTAAGGGGGAATTCAAAAACCAGGTGTTCGATTGTTTCAGGATGATCACCACATATTAAATAATCAAGATTAACATTTGGGAGAAACTTATGGAGTCTGTCAAGGGTTGGGAGAACAATCTGAGTCATTTTCCAAATAAATAGTGTGTCGGCCATGAAGTTTAGCTTTCCAGAGTAGTTTCTATACCTTAGTTGTGTCATGGGAGGTCGTTCTAATGTGCTGCCGAGTAATCAATCTATGGGTTGATTTGACGGTAAATTCCAATGTCAAGGAGGGGTGCCAAATTAGCATATCTTGCTCGAGTCTAGGATCAGAGTATTGCAAATTAGGTCTCCAAGGTATCTAGGAAATAAATTATAGAATTTTGCATGATCCCAATCCTTCTCATCTGAATCCATTAAGTCTCTCATAAAAGCAACTGACTGTGGTAACATGATATCATCTGGAATGGTGTAGCCTTCAAAGTTGTATAACCAAGTGTCTCCCTTTATATCAACAACATGGATATCCTTCCAACTTGGTAGCACACTCCCGCAATAAGGATTGGGATGATGTTTTTTATGCCTCCCAAATCCAAGAAGCTTTCTGGTTTGATTGTTGGACGTCTAAGAGTCTTCTGCCCCGTAGGTATTTGCTTCGTATCAACTGAGTCCATATCTTCCTAGATCCCTTTATGATTTACCATGTTAGCTTGGTGGTGAAGATTAGATTAGTATCCTCCATGTTGTGGGACCCGCCTCATACTGGGCATTTGACGATAAGATAAGATAATTTATCTTAAATTATTTTGACTTGGTAAATTCAGTTGAGAAAATGTAGGAAAATTATGCCTATAAATTGAGGGTTTTCTTTTCCTTCGAAAAATAGAGAGAGAAGAAAGAGACTTTCTTCATTCTGCTTCCTTTTCTTTTCTTTATTTCTTTTGAAGGTTTTTCTGAATCTTTCATTAGTTTTTGGTGAGATTAGGGAATGGATTTCTGAAGCATCCTTACGCTTCAAGGAAATTTGTGAGAGAGAGAAACATTTGGGGTAGTGATAGTTTGTGTGATAGTGTTGGTAACACTATAGTACCACTGTTTTTGGTTTATCTCAGTCATTTGGAGTTTGCTTGTAGAAAGTTTCTAGGGAAGTCTCTCACTTGTAAGCCTACTAATATTTTATTAGCGGAAGAATTAATTCGGAGTTGGTCCCGTGGACGTAGCCCATATTCAAGGGCGAACCGCGTTAAATTATGGTGTCCCTATTTTATTATTATGTTCGTATTACTTTATTTTTTTACCCGTATCAGATACTGTTTAAGTTTCTGCTGCGACAGAGGGTTTTATACCCAACAACTGGTATCATAGCCTAATTGGCATTTCTGAGTATGCTCTGTGGCTGCAGCTTTGGCTAATCCTCCACATAAAAAATTTTGCCTTTTTTTTGTTCAATAGTACTTTACTTTAGTAAATTCATATTTACTATTTTAAAGTGTCAAAACAGTCATGGAGGCGAAGACGAGTAAGATGATAAGTTTGAATGGCACAAACTACCACATATGGAGAAACAAAATGAAGGATCTTCTATTTGTGACGAAGATGCATTTACCTGTGTTTGCTACTGTCAAACCAGATGGTAAGACGGACGAGGAGTGGGCGTTCGAGCACGAACAAGTATGTGGTTTTATCCGACAATTTGTCGAAGGCAACGTGTACAACCACATATGTGACGAGACTTATGCACGAACTTTGTGGAACAAGTTAGAGGATTTGTATTCCTCTAAAACCGCTAACAACAAGCTGTTTCTCCTGACAAAACTTATACAACTAAAATACCAAGAAGGTGCATCAATGGCAGATCATTTGAACAATCTTCAAGGTCTCGTGCAACAGTTGTTAGGAATGGGCATAAAGTTTGATGATGAATTACTTGCTATTGTTGTACTCCATTCCTTGCCAGAGTCATGGGAGACTCTGAAGATTTCACTTACAAATTCTTCACCAAACGGCGTACTATGTATGGAATTTGTGAAGAGTGGAGTATTAAATGAAGAAATGAGGCGGAGATCACAAGGATGTTCCTCATCGCAACAAGATGTTCTCATTGCATAATCCAGAGGGAGGAATCAATTTTGTGGTCCAAAACCGAGGAGCAAGAGTCGAGGGAAGTCAAACAAGCATGCAAACATGGAGTGTCATTACTGCAAGAAGAAAGGACACATCAATAGGGTCTGCCGGAAGTTAAAACAAGACCAGTAGAACAAAGGACGCTAGAGCAGTGATGATGAAAATGCAAACGTTGTCGAAGAGTTCAATATCGTTTTTGACGATGAGGAGTCTATCAGTCTTACAAATCATGAGACTGACTGGATTATTGATAGTGCTGCCACCACTCATGTCACATCATGGAAGGAGTTATTCTCAACTTACACACCTGGACATTTTGGTGTTGTCAAGATGGGAAATGATAAAGTCTCAAAAGTTGCAGGTATTGGAGAAATTTGTCTAGAGACAGATAATGGTACAAGACTGGTCCTGAAAGATGTCAGGCATGTTCCAGACATGCGCCTGAATCTAATTTCAACAGGCAAGCTAGATGATGAAGTTTTCTGCAACACCTTCATTCATGGTCTATGGAAACTCACCAAGGGATCATTGGTGGTGGCCAGAGAAAGGAAAAACTCAAAGTTGTACATGATGCATGCAAAGCTCTCCTAGGATGCTGTGAACGCTGTGGAGAATGATAGTACAATTGAGTTATGGCACAAGCAGCTAGGTCATATGAGTGAGAAAAGTATGACATGTCTAGCCAAGAAGAATGCGTTACCTGGATTAGATCAGGTCCACTTGAAGAAATGTGGCAATCGTCTAGCAGGGAAGCAAAATAGAGTTTCTTTCAAATGTTCCTTCCTTCAAGAATGAAGAATGCGTTAGATCTGATACACTCAGATCTGTGTGGGCCAATGTCAAAGTCACTTGGTGGTGCTCAATACTTTATGACTTTCATTGATGATCATTCTCGGAAGACTTGGGTGTACCTGCTAAAATCAAAAGACCAAGTGTTAGATGTTTTCAAAAATTTTCTAACTCTAGTTGAGAGGCAGACGGGAAAGAAGCTGAAATGCATCCGAACAGACAATGATGGAGAATATATTGGACCATTTATGCTTACTGCAAAGCAAATGGTATTCGACATTAGACAACACCTCCGAAGACACTGCAATTGAATGGTTTAGCTGAGAGGATGAATAGAATCTTGATAGAGAGAGTCAGATGTCTACTCTCACATGCAAAGTTATTAAAGACGTTCTAGGGTGAAGTTATTCTAACAGCTGTTCATGTGCTGAATCGATCACCATGTGTCCCTCTACAGTTTGATACTCCAGAAAGAGTATGGTCTGGAAAAGATGTTTCCTATGATCATTTGAGGGTGTTTGGTTGCAAAATATTTGTGCACATTCCAAGGGATGAGAGTCCAAGCTTGATGTCAAAACACGATAGTGTGTGTTTATTGGCTATGGTCAAGACCAACTTGGCTATAGATTCTATGATCCAACTCAGAAGAAACTTGTCAGAAGTCGTGATGCAGTCTTTGTTGAAGATGAGACCATCGAAGATATCAAAGAAGGGAAGAAGAGTGTTGTCAGGGCCGATGATGTTACAATAGGCATGCAGTGTATTCCTTCAACAACACTACCAAGACAAGTTGAAGACGATGATCAACCAGAAACTGGAGATGTTCCAGAAATTTTTGAAGATAATGTTCATGATCAACCACCAGCTCTGGAGGGTTCTCCAATTCTGAGAAGATCTACTAGAGTCAAACAACACTCTACTAGATATCCTGAAGATCAGTATGTGCTACTAACTGATGGGGGAGAACCAGAAAGTTTTGATGAAGTCATGAATCATGAACATAAGGAAAAATGGATTGAAGTCCTTGCATGAGAATCGAACTTTTGAGCTAGTGAAGCTACCAAAAGGTAAGAGGGCTTTGAAGAATAAATGGGTGTTCAAGATAAAGCATGAGGAACACAATCACCAACCACGATTCAAAGCCAGACTAGTTGTCAAGGGTTTCCATCAAAGAAAAGGGATTGACTTTGATGAGATTTTCTCACATGTGGTGAAAATGACATCCATTCGTACAGTGCTGGGGTTGGCAGCAAGTCTTAACATGGAAGTTGAGGAAATGGATGTGAAGACAACCTTCCTTCATGGTGATTTGGAGGAAGAGATATACATGGAACAACCAGAAGGTTTGCACAAAAAGGGAAAGAGGACTTTGTCTGCAAACTAGAAAATAGTTTGTACGGCTTGAAACAAGCGCCAAGACAGTGGTACAAGAAGTTTGAGTCTGTTATGGGGGAGCAAGGCTACTCAAAGACCAGTTCAAACTATTATGTATTCGTGCAAAAATTTGATGATAATGATTTCATTATCTTGTTTCTCTATGTGGATGACATGTTGATTGTTGGCCAAAATATTTCCAGGATTGACACCCTGAAGAAGCAACTGAACAAGTTATTTTCTATGAAAGATTTGGGGCCAGCAAAGCAAATTCTTGGTATAAGGATAACAAGGGACAGAAGCACCAAGAATTTATGGTTGTCACAAGAGAAGTACATTAAAAAGGTACTTCAAAGGTTCAACATGGACAAGGCTAAAGCGGTTAGTTGTCCTCTACCTAATCACTTTAGACTAAGTTCTAAACAATGCCCTTCCACAGAAAGAGAGAAGAAAGAGATGGATAAAGTTCCATATACTTCAGCAGTTGGAAGTTTGATGTATGCCATGGTATGTACGTGACCAGATATTGCTCACTCAGTAGGAGTTGTGAGCAGATTTCTTTCAAATCTAGTGAAAGAACATTGGGCTGCAGTAAAATGGATTTCCATGTATCTTTGTGGAACCTCCAATTTGTGTTTGAAATTTGGAGATGAGAAACCTGTGCTAGTGGGATACATAGATGCTAATATGGCTGGAGATGTTAACTCTAGAAAGTCCACATCAGGATACCTAATTTCTTTTGCAGGGGGAGCTATATCATGGCAATCAAGTTTGTAAAAATGTGTTGCACTATCAACAACTAAAGCTGAGTTTATTGCAGCAACTGAGGCATGCAAAGAGTTATTATGGATGAAACAGTTCCTGAGAGAACTTGGTTTCCACCAGACGAAGTATGAGCTGTTTTGTGACAGTCAAAGTGCAATTCATCTTGGAAAGAATTCCTCTTTTCATTCTAGATCAAAGCACATTGACGTGAGATACCACTGGATCAGGGATGTATTAGAGAAGAAACTGTTAGAACTCAAGAAGATCCACACGGAAAAAAATGGATCAGATATGCTGATGAAGACTCTTCCAAAAGGAAATTTCGAATACTGTCGAAAAGAAGCTAGAATGGTGAAGCCCCCCATGTAGCCGGGAGGGGGAGAATTGTTGTGGGTCCCGCCTCATAGTGGGCATTTGACGATAAGATAAGATAATTTATCTTAAATTATTTTGACTTGATAAATTCAATTGAGAAAATGTATACAAATTATGCCTATAAATAGAGGGTTTTCTTTTCCTTCAAAAAATAGAGAGAGAAGAAAGAGACTTTCTTCATTCTGCTTCCTTTTCTTTTATTTATTTCTTTTGAAGGTTCTTCTGAATCTTTCATTAGTTTTTTGTGAGATTAGGAAATGGGTTTCTGAAATATCTTTACGCTTCAAGGAAATTTGTGAGAGAGAAAAACATTTGGGGAGTGACAAAATAGTGATATTTTGTGTGATAGTGTTGGTAACACTATAGTACCACTGTTTTGGGTTTATCACAGTCGTTTGGAGTTTACCTGTAGAAAGTTTTTAAGGAAGTCTCTCACTTGTAAGCCTACTAATATTTTATTAGTGGAAGAATTAATTCGGAGTTGGTCCCGTGGACGTAGCCCATATTCAAGGGTGAACTACGTTAAATTCTGGTGTCCCTATTTTATTATTCTATTCGTATTACTTTATTTTTTTACCCGTCTCAAATACTGTTTAAATTTTCATTGCGACCGAGGGTTTTATACCCAACACTCCATACGCCTAATACTAAGGCCTCCTGCCTATTTCGGATGACACGTGATGGTTCCAATTCGTAGTGTGCTAAAGAATTCGTAGTGTGCTAAAGATAGAGTTTATAACCTATGTTGCTTTCATTTATTCGGTCATCAAACAACGTTTTTCTTTCAATATGTTGGGATCCAATTAGATAAAATTCATAAAATGTTGTCATTAGGGGAGAAAAAAAAATAAAAAGAAAGAAAACAAATAGCAACTAAATAATTAGTTGTATTTTATATGGAAACTAACAAAACTTTACTTTAAAGATAATGGATCAAGTAGTCAATCATAAAGAGTTTAGGAACTAACTTAGTTAATTATCCTTTAAAAAAACAATTCACCTAAATTTTATGATCTGAAATGTGGAAATTCATTGTTGCAATGTTGCTAATTAGAGTATAATTTTCAACAAGGAAAGTGTCCGGAGAAAATTTATGATTGACATAACCATAAAATAAATTGTAAATATTATATATTATCATAAATTTAATACGTTTATAAATAAAATATAAGAGTTAAGGTTGTGTATATCTATCTTACCTCAATTCGACTCATGTAAATTAAAAAAAAAAACAAAACACTTTGTATTTTAACTAAGTACTATAATTTTGAGAGACTCGTTCGAATACTAGACTAAGAAAAATGTAGGCCCTAATTAACTAAGAAATAAACTAAGTACTTGGGTCAAAAAATAGTTTCTTGTAATAATCTACATTAATCCTATGTGAAAAAAAAAATCACACCAACTTACATATGAGAAATAGTGTTTAGAATATTTTATATAAACATTTAAATAATTAGACTAGAATTTTCTAAATAAAATAAATATAGACGTACATTTAAAATGTTAAAACACCATAAATAGTCATACTATCATTTGTAAAATTATAAGTATTAATCGTAACATATTGTATAATTAATTTAAAAGATAAAATTAATGTTTAACATTAAACTAAATAACATGTTTTGCTAGTTTAAAATAACTACCAAAATTTTTCTGTTCTTCTTAAATCATGATATCATTTCAAATGATAATTGAAGAATAATTATAATACATTTGACATTAGTCAAATTTATATATATATATATATATATATTGAAATTATAATTAATTCTTTTTAAAAAATTGAAAAAATCATTAGACAAAACTTTATTTTAAAACAAATGTGTTATATAATGTTTAAAATAATATAATTCTTTAATTTAAGGTATTAATTTGATATTATGACATCTAAATTATCAAATCATTTAACCAAAACTTAACTTTATCTTCTTTCTTATTTTTTTTTTTTTACCTATTCCCAATAACATATAAATTATTCGAGAACTTAAGTTTAGCATCAAATTCTTTTTGTAACCCTAGTTATACTTGAGTTTTCTAAAAGTCTCACAAACTACACTTCCTTCTAAGTTAAGTTAATAATTTTTTCGCTAATTTTTTTTTTTTTTTTCTGTTTTGAACCGGGGTATTTTTCACTAATGGTAGCAATAATATGACAATAAAAATCCGATGACAACAGCGACGATAGAGGAGAAAGAGAACGACGGCAACAACGGAGACATTGAGAATGATGGCAATAAGCAAAATAATATATCAATTAATCATCTATTTGATTCAAAATGACTATTAAGAATATCAAAAAATTCTTGTCCCAAATATAAAGAAATTTGAAGAAACTCAAATATGAAGAGATTTGAAAAAAAATCTAAATTTGAAAAAAAAAAACTCAAATCTAAAGGAAATTTAAATCTAAAAAATTTGAAGGAAATTTTTAAAACCCTAAATATAAAGAAAAGCTAAATATGAAGAAATTTAAAGAAAATCCAGATTTGAAAAAAAAAAAACTCAAATTTGATAATATCATCTGATTCTGTTTAAATTTATCCAAATTTGAAGAAAATCTGATTAGAGAAGTAAGAAAAAAAATAAATAAGATAACAAAACGGAGGAATGAATGTTGTCGCCCATCACGCCACACACATTATCGCAACACAAATTGTTGTGGTAAGAATAATAATAATGAAGAGAATAATTAAGGTTAGAATTATGATTTATTTTTATTTAAATTTATAAAATTATTTTTAAAAATTTAATTTTTTTTTATAATGGACAAAAATACTCTTATTAAAACAGTGAAAAAATGGGATTTGACGAAAAATATTGACTTAGAAAGTTTGAGTAGTGCTAGAGCGGCAAAAAAAAATTAAATGCTAAACTTAAATTTAATTTAAGTGTTGTGGAATAATTTATCTTTTTTTAAAAAAAATCTTAATTTAGTTTAGTCTACAAATATTAAAAATAATTATAATCAAAAAACATTCTTAACTCTTCTTGATTAACCATCCCCAAGCATAGAACAGGAAGGTTCTAGAGATTGGAATCTCATAAATATAAATACAAACAAGATAGATATTATGTCACGTTATAACAGACACGGTAACTTTAGTCCATTTAGAATACTAATATAATAAGTTATACAAAAAAAAATAAATAAATTGAGATATATTCCTTGTACAATGGATATTCAAAGTGAAAATTTTATAAATTTCAATATTATTTGTGGTATATATATATGTAGTGTACATTCTTTTTATTTAAGGATAATTTAGAAATTTCATATTATTATATTACTTATTTATTATTTATTTTCTATTCCAAATAAGAATTAGAGTCCATTTAAAACTCTAAAAAAAATTTAGACTTCAAATTTCTAAAATAACAAGAATTTATATAATTTAAGTAACCTTTATCTACAAATTGCTCCATTGGGACTTGTTTCCCAGGTTAAAGACTTTACATCGGAAATCAGTTTTAAAAAATTATCGTCGCCTACATTGCTGCTCTTTATGGTTGTCAACAGTGTTGCTCTTCATTGTCGCCAACAGTATTGTTATTCATTGTCGCCAACAGTGTTGATCTTTATCGTCACTAACAGTGCTGATATTTATTGCTACCAACTGTGCTGATTTTTATCGCCACCAACAGTGTTGATCTTTATCGTCGCTAACAATATTGATCTTTATCATTGCTAACAATTGCAGTTTTTTTTATGATCGAACTTAAAATTTATCTAAGTTGTCTATGTATCCCAAGAAGGAATCAAGTCGAATGTAATTCAAAGTTGCAGTTTAAACTCGTGCATCAAAAAAGCAATAATGCAATTTTAGCTCGTGCGTCAAGGAGCATTTTTTGTATCAACATCATGGAGATAGTTTATACTTGTATCAAGGAGTCTTCTTTCAACATGTAAACAATTTACACTTGTGACAATGAGTCTTCTTTCAATTTGCAGACAATTTATACTTAGTCAAGGAGTCTTCTTTCATTATGTAAACATTTTATACAAGTGTCAATGAGTCTTCTTTGATCATGTGGATAGTTTACACTTATGCCAAGGAACCTTCTTTCAATTTGCAAAAAAAAAATTATACTTATGTTAAGGAATCTTCTTTCATCATGTAGACAATTTACACACGTCCCAAGGAGTCTTTTTTTTTCTTCAACTTGTAAACAAATTACACTCGTATTACGGAGCCTTCTTTTTTTATGCATAAAGTTTATACTCTTATCAAAGATTAACATGCAATTTAACCTCGTGAGTCTAGGAGGATCTCATATCAATAGCATGGAGATAGTTTATACTCGTATCAAGGAGTAACAATGCAGTTTAACCTTGTGCGTCTAGGAGGAATTTTTTTTACGATGCAGATAGTTTATACTATTCTCAAGGAGTATCGTGCAGTTTAATCTCTTGTGTCTAGGAAGATTTTGCATCCATACCATGGATATAGTATACTCGTATCATGGAGTAAAAATGCAGGTTAAACTCTTGCGTCTTGGAGGATTTTGATGATTTGATTTCAAGCATCGCTAATAGTTGAAGTTGACTCTTCATCTTTAGATTTTGAGGAAATATTGCATCTACTTTATTTTTTATTTGCAATGGTACTTTGTTTGCCCCCTTGATTTGTTTTGGATCTATCAACAGCTTGAGATTGTTTCTCAGCAACTTTAACTGCTCGAAGATCATTAGATTTTTTTTTGATTGAATGTGACACCTTTGTTTGCCTCCTTGCTCGTTTTTGTGCAGATTGACTTGACTTACCACTATTGTTCATCAATTGAGCGAGGATATAATCTTGCTTTGTTGATTGCATTGTGAGGCCTTCCACCAAGTTTATCAAATTTGTCAACTTATCTTTTATGGTCAACACGTCCGCCAACATCACAGGCATGACAAAGATGGTTGCAGAGGACTCTTTATAGTCATCATCGCTGCTCATCTAATCATGTTGAGAGACACTTGTAAACTCAACATCTTCATCTTCTGACTTATCTTCACCATATTTATTTTTCAGTATTGCAAGCATCTTTTGCACCATTCCACCTACAATATCTCCAGGTTGATTGTCTACAACAACATTTTTTGAATCAACTTTGTTGATGTCATCGTCTGCGACAGTGTTCTTTGACTCCATTGATGATCTTGATGGAATGAGATGAGCGGTAAAAATTGTCCCATGAAGCGTGCCAAAATTTGTAAATAAATTTTTCTGTATTTCTGGAAAAATTGAAATAATGTTTTTTATAAGATCCTATTTTTATAGATCCACTTATTTGATCTGACGTGAACTCGAGGGCCTTTTTGGTATTGAACTCGATCTAATAGATTTAAATTTCTTCTAGGAGCGTTTTAGGTTGATCTCGAAATAGATTTAAGGCTTCCAAATTTCTCTTCAAAGACCTTTGAATTTCTCAGAACGGACTTCGATGAGAGAAAGAACCAAAACGACAAAGTTTTTGTATTCTTTAGATTTTTCTCAACTTCAAAGCTTCTTCTTGTCTTAGAACTTCTGTTGTTTTCTTGACTAGCGTATAAGAATTCCACTAACTCATATTAGTGTGAAGTTAAGTGGTAGAAGCTCAATCTTGTGAGATTATATTTGGGCCAAACAAGTTGTATGATGGAGGATTTATTGTATTGCAAAGATTTGTTTGATCCTATTGAAATTAACAAGTCTTTTAATCAATGAAGTTTTGTTATGTGCAATCTTTCTTTAATAAAAGACCTTCTAATGGAATTCTATGTTAATCAACTCTACCATTATCATACGTGAGACTTGGATTAATACCCCCAACAATATGTTGGGCCGAAATATTACCATTATCATACGTGAGACTTGGATTGATACCCCCAACAATATGTTGGCCCAGAATATTCCCACAACATTAAGCTACCACCACTTAACTCTACATTAGTATGATATTGTTTGCTTACATTAGCATGATATTGTTAGCTTTGGCCGGAAACCCTCACAATTTTGTTCTTGGGTAACTACCAAAAGGCTTTATAATAATGGAATTAGTAAAATTCTTATATACTAAGTCAACTCTAATATTATTTTTATATGTGGAACTTATTGAGATTGCATATTGATATTATTGAGATATTACTAAATTAGAGGTAATTGTAACTACCCAGAGGAATATCCAAGAGAATATCCAAGGGAATATCTAAAGTAATATCAAATATACTATATATATATATATATATATATATATATATAGTGTACCTGAAGATCATATGAGAGATGTAGATCATATATGAGTGATGTAGATAAAGATTCAAAAAGTATACATCGTAAATAAACAAAATCCTTTTGAAATATTTTTTATTTTCTACATGGTATCATAGCAGTGCCAAACCCAAATCCACCATACTCTTGTCGGTAAAGATCTGCGCCGTTATGCACATAACAGTGCTCACGTTAGATGGAAAAGAAATTCCGTTGGAAGTCGAGAGTACCAATACCGTCAACGACGTGAAGAAAAAGATAAAGGAAAAAATCAATTCTCCGGTTAATATGCAGAGGCTGTTGTTTGAACAGAAACATCTAGCAAACGACACCGTAAATATGGCTAGGATTGCGTTCGAGGAAATTGATTGGGGCGGGTAGATGTGAAGATGGTCTATAAAGAATCAAAAAAAAAGAGAGAGGAAGCAAAAGCCATGGAGGCAATCATTCTTGATCTCCGGCATAGCCATGGAGGCAATCGTTGTTGATCTCCGGCATAGCCATGGAGTCAATCGTTGTTGATCTCCGGCACAGCCATGGAGGCAATCATTCTTGATCTCCGGCATAGCCATGGAGACAATCATTCTTGATCTCCGGCACAGCAATGGGGGCAATTAAAAAAATAAAAAATAAATAAATAAAATGTTTTAGGTAGATTTGGACCAATTGTTTTTGGGAAACTTGAAGATGGGATGTTGATAGCCATGAAGCAGCTGTCACTCAATAAATCACAGCAAGGAGAATCAGAATTTCTTGCAGAAGTGAGGATGATCACTAGCATACAACACAAGAACTTAGTCCGCCTTGTGGGATGTTGCTCCAATGAAGCTCAACAACTTCTTGTTTATGAATACATGAAGAATAGGAGCTTGGATCTCATCTTATATGGGAAAAGCGACATATTCTTGAACTGGAACACTCGTTTCCAAATCATTCTTGGAATTGCTCATGGATTGCAGTACTTGCACGAGGATTCACATGTCAGAATTGTTCATAGGGATATTAAAGCTAGTAACATTCTTCTTGATATAAAATAAAATAAAAAAATTTAACCAAAGACGGGATAGTGCTAAGTCGACGAAAATACACCCTTGACATCCTTGAAGATAGCGGAATACTAGGATGTAGACCATGCACCTTCCCAATGGAACAGAATGAGAAGCTGGATAAAGGAGAAGAGGACATTCGTGTCGATGCTAGCAAATATCGAAGACTAATTAGCTGATTGCTCTACCTCCAAGCCACGAGACCAACCTACTCGGTAAACGTCCTAAGAACACATGGACGCAGCCATGAGAATCCTTCGCTACCTAAAAGCAACTCCGAGACAAGATATTTTGTTCCCGAAAGAAGGAGGAATTATTTTGGTAGCATGTTGTGATGCAGACTGGATGGAATGCTCACTCACTTGGAAGTCTAGGACAAGATATGTTCTTCTTTTGGGAGGAGCTCCTATCTCGTGGAAATCAATGAAGCAATCAGTCGTTTATCGCTCCTTGGCATGCGAAATATCGCGCCATGGTCAACGCCACTAGTGAAATCCTGTGGATGCGTTGGTTGTTAGAGGGGCTAGAAGCATGACAATATAGGCCTACACCTCTCTTCGGTGATAACAATGCAGCACGACATATAGCTAATAACCCGATCTTCTCATAAAAGCTTTGGGGTTAAAACAACTCGAGTTTCTTCTAGGTCAAGATGGGCATGCGAAATCCACCCCCTCCACCTTGAGGGAGAGTATTGAGATTACATATTGATATTATTGAGATATTACTAAATTAGATATAATTTTAACTACCCATAGGAATATCCAAGAGAATATTCAAGGGAAGATCATATGAGAGATTTAGATCATATATGAGTGATGTAAATAAAGATTCAAAAAGTATATATTGTAAATAAATAAAATCTTTTTGAAATGTTTTTTATTTTGTATAGGACTTGGTTGAAATCCCAAATACAATAGTGACACTAGGAAAGGGACCTTCCTCTTCTTCCAATGCATAAGTGGTTTCCATTACAGAAACCATTGTCGAATCCATTTAAAACTAAACTGTTAAATTATTTTCTTCTTCTATATGCCTGTAAATTTTTCTTATGAAGAAGAACGAGAAGTGCCAATGGAGGTCAACACAAATTTGATGAAGAAGAAGCAACGGCACACATATGCCTGTAACAAGTTTATTATGAATGTAAGTTTTTTTTTTACTGTTCATAAAACCCGCCGTCTTTTCTCCAGAAATCTAATATATTAATTAATCAGAAGCTTATAATGGGTAATGTGCAGGAAAACGCTAGCTCTGTCAATGTTGAAACTATTCGGTAATGTGAATATTCATGGAAAATATCTCCTCTTTTTTTTCTCTTTTCCCCTTTCTTTTTCTTCCATTGTGAATGAAATTAAAGTTTTATTGCTTCCTTTGATTTCGAATATTTAAAGGAAATTGGATATACACAGTTCTTCCTTGGATAGAGCACAGGAATTGCAGTCTAAATTACCTCTTGAGTTCCCTAGCTGTGTGAAATGTATGTTCCGATCACACGTTACAGGTGGATTTACCTTGGTAAGCCCCCCAGAAAATTGTATTAAAATTATATAATATTGGTTTCTAAATCTTCAGTGCATATAACCAAATCAAAATGCTGTTTAAATCGCAGAAGTTGCCTTTGTATTTCACAAATTTACATATGCCAAATCACGATACTACGGTTGTTTTGGTGGATGAAAATGATGAAGAATACATCACAAAATACCTTGTGGCGAAGAATGGATTGAGTGCCGGATGGAGAAGTTTCTCCATTGCACACAAGTTGCACGAGGGGGATGCTCTTGTTTTGCAGTTGATTATACCTTGCAG
Source organism: Asclepias syriaca (assembly GCA_027405835.1). Taxonomy (NCBI): domain Eukaryota; kingdom Viridiplantae; phylum Streptophyta; class Magnoliopsida; order Gentianales; family Apocynaceae; genus Asclepias; species Asclepias syriaca. The sequence goes on from CM049930.1 coordinate 13,384,825, forward strand.
AATCAAGGTATTGGTAACTCCAATTTGATTTTTATGTTTCTTAGATCAAAAAGTTATCTGCTTCTAGCTGTTGTTGGGCTGTTCTTTTTGGTAGGTCTATATTTTGAGAGCAAACAATTTATCAGAAATTGATGGAGCCATAGCCCCTCCCAATTTGGAACTCAAAAATGGTAAACCAAATTTTGACAATCACCATACACTGCACTCTTCTTATATACTGCTATTATTTAGTAAAGAATGTTTTTTCCTTTTCCCTATCAGTTGTTAACACAATAGTGAAAGTGAAAGAGGAAAATCAGGACATGGAAGATGTGAACAGTAATAAGAAAGTTGGGAGGGAACCTCCTTGTATAAACAGCTGTCACAATCAAGAAGATTCTATTGCAGAGAATAGCCTAAAAGGATTAAATGATAATGGTGATGATAAGGTGGTTCTACCTGCTTTGGAATCAGATGTAGAATCTGGGAATGAAACTGATGAGATGTTTGATGGAATCAGGTTTTCCAAAACTGTGTTGGATTTTAAAGACACAAAGGAAGACTTTGAGAACTTCAGCATTGTTGTGGATGGTTTAGTTATCGATTCTGGGATACCTAAACATCTCCGGGTCAAGTACTATGACCTGTGCTGCAGTCAGAATTTGTTTCTTCATGATCATCTTGTTAAGGGCCTAAACTGCAAGCTAGCTGCTGGAATAATTTCTGAAACTGTGAACATAGCAGATGCTATTAGAGCTGCTGCTGCAAAACTTGAAACTTATTGTTCTGATTATCTACAGACTTGGGATAAAACTCTCAAGGCCTTCGAGGACATGGGAATGGAGGTTGGATTTCTACGTGATAGGGTAAAGAAATTAGTCTGCCTTCGACGACATGAAGAACAAGAAGTGATCATCAAGTTAAAGATATTTGAACGAGATGAAGTAGAAATAGAGGAGAAAAGTCTTGAAGCTGAACTTGTCAGGGTTAAGGGAGTAAAAAGAAATCTAGATGCTGAAATTGAGGCTCTAAAGGTTAAAAATGAAAATCTAGTAGCAGCTTTAAAGGAAATAGCTACTGCTCCATGGTGATAGAGGAGTTCTCCACTATTTTTTGCCATGGTCATCTTGGGTAAGACCTTGTATAAAACTTTCAAGGCAACTGGTAATCTTTGCACCAATTCTCTATTTTCTATATCTGAGATGTCTGGAAACTTTAAAAGACAAAAAGAAAAAGTAAAGTTATGAAGTTGAACTATCATGTAACTGTGTGCATAATAGTCATAGAGATTGGAAAAGTTCATGAAAGATTTATTTTAGATTTTCATATGATAAAAGCCTTCAATTTGCAGTAATTTAGTATTGTTTCTCTTTGTATTTGTTTTTGCAATTCCCTTCTGAGACTTCCATCATTTGATTTTGGATTCTTTATTAAGTTTATGTAGCTAATGTTGTAAATTGTTTCAATTAGTATATATATCAAACATCATAGCTTCGGATAGTTATATCTCTTTTGTATATGGTTTGGTTTTAAGTTTTAATCTTTATCTTATGTTATTATTATGTATGAAGCTATTCATTTTGTTAGAGCCATGGATTTCATTAAGCTATTCAATGTTTTGTATATGTGGGATGTATGTATGTATAGATCATTTCTAAATGTTATTCAGGTCCTCTTGTGCAAATAAAATTCTACGAAGGAGTTCCATTGATGAGGTAAGAAGGAGTTTTAGATTTTATGTATAAAAACGGATGGATATATAGATAAATGTGTGGGTAAAAGCTGCAATTATATTTTTGTGGAAAAGAAGACTAAAATAGGAATATAGGTGGAAACATTTTAGCCATCCTTTTAGTTGTAAATATTAGGATTGTTTCTTTTTGTTTGTATGGTATAAAAAGGCTTATATTTTATATTTAAAAAGTGTTATGAATCCCGGAGATTCATTACATTAATGGATGTCCATCATCCCAGAAAATTACGAAAGATGATAAATATCACCTAATAGTTATAATATTGGATATATATATATATATATATATATATAAATGTAAGTGGGTGTAATGATGTTGTATAGATAATGGATGTAATGATGGATGAATATATTTATATATTCATTTAATGGATGTAATGATGGATGAATATATTTATATATTCATATGTATGTATATATATAGGTGTAAGGTTTTGAATGAAGAAAGAAAAAAAGAAAGGATTTTGATTTTGATACAATTGCATCTTCATTTCCCAATTTCCCCAGACCATTCCGAGAACCAATTCTCTCAACCTTCCTCTCTCCCTCTCTCCCTATATCTCCACACCAATTACTATATTATATATATTATACTAAATATATACACACATATATATAGATCATATAATTTTATAACACGTTATCAGCACGAAGCTCTACCAACAACACGATTATCTATCACCGGTACGTTATCAGACAGGTACGTTTATTATTATTATTATGGCAAACCTAACTAAACTGGAATTTGTGGCACTTGATGTCACCAGAAAGAATTATTTGTAATGAACACTAGATGCCAGAATGCATCTTGCTAAAACGGGTTCGGCAGACACCGTTATACAAAATAATATATCATTAATACAAGATCGTGTCAAAGCTATAATATTTCTCCGTCATCATCTTCACGAAGATCTGAAAAATGAATATCTTACCGTGAAAGATCCTTTTATTTTGTGGGAAAATTTGAAAGAAAGATTCGACCACCAGAAGATGGTCGTTCTCCCAAAGGCACGGTATGACTGGTTGCACCTGAGGTTGCAAGATTTCAGATCCATAAGCGAGTATAACTCTGCAATGTTTAAAATAGTTTCACAATTGAAACTATATGGAGTTGATATAACAGATGATGATATGCTGGAAAAAACAGACTTCACTTTTCATGCCACGAATATTGTCCTGCAGCAACAATATCGTGAGAAAGGTTTTAAAAAATATTCTAAATTAATTTCTTGTCTTCTTGTTGCGGAACAAAATAATGAATTATTAATGAAAAATCACGAGACTCGACCTACTGGTTCTACTCCATTCCCTGAAGTGAATGCTGTTAGAAATCATGATCCCAGAAGAGATCGTGGTCGTGGTCGTGGTCATTACCGTGGTCATAGCCGAAAATATGATCATGGACGCCTTGATCAATTTGGCCCTTACAATCGTAATAATACTTCAGGTGCCAAAAATGTTAATAACCACCCGAAGTGGATAAAACATAATGGGAAAAGAAATACTGTTCTGAAAAATTATGAGGACATATGTTATCGTTGTGGCATGAAAGGTCACTGGTCTCGTATTTGTCGCACTGCAAAACATCTTGTTGATTTATATCAAGCATCTATTGAAGGGAAAGGCAAAAATGTTGAGGCAAATTTTACTTCTCAAAATTTACCTCATGAAAGAAATGATGAAGATCTTGAAAATAATGATGTTGGTATAACTCACTTGGATGTTGCTGATTTTTTCGAGCATCCAGAAGGAAGAATTGACCACTTAATTGGAGATGGAAGTGTCCAAAAATAATTAGAATATTAATGTTATATGTTTATATTACTTTTGTAATGATATGTTTAATTTTTATTTCTGTAAAATTTTGTTAATAAAACAGATGTCTGTTGTTCAATTTTCTGATATGAACAACGATATCGAAAGTGTCTGTCTTATTGACAGTGAAACTATGCACACCATACTGAAATACGAGAAGTATTTTTCTCACCTGAATGTGGGAGAAACAAGTGTTACCACAATAAATGGCAGTGCAAAACTTATTGAAGGCTCCGAAAGAGCTAATATAATATTACCAGGAGGAACTATGATTGCTATTGATAAAGCATTATATTCCTCAAAGTCTCGAAGAAATTTATTGAGTTTTAAATATATTCGATAGAATGGATATCATGTTGAGACTATGGAAGAAAATGGTCATGAATATTTGGGTATCACGAAAATGACCTCCGGTAATAAAGTTTTGTTGGAAAAACTACCATCCCTATCCTCTGGCCTATATTATGCAAAAATAAATGCTATTGAGGTGCATCATTTAGTAAACCAGAAGTTTACTAATCCCGTTACTTTTAAAGTTTGGCATGACCGTTTGGGTCATCCGGGATCAATTATGATGCGAAAAATTATCGAAACAACGCACGGTCATCCTTTGAAAAATCAAAGGATTTTGACTTCTGATAAACTTTCATGTGCTGCATGTTCCAAAGGGAAACTAATTATAAAACCAGCACCATTGAAAGTATGAGCTGAAAGTCCTACATTTCTAGAACGGATTCATGGAGATATATGTGGACCGATTAGTCCACCATGTGGGCAATTTCGATATTTCATGGTTTTAATTGATGCATCGACCCGATGGTCGCATGTTTGTTTATTGTCAACTCGCAACCTGGTGTTTGCAAGATTACTTGCCCAAATAATTCGCTTAAGAGCGCAATTTTCTGATTATCCTATTAAGCGAATCCGTATAGATAATGCTGGTTAATTTACTTCGCATGCATTTAATTCTTATTGCATGTCGATTGGAATAATTGTTGAACATCCTGTAGCTCATGTTCACACACAGAATGGTCTAGCTGAATCATTTATTAAAAGACTGCAATTAATTGCCAGACCATTATTGATGAAAACGAATCTCCCTACAGTAGCCTGGGGACATGCAATTTTGCATGCTGCAGCACTTGTGCGTTTAAGGCCATCAAATTATCATAAATTTTCTCTCATACAATTGGCTTTTGGTTCAGAGCCAAATATTTCTTATTTGAGAATTTTTGAGTGTGCTGTATATGTCCCAATTGAACCACCCCAACGGACAAGAATGGGTCCGCAAAGAAGATTGGGGATATATGTTGGGTATGACTCCCCGTCCATTATAAGGTATCTTGAACCTTTGACGGGAGATGTATTTACAGCAAGATTTGCTGATTGTCATTTTGATGAAAATTTGTTTCCCAAATTAGGGGGAGAGAATAAATGGCATAAAATTGAACTTGCGTGGAAAACATCTTTGAATCATTTAGATCCACGCACAAATATAAGTGAACTTGAAGTTCAAAAGATTATACATTTGCAACAAATTGCAAATCAGCTGCCAGATTCTTTTGCTGACTCTAGCAGAGTCACTAAATCGCATATTCCAACTATAGATGCTCCTATACAAATAGAAGTTCCTGAAGGACAGAAAGTTAATCATATAGCTATCGAATCAAAAACACGCCAGAAGCGTGGCCGACCCCTTGGTTCTAAAAATAAAAATCCTCAAAAGAAAAGATGAACAAATGATCCAGAAGATCATATTGATGAAATAGAAAAAGAAAACCAAGGGACAACTGATGAAAAGATTCCAACTATAAATGATGATGAGAATTCTGAAATCTCAATTAATTATTCCAGTTCGAATCAAAGTTGGGATCGAAAAAACGTTGTTATTGATAATGCTTTTGCATACAACGTAGCCCTTGATATTTTCAAGGATAATGAGGATTTAGATCCTTTATCAGTTGAAGAATGTCGGCATAGAATTGATTGGCCTCAATGGAAAGATGCAATTCAAACGGAGTTAAATTCGTTTGCGAAGCGAGAAGTTTTTGGACTTGTAGTCCAAACGCCAAAGGATATAAAACCTGTTGGCTATAAATGGGTGTTTGTGCGAAAACGAAATGAGAATAATGAAGTCGTAAAATATAAAGCACGACTCGTCGCACAAGGCTTTTCGCAAAAGCCAGGAATTGATTATGATCAAACTTATTCACCCGTTATTGATGCTATTACACTCCGATATCTAATAAGTATGGCAGTTCATGAAAAGGTGGACATGCGTCTAATGGATGTTATTACAGCTTATCTTTATGGAAGCCTCGAAAATGAAATTTATATGAAAATCCCTGAAGGATTCAAATTACCAAAGGCTTCTAAAGGCCCTCATGAAAATTATTCTATCAAATTACAGAAATCATTATATGGGCTTAAACAGTCTGGACGCATGTGGTACAATCGCCTTAGTGAATTCTTGTTGAATTCAGGATATAAAATGACCAAATCTGTCCATGTGTTTTTATTAAGAAAAGATTTTGGTTTTGTGATTCTTGCTATATATGTTGACGATATCAATCTAATAGGAACTCCAGAAGAGCTTCGAGAAGCTATAGATTGTTTGAAACGAGAATTTGAAGTTAAAGATTTTGGAAAAACTAAGTTTTGTCTCGGACTTCAAATTGAACATATGAAAGATGGAATTTTGTTCATCAGTCAACATATACAGCAAAGTGTTGAAAAGATTTTTCATGGATAAAGCATATCCATTGAGTATTCCAATGGTCGTGAGGTCACTAGATATAAATAAAGACATATTTAGACCTCGAGAAAATGGTGAAAAACTACTTGGTCCTGAAGTACCATATTTAGTGCTATTGGTGCACTGATGTATCTTGCAAATAATACTCGACCTGATATAGCATTTGCTATAAATCTATTAGCAAGATTTAGTTCTTCACCAACACGACGACATTGGAATGGTATTAAACACGTCCTTAGATACCTCCAAGGGACAATTGACCTCGGATTATTTTATTCAAATGTAAATGATCCAGAACTGATTGGATATGCAGATGCGGGTTATCTTTCGGATCCGCATAAGGCACGTTCTCAAAATGGTATTTATTTACATATGGTAATGCTATCTATCATGGCGCTCCACGAAGCAAACAATAGCAGCAACTTCTTCTAATCATGCTGAGATAATAGCATTCATGAAGCAAGTCGAGAATGTGTATGGTTGAGGTCAATGATACATTATATTAGAGAGAGTTGTGGTTTATCCTCCAGAAGAGAGATTCCAACTCCTCTATATGAAGATAATGCAGCTTGTATAGCTCAATTAAAAGGAGGATATATTAAGGGGATATGACGAAACACATTTCACCTAAATTCTTCTTTACTCATGAACTTCAAAAGAACGGTGAAATTGATGTGCTTCAAATTCGATCACGTGATAATCTTGCAGATATATTCACTAAATCTCTTCCAGCAACCTTTGAAAAATTGAGATATAAAATTGGTTTGCGTCGATTTAAAGATTTCGAGAAATCATCTCATCAGGGGGAGAAATCTACACATGAAGAATAGTGTACTCTTTTCCTTCACTAGATTTTTTTTCCCACTGGGTTTTTTCTAGTAAGGTTTTAACGAGGCCTATTCTTTATGTAATGGACATCCAAGGGGGAGTGTTATGAATCCCGGAGATTCATTACATTAATGGATGTCCATCATCCCAGAAAATTACGAAAGATGATAAATATCACCTAATAGTTATAATATTGGATATATATATATATATATATATAATATATATAATATATATATAAATGTAAGTGGGTGTAATTATGTTGTATAGATAATGGATGTAATGATGGATGAATATATTTATATATTCATTTAATGGATGTAATGATGGATGAATATATTTATATATTCATATGTATGTATATATATAGGTGTAAGGTTTTGAATGAAGAAAGAAAAAAAGAAAGGATTTTGATTTTGATACAATTGCATCTTCATTTCCCAATTTCCCCATACAATTCCCGAGAACCAATTCTCTCAACCTTCCTCTCTCCCTCTCTCCCTATATCTCTACACCAATTACTATATTATATATATTATACTAAATATATACACACATATATATAGATCATATAATTTTATAACAAAAAGCTATAATTTTTTGCATATTACATCTAGAATTTATCTTAAATACTCTCAATTGCTTATCCTAAGAAGGTGAATTAGATTTTGATACATGAGATGAAGAAAATTCTTTAATTATGTCTTAGTTGTGGAATTCTATTATGTCCTTTTTTTAATCAAACCTCTCTCTCTCTCTCTCCATCTCTCTCTCTCCATCTCTCTGTCTCTCTCTCCCCCTCTCTCTCTCTCTCTCAATTTTATAAATGAAGGGAATATTACCACTTCAACCCTTTAGTAATTCAAAATAGTATTTAAGACTTTGAAATTTAAAATTTGAATTTAGACAAACCTGGGCCTATTGATTATATATATGTATTATGTATTTCTGAGCATTCTACTTGAGCACAATCAGAAAGAGCAGAAAGCCATGTGCAAATATCAGTTTATTATCCAATTACTGTTAAGTACACACCTGATTCACCACCCCTAACTAATACTTAAAACAGAATATTATGAAAGGCTAGTATCAAAAGTGAGGCACCAAACTTCCATTTTCATAGAAAAGCAACCAAAAACCAAAAAAGAAAAATGGCAAATTAACAAATCTACAACTCTCTTCCCTCCCTCCCTTCTTTACCATTTTATCAATCAGTTTCTGATCACATGCACAAAGTTTTGAAAAGCCTATTTCATCTTTTTTCCTATTATACATGATCTTTCTTTTTTCTTTTCTTTTCTTTTTTTCTTTTTGTTTTCCCCAAGTTGTTCAAAACAAATGTTTCATTCAATGTAGGGACAGACAGGCCAACATAGTGCACATAAGGGGAAGAACAGACAATGTTCAACAGAAAGTAAGGTAGAAAAAATCAAAGTTTTAAGCTAAGATCAATGTTTTCCCCTACATCAGTAGTATTGCTGCAGTTGTGGTTGTTTGACAGAGTTGTTGATGACTGACCAATCTGCTGCTGCTGCTTCTTAGGCAAAGGGAAGAAGCAGAAGAAAGACGGTTGATGAATCGGTTTACTTGAACCTTGCCCTTGAGCAGCATCTTCCGTGTTCCCCTGTAAACACATTATATTACAGGCACGAACGAAATCAGTACGACATTTATTGAACATTTCCATGGAACACTGAAATAACAAAGCAACTATTACGTGGACATACTTGCCGACTTGGATGGGGATGATGATATTCAGATAATTCCCGACTGTGAATTCCTGAATTGACTAAAGCTTGTTTGTGTTTCAAGCTCAAATGTTGAGAAGAACTTGTAGGAGGTGCTAGTGTGAGAAAGTCTCCATTCAAACCTCCTCCTCGTTCTCTGTCTCCGAGTTCTACCTTTGATGGCTCGGACATGGTGTTTGGCCTAGCAGGGCATTCTCTACCCATAGTTCAAAAAGTACAAAAAAAAAAAAAAAAATGTCAGCATACATGATGAACATAATAATCACTACTTTATCTGTCCCCTTTGAAAATAGAAGAATAATTGAGGGAAATGACCTTATAACTGCAAAGCCCCGATTACTGCTAACATAGTTTCTATTGCTACAAGTAGCTGCTTCATCTAATCTAGATGGAGAAGCTACATATGTCGAATGGCATTTGAAGTGAAAAGCAGGTGCAGGAGGGGTTTCTATTGAGAAAGGATATGACCTCTTCATGCCAATCATCTGCATTGCATTTTGATCAGAAATAATCTCAAAATTGCAAGAAAAAATGGACCATGAACCAATGAATCTAAGGAAAATGAATTACAAAAACCAAGACTAAATTACACCAGAGGAAGTGACAAAAGAACTGTGTTTGAGTCATCGTAGTAAATATAATAAGCTACCACCATCAAGTTAGTTATTATACATCAATAAATTGAAAAACGGATTAAAAAACAAAATTATGGAAAATCTCCATTTCTAATGCCAGACTCAATATAATTGAATGAAAGAGTAAAATCAGAACTTTGAAATGTAAACTAAAGCATAGAGACAAGAGTTATTTACCTTCTCTTCATCCGGCCACAAGGGTGGGTAGTTGTGGGTGGCAGGAATATTTTGGTTTGAAGGGGGCTCCATCTGAAAATTCATTACAGGAGATGATGAAATCCCTGTTGAAATGTTCACCTGCAAAGAAAAAAGAATGACACAAGACTGACTGACTTGAGTACTACTACAGTAAAAAAAAAAAAAAAAAAAAAAAAGCGCCCAAAATAAGACGGGAGAGAGCTCAAACTAACCATTGATGAAGGAGATGGTTGCTGAATTTGTGATGGTCTTTGCATAAAATTTGGGAGAGGTACAAAAGGGGTGGTGGATTCATGGGCCATATTCACATTAGGACGGTACCTAAAACCATAATGATCCAACCTCTGATTCTCCCCTTCAAGATTATACTCTCCATTCCATACTTTAGACCAAGCTGCAGGAATAGGAGCAGGAGGAGGGGCAGGGGCAGACCAGCCTATCTCACCTCCACTGACATTCAAAGGTTTTGACAAAGGAACGGGTTTAGGGTGCAAGATTTCAACATTAGCTATGGATGGGGTTGGGGTTGGGGTTGGGGTTGGGGTTGGGGGCGGTCTAAACATGGTATCATTTGAGGAAGAAAGATGATCTGATTGGGGTAGCAGAGGAGGAACAGAGGTAGAAGAAGAGATACTAGGCCCAAAATTTGGGCATTGAACAACCAAACCAGAAGAAGAATCAGTAGGAGATTTAATGGGATTTGGTGTCAAAACATTTGAAGTAGCCGCTTGTTGTAGAGCAGCCCGTTTTTTCTGTTGTTCTTCTAATCTAATTTTTTCAAGCTGGGCAACCCCTAATCCTCTTTGGGGAACTTTCTTCTGCTTCATTTTTCTAAAAGATCCAACTTCACCGCCGCCACTACTACTACTGTTGCTATTCTTCTGGGAATGCTCTTCCTGAGCCATCATCAGTTTTTCCAGCCATCAAATTTCCACCATGGAAGCATTTTAATAATAGTAAAAAATCTAAACGGGGCATTATTTTATACAAAACGCTCAAAAAGAAAAAAAAAAACCAAAATCATTCAATTCAGTCCATAGACAATATCATTCATTACTGGAGATATTACAAAATCTTAGAACCTAAAAAAAACATGCCTGAAGGGTTCCAAAAGGAAATAACCCAAACAACGGAAGAAATCCAGAGGAATTAAAGCAAACCCCCAAAGGTTAAGAAGAAGAAACGCACCAAATCTGCATACGTAGATTTTCCACAGAATCTCACAGGTTATGGAGTCAAGATCGGTAACTTAAAATGGAAACAAGAACTTTCCCCCATAATTCAGTAAAGATTAACTTTCAAAGAAAAAACAGAAAATTGAATACAATATGTTTATATTTATCTCATATATATACTTACATATACACATACAGATATGCAGCCAGCAAGAGAGATATAGATAGAAAGAGCGAATCTGAGAGCTTCGGATTTTTCTCAAACCCAGTTGTTACTGTCTGAGAGACAGATCAGATCACTAATTTATATATATAAAGGGGTAAAAGAAAAATGAGAGACAGCAAAACAAATTGAAACCATTTCTGATTTTCAAAATTCAAACTTCTTTAAATGCCAAATCTAATGTAACTATTTGAATGCTCTCTCTCACATTCCTTATCTAATTTCTCGCCCAAATCCTCGCTCCACTCCTCCTATTTTCCTTCCCTCCACTCCTATTTTCCTTCCTTCCTAGACCGACTCTCTCTCTCCTCTTGATTTTCTCTCCCTTGAATTTATGCTTTGTTTAATGTTTTATATGTTTTTTTTTTTTTTTTTTTTTTTTTTTTTGTTGAGTACCCAAAATTGAAGGTCTAATTGCTACTCCCCCCTCCCTCCCATTTCCATTTCTCTGTTTATTTTTGGTGCATGCATAATCTAACAGTGGTTGGTTTTTCCTCTAAACCATTTGGGGGCAGCCTCCCCTTTTTGTAGTTACAGAAATTTGGACCACCTTTTTTCTTTTAACAATGCATGTAATTCAACAAAAAAAAAAAAAAGGACCCCCTTTTTCTTTTTCTTATATGAACAAGAAAAGATTCTGCCCCTCGTGGATTTTATTTTTTATGGTACTTCAAACTTTTTCACTTCATTTAATTCTTCCTTGTCCTTTTGTTAGTACCCTTCTTTTTTTTCTTTTTTTTCTTTTTTTTCTTTGTTTTTTCAAATCAAAAATAAGATATTGAAAAAATATGATTAGTTAGGATTTCTAACTGAAAATAAAATTTAAAAAAAAAGTTAAGCTTTCTAACGAATAAGATAATAAATTATAAAAAAAATAAATACAATTTTTTTTATATTAATAAAGATAATCGTAAATTAATTATTTAATACGCCCCTAGTCGAAGGATCACGGACGTGAAGACGTTCAAAAAAGAAAAGAATTGTTGCGAAAGATCTTTTATTAAAATATTAACGATTTTAAAATGAAAAAGACGTGAAGAACACAAACTAGACCACGAACGTGAATGTCCATTTTTTACTATTTCATAATATATTAAAAAAAAGTGGGTTAACGCGGACCCAACTAAAGAAGAGGGAAAAATAGGTTGAGGAGTTGAAGTTAGCCTTGACGACAACCCTGGAGAGACAAATGCGGGCAAGATAGAGTCGAGCAAGAGAAGCACGCTGCTAGGATGCACATGGGCTGGGTCAGCAGAAATGAGCTCTACCCGCCCAAAAATAATGTAAAGGAAACTAATCCGAAAAAGAATGCAAGAAATAATCTCGACTATGAGAGGGATATCCCAAAAAATACACATAAATTGGAATCAAAATCAGACAATGATGGATGTGAAGGAGAAGAAGAATTTGTGACCAATAAGGCGTTGCTCGAATAGTACGCATCATCACTTATAACAAAGAAATTATAAGTTTGAAACATGATAGATATAAATAATCGCATAGGTATTCTTAAAAAAAATTAAGATTTCTATTAAAATTCACCCAGATTTATTGATAAAGATAATCATAAATTAATTAGGTAATAGATATATATATATATATATATATATATATATATATATATATATATATATATATATGGTTGCTAATTGTAACGAGACAAATAAGATCAAAGACTAATAAATTTACATGAATTCAACTTTACTATTGATATCCTTTTAATTATTTACTTATTTTAGAAAATCATTTGTAATTTTCTTAACTTGGATAATTTATTTCTTTTATTAAATTTCATTTCTTTTTTTTTCTTTCCTCTTGAACTTATTACTATTTGTTCACGTTAATTATATTATATATTTAAAAAAATCAATTACTTTTTTGTTTTTCCCGTAATTATTAATTAATATTAATTAAAAAGAAAATTTAAAATAATCCATAATTTTATAAAGTAGTAGTTGTTGTCATATCTCTATCATCTACTCCTAAAAGGAAGAAAATTTTGAGAGAAGGAAGAAAAGATGGGATACGAAGATTTCATGTGATCTACAAATTCTCTAAAAATGGAAATTCATTTGACCCATTTCTTTTTCTTTATTTTATTTTATTCCTTTTATTTTTTTTCCTCCCTCTTTTCCGAAATTGAAACATATCTAAGAGTACATCCACCACGAACTTTTATTTATAAATTTAAAATATCTAAATAATGGCCAACAAAAATAGAATATTATCTTTTCTCAATTCTCTTATATTTTGGTTACATAAATCTTCTTGTCACATCTAATTCTGTCATTATCATGTATCATTTTTATTTTTTATTTTCATTATTCGAGAAAGCTAAACAATAATAAGATATGGCATTTCAAAAGATTATATTATTATAAATTTTAGTAATTTTCTTAATTTTTTTAAAAAAAATTACATTAAAATTATAAAAATAATCCTTTTAATTAAAGTATTAAAAAATACATAGTAACTATGTATATAAATTTTATTCCTAGTACATCATATATAGAAGATACGGGCCTTAATGATATGGTAATAATGGAAATATATATATATTAATTTGAAGGTTAATTTTGGAATTAATTAAATTGAATATATTTTTGTTGGTATAATACCAGATGTATTAAAAGATATTATATTTATCATATATTTTGAAATATTAATCATTTTAAAAAAAACATAAATAAAGAAATGATTATTTGTAAAATGACAATAAAACTCGATAATATTTTTTAGAATCTATTATATATATATTAACCCCTAGTTTAGGGGAGTTGGTAAGTAAATTTTGAAATGAATTTTAGAAGAATAAATAAAATATATGATGGTGGTTCATTATTTATTATTATTTTAAAAGAAATTATATATGGAAAATGTGAATGAATATGTATATGTATTAATTCAATTTAATTATTAAATGTGAGACATTCATCCGTTTAATTATGAAATTTCTAGATATTTCTGAATTAGGAAATTTTATAAATAATATATATCATTATTTTATTTTATTTTAAAAAAAATTGTCACTATAACTGGTAAAACGAGGTTCACTTTAATTATTTCTTTTTAATTTTGAATCGTGATAAGATATATATATATATATATATATTATTGATAGATTTGGTTTTTAATGTTCCTTTTGTTTACTTGCTCCCTAACATATTTATAAATATACTGTTTTGATAACACAAATAATGAATTTTGTTTAAGGAAAAAAATAAATTACATTCTTTCTTTTATAATATATATATATATTAAAAAATTTACTCTTATTTTTACTTATGTTTTGGTGTGCTATCAACTGAGCTAGTTAAAAATAAATATTCTCGTTATATATTAGAATTTAATATATATATATATATATAAGTTTTTTAAATAAAAAATTATAAATGATGGAAAAAAGAGAGTACCATATATATTCACCAATTTTTGATGTATATATATATAAAAGCACATTGTGGGACAAAAGGTTCATGAAACATCTCAATCCAATAAGATAAGTTTCCATAAATAATGACCCAAACTAGGTTGGTTCTTAAGCGATTGATTCATTGTGTTCCATAAGTTTATAGATATATATATATATATATATATATATATATAGAGAGAGAGAGAGAGAGAGAGAGAGAGTAAAACAAGAAAAACATCATCAAATCTGAATTATGAAATGTACCAATGGATTTGGCTTTCAAAAAAGGTCCCACATCGTCTCAACAAACTATCCCTAACTTAATGAAAAAAGTATTTTGCTCTCTCTTCAATTGTTAGAGAGAGATACCACACCATCATCTATTCTGTCATTTAAGCACCCAAGATTTTGTTAGATGTACAAGATATAGTGTGCACAATATGAGCATCTATTCACAAGATTCTCTTCACAATGTTTACTCTTTCTTTGTTCTTTTTTTTTTTAATCTTCTCAATTTATCAGACTTCAAAAACCAAAATTAACATAATAATGAAAAGACAATCACAACAAATTAGTTCCAACTCTCTTTTTTTCATGAAATTTTATTTTTTTTTATTGAAAGTGAATATTTATTAATTAATAAAAAAGGGTCAAATAATTTAATGGTTCATTGAACGGTTTTTTAAATTATTTTTCATAGCGAACCAACAACTGATAGTGACAAAAGAGCAAACAAGCTACCAATGCAACCCTCTTTTATTGGAAATATGACCAAAATTATACTACAATTACATATGAAAGGTTTTTAATTTGGGAAATTATTCAATTTACTTCTCATTATATATATATATACTTTTTAAATTGATAATTTGCATATCTGATCCTTATTACAAGATTTTTTTTCTTTTTTCTTTTTTCTTTTAAATTATTTTAAAAAGTACATGTAATTTTTGTTTGTTTTATTTTAATTATATTTTGTAAATGGACAAATAAATTTATATTTAAGTAATATAATATTATTAAAAGGACATAATTAAGTAGAATTTAATAATTAAAGGAACATAATGAACCAAAAACAAAAAAGTAATTTAGGGTTAATTATTCATTTTTTAAAAATAAATTACTAAAAAACATAATAATGACTAAGGATGACAATTTTCATTTTATATCTAATTCTAAAGGTAAACACAAAGAAAGCAATAATTAGAATATAGTAATAATATTCGTAAACATATTTTGTTTTTTCTTAAATGGGAAAAAATATTTAATCATACAAAATGATTCTTTTTTATAAAAGAAAAAACAATTTTTATTTATAGTAATTAATTGAATGAGATGTTTGTGGTTTTGTAATTTATATGAATTATGGACATTTGGAATTTAATTAATCCTTCAACCTTTGCTAAAAATAGTAGTTTATGTTGGTTTAAATGCATAATCATATACGCGTTGTTCCCTCCATAAAAGGCAAAAAACCAAAAGAAATCAAAATATATTTTGGGCAATGGCATGTTTGATGTAACAGCATTTCTGACAAAGTCTTTGGTTACTTTTTACTCTACTTCAGATGTAGGTTTGAATTTGTGTGCCTAATTATTTCCTCCTTCTTTTCTATTTCTGCTAATTTACCTATTATGTTTTTATATAAATAACTCTAACAACAAAGGTCCCGTAGCTCAGTTGGTTAGAGCGTTGGTCTTATGAGCCGAAGGTCGCGGGTTCGAGCCCCGCCGGGACCATTTCATTTTTTAAAAAATATTTTTTACCATTTTGTTGTGACTTTTATCTTTTTCATTTTTCATTTTTCATTTTTTCATTTCGTGGTTTCGAACTTTCATTTTTTTTAAAATATTTTTTACCATTTTGTTGTGACTTTTATCTTTTTCATTTTTCATTTTTCATTTTTCATATTTCATTTTTTCATTTCGTGGTTTCGAACCCCGCCGAGACCAACTTTGCTTTACTTCTTTTTTTTTTTTTTTTAAAAAGATCTATCTTATATAATGAATAATTGTTATGATTCCTTTTCTTTTTATTATTTATAAAAAAATATTATTTTAACTTCTCAGTTTCTTTTTTTTTTCTTATTAATCCAACCAACTTAATTAAGAAAAGATTTGAATTTTTTATACCGTTTATTTTAGTCATATATTTAGTAATTTTGAGATTTTTTTAGGAATTCTAAATTACTAAAAATATGTATTTTTTAATCATTAGAACTTGGCATAACATTAAGACATGTATTATTATATTTTAGTACAATAAGTCAATCGTTTAACATCGAATAAAAAAAATGTCAATGTTTAAATTTTTTTAAAAAATATATATATAATTACATTAAAAAATTATTATAAGTATTTGAAATGATAAAAAAATATTTTTAAAATGTTTTTTATCCATTTTTTAATATAATTATAAATTTTTTTTTTAAAAAGTAATATTATAAGCATCGACTTCAATAGTATCCAACCGAATAAATGCCTAAAAACCTACTTAGCTAATATGTGGGGAAACCAACAGTTAAAATCTTTAAGAATAAAAAATATATTCAAATTAAAAAACATTTTAATGATTTTCAAGTGATGAAAAAAACAAATAATTAGTACAAAAAATGATAATATTTATATTTTAAAATGTTATAAATTATTATTTTTAGATTATTTAGTACAACTAATTTAATTAAAATAAAATAAAATTTTATCTAAACCTATATAAAGACGAGATTAATTGAGTGAAGTCGCATAAGATGAAATGAGGTAAACTGATTTATAAGAAAATAGAGCCCAAACAAGATTTTAAGTGATGGGCCACATTTTGAAAGATTAAGCCAGAAACAAAAATTAACTCAAATTAAATTAGGTTTAGAGGAAGATTAAATACCTGGTAAGAAGCTCTAAAAATTCTCAAGTGGAGAGAAGCTGTTTTAGAGGAAGTGAAGGCCCTAAAGAAAAATGAAACTTACCAAAAAGGAAATATCTAGTCCATAGTAAATGGATTTTCACAATAAATAAAATATGTATGGGGAAATCTAGTAACCTTGCAGAGTAAGAAACAACAAGTGATTTGCTTGAAGTAGTAGATATTCCAATAAAACTATTTTGTGATAACAAATCAGTCATCAACAATGCTCATAACCCCGGTTCAACTTGATCGTACCAAGCATGTGGAAATTGATCGGTACAAATTTCAAGATGGACAAATCTGCATGTGGAAATTCACTACTTGTTCTAACATCATAACAATTACCAGAATTTCTCACCAAAGGCCTCTACAAACAAGCATTCGAAGAACTACCCATTGTAGCCATTGGTTGAGGTAGACAGTTGTCACGTAAAGGATTGTTATATAGGACAACTACTTTCAACTGTTGGCACCAATGAGAACAACGGTTGGTGACCTATTGCTTGAGCAGTAGTTGAGAAAGAGACAAGTGAGTAGTGAATGTGGTTTTTCAATTTACATTCTGCTGATTTGGATATTCAAGGACATAGGGGTTTTGAAGGTACCTTCATTTTTTTATAGACAGAAGGTAATTAACTTTTATAGTAGTATTCTAATATGGTTTTCCTTTATTGTTTTAGGGACTAGATACTGCATTATCAGAAGTTTTACCAATGTCTGACCATATATATATTGTGTGCAACATATGTAAAACAATAACAAGAAATTGTATAGGGTAAAGACTTTAAAGGACATGATGTGGAAGATTGGTGGAAGTACAAACAAAAAACTGTATGAGAGGACTATAAAGGAATTGGAATTGTATGACAAGGATGTTGGAGTTGGATAATGAATGGGCTCAAGCCTGAACATTGGGTTAGGACATTCTTCCCAACTTATGCGTCAGACAAGATTTGCAACAACTTGTCTAAATCATTTAATGCACACATATTGGAGACTAATCAACCTATTATAACAATGATGGAAAGTAATAAAGTGTCTTTGATGAAGAGGATTGTGAATTGAATGAAGAAAATAAGAAGAAAGCCTAAAAACATTGCATTATAAGAAAGAAAATTGAGGAAGATGTTATTCTTTCTAAATGAGAAGACCAAGAGATTCAGCACTCTTATTTATGATGGAGAGTTTGAGACAGAAGAAATAAAAATTGCATTAAAATTTCAATTAACATTAAAAAAAAAAAAGATAAAGTAAGTGTGGATGCCTTTTTATATCTAAAAACCATTTTTTTTTTCTATTTCGATCTGTGGGCTCAAGGCCTTTTTTGGTTTCATCTGGGCCTTTTTGAGCTTTATCTCAATCTTTTTTAATTTATCTCGATCCAATAAATTTTGATTTATCTTAGGAACGTTTTTTTGTTGATTTCGGACTGGATCCAACTTCGAAGGTCGTTGTTTAATCTCGATTCGTTGAACAGATACGATTTCTTTCGAGAGCTTCGGACTCTAGACGGAAGACCTTTGATCTTCTCGGAATGGATTTTGAGAGAGTTCTTGTATACTTCTATCAGCTTCTTCTTCTTAGTTTTCTTTCTCTTTCAGTTTCCGTGTCTCTTTTCAGAGCTTCTACATCTTAGGATGACAATCAATGACTATTATGATGCCAAAGTCTTATTAATCTCAATGATATATATCTCCATATCTTAATATATAAATATTTATATATTATAATATTTAAATAAGATTTAATTATATATTTTAA
This sequence comes from Asclepias syriaca, assembly GCA_027405835.1. NCBI lineage: Eukaryota > Viridiplantae > Streptophyta > Magnoliopsida > Gentianales > Apocynaceae > Asclepias > Asclepias syriaca. Next base: position 13,404,008 of record CM049930.1, read on the forward strand.
ATATATAATTAAATTTAAGTGTCTACCAATATATCAATATATCATAAAATGTTATTTTTTAAAACCATTTTTAAATTCAAAAATAATTTATAATAACAAAAATATTAATTAATTGAAATATTTTATTAATTTTGAAATAATTTCTTTACATAAATTTCGAAAAATGTCGTAATTCGTTAATGTCGTAACTCGTTAGAAAAGCTCGAAATATCATAATTACATTTTTTTCTTTTTTTATAAAATATAATTATAAAATTCAAGTAGGAGTTGTAATGGTACGCAATTAAGAAATCATAAAATATATTTTTTTAAACTATTTTAAAATTTAAAAATATTTTATAATAACAAAAATATTAATTAAATTTTAAAATATTTTATAAATTAAAAAAAGGTAAACTATTTCAAATGCATTTTTTAAATGTCAAAATTCAACTTTTGTACGTTAAAGATTTTTTGTACATAGAGTGTCATTAACGTTTCAAATCGTCCCACTACATCCACCTCTGTTAAGTCAAACCATTAGTGACTCAATTTTGCCTTTAGTCAATATTTTTTCACTATTTAACACTTAACATTTTTTCACTATTTCACACTGTTCCAGTCACGGCATTTTTGTCCAATTTTTCTTAATTTTTTTTCACTTTTTTTTAATTCTTTTCTCTCTCCTTCTTCTTCCTCTTTTCTCTCTCTTCTTTCTTTCTCTCTCCATTAATTTTTTTTTTCTCTCTTACTTCTTTTTCTCTCCTTCTTTCTCTTCATTTTCTCTCTTCCTTCTTTCTCTCTCCATTAATTTAATTTTTTTCTCTCTATTCCTCTTTTATCTGTCTCTTTTTCTTCTTCCTTTCTCTCTCTTTCTTCTTTCTCCTCTTTCTCTCATGATCTCTGTTCATTCTTCTTCCTCCTCGACAAATTTGAGATCAAATGAATATATATAATCTTTTCTGCGCTTACTATTGAAATTCAGAATGTTATCTTATAAAGAGAAAATAAAGCATACTCTTTTTCACCCGCCAACAAAACAAATCTTCGATCTGCTTGTATGAAGCATATGATTTTCCTGTAAAGAGGAGTGGGTGGGGAAGGCGCTTGCAACGTCCTTTGTCTTGATTGTTTTATATCGAGGACGAGAAAGAAGGCACAACAATTCAAGCAAATAAGTTGTTCGCCCAAGAGGGATATTTCCTCTCACGATGCCTAAATGCTACTTTCGCCTAGTCGGTGAAGTTGCGTTCTCGCCTCTTCTCTTGATGGCATTTTCCTTGGCTTCCATCATAGAAGATGTTAGCAATAGCAATCCTTCAGTCAATGGAATCTGTAGCTACTGACCCTTGCACGAATTTGATCTTGAATTTAGAGGAGAAAAAAGAATGAGAGAAATACAGAGATTATGAGAGAAATGAGAGGAAGAAAGAGAGAGAAAGAAGGAAGAGAGAGAAAAAAAAATTAAATTAATGGAGAGAGGAAGAAGGAAGAGAGGGAAAAGAGGAAGAAAAAAAAGAGAGAAAAAAAATTAAAAAAATGAAAAAAAAAATTAAAAAAAATTGAACAAAAATACCTCTAACTGGAAAAGTGTCAAATAGTGAAAAAAGATTGACTAACTGCAAAATTGAGTCACTAACGGTTTGACTTAACAGAGGTGCATGTAATGAGACGTTTTCAAACGTTAATAGCATTATCTTTGATGTGCAAAAGTAAGATTTTGACATTTAAAATGTGCATGTGAATAGTTTACCAATTTTAAAATAATATCTTTATTTAAATTTGAGAAATATCGTAATTTGTTAGAAAAGCTCGAAATATCATAATTATGTTTTTTCTTTTTCTTACAAAATATAATTATAAAATTCAAGTAAGCAAACATTCATTTATACTTATAATTGAAGGACACGTTTTCAAAAGACGAAATATATATATAAAATTAAAAGATATATAAGGTTATTAGATATAAATATTTAGTTTTTTAAACAAAATAAATTTGAAAAAAATTAAAAATAAAAATAAAAAAATTTGAAATGAAAATGAATTTTTTTTTTTTGAAAAATATTAAAAATAAAAAAGTCCCACAAATGGGATATACAAACTATGGTGGAATGAGGTAGTGGAGGAGAATGTGTTATTAAAAACCTTTATGGAAATGGTGAAAATTTGAGATCAATTTTTCAAGTTCCCTTACTTTGCTTGCAAGTCTTTTTATTGTTTTCATCAAGTTTTCATTGCTTTGTTTTTTTCTTTTTGGTGGGTTTGATTCTTTTTACCAAATGTTGAATCCTCCATTCTTTACTCAGAATGAAGGATTAATCTATTCCATTGATTAGTTCATCTCTATAAACCATATTTAAAGAAGACGAAAAAACAAATCAGAGTTTTAAAGTTTAAACATTAAATAAGGGTTTTGCTGAAGAAACTGTTTTATGTGGACTTACAGATTTTTACTAATTAATCTGCTGCAAATAATACTGTTTTGATCTTCCAAGGTTGTGGGAGCTTTGATTGAAGCATAGTGCCAACTGAATGCAATGTACCATCTCATTCTGCCCTAAACTTATCCTTCTGATTTGACCTTTAATCTTTCTAATGGGTAGAGAGAGAGAGAGAGATCAACAGTTTTGAATTCAGTTGAAAGGTCGATTGCAAGGAAAGCTTTCAAATAAACAAACCAAATGTTTTTGTCAATTGTCTGCTTCTTCTTCTTCTTCTTCTTCACTCTCATTTCTCAATTTTGTTCACTTTTTCATCCTATTTTGGAGTTCATTCTGATTTCTTCCCAACTTAATTTAAGTTTTAGATTTCTGTATTCTATCGGAAAGCATGGGTTCTGGAGATTGGTTTAGAACAATAATTACCCGAATAAAAGCCAAGCAAAGTAAATCCAGACTAACAGAGGTACGTGATGTCGTCAATCAATTTCTGTTCTCCCCCTTTTGGATATTCCGACCTGAAATTACTTTTTTTTAAAAATTAGGGGAAATCGGACGGGATAAAAGGAAAAGGGAAGGAGTCTAGAAGAATTTCAAATGGTTCATCGAGTAAGAAAGCGCGCAGTAGGGAACTAACTGCAGAGGCTGCCGCTATGAAAATTCAGACCGCCTTTAGGGCATATATGGTATGAATGATTTTTAGGTTTGAATTTGAATTTATGTGTAAATTGTGCTGTGTTTATTTTGTTGGAAGGCAAGGAAAGCACTACGTCGTTTAAAGGGGATTGTAAGATGTAGACATGTTATGAAAGAAATATGCATCGAAAATCAACCCACAGTAGCTCTGAATCATATCCACTTCTGGACAAAGATTCAAGCAGAGATTAAAGCTCGTCGACTCTACATGGTTACGCTGGGCAGATTGCAACAGAAGAGACTTGAAACTAAGCTCAAACTTGAAGCAAAGCTCCAAGAATTGGAGGTTAAGTTATTTTTAGATCATAAAATAATATAAAGATAAATTTGGTTGTACTGTGAAACTCATAATTGCATGGGAACCCATTTTTCAACCCATGGTGAAAAAGGGTGTTTGACTGAAAGAAAATAAAGATGTTTTCTTTGGAATTGGAAAATGTAGCATTGATTTCTTGTGCAGTAACCATAGCTGGGAGTGGGAAGCTTAAGCTTAAATGCAAGTAGATTTCTGTCCCAACCCCACCTTCAAAATGTACCCTGTCATGATTTATTATTATTGTACAAGGTCCTTCACTGCATGTCGTACTATTATTATTTATGATCCCCACCTTCAATTCTGTATCTCATGTTTCAATTTTAGCCACGAGGAAGGAACTTAAACAAAACAATTACTAAGTTTTTGGATGAACAGGAAGAGTGGTGCGGCGGCTCAGAGACTATGGAAGAGATTCTCCAGAGGATACAGCACAGGGAAGAAGCAGCAGTTAAGAGAGAAAGAGCAATGGCATATGCCTTCTCTCATCAGGCATGCAAATTTACTGGTTTTTCTTTCATCATGATTTTCTTCTTTCTTTGATGAATTAAATTATAAAGCTTTGATGTTGGGTGCAGTGGAGGGCTAATTCTGGTTCTTATTTTGGGCGTGCCTATTATGATCTTGGAAAAGAAAGCTGGGGATGGAGCTGGAAAGAAAGATGGATAGCAGTTCGTCCATGGGAGACCAGAGTTGAAGTCAAATCTACCACCAACACAAAAAGGATAATACAGTCCAAAAAGGTAGTAGATAAATCAGGCAAAGGCACGATGAAAATCATCCTCACAGTTAAAAAACCCTCCTAAAATTCAAATGGAAAAGGTTTAATCCAAGAAAGAAAATTACCAGAGCCTGTTTGAAGAAGAGAAGCAAGCTATCCAATAAAAGCTAATTTTATCATCATTTTCTACAGCTTTTGTTTCCATAATCACATTCCTCTTGTACTGATTGGAGTTTGGCAATAAGATGTTTGGATTCTTTAGTTAAAAAAGGGGCAGAGGGGAATTACTTAAGCAAATCTAACCTCTCCATGATAGTAATATTCTGCAAATCCAAGTAAAGGTACAGAGCTTGTTGAAGAGTACTAATCAACCATAAAGAAGTACCACCAACAACCACAAGCAATTGTCACTATCTTATTAGAAGCCAAGTCTTCTAGTCCAGCAAAATATAGAGAGTTTTAAGAGCAAGAGAAACATGCAGACACAGACAGGAGGGAGGGGGACCATGAACATCAGCCAAAATACTAATACTTTTTTTGGTGGTATCCATCGGTGCAAATCTATTTCCATTATTCAGCACTGCTCATCTAATTCACAACCAATCATAATTGATTGGAGGTTGAAATGACATATAGCCCCCCCACCCCCAACAGGTCCTATTTATACAAATCTTGAATCTCCGAAAGCAACAGCTCTAATTATCAATCATTTGATTAGTTTAGTTGCAAATTTGTCAAGAAATTAAATGTTAAAGAGGGGTTTTTTTGTTTGTTCCTAGAGTTGTAAACTAATATCAATCCTTACTATATAATTGCCCAAATGATAGAATAGACGATGATGCACTGACACTTAATAAAGATGAAAACTTGGAAGCAGAATGAATTGTGAAACTGAACTACTTGTAGAACCCTAGTTGTTCTCTTGATTCTCACTCACTTAATCAGTACATAGAAAACGAAGCGTACTCAAGAAACATAATTCTGCAGGTTTAAGGAACTTGTTGGAGATATGAAAATGAAGCAAGTGGCATAAAAAAAAAAAAAAGGTTGTCAAGCAGTATAAGAACAAAATTAAACAACAATCCACACTGTTGTCAATCACATTTAGAATAAAGAATGGATGCAAGTGCAGAAAATGAATGCCACTGCAACAAGGGTCCAAAATCCAGGATTGGAATGTTTTCAGAGAAAATATTTCCAGAATTAGCATCACAAGACTTTATTTAAGAGGAAACAGAAATATATTCATCAAACAAATACTACCTATCTTTTATAGATTCCTGGTAGTAGTTCATAAATGGAAATTGAACAGAAAATGTTGCAACATGACAATTCTAGAAACAGGAACTGAAAGCAAATCCGAAACGACTTGACAAAAAAGTTCAGCTACGATAGCTCTCTCTAATTGGGGAAAAAGAAAAAGCTCAGCAAACCAAACAACAATTCAAAACATAAAAATGCTAAACCAGGGTTGAAAAACCTGAACTAGAACAGATTTCTTCTTCCCGTGGTAAATAAATGTCATTGAATCAAATTAACTGAATCTCTTCGAAATTGCAACAACCTTCAAAAGCACGAAACTCGGCAATGGAACAATTTCTAGGTCCTGCAAAATTAAGCTCATTCGACAATCAAAATAAAGAAAGGGTAAAGGAAAAATAACCAGATTAAGAATCGATCAAAGAGATTACCTGTTGTGCAACAAGGGAGAGAATCTATCTCAGTTGTTTAAACTCAATGGCGAGAATCAGAGGAAGCAGAGGATGGTTTGTCTGAAAGGCCATCGTGCTCCTCTTCTTCACCTTGAATTCGTGCAGGAATGTGAAACCCAGAGAATCCGCCTCCTCCTGAGGCAAATCCAATACCTGATGGATAAATGGGCAGCAATGTGTGATGGTGATGGTGATGGTGTTGGTTTTGCGTTTGAATATGATCAGAAGTGGCAATGGTAATTGCTGATGACGGGTCCATCCAAGCACGAACTGAAGGTGTATTACTGGACTGAAGGGGTCCCCTCTGTGAAAAAAGCTGGTTTTGGCCGAATAATTGCTGCAGCAAGGGCTGCGGCGGCGCCGGCTGTGAATTGAACAAGTATCCTCCTCCTGCGGCTGCTTCGCCACCGCCACTAGAAGAAGCGCCTCCACCAGCATAAGCAGCAAGCCTATGGAATCGACTTATATCTGCAGGCTGCTGATGCTCAGACCAACCTGAAACATCAAAGCCCAGTTGGGAATGCCCAGAGAAGAGGGCATGGGCTTGTGCCTGAGCCTGCGCTTGGGCTTGCTCAGTGTGACTGGTGGGAGTATGATGATGCTGAGCCTGCTGGCTGTGGTGGTGGTGATGGAGCAGCATAGGATCTTGAAATGACTGCAAAGAGAGCCTCAGATCTTGACTCTGGCTACTGGTTCTTGACAGCAAATCTGGCGGTGGAAAGCTCTGAAACTGCATAGGCGAAGAGTTAGCCTCAGCGGAAGCACCCATCGGGAAGAAGGACTTGATGGTGTCGGCAATTGAGTCAGAGTCCAGAGATGGCGGCAAAAAGCTTGAGCTGTTTCCACTTTGATGTGCGCCGGTGTGGTGCATACTCTGCTGCTGCTCGCCGTCATTCAGAAGCATTGTCATTGCCCTCTTCCCAGAAGGGCCAGCAGAAATTGTACCCACAACATCACCGTGGTGGATACTAAGATGCTGTTGATGTTGCTGTTGCTGTTGCTGTTGCTGTTGCTGGGGATTCTGATGATTTCCCGCTTCCTGCTTCTGAGCAGCTGCTGTTTGTTCTTGTTCAAAATTAGAGTTGGGCCAAAGAACCAGCAGTGGTAGGAGTCCAAGCGGGTAGTTCCGCAAGCTCGTCAATAGCAGATTTGGCCTTCTTAATGAGCCAATCTACAGCTTTGCTGGGGCGGTCGTAGCCAAGGCGGTCTTGGACATCGTAGAACTGAATGGCAGTGTGAGCAGAGAGCCGCACTCGGCGGTCCCTTGGGCCTTTGGCTGTGCAGACCTTGCTGTGGCGGTCTTTGCGGCCAGTAGACCTTACAATGTGACCGCCTTGAACTTCCACGATCTCCCCACCACCAATACCACTGTGCCTTAGGCCTAATCTTGAAGAAGACGATGATTGCCGGGACTGCTGCTGCTGTTGCTGTAGCTGCTGATGGTGATGAAAACTTTCTCCCATTTTTTCCCGCAATCTCGCATGTTCGGATTCTTGGTTTTGGGTTGAAGAAGATGAAGAAGGAAAAAAATAGGAACGTTTTTTGTGCTGCTGCTGCTGCGGCGGCGGTGCCGGTGCTGTTGTTGGTGCTTGGTCCGTATCTAACCTTGAATAGAATTGCTGAAAAAGTTGTTGATGAGGTGGGTTTGTTTGGAGAGTAAAAATATTGGCTGGTTCTCGATTGTCTTCTACTTCCAGGGGTTCTTCCTCTTCTTCTACATGTCTTGAAGAAGAAGAAGAAGGGAGGATTTGAGATACTGCTGGGTTCTGGTTTGGGTATGTTTGATGTTGATGATGACGATGATTCCTGTGAGGATCCAGACTCAGACCCTTGGATTGCTTTTCCTGTTCCAGCTTTTGAATGAGAAAATCTTTTATTATAGTTAATGGGATTCTTCAGCTTTTGTTGTTTCCACACTACTTTCTTCTTCCACTTTGTTCTTGTTCTTCCGCTGCTTCTGCCACCTCTCTGAAATCTGCTCCTTCTCCCAAAAAGCCCTGCCATTCAACCTTCCCAATTCCATCCCCCCTTAAACCCAAAAACTAAAAATTTAAAAAAAAAAAAAACCCCAACAAAGCCAAAACACACTAACACACTAGACCCAAAAGCCTAATCTAGCACTAAATCAGCCAGCCTAACCCATATCTACTTCTTCTTTTTTTCTCCCTTTCTTTGCAGAGCTTTTTCTGATTCTAGCCTGCTCTATCTGTACTACTACTTCAAAAGAAAGAGAAAAAAAAAAAAACAACTACACTGCTCAAAAATAAATACAAATCATAATTTTTACTTGTACCCAGGTAGCAGTAGTAGAAGTTGAAGAAGAGAAAGAACTATAGTCCAAAACCCAGACCCCTCCCCCCACCCCCAACTCCCAGTAATTTTTTTCACTGATATTTCTCCATTTTTCTTGACAGTAGGAGAAAATGGAGAGATAGAGACACACACAATACAAAAACAAGGAGGAGAGAGAGAGAGAGAGAGAGAGAGAGAGAAAAAGAAAGGGTCGCAGCAGAGTAGATAGATATAGGACTATATTCAAGAAACCAAAAGAAGTAAATAAAAAAAATGTATTTTTTTTTCTTTAAACAAAAAAAAGCGACTTCTTTTTTTGTTACAAGAGCCCTTGATGCCACTGGAAAGAGTGGCAGTGTTTGGTCAGAATAGAGATTAAAGATCTTGTTACTGATCTCATCATCACAGCCCTCTGCTCTTCCCTTCCTTCATTTCTACTGTTTTTTTTTTTTTTCCCATTCCTTTTTTGTACAGCCTATTTAATCCCACTACTACTATTGCCCAAAAACCAAACCAGAAACCCAACTGTTTTTACTCACTGGTTTCTTTAAATATTCAATGGTTTTTCATTGCTGCTTTTATATATATACAAATCTTTTGACCATATATTTTTATTTTAAATTTTTTTGGTCTTTACAACTAACTATATGTAAAGTAAATTGGTTAGAGATGATTTTGCAACCAACTAAATGGTTATATTTTAAAGGGATGTAAAAGAGAAAATAGATAGATACAGCATCCCCTTTTGAAAATGACCTGTTATATCTTTTATGGTTTTTCTTAGCTTTTTCCCTTTTTTCAAATCCTCTCTCTTTCTTTATTGCTTCACTTAAAAAGAAACAAAACTAAAATCAAAACTAAATTATTTTTTATTTATTTAAATTTACAAATTTAAGATTAAAAACAATGTGAATAAATAATTTTCCCATCAAAAGCAAAAAATTAACAAAAACAAATATGTGACTCCTTTATTTTCTATTTCCTCTTTGTCTCTTGTTTCTTGGATTTCTATGCCCTGGCATGCCTCCCTTTCTTTTCCTAGCCTTTTGTCTCATTATTTTTAGGCTTATTTTGGATAGGCGTATGTATATATATATATACTCTTTCTTTTTTTTTCAAAATTAAATTAAGTTTAAAAACAGTTTTTTAACCTAAATTATTTTAATGATATCATTAAGTAAAGGGAGTTTCAAACCCTTAAAGATTTTTTTTTTCCTTTTAAATTTTAATATCATTTAATTTCTAAACAAAATTATCTTAACTCATTTGTAAAAAAGATCTTTTTTTGAGTGAATGAGTGTACTTAATTTAAGGTTTTTGACATCCAAACCACTTTGATTTTCAAAACTATTAGGTAAAAAACCATCAACTATTTCATATTCTAGAATTTGACCAAAGGATGAAATCCATTCAATCTAGTAAGTTTGAAAATTTTAGATGTGACATGATCATGAAGTGTAAATGGTGGAAAAGAAAGAGAAGTTGTTTTATGGTTTAAATGAAATGAATTTGATTTTTCTTTATAATAGATATTGAGTTTATCTAAATAAGTATTTAATCGGAATGGTGGAATTTTAAATTAGTTGAAGTTTAAAATAATATTAGAATACAAATAAAGAAAAAGAAAATATAATAATAATAATAATGGTTAGTAGTAGTAGTTTTAGAGATGGGGATGGGTGTAAAGAAAGTGCAAGTAAAACTAAAGATAAATGTGCAGAAAGCATCATTTTTGTTGTCACTGTAAAAAGGAATTTTGATCCATAACCAACAAGTGTCAATAGATTCTTTTCCCATGGTTTCATTACCAATTTCTCCACCTTCACTCCCTCCTCTTTTCTTTTCTTTTCTTCTGCCAAACCTTTTTCTGCTTTCTTCCCATCATTGTATAACTTCAGTTTGTTGCTGCTTGTGACCTCAACTACTCATTTCATCAACATATACAACATATATATATATATATATATATATATATATATATATTCATGACAAATATTTCATCATTTCTCACACTTATAAGTAAAATACAAGATCAAGTTCAATAACTTGGGTATATGTATATATATATGAACAATATTTAAACTTATATTATATATAATAATGATTGTAATTATAATAGATTATGCTAATAGATTATACAACTTAACCTGAAATTTAATGGATACTCATTGTTTAAATGTTATTGGATTCACAATTATGGTAAATTTAGATAACAGTGAAATGTTTAATCTAATAAAATTGATATTTAAGAGATTTTTTTTTAAAAAAAAAAGTTAATTTAATTTAATGTTTAAAAGATATTTTGAGTTGGGATAACGAGTATAATTTACAAATAATTAATTATGTCTATTACTGTTCAATAGTTGCATTGTGGCTCATGAGTTCAGATCATGTATTTGGTATCAAAGTATAAATATTGTATCATATATGGTGAGAATTACATATAAAGTTATATTTATGTAGCTAATTGACTATGTATAAAAAATAAAAATAAAAATAACTTAATATCTAGAGATGGGAGATTCTTTCATATAGGTGTGAGATAGGGACAAAAATATACCAAAGTATAAAAAGAAAAGAAAAGAAAAGAAAAGAAAAAGTAAAAAGGAATACTATGTGAAGAAAAGATAATAAAAAAAAAATATATATAATAGATGTCCCTTTCCATGTTGGGGTGGCTCACAGTTGCCAGAAAACGAAGGCATAACTAAAAGACACAAAGTAAAATATTATTACTATAACCCTTGGTAAGAATAAATTGCCGGCAGTGGCGAGGCATGAAAGCTCCTCGGAGACAACTGTTCCAAATGTTCTTCAAATATTTTTTTCAATGATTATTATTATTATTATTAAAAAAGAATAGTTTATGATGTTCTAGTCATCTTTTTTTTTATATAAATTTTTTATACATTTATAAATACAAATACCAAAATCAAAATGATATATATATTTTTAAAAAGGAAAATATGAGGAACATTTGTGCGGAGCACACTTGTTATTGTCTAGGACTAGCTATTAGTTTAAATCCAACTTTTGCACAAACAAACTTTTTAGGCTGGGAAGTAGGGAGACAATTTTGCAGATAAAAGAATGGTATTTTGAAGCATCACAAAGAACCAAAATCAATAAATATGTACATATATATTGGTCGGGGTGGGGATTTAGATTATTTAAAAAAGAAAAAAAGGGCACATGGGAAAGTTGTAAAAAATGTTGGTGAACGTGGAATTGGTGGGATCCTTAGAGAAATTAATCTCAATCTCCAAAGAAAACCATTCCCCTATGAATCTCTGTCTGCCTTATCTTAAGCCATAGTACAATTATGCTTTTCTCAAAATTTTGAATTTGGGACACATTTCTCCTTCATTCTTACGTTTTTTCTTTTTCCCCTTCCTTTTGTTTCATTGTTTCAACTATTGGAATTCGATTATATTGGATCGACAAACATTCTTTTCTATAGTCTCACCTTCTTTTCTTTATATTTCTTTTTACCATTTTATTACAAGTGTTAATTTTTAATAATATTATATGACTATCTAACTCCATAATTTTAAAAAAATTAGTAAATAAATCTTTAACTCGATAGTTTGAAATGGATAGCTCCACAACAACAGAGTTAAGATGAATCTGAATTAATTATAAATTATTATAATATTATCACTTTTTTCTCTTACAATCTTTTGTGATTATATCATTATGAATGATTTATTATCATGAATTTTCAAAATACTCTTTAAAAAATAAATAAAATATTAATTCAAGATGATTAGTTTAAGGTAATCATAAATTAATATATATGATTGATGAGATAATGAGTCACTAAGATCATTGTGATATTTCTGGTCATAGGTCCATTAGTAACTAAAAAGGCTAATCCTACATAATCCAGCACCAATCCTAGGTTGACACTTTTAAACCAAATCAATTAAAGCCAATACAGACAATATATCCCACACAAGCATTTTAAAAAATTAATAATTGTACCAACATTTTAATATTTCTACATGGATCCATCTTTTTCCTTTTCTTTGTTTTTTAACCCCAAAAAACCTCATCTCTATTCACACACGTCAAGAATATATAATTTATTTCATAACAATTATTATGATTTTTAATGTTCATGAATAAAAAAAAAATTAACTCAATTTTATTTATTTAATATTTAAAAAAATACACTTTATTTTTTATTTAGAATTATGTGAATGTTATAATAAATACGCCCTCATCATTATTTATATATATATTATATATGTGTGTATGTATGTATATGTATAAACTAATCAATGCCGTGAGTTGGAATGTCCCACCAACCATGTTGTTATTATAATACATAGATATTCAATCAAGTTACAATATGTAATAAAATATAAAAGATATTTTTGAACTTGTTCAAACCAAATTTTTTTACAATATATACGTACATAAAAAAAAAAAATATATATATATATATACACACACACAAAAACGATATATATTTCTTTGATATAAATTAAGTTAGGCGAAAAACAACCAGGAAGCAAGAAATTAAAGGGGGCACTGAAACAACCAAACCAATTATTTGGCTAAAGTTGCATCAAAATGTCAATTTTGAAATTTGATTCATTTACTCACAATCTATTCTGGACTCGACATTGACAAGACATGAGGTTTTATTGTCTAACATTCAAGAAAAACAACCATTTTCTAACCCCTAAAGCCCCTCCTCCCACCAGAACACAACAAAAAAGTTTTAGGTTAAGAATTCTTTCTAAATCACCACCCAAGTCATACACTTGATTTTGATTGTTTAATATAAGTAATTGTAATTGTTTTCTTTTTTTTTCTTAAAAAAATTATTCCAAAATATTATTTAAAAAGAAGAAAAAAGAAATCTTTACATATATTTTATATCATAAACAACATTTATATAATTTTTAGAAAGTATAAGAGAAAACATTGATAATTTTAAACCAACTATGTTGGATTTAGAAGCTGTTAGAAATAAAATTGAATGCTTGGAAAGAAAACTTTAACTAATCCATAATTGTTTAATCTAGAAACTAGCAAAATACACATCATTAATTTAAGGGTTTACATAAGGGGTACGTGAAAATTAATTTTGTGAATTTTTTAAAATTTAAATAAGATTATTAGTTTGAATTTGTATTTTCTTATAAATTAAAGTTTACTTATTCTACAATTCAAAATACAGATGAATTGATAAGAAATTCTTTTGATTTTAAGTGACACTGAAGGTTTCAACTTTAATTCAAAATATAAATTGTCTTAAAAATGTTATCTCGTAACTGATTATTTATTGCAATTGAGTATATGCATTAATTAGCTTAGTTTATGGTGAGATATGAAACGTGTTAATGTCAAATTGAATTTAAGATGAGATGTCAATTTCAATGGATTGTTTTGTGTTGAAAAGAATTAATATTTGGAAATAACCTAATACATAGATATATTGACAAATTCAAGCATAGCGTGAATGTTTTCATGATATGTTTCCCATAGGGGCATGATTGGTTTGAAATAACCTTCAATGTTTGGTTTGGAGAAATTCAAGTCAATCTGAAGAATTTTAAAATTTATATGATTTAGTTTGATTCTAACGTAATTTACCTTCAACAAAGGAAAAGACGAATTAGGGCCCATTTATACAATATATATACATACATAGATACAAGAGAAAATATGATATTTTTACACAAAACCTTTCCCCAAAAATAATGCCATATTGGGCAAAATCGCTATAAATAGACCCTAAAATATTTTGACTTCTTTGTTTATTTATTTATTTATTTTGACAATTAATATTAGTTTCTCTCTCAAAATCTGATTTGTGCCTTTTTTTTTTTTAAAAAAATCTAATTTAATTTAAATATATAATTAATCAATAGTGGAAATTTAGGGTTCCAAATCCTAAGTGCAACAAAAAAAGTAATATGATTATTAAAAAAGAATAATAATTAACCTAGGAATTGACTAATGAAAAAGGAACAAAAGAAGGGATGTCTCTCCAAAAGACAAAAGGTTTGACTCATGCATGCATCCTTTCCTTTTATAGTAACTCTAAGGCCGCCAATTTTTAAAATTATATTTTAAACTGTATGTTAAGATTAATTATTAATGTAATCTTAAGTAGTAATTTATAGTTAGAGACGAGAGAATCTTATTATAATTTAAGTTGAAATTGTACAGTGTTCTGACAAGGATTTTACATGCAAATCCAAACTCCTAATTAATAATTTAATTGCAATCATTGTCTATAAAGTTTGTCCAAATTAAATAAATAAATAAATAAATAAAAGTTGGTCAAGTCGGATTTCCACTAATTCTGTATTATCAGTACTTAGGTATTCTTAGATTTCACTTCTTTTTCTGCATTATTTATCTACTGCTGTTTATTTACTTAACGTGGGAAAAAAACTATTTTAAAATAATTGCAATTTAATTAAACAAGATGAAATTAAAGAATCTCTCTCTCTCTCTCTATATATATATATAATTAGATTGGTTATAATAATAAGTTAATATTTTTTAAATTAAAAATAATGGAAGAAATAATAATTTAAATTGAGATGTGTACAAGCAAATGATTAAAGATGAATGCAAAATTTAATATACAGCTTTCAATTTAATTGGAAAAATTGTACTATTTTAGGCTGGCATTTTCTACCAACTCAATGATTCCATTTTATTCCAATCAATAGTTAATCAAAGTTTAACGAAAAGGCACTGCCAATTAATTTTAGATTTCTTTTATATTTGGAATTTATGAGTCTTTCAAAAACTAATATAAACTAACTTCACTTCTTTCTTATATACATACACATATATTTTATATAATATAAAGAATATAACAATATACTTGGTATATATATATATACAGTACATCTTTTAATTAAGAGTAATTTAGAAAATTTATATTATTTTATTATTTATTTATTATTTAAAATAAATAATTATATCAAAAAAATAATTCTAATTCTTAATTTCTAAATATCCTCTCATTTGATAGAAAAGGAGAAGAGGTTTTGGGATTCAAAAGCCCCAGGAACATCAATACTTTTAATCGAATCAATCACATTAAACCTGTTATCTTTCAACACTTAGTATTTTAATAATTTTAATATATATATATATATATATATAATATATATATATAGTATGTATGTATGTAATTATGTATGTAATGAGGGGGTGATGGAGATAGAGAGAGTAAGGAGTGGTTGGTCATAAAGGAGTCCTTAATAATGTGAAATGAGAAAAGGGATGTTGGTTGGATGGCTCTCTAGTTTAGGTCACGGTCATGTGCTGTGTGGGACTGTGACCCTTCAAAATTATACACATACATCTAATTAACCTTCTTCTACTAAACCATTGTGCTTCATTGCCATTGTCTTCTTTCTTGCTACACTTAGTATTTTTAATAATTTTAATATATATATATATATATATATATATATATATATATATATATATAGAGAGAGAGAGAGAGAGAGATACCCTTACGCCAACGTGGAAGGGAAACTGACATGGCAATTTGACATGTCAATTCAATTAGCACAGTGGGGCCAGTGACTCTGACGGGTGTCCATCCACCAAGCAAAATAGGACCCACGATCCCGTAACGCAAGATGGCGAAGTGAGCGGCTACGCCTCTTCAAGCAACCCACTTCGCCCGAAGTCCGACTGCAAGCTAAGTAAACTACTTCTAAAAACTTCCTCAAAGGATAAACGTTTGACCAACAATCAAGCCTCAAAAGGCTCAGTCAAATTCTCCCCAAATTTCCCTAAATCGAAGAGATTTTCTATTTATCTACAGAATCTGATAACTACCAGATTCTCCAGATTACATCACCCGATCTACCTAATTCTTAGGGTGGCTTACCTTTATAAAAGCCATCCCTATAAAGGTAAAAAATTTAAGGCCATATTACTATACTAAAACTCTGTCAAATTAAACGCTCTCTAGTCAATATCCAGAATACTGACTTTATCATCGGAGGGTTCATCAGAGTCTCTCCACCCTCAGTTATGAACTTTTCTGTTTTGCAGGCATCGTAAAGCAGAACATTCGTTGAAACGCCAACACGACGACCATTTTGGCAGTGACATTTGGCATAGATTATCAGGCGATGTTGTTTTTAGTGATAGGCGGTGTCAAACTAATTTCTGACGAATCAGTTTGGTTCCGTTACCGGGAAACGTAAGTAATGTTTTTTTTTGTTTTTCCTCCTCTAAAGGAAACAATGTTGCGACGATTAGGTGACCGCGGACATCAGCCTAATACCATAGTTTCCACATCTCACCATGAGATCCCTCGGGCGGCGCATTCATCCGTTCCGGAATGCCCCCAACGGCGGTCGGTCATCGAGCCTTTGGGACCCTAGGGTTCCCCTCGTAAGGTACCTGACCTCCGCGACTGGCTAAATGGAAAGCGATCCAGTCAAGACGGACGCACGAGAGAGGTCGAGGATCTGCTGAAAGAAGTCGAGTAGCTCCGAAAGGAACGAGACCTATCGAGGCAGTGGATGCAGCTCCATGCAGAATTCCATAGGCAAGACTTGTCACCCCCAACCTACCCTGATGACGAGAGAGATCCCTCGGAGACCCTACCACCGTGATGAGAAAACAAACCAGGGGCCGAACTGCCACCACAAAGAAGGCACTTCGCTCCAATCAGCGAAGTAGGTGAAAGTCAACCTTCGCGTAAACTGTCAAAGGAGAGAGGCCGCCAAGACAAACTCCGCCCCAAGAGGACTAGGTACGAGCAAAGTCCGGAGCAGACACGAAGAAACCACACCAAGAAGAATCTTTCAGTCGACACAAGCCTATTCACGAAGTGGATCCATTCCGAGACACCAGATCTGACGTTGAAGATTCTCCAATTTGTGTTGTTCACCGGACAAAGTAGACCTCAAGAGCATGTTTGCCGATTCAATTCCGCCATGGGCCTAGTGACCAATGACGAAGCCGTCATGTGCAAGGCCTTTCCCAGCACTCTGTCCGACAAAGCCATGACGTGGTTCACTTCGCTAAAACCAGGAACCATAGATTCCTGGCGTGATCTCGAGAAGTCATTCCTGGACAAGTTCAGCACTACCAGGACAATGCCCAAGACAAGAGAGGACCTCGCCAACATCAAACAAGGAGAGGACGAGACCCTCCTTGCCTATCTGGAGCGCTTCAAGAAGATATATGACTAGATCGAAGGACTCAGCCAAGACACGGTGATAACCTGCTTTGAAGGCGGATTCCGATCAAGGATGCTGTACACTGAACTTCAACTCTGCAAGCCTGAAACGCTCGGCGAGATGTTCAATTTGGCCCGCAAGGTCGCATTGGCTGAGGGAAGTGCTTAAGAGATGCAGTACAAGAAGAAAGAGAAGTACACAGAGACGTCCCCCCAAGACTGAAGACGCAAAAATAGAACAAGGAGGACTGAAACCTTCACTTCGCTGAACACACCCAAGGAGAACCTCATCACATTCGTCAAGGAGAAGCTCGGAGTTCGCGAGCCTGCACCCACTCGAACTCCGAACATACCCTCCAGAGACAAGTCGAAGTTCTGTAGTTTCCATCAAGATTTTGGCCATACTACCGAAAACTGCATACAACTGAAACGAGCAATCGAGAGACTAATCCAAGAGGGACATTTGAAGGAGTTCGTATCAGAAAGATAGCCCAAAGAAAAGCCCGAACGAGTGATCGAAGTGATCACTCCGCAGTTCTCATCCATCAAGCAGATAAAGCAAAAAATTTACAACTTGAACAAGCTCACTCTGGGATCCCACTTCGACACATTCCCACACGAGCCAATAACCTTCTTCGACAAGGACCTCGAGCTAAATGAGGAAGCCTGAGTCACCCCTATCGTTCTGGTAGACAAGGGATCGACAAGTGCCTAGTGAAGAGAGTCCTAGTAGACACGGGAGTCACAAAGAACATCCTCTACTTCAAATGCTTCAAAGAGATGGGAATGAACGATAGCCACTTGAAGCCTAGCAATATGGTCTTGGAAGGCTTTACCTCTCACAAGATCAACGTGAAGGGAATGGTCAAGATCAAGGTAACTTTGGGCTCTGATGACTATACACAAGAGGAGGAGATCAAGTTCTACTTGGTGGACATTGATTCCTCCTACAACGCCATACTAGGAACTCCGGCTCATGTAGCTTTTGAACTGATCATCTCCACTTCGCATCAGCAAGTAAGATTTGCAACTAGGAGCGGCATGTGGTTCATCAAGAGTAGCCCCAAAAGCTTGCTTGCACACATAATGAAGTCCTGGAAGCAGCAGGAAGTCGGACAGCCCCCCATGGCCATCGGGTCAATCCTGATAATCGGGGAGACTATACACAAGACAACTCCAGGCGAGCTGAGACTCCCCACCAAAGTCCTCGAACCAGAGCCAAAGGGGTTTAAAGAAGTGATTATTCACCCCGATTATCCCGACCAGAAAATCCAGATTGGAAGCGAGATGCCCCAACACATGAAAGAGGAGATGATCCACTTCCTCTCCACTCAACTCCACAACTTCGCGTGGAGCACCCAAGATATGCCAAGAATTGCCCCGACCATCGCGGAACAACGGCTCAATATCGACCCAACTTATAAGCCAGTCAAGCAAAAACCCCAACAATTCGAAGAAGACAAACTCAAAGGCATGCAAATCGAAGTTCAGAAGCTACTGAAGTCTGGATTCATACGGGAAGTCACCTATCCTTCGTGGCTAGCCAACGTGGTGATGGTAAAAAAAGTTGAGCGAAAAGTGGAGAATGTGCGTAGACTACACCGATCTGAACAAAGCATGTCCCAAAGACTGCTACCCACTCCCCTGCATAGACGCTCTAGTAGACTCCACCTCCGGATACGAGTTACTGAGCTTCATGGATGCATTCTCTGGATATCACCAGATCAAGATGAAGTCGCAGGATCAAATCCACACATCTTTCCGGGCAGTAGGGGCCACCTACTGTTATAACGTAATGCCGTTCAGATTAAAGAATGTGGGAGCAACCTACCAAAGAATGAGGAACAAAATTCTACATAAGCAGATAGGTCGAAACAAGAAACCTACGTGGATGGCATGGTAGTCAAAATCAGACGAGGACACTCCCACCTGGAAATCTAAGTGAGACATTTGCCACTCTATCAAAGTACGAGCTAAAACTCAATCCCATGAAGTGCACATTCGGTGTCAAGTCCAAAAAATTCTTAGGGTTCATGATGTAAGTATCGAGGCCAATCCTTGCAAGATCGAGGTAGTAATGGCATTGGTCGAGCCCCGCTGCATCAAAGATATCCAGAGGTTGAATGATTGCATTGCCGCCTTGGGAAGATTTGTGTCCAAGTCAGCTGAAAAATGTATGCCATTTTTTAAAGCACTAAAGCTATTTGGGAAAAACTTTCAGTGGAGTAAAGAATGCACAAAAGCGTGGAAAGATTTAAAAAGCTACTTGGCGGATCTACCCTTGTTGAGCGCACCAACACCAAGCGATGTACATGTACATGTTAGTCTCGCAACAAGTAGTAGCCTCAGTCCTAGTTAGGGAGCCAAAAGACAAGCAACTACCAGTCTACTTCTTCAGCCGGGTACTCAGGGATGCCGAAGTGCTGTACCCGTACATTGAAAAGCTGACATATGCATTGGTCATAAGCACACAGAAGCTTCGAGCATACTTCGAATCGCACTCCATACCATCTACACCAACTATCCTTAAAGTAGATCTTTCACAAATTGGACCAGTCCGGAAGAATGCTGAGATGGTCCATCGAACTCTGCGGGTTGGATCTCAAATTTGTACCACGTACCGCAATCAAAGCCCAAGCCTTATCAGATTTCTTGGCAGAGCTCTCCTTCTCGGAGACTACTATCACTGGAGCAACAAGCCCCGCATCCCCGGAGGGAGAAGCTTGGACAATGATGGTAGATGGAGCGGTCAACTCAAAGGGGTATTAGTTGGCATCACAGTAACGTCTCTGTCCAGACAGCACGAAAGAGTCCGAAGCATGAAGCTCTACTACCCACTGTCAAACAATCAAGCCGAATACGAAGCTCTCATCATCGGAATGCAGTGGGCCTTGGACACTAGCATAAGCTTTCTAAGAGTCTTCAGCGACTCCCAAGTTGTGGTAGGCCATGTAAACAACGAATATGTAGTGAATTCAGACAACTTGAAAGAGTACGCAGAAAGGGTCAACTTATTAGCTGCCCGATTCTGATACTTCGTCTTGGGAAAAGTGGACCAGAATGACAATAAAGCGACAGATAGATTGGATAAAATAGCATCTGGAGAAATTCCCAACGACCTAGGAGTCACGATAGAGCTCCTCTCTGCTCCAGAGCACATTCACCCACTACAGCCGGCGACATCTGACTCCCCCACATGGGTAGATGAGCTTGTGAACTACATATCCTCAGACATCCTGCCAGACGACAAGGATAGGCCAAGATAAATTCAAAAACATGCAGCCTGGTACACGGTGCTCAATGACATCCTATATCGGTGCTTCTTCACAAAACCTCTGCTGCACTGTGTCCCACCCAAACCTCACTCAAGCAATTCTCGAAGAATTACATAAAGGAGTATGCGGAAGACACCCGGGTTCAAGACTACTGTCAAAGAAAGTTATCAACCAGGGCTATTACTGGATGACATTGCGGAAGGATGCAAAAAGATATGTGAAGCATTGTGAGGTATGCCAGAAGTTCGGTAAAATACCTCGGCTACCCTCCATCCCGCATACACCTGTACTGGCCGCCTAGCCTTTTGATATGTGGGGAATTGACCTCATGGGTAAGTTTCCCAAGTCTAGAGGAGGAAGTGAATACTTTATCATGGTCGTAGACTACTTCTCCAAATGGATAGAGGCAAAGCCACTAGCCTCCCCTTATATGCACAAATCATATCCCCTTTTTAGCATGTTTTTAGACACAAAATAGGGCAATATTTGAATGTATTTGATCTTAATTGAATCAAATTGACATAAAATTGTGAAAATTGTGATTTTGGAAGTTTCAGGAGCAAATTGCAAAAAAACAGCAAATTTTGGGGCAAAAATGCATTTTTTGGAAATGCTGAATTCGGGAAGGGTATCCCGACCCAGTTAAAGTACTGGGACGGCCGTCCCAAGCTCGGGACAGGCGTCCCGAGCACCAGAAGTTGTCCCACATCGAAATTTTTGGAGAAATTCACTCCAGAAACCTGCTATAAATACCCCAGGCCTCTAATAGTTGAAATCATCTATCTCCACTTGATTTGAATCATTCAGTGACTTCAATTATACATTTTTCTACAGTATACAAGTCATTGAGTGATCTCAGGTGTTTCATTCAAGTAGTTTAGCATACGAGAGTTTCTCGTTTTCTTTGCTTTCTGAGAGTCATTCTCAGAATTTTAGATTACGACTAGATAGGGTTCGTTTTTGGTATCACAAAATACTGGGATTTGGTTAGGAGATCCTAAGAGAGAGATAGGGTGCATGTTCTTAGTCAGATTAGGGCAATTTGCTTAAACGCGGGATGTAAGGTAAAATAATTACTACTAGGTCTGGGAAGCGTTCTCCGAAGGCTCTGCCGAGTAGAGTAGGATCGAGCAATCAGAAGCGTACAGGAGCTGCAGCGCCGGCTGGACCTGCATAAAGCGGTGACTACTTTATGATAGTGGGTCCCCTAGACGAGTTTCTGTATGTTTATGAATTGTTTTATCTGGATATTGATTTGATACTGAATTTATATATCATACATGTTTTACAATTTGAGATGCTATCCATTTTCCAAGGAAGATCATAGAGCTAGAATTATCATTATGAATGTTGAACTGTCGTGTCCTTTTAAATTAAACTAGGGTTATAGACAACTCCTAACCAAGGTCTGAATCATAAATGGTTTAGTTTAACAGATGTAAAAGGTCCGCCAGATTAGGAAGAAATAACAAAACAAATCACCATGTTTGTTAGAGTACCCTAATAAAGCTGAGTTTGTACGCTAGGCAAATCCTAGGGTTAAGTGACATGATACCGAAGTGACATAGGGGACCGTTCATGGATACTTTAATTCGACAGATGAGAATGATCATCCCAAGGTAGGGGTGACTACACCAGGTAACTCAGATATGGTAAACAGATGGTTACATTTCATAATTGCCTTAGAGATCAAGATATATCTAAAATGTTCGAAGATAAGGTCAAACAAATTGTAATAACTGAGCTTAAATTGATGAATGCATGTCTACTCTTGAATGCTATTTGCTTGTTATGTGTGATTGGGATCACCAATCAATCTCAAAGAATTGATTAATTGTATGATAAGATAAGTGTTAGGATTAAGGGATAGTTGCTACTAAGCCGTTACCAGTTCCCTGGGGATACAATATTAATAAATTAAAATCGTAGATACTTTCCAAGAACTAGCTACACGATAGGTACTCTGCCTTAGGTTCTGATTGATTAAGTGACAACAATTAATGCTAAAGTGACAGTTAGTAAGATCCAGTCCTTAATTATTCATAATCAAAATAGGTACATAAATCCTATCTTTTAGCATACCAATCGGAACACATCAGATTTTTGGCGCCGTTGCCGGGGAAATGTCATAAAATTTTAGGATTCCTGATCAAAATTCTAGAAGGTTATAATAGGTAACGGTAGTAATCTATACCTTAATAAACACTCATTCTTATTTGAATTAGTCAATCACTTTCGTGAAATATAGGGTTAGCTTTAAATAATTAATTTTAGAAATTATCTAAGATTAAGAAATTTAGGTTAATCAAATTTTAGAAAAGAATTCTAAAACCATACTAAGGAAATCAAATTTAAAAACAAAATATAAAAATAAAAAATTTTAAAAAACAAAATATTCTTTTTCTTTTATAAAATCTATTTTCTGAAAAAGATTATTTTTCAGAAAATACAAAATAAAATATTTTACACGTTTACAATTTTTTTCCTTTTCTGCTCGTTTTTAATTTTTGTATTTTTTTTTTCTTTTATTTCCCTCAATTATTCGTTTTAAATTGTTTTAACTCCACTAACCTTTTGCTCAGACTTAACGTGTGCTTTTGTAGTCTTATGACCCCAACCTCAGAAGCTGACCTTGAAACCTCAGTTGAAAACCCCAAAAACTTCATCCGTACAGCTAACCGAAGAAGAGCAAAAATGGCTGCCGAAAGACCTCCACTTGAAGAGTACATCCAGCCACAAACCATTCCGATGTCCTCCGCTATCAGGATTCCTGGAAATCCTTGTTATGACCTTAAGCCAAATGTGCTTCAACTGATAATAAATCGGGTTCAGTTTGGAGGAACTGCTGCCGAAAATCCGCTCGAGCACTTGACCGAATTCTCAACCCTCTGTGAAGATCTTAAGGGAGACAACACTGCGGAAGTGACTAAGCTGAACCTCTTTCCCTATTCACTTAGGGACAGAGCTAAAAGTTGGTTGGCACAGCTACCTACTAACTCAATCACAACTTGGGATGAGTTAAGTAAGGCATTCTTGGAGGAGTACTATTCTGTAGCAAGAGTTTTAGAATATCGAAAAGCTCTTTCTAGCTTCACTCAAGCTGCAGATGAGACAGTGTTTGAGGCTTGGGACAGATTCAAGGAACTTATCCGGCTCTGCCCTCAGCACGGACTTACTGAAGCAATGCTAATTCAACAATTTTACGGGAGTATGACAGAAATAGGCAAGCAAGTTCTTGATGGAATCAATCCTCAGTGCGGTTTCAATGGCCTTAATGAAGTAGACGCTAGAAACGCCCTGGAGAGAGACTCTACAAGAACACTAAGAATTGGCGCACAAGTGGTCGCACCAAGAAACAATCAGTAAATGCGGCTAATGCTTCTATTGATGAGTAGTTTGAGGCATTCAAGGCTAGTATCACTTGTCAGCTAAATGCCTTCCAACAAGGAAAGAGCATTCAGCCTGTATATCAAATTTGCGAGTTCTGCCAAGGACCACATTTCAGTGGAGATTGCTATGGAAATGGAATGTTAACTATTCCAGATGAGATGGAACAAGTTGAGGAAGTCAACTCTGCCCCTATCGGAAACACATACAATCCCATCTGGAAGAACCATCCGGGATTTAGTTGGAGAAACAATTCTAGAAATGCAAATTTCTAGAAGCGAGCACCTCAGCAAATGCCTGATCCGCAGAACCAACAATTCACTTTGCCTGCACCAAGGAACTATGTTGTTCTAGTTGACCCCATGCAAGAATTCCGAGATATACTAAATGGCATTGCAGACTCCAACAAGGAAATGATGGAGTCTAACAAAAAGGTTCAAGAAGCACATGCGGAAAGAATTCAGCAGAATGAGAATAGGTAGAAGCCGATTGAGCAGATGGTTAGGGACACCCAAGCCTTCTTGCAGACATTAGAAAGACAAATGGGGCAGTTATCGACCCATCTACCTCATCGGTCACAAGGAACGCTACCTAGCAACACTGAGACCAACCCATTAAATGATTGCAAGACCTTAACTCTGAGATCTGGTAAAATTCTAACTCCTTTCCCAAAATCTTCTCACACTTCTACTTTTGTACAGGAAAAAAAAGATAGCTCCGAGGAATCAACGCCGATAGTAGTCGAAAACAAAGTAGCAGGGAAAGAGAAGAAAGAGTCCATCCTTGAGTACCGGCCAAGAGTACCTTACCATACAAGACTGATGCAGAATAAAGATAAGGAGCAACTCGAGAGGTTTTTCAAAACTTTTGGTCAAATTCATGTTAATTTACCTTTTCTTGATGTTATTTCTGAAATGCCTAAATATGCTAAATTTCTGAAGGATATTATTAGTAATAAAAGAAAGATTGACATGGACAAAGTAATTCTTAATGAAGGATGTTCGGCAGTTCTCTTGAACAAACTGCCTTCCAAAAAGAAAGATCCAAGTTGTTTCACTTTGCCACGTACAATAGGCAATATTACTTATATGCATGCTTTAGCAGACTTAGGAGCTAGCATAAATTTAATGCCATCTAGTTTATTTGATAAATCAGGTTTGCATGATTTGAAAATGACTAGAATGTGCATACAACTTGGGATAGGACAGTAAAATTTCCGAGGGGGATAATTGAAGATCTCTTAGTAAAGGTTGGAAAATTTGTCTTTCCTGTGGATTTTGTTGTCATGGATATGAATGGTGAAAGTGATGTACCCTTGATTCTTGGTCAACCTTTTCTAGCTACCTCTAAGGCATTGATTGACGTCAACAATGGTCAATGATGCGTTCCCGACTGATATGCTAAATAAGTGTTGTTTTACCCTATGTTGATTATGAGTAATTAAGGACTGGGATTGACTAATTGTCACGTTTAGTCTTTATAGTGTCACTTAATCAGTCAGAACCTAAGGCAGAGTACCTATCGTGTAGCTAGTTTGTTGGAAAGTATCTACGATTTTACTAAATAAATATAGTACTCCCAGGGAAGTGGTAACAACTTAGTAGTAGCTAGCTTTTTATCCTAACTCTTATCTTATGATTCAGTTATGCAATCGTCATCAATAACTTTGATGAGAGGGTGATCCATTCTTCACTAGGTTTAAGTCTAATCAGGCCTAAAAGTGTTTATAGACAAAGTTCTGATTCTATGTTATACTGTTCCTATATGTTGATAGACCTATCTTCGAGTGTTTTAGATATATCTTAGCCTGGAATGCAACTATGTTCTGAGTCTAAAGGTGTACCACATCTGAGTAATCTGATATACCGCCCCATCGCCAAGGTAAACGACCCTACTCACGGTTACTACTAAAGACAGCTATGAAAGCCCTATGTCATTTCGGGGATCATGCCGCTTGCCCATAACCGCAGGCATAAACGCTCTACTCAGCCTACCTAGACTACTCTAACAAACAGGGTGTTCCGCAGGTTATTTTATCTAGTATGGCAGACACCAATACTAATTGATGCCTGTTAAACTAAATAGGTTATGAATAGACCGTGGTTAGGAATTGTCTATAACCCTAATTTTAGTTTAAAAGAAACTACATTAGACATGCAGACATAATGAATATTTAAGCAGGTGGCTATTTCCGGAAAAACATAACAACTTCAACATATATAACAAATATCCATAACAACCATAATCTGATATTCAAAATTATTCTTTGGACAAACACAATAACAACATATAAGAGAGGGACAGGGGGACTAATGCCATAAAGAAATCACCCTTTACTTAGTCTCGCCGATGGAGCGTACTGCTGTATATGTCGTACTGCTTGACCCGACTCTGCTCGCCAGAACCTTCGGAGGACGCTTCCTCAGCCTAGTAACTGAGCTTTACCTTAATACCCAGCTTAAGCCCAGCCTTGTGGACTGACTCTTTGATGCGTTCCGATTGGTATGCTAAAAGATAGGCTTTATTTACCTATGTTGATTATGAGTAATTAAGGACTGAGTCTTACTAACTGTCACTTAGCATTCAATTATTGTCACTTAGCATTCAATTATTGTCACTTAATCAATCAGAACCTAAGGCAGAGTACCTATCGTGTAGCTAGTATGTTGGAAAGTATCTACGATTTTATTAAATAATTATCGTACTCCCAGGGAAGTGGTAACGGCTTAGTAGTAACTAGCCTTTTATCCTAACTCCTATCTGATACGCGAAAATCGTATCACTTTTTTAGCATGTTTTTATGTATGAATTTGGGTGAAATCGAGGGTAATTTGATCTTGATTGTTCATTATTAACTTAATTTCACAGTTTTTATGATTTTGGAAGTGTCAGGTGAAAAGTAGACGAAAATAGCAAATTTTGGGGCAAAAACGCAATTTTTGGAAATATTGACTCTGTCAAAGGTTCAGGACGGGCGTCCCGACCAAGTCAAGGCACCTGGACGGGCGTCCCGAGCTGCCAGAAGCTGTCCCACATCGAATTTTTAGAGATTTTCACTCCAGGAAGCTGCTATAAATACCCAGGCCTCCAGCAGTTGAATTCATTCCTCTCCACTCGATCTGAGTCATTTAGTGGTGTCCAGTGTACAATTCTCTAGTACACAACTCACTCAGAGACTCGGATCTCAGTTTTCTTTCTTATTAGTGTTTTGTTTTAGTTTCTGAGAAATAGTCTCAGATCTTAGGTTTCTATAGATAGGTTTGTTTTTGGTATTCATAGAATACCCGGGATTTCGTTAGGAGATCCTAAGAGGGCTCTAGGCGTTCGAAGAGTCAGTCCACAGGGCTGGGCTTAAGCTGGGTATTAAGGTAAAGCCCAGTTACTAGGCTGAGGAAGCGTCCTCCGAAGGTCCTGGTGAGCAGAGTCAGGGCTAGCAATACGACATATACAGCAGTACGCTCCGTCGGCGAGACTACGTAAAGGGTGATTTCTTTATGGCATCAGTCCCCATGTCCCTCTCTTATATGTTGTTATTGTTTTGTTCTAAATACATATTATGAATACGAGATTACGATGTTTATGAATAGTTGTTTTATATGTTGATGTTATTGTTTTTCCGGAAATAGCCACCTGCTAAATATTCACTATGTCTGCATGTTTAATGTGCTCTTTTAAACCAAAGTTAGGGTTATAGACAACTCCTAACCACGGTCTAATCATAACCTGTTTAGTTTAACAGGCATCAATTAGTATTGGTGTCTGCCATGCTAGATAAAATAACCTGCTGAACACCTTGCATGTTGGAGTAGTCTAGGGGAAGCTGAGCCGAGTCCTATTATGCCGGCGGCTAGGGCAAGCGGTATGATCCCCGAAGTGACATAGGGCTTTCATGGATGCCTTCGTCCTGAACCGTGAGTAGGGCCGTCATTAAGGTAGGGCGGTTTATTAGAAACCTCGGATGTGGTACGCCTTTAGACACATAACATAGTTGCAATCCAGGCTAAGACATGTCTAAAATACTCGAATTAGGTCATCAACATATAGGAACAGTATAACATAGAATCAGAACTCATCTATAAAACACTTCTAGGATTAATTAAACTTAAACCTAGTGGAGAATGAATCACCCTCTCATCAAAGTATTTGATGAAGATTGCATAACTGGATCATAAGATAGGAGTTAGGAACAAAGGCTAGTTACTACTAAGCCGTTGCCACTTCCCTGGGAGTACGATTTATTTAATAAAATCGTAGATACTTTCCAACAGACTAGCTACACGATAGGTACTCTGCCTTAGGTTCTGGCTGATTAAGTGACACCATAGAGACTAAATGTGACAATTAGTCAATCACAGTCCTTAATTATTCATAATCAACATAGGGTAAAATAACACCTATTTAGCACAGTCGGAAACGCATCAGATTTTTGGCGCCGTTGCCGGGGAAATATCATAATGAATTTAGGATTCCTGATCAAAATTCTAGAGGCTTATGATAGGTAACGGTAGTAACCTAGACCTTAGACCCACTTATTTACCAGTTAGACAATCATTTCCGAAATATAGGGTTATCATAACTAATTAATTTTAGATGTTATCTGGAATTAAGACATTAGGATAATCAAATTTTAGAAAATTATTCTAAACCATATTGAGGGAATTTAATTGCTTTCGAAATATTAAAAGAAAAAAAATTTAAAATTAAAAATCCGAAAAAAATTGTACTTTTTCTTGTTTAATGGTAAGTTATTCTCTTTTCCCTATCTTTTGTGTTTCTCCTTGTGTAGTAGTTTTGTTTTTTCTCTTTCTTCCAAGTTTTTTAGTTTTCACTTTCCCTGTAACCCACTAACCAGTTTGCTCAGGCTAAAACGTGTTCTTCTCTGTAGTTGCATGACTCGATCTTCAGAAGCTAACCTTGAAACACCAGTTGAAATCCTGAACGAATCATTCCACAGCTAATAGGCGAAGAACAGAAATGGCTGCTGAAAGACCTACCCTTGAATCCTACATCCAGCCACAGACTATCCCAGTCTCATCTGCCATCCGAATCCCTGGGAACCCTCGCTATGATCTTAAACCGAATGTGATCCAGCTGATTATAAATCGAGTTCAGTTTGGAGGAACTGCAGCCGAGAATCCGCTGGAACACCTATCTGATTTCTCTTCTCTCTGCGAAGGCCTCAAGGGAGATCATACTGCAGAAATAACTAAACTCAACCTTTTTCCCTACTCACTTAGGGACAGAGCTAAGAGATGGTTGGCCCAGCTACCTACTAACTCCATCACCTCTTGGGACGAGTTAAGCAAAGCCTTCCTAGAAGAGTACTACTCTGCAGCAAGAGTCCTAGAATATCGAAGGGCTCTGTCTAGTTTCACTCAAGCTGCTGATGAGACAGTGATCGAAGCTTGGGACAGATTCAAAGAACTACTCAGGCTCTGCCCCCAACATGGACTTACCGAGGCATTGCTGATTCAGCAATTTTACGGGGGTATGTCAGACATGGGTAAGCAAATTCTTGATGGACTCAATCCCAGAGCGGTTTCAATGGAATGAGTGATGTAGATGCTAGAAACGCTCTGGAGAGACTCTACAGGAACAGCAAGAATTGGCGCACAAGTGGCCGAGCTAAGAAGCAACCAGTAAATGCGGTCGTTGCCTCCACTGATGATCAATTTGAGGCACTGAAGGCCAGCATTACTAATCAGCTGAATGCTTTCCAACAAGGGAAAAGCATTCAGTCAGTATACCAAGTCTGCGAATTTTGCCAAGGACCACATTTCAGTGGGGATTGTTATGGTAATGGGATATTAACTATCCCAGAAGATATGGAACAAGTGGACGCAGTGAATTCTGCTCCTATAGGAAATACCTACAATCCCACTTGGAAGAACCATCCGGGATTTAGCTGGAGAAACAATCCCGGGACTACTAACTTCAGAAAAGAGTACCTCAGCAACTGCCATATCCGCAGAACCAGCAAGTCGCTCTGCCTGCACCAAGGAACTACATCGTTCCAGCTGACCCCATGCAAGAATTCAGAGACATGCTGAAGAGCATTTCCGACTCCAACAAGGAAATGATAGAGTCCAACAGAAAGATTCAGGAAGCTCACGCAGAAAGAATCCAGCAGAACGAGAATAGACAGAAGCAGACCGAGCAAACAATCAGAAACACACAAGCTGCTATACAAACTTTAGAGAGGCATGGGTCAGCTATCCACCCATTTCTCTCACAGGTCCCAGGGAACGCTACCAAGCAACACTGAGACCAACCCTCAAACTGAATGCAAGACCATCACTCTAAGATCTGGTAAAATTCTATCTCCATCTCCACCCAAACCATCTGACCCTCCTATTCTTGTGCAGGAACCAGAAGAAGGCTCCAAGGACCCAACGCCGACGGATGTCGAAATCGAAGTAGCAAGGAAAGGGAAGACGGAGTTTATTCCTGAGTACCGGCCAAAAGTACCTTACCCTGCCAGACTTATGCACAATAAAGATAAGGAGCAATTTGAAAAGTTTCTTAGGAATTTTAGTCAGATTCATGTTAATTTACCTTTACTTGATGTTATTTCTGAAATGCCAAAGTATGCTAAGTTTTTAAAAGAAGTTGTTAGTAATAAAAGAAAATTTGACATGGACAAGGTGGTTCTTAATGAAGAATGTTCGGCGGTCTGTTGAATAAACTACCGTCTAAACAGAAAGATCCTGGTTGTTTTACCTTGCCATGTACAATTGGAAATATTACTAACATGCATGCATTAGCAGACTTAGGAGCTAGTATTAATCTTATGCCATCTAGTTTATTTGATAAATTAGGATTGCATGATTTGAAAACGACTAGGATGTGCATACAACTTGCAGACAGGACAGTCAAAATCCCCAAGGGAATAATTGAAGATCTCTTAGTAAAGGTCGGAAAATTTGTATTTCCTGTGGATTTCGTTGTCATGGACATGAATGGGGAAGGAGGAGTGCCCCTGATCCTAGGTCGACCATTTCTAGCTACCTCAAAAGCATTAATAGACGTCAGTAATGGTCAAATCAAGTTAAGGGTAGGAAATGATGACATCACTTTTGATCTAAATGAGACCCTTAGGTATCCCATGCATTTAGATGATACTTGTTTTTGTGTGGATGCCATGGAACACTTGATTGCAATTAACGTGACAGACCTATGCTCAAACTATCAAGTTCTAAGTGAGGACTCCCTAGAATTAGAGGAGCCTGAACTTAGCTCTTCTGAAAATGAAATTACTTCTGATAGTTTCACTGAGATAGGTGATGATGAGATGAAGAAAGAACGAACCTCGTTTGAAGATCCACCAGACTTGGAGCTGAAGGAACTGCCCACTCATCTGTGCTACGAATTCCTAGATGACAACAAGAAACTTCCCATTATTCTTGCAGCTGATCTGACTGCAGAACAAAGGAAGCTGACTGTGGACATGTGCAGAAAGCATAGAAGAGCCTTTGCCTACAAAATTGCAGATATCCCAGGTATTAATCCAAGCTTTTGTTCGCATAAGATTCTTCTAGAAAATGAGTATAAGCCATGTGTGCAACCTCAAAGGAGGTTGAATCCTAATGTGTGTGATGTTGTTAAGAAAGAAGTCATTAAACTGTTAGATGCAGGACTTATCTACCCTATCTCAGATAGTGAGTGGGTAAGCCCGGTGCAGGTAGTACCTAAGAAAGGCGGTATAACAGTTGTTAGGAATGAGCATAATGAACTAATCCCTACAAGAACTGTAACTGGTCATCGTGTATGCATAGACTATAGAAAACTAAATACGGCCACACGAAAAGATCACTTTCCCCTTCCTTTTATTGACCAAATGTTAGAAAGATTATCTGGACACATGTTTTATTGCTTTCTTGATGGGTTTTCTGGTTATTTTCAAATTCCTATTTCCCCTGAGGACCAGCATAAAACTACATTCACATGCCCTTTTGGAACATTTGCATATAGAAGGATGCCTTTTGGTTTGTGTAATGCACCTGCTACATTTCAACGTTGTATGACTGCTATCTTTGAGGACATGTTAGGAAAATCTATGGAAGTATTTATGGATGACTTTTCTGTTTTTGGTAATTCATTTGAGGTTTGTCTAAAGAACTTGGAGTTAATGTTGAAACGTTGTATAAAATCTAACCTGGTTTTAAATTGGGAAAAATGCCACTTCATGGTAAAAGAGGGAATCGTTTTAGGACATAAGATCTCACACCTAGGTATGGAAGTAGATAAGGCAAAAATTGAAGTTATTTCAAAACTACCTCCTCCCAAAAATGTGAGAGCCGTTAGGAGTTTTTTGGGACACGCTGGCTTTTATCGTAGGTTTATAAAAGATTTTTCATTAATAGCCAGGCCGTTGACCAATTTACTCGGAAAAGATGTTCCATTTGTCTTTGATGAGAAATGTCTAAAAGCTTTTAATAGACTTAAGGAACTCTTAACTACTGCACCTATCATGACGTCACCAGACTGGAGTCTACCTTTTGAGCTTATGTGTGATGCTAGTGACTATGCAGTAGGAGTAGTTTTAGGACAAAGACATGATAAGAAATTCATGTAATATATTATGCTAGTAAAACCTTAACTGATGCTCAGGAAAATTACACTACGACAGAAAAGGAATTATTAGCAGTAGTATATGCATTTGATAAGTTTCGATCTTATCTAGTCCTGTCTAAAACTATTGTTTATACTGATCATTCTGCACTAAAATACTTGTTCAATAAAACCGACGCAAAACCAAGATTGATTAGATGGGTTTTATTGCTTCAAGAATTTGACATAGAAATTCGGGATAAGAAAGGGGCAGAAAACTTAGCCGCAGACCACTTGTCTAGGCTAGAAAATCCGACCCTAGAAGCCATTGATGAGACAATCATATCTGATAAATTCCCGGATGAGAATTTATGCATTTTGCTGTCTTCTCACCCCCTTGGTTTGCAGATATAGCAAATTACTTGGCAGCCCGGACTCTCCCTAGTGATATCACTGCTCAACAAAGAAAAAATTCTTTGCTGACCTGAAATATTACTATTGGGAAGATCCTTTTCTATTTCGAATATGTGCAGATCAGATGATCAGAAGGTGTGTATCTCAAGAAGAAGGTTTCCAAATTCTGGAACATTGTCACTGCGGACCAACAGGCGGTCACTTAGCTGCAGCTAATACCGCCCGAAAAGTATTAGAAGCAGGCTTTTACTGGCCTACCATATTCAAAGACGCCGCAGCATTTACAGGATCGTGCGATGCCTGTCAGAAAGCGGGAACCATATTCTCGAGACAGTCTACCCCAACAGGTAATCCAAAGTGTAGAAATATTTGACATATGGGGTATAGATTTCATGGGTCCGTTTCCTTCCTCTTTTGGTATGAAGTACATCATAGTAGCTGTAGAATATTTTTCAAAATGGCCATGAAGCACAGGCCCTACCTACTAATGATTCTAGAGCCGTATGCAGATTCCTTAAGCAGATTTTCGCCAGGTTTGGATGTCCAAAAGCCCTAATCAGTGATCGAGGTACGCACTTCTGCAACTCTCAATTGCAAAGGTACTCCAGCAGTACGGAGTTCAGCATCGCATTTCCACAGCCTACCACCCCAAACCAATGGGCAGGCTGAGGTAACCAATAGGGGAATAAAGAGAATCTTAGAAAAGACTGTGGGTGTTAACCGTAAGGATTGGGCCAATAAGCTGGAAGATGCATTATGGGCCTTCCGTACAGCATACAAGACCACTACGGGATTCTCACCTTATCGACTTGTCTATGGAAAAGCATGCCACCTTCCAGTTGAACTCGAACATAGAGCTTACTGGGCAGTACAAAAATGCAATCTCAATGAAAATTTAACTAAGGAACACCGGATTCTACAACTGAATGAATTGGATGAGTGGAGGCTCAAAGCCTATGAAAATTCACATCAGTTCAAGATGACAAGTAAACTCTGGCATGACAGACGACTCAGAGCCTAGAAAAATTTTGAACCAGGAGACAAGGTATTATTGTACAACTCACGTTTAAAATTTTTCCCAGGAAAGCTGCGTAGCTGTTGGTCAAGACCGTTCACAATCACGAAAGTATCACCTTTCGGAGCATGTGACATCATGGATTCTGATGGCATTATTCAAAAAGTAAACGGACAACGCCCGAAGATTTACAGAGAGCCGTTTGACTCGTCCGAGCAGACTGTGTACTTCACAGAATAAGGGAGTATCTCTTTCATTTTATTTCATGTTTTGTTATTTCTTTCAGTACTCTATGTTCTTTCTTACCCGTAGTTAGTTGAATAAGTGTGGGGTAAGAATCGTTTCTGCTTTATTTATTGTTTTCAAATAAGTGTGGGGTAGCTAGATATGCATGAACACTGAGGACAGTGCCAGCCTTAAGTGTGGGGTAGCAGTGCACGGTGCACTGTTGCAGTTTTTTGTATGCTTTTGCTTGTTTTCACGTACTTTCACACCCTTCCAAAAAAAATTTCAAAATTTTTCCGTCTTTCAGACGTCTAAATGCAGTATGCTTGGTTAAACAATTGCTTATATCTATGATATGTAGGTAGTATGCTATGGTTAGTAGGAGATAATTGATAGCTATCTTGGACTAATTGATTAGGAATAGGGAATTCCTGATAACTGAGCACAACTTTGTCTGGATTAGAGACCTCAACCAATTACCTGTTCGAGACTTAACTAGATAAAATTAGACCAGTTGTGGATATTGGCAGTTAGATGACTAGATGAGACTCTGAGCTAGAAGTGAAAAGAAATTAAAAGAAGTTAATCAAATAAGGGTAGTTTGCCAGCGGCCTTCGCTACTCGAGCACCACTCCTTCGAGGGAATTTAAAGCCTGATGCCCTAAGGTCGTGTAGATCTGGGAGTCATCGGAGTGGGACTCGCTACATGGGTAGTTGAAGTTGACGTGTTCTAAGCAGACTCAAAATACCCTGAATCTATAAAATAACTAAATGCTAAAACATTAAAAATCTGATCACCAAAGCTCAGAACTCAAAAAGTTGTCTGTTGTTAATATGTCTAGCGATAGGTCGAAGTTATCTGGTAGTAGTTAAGACAAGAGTACATTGTGTTGACTATCTGGTCTGGACTAGTACACACACTACACATCCAGAAGCCTGTGACTAAGAAAAAAGTAACCTAGTTGTTGATTTATTTTCTGCCTGATCATAACAAGCTACTAGAGACATTTGAGACCTTGTCATAGCAAACCTAACCAGACAGACATGTATTAAGACTTGTCTGAAGAATTTTTGGAAAAAAACATGACTAGGAATTTAAGTAACTTCAGGTAGACTTTGCTTGAGGACAAGCAAAAAGCTAAGTGTGGGTTATCTGATACGCGAAAATCGTATCACTTTTAGCATGTTTTATGTATGAATTTGGGTGAAATCGAGGGTAATTTGATCTTGATGTTCATTATTCACTTAATTTCACAGTTTTTTGATATTTGGAAGTGTCAGGTGAAAAGTAGACGAAAACAGCAAATTTTGGGGCAAAAACGCAATTTTTGGAAATGTTGACTCGGTCAAAGGTTCAGGACGGGTCCCGAACCCGGGAGGGCGTCCCGACCAAGTCAAGGCACCTGGACGGGCATCCCGACCTGGTCAATAGACCAGGACGGGCATCCCGAGCTGCCAGAAGCTGTCCCACATCGAATTTTTCAGAGATTTTCACTCCAGGAAGCTGCTATAAATACCCCAGGCCTCCAGCAGTGAATTTCATTCCTCTCCACTCGATCTGAGTCTTTAGTGGGTCCAGTTGTACAATTCTCTAGTACACAACTCACTCAGAGACTCGATCTCAGTTTTTTTCTTATTGTTAGTGTTTGTTTTAGTTTCTGAGAAATAGTCTCAGATCTTAGGTTTCTATAGATAGGTTCGTTTCTGGTATTCATAGAATACCCGGGATTTCGTTAGGAGAACCTAAGAGGGCTCTAGGAGTTCGAAGAATCAGTCCACAAGGTTGGGCTTAAGCTGGGTATTAAGGTAAAGCCCAGTTACTAGGCTGAGGAAGCGTCCTCCGAAGGTCCTGGTGAGCAGAGTCAGGGCGAGCAATACGACATATACAGCAGTACTCTCCGTCGGCGAGACTACGTAAAGGGTGATTTCTTTATGGCATCAGTCCCCATGTCCCTCTCTTATATGTTGTTATTGTTTTGTTCTAAATACATATTATGAATACGAGATTACGATGTTTATGAATAGTTGTTTTATATGTTGACGTTATTATGTTTTTCCGGAAATAGCCACATGCTAAATATTCACTATGTCTGCATATTTAATGTGCTCTTTTAAACTAAAGTTAGGGTTATAGACAACTCCTAACCACGGTCTAATCATAACCTGTTTAGTTTAATAGGCATCAATTAGTATTGGTGTCTGCCATGCTAGATAAAATAACCTGCTGAACACCTTGCATGTTAGAGTAGTCTAGGGGAAGCCGAGCCGAGTCCGATTATGCCGGCGGCTAGGGCAAGCGGTATGATCCCCGAAGTGACATAGGGCTTTCATGGATGCCTTCGTCCCGAACCGTGAGTAGGGCCGTCATTAAGGTAGGGCGGTTTATTAGAAACCTCGGATGTGGTACGCCTTTAGACACATAACATAGTTGCAATCCAGGCTAAGACATGTCTAAAATACTCGAATTTAGGTCATTCAACATATAGGAACAATATAACATAGAATCAGAACTCATCTATAAAACACTTCTAGGATTAATTAGACTTAAACCTAGTGGAGAATGAATCACCCTCTCATCAAAGTATTTGATGAAGATTGCATAACTGGATCATAAGATAGGAGTTAGGAATACAGGCTAGTTACTACTAAGCCGTTGCCACTTCCCTGGGAGTACGATATTTATTTAATAAAATCGTAGATACTTTCAAACAGACTAGCTACACGATAGGTACTCTGCCTTAGGTTCTGGCTGATTAAGTGACACCATAGAGACTAAATGTGACAATTAGTTAATCAGAGTCCTTAATTATTCATAATCAACATAGGGTAAAATAACACCTATTTAGCACATCAGTCGGAAACGCATCACTATCTTATGATCCAGTTATGCAATCGTCATCAATAATCTTGATGAGAGGGTGATCCATTCTCCACTAAGTTTAAGTCTAATCCAGCCTAAAAGTGTTTATAGACAAAGTTCTGATTTTATGTAACATTGTTCCTATATATTGATTGACCTATATTCGAGTGTTTTATATATATCTTAGTCTGGAATGCAACTATGTTCTGAGTCCAAAGGTGTACCACATATGAGCAATCTGATATACCGCCCCATCGCCAAGGTAAACGACCCTACTCACGGTTACTACTAAAGACAGCTATGAAAGCCTATGTCACTTCGGAGATCATGTGCTTGCCCACAACCGCAGGCATAAATGCTCTACTCAGCCTACCTAGACTATTCTAACAAACAGGGTGTTCCGCAGGTTATTTTATCTAGTATGGGAGACACCAATACTAATTGATGCCTGTTAAACTAAACAGGTTATGAATAGACCGTGGTTAGGAATTGTCTATAACCCTAATTTTAGTTTAAAAGAAACTACATTAGACATGCAGACATAATGGATATTTAAGCAAGTGGCTATTTTCGGAAAAACATAACAACTTCAACAAATATAACAAATATTCATAATAATCATAATCTTGTATTCAAATCAGTATTTGGATAAACACAGTAACAACATATAAAGAGAGGGACAGGGGGGACTGATGCCATAAAGAAAACACCCTTTACGTAGTCGCGCCGTTGGAGCGTACTGCTATATATGTCGTACTACTTGACCCGACTCTGCTCGTCAGAACCTTCGGAGGACGCTTCCTCAGCCTAGTGAATGGGCTTTACCTTAATACCCAGCTTAAGCCCAGCTCTATGAACTGACTCTTCGAACGCCTAGATCCCTCTTAGTATCTCCTAACGAAATCCCGGGTATTCTATGAATACCAGAAACGAACCTATCTATCAAACCCTAGGATCTGAGACTATTTCTCAAAAACTAGAAAAACGAACACAAAAAGGAAAGAAAGAAAACTTCTACTAAAATTTGAGTCTCCGAGTGAGTTGTGTACTAGAGAATTGTACACTGGAAACCACTGAATGACTCAGATCGAGTGGAGAGGGATGAATTCAACTGAGGAAGGCCTGTGGTATTTATAGCAGCTTTCTGGAGTGATTTTCTCTCAAAAATTCGATGTGGGACTTGACTTTCTAGTTCGGGACGCCCGTCCCGGTCTGTTGACCGGGCCAGGACGGCCGTCCCGAGTCCTGGACGCCCGTCCCGACCTGTTGACCAGGTCAGGACGCCCTCCCCGAAGTCCGAACTTCTGAAAAATTACGTTTCTGCCCCGAAATTTGCCATTTTCTTCCACTTTTCACCTGACACTTCCAAAATCATAAAACCTGTGAAATTGAGTTAATAATGAACAATTGAGACTAATTTACCCTAAATTTCACCCTAAATAATGCCTAAAAACATGCTAAAAATGTGATATGATTTATGCATATCAGTCAAATAAAACTAAGGGTAGAAAATGAAGATATGACTTTCAACTTGAATGAAACCCTTAAGTATCCTATGCATTTAGATGATGATTGTTATTCTGTGGATGCATTTGACCATTTGATTGAAACTAACATGTTGGACTTAATCTCTGATTATCCAGTCTTAAATGTTGGCTCTTTGGCCTTGGAAAAACTTGACTTTGACTATTCTGATTATGAAACTAGCACTAACGATTTCGTTGAGATAGGTGCTCATGAGTTGAAACTAGAAAAGATCTCTTTGGAAGAGCCCCCAAAAGTGGAATTGAAGGAATTACCAAGCCATCTATGTTACAACTTCCTAGACGCCGAACAAAAGCTTCCCATTATTCTTGCAGCAGACCTGACTCCAGAACAAAAGAAGTCAACACTGGACATACTCAGAAGGTATAAAAGAGCCTTTGCATACAAAATTACGGATATACCAGGTATAAATCCTAGTTTTTGTTCTCATAAGATTCTTTTAGAAAGTGAGTATAAGCCTTGTGTGCAACCTCAAAGGAGGTTGAATCCAAATGTGTGTGATGTGGTGAAGAAAGAGAAAATTAAATTAC
Source organism: Asclepias syriaca (assembly GCA_027405835.1). Lineage (NCBI taxonomy): Eukaryota > Viridiplantae > Streptophyta > Magnoliopsida > Gentianales > Apocynaceae > Asclepias > Asclepias syriaca. Next base: position 13,443,144 of record CM049930.1, read on the forward strand.
TAGATGCCAGACTAATCTATCCTATTTCTGATAATGAATGAGTTAGCCCAGTGCAAGTAGTACCCAAAAAGGGGGGAATAACAGTTATTAGGAATGAAAATGATGAACTAATTCCTACTAGAACTGTCACTGGTCATCGTGTATGCATTGATTATAGGAAACTAAATACTGCCACACGAAAAGATCACTTCCCCCTTCCTTTTATTGACCAAATGTTAGAAAGGTTATCGGGACACATGCTTTATTGCTTTCTTGACGGATTTTCTGGTTATTTTCAAATTCCCATCTTTCTTGAAGATCAGAATAAAACTAAGTTTACTTGCCCTTTTGGAACATTTTCATATAGAAGGATGCCATTTGGATTATGTAATGCACTGGCTACATTTCAGCGTTGCATGACCTCTATTTTTGATGACATGTTAGGAGAGTCTATGGCAGTATTTATGGATGATTTCTCAGTGTTTGGTGACTCATTTGTTATCTGTTTGAATAACCTGGAATCCATGCTTAAACATTGTATTAAATCTAATTTGGTTCTAAACTGGGAGAAATGTCATTTCATGGTTAAAGAAGGAATTGTTTTAGGACATAAGATTTCGCAGAAAGGTATGGAGGTAGATAAAGCTAAAATTGAAGTTATATCAAAACTACCTCCACCAATATCTGCAAGATCTGTGAGAAGTTTCTTTGCCATGCTGGCTTTTATAGGCGTTCATAAAATATTTTTTATTAATAGCCAGACCTTTGACAAATTTATTGAGTAAAGATGCTCCTTTCGTTTTTGATGAGAAATGCATGAAATCATTTAATAAACTTAAGGAACTGTTAACTACTGAACCTATTATCACATCACCTGATTGGAGTTTGCCCTTCGAATTGATGTGTGATGCTAGTGAATATGCAGTAGGAGTTGTTTTAGGACAAAGACATGATAAGAAATTTCATGTAATTTACTATGCTAGTAAAACCTTAACTGATGATCAGGAGAATTACACAACTACTGAAAAGGAATTACTAGCTGTAGTATATGCTTTCGATAAATTTAGATCTTATCTAGTCTTGTCTAAAACAATAGTTTACACTGATCATTCTACTTTGAAATACCTGTTCAAGAAATCTGATGCAAAACCAAGATTGATTAGATGGGTTTTATTGATACAGGAATTTGATATAGAAATAAGGGATAAAAAAGGGGCTGAAAATCTAGCCACAGATCATCTGTCTAGATTAGAAAACCCTGGATTAGGAGCAATAGATGAAACAGTAATATCAGATAAATTTCTGGATGAGAACTTATTTACATTATCTGCTATCTTTTCACCTATGTGGTTTGCTGACATTGCCAATTATTTAGTTGCTCAATCTCTACTGGGAAGATCCTTTTCTATTTCGAATTTGTAAAGGTCAAATGATCAGAAGGTGTGTCTAAGAAGAAGAAGGATATAAGATCCTAGAGCATTGTCATTGTGGACCTACTAGAGGCCATCTGGCTGCCACCAACACTACCAGGAAAGTGTTGGAAGCAGGATTCTATTGGCCTACTATTTTCAAGGATGCAGTAGCATACATTAAGTCATGTGATGCTTGCTAGAGAACAGGTAATATTTCTTCTAGAGACGGTCTACCCCAGCAGGTGATACAAAGTGTCAAAATATTCGATATCTGGGTATTGACATCATGGGTCCTTTTCCTTCCTCCTTTGGCAAAAATTACATCATAGTAGCTATAGACTATTTTTCAAAATGGCATGAAGCACAAGCATTACCTACTAACGATGCTAAAGCTGTGTGCAGATTCCTTAAGAAATTGTTTTCCAGATTTGGATGTCCCAAAGCCCTCATAAGCGACAGAGATGCGCACTTCTGCAACTCACAATTGCAGAAAGCACTCAAGCAATATGGAGTTCATCATCACTTTTCCACGACCTATCACCCACAGACCAATGGGCAGTAACCAATAGAGGTATCAAAAGAATTTTAGAAAAAATTGTTGGAGTTAACCGTAAAGATTGGGCCATAAAATTAGATGATGCCTTATGGGCCTTTCTTACGGCGTATAGAACCTCTACAGGATTTTCACCTTACAAATTGGTCTACGGAAAAGCATGCCATTTGCTTGTTGAACTAGAACATAAAGCATTTTGGGCCTTGCAGAAATGCAATCTAGATGATAATTTGTCTAAGGAAAATAGGATATTACAACTCAATGAATTGGATGAGTGGAGGTTTAATGCATATGAGAATTCTCTCCAATTTAAAATGAAGAGTAAAATTCGACATGATAACAGACTTAGATCCCAGAATATTTTTGAACCAGGTGATAAAGTGTTATTATACAACTCATGTTTGAAATTATTTCCAGGAAAACTAAAAAGTTATTGGTCAGGTCTGTTTACCATTACAGAGGTGTCGCCATTTGGAGTAGTCGTCATCGTTGATCAAGATAACATCTCTCAAAAAGTAAACGGGCAATGATGCGTTCCGACTGATATACTAAAATAGGTGTTATTTTACCCTATGTTGATTATGAGTAATTAAGGACTTAGATTGACTAATTGTCACATTTAGTCTCTATGCTGTCACTTAATCAATCAGAACCTAAGGCAGAGTACCTATCGTGTAGCTAGTTTGTTGGAAAGTATCTACGATTTTAATTAGATTAATTATCGTACTCTCAGGGAAGTGGTAACGGCTTAGTAGTAACTATCCTCTTACCCTAACTCTTATCTTATGATCCAGTTATGCAATCATTCATCAAAATCTTTGATGAGAGGGTGATTCATTCTCCACTAGGTTTTAGTCTATCTAAGCCTAAGAGTGTTTTACAGATAATGTTCTGATTTATGTTATACTGTTCCTACATGTTGATTGACCTATCTTCGAGTATTTTAGATATATCTTGGTCTAGATTGCAATTATGTACTGAGTCTAAAGGTGTACCACATCTGAGTTACCTGATAAACCGCCCCATCGCCATTGACGGCCCTACTCACGGTTCGAGCTAAAGGCATCCATGAAAGTCCTATGTCACTTAGGAGATCATGCCGCTCACCCTAACACCGGCATAAATACACAAACTCAGCCTACTTAGACTACTCTAACAAACATGGTGATCTATAGGTTATTTCATCTAATATGGCAGACATTAATACTTTCCGACGGGAAAGTCCTAAATTAATGCTTGTTAAACTAAACAGGTTATGATTAGACCGTGGTTAGGAGTTGTCTATAACCCTACATTTAGTTTAAAAGAAACTACATTAGACATGCAGTCATAATGAAAGTTAAGCTGGTGACCATTTCCGGAAAAACATAAAGTACTTCAACATGCATAACACACATTCATATAATCATAATCCAATATTCATAATTAGTATTTGGACGAACACAGTACATACATATAAAGAGAGGGACAAGGGGACTGATGCCATAAAGTATTCACCCTTTACGTAGTCCGCTGATGGAGCAACTGCTTGTATATGTTGGACTGCTCGACCCGACTCTGCTCGACAGAACCTTCGGAGGACTCTTCCTCAGCCTAGTAGCTGTACTTTACCTTAATACCCAGCTTAAGCACAACCCTGTTGACTGACTCTTTGAATGCCTAGTGGCCTCTTGGGATCTCCTAACGATATCCCAGTTATTCTATGAATACCGAAAACGAACTTATCTAGTCGTATTCTAGGATCTGAGACAGACTTTCAGAAACAAAGAACACGAGACACTCTCGAAAACTGTAAATAAACCTATACTAAAAACCTGAGAACACTAAGTGACTTGTATACTATGGAAAACTATATACTTGAAGTCACTAAATGACTCAGATCGAGTGGAGAGGAATGATTTCAACTGAGGACGGCCTGAGGTATTTATAGTAGGGGAACTAGGTGAATTTCTCTTCAAAAATCGATGTGGGATTCTGAACTGGGGCTCGGGATGCCCGTCCCGGCCTGTTGACCAGGTCAAGATGGCCGTCCCAAGTCCTGGACGCCCGTCCTGGCTTCGGGACGCCCATCCCGACTTCTGAAATTTACCATTTTCTTGTACTTTTCACCTGATACTTCCAAAATCACAAAAAATGTGAAATTAAGTTAATAACAATCAATTAAGAGCGATTTAACATTAATTTCACCCTAAATTGTGCCTAAAAACATGCTAAAATTGTGATATGATTTATGTATATCATATAACCCCACACTTAGCTTTTTGCTTGTCCTCAAGCAAAGTCTACCTGAAGTTAGTGATTTTAAATCATAGGTGCAGTCACTTAAAATTTCTAGCCATGTTTTTACTCCAAAATTTATCACTGAATAAGATAATTCACAACACAGGTCTGACTGGTTAAGTTGCTATGACAAGGTCTCAAATGTCTCTAGTAGACTATCATGGTCAAGCAGGGTTAACAACTTAATAACTAGATTGAACTCTTCTCTCAGTCACAAGGTCTTCCTGATGTGTAGTGTGTGTACTAGTCCAGATTAGATTGTCAACACAATATACTCTCATCTCGACTCTTACCAGACATACCAGCAACAAACAACCTTCTGAGTTCTGACCCTTGGTGACAAGATTTTTAATTAAGCATTTATTGATTTTTCTTTTATTGATTTTTTAGGGTATTTTGTGTCTGCTTTCACACGTCAACTTTAACTACCCATGTAGCAAGTCCCACTCCGATGACTCCCAGACCTACACGACCTTAGGGCATCAGGCTTTAAGTTCCCCTAAGGAGTGGTGCTCGAGTAGCAAAGGCCGCTTGCAAACTACCCTATTTAGGTAACTCTTTTTTTTCTTTTCACTTTCAGCTCAGAGCATCATCTAGTCATTTTGATTTCCAATACATCCTCAACTGGTCTAATCTTATCTAGTTAAGTTTTGAAAAGGTGTTTGGTTGAGGTCTCTAATCCAAACTAAATTGTGCTTGATTATCAGGAATTCCCTATTTCTAATCGATAAGTTCAAGAAAGTCATCACGTTGTCTCCTACTGATCATAACATTCTACCTACATATCATAGACATCAGCAATTCTTTACCAATCATACTGCATTTTGAAGTCTGAAAGAGTGAAAAATTTTGAAATGTTTTTGGAAGGGTGTAAAAATACGGGAAAAACATGCAATAATCATGCAAAAAGTTTTGTTTCTACTATAGTGCACTGTGCACTGCTACCCCACACTTAAGTCTGACACTTTCCTCAGTGTTCATGCATATCTAAATTACCCCACACTTATTTGAAAACAAGAAGAAACAAAACAAAAACTTCTTACCCCACACTTATTTGACAAACTAAGGGTAAGAGAGAAAATAAAATAATAAACAAAATAATAAAACATAAAATGAAAGAAATACTCCCTTATTCTGCGAAGTCAACAGTCTGCTCGGACAAGTCAAAAGGTTCTCTGTAGATCTTTAAGCGTTGCACGTTCACTTTTTGAGTAATGCCGTTAGAATCCATGATGACACATGCTCCGAAGGGTGATACTTCCGTGATAATGAACGGACCTGACCAACAGCTACGCAACTTTCCTGGGAAAAATTTAAAACGTGAGTTGTATAGCAATACATTATCTCCTAGTTCAAAATTCTTCTGGGCTCTGAGTCGCCTGTCATGCCGGAGTTTACTTGTCATCTTGAATTGATGTGAGTTTTCATAGGCTTTGAGCCTCCACTCATCCAATTCGTTGAGTTGTAGAATCCGGTGTTCCTTAGTTAAGTTATCGTCTAGATTGCATTTTTGCACTGCCCAGTAGGTTCTTTGTTCAAGTTCAACCGGAAGGTGACATGCTTTTCGGTAGACTAGTCTATAAGGTGAGAATCCCGTAGTGGTTCTGTATGCTGTACGGAAGGCCCATAATGCATCATCCAGTTTTATGGCCAATCCTTACGGTTAACATCCACAGTCTTTTCTAGGATTCTCTTTATTCCTCTATTGGTTACCTCAGCCTGCCCATTGGTTTGAGAATGGTAGGCTGTGGAAAAGAGATGTTGAACTCCATATTGCTGAAGTACCTTATGCAATTGAGAGTTGCAGAAGTGCGTACCTCGGTCACTGATTAGGGCTTTCGGGCATCCAAATTTAGTGAATATCTGTTTAAGGAATCTGCACACGACTCTAGCATCATTAGTAGGTAGGGCCTGTGCCTTAGGCCATTTTGAAAAATATTCTACAGCTACTATGATGTACTTCTTACCAAAAGAGGGAGGAAATGGACCCATAAAAATCTATACCCCATATGTCAAATATCTCTACACTTTGAATTACCTGTTGGGGTAGACTGTCTCTAGAAGATATGTTTCCAGCTTTCTAACAGGCATCGCACGATCCTGTGAACACTGCGGCGTCCTTGAATATGGTAGGCCAGTAGAAGCCTGCTTCTAATACTTTCCGGGCAGTATTAGCTGCAGCTAAGTGACCGCTTGCTGGTCCGCAGTGACAATGTTCCAGAATTTGGAAACCTTCTTCTTGAGAGACACATCTCCTGATCATCTGATCTGCACATATTCGAAACAGAAAGGGATCTTCCCAATAGTAATATTTAAGGTCAGCAAAGAATTTTCTTCTCTGCTGAACAGTGATATCACTAGGAAGAGTCTGAGCTACCAAGTAATTTGCTATATCTGCAAACCAAGGGGGTGAGAAAATAGCAAACAGTGCACATAGATTCTCATCTAGAATTTTGTCAGATATGATTGATTCATCTATAGCTTCTAGGGTCGGATTCTCTAGCCTTGACAAGTGGTATGCGGCTAAGTTTTCTGCCCCTTTCTTATCCCGAATTTCTATGTCGAATTCTTGAAGCAATAAAACCCATCTGATTAATCTTGGTTTTGCGTCAATTTTATTGAACAAGTACTTTAATGCAGAATGATCAGTATAAACAATGGTTTTAGACAAGACTAGATAAGATCAAAATTTATCAAATGCATATACTACTGCTAATATTTCCTTTTATGTCGTAGTGTAATTTTCCTGAGCATCAGTTAAGGTTTTACTAGCATAATATATTACATGAAATTTCTTATCATGTCTTTGTCCTAAAACAACTCCTACTGCATAGTCACTAGCATCACACATTAGTTCAAACGGTAAACTCCAGCCATGTGATGTCATGATACGTGCAGTAGTTAGAAGTTCCTAAAGTCTAGTAAAGGCTTTTAGACATTTTTCATCAAAGACAAATGTAACATCCTTTCCGAGTAAATTGGTCAACGGTCTAGCTATTAATGAGAAATCTTTTATAAATCTACGATAAAAGCCAGCGTGTCCCAAAAAACTTATAACGGCTCTCACAGTATTGGGTGGAGGTAGTTTTGAAATAACTTCAATTTTGGCCTTATCTACTTCCATACCTCGGTGTGAGATCTTATGTCCTAATACAATTCCCTCTTTTACCATGAAGTGGCATTTTTCACAATTTAGAACCAAATTAGATTTTATACAACGTTTCAACATTAATTCCAAGTTCTTTAGACAAATCCCAAATGAATTTCCAAAAATAGAGAAGTCATCCATGAATACTTCCATAGACTTTCCTAACATGTCCTCAAAGATAGCAGTCATACAACGTTGGAATGTAGTAGGTGCATTACACAAACCAAAAGGCATCCTTCTATATGCAAATGTTCCAAAAGGGCATGTGAAAGTAGTTTTATGCTGGTCTTCAGGGGAAATAGGAATTTTGAAAATATCCAGAAACCCATCAGAAAGCAATAAACATATGTCCAGATAATCTTTCTAACATTTGGTCATAAAAGGAAGGGGGAAGTGGTCTTTTCGTGTGGCCGTATTAGTTTCCTATAGTCTATGCATACACGATGACAGTTACAGTTCTCATAGGAATTAGTTCATTATGTTCATTTCTGACAACTGTTATACCGCCTTTCTTAGGTACTACATGCACCGGGCTTACCCATTCACTATCTGAGATAGGATAGATAAGTCCTGCATCTAACAATTTGATTACTTCTTTCTTAACAACATCACACACATTAGGATTCAACCTACTTTGAGGTTGCACACATGGCTTATAATTATTTTCTAGAAGAATCTTATGCGAACAAAAGCTTGGATTAATACCTGGAATGTCTGCAATTTTGTAGGCAAAGGCTCTTCTATACTTTCTGCACATGTCCACGGTCAACTTCCGTTGTTCTGCAGTCAGATCAGCTGCGAGAATGATGGGAAGTTTCTTGTTGTCGTCTAGGAATTCATAGCACAGATGAGTGGGCAATTCCTTCAGTTCCAAGTCTGGTGGATCTTCAAATGAATTCTGTTCTTTCTTCATCTCATCATCACCTATCTCAGTGAAACTATCAGAGTTAATTTCATAGTCGGAGGAGCTGAGTTCAGTCTCCTCTAATTCTAGGGAGTCTTCACTCAAGACTTGATAGTTTGAGCATAGGTCTGTCACGTTAATTTCAATCAAGTGTTCAATAGCATCCACACAAAAGCAAGTATCATCTAAATGCATGGGATACCTAAGGGTTTCATTCAGATCAAAGGTGATGTCCTCATTACCTACCCTTAACTTGATTTGACCATTACTAACGTCTATTAATGCTTTTGAGGTAGCTAGAAATGGTCGACCTAGGATCAGGGGCACTCCTCCTTCCCCATTCATATCCATGACAACAAAGTCGACGTGGAACACAAATTTTCTGACCTTTACTAAGAGATCTTCAATTATTCCCTTAGGGATTTTAACTGTCCTATCTGCAAGTTGTATGCACATCCTAGTTGTTTTCAAATCATCCAATCCTAATTTATCAAATAAACTAGATGGCATGAGATTAATACTAGCTCCTAAGTCTGCTAATGCATGCATGTTAGTAATATTTCCAATTGTACATGGCAAGGTAAAGCAACCAGGATCTTTCTGTTTAGACGGCAATTTATTCAGCAAAACCGCCGAGCACTCTTCATTAAGAACCACCTTGTCCATGTCAAATTTTCTTTTATTACTAACGACTTCTTTTAAAAAATTAGCATACTTTGGCATTTGAGAAATAACATCAAGTAAAGGCAAATTAACATGAATCTAACTAAAATTGTTAAGAAACGTTTCAAATTGCTCCTTATCTTTATTCTGCATAAGTCTGGCAGGGTAAGGTTCTTTTGGTCGGTACTCAGGAATAAACTCCGTCTTCCCTTTCCTTGCTACTTAGGTTTCGACATCCGTCGGCGTTGGATCCTTGGAGCCTTCTTCTGGTTCCTGCACAAGAATAGGATGGTCAGATGGTTTGGGCGGAGGTGGAGATAGAACTTTACCAGATCTTAGAGTGATGGTCTTGTATTCAGTTTGGGGGTTGGTCTCAGTGTTGCTTGGTAGCATTCCCTGGGACCTGTGAGAGGGATCGGTGGATAGCTGGCCCATTTGTCTCTCCAAGGTTTGTATATCAGCTTGTGTATTTCTGATTGTTTGCTCGGTCTGCTTCTGTCTGTTCTCGTTCTGCTGGATTCTCTCTGCATGAGCTTCCTGGACTTTCGTATTGGACTCTATCATCTCTTTGTTAGAGTCGGCAATGCCTTTCAGTATGTCCCAGAATTCTTGCATTGGGTCGACTGGAACGATGTAGTTCCTTGGTGCGGGCAGAGCGACTTGCTGGTTCTGCGGATAGGGCAACTGCTGAGGCACCCTTTTCTGGAAATTAGTAGTCCTGGAATTATTTCTCCAACTGAATCCCGGATGGTTTTTCCAGGTGGGATTGTAGGTATTTCCCATAGGGGCAGAGTTAACTGCGTCCACTTGTTCCATATCTTCTGGAATAGTCAATATTCCATTACCATAACAATCTCCACTAAAATGCGGTCCTTGGCAAAATTCGCAGACTTGATATACTGGCTGAACGCTTTTCCCTTGTTGGAAAGCATTCATTGAATAGTAATGCTGGCCTTTAGTGCCTCAAATTGATCTTCAGTGGAGGCGAGGGATGCATTTACTGGTTGCTTCTTGGCTCGGTCACTCGTGCGCCAGTTCTTGCTATTCCTATAGAGCCTCTCCAGAGCGTTTCTAGCATCTACATCACTCATTCCATTGAAACCGCTCTGGGATTGAGTCCATCAAGAACTTGCTTGCCCATGTCCGTCATACCCCCGAAGAATTGCTGGATCAGCAGTGCTTCGGTAAGTCCATGTTGGGGGCAGAGCCTGAGTAGCTCCTTGAATCTGTCCCAAGCTTCGATCACTGTTTCGTCAGCACCTTGAGTAAAACTGGATAGAGCCCTTCGATATTCTAGGACTCTTGCTGCAGAGTAGTACTCTTCCAGGAAGGCTTTGCTTAACTCATCCCATGAGGTGATGGAGTTAGTAGGTAGCTGGGCCAACCATCTCTTAGCTCTGTCCCTCTATGAGTAGGGAAAGAGGTATAGTTTGGTTACTTCTGCAGTATGATCTCCCTTGAGGCCTTCGCAAAGAGAGGAGAAGTCGGATAAGTGTTCTAGCGGATTCTCGGCTGTAGTTCCTCCAAACTGGAATAGTCTATGGCTGGATGTTGGATTCGAGGGGAGGTCTTTCAGCAGCCATCTCTGTCCTTCGCCTATTAGCTGTACGGATGAGACGTTCGGGATTTTCAACTGGGGGTTCAAGGTTAGCTTCTGAAGTTCGAGTCATGCAACTACAGAGAAGAATACGTTTAAGCCTGAGCAAACTGGTTAGTGGAGTAACAAAGGAAGTGAAAGATTAGAAAAATTGAAAGAAAAGAAATATTCAACTATGAAAGAATAAATAATATAAGAGATAGGGAAGAAGAACAACTTACAGTTGAGCAAGAAACATACATTTTTTTCGCGTTTTAAATTTTAAATTTTTTTTTCTTTTTAAATTTTATTTCGAAAGCAGTTAAATTTCCTCAATATGGTTTTAGAATAATTTTCTAAAATTTGATTATCCTAAATGTCTTAATTTCATATAATATCTAAAATTAATTAGTTATGATAACCTTATATCTCGGAAATTGATTGTCTAACTAGCATAAAATAAGTGTTAGGTCTAAGATCTAGGTTACTACCGTTACCTATCATAAGCTTCTAGAATTTTGATTAGGAATCCTAAATTCATTATGATATTTCCCCGGCAACGGCGCCAAAAATCTGATGCGTTCCGACTGATATACTAAAATAGGTGTTATTTTACCCTATGTTGATTATGAGTAATTAAGGACTTAGACTGACTAATTGTCACATTTAGTCTCTATGCTATCACTTAATCAATCAGAACCTAAGGCAGAGTACCTATCGTGTAGCTAGTCTATTGGAAAGTATCTACGATTTTAATTAGATTAATTATCGTACTCTCAGGGAAGTGGTAACGGCTTAGTAGTAACTATCCTCTTACCCTAACTCTTATCTTATGATCCAGTTATGCAATCATACATCAAAATTTTTGATGAGAGGGTGATTTATTCTCCACTAGGTTTCAGTCTATCTAAGCCTAAGAGTGTTTTACAGATAATGTTCTGATTCTATGTTATACTATTCCTACATGTCGATTGACCTATCTTCGAGTATTTTAGATATATCTTGGCCTGGATTGCAATTATGTACTGAGTCTCAAGGTGTACCACATTTGAGTTACCCGATAAACCGCCTCATCGCCATTGACGGCCCTACTCACGGTTCGAGCTAAAGGCATCCATGAAAGTCCTATGTCACTTAGGAGATCATGCCGCTCGCCCTAACGCCGGCATAAACACACAAACTCATCCTACTTAGACTACTCTAACAAACATGGTGATCTATAGGTTATTTCATCTAATATGGCAAACATTAATGCTTTCCGACGGGAAAGTCCTTAATTAATGTCTGTTAAACTAAACAGGTTATGATTAGACCGTGGTTAGGAGTTGTCTATAACCCTACATTTAGTTTAAAAGAAACTACATTAGACATGCAGTCATAATGAAAGTTAAGCTGGTGACCTTTTCCGAAAAAACATAAAGTACTTCAACATGCATAACACATATTCATATAATCATAATCCAATATTCATAATTAGTATTTGGACGAACACAATACAAACATATAAAGAGAGGGACAAGGGGACCGATGCCATAAAGTATTCACCCTTTACGTAGTCCGCTGATGGAGCAACTGCTTGTATATGTTGGACTGCTCGACAGAACCTTCGGAGGACGCTTCCTCAGCCTAGTAGCTGTACTTTACCTTAATACCCAGCTTAAGCACAACCCTGTTGACTGACTCTTCGAACACCTAGTGCTCTCTTAGGATCTCCTAACGAAATCCCGGGCATTCTATGAATACCAAAAACGAACCTATCTAGTCGTATTCTAGGATCTGAGACAGACTCTCAGAAACAAAGAACACGAGACACTCTCTAAAACTGTAAATAAACATATACTAAAAACCTAAGAACACTAAGTGACTTGTATACTATGGAAAACTGTATACTTGAAGTCACTAAATGACTCAGATCGAGTGGAGAGGAATGATTTCAAGTGAGGAAGGCCTGGGGTATTTATAGTAGGGGAACTGGGTGAATTTCTCTTCAAAAATCGATGTGGGATTCTTAACTGGGGCTCGGGACGCCTGTCCTAGATCTGGGACGCCCGTCCCGGCCTGTTGACCAGGTCAGGACGGCCGTCCCAAGTCCTGGACACCCTTCCTGGCCTGTTGACCATGTCAGGACGCCCGTCCTGGCTTCGGGACGCCCATCCCGACTTCTGAATTCCTGAAAATCACGTTTTGCCCCGAAATTTGCCATTTTCTTGTACTTTTCACCTGACACTTCCAAAATCACAAAACCTGTGAAATTGAGTTAATAAAAATCAATTAAGAGTGATTTAATATCAATTTCACCCTAAATTGTGCCTAAAAACATGCTAAAAAAGTGATTTATGATTTATGCATATCAGGCAACGTTTAAATCCATACTGAGAGCCAATGGACAGATGTGAGCAGGTCCTTCTTCTCAATGAGTAAAGGGTGTATATTTATTAAATTTTTTATTTGTTTCCATGTCGTGTTTTGTTTGTTTTTCTTGCTTTTTGTTTTTCTTCAATTCTTATTTTTAAAATAAGTGTGGGGTGATAGGATATGCATGAACACTGAGGACATTGTAAACCTTAAGTGTGGGGTAGCAGTGCACAATGCACTATAGTAGTCATAATTTGCATGTTTTCCCATATTTCTCACTAAAATTACACCCTTCCAAAAAGACCGGTTGGGGATTATTAGCAATTTGAATGACTAGATGATGCTCTGAGCTGTAAGTGAAAAAGTTAAACAAATAGGGTAGTTCGCAAACGTCCTTTGCTACTCGAGCACCACTTCTTAAGGGAACTGAATCCATAATGCCCTAAGGTCGTACAGATCTGGGAGCCATCAGAGTGGGCCTCGCTACCTGGGTAGTTAAAGTTGATGTGTGAAAGCGAACACAAAAATACCCTGAACAATCAATCTAAAAATACATTGCTCAGTATGTTCTTTTATTGAAAATTATAATTGAAAAGCCTTGACACCAAAGCTCAGAACTCAGAAGGTTGTTTGTTGCTATAATGTTCGACAATTGGTCGAAGTATTATTTGGTAAAAGTTTAGAGAAGACTATATTGAGTTGACAATCTAGTCTAGATTAGTTCACACACTACACATCAGGAAGACCTCGTGACTAAGAGTAGAGTTCAGTCGAGTTATTGAGTTGTTGTGTCTGCATGAACATGATAATCTGTCAGACATTTGAGACCTTTTCATAGCAACTTGATCAGTCAGGCCTGTTTTGTGAATCATCTGACTCATTGATAAATTTTGGCTAAAAACATTGCTAGGACATTTGAGTGATTGCACCTATGATTTAGAATGTCAATAATTTCATATAGACTTTGCTTGAGGACAAGCAAAAAGCTAAGTGTGGGGTTATTTGATTTGCAAAAATCATATCCCCTTTTTAGCATGTTTGTAGACACAAAATAGGGCAATATTTGAATGTATTTGATCTTAATTGAATCAAATTGACATAAAATTGCGAAAATTGTGATTTTGGACGTTTCAGGAGCAAATTGCACGAAAACAGCAAATTTTGGGGCAAAAATATAATTTTTGGAAATGCTGAATTCGGGACGGGCGTCCCGACCCAGTCAAAGCACTGAGACGGCCGTCCCAAGCTCGGGACGAACATCCTGAGCACCAGAAGTTGTCCCACATCGAAAGTTTTGGAGAAATTCACTCCAGAAACCTGCTATAAATACCCCAGACCTCCAATAGTTGAAATCATCCCTCTCCACTTGATCTGAATCATTCAGTGACTTCAAGTATACATTTTTCTACAGTATACAAGTCATTGAGTGATCTCAGGTGTTTCATTCAAGTAGTTTAGCATACGAGAGTTTCTCGTTTTCTTTGCTTTTTGAGACTCTGTCTTAGAATCTTAGATTACGACTAGATAGGGTTCATTTTTTGATGCAACCCTAATTCAAGAAGTTAAATCCTTATTTTGGGCTGTTTGTTTTAAGCCCAACGTTTTAAAAGGAAGGGCCTTGTTTGGGAATATGTTTAAATTCTATTTTTAAGTGGGTTTTTAAATTCTATTTTTAGGGCCTTTTAAATTCTATTTTAGTAGGCTTTTAAATTCTATTTTTAGTGGGCTTTTAAATTCTATTTTTAGTGGGCTTTACTAAAAGACTCAGCCCAACATATCTATTGTAGAATTAGGTCATCTTCTCCTCTATAAATAGAATAAGATGGGGCTGTTTTGGAGAGGAGGAGAAAAATTAAATATGTGAGTTTTTTTTAACAAATCAGATTCAGGTTTGTTTTACATTAAGGATTGATTCAACTTATCAAGTAAGTAAACTTGTGGCGTTAATTCAATTCTCTTTCTCTTTGATTTCTCTTTGTTACCATTTCCTTGCTGATTCGGGGGTGAAGGGATTCAGAGAGTTTAGCAAGGGTTGATTGAGTTTAGATCAAGGACAATTTTTGATGCAGAGGTGATTCTTGCTCAGTTCTTGAATTGTTGCTGTATCATTTTAATGATGCAACCCTAATTCAAGAAGTTAAAGCCTTATTTTGGGCTGTTTGTTTTAAGCCCAACGTTTTAAAAGGAAGGGCCTTATTTGGAATATGTTTAAATTCTATTTTTAAGTGGGTTTTTAAATTCTATTTTTAGGGGCTTTTAAATTCTATTTTAGTGGGCTTTACTAAAAGACTCAGCCCAACATATCTATTGTAGAATTAGGTCATCTTCTCCTCTATAAATAGAATAAGATGGGGCTGTTCTGGAGAGGAGGAGAAAAATTAAATTTGTGAGTTTTTTTTAACAAATCAGATTCAGGTTTGTTTTACCTTAAGGATTGATTCAACTTATCAAGTAAGTAAACTGATCATAACATTCTACCTACATATCATAGACATCAGCAATTCTTTACCAATCATACTACATTTTGAAGTCTGAAAGAGTGAAAAATTTTGACATTTTTTTGGAAGGGTGTAAAAACACGGGAAAAACATGCAATAATCATGCAAAAAGTTTTGTTTCTACTACAGTGCACTGTGCACTGCTACCCCACACTTATGTCTGACACTTTCCTCAGTGTTCTTGCATATCTAAATTACCCCACACTTATTTGAAAACAAGAAGAAACAAAACAAAAACTTCTTACCCCACACTTATTTGACAAACTAAGGGTAAGAGAGAAAATAAAACAATAAACAAAATAACAAAACATAAAATGAAAGAAATACTCCCTTATTCTGCGAAGTCAACAGTCTGTCGGATAAGTCAAAAGGTTCTCTGTAGATCTTTAAGCGTTGCCCGTTCACTTTTTGAGTAATGCCGTTAGAATCCATGATGACACATGCTCCGAAGGGTGATACTTCCGTGATAATGAACGGACCTGACCAACAGCTACACAACTTTCCTGGGAAAAATTTAAAACGTGAGTTGTATAGCAATACCTTATCTCCTGGTTCAAAATTCTTCTGGGCTCTGAGTCGCATGTCATGCCGGAGTTTACTTGTCATCTTGAATTGATGTGAGTTTTCATAGGCTTTGAGCCTCCACTCATCCAATTCGTTGAGTTGTAGAATCCGGTGTTCCTTAGTTAAGTTATCGTCTAGATTGCATTTTTGGACTGCCCAGTAGGTTCTATGTTCAAGTTCAACCGGAAGGTGACATGCTTTTCCGTAGACTAGTCTATAAGGTGAGAATCCCGTAGTGGTTCTGTATGCTGTACGAAAGGCCCATAATGCATCATCCAGTTTTATGGCCAATCCTTACGGTTAACATCCACAGTCTTTTCTAGGATTCTCTTTATTCCTCTATTGGTTACCTCAGCCTGCACATTGGTTTGAAAATGGTAGGCTGTGGAAAAGCGATGTTGAAATCCATATTGCTGAAGTACCTTCTGCAATTGAGAGTTGCAGAAGTGCGTACCTCGGTCACTGATTAGGGCTTTCGGGCATCCAAATTTAGCGAATATCTGTTTAAGGAATCTGCACACGACTCTAGCATCATTAGTAGGTAGGGCTTGTGCCTTAGGCCATTTTGAAAAATATTCTACAGCTACTATGATGTACTTCTTACCAAAATAGGGAGGAAATGGACCCGTAAAAATCTATACCGCATATGTCAAATATCTCTACACTTTGAATTACCTGTTGGGGTAGACTGTCTCGAGAAGATATGTTTCCAGCTTTCTAACAGGCATCACACGATCCTGTGAACGCTGCGGCGTCCTTGAATATGGTAGGCCAGTAGAAGCCTGCTTCTAATACTTTCCGGGCAGTATTAGCTGCAGCTAAGTGACCGCCTACTGGTCCGCAGTGACAATGTTCCAGAATTTGGAAACCTTCTTCTTGAGAGACACACCTCCTGATCATCTGATCTGCACATATTCGAAACAGAAAGGGATCTTCCCAATAGTAATATTTAAGGCCAGCAAAGAATTTTCTTCTCTGCTGAACATTGATATCACTAGGAAGAGTCTGAGCTACCAAGTAATTTGCTATATCTGCAAACCAAGGGGGTGAGAAAATAGCAAACAGTGCACATAGATTCTCATCCAGAAATTTGTCAGATATGATTGATTCATCTATAGCTTCTAGGGTTGGATTCTCTAGCCTTGACAAGTGGTATGCGGCTAAGTTTTCTGCCCCTTTCTTATCCCGAATTTCTATGTCGAATTCTTGAAGCAATAAAACCCATCTGATTAATCTTGGTTTTGCGTCAGTTTTATTGAACAAGTAATTTAATGCAGAATGATCAGTATAAACAATGGTTTTAGACAAGACTAGATAAGATCGAAATTTATCAAATGCATATACTACTGCTAATATTTCCTTTTCTGTCGTAGTGTAATTTTCCGGAGCATCAGTTAAGGTTTTACTAGCATAATATATTACATGAAATTTCTTATCATGTCTTTGTCCTAAAACAACTCCTACTGCATAGTCACTAGCATCACACATTAGTTCAAACGGTAAACTCCAGCCAGGTGATGTCATGATACGTGCAGTAGTTAGAAGTTCCTTAAGTCTAGTAAAGGCTTTTAGACATTTTTCATCAAAGACAAATGGAACATCCTTTCCGAGTAAATTGGTCAACGGTCTGGCTATTAATGAGAAATCCTTTATAAATCTATGATAAAAGCCAGCGTGTCCCAAAAAACTTATAACCGCTCTCACAGTATTGGGTGGAGGTAGTTTTGAAATAACTTCAATTTTGGCCTTATCTACTTCCATACCTCGGTGTGAGATCTTATGTCCTAATACAATTCCCTCTTTTACCATGAAGTGGCATTTTTCCCAATTTAGAACCAAATTAGATTTTATACAACGTTTCAACATTAATTCCAAGTTCTTTAGACAAATCCCAAATGAATTTCCAAAAATAGAGAAGTCATCCATGAATACTTCCATAGACTTTCCTAACATGTCCTCAAAGATAGCAGTCATACAACGTTGGAATGTAGTAGGTGCATTACACAAACCAAAAGGCATCCTTCTATATGCAAATGTTCCAAAAGGGCATGTGAAAGTAGTTTTATGCTGGTCTTCAGGGGAAATAGGAATTTGAAAATATCCAGAAAACCCATCAAGAAAGCAATAAAACATATGTCCAGATAATCTTTCTAACATTTGGTCAATAAAAGGAAGGGGGAAGTGGTCTTTTCGTGTGGCCGTATTTAGTTTCCTATAGTCTATGCATACACGATGACCAGTTACAGTTCTCATAGGAATTAGTTCATTATGTTCATTTCTGACAACTGTTATACCGCCTTTCTTAGGTACTACCTGCACCGGGCTTACCATTCACTATCTGAGATATGATAGATAAGTCCTGCATCTAACAGTTTGATTACTTCTTTCTTAACAACATCACACACATTAGGATTCAACCTACTTTGAGGTTGCACACATGGCTTATAATCATTTTCTAGAAGAATCTTATGCGAACAAAAGCTTGGATTAATACCTGGAATGTCTGCAATTTTGTAGGCAAAGGCTCTTCTATACTTTCTGCACATGTCCATGGTCAACTTCCGTTGTTCTGCAGTCAGATCAGCTGCGAGAATGATGGGAAGTTTCTTGTTGTCGTCTAGGAATTGATAGCACAGATGAGTGGGCAATTCCTTTAGTTCCAAGTCTGGTGGATCTTCAAATGAATTCTGTTCTTTCTTCATCTCATCATCACCTATCTCAGTGAAACTATCAGAGTTAATTTCATAGTCGGAGGAGCTGAGTTCAGTCTCCTCTAATTCTAGGGAGTCTTCACTCAAAACTTGATAGTTTGAGCATAGGTCTGTCACGTTAATTTCAATCAAGTGTTCAATAGCATCCACACAAAAGCAAGTATCATCTAAATGCATGGGATACCTAAGGGTTTCATTCAGATCAAAGGTGATGTCCTCATTACCTACCCTTAACTTGATTTGACCATTACTAACGTCTATTAATGCTTTTGAGGTAGCTAGAAATGGTCGACCTAGGATCAGGGGCACTCCTCCTTCCCCATTCATATCCATGACAACAAAGTCGACGGGGAACACAAATTTTCTGACCTTTACTAAGAGATCTTCAATTATTCCCTTGGGGATTTTGACTGTCCTATCTGCAAGTTGTATGCACATCCTAGTTGTTTTCAAATCATGCAATCCTAATTTATAAATAAACTAGATGGCATGAGATTAATACTAGCTCCTAAGTCTGCTAATGCATGCATGTTAGTAATATTTCCAATTGTACATGGCAAGGTAAAGCAACCAGATCTTTCTGTTTAGACGGCAATTTATTCAGCAAAACCGCTGAGCACTCTTCATTAAGAACCACCTTGTCCATGTCAAATTTTCTTTTATTACTAACGACTTCTTTTAAAAACTTAGCATACTTTGGCATTTAAGAAATAACATCAAGTAAAGGCAAATTAACATGAATCTGACTAAAATTGTTAAGAAACTTTTCAAATTGCTCCTTATATTTATTCTGCGTAAGTCTGACAAGGTAAGGTTCTTTTGGTCGGTACTCAGGAATAAACTTCGTCTTCCCTTTCCTTGCTACTTAGGTTTCGACATCCGTCGGCGTTGGATCCTTGGAGCCTTCTTCTGGTTCCTGCACAAGAATAGGAGGGTCAGATGGTTTGGGCGGAGGTGGAGATAGAACTTTACCAGATCTTAGAGTGATGGTCTTGTATTCAGTTTGGGGGTTGGTCTCAGTGTTGCTTGGTAGCATTCCCTGGGACCTGTGAGAGAGATCGGTGGATAGCTGGCCCATTTGTCTCTCCAAGGTTTGTATATCAGCTTGTGTATTTTTGATTGTTTGCTCGGTCTGCTTCTGTTTGTTCTCGTTCTGCTGGATTCTCTCTGCATGAGCTTCCTGGACTTTCGTATTGGACTCTATCATCTCTTTGTTAGAGTCGGCAATGCCTTTCAGTATGTCCCGGAATTCTTGCATTGGGTCGACTGGAACGATGTAGTTCCTTGGTGCGGGCAGAGCGACTTGCTGGTTCTGCGGATAGGGCAACTGCTGAGGCACCCTTTTCTGGAAATTAGCAGTCCTGGAATTATTTCTCCAACTGAATCCCGGATGGTTTTTCCAGGTGGGATTGTAGGTATTTCCCATAGGGGCAGAGTTAACTGCGTCCACTTGTTCCATATCTTCTGGAATAGTCAATATTCCATTACCATAACAATCTCCACTAAAATGCGGTCCTTGGCAAAATTCGCAGACTTGATATACTGGCTGAACGCTTTTCCCTTGTTGGAAAGCATTCATTGAATAGTAATGCTGGCCTTTAGTGCCTCAAATTGATCTTCAGTGGAGGCGAGGGACGCATTTACTGGTTGCTTCTTGGCTCGGTCACTCGTGCGCCAGTTCTTGCTATTCCTATAGAGCCTCTCCAGAGCGTTTCTAGCATCTACATCACTCATTCCATTGAAACCGCTCTGAGGATTGAGTCCATCAAGAACTTGCTTGCCCATGTCCGTCATACCCCCGAAGAATTGCTGGATCAGCAGTGCTTCGGTAAGTCCATGTTGGGGGCAGAGCCTGAGTAGCTCCTTGAATCTGTCCCAAGCTTCGATCACTGTTTCGTCAGCACCTTGAGTAAAACTGGATAGAGCCCTTCGATATTCTAGGACTCTTGCTGCAGAGTAGTACTCTTCCAGGAAGGCTTTGCTTAACTCATCCCATGAGGTGATGGAGTTAGTAGGTAGTTGGGCCAACCATCTCTTAGCTCTGTCCCTGAGTGAGTAGGGAAAGAGGTTTAGTTTGGTTACTTCTGCAGTATGATCTCCCTTGAGGCCTTCGCAAAGAGAGGAGAAGTCAGATAAGTGTTCTAGCGGATTCTCGGCTGTAGTTCCTCCAAACTGGAACAGTCTATGGCTGGATGTTGGATTCGAGGGGAGGTCTTTCGCAGCCATCTCTGTCCTTCGCCTATTAGCTGTACGGATGAGACGTTCGGGATTTTCAACTGGGGGTTCAATGTTTGCTTCTGAAGTTCGAGTCATGCAACTACAGAGAAGAATACGTTTAAGCTTGAGTAAACTGGTTAGTAGAGTAACAAAGGAAGTGAAAGATTAGAAAAATTGAAAGAAAAGAAATATTCAACTATGAAAGAATAAATAATATAAGAGATAGGGAAGAATAACAACTTACTGTTGAGCAAGAAACATACTTTTTTTTTTCGCGTTTTAAATTTTAAATTTTTTTTTTCTTTTTAAATTTTATTTCGAAAGCAGTTAAATTTCCTCAATATGGTTTTAGAATAATTTTCTAAAATTTGATTATCCTAAATGTCTTAATTTCATATAATATCTAAAATTAATTAGTTATGATAACCTTATATCTCGGAAATTGATTGTCTAACTAGCATAAAATAAGTGTTAGGTCTAAGGTCTAGGTTACTACCGTTACCTATCATAAGCTTCTAGAATTTTGATTAGGAATCCTAAATTCATTATGATATTTCCCCGGCAACGGCGCCAAAAATCTAATGCGTTCCGACTGATATACTAAAATAGGTGTTATTTTACCCTGTGTTGATTATGAGTAATTAAGGACTTAGACTGACTAATTGTCACATTTAGTCTCTATGCTATCACTTAATCAATCAGAACCTAAGGCAGAGTACCTATCGTGTAGCTAGTCTATTGGAAAGTATCTACGATTTTAATTAGATTAATTATCGTACTCTCACGGAAGTGGTAACGGCTTAGTAGTAACTATCCTCTTACCCTAACTCTTATCTTATGATCCAGTTATGCAATCATACATCAAAATCTTTGATGAGAGGGTGATTTATTCTCCACTAGGTTTCAGTCTATCTAAGCCTAGAGTGTTTTACAGATAATGTTCTGATTCTATGTTATACTGTTCCTACATGTTGATTGACCTATCTTCGAGTATTTTAGATATATCTTGGCCTGGATTGCAACTATGTACTGAGTCTCAAGGTGTACCACATTTGAGTTACCTGATAAAACGCCTCATCGCCATTGACGGCCCTACTCACGGTTCGAGCTAAAGGCATCCATGAAAGTCCTATGTCACTTAGGAGATCATGCCGCTCGCCCTAACGACGGCATAAACACACAAACTCACCTACTTAGACTACTCTAACAAACATGGTGATCTATAGGTTATCTCATCCAATATGGCAAACATTAATGCTTTCCGACGGGAAAGTCCTAAATTAATGACTGTTAAACTAAACAGGTTATGATTAGACCGTGGTTAGGAGTTGTCTATAACCCTACATTTAGTTTAAAAGAAACTACATTAGACATGCAGTCATAATGAAAGTTAAGCTGGTGACCTTTTCCGAAAAAACATAAAGTACTTCAACATGCATAAAACATATTCATATAATCATAATCCAATATTCATAATTAGTATTTGGACGAACACAATACAAACATATAAAGAGAGGGACAAGGGGACCGATGCCATAAAGTATTCACCCTTTACGTAGTCCGCTGATGGAGCAACTGCTTGTATATGTTGGACTGCTCGACAGAACCTTCGGAGGACGCTTCCTCAGCCTAGTAGCTGTACTTTACCTTAATACCCAGCTTAAGCACAACCCTGTTGACTGACTCTTCGAACGCCTAGTGCCCTCTTAGGATCTTCTAACGAAATCCCGGGCATTCTATGAATACCAAAAACGAACCTATCTAGTCGTATTCTAGGATCTGAGACAGACTCTCAGAAACAAAGAACACGAGACACTCTCTAAAACTGTAAATAAACATATACTAAAAACCTAAGAACACTAAGTGACTTGTATACTATGGAAAACTGTATACTTGAAGTCACTAAATGACTCAGATCGAGTGGAGAGGAATGATTTCAAGTGAGGAAGGCCTGGGGTATTTATAGTAGGGGAACTGGGTGAATTTCTCTTCAAAAATCGATGTGGGATTCTTAACTGGGGCTCGGGACGCCTGTCCTAGATCTGGGACGCCCGTCCCGGCCTGTTGACCAGGTCAGGACGGCCGTCCCAAGTCCTGGACACCCGTCCTGGTCTGTTGACCATGTCAGGACGCCCGTCCTGGCTTCGGGACGCCCATCCCGACTTCTGAATTTCTGAAAATCACATTTTTGCCCCGAAATTTGCATTTTCTTGTACTTTTCACCTGACACTTCCAAAATCACAAAACCTGTGAAATTGAGTTAAAAACAATCAATTAAGAGTGATTTAACATCAATTTCACCCTAAATTGTGCCTAAAAACATGCTAAAAATGTGATTTATGATTTATGCATATCAGGCAACGTTTAAAACCATACCGAGAGCCAATGGACAGATGTGAGCAGGTCCTTCTGCTCAACGAGTAAAGGGAGTATATATGTATTAATTTTTTTATTTGTTTCCATTTCGTGTTTTGTTTATTTTTCTTGCTTTTTGTTTTTCTTCAATTCTTATTTTTAAAATAAGTGTGGGGTGATAGGATATGCATGAACACTGAGGACATTGTAAACCTTAAGTGTGGGGTAGCAGTGCACAGTGCACTATAGTAGTCATAATTTGCATGTTTTCCCATATTTCTCACTAAAATTACACCCTTCCAAAAAAAATTCCAAACTTTTTCACTCTTTCAGACTTCAAATTCAGTATTGATTGGTTTAAGAAATGCTTATGTCTATGATATATGTTGAGTAGACAATTATGATCACTAGGAAACAAGTTGATTACTTTACTGAATTCCTCAATTAGAAATAGGGAATTCCTGAGATTATTGAGCACAACCTAGTCTGGATTAGAAACATCAACCAAATACCTTTTCGAGACTTAACTAAATAATATTAGACCGGTTGGGGATGTATTAGCAATTTGAATGACTAGATGATGCTCTGAGCTGTAAGTGAAAAAGTTAAACAAATAGGGTAGTTCGCAAGCGTCCTTTGCTACTCGAGCACCACTTCTTAAGGGAACTGAATGCCTAATGCCCTAAGGTCGTACAGATCTGGGAGTCATCAGAGTGGGACTCGCTACCTGGGTAGTTAAAGTTGATGTGTGAAAGCGAACACAAAAATACCCTGAACAATCAATCTAAAAATACATTGCTCAATGTGTTCTTTTATTGAAAATTATAATTGAAAAGCCTTGACACCAAAGCTCAGAACTCAGAAGGTTGTTTGTTGCTATAATGTTCGACGATTGGTCGAAGTATTATTTGGTAAAAGTTTAGAGAAGACTATATTGAGTTGACAATCTAGTCTAGATTAGTCCACACACTACACATCAGGAAGACCTCGTGACTAAGAGTAGAGTTCAGTCGAGTTATTGAGTTGTTGTGTCTGCATGACCATGATAATTTGCCAGACATTTGAGACCTTTTCATAGCAACTTGATCAGTCAGGCCTGTTTTGTGAATCATCTGACTCATTGATAAATTTTGGCTAAAAACATTGCTAGGACATTTGAGTGATTGCACCTATGATTTAGAATGTCAATAATTTCATATAGACTTTGCTTGAGGACAAGCAAAAAGCTAAGTGTGGGGTTATTTGATATGCAAAAATCATATCCCCTTTTTAGCATGTTTGTAGACACAAAATAGGGCAATATTTGAATGTATTTGATCTTAATTGAATCAAATTGACATAAAATTGCGAAAATTGTGATTTTGGACGTTTCAGGAGCAAATTGCACGAAAACAGCAAATTTTGGGGCAAAAATATAATTTTTGGAAATGCTAAATTCGGAACGGGCGTCCCGACCCAGTCAAAGCACTGAGACGGCCGTCCCAAGCACGGGACGGACATCCTGAGCACCAGAAGTTGTCCCACATCGAAAGTTTTGGAGAAATTCACTCCAAAAACTTGCTATAAATACCCAGGCCTCCAATAGTTGAAATCATCCCTCTCCACTTGATCTGAATCATTCAGTGACTTCAAGTATACATTTTTCTACAGTATACAAGTCATTGAGTGATCTCAGGTGTTTCATTCAAGTAGTTTAGCATACGAGAGTTTCTCGTTTTCTTTGCTTTCTGAGACTCTGTCTTAGAATCTTAGATTACGACTAGATAGGGTTCGTTTTTTTATGCAGCCCTAATTCAAGAAGTTAAAGCCTTATTTTGGGTTGTTTGTTTTAAGCCCAACGTTTTAAAAGGAAGGGCCTTGTTTGTGAATATGTTTAAATTCTATTTTTAAGTGGGTTTTTAAATTCTATTTTTTGGGGCTTTTAAATTCTATTTTAGTAGGCTTTTAAATTCTATTTTTAGTGGGCTTTTAAATTCTATTTTTTAGTGGGCTTTACTAAAAGACTCAGCCCAACATATCTATTGTAGAATTAGGTCATCTTCTCCTCCATTAATAGAATAAGATGGGGCTGTTTTGGAGAGGAGGAGAAAAATTAAATATGTGAGTTTTTTAACAAATCAGATTCAGTTTGTTTTACCTTAAGGATTGATTCAACTTATCAAGTAAGTAAACTTGTGGCGTTAATTCAATTCTCTTTCTCTTTAATTTCTCTTTGTTACCATTTCCTTGCTGATTTGGGGGTGAAGGGATTCGGAGAGTTTACCAAGGGTTGATTGAGTTTAGATCAAGGACAATTTTTGATGCAGAGGTGATTCTTGCTCAGTTCTTGAATTGTTGCTATATCATTTTAATGATGCAACCCTAATTCAAGAAGTTAAAGCCTTATTTTGGGCTGTTTGTTTTAAGCCCAACGTTTTAAAAGGAAGGGCCTTGTTTGTGAATATGTTTAAATTCTATTTTTAAGTAGGTTTTTTAATTCTATTTTTAGGGGCTTTTAAATTCTATTTTAGTAGGCTTTTAAATTCTATTTTTAGTGGGCTTTACTAAAAGACTCAGCCCAACATATATATTGTAGAATTAGGTCATCTTCTCCTCTATTAATACAATAAGATGGGGCTGTTTTGGAGAGGAGGATAAAAATTAAATATGTGAGTTTTTTTTAACAAAATCAGATTC
Source organism: Asclepias syriaca (assembly GCA_027405835.1). Taxonomy (NCBI): domain Eukaryota; kingdom Viridiplantae; phylum Streptophyta; class Magnoliopsida; order Gentianales; family Apocynaceae; genus Asclepias; species Asclepias syriaca. Next base: position 13,469,035 of record CM049930.1, read on the forward strand.
AGGTTTGTTTTACCTTAAGGATTGATTCAACTTATCAACTAAGTAAACTTGTGGCGTTAATTCAATTCTCTTTCTCTTTGATTTCTCTTTGTTACCATTTCCTTGCTGATTTGGGGGTGAAGGGATTCAGAGAGTTTACCAAGGGTTGATTGAGTTTAGAACAAGGACAATTTTTAATGCAGAGGTGATTCTTGCTCAGTTCTTGAATTGCTGCTGTATCATTTTAATGATGCAACCCTAATTCAAGAAGTTAAAGCCTTATTTTGGGCTGTTTGTTTTAAGCCCAACGTTTTAAAAGGAAGGGCCTTGTTTGGGAATATGTTTAAATTCTATTTTAAGTGGGTTTTTAAATTCTATTTTTAGGGCTTTTAAATTCTATTTTAGTGGCTTTTAAATTCTATTTTTAGTGAGATTTACTAAAAGACTCAACCCAACATATCTATTGTAGAATTAGGTCATCTTCTCCTCTATAAATAGAATAAGATGGAGCTGTTTTGGAGAGGAGGAGAAAAATTAAATTTGTGAGTTTTTTTAACAAATCAGATTCAGGTTTGTTTTACCTTTAGGATTGATTCAACTTATCAAGTAAGTAAACTTGTGGCGTTAATTCAATTCTCTTTCTCTTTGATTTCTCTTTGTTACCATTTCCTTGCTGATTTGGGGGTGAAGGGATTCAGAGAGTTTACCAATGGTTGATTGAGTTTAGATCAGGGACAATTTTGATGCAGAGGTGATTCTTGCTCAGTTCTTGAATTGTTGTTGTATCATTTTAATGATGCAACCCTAATTTAAGAAGTTAAAGCCTTGTTTTGGGCTATTTGTTTTAAGCCCAACGTTTTAAAAGGAAGGGCCTTGTTTGGGAATATGTTTATGTTCTATTTTAAAGTGGGTTTTTAAATTCTATTTTTAGGGGCTTTTAAATTCTATTTTAGTGGGCTTTTAAATTCTATTTTTAGTGGGCTTTTAAATTCTATTTTTAGTGGGCTTCACTAAAAGACTCAGCCCAACATATCTATTGTAGAATTAGGTCATCTTCTCCTCTATAAATAGAATAAGATGGGGTTGTTTTGGAGAGGAGGAGAAAAATTAAATTTGTGAGTTTTTTTTTAACAAATCAGATTCAGGTTTTGTTTACCTTAAGGATTGATTCAACTTATCAAGTAAGTAAACTGATCATAACATTCTACCTACATATCATAGACATCAGCAATTCTTTACCAATCATACTGCATTTTGAAGTCTGAAAGAGTGAAAAATTTTGAAATTATTTTTGGAAGGGTGTAAAAATACGGGAAAAACATGCAATAATCATGCAAAAAGTTTTGTTTCTACTATAGTGCACTGTGCACTGCTACCCCACACTTAAGTCTGACACTTTCCTCAGTGTTCATACATATCTAAATTACCCCACACTTATTTGAAAACAAGAAGAAACAAAACAAAAACTTCTTACCCCACACTTATTTGACAAACTAAGGGTAAGAGAGAAAATAAAACAATAAACAAAATAACAAAACATAAAATGAAAGAAATACTCCCTTATTCTGTGAAGTCAACAATCTGTTCGGACAAGTCAAAAGGTTCTCTGTAGATCTTTAAGCGTTGCCCGTTCACTTTTTGAGTAATGCCGTCAGAATCCATGATGACACATGCTCCGAAGGGTGATACTTCCGTGATAATGAACGGACTTGACCAACAGCTACGCATCTTTCCTAGGAAAAATTTAAAACGTGAGTTGTATAGCAATACCTTGTCTCCTGGTTCAAAATTCTTATGGGCTCTGAGTCGCCTGTCATGCCGGAGTTTACTTGTCATCTTGAATTGATGTGAGTTTTCATAGGCTTTGAGCCTCCACTCATCCAATTCGTTGAGTTGTAGAATCTGGTGTTCCTTAGTTAAGTTATCGTCTAGATTGCATTTTTGCACTGCCCAGTAGGATCTATGTTCAAGTTCAACCGGAAGGTGACATGCTTTTCCACAGACTAGTCTATAAGGTGAGAATCCCGTAGTGGTTCTGTATGCTGTACGGAAGGCCCATAATGCATCATCCAGTTTTATGGCCAATCCTTACGGTTGCTTTCTCAGACTCTGTCTTAGAATCTTAGATTACGACTAGATAGGGTTCGTTTTTTCATGCAACCCTAATTCAAGAAGTTAAAGCCTTATTTTGGGCTGTTTGTTTTAAGCCCAACGTTTTAAAAGGAAGGGCCTTGTTTGGGAATATGTTTAAATTCTATTTTTAAGTAGGTTTTTAAATTCTATTTTTAGGGGCTTTTAAATTCTATTTTTAGTGGGCTTTTTAAATTCTATTTTTTAGTGGGCTTTATTAAAAGACTTAGCCCAACATATCTATTGTAGAATTAGGTCATCTTCTCCTCTATAAATAGAATAAGAAGGGGCTGTTTTGGAGAGGAGGAGAAAAATTAAATTTGTGAGTTTTTTTTTTAACAAATCAGATTCAAGTTTGTTTTACCTTTTACCTTAAGGATTGATTCAACTTATCAAGTAAGTAAACTTGTGGCATTAATTCAATTCTCTTTCTCTTTGATTTCTCTTTGTTACCATTTCCTTGCTGATTTGGGGGTGAAGGGATTCGGGGAGTTTACCAAGGGTTGATTGAGTTTAGATCAGGGACAATTTTTTATGCAGAGGTGATTCTTGCTCAGTTCTTGAATTGTTGCTGTATCATTTTTTGTATCAGAGCTAAGTTCAAATTCAATATATATATCCTTTAAATTTCTGTTTATTTTTTATTATTATTGTCAATTTCTCATTTAGTAAAAAAAAAAGTTGTGTTCTTTATCTCTGAATTTCAGACCTAAGATATATATATATATATATATATATATATAAAGTGGTGGTCTTTATCTCTTAATTTTAGACCTGATATATATAAAAAAATTCAATCTATATATCCTTTAAATTTCTGTTTATTTGTCATTATTATTTTCAGTTTCTCATTCAGTAAAAAGAAAAAAGTTGTGTTCTTTATCTCTGAATTTCAGACCTGAGATATATATATATATATAAAATAAAAAAAAAGTGGTGGTCTTTATCTCTTAATTTTAGACCTGGTATATATAAAAAAAAAAGGGAACTTTCCAAAATTTATGTGCCCACATATTAGATTTCATTCCAAATTTGTCATCTTTTGCCTCTTTACATCATATTACATCTAGTTTTATGACATATTTCTTTCTTTAGGATTTATTTATTTTCCATTGAATTAAGGTTGCTAATTTGCTTATTTGGTATTGTTTGATTGGTCCGGACAAGTAAAACTACTGCTTGAATCTCGAGTGGAAAAAGGCAGAAAATTGCGAGCTCATTAAAGGGTAAAAGCCAATACTTTGAGTGAAACACGAGGCTTTCCAATCAAATTTGAGTGAAACACGTGAGGGAGTGTTTGTGAGGATTGCTAACAAATTTTTGTAGGTTTTACATCATGACAAAATCAAACGAAAGCAAAGAAAGTGATGGGAAAAGTATTGATTCGAGGACGAATCCTTTTGAAGAGGGAGAGAATGATGCAACCCTAATTCAAGAAGTTAAAGCCTTATTTTGGGCTGTTTGTTTTAAGCCCAACTTTTTAAAAGGAAGGGCCTTGTTTGGGAATATGTTTAAATTCTATTTTTAAGTAGGTTTTTAAATTCTATTTTTAGGGGCTTTTAAATTCTATTTTAGTGGGCTTTTAAATTCTATTTTTAGTGGGCTTTTTAAATTCTATTTTTTAGTGGGCTTTATTAAAAGACTTAGCCCAACATATCTATTGTAGAATTAGGTCATCTTCTCCTCTATAAATAGAATAAGAAGGGGCTGTTTTGGAGAGGAGGAGAAAAATTAAATTTGTGAGTTTTTTTTTTAACAAATCAGATTCAAGTTTGTTTTACCTTTTACCTTAAGGATTGATTCAACTTATCAAGTAAGTAAACTTGTGGCATTAATTCAATTCTCTTTCTCTTTGATTTCTCTTTGTTACCATTTCCTTGCTGATTTGGGGGTGAAGGGATTCGGGGAGTTTACCAAGGGTTGATTGAGTTTAGATCAGGGACAATTTTTTATGCAGAGGTGATTCTTGCTCAGTTCTTGAATTGTTGCTGTATCATTTTTGTATCAGAGTTCAAATTCAATATTATATCCTTTAAATTTCTGTTTATTTTTTATTATTATTGTCAATTTCTCATTTAGTAAAAAAAAAGTTGTGTTCTTTATCTCTGAATTTCAGACATAATATATATATATATATAAAGTGGTGGTCTTTATCTCTTAATTTTAGACCTGATATATATAAAAAAATTCAATCTATATATCCTTTAAATTTCTGTTTATTTGTCATTATTATTTTCAGTTTCTCATTCAGTAAAAAGAAAAAAGTTGTGTTCTTTATCTCTGAATTTCAGACCTGAGATATATATATATATATAAAATAAAAAAAAAGTGGTGGTCTTTATCTCTTAATTTTAGACCTGGTATATATAAAAAAAAAGGGAACTTTCCAAAATTTATGTGCCCACATATTAGATTTCATTCCAAATTTGTCATCTTTTGCCTCTTTACATCATATTACATCTAGTTTTATGACATATTTCTTTCTTTAGGATTTATTTATTTTCCATTGAATTAAGGTTGCTAATTTGCTTATTTGGTATTGTTTGATTGGTCCGGACAAGTAAAACTACTGCTTGAATCTCGAGTGGAAAAAGGCAGAAAATTGTGAGCTCATTAAAGGGTAAAAGCCAATACTTTGAGTGAAACACGAGGGTTTCCAATCAAATTTGCGTGAAACACGTGAGGGAGTGTTTGTGAGGATTGCTAACAAATTCTTTTGTAGGTTTTACATGATGACAAAATCAAACGAAAGCAAAGAAAGTGATGGGAAAAGTTTTGATTCGAGGACGAATCCTTTTGAAGAGGGAGAGAATGATGCAACCCTAATTCAAGAAGTTAAAGCCTTATTTTGGGCTGTTTATTTTAAGCCCAACGTTTTAAAAGGAAGAACCTTGTTTGGGAATATGTTTAAATTCTATTTTTAAGTAGGTTTTTAAATTCTATTTTAGTGGTCTTTTAAATTCTATTTTAGTGGGCTTTTAAATTCTATTTTTAGTGGGCTTTTAAATTCTATTTTTAGTGAGCTTTACTAAAAGACTCAGCCCAACATATCTATTGTAGAATTAGGTCATCTTCTCCTCTATAAATAGAATAAGATGGGGCTGTTTTGGAGAGGAGGAGAAAAATTAAATTTGTGAGTTTTTTTTTAACAAATCAGATTCAGGTTTGTTTTACCTTAAGGATTGATTCAACTTATCAAGTAAGTAAACTTGTGGCGTTAATTCAATTCTCTTTCTCTTTGATTTCTCTTTGTTACCATTTCCTTGCTGATTTGGGGGTGAAGGGATTCGGGGAGTTCACCAAGGGTTGATTGAGTTTAGAACAGGGACAATTTTTTATGCAGAGGTGATTCTTGCTCAGTTCTTGAATTGTTGCTGTATCAGTTTTGGTATCAGAGCTAAGTTCAAATTCAATCTATATATCCTTTAAATTTCTGTTTATTTTTTATTATTATTGTCAATTTCTCATTTAGTAAAAAAAAGTTGTGTTCTTTATCTCTGAATTTCAGACCTAAGATATATATATATATATATATATATATAAAGTGGTGGTCTTTATCTCTTAATTTTAGACGTGATATATATATATAAAAATTCAATCTATATATCCTTTAAATTTCTGTTTATTTGTCATTATTATTTTCAGTTTCTCATTCAGTAAAAAGAAAAAAGTTGTGTTCTTTATCTCTGAATTTCAGACGTGAGATATATATATATATATAAAAAATAAAAAAAAGTGGTGGTCTTTATCTCTTAATTTTAGACCTGGTATATATAAAAAAAAGGGAACTTTCCAAAATTTATGTGCCCACATATTAGATTTCATTCCAAATTTGTCATCTTTTGCCTCTTTACATCATATTACATCTAGTTTTATGACATATTTCTTTCTTTAGGATTTATTTGTTTTCCATTGAATTAAGGTTGCTAATTTGCTTATTTGGTATTGTTTGATTGGTCCGGACAAGTAAAACTACTGCTTGAATCTCGAGTGGAAAAAGGCAGAAAATTGCGAGCTCATTAAAGGGTAAAAGCCAATACTTTGAGTGAAACACGAGGGTTTCCAATCAAATTTGAGTGAAACATGTGAGGGAGTGTTTGTGAGGATTGCTAACAAATTTTTTTGTAGGTTTTACATCATGACGAAATCAAAGAAAGCAAAGAAAGTGATGGGAAAAGTTTTGATTCGAGGACGAATCCTTTTGAAGAGGGAGAGAATGATGCAACCCTAATTCAAGAAGTTAAAGCTTTTTTTGGGCTGTTTGTTTTAAGCCCAACGTTTTAAAAGGAAGGGCCTTGTTTGGGAATATGTTTAAATTCTATTTTTAAGTAGGTTTTTAAATTCTATTTTTAGGGGCTTTTAAATTCTATTTTAGTGGGTTTTTAAATTCTATTTTAGTGGGCTTTTAAATTCTATTTTTAGTGGGCTTTTAAATTCTATTTTTTAGTTGGCTTTACTAAAAGACTCAGTCCAACATATCTATTGTAGAATTAGGTCATCTTCTCCTCTATAAATAGAATAAGATGGGGCTGTTTTGGAGAGGAGGAGAAAAATTAAATTTGTGAGTTTTTTTTAACAAATCAGATTCAGGTTTGTTTTACCTTAAGGATTGATTCAACTTATCAAGTAAGTAAACTTGTGGTGTTAATTCAATTCTCTTTCTCTTTGATTTCTCTTTGTTACCATTTCCTTGCTGATTTGGGGGTGAAGGGATTCGGGGAGTTTACCAAGGGTTGATTGAGTTTAGATCAGGGACAATTTTTGATGCAGAGGTGATTCTTGCTCAGTTCTTGAATTGTTGCTGTATCATTTTTGGTATCACAGAATACCAGGATTTCATTAGGAGATCCTAAGAGAGATAGGGTGTGTGTTCTTAGTCAGATTAGGGTAATTTACTTAAGCCCGGGATGTAAGGTAAAGCAATTGCTACTAGGTCTGGGAAGCGTTCTCCGAAGGCTCTGTCGAGTAGAGTAGGATCGAGCAATCAGAAGCGTACAGGAGCTCCAGCGCCGGTTGGACCTGCATAAAGCGGTGACTACTTTATGATAGTGGGTCCCCTAGACGAGTTTCTGTATGTTTATGAATTGTTTGATCTGGATATTGATTTGATACTGAATTTATATATCATACATGTTTTACAATTTGAGATGCTATCCATTTTTCAAGGAAGATCATAGAGCTAGAATTATCATTATGAATGTTGAACTGTCGTGTACTTTTAAATTAAACTAAGGTTATAGACAACTCCTAACCAATGTCTGAATCATAAACGGTTTAGTTTAACATACTGTAAAAGGTCTGCCAGATTAGGAAGAAATAACAAAACAGATCACTATGTTTGTTAGAGTACCCTAATAAAGCTAAGTTTGTACGCTAGGCCAATCCTAGGGTTAAGTGACATGATACCGAAGTGACATAGGGGACCGTTCATGGATACTTTAATCCGACAGATGAGAAGGATCATCCCAAGGTAGGGGTGACTACACCAGGTAACTCAGATATGGTAAACAGATGGTTACATTTCATAATTGCCTTAGAGATTAAGATATATCTAAAATGTTCGAAGATAAGGTCAAACAAATTGTAATAACTGAGCTTAAATTGATGAATGCATGTCTACTCTTGAATGCTATTTGCTTGTTATGTGTGATTGGGATCACCAATCAATCTCAAAGAATTGATTAACTGATTGATTAATTGCATGATAAGATAAGTGTTAGGATTAAGGGATAGTTGCTACTAAGCCGTTACCAGTTCCCTGGGAGTACGATATTAATAAATTAAAATCGTAGATACTTTCCAAGAACTAGCTACACGATAGGTACTCTGCCTTAGGTTCTGATTGATTAAGTGACAACAATTAATGCTAAAGTGACAGTTAGTAAGACTCGGTCCTTAATTATTCATAATCAAAATAGGTACATAAATCCTATCTTTTAGCATACCAATCGGAACGCATCATCCCCCACAGAAGAAAACACACTCAACTTCCTCCATGATTTTGTACTATGCATATACGAGATACCACGAGCCATTGTGACAGATCACGACACCCAGTTTGCTACCAAATTCGCAGCAAAATGCTCCCGTCTGGGAATAAAATATTGAAAGTCATCTGTTGCACACCCTTAGGGAAATGGACAGGCAGAGGCAGCAAACAAGTTGGTCCTCATGGTACTGAAAAAGAACCTAGAGGGAAAATCTAATAAATGAGTCGATGAGCTCCTAACCACACTCAAGGTAATCCAAACCTTGGTTAGGGGCCCCACCGGAGAAACAACCTATGCCTTAGTATTTGGATCTGAAGTTGTAACACCAGTCGAGCTCTCACTTCCATCATACAGAATCTCTATGTATGACGAGGATAGCAACAAGCGACAGCGATGCCTAGACTTGGACCTACTAGAGGAGAAACGGATAGCCTTCCGTCTGAAGGAAAAAACTTCCAAACAAAAAACCAAGCTGACACACGACAAGAGCCTGGTGAAAAGACCATTGGGCGTTGGAGACAGGGTACTCAGAAAGATCGAGGGCACTGCCAGACAGATCAGAGCAAACAAGCTGACACCAAATTGGGAAGGCCCCTACCTGATCAAGGACAAAGTGCGCCAGGGAACTTTCCACCTCATAGATCAAGAGGACGCTGCCCAACCCTTGGCACGCCAATCGCTTGAAGAAATTCTTCATTTGAAGTACTTTGTTCGAAGCTCCCGCAAGCAATACGCTAGATATGCCGAGCTATTCATGGGATAATCGCGTCTGGTCTGCCTCTTCACAATAAAGTGTTCTACTTTGAGTAAATCTTGGAGTTAACCAACAAAATTTGTATTTCAAATTATATTTGAAAATATCAATAATAGTTCAGTTTTGAGTAAATCTTGGAACTCATTAATTTCGAGTAAATCTTGAAATTCATCTCTACTTCGAGCAAATCTTGGAGTTCAGTTTCGAGTAAATCTTGGAACTCATTAATTTCGAGTAAATCTAGGAATTCATCTCTACTTCGAGTAAATCTTGGAGTTCAATTTCGAGTAAATTTTGGAACTCATTAGTTTCTAGTAAATCTTGGAATTCATCTCTACTTCGAGTAAATCTTGGAGTTCAGTTTCGAGTAAATCTTGGAACTCATTAATTTCGAGTAAATCTTGGAATTCACCTCTACTTCAAGTAAATCTTGGAGTTCAGTTTCGAGTAAATCTTGGAACTCAGTAATTTCGAGTAAATCTTGGAATTCATCTCTACTTCGAGTAAATCTTGGAGTTTAGTTTCGAGTAAATCTTGGAACTCATTAATTTCGAGTAAATCTTGGAATTCATTTCTACTTCGAGTAAATCTTGGAGTTCACCTTCACTTCGAGTAGATCTCGGAGTTAGTTTCAAGTCAATTTTGGAACTTAGCGATTTCGAGTAAATCTTGGAATTCACCTTCACTTCGAGTAGATCTCTGAGTTCAGTTTCGAGTCAACCTTAGGACTTATTCGTTGTACCGGGAATTTCATTCGAAGGAATTGATATGCATAAATCATATAACTTTTTAGCATATTTTTAGGCACAAATTAGGGTAAAATTGGAGATAAATCGTTCTTAATTGATTGATATTAACACAATTTTGCAGTATTTGTGATTTTGGAAGTTTCAAGTGAAATGTGCAAGAAAATAGCAAATATTGAGGCAAAACGTGATTTTTAGAACTTTTCAATTCAGGACGGGCGTCCCGACCCAGTCAAACGACCAGGACGGGCATCCTGACCCGATCAAAGCACCGGGACGGGCATCCTGGACCCAGGACGGGCATCTTGACCGGGTCAACAGACTCGGGGCGGGAGTCCCAGACTCGAGACGGGTGTCTCGAGCACCAATTCAGAATCCCACATCAGGAATCACAGAGAAAAACCCTTAAGTTCCTTATAAATACCGCAGGTCTTCCTCAGTTGAAATCATCCCTCTTCATTGGATCTGAATCATCTAGTGACTCAAGTGTACATTTCTACACTTGATACAAGTTATTTAGTGATCTCAGGTGCATCACACGAGTAGTTTAGTAATACGAGAGTGTCTCGTTTTCTTTACTTTCTGAGTGTTTATCTCAGAATCTTAGAATTCGACTAGATAGGGTTCGTCTTCGGTATTCATAGAATACCCGAGATTTCGTTAGGAGATCCTAAGAGGGCATTAGGTGAGTGAAATGCTAGTCAACAGGGCTTTGCTTAAGCCCAGGATGTAAGGTAAAGCAATTGCTACTAGGCTAAGGAAGCGTTCTTTGAAGGTTCTGTCAAGCAAAGTCAAGTCAAGCAATCAAGGATATACAAGTAGTCGGTCCGTCGGCGGACCTAATAAAGGGTGAATACTTTATGGTGGTGGTTCCCTAAATCCTCTCCGTATATTCTATATTGTGTTTGTCTAAATACCAATTTGAATATTAAATTATGATGATAGGTTATATATGTTTTGCATGTTGAAGTTGTTTTCATTTTTCCGGAAATGTCACCTTCTTAATTAAACATTATGACTGCATATCTACTTGCTCTTTTAAACTAGATGAACGGTTATAGACAATTCCTAACCATGGTCTAATCATAACCTGTTTAGTTTAACATGCCTTAATTTAGGATTTGAAAAGGCATTAAGGTCTGTCATATTAGGTGAAATAACTTATAGATCACCATGTTTGTTAGAGTAATCTAATGAGGCTGAGTTCAGGTGTTTATGCCGGCGTTAGGGCGAGTGGCATGATTTCCTGAGTGACATAGGCTTTTATGGATACCTTTAGCTCGAACCGTGAGTAGGTCTGTCAATGGCGATGGGGCGGTTTATTAGATAACTCAGATGTGGTACACAAGTAAGATACAGTATGTAATTGCATTCTAGACCAAGATATATCTAAAATACTCGAAGATAGGTCAATCAACATATAGGAACAATAGAACATACATCAGAATACATGTCTATAAAATACTCTTGCATGCTAAATAAACTCGAGTCTTGTGTAGTAAGGATCGCCAACTCATCAAAGATTTTGATGAACGATTGCATAACTAGGTAATAAAATGTGAGTTAGGGTAAAAGGGTAGTTACTATTAAGCCGTTACCACTTCCCTGGGAGTACGATAATTTCTAAATTAAAATCGTAGGTACTTTCCAATAGATTAGCTACACGATAGGTACTCTGCCTTAGGTTCTGATTGATTAAGTGACAAACATAGATGCCAAAAGTGACAATTAGTAATTCTCCATCCTTAATTATTCATAATCGATATAGGGTAATAAATCCTGTCTTTAGCATGTCAATTCAGAACACACCAGGAATCTAGAGTTAATCTCATTTTACGGAGAAGTTATTTCACTTTGAATTTTGCTTGCAACATTTTCAATTCGTAGTTTACTAAGCGAAGTCAAGACACTTGTGAATTATTTATCAAGTTAATGATGAAGAAACTATGTGCGAGAAGACAAAATTTAAATGAAGCAAAGTAGAAAAGCCGAAGTGAAAAAACTTGCACAAGTATAAAATAAAAAGACATCATGGCATTAAAATGAAATCCTATACAATCTATTACACCGCAGGGGGAGCTTCTGCCGAAGGAGGACCCGCTTCAACCGAATCATCCACCTCTACTACCACTACATTCCCCTCTGCCACGGCAGGCCCCTCAGCCACAACCGATCTTTCCAACCGGGGTAGGCTCCACCACCGGGGCAGGTTCTGTCGGAGTGGGTACAGCTTCCCCTGGTTGCCCCCTCAACTGATCACACAGCTCCGCCAAATTAGGACACACTAGTACTGGCGGACTCCATTGCCTCCCCTCCTTCTGGTTTGTGACAGCGATCTTCGCCAATTCACTGTTGTGAATGGGATGAAGTCGCAGCCATTCCTGAATTCGGGGTTGGCGTAGGAGCTTTCATATGCCCTGCACATCAGCGCTTTGTCCGGGATGAGATGATGGAACTAGTGAAGTATGTGAGCACAACCCCTATCGTAGAAGGTGTTGGACTTCCCGTAAAGCTCCTCCTCAAATTCAGGGGAACTCCGGTAGACGTGCACCACCTTGGTTGTGTACTCTGCGAACTCATAGTGGGCAACCTTGGATTCGGCCGCTCTACATCGGGACTCCGCATCCTTCTACCTCCGGTCAAAGTCGTGTAGCTGGGCCTTGAGATCCTCATTTGCTTGTTGGGAAGACATCAGATCGGCGGACTGCTTGTCCTTCTCAACAATGACCAGCGCCACATTCTCTTCAGCAGTGCGAAGTTTGTTCTCAGCGGAGTCGAGGGCATTGTTCTTAAAGGAGAGCTGACCTTCCAAATTAGCACACTTCCTCTCCAGATTCAGCTACAAAGTTAAAAGAATAAACCTCACCAAACTTACCAAACTGGGAGCACTTCGACCAACTCACCTGAGACAAATGGGCTCCAATATGTCTCATGGTGTCATCCACACCCATTGCAGCTCACCAAAGGTTCTACGATAGGTCGGAGTCCATGGCCCGGTGCATTACAGTCTTGCCAAAAAGCCTCCCCACCCTCGAGTTGGACAGTTGAAGGTTGGTCAGAGGCGGGGGGCCCGCTGGATTTCTTGGACAAGATTGTCCAAGTCCTTCCTGGACTCCGACAGTTTGAATCCCTCCCGGGTCCAGGGAAAGGAGGAAGACCCAGAGGAGCCCTCTCCTTGGGAGGCACGAAGTGCCAGGACTTGGGTCGTACTGGAGCGGCTTCCCTCAGGTCCGCAGAGTCCATCAGCCTGATACCCTGCTAAGTCTTTTTCCTCGCAGGCTCTGGTTCGCCCTTGTCGCGGGTCCTCTTCGCTGGGGCAGCAGCAGGGACCGACTCTTTCCCCTTAGACCGATACGTCTGCCTCAGTGGTTGGGGGGATCAGCCCGCGGGGACCCGGGGTGTCGTAGAAGGGGTGGCGGTGTCCTCTGATGAAGTAGCCGCAACGGTAGAGATCGAAGTACGATCCACCGCTCTTGCGGGGTTGACGGTGGATCGTTGGATAGCGGCTTCTCGAGCACGTCTCTTCGCTTCACGGTGTTCAGCAAAATTTAAAGGCATATCTGGCGAAGTCAAAAAAGAACACAAGTTAGCAAGAGAATGACGAAATAAAAGCGAAGTGTGAAAACTTGTAAAAGAAAAATCGACATGTCTAGTCTACCCTTGGCCATGGGGAAGCCCGCATTTCGAGGGTTTGAGCACTCCAAGCAGTCATCGAAAAACACCCTGCCAGGGTGTAATCTCCACACCAGATACTCGCGTTGTCTTTGAGGTCTTGTTCTCTCCGATGGGCATCTATCGATTCCCGCCTATCCCGCAAGGATATCGGCTCTCGTTAGCGATAAGTTCGCTAGTAAGGAAAACTTTAGTTTGGGTCCTAGGGTTGTCTCCTAACTCACTCCGGACATAATCCAAAAAATTTATGTCGGAGTCGGAGTATTTGGTGTTTTTCTTTACAGGCGGCCAAGCAAAGGTGCCTTACACTTGGGGTAAAATAGGAAGCCCGACTTGGACTCCACACAACCCCAGCACTCTCTCCACTGACCTATCTTATTTGGAGGGGGTTCAAAAAGGGTGACCTTACTAGGGCGAGGTCGAAGTGATAGGGTAAGGTTGTTCATGCGAAATACAGTGAAAAAGGTCCTAAGAATTAAGTCAGAAATTTCTACCCCTATTCTCCTACACAGAACGGTTAATGCCACGAAGTACCGAACTCCGTTGGGATGAACATGAGCTGGTTGACATCTATCCAAGTTCAAGAAATTACAAAATGCGGGGTCTAAGGGTATGCTAAGTCTGGAAAGAAAATGGTCGAAAGGAATGTGGGGGTAGAAATCAGACATGGCCCCGCATGCCCGCAGGAAGAACACCCTAAACCTACTTTAGTCGACCGCTAAGGATAAGACTGGAAGTTCGAGACTTATGGTGTTGTTTTTCAGAGCAAAGTCTCCCGAAAACTGGTTCTTGGCCGTCGAGAGCTCTTCGGAGGACTCGGAGTCAGCACCTCCCATGGAGGATGCTGGGGTTAAGTAGGTCTCGGGTTTGTCAAATCGATAGCTATCACTCCGGCATAAGTGGTCCTAGGAGATCTTGGATCTAAGGGGACGACTACAGGGATTGTAAGGCCATTGAAAGAACTGTCGGTCAAAGCTTAGACACTCAGCACCCTAATGATTCCATCATCGGTGTCCAGCCTGGTTGGTAGGGTTTGTCCATCACCGATGTCCAGGCTGGTTTGTTGGGTTTGTCCAACTTGAGGTTCATCCTGGTTTGTCGGGTTTGTCCAGCCTCGGTATTCATACTCTCATCACTCGAAGTGTTTGAACTCTCATCAGCCGGCCTATCCACCAAAGTGGATGCTGAGGAGCTAGACTCAACTTTGACTATGGGGATAGTGACTTCGGTATTTTCTGAGCTCGACATATCTACAACGAGAACATATTCACCATCAGTTTCTAAGTCTCATCCTAAAGTCTCCCCACTTCGCCTTCAACGAGTTCATCCGCCCAGAAAGTTTTCCCCAAAAAATATAACCTAAAGGCCTCCCAATGCCCGGCCAACCATGGTTCTTACAGAAAACCTCACGTTTTCAATACCCGACTCAAAAGAAAAACCACAAAAACCCCAAAAAAGCCATAAAACCCAAAAGAAAAACCACAAAGGACCCAGAGAAGGATGAATATCATCCTGTTCATCAACCAAAACTCAAAAAATCAAAGACAAAACACAGTAACCAAAGCAAAATCGGCGAGTTTTACGCCCATTACTTGGTGTGATGTTTGAAAGTAGAGGAATCCTCAATAATCACAGGGGGAAACAAGAATGAAAAGGCAGGCTATCACAGGAGCAAGGAAGAAGATGAAGGAAATGGGATTTGACGTTGCAGAAAGCTTGAAAGAAGTAAAAATTTCCAAAGAAAACCAATTGTCCTATTTATAGAAGAAGAGGAGAAGAAGAAGGGACAAAAAAATTACAAAAAAAGGAAGCTTCTCGGGCACGCTTCGCTCGAACCCATTTCCAATCGGGTCCGAATCACACCAAACGTCAAGTCTCCTCCCCCTATGCACAGTATCCATCATTGCCTGTGCATGGAGAAGTGCGAACGACATCATCAAACTCCCACTTGCAGAATCCAGCTGGCGTGTGAGGAACTGAACAAGTGCCCGCCGCTCCAACTTCGCAAAAAGCAAATCAAGGCACCTCCCGCACTCTGTCTCTCCTACCCGCCAAAGCGGAGCTCGACACAAACATCCTCATCAAATCCACAAAAGGCAAACATTCCGAAGCACGGGAGATTTTCAGTTACGTCAAAGTAAAAGAAGAGTCCGTTCTCCCACTTCGACGAGGGGCCACTAAGAGATATAAAAATACCCCTACGCCAACGTGGAAGGAAAGCTGACATGGCAATTTGACGTGTCATTCCAACTAGCACAGTGGGGCCCGTGACTCCTCCGGGTGTCCATCCACCAAGCAAAATGGGACCCGCGATCCCGCCACGCAAGACGGCGAAGTGAGTGGCTACGCCTCTTCAGGCAACCCACTTCGCCTGATGTCCGACTGCAAGCTAAGCAAACTACTTCTAGAAACTTCCTCAAAGGATAAACGTTTGACCAACAGTCAAGCCTCAAAAGGCTCAGTCAAATTCTCCCCAGATTTCCCTAAATCGGAGGGATTTTCTATTTATCCACAGAATCTGGTAATTACCAGATTCTCCAGATTACATCACCCGATCTACCTAATTCTCAGGGTGGCTTATCTCTATAAAAGTCATCCCCATAAATGTAAAAAGGGTAAGACCAGATTACTATACTAAAACTCTGTCAAATTAAATGCTCTCTAGTCAATATCCAGAATACTGACTTTATCATCGGAGGGTTCATTAGAGTCCCTCCACCCTCTGTTATGAACTTTTTGTAGGATTTTTAACGATGCAGAATATGAATTTGATAGACGAAATCGAAAACAATAATAAAATAAGAACTCACGGTTTACCCAGGTTCACCCCAATTAGGGTTACGTCCTGAAAACTGAACTCTCAATTATTATTTCTTGGTTCTCATAACTTGTTACAATGATATTCCTATATATGTGTCTAAACCCTATCTACATATGACTGGGCCTATCTACACATTACTGGGCCTATCTTCATATCACTGGGCCTAAACCCTACATATCACTGGGTCTAAGCCCGAGGGGGGCGGGGGCTCTACCCCCGAAGTGTCCTCGAGATATTTACCAAACTCCAACACTTTTCTGTTTTGTCGGCATTGTAAAGCGGGACATCCATTGAAACGCCAACACGACGACCATTTTGGCAGTGACATTTGACAGAGATCATCAGACGACGTTGTTTTCAGTGACAAGACGTCAAACCGATTTTTGACGAATCAATATATATACAGTAATTGCAATGATGGTGAAATTGTTTCTATGCTTCCCCCACCCCCCCCCCCCCCCCCCCCCACACACACACAAGTTTTATTGTAGTCCATAATATGAGTTATATGAGAGAATGTGGGGAATAGATTAAAAATGGATGGTGAAAGGTTTTGTTGTGTGTTGCCTAATTGGAGAAAGTGATAATTAATTATATGGAATGGAAGGAGGAGAAGAGAAAAACCTAAAAAATCTAATATGAGTCGAATTTATTTGCATAATTATATGTGGGTATCAATTAAATCGAAGTTGAACGGTTTGAGATCTTCCTATACTTGTATCTGCATTGGCAAGGTTCAAAAGAGGTAGCCACTTTAACTACCAATTAAATTCGAGCTGAGTGAATCTTACTACACTCGTCTTTCTATAATTTAAATCTTATCGTGAGAAATCAAAATTTTTTTATTTGAATCAGAGTGTTCATAAACACGTATATAATTAAAATGGTGAAATAACAATATAATTGTTAATAAATATATATAATAAATTTTAAAATACTTTGGGCATGAAAGAATTTGTTTAAAATAATACAATAATTGAACATTAACTTAGTGACAAAACCAAAATATTTGTGCCTTTTATAATAATGTATTATCACACGTAAACACAAATAGAAGAACTGCTAAATACAACAAGATTCAATTATTTAGGGCAGAACACGTCAGCGCTTACCAAATCACCACTTTCTTTCTTTCTTTCAATTAATTGATATTTTTCTTATTTTTAAGGGGTTTTCAATTCGATATTGACAGTTTGATGCAGAATATATATATATATATATATATTGTTGGAATTATTTAGGGCAGAAATAAAATGACGTCAGCGCTGACCAAATCACCACTTTCTTCCTTTCTTTCAATTAATTGATCTTTCTTCTTAATTTTAAGGGGTTTTCAATTCGATATTGACAATTTGAAGCAGAATATATATATATATATATATATATATATATATATATATCATGCAGCCATCAATTAAAACCTCCCCCAATATCTAAAAGGTCACTTCTTTTTCGATCCGATATGCTGCAAAAATTCTTAAAATATATGCCCTTTCTTTCTTTTCCCCTTGACTTGGAAAATTTGTGTTGAGACCATTGAAAATTAGGTTGCAAGAAAATAACTTCTCAAAAGAGGCTCTCTTTTTTTTTTCTTTTGAAATCCCTTTTAAAGCAATTTCAGTCATGATTGATTGAACTATTTATGTCTAAATTTTGTTATAATACGGTTTCCATAACTTGCTTGCTTGGAGTCTCTTCCAAGCAAGAATGAACAAACATTTTTACTTTTGTTTTCTTTTAGGGTCAAAATTTGCAATAAATCTTGATTTTGATCTTTAAATAGAAATCCCTCCTCTCACTTCTTTCTTTTTCTTTCGGTTTTCTTACTATCAAATAGTAAAAATATAATCAAATAGTATATGTAGTGTTTTATTCATTTTTTCAACAAAACTTTCTATATCAAGTAATTATTTTAGATTTTTCTCATTAACAATTAAACTAAAACGATCTTATAAAAAGATAAATTATCTCAATACTTCTATCTTTACTTATTTTTATTTATATCACATCTTAAATTCACAATTTCTCGAAATTATAAATCAAGTTGAATTATGCTTTCTTAAACTTAGTTATTTACTTTCATATAAAACATGGAAAGAAAATCGTAGGCACTTTGGATATTTCATTATTTTGGACAACCGGCCAAACCTATACTTAGTTCAGTTGAATTTATTGGGCCGTTGTGGTGATCGTTAAAGCCCACAAATATGGACCTTATTATTATTATTTTTAATCCAACCTACAAAAAGGAAGCAGCTATTTTTGTTTAAGCCTAAACAACTCATGGATATATTAAAAATATGTATTTGCCATTGCAACTTTGTTCAAACAAGTCGAAAGATTTTAAAGGGAACACGGTACAATGTGTATCGTTTCTCTCTCCAGGGAGTAGATTCTCTCCCTTCTCTCTACATGAGAATTACTTGCTAGATTTTTTATCTGGTTTCATTGAGCTGTTCTGGATTGGCTCTTTGTCCCTTTTCTTCTTTTCTTTTATCTTCTTTTCTTTTTGTATGTTTGCTTGGTTAACAATATCGCCAGTGTTGGTTGTGGCTTTTGTGTGTTGGTTTTATTCCTGTGGATCTAGATTTTATCTGTGGTGGAGTTCTCTGGCTTTGTTTACCTTATTTATTATGGATACGGGTCCTACTCTGGTGGGGTCTGACTTGGATGAAGATATTCTAGATCTGTCCGTTAATGATCCTGAAATTGCAGCTTTTAATGAGACAACAT
The DNA here is from genome assembly GCA_027405835.1 of Asclepias syriaca. Classification (NCBI taxonomy): domain Eukaryota; kingdom Viridiplantae; phylum Streptophyta; class Magnoliopsida; order Gentianales; family Apocynaceae; genus Asclepias; species Asclepias syriaca. The sequence continues at coordinate 13,487,860 of CM049930.1, forward strand.
TAATAGGGTTTCTTGTATCAGACAAATTGGTAAACTTTAAGGCTATTAAAGCCATCCTGCTCGGTGTCTGGGATTTTGGTTCTAAAATCCAAATAACGTATCTAGGCCGAAATAAATTTGCAGTATCTTATCAGAATGAAGGAGATAAGGATAGAGTCTTGGAAGCATGTTCGTGGGCTATTAAAGGTCATTTTAATTCTAAAATAATGGCGGCCCACTCTATCGCTTGAAGAGCTTGTTTTCAAGTACAGTCCGTTCTGGGTGCAGGTACACAACATTCCTTTGAATCGTATGAATAAGGAGAATGCCATACAATTTGGAAACTATATTAGGTCATTTGTCAAAATAGATAAAAGGTTGACTGAACATAGACCACGAAGTTTTCTCAGAGTGCATATCAATATAGATGTCACGAAGGCCCTTAAGACGGGGTTTTCATCAAGAATAAGGACGGTTCAAATCGATGGCTAACTTTCAAATATGAGAGGCTCTCAGATTTCTACTTTGGATGTGGTAAATTGGGTCATGTAATCAATGGATGTGATTTTAAACTGAATGATGAAATCGATTCACTGGATCCACGTATGGCTTTTGGGACCTGGATGAAACCAAATGGAAGCCGAAATGTGGAGGAGAAACTATATCATTCTACCCGGTCGCCGGAGGTAAATCGGAGTACGGATGATGGTCAGAACAGTGAAGAAAGAGATTTGGGTAATCTGGATGTTGTTTTGGCGGGATCGAATTCTCACTGTTCAGATACACAGATCTCAAGAGACATCTAAGGCAGAGCTGAAGAGGTCAAAACATTTCCAATTTATTACTTAGTATTCCCATTATTCATGGGGAACATGATTATTTTGTTTGGTGCCCCTCTGCGACAGGGTGCTTCTCTATACGATCTGCCTATAGAGCAAACAAAAGGAAAGATTTAGTGTTGCTTCGAGGTTGGATAGAAGAATTTAGACTATGTTGTGGAAATCCAAATTACATGAACGTCTCAAACTTCTGGTGTGGAAACTTCTAAGTGGTGTAGTTCCAACTAAGGACACCATTAAAGATTTTATAACCATTGTTGATTCTTCTTGTTTTTTGTGTAATGTTGGATTGATCATTTAATATTTCATTGCCTTGTTTCAGCTATCTGTTGGATAAAATCTCCATGGCAAGTGAGAATAGCCAATTATGCTTCTATGGGTATTGTAAAATGGTTGTATGTATTGCTTGATGATGGGAATCGGTTTCCTATAAAGACGGATGAGAAACATAGAATGTTGCATTTCTGTGTCATTTTGTTTGAACAGATCTGGATTATCAGAATGACATCAGGCTAGGGGGTCAGTTTCCTAATTGGGATGATTTTGCAGACAGGGTGAAGAGATTGACTTATCAATATTGGTATGCTGCCAAGATGCGGAGTAATGTGAGAAGAAATATTGCCACACCTTCCTCCTGATCCCTGCCACCTCTTGGAGAGTATAAGCTTAATTTTTATATATCCTTATTTGACAATTGTGTTGTATCTGCTATTGTTCTTAGGAATCATTTTGGGAGCTTGGATCAATCGCTTCTTCTCAAGTAATTCGTTTTGTACGGAGATGGAAGCGGCTATCCAAGCTTTTGATATAGCTGTGGAGTTGTAGATGGACAAAGTCATTTTTGAAGGGGATGCACTTTCAATGATCCTTGCCTTACGCGGAATGAATCAGTTTGCAAACTGCAGGATTTTACCTTTGTTAGATAGATGACAGAAATTGTTGAAAAGCTATTCATTCTGGTCTATTAATTTTGTTAATAGATCTTGTAATATGTGTGCTCACAAATTAGCGAAATGGGCTAGAACTTCTTTTGTCTGTGGTAGGGTGGATGTTACTACTATCCCTCCTGATTCTATATTAGTCATAAGAAGTAACTATCAAATATTGAAAAATTAGATGAATGAGTTTTATTGAAAAAGATTTATTGAAATTTTAGATTCGATGAAAAATATATATTAGGATTAAAATATCCTAAGATAAAAAATATTTGTTTTAAACCTAATATATAAAATTTATAATATGTTTATTCACTTTTAGATGTTTGATTATGTAAGGGTGAATAGAAAATGAATTTCACTTTTATTCCTCAACTTTCATTTATGTTTGGAGAAAAGGAGGTTTTTAAAACCGAAGATATTCATATATAAATAAAATATTTATGATTTATATTGTGAATAAAAAGATGCAAAATAAAATGCATATTGAAAAGTACGTTTGTCGTGCTTACCACGCCTTATCGACTTGTATAATTTTTATTTAATAATTAAAAATTCAAAACAGTAACTTCATCAATTTAAATTATAATCTTGCACAATATTTTTCTATTATCAACTACAAAATAACTTATATGCATATAATCTTTAAAACAAACGTACATGTTATGATAAATATATATAATATAATTTTTTTAAAATTATATAGATACAAGTATATATTTTTTGAATTTAAATATATAGAAACATAACCCCCTGCATATCTTCCGCAAGGCTTTCAGCAACTTCTGCTCCTTTTCTTAAAATATTAGCCTCGCCTCCATCTCCATCCCCAGTCCCATTTATTGGAGATAAAAGGAGGTGACTATGAGAATCACAATGTCACAAACACAATATTATCAATAAATTTATAATTTAATTAATTTTAGTATTGTTATAATTAAATCACCAATTAAAAGCAATAAAATTGCAATAATTAAGCAACAATAATTTATACGTGAAAAAATCCTTCGACAAAAAAAAGTCAAAAAAAACCACGGGACAGTTAGAAGAGTCTACCATGTATTTCTCTTATTGATAATTGAGGGTAAAATAAACTCAATTCAATCTACAAAAGGTTGACCCACCCACCAACAAATACCAAACAATAAGAGATTAAAAATAGAGAACAAAAGTATAGAAATCACAAAAAATAATCAGTTATATTCAAATATTTGTTTTGTCCAAACCGAATCTCAAAACAACGATCCAATCATACAAAATACAAAATAAAGGTCAAGATGTCAAACAAATTGTCAAAACTTCAGTCAAATCGGACCATGTTTGACCATGTGCACACGAGAATTGCCTTCCTCTCAAATTTTCTACTCATCTATTTTCTTGTTCAAGAAGATAGAATTATGGGAGGTGCCTCACCCCAGCTCCAAGGACCATATTTATATATTAAAATACAAAATCTTAAAAAAACCCACAATAAATGCCCACAATAAATATCTATATAAAATAATATCAAAGCAATACATAAAATAAAATATATGTTAGATCCTAACACCATTTCCATCTATCCTCAATTCCAATTCCAAAAGTATCATCCACAACTCTAGATCCAGATCCAATTCCTAAAATCCCATTACCTACTCCTCCTCCTCCTCCTCCTTCCTCTCCATCTCGATCTCCTTCGGAAGCAGCGGCTCCGGCAACAGCTCCACCGGCTCCTCCTCCCTCTCCCTCTCGATCTCCTTCAGCAACATCAACTTCAAATATGCGGCTTGAAATGTTAATTCACCATTTTCTACGTATCAGATGACTTGATTTCCGACCAACACAGTAAAATTAAGTTCATCCCACTCAGGACCAACAAAATTTGTTTGGTTGTCTTTAATGGGAAAGAAAGAATAACACAAATACGGTTGTGCCCAAGATCAACACCTTCCCTTCTTGAAAGAATCTGTGAGAAGCACAAACAAGCAACAATACCAAGCAACAACAAGATGATCTAAACACAAAAACAAATAACAAGAGTCACACGATTTTAACGTGGAAAACCCTTTCAACGTGAAAGAGTAAAAAATCATGAGACCCTTCGGTCTAACCAATTCCACTAGCACCAAAAGAGAGTACAAATCAACAATCCAACAATACCACAATAATATCTAGCCCTTAACAACATTACGAAGGCACTAAAATCAAATAGAGATACAAAAATTGCAGGAAATCAACAAAAAACAGCAGCATGGTCCGAAGCTTATAACTCAAAAACTAACCGTTGGAATTCGATCTCCACCGTTCAGATTGAAGCTCCACGAGTTCCCTGACTCCTCCCGAAATTTCAGCTCGATCGGACAAGATTTAGACCTCCGATCGTGGCAAAATATGACCTGCGTTTCACAAATAATTTCCAGCAACCCTCTCTCTCTCTCGGCTCTCTTTTTTTTTCTTTGTGTTTTTGTGAAAACAAATATAATTATTTCTCCCTAGGATGGTGCTGGTGTTTTAAAGACTTTTCTTCAAAAAGCGGGCTATTTAAAAATACATAGTTGGGAGCCCACACCCAACAAATCTCCCCCCTCCCCGACTATGTGGAGGAAGTTGCCAAACAGACAATCAAACGGCAAACTTCAAATTTCCCCTTCGACAATGCCTTTGTCATCATATCAGAACCATTATCATCTGTGTGAATCTTTTCAAACTCTAACAACTTGAGATCAAGCACATCTCGAATCCAATGATAACGTACATCAATATGTTTAGACTTGCCGTGAAAAGTAGGATTTTTGCTAAGATGTATAGCACTCTGACTATCACAATATAAGACATACATCTTCTGCACAAAACCAACTTCACAAAGATATTTCTTCATCCAAAGCAGCTCTTTACAAGCTTCGGTAGCTGCAATGAACTCAGTCTCTGTAGTAGACAGCGCAACACATTTCTGAAGTTTAGATTGCCATGAAACAGCTCCCCCAGCAAAGGTAACCAAATAACCAGATGTGGATTTCCTGATATCAATATCTCCAGCCATATATGAATCAGTGTAAACATTCAAAATAGGTTTTCCAGTTCCAAAACAAAGTTTCAAACTGGATGTGCCTCGGAGATATCTCATAATCCACTTCACTGCAACCCTCTCTCTCTCTCGGCTCTCTTTTTTTTTCTTTGTGTTTTTGTGAAAAAAATATAATTATTTCTCCCTAGGATGGTGCTGGTGTTTTGAAGACTTTTCTTCCAAAAGTGGGCTATTTAAAAATACATAGTTGGGAGCCCACACCCAACAGTCTTCAGGTACAAAGTCCTCGTAGCATCCAATGATTCTTCCATCTACGTCCCTAACAACAATTTCATCGCGTATTACTGGACCAAAAAAAGGGCTAACAAATGGAAAAGCCATAATGTTCTTCTTCCAAGTTCTTTTGTTTTTCTTTCTTTTTGTGAATAATGTTTTTCTTCCAAGTTACAATGTTAATTATAGTAACAATTCATTAAACTTTCGTGATACATTTTAATTTCATGCTACATTTTATTTGCATTTCATGATATATGAAATATTTTATATAATGTAATATCTTTCTTTATTTAGACAATTAAAATATAATTAAAATTTTAAAATAACGTCGGCATATTATTTTATTTATTTATTTATAATAAAAATGCTTTTTTTCATCAAAATACAAGTTTTGTTTAATTATTTTAGGTAAATTGACATAAATACTCTCTAAACTATAGGAGTTTGATGACATTGGTCCCCAAAGTATATTTTTTGTACAATTGGTCACCGAACTATAAAAAAATTGACATTGGTCTTTTCGTTAAAAATTCTGTTAAATCATCGTTAATTTTTTTAAAAAAAAAATTCAAGCATATTTATCTCATTACACTATTCTAATATATTTAATAATATATATCTTTAATAATATTTTAATATTCCTAATATATTATATATATAAGAAAGATGAATAATAGGAAAAAAGATGTTAAACATTGAAGAAAAGAAGAAAATTGTGGTATTGAAAAGAAGAAATTATTTTTGTGGCGGAAAAGAAAAAAACAAAAAGGAATCGGAAGAGTAGAGGGTAAAAGGATTAGGAGGGTTGAAGTTCATCTATAGGTAAAATTTGTAGAAATTAAAGAAATTATGTTGTCAAATACAATAGCAGAATCCATCAAGAATAAAGTATTTTTGTGGATTTGAAATTGTTATTCAAAATGGATGGATTGAGAATAATTCATAGGAGGTTTGTATAACTTTGAACAAAAGGTAAGTAAAAATTAAATTTTGAATATATTAGACATATTAAAATAGTGTAATGACATAAATACCTTTGATTTTTTAAAAAAAATTTAACGAATAATTTAACAAAATTTTTAACTGAAGGACCAATGTTACAATTTTTTTTATAGTTCGGGGACTAATTCCACTAAAAATATACTTTAGGGACCAATGTCACCAAATGCATATAATTTGAGGACTATTTATGCAAATTTACTATTATTTTATATGTTTTTACTTGACAACCAATTACAAACTTTGGAAAGAAGAATTATGTAGCTATTTTTTAAAATTAATATAATATTTTTACTTACGGAAGCCATTCAGTTTTTAGAGGAAATAAAAACATTAATTTTTAATAATTTAGTTTTTTTTAAATTAAATAAAAAATATGGAGTCTTTTCAAACAAGTAATTAGTCAAACTAATAAGAATAGAAATTGAATTTTACAATTAAAATAATAAATAAACTGAGAAAAAAAGAAAAAAACAATTCGGTTAAATTTTTTATACAATAACTAAAAGTTATATAAAAGTAAAAAAAGTAAAAAAAAACATACAAAATAATATAATTTATAAAATTTCTATTTTGGATATGCATTATACAAGAAACATGTCTAATTAATTTTTTAGATTTTTATATCTTTTTATTGTTTATGTTTAATAGTTTTTTTGGATTTGTTATTTTACTTTTAGGTCTAGGTAAATGGTTTGGGTTGAACTGGGCTTTCAGAACAAGGCAGAGAAAATTGGGGGAAGGTGGGAATTTACATTTGATTCCCTCTGACCGTACTAGTTGTTGTACTATTGTCAAGGGATATGCAAACATCTGATTTGTCTGTACTAGGGTTAGTTGTCGCCTCGAGACGTGTGTCTCTGTCCTCGCCGGTAGTGTCTGCAATATCCTTAGAATGATCGGAAACCTCCAAATTGTCTCCAAATGACATTGTGTGTGTGGTGGTTCTGGTAGTATTAGTAGCTTTATTCTTAATTTGGTCATTACCATTGGATTGTATTGCTCTCATCCATGGCCCGTACACTCTTCGCGGGTCTAGAACTCCATTTGTTATCAAGTCTTCTTGTTGTCATTGTGATTCAGTATGTCCAAGACAACCACACTTGTAGCAAAAGTCAGATAATCTTTTATATTTGAACTAGACTCACATTGTAGGTTGTTGCTCTCTAGTCATTAAAAATCTTATTTTGAGAGGTTTTGTTATGTCCAGGCTAGAATGTATGCGGATGAAAGTTCCCTGCTTCAGCCTCGAATTTCCTTTCAGTTGAGGGGATACAAATGAGCCCACAAAATCTCCAATAGTTCTAGCAGTATTCTCATTCATCTTGTCTGGTAGTAAATTATAAACTTGTACCCCAGAAATCAAAAGTATTGAATTCAACCTCCTAAAATGTTACCTGTTTAGGCCATTGTTTCATAACAATGTGTGCTCCTCTTACAGACCAAGAACCATTGTTAATGATGGTAAGTGTCACGAAGTGCCTCTTCCTGGTACAACCACCAGTTCACGACACTCAATCTTCCTTGCACGCGGCACGTGTGCAAGTGCAAGTACATACACAGCGGATAAAATCACAAGTAAAGGTAAGCCAACAATAATTACAGGCAACTCGCCCAACCTTTCTATATCATTCAATAGTAAGGAAATACAAAGTATTCGCAACTATGCACAAAACTGCGCGGCCACACAGGCCTACAAGATAGAACAACCCTAGTCTATCTAAGGTACCCTTGATTTACTCTATCTCTCTGGCTCTCGCTGCCCTTTTCTCTCTTCCCCATCTTCCCCTATTTATATCCATCTAGATATGAGTAGGGTTTAGAGTCAACCCATGGGCCACGGCCTATGCCACTAAGGCACCCTTAGGGTTCCCAACATTCTCGGTCTAGGGCTTCGGCCCACGCTACACTACCTCGGCCCATGCCCACCACTCCTCTATAAAAGTTGGCACACAGCCAAACCCTAAATAATTTGCTGCTCGCACACTTGCGCAGCTGCTGCCGGAGCTGCCCCGCACCATCGGGACAAAGGGTCTCACATACCTCCCCTATTTAAGTTGTCGACGTCCTCGTCGATCTTTGTCGCTTCCAATAGTCAGCAATGTGATCCTCAAATTGCCAAAGGGTCACATCTCTTTCCCATGTGGCATCAATCTCGGCCTCCCCCTTCCAATGCACAAGGAAGTTAGTCCTACGATTTTCTTACTTTGGCCCATAGTCCGATGGTCCAAAATTTTTTCAACCAGCTTGTCAAACTATTTTCGAATCACAGGTGGAGCCCTCCTAGACTTCTGCCTTTCTCTTTCAAATTCATCTTTGTTATACTTCTTCAAGTAACTCACATGAAAAGTAGGATGAATTTTGAACCTGTCAGGAAGCTTAAGTCGGTATGCAACATTTCCCACCTTTTTTATTACCTCGAATGGTCCATCATACTGAGGTATCAATCCACGATGAACAGCTTTCCGACTGATCTTCTTCCAAATTTGAGGAGTCAATTTCAGCAACACCAAGTCACCTACCTCAAATTGCACATCACGTCGATTCTTATCAGCATACTTCTTCATCCTCTTTTGAGCCATCTCCAAACTATCCCTTGCTTCAGCAATCATCTCATGTTTTGCCTTGGCAAATCTTTGAGCTGCTGGACACGTTCCAACACTTGGCACCACCATTGCCAAATCTTGTGGGGTCGTTGGTTGTTGTCCATTCACTAGCTCAAATGGACTCATCTTCGTTGCAGAAGATCGATGAAGATTGTAACAGAACTGAGCTGAGTCAAGAAGATTCACCCAATTCTTCTGACTTGTCGTCACATAATGCCTCAAGTACTCCTCCAACAAGGCATTGATCCTCTCCGTCTGACCATGGGTTTGAGGATGATTGGCAGTCGAAAACTTCAATTCGGATCCCAACAATCCAAACAAAGCCACCCAAAATCTACCAGTAAATCTGGCATCCCTGTCACTAACTATGTCCTTTGGTACACCAAAGTACTTTACAACATGTTTGAAAAATAACTCAGATGCAACATCAGCTGGACAAGATGATGAGGTAGGGACAAATACAGCATATTTCGAAAATCTATCAACTATTACAAAAATAGAATTCAAGTCATTCACCTTAGGTAATCCAGAGATGAAATCCATCGAAATACTCTGCCATGGTCCCTCAGGAATAGGAAGAGGTTGTAACAAACCAGGTTCCCTTCGCCTTTCAACCTTGTCTTGTTGACACACCAAACACGTTCGGACGTACGCTTCAATGCCATCCTCCATCCTTGGCCAAAAGAATCTTTTTGCCAACAAAGAACGAGTTCTTTCAATGCCGGGATGACCAGCCCACAACGAATCATGTGCTTCCTTGAGCAACATCCTTCTCAACTCTCCACTAGGGACATAGGCTCGTCCACCCTTGGCATACAACATGCCATCATCGAGCCAATACCTTCTCACAGTGCCACCCTGCACTAAAGATATTAGTTTTTGATAAACAGGGTCATTAGGTGCATACTCACGTATTTTGCCACAAAGTCCGATTCCACAATCGAAACTGCTGACAGTGTCATGCACTCAGTCCGCCTACTCAATGCATCTGCCCACGTTTGCCTTGCCCGCCCTATGCACCCACTCGAAGTCGAATTCTGCCAAGAACTCTTGCCATTGAGCCTGCTTTGCAGACAACTTCTTTTACGTCTTAAAATACGTATTCGCCACATTGTCTGTCACCACTGTGAAAGACGATCCCAACAAATAGTGCCTCCAAACAGTAAGGCAATGAATCACAGCGTCATCTCCTTCTCATGGGCAGAATAACACTGCTCACAATCCTTCATCTTGCGGCTCTCGAATGCTAATGGGTGTTGTCCTTGCATCAACACTCCCCTAATCCCACGATCAAATGCATCCGTGTGCACCTCGAAGGGCACCTCAAAATTAGGCAATTGTAGCACATGGGCGACTGCCCATGTGCTACAATTGCCTTCTTGAGCTTCTGTAATGCCTCCACACACTCCTTACTCCACTCCCAATCTACTCCCTTTTTCAAGAGGTCGGTCAAAGAGCTTGCCACACTTGCATACCCACCGATGAATCTTCGATAGTAATTAGCCAATCCCAAGAAGGATCTCAACTCTACCACTGACGTCGGGGCAGACCAACCTTCAATGGCCTCCACCTTTCGAGGATCCATTCTCACTGACCCATGGCTAATTATGTGCCCAAGGAACTTAATTTCCTCTTTACAAAACTCGCACTTCTCCCTCTTGACATAGAGTACATATTCCCTCAATTTTGCAAATACAAGTCTAAGATGTCTAATGTGCTCCTCTAAGGACTCACTATAGATAACAATATCATCTAAATACACCACCACGAATTTATCCAAAAATTCATACAACACATCATTCATCAACTTGGAAAATGTAGCAGGGGCATTAGTTAAGTCAAACGGCATCACTAAAAACTCGAATGAGCCATACCTTGTCACTACCGTGGTTTTGGCTTCATCACCATTGGCAATCCGTACTTGCCAATATCCTGACCGCAAATCAATCTTAGTGAAGTACCTCCCTTTTGCTAGCCTATCGAACAAATCCAACTGATTTGGGATAGGGTACTTGTTCTTCACCGTCAACTTGTTCAAAGCTCGGTAATCCACACAGAATCGCATCGAACCATCTGCCTTCTTTTGGAACAAGGCAGGGGCACCATAAGGGGCCTTTGAGGGTCTGATAAATTGCGCCTCCAGCAATTCACCCAACTGCTTCCTCAATTTCAATAACTCGGCCGGTCCCATCCGATATGGTGCTTGCGCGGGTGGTACTGCTCCAGGTACCAATTCAATCTAGTGATCAATGGCACGTCTTGGGGGCAGTACTTTGGGCAACTCGTCAGGCATCAAATCAGCAAACTCGTTCAACACATTGGACACGGATTCAGGCAACTCTGAGTGATCCCCATCTGTCTCTTCCAACAAAACAGCAACAAATGTTGGTTCACCCCGTCTTAACCCATCCTTCAACTGCATCACCGACAACATTCCCTTTGCATCCTTTTGATCCAAGTCTTTGTACGTACACTATACAAAGTTTGGTGTCCCCTCGTCCATAATCATCAATCCACGCAATTGTGGCATTACCGCCACCTTGGCCATAGCCAAGAATTCAATACCTAGGATGAGATCAAAGTCATCCAATGGAACGGCCGTCACCTTGTACTGGCCTTACCAAGCTCCCATCTTCAATGACACCATGACACTGCCTCTCACCCGTTGCTGTGCGACATTGACAGTCTTAATGGTATGAGAACTTTCTTGCAGTACCAACTGCAAGCGCATGGCTTCTCGATCAGCCACAAAGTTGTTTGTTGCGCCGGAGTCTATCATTGCCCACAGCTTCACACCATTCACAACTACATGCACGTACATCAACTCACGCACTGGTTGTGGTCGCTCGGACACTTGAATGGCATTGCACAACTGAATAGGATTCACACGAGCAGGTGGATCCCTTCCGGTCTCATCTCCAATTTGGACAACAGCCAAATTTTGATTTCGCTTTGGCTTAGGGCATTGATATGACATGTGTCCAGTCTCCCTACAATTGTAGCACTTGACACTGAAATCCTTTGGTTTCCCGACAGCACCATCTTTCTTCTTGGGTTTGTCATTCCAAGACTTACCCTTGCTCTTCAATGGAACACTCTTCCTCTCGGGGGTAGGAGGAGCTAAAGATTGTAAGTCTGTCAATCTTTCTACCATCGAATAGGCCTCCCTCACATTCTTAGGGTTCTGCCTCATTAGCTCGATAGCCCACTTCTTCAACCCTGACAAAAAGTTGAACAATTTGTCCTCCTGGACATGTTAGGTATATTTAGAAGGATTGCAGAGAATTGATTCACATACTCTCGAACAGTCCCCGTCTGTTCTAGTCTCTTCAAGCTCTCACGAGCCATCCACGCGGAATTCTTTGGCAAGAATTGCTCCATCAATTCCTCCTTCATGTGTTTGAAAGATCGGACTTCTTCTTTCGTAGGGTCCGTTTCCCTTGTTTGCCACCATAACTTGGCAGTGTCGGTGAGGAACAACGATGTAATCGCCACTTGTTCACTCTTCGGGACTCTAGCCTTCGCAAAGTATTTCTCCAAATCCCACAAGAAACTCCGAATTACCGTCGCGTCCCGAACACCCGAATATGTTCTAGGCTCAAGCACCCTGAACCACGGTTGTCTAACACTGGCTACAACAGTATTAGATTGCAGTGTCGCAACACTAGCTTGGAGTGCGTCGATGCTTGCCTTCATATTATCGACTATCTCTTGGAGTTGGTGTAAATCCGCCACCACGTCTGGTGGTCCTTGGATTTGATCTATCAAAGGACGAGCATTCTCCACATGCTCTAACACACCAATCGCTTGCACATGATGCAGAAACAACGTCTCCAGCCTTGTCAACCGATCCGCGGTTGTGGCATGAGGGAGCGGCGAACTGTCAAGACGCATCCCCCTACGCGATTCTCCGGACGAACTAGACATTTCCACAAGGGTTGAACTGCGCTCTGATACCAATTTATCACGAAGTGCCTCTTCCTGGTACGGCCACCAGTTCACGACACTCAATCCTCCTTGCACGCGGCACGTGCGCAAGTGCAAGTATACATACAGCGGATAAAATCACAAGTAAAGGTAAGCCAACAATAATTACAAGCAACTCCCCCAACCTTTCTATATCATTCAATAGTAAGGAAATACAAAGTATTCGCAACTATGCACAAAGTTGCGCGGCCACACAAGCCTACAAGATAGAACAACCCTAGTCTATCTAGGCTACCCTTGATTTACTCTATCTCTCTGGCTCTCACTGCCCTTTTCTCTCTTGCCCATTTGCCTCTATTTATAGCCATCTAGGGATGGGTAGAGTTTAGAGTCAACCCATGGGCCACGGCCCATGTCACTAGGGCACCCTTAGGGTTCCCAACATTCTCGGTCTAGGGCTTCGGCCCACGCTACACTGCCTCGGCCCATGCCCACCACTCCTCTATAAAAGTTGGCACACAACTAAACCCTAAATCATTTGCTGCTCGCACACTTGCGCAGCGGCTGCCGGAGCTGCCCCGCACCATCGGGACAAAGGGTCTCACAGTAAGAATGTCATCCGTTGACTGGAACGTACATGTGAATATACTTTTATCCAGATGTTTAATTAAAGTGCCATAAAACTTGGAGTGTAGCCTTCACTGTTCTTGGGTTAATATACTTGTCGGTAATGATTTTGGCTAGAATACGTATTAGATGATATCTTAAGAGCCATGTGTGGGGGAGTAAATGCTCAGAGTGTGGAGTAAATACAAGTAGCAAGTGAGGGAGGGATTAGGTAAAGGATAATGGGAACAAATAGTAGGAATGGATGAAGAAAAATAGTAGCCTACTCCGAGAAATGCATAGGGGAGGGTCTATTATGTAGAGAGAGTGAGAACATTTTTAAAATACATATATACATATATATATATATATTGTTATGAATCCCGAAGATTCATTAAATTAATGGATGTCCATTATCCCAGAAAATTACGTAAGGTGATAAATATCACCTAATATTTTTAATATTGGACATGTGTTAGTGGTTAGGTATATATATATATGGTTAAGTGGAAAAAGAAAAGTTAGTGTTTAATCCACTCATAATTTGGTGGAGTTTACACTAGCTAAGCTAGTGTAAAATTTGATATAAATATCCCCTCTTTCTCTCTTGTTTTTACAACAATTCAATTACAAGGCAAAATTTCATTCCCGAGACTTCTCTTCTCTACCCTTCTCCCTTCAACACCATCTTTAATACATACATAAATATATATATATATATATATCTCATATCCTAGCTGATGTTATTTGTCCAGTTTTACTAATTTTATACAATTTTATAACACGTTATCAGCACGAGTCTCTACCATCGGGTAAGGTATTTTTTGAAGTTTATTTGAAGAAAATCAGGTATATTTTTTTACCGGTACGTTTTCTGTATTATTATGTCAAATTTTATTAAACTCAAATTTGTGGCTCTTAATGTCACTGGAAAGAATTATTAGTCATGGACACTAGATGCCAGAATGCATCTTGCCACAACGGGTCCGGCAAACACCGTTGTATAAAATAATGTGTCATCAACACAAGATCGTGTTCATGAGAATTTGAAAAATGAATATCTTACCGTGAAAGATCCTCTTATTTTATGTGGAAATTTGAAAGAAAAATTTGACCACCAGAAGATGGTCGTTCTCCCAAAAAGCACGGTATGACTGGTTGCACCTGAGGTTGCAAGATTTCAAATCCGTGAGTGAGTATAACTCCTCAATGTTTAAAATAGTTTTATAGTTGAAACTATGTGAAGTTGATATAACGGATGATGATATGTTGGAGAAAACATACTCCACTTTTCATACCACGGATATTGTCCTGCAGTAACAATATCGTGAGAAATGTTTTAAGAAATACTCTGAATTGATTTTTTGTCTTCTTGTTGTGGAACATAATAATGAATTACTGATGAAAAATCACGAGACTCGACCTACTGGCCTACTCCATTCCATGAAGTGAATGCTATTAGAAATCATGATCCTAGAAGAGATCGTGATCGTGGTCGTTACCGCGGTCATAGTTGAAAATATGATCATGAACGTCGTGATAATAATTTAGGTGCCAAAAATATTTATGACCACCTGAAGTGGACAAAACATAATGAGAAAGGAAATGTTGTTCCGAAAAATTATGAAGACAAATATTATCGTTGTGGCATGAAAGGTCACTGTTCTCATGCCTGTAGCACGACAAAACATTTTGTTGACTTACTTCTCAAAATTTGTCTCATGAAATAAATGATGACGATCTTGAAAATGTTGATGTTGATGTGGCTCACCTGGATGTTACTGATCTTTTCGAACATCCAAAAGAAATAATTGACCACTTGATTGAAAATTAAAGTGTCCAAAATAATTAAAACATTAATATTATATGTTATATGTTTATATTACTTTTGTTGTGATATTATATGTTTAATTTTTATTTCTGTAAATATTTTGTTAATAAAACAGATGGTTGTTGTTCAATTTTCTGGTATAAATAACGATATCGAAAGTATCTGTCTTATTGACAGTGGAACTACGCACACCATACTGAAATATGAGAAATATTTTTCTCATTTGAATGTGGGAGAAACAAGTGTTACCACAATAAATGGTAGTGCAAAACTTATTGAAGGCTCCGGAAGAGCTAATATAATATTACCGGGAGGAACTATGATTGCTATTGATAAATCATTATATTCCTCAAAGTCTCAAAGAAATTTATTGAGTTTTAAAGATATCCGACAGAATGGATATCATGTTGAGACTATAGAAGATAATGGTCATGAATATTTGGGTATTACAAAAATGACCTCCGGTAATAAGGTTTTGTTGGAAAAACTACCATCTCTATCCTCTGGCCTATATTATACAAAAATAAATGTTGTTGAGGCGCATCATTTAGTAAACCAGAAGTTTACTAATCCCGTTACTTTTAAAGTTTGGCATGACCGTTTGGGTCATCCGGGATCAATTATGATGCGAAAAATTATCGAGACAACGCACGGTCATCCTTTGAAAAATCAAAGGATTTTGACTTCTGATAAACTTTCATGTGCTGCATGTTCCAAAGGAAAATTGATTATAAGACCAACATCATTGAAAGTAGGAGCTGAAAGTCCTACATTTCTAGAACGGATTCATGGAGATATATGTGGACCGATTAGTCCACCATGTGGGCAATATCGATATTTCATGGTTTTGATTGATGCATCGACCCGATGGTCGCATGTTTGTTTAATATCGACTCGCAACCTGGCGTTTGCGAGATTACTTGCCCAAATAATTTGCTTAAGAGCGCAATTTCCTGATTATCCTATTAAACGAATCCGTCTAGACAATGCTGGTGAATTTTCTTCGCATGCATTTGATTCTTATTGCATGTCGATTGGAATAATTGTTGAACACCCTGTAGCTCATGTTCACACACAGAATGGTCTAGCTGAATCATTTATTAAAAGGCTGCAATTAATTGCTAGACCATTATTGATGAAAACAAATCTCCCTACAGCAGCCTGGGGACATGCAATTTTGCATGCTGCAGCACTTGTGCGTTTAAAGCCATCGAGTTATCATAAATTTTCTTCCATACAGTTGGCTTTCGGTTTAGAGCCAAATATTTCTTATTTGAGAATTTTTGGGTGTGCTGTATATGTCCCAATTGAACCACCCCAACAGACAAAAATGGGTCTGCAGAGAAGATTGGGGATATATGTTGGGTATGACTCCCCGTCCATTATAAGGTATCTTGAACCTTTGACGGGAGATGTATTTACAGCAAGATTTGCCGATTGCCATTTTGATGAAAATTTGTTCCCAAATTAGGGGGAGAGAATAAATGGCATAAGATTGAACTTGCGTGGAAAATATCTTTGAATCATTTAGATCCACGCACAAGTATAAGTGAACTTGAAGTTCAAAAGATTATACATTTGCAACAAATTGCAAATCAACTGCCAGATTCTTTTGCTGACTCTAGCAGAGTCACTAAATCGCATCTTCCAGCTATAGATGCTCCTATACGGATAGAAGTTCCTGAAGGACAGGAAGTTAATCCTATAGCTTTCGAATCAAAAACACGTCAGAAGCGTGGCCGACCTCTTGGTTTCAAAAATAAAAATCCTCGAAAGAAAAGAGGATTAAATGATCCAGAAGATCATATTGATGAAACAGAAAAGGAAAACCAAGGGACAACTGATGAAAAGATTCCAACTACAAATGATGAAGAGAATTCTGAAATCTCTATTAATTACACCAGTTCAAATCAAAGTTGGGATCGAAGAAATGTTGTTATTGATAATGCTTTTGCATACAACGTAGCCCTTGATATTTTCAAGGATAATGAGGATTTAGATCCTTTATCAGTTGAAGAATGTCGGCATAGAATTGATTGGCCTCAATGGAAAGATGCGATTCAATCGGAGTTAAATTCGCTTGCGAAGCGAGAAGTTTTTGAACCTGTAGTCCAAACGCCAAATGATGTAAAACCTGTTGGCTATAAATGGGTGTTTGTGCGAAAACGAAATGAGAATAATGAAGTCGTAAAATATAAAGCATGACTCGTCACACAAGGCTTTTCGCAAAAGCCAGGAATTGATTATGATCAAACTTATTCACCCGTTATTGATGCTATTACACTCCGATATCTTATAAGTTTCAGTTCATGAAAAGGTGGACATGCGTCTAATGGATGACATTACAGCTTATCTTTATGGAAGCCTTGAAAATGAGATTTATATGAAAATCCCTGAAGGATTCAAATTACCAAAGGCTTCTAAAGGCCCTCGTGAAAATTATTCTATCAAATTACAGAAGTCATTATATGGGCTTAAACAGTCTGGACGCATGTGGTACAATCGCCTTAGTGAATTCTTATTGAATTCAGAATATAAGAATGACCAAATATGTCCATGTGTTTTTATTAAGAAAACAGATTTTGATTTTGTGATTTTTGCTATATATGTTGACGATATCAATCTCATAAGAACTCCAGAAGAGCTTCGAGAAGCTATAAATTGTTTGAAACGAGAATTTGAAATTTAAAGATTTCGAGAGATCATCTCATCAGGGGGAGAAATCTATACATAAAGAATAATATACTCTTTTTCCTTCACTAGAGTTTTTTTCCACTGAGTTTTTATCTAGTAAGGTTTTAATGAGGCATATTCTTTATGTAATGGACATCCAAGGGGGAGTGTTATGAATCCCGAAGATTCATTAAATTAATGGATGTCCATCATCCCAGAAAATTACGTAAGGTGATAAATATCACATAATATTTTTAATATTGGACATGTGTTAGTGGTTATATATATATATATATGGTTAAGTGGAAAAAGAAAAGTTAGTGTTTAATCCACTCATAATTTGATGGAGTTTACACTAGCTAAGCTAGTGTAAAATTTGTATATAAATATCCCCTCTTTATCTTTTGTTTTTACAACAATTCAATTACAAGGAAAAATTTCATTCGCGAGACTTCTCTTCTCTTCCCTTCTCCCTTCAACACCATCTTTAATACATACATAAATATATATATATATATATATCTCATATCCTAGTTAATGTTATTTGTCCAATTTTAGTAATTTTATACAATTTTATATATATATATATATATATATATATATATTTATAAAGAGAGAAAATTTTATATTTTACCAGTTGTGGGAAACTCATGAATGTGACTGTTGCACATCTTATAGGAAGACTATGAAACGACAATAATTAAAAAAAATAATAATAATAATAAAAACAATCCAGAGATAAGCTAACCTAGCATTTGCTCCCTGCCAAGATTTTACCGCCAAAAAAAAGAATGGCGTGTAATCATCTTCTACGCCTATCTTCTCCTCCAAATCCTCATGTCTGCTTCTGCAAAACGTCAATTAATCCCTTTTACAGTTTGTCATTTGTTCAATTCCAGCAACCCCGGAAGTGTTATGGATCTAAATTCGGTTCATCGAGAAAATTTCTGGGCTTCTGTTACCGAAAACCGTCACAATCATCATTTTTTCCTCGTTATTTGAGTGAAGAAGATTTTGATGTCGAATTGGGTCGGCTTTTGGCGTTGCTGCCGGAGGAGATGCGGCGGAGAATCAGTGAGCACGCAGAACTTCGCCACTTGATTGAGGTGGTCATGGACTTAGGCCGTAAACCTCTCGCTCGCTTTCCCTCCGGTGACTTTATCTTATCGGATCATCCCATTACCATGGAAGATCTTGATCATGCCATATCACAGGTTAAACTGAAGCTTCATTTACTCAATTAAGGGTTACAAAGAAGATGGGTATTGGGCTTTTTTTTTTTTTTTTTTTGGATTCAGTGACTTTTGAGGTTTTGATAATGACAAATTTTTGCCCCCTTTTGTAGGTCGGGGACTTTGCAATTGATAACCGAGCTGGAATTAGTAGAACTTTGCATCGAATTAGTGCTATTAGGAATAGAAAAGGTGCTATTATTGGTTTAACTTGTCGAGTTGGGCGGCGTGCAGTGTCTGGAAGTGCCAATTTATTGAGAGATTTAGTGAAGGCTGGAGCTTCTTTATTGCTTATTGGGCCTCCAGGAGTCGGAAAAACTACAATTATCAGGTTAGTATGAAGTATACGCTACTTCGCAGACTCTGTCGTTGATATGTATATTTTGAATGTCAGGTTAGACTTTAGAGTGTGTTATCCTTGTGCTTTAACTACCCCTTTAGGGGTTGGCTGACGGATTAACTTCACATTTCGTGCGTTTCTTTATATTCTTTAAACTCTGGATTTGGTAAATGTTTGATTTGAAATTTGATATTTTCCATACCCAAGGGACATAGCACGGATGCTTGCTGATGATTATGGAAAACGTGTCATGATAGTTGATACTTCTAATGAAATTGGAGGGGATGGCGATATACCTCATGCTGGGATAGGAAGTGCACGACGGATGCAAGTGCCTCACTCAGATATGCAGCATGAAGTATGTGGTTGATAAGTTGTTTTATATGTGGAATGAACACAGATAACTGAAATGATACAAATCGAGTGAAAAAGAAAGATGTGAAGAAAGTCATTTTTGTAGGAATCTTTCATGATGTGATTTTGGAAGGGAAAATGTTCCTCTTATCATGATAGAACATTTACTTAGGCATCCCAGTTCAGACTGAGGAGTGATTGACTCCCCATGAACAATTCCATTTTCATACTTAGCTTAGACATGAGTACTAGCCATGCTTTGCCAGGAAGGTCAAGTTACAATTATCTAGTGATCATGTTGTTGAGAGGAACTTAACACATTGAAATGTTCATTGAATTCTTGTTTCAATTCTCCTGTAGTTGAGATACATCGAAAACTATAATTACTATAAGCTTTCATATTCCATAGCAAATGAGTTTGTCTACCTAATTAATTCGGAACAAACAGTGGAAATGTAGAAGAAAAGTTTTCATTAGTTTTATATATTTATTTATTATCATTTTTTCTTTGGAAAGGGTTTTCAATCTGAGACATTTGAGAGCATGATTGAATTGGCAGAAATGTCTCCTTAGTTGATGGATCTTAACAAATTGTCTACCTACCTTTTCTATTTCTATGATATATGCTATTCTCATAATAATCTACATACTTTAGGTACTAATAGAAGCAGTTGAGAATCACATGCCACAAGTAATTGTAATTGATGAAATTGGCACCAAACTTGAAGCAATGGCTGCAAGCACTATTGCGCAACGTGGAATTCAGTTAGTTGCTACTGCTCATGGTGTGACAATAGATAATGTAGTTGTGAATCCTGCCCTGGAGATGCTTGTTGGCGGAGTACAAGTACGCTGCAATTACTTGGTTTAAATTAAAAAATTAGAGCTTTGATTCTTTTCTGCTCCTGCAGCCTGGAATGCCATCTTCACCAAACAGTAACATTTGAGAATTTCTAATTAACTTTCTTGTTTGCAGAGCGTGACACTAGGAGATGAAGAGGCAAGCCGAAGGGGTGTTCAGAAAACAGTTTTGGAGAGAGAGGGACCATCAACCTTTCATAGTGCAGTTGAAATTATTTCTAAGACAGAACTACGAGTTCACCGTAGTTTAGAAGCAACAGTTGATGCTATACTTTCTGGTTTGTTACCCATTTTGTATCTTCAGAAGTTCTTTATTTCAAGTTTTTTGTTTCAATTTGTGGAACTTTTTGATGCTCTAGTGTTTGACATTTGGCTAATGTTCTGATGTGGAAGGCCGCTACCCAAGTTTTGAAATTCGCAAAATGAATCAAGAACGGCAGGATGAAACACAGCATATATCATTCGATCAACATTCTTTGGACCGGAAACCTGAGATTGTTCTTGAAAATGTTTCCTTGCTGAATAATGACTCCTCTTGTGATGGTGAATCTTCATCAGATTTGCATCAATTTACTAAAGAAAACTCGTATAAAGATGATAATACTCTTTGTGTATTTCTTTATGGGGTAAGGTATCACCATTTTTTGGGAAAATTTCATCCTTTTATTCTTATAATTGTTTCTTATGATCTTTTGTCTTTAGGTTGACTCAAAATTTCTGCACTAATAGCCTATTGTATTATATGTGAATTGCAAAATAGCTCCAGTCTCCAGTCAGCTCATGATTACAATTCTTTATATAGTATTCTTCTTCAAAATTTAGAATTCTTCAGAAATGAAAGTTTGAAGAAACCAAGTATTCCGTTAGTAACCAATAGAACCAGAAACCCAAGTGATCTACCATGTGAAACCATGAAATAATTAAGTTTTTGCAACTTGTCATAGATTTAGGGTGAAATTCATTATCCATGGAAACTTATAAATTAGCAGGTTTAATAGATCTCTGAGGCAAGTGTGCTACAAGGGATGAGACAATTGAAGGTGGACGATGCTATTGGCTTTACAGATAATATTAGTGAAGCAGATGCACTACTTGCCCTGCAGTCCAAGCTCAAAAAGAACTCTAGAATTCAAGCTGCTGCAAGATCTCTTGGGATTCCTGTCTATATTACTAAAGTAAGCAGTGTAGGTTGCTAGTTAGACATGATCAGTAACTATAAGAATTAATATACTCATGAATATTTGCTTAAATAAACTAATGCTATATGGTACTGATTTTTTGCCATTTCTTCTATTCTCGCCTATTTATTTTTCCCACAGACAAGCTCATTGTTGCAGTTGACTAAGGCTATCCAGGCTTTAATGACGGATTATGAAGATGGTTTTGAGGTCTTTGGTTCTGAAGCTAAGGTGAATGAATCTGAAAAGATAGATGCATTGGAGGTAAATTTGACTCGACTTTTGTATTGTATTCCTGCTTCCAGCTGTAACTTCTTAACTCTTCTCTTATATTGGTCCCACTGGAAATGCTAAATGGCTTAAATCTTCAAGGAGGGGAGAATGTGAGGGGCTGGGACTGAGACACATGTTTTGGGGAGTCTTAAGTCCCATTTATCAAATGATAGAAATTCAAGCTAATACTGTTCCAAAATGTCAAAGTGCCATACTTTTATTATTTAATTATATTCCCTAAAAACAAATAATCCAATGGTTCACAACCTAAACAGATGTACAGTGATTACCAAAGGAACTCCAAACTGTAACCTGCTGATGTACTCAAACAAAAATTCAATCTTGATTGTAATTGATTGATTACATCAATCAACTACATAACTCTGACTATATATATGTGTGTTATCAGGTAGATGCTAAAATAATTTCTAGAAAATCTAATGTAATAGGGAAGCATCCAATTATCACAGGGACAGGATTATACCTCAGGAATTAACCATTTTCTCAACCTCTGTATACAATCTCCACTAACTGAGAACGGATTGGAGAATATATATATAACATATATTTTTTCTTTTTCCTTAGATTGCCTATGTTCAACAATAGTATTTTCTGGTTTTCTTTGCAAGTCTGAGATTTTGCTTTCAGATTGCAAGCAATGTTTCATGAGCAGCATCTCTTTGCAATAAAGTGTGTAAATATATATATATATCTATAAATTTCATTAAAAGAAAAGGACTGATAAGTTATTTTAAGTGGTAGCAACTATGAGAAGAAATTGTGTAGTTTGAGTTCATTTAACTCAGTGGAAAGCTGCTATGGAGTTGCAGAAAATTCCCACTGTAGCGCTCTGAAATTGTCAGATATTCTTGAATGTTTTTGCTACTGTTATTCAGGTGGGATTGGGGGGAGAGGGGGGTGGACTATTGATAGGGGAAAGGGAATCCTAGCACATGTTGGAGGTAAGTAGGTTAACAGGCAAAGGGAGCTAGCTAGCAACTCAGTTTTGACATATGTTGGTGTTTGCATTAACCTCTCCATGAAAATGAAAAAACAATAATCCCTCCGTTTTTCTTTTAGTTGTCATTTTTATAATTTCTTGTTATTTTAAGAATTAATATACATTTATGACTTATTTTATCCTTTAACCAATATTTATTAATTATTGTTTATAAAATAACTATAAGAAAGAAAATGATATAAAGTGTACATCTTTTTTTAAGTATTTGCTTGAGAGATATGAAAGTATGAACTTCGATGGAAGAAAAAAAAAAATGTAGTAAGATTTCGTTGATGCTTTTGGGTTTCTGTTGTGGGTTAGATAATTTTTAACTTGAAATTATTCATCTTTTGAATCATTTAACTCAATAAGGTTTTTCATTTCAACAGGAGGCTAGGACAGCTATTGAACAAGTTGTGATTCCCAAAGGGGAAGCTGTGGATCTTCTCGCTAGGCCTTCAAATATAATGTTACTCCAGAAGGATCTTATCCGGAAATACAAACTAAATTCAGAAAGAGTTGGGTCAGAACCTAATGTACACCTCCGAATTCTTCCCTTCGAAAACGCGAGTTATGAAGACAAGGTAACTGATGAACAAGTTGATGCAGACTACAAAATTGATGAGCTTTTCAAGCCCGTTGCTGAAGGGAATGGCTCCTCATACCATCTGGATAGGTTACCTCTTCTACCTGATAACTAAGCACACCCAGTTTACTACAACATGGTTCTGTGTCTTTATCTTGATGGGATGGTCAAATATTGTTCATAAAAAATTCTTATTCATTGGTTGGTGGTTTTAGGGTTTAGTACAATGTATAGTTCGGTGAAATACAATAACAAGTTTGGTGCTGTTTTTTTAACCATTGTGTTCAAGAATTGAATATAAAGAAGAAGATGTTTCTTGGGCAACATAGTAGGTGCATCCAATCTCTGCCATTGTGTTATGCTAATATTGACCTTATCTAAGAACGGTTTGGTAGGTGGTGATGTACAATTTTTTGGGAGCCGCCCCATTATTCTAGCTGCCCACTTTCCCTTTGTTTTTTTTTTTTTTTTTGACAGAAAGTTGTGGAAATTCCTTATTGTTTTAGAAATGGTATTCTAAGTCATCGGCCTATCATTATGCTCCAGTCTGTGCTGTCTTTTGCTTTTTCAAGCTTTTGCATATAGGGTTGGCGGCGGGGCGGCGGTAGTTTGGTTGTTAAAATGGATAATTCCATAGCCGTCCTTATGAATCATAGGATATAGTATGACCTTATCCTACTTTAATATTAGTTCTTTTCTTCTCTTCTCTTTTCTTTTCTTTTTCCAAAGCAAAAATCTCCGGTTTTTTATCTGACACTATAAAAAAATATACATTGATATCATTTTCTTTCTTCTAAATAAGAGTTCATAGTTTAATTCTTTCAAAAATATTTAGTATATAAATACACTATTTAATTTATTAATTAATTTAGTACATAAAATATATTTAATTAAATATTACATAGTGCATAGACTAAACAACCCTCAACTCAAAAAATAACCCTCTACCATCATCCACAATAAACAACAAAATTGAAACTTCAAACCAAAATCAAAATCAAACCCGAAGTTATGAAAATTCAAGCCTCAACTCACAGTGGATGAAAATATTTGGTTGTATTTTCATAAATTCTCTAATATATGCAAAATGAAATTAATATTTAAACTAAAAGGTACTAATATAATTATTTATAACTTGAGTTTAATAAATTTTTAAAATTTCAAATAAATAATATACATGTCAAACATTGAGACAAAATTAATATTTTTTCTAGCTAGCAAATATATTATAATTATTACGAAATTATATAAAAACAATAAAATAAACAAGATGAAAAGTAAACGAGAGACGTAAAAAATAGAAAGAATATTATTATGTGATTTTTTGTTGGTTGTTCGTTGTTTCTACAAAAGACATATAGTCATCTATTTATAGGGGTGAATATGAGATAAGGATAAGTATTAAGGGTGACACTTATCACCAAAGTCATAAGTATTAGGTGATATGTGTTACCTTAGAGATAGACATCATGTGACACTTATCACCTTTCATTAAGTACGTAATTATATCGAAATTAAAGGATAATAACGATTATGTGATGGACATCCACTAATTTAATGAATCTTCAGAATTCATAACACTCCTCCTTGGATGTCCATTACATAAAGAATATGCCTCGTTAAAACTTTACTAGATAAAAACTCAGTGGGAAAAAACTCTAGTGAAGGAAAAAGAGTACACTATTCTTTATGTGTAGATTTCTCCCCCTGATGAGATGAATTCTGGAGATCTTTAAACCGAAGCAAACCAATTTTATATCTCAATTTCTCAAAGGTTGCAATCAGAAGAGATTTAGTGAATATATTTGCAAGATTATCACACGATCGAATTTGGAGCACAACAATTTCACCATCCTTTTGAAGTTCATGAGTAAAGAAGAATTTAGGTGAAATGTGTTTCGTCATATCTCCTTTGATATACCCTCCTTTTAATTGAGCTATACAAGCTGCATTATCTTCATGTAGAGGAGTTGGAATCTCTCTTCCGGAGGATAAACCACAACTCTCTCTAATATAATGTATTATTGACCTCAACCATACACATTCTCGACTTGCTTCATGAATGGTTGTTATCTCAGCATGATTAGAAGAAATTGTTGCTATTGTTTGCTTCGTGGAGCGCCATGATATAGTAGTGATATGCACAAATCATATCACTTTTTAGCATGTTTTTAGGCACAAATTAGGGCAAAATTAGAATCAAATCGACCTTAATTGATTGATATTAACACAATTTTGTAGAATTTGTGATTTTGAGTTTCAAGTGAAATGTGCAAGAAAATAGCAAATATTGAGGCAAAAATACGATTTTTGGAACTTCTCAATTCAGGACGGGCGTCCCGACCCGGTCAAAGCACCGGGGACGGGCGTCCTGACCCGGTCAACAGACTCGGGACGGGCGTCCCGAGTGGCAAATACAAGTCCACATCGAATTTCAAGAGAAATTCACTCATTTCACCGCTATAAATACCCCAGGTCTTCCTCAGTTGAAATCATCCCTCACCACTGAATACGAGTCATTCAACAGCTTTGAGTGCATTCCTAATCACTCGATCTGAGTCAATTAGTGGCTCAAGTACATCTTTCTGCACTCACTCGAGTATATTAGCAATAAAAGAGAGTCAATGTCTCGTTTTCTCCGTTTCCGAGTATTCCTCTCAGGTTCTTAGAATTCAATTAGATAGGGTTCGTTTTTATATTCATAGAATACTGGGGATTCGTTAGGAGATCCTAAGAGGGCATTAGGTGAGCGAAGAGCTAGTCAACATGGCATTACTTAAGCCCAGGATGTAAGGTAAAGTAATCGCTACTAGTCAAGGAAGCATTCTCGAAGGTTCTGCTGATCAGAGTCAGGTCAAGCAATCTAGGATATACAAGTAGCGCTCCACCGACGGACCTGATAAAGGGTGCATACTTTATGGTGGTGGCCCCCTAGATCCTCTCTGTATATTATGTATTGTGTTTGTCTAAATATAAATTGAATGTCAAACTATGATTGCTTTGTTATATGCTTTGCATGTTGAAGTTACATTCATTTCTGGAAAGGTCACAGCTAAAACATACATTATGATTGATTATCTGCTTGCTCTTTTAAACTAGATGAACGGTTATAGATAATTCCTAACCACGGTCTAATCATAATTGTTAGTTTAACATGCCTTAATTTAGGAAAAAAAGCATTAAGGTCTGCCATATTATGTGAAATAACTTATAGATCACAGGTTTGTTAGAGTAGTCTAATGAGGCCGAGTTTGTTCTCTATGCCGCGCGTTAGGGTGATGGCATGAATTCTTGAGTGACACAGGTTTTCATGGATACCTTTAACTCGAACCAGAGTAGGGCCATCATTAAGGTAGGGTGGTTTATCAGATAACTCAGATGTGGTACACAGGCAAGAACATACATAATTGCATTCTAGACTCAGATATATCTAAAATATTTGAAGATAGGTCAATCAACATGTATAAACAATACAAACATACATCAGAACTCATGTTTATTTGATACTCTTGCATGCTAAATTATGTTGTGTTATGTATGAATGGGATCACAACTCCATCAAAGTTATTGATGACAGATGGTTAATTGAATGAAACATAAATATTGAGGTTAAAGGATAGTTGCTACTAAGCCGTACCAGTTCCTTGAGATTACGATAATAATAAATTAAAATCGTAGGTACTTTCCAAATAACTAGCTACACGATAGGTACTCTGCTTAGGTTTGATTGATTAAGTGACAACCATTATTGCTAAAAGTGACTTCATTATTCTCTTCATTTTTGCACAAACACCCTTTATAGTCAACGATTTTACACCCTTTGGCATTTGGACTAAAGGTTCAAAAACTTCTCGCTCGCAAGCGAATTTAACCCTGATTGAATTGCATCTTTCCATTGAGACCAATGAATTTTATGCCGACATTCTTCAACTGATGAAGGATCTAAATCTCATTATCCTTGAAAATATCAAGGGCTACGTTGTATGCAAAGCATATCAATAATAACGTTTCTTTGATCCCAACTTTGATTCGAACTGTATACTTAATAGAGATTTCAGAATTCTCTTCATCATTTGTAGTTGGAATCTTTTCATCAGTTGTCATTGGTTTCTTTTCTGTTTCATCAATATGATCTTCTGGATCATTTAATCCTCTTTTCTTTTGGAGGATTTTTATTTTTGGAACTAAGGGGTCAGCCACGCTTCTGGCGTATTTTTGATCAATAGAGCTATAGGATTAACTTTCCGTCCTTCAAGAACTTCTATTGGTATAGGAACATCTATAGCTGGAATATGCGATTTAGTGACTCTGCTGGAGTCAGCGAAAGAATCGGCAGTGATTTGCAATTTGTTGCAAATGTATAATCTTTTGAACTTCAAGTTCACTCATATTTATGCGTGGATCTAAATGATTCAAAGATGTTTCCACGCAAGTTCATGTTATGCCATTTATTCTCTCCCCTAATTTGGGAAACAATTTTCATCAAAATGGCAATCAGCAAATCTTGCTGTAAACACATCCTCGTCAAGGTTCAAGATACCTTATAATGGACGGGGAGTCATACCCACATATACCCCATTCTTCTTTACATACCCATTTTTGTCCGTTGGGGTGGTTCGATTGGAACATATACAGCACACCCAAAAATTCTCAAATAAGAAAATTTGGCTCTGAACCAAAAGCCAACTATATGAGAGAAAATTTATGGTAAACTCGATGGCCTTAAACGCACAAGTGCTACAGCATGCAAAATTGCATGTCCCCAAGCTGTTGTAGGGAGATGGAGATTTGTTTTCATCAATAATGGTCTAGCATTAATTGCAGCCTTTTAATAAATGATTCAGCTAGCATTCTGTGTGAACATGAGATGCAGGATGTTCAACAATTATTCCAATTGACGTGCAATAAGAATCAAATGCATGCGAAGAAAATTATCAGCATTGTCTAGACAGATTCGCTTAATAGGATAATAGGAAATTGCGCTCTTAAGCAAATTATTTGGGCAAGTAATCTCGCAAACGCCAGGTTGCGAGTTGATAATAAACAACATGCGACCATCGGGTCGATGCATCAATCAAGACCATGAAATATCGAAATTACCCACATGGTGGACTAATTGGTCCACTTATATCTCCATGAATCCGTTCTAGAAATGTACGACTTTCACTCCTACTTTCAATGGTGATGGTCTTATAATCAATTTCCCTTTGTAACATGCAACACATGAAAGTTTATTAGAAGTTAAAATCCTTGATTTTTCAAAGGATGACCGTGCGTTGTCTCGATAATTTTTCACCTCATAATTGATCCGGATGACTCAAACGGTCATGCCAAACTTTAAAAGTAACGGGATTAGTAAACTTCTGGTTTACTAAATGATGCGCCTCAATAACATTTTTTGCATAATATAGGCCAAATGATAGAGATGGTAGTTTTTCCAACAAAAACTTATTACCGGAGGTCATTTTTGTGATACCCAAATATTCATGACCATTATCCTCCATAGTCTCAACATGATATCCATGACGTCGGATATCTTTAAAACTCAATAAATTTCTTTGAGACTTTGAGGAATATAATGCTTTATCAATAGAATCATATCTCTCCCCGGTAATATTATATTAGCTCTTCCGTAGCCTTCAATAAGTTTTGCACTACCATTTATTGTGGTAACACTCGTTTCTTCCACACATTCAAATGAGAAAAAATTTCTCATATTTCAGTATAGTGTGCGTAGTTCCACTGTCAATAAGGCAGACACTTTCGATATCGTTATTCGTACCAGAAAATTAACAAAATATTTACAAATATAAAAATTAAACATATTATTCACAACAAAAAGTAACATATAACACAATATTAATATTCTAATTATTTTGGACACTTCCATCTCCAATTAAGTGGTCAATTCTTCCTTTTGGATGTTCGAAAAAATCAGCAACTGATGCGTTCCGATTAGTATGCTAAAAGATATGTTTTTATTTACCTATGTCGATTATGAGTAATTAAGGACTGAGTCTTACTAACTGTCACTTTAGCATTAATTGTTGTCACTTAATCAATCAGAACCTAAGGCAGAGTACCTATCGTATAGCTAGTTCTTGGAAAGTATTTACGATTTTAATTTATTAATATCGTACTCCCAGGGAACTGGTAACGACGTAGTAGTAACTATCCCTTAACCCTAACACTTATCTTATTTATCTAATCAGTCAATCGATAATCAATTCTTTGAGATTGATTGGTGATCCCAATCACACATAACAAGCAAATAACATTCAAGAGTAGACATGCATTCATCAATTTAAGCTCAGTTATTACAATTTGTCTGACCTTATCTTCGAAAATTTTAGATATATCTTGATCTCTAAGGCAATTATGAAATGTAACCATCCGTTTACCATATCTGAGTTACCTGGTGTATTCACCCCCTACCTTGGGATGATCCTTCTCATATGTCGGATTAAAGTATCCATGAACGGTCCCCTATGTCACTTCGGTATCATGCTACTTAACCCTAGGATTGGTCTAGCGTACAAACTCATCTTTATTAGGGTACTCTAACAAACATGGTGATCTGTTTTGTTATTCTTCCTAATTTGGCAGACCTTTTACAGTTTGTTAAAATAAACCGGTTATGATTCAGACCTTGGTTAGGAGTTGTGTATAACCCTAGTTTAATTTAAAAGGACACAACAGTTCAACATTCATAATGATAATTCTAGCTCTATGATCTTCCCGGGAAAATGGATAGCATCTCAAATTGTAAAACATGTATGATATATAAATTCAGTATCAAATCAATATCCAGATAAAACAATTCATAAACATACAGAAACTCGTCTAGGGACCCACTATCATAAAGTAGTCACCGCTTTATACAGGTCTAGCCGGAGTTGCAGCTCATGTACGCTTCTGATTGCTCGATCCTACTTTGCTCGGCAGAGCCTTCAGAGAACGCTTCCTAGACCTAGTAGCAATTGTTTTACCTTACATCCTGGGCTTAAGCAAATTGCCCTAATCTAACTAAGAACACGCACCGTATCTCTATCTTAAGGATCTCCTAACAAAATTCTGGTATTCTGTGATACCAAAAAACGAACCCTATCTAGTCGTAATATAAGATTTTGAGACAGACTCTCAGAAAGCAAAGAAAACGAGAAACTCTCGTATACTAAACTACTTGAATGAAACACCTGAGATCACTCAATGACTTGTATACTGTAGAAAAATGTATACTTAAAGTCATTGAATGATTTAGATCAAGTGGAGAGGGATGATTTCAACTATTGGAGCCTGAGGTACTTATAGCAGGTTTTTGGGGTGAATTTCTCCAAAATTTTCGATGTGGGACAAGTTCTGGTTCTCGGGACGCCCGTCCCAGTGCTTTGACTGGGTCGGGACGCCCGTCTCGAATCCAACATTTCCAAAAATTGCATTTTTGCCCCAAAATTCGCTGTTTTCGTGCAATTTACTCTTGAAACTTCCAAAATCACAATTTTCGCAATTTTATGTCAATTTGATTCAATTAAGATCAAATACATTCAAATATTGCCCTATTTTGTGTCTAAAAATATGCTAAAAAGGAGATATGATTTGTGCATATTAGCAACATCCTAGTGAGCCACACTAACATCAACATTTTCAAGATCATCATCATTTCTTTCATGAGATAAATTTTGAGAAGTAAAATTTGCCTCATCATCTTTGCCTTTCTTTTCAATAGATGCTTGATATAAGTCAACAAGATATTTTGCCGTGTGACAAACACGAGACCAGTGACCTTTCATGGCACAACGATAACATTTGTTTTCATAATTTTTTGGAACAATATTTCCTTTCTCATTATGTTTTGTCCACTTCAGGTGGTCATTAACATTTTTGGCACCTAAATTATTATTACGATTATAAGGGCCAAATTTATCACAACGTCCATGATCATATTTTCGACTACGACCACAGTAATGACCACGACCACGACCATGATCTCTTCTGTGATCATGACTTCTAACAGCATTCACTTCAGAGAATGGAGTAGAGCCAGTAGGTCGAGTCTCGTAATTTTTCATTAATAGTTCATTATTCTGTTCCGCAACAAGAAGACAAGAAATCAATTCAGAGTATTTCTTAAAACCTTTCTCACGATATTGTTGTTGCAGGACAATATTCGTGGCATGAAAAGTGGAGTATGTTTTCTCCAGCATATCATCACCCGTTATATCAACTCCACATAGTTTTAACTGTGAAACTATTTTAAACATTGCGGAGTTATACTCACTCACAGATTTGAAATCTTGCAACCTCAGGTGCAACCAGTCATACCATGCTTTTGGGAGAACGACCATCTTCTGGTGGTCGAATCTTTCTTTCAAATTTCCCCACGAAACAAGAGGATCTTTCACGGTAAGATATTCATTTTTCAAATTCTCATAAAGATGATGACGGAGAAATATTATAGCTTTGGCATGATCTTGTGTTGATGACACATTATTTTGCAGAATAGTGTTTGCCAGACCCAGTGCAGCAAGATGCATTTCAGCATCTAGTATCCATGACAAGTAGTTCTTTCCGGTGACATCAAGAGCCACAAATTCTAGTTTAGTAAGATTTGCCATAATAATAACAGAAAATGTACCTGTTTGATAAACTTCAAAAATACTTTACCCGGTGGTAGAGACTCGTGCTGATAACGTATTACGAAATTATATAAAAATAATAAAATAAACAAGATGAAAAGTAAACGAGAGACTTAGAAAATAGAGAGAATATTATTATATGATTTCTTGTTGGTTATTCGTTGTCTCTACAAAAGGCATAGGGTCCTCTATTTATAGTGGTGAATAGAGGATAAAGATAAGTATTAAGGGTAACACTTGTCATCAAAGTCATAAGTACTAGGTGATATGTGTCACCTTAGAGATAGACATCAGGTGACACTTATCACCTTTTATTAAATACGTAATTATTCTGAGATTAAAGGATAATAACGATTATACGATGAACATCCACTAATATAATGAATCTTCGGAATTCATAACAATAATATGTTATTATTTTGTTGTTGTGGTTAGTGTTGGACCACAAAGTCCATGAGAAAATAACAAAAATTTTAATAAAAAGAATAATATTTGATTGAGACTTTTGAATGAAAGGCAAAATATATTTTAAAAAATATATATAATATTTTATTTTTGGATAAATGAATTAACATTTGGATCCTTAAATATTATGAGAAGTGCTAAACAACCTTTCATTCATATTGCTTTCACGAAGTACAAGCATTATGAATTTTATTATCTAATCAAAAGTGCCCTTTCAAAATGAATATTCTTTTATTTTCCATGCATTATTATGGATTATGTAGTAATGAATGACACAAATAATAATATTGATAATATTGCCTCTACTTATAATAATAATTTTGTTTTAAGAACCTCAAAAGAGGCAAAGATGAGCAATAAAAAATGAAAGAAATTGTTTTTAAGGTAAGGGAATAATGGCCCTTTGCTCTCTTTTTTTTTTTTTTTTCTTTTTTTCTCCATTTTTGATAATGGGATTTTGTTAGTGCCCCAAAAACTAAAAAATTCAAGTATTATCAATCTAAGGTGCTCAATTTCCACTTGAAGCAATACCAAGAATTTAATGTTGTTTTGAATAAGTGGTAATCCTAAAAAGGACAAAACTTTTTTTTATTAAAGTCAAACCCTAAAAAAATAATATTCTTGGATAACCCTCCAAAGACATTAAACAAATGAGCACTTTCCTAAGTTGAGATTGTCTGTTCTTTGGACAGAGAAACGAAAAATAGTGGTGGTGGCGGTGGAGGAGGTGAGTAATTAGGGTCTCAAGAATTTCGGATTAAGGCAGTCAATCCTAGGAGGACTAAATTTTTTATGTGGGCAACTAATTAATTATATATGATTAGATAATATTAAAAGTATAACACATTGCTCTCGATATGAAGGCATAATCAACCGAAAGATGGTCATTTTCATCTTTGATTTGCACTAAGGTTGACTAAATTATATTTTCCATAAGTTATGGTACACATTGCACAATTTTGATAAGCAAGTTTGTACCTACAATTTGTAAAAAAAAAAATTCCTCCCTTTTTTCTCTTCTTTATTTGATTGTTAATTTCCCTTTCACAACATGCATGATCATGTTCACTTCCAGCATTCAAATGGGATAAAATCTCATGAGAGAGAAAGTTAATCAACGTATAGAATCATATTGATAAAGTTTGAGAAAGAAATATCATCTCTACTTTAAGCCCTTTAACGAGTAAGTCAGCAAAGGGAAGAAAAATGGACCTTTTTGAATAGTTTTAGAATGAAAAAGACAAGTTTTATGGAAAGTATTGAAGAAAATGTAATGTGAGTTAAGTTGAATTAGACATTTTTAAGATTCAAAACTCATCATTTTAAAATTATAACTAAGAATAATATATATTATATCTTTAATATGGAAATAAGGGTGGAGAGTTAGTGTGAGGTGTATAGTGTTGTGGAAGTCGGAGGTTGACGTGGAAGGAGAGTCCAATTGGTCAATGCCCAATACTTCTTCTATACATAGTAATCTCCATTACCATAACAATGTCAATGGAGATAAAGGTATTTATTATTGCTCAACCTAGGATATTCCTGTCCAAATATTATTATTACAATGATTGCAATTATTATTATTTAATAATTTAAGTAAAATTAAAAATTTAAATTATGATTTATATGTACAATTATATAATTAATTTTGAGTTCAAATTTGATCGTACAATAAATTTTGAGCAAAGAAATATATATATACATTGAACACGAACACTCCGAATATAAAAATTAATTGAAATCAAGAAAATGACAAAATTATGCATCTTTATTAGCTACACACACACACACACATATATATATATATATATTATTTAATAAACTAAACTAAACTATAATGAAAAGGGCAAAGAACTAAAAAAGGTGAAGAAGACAAAGGGCATCGTGATCGCCTTTTGAGTTCAGTTGCTTTGTGTGCATTCAAATTATTATATAGTAAAAGAATTATTATTTAATATTTAAAATATATTACAAATTTCTAATATAAATAGATGCACTACTACTACTAAAAATAATAATAAAAAGGTTTTCAGAAAACATATTATTAACTAATTTTAAGGTTATTAATAGCAATCAGCATTATAACACATAATGACACCAACCTTATAAATCCTTTATGTTTTTTTATTTTTAGAGAATTTCTGTTATAATTATCATCCATTTATTCATGTTTTTCTCTTATTATTCCTTTAATTAATGGGGTAAAATTATATATATATAAAAAAGACTATATAAAGTAATATTAATTTTTATTTATTTTCTTTAATACATTTACAATTAATGTTCTAGAACTAATATTTATTAATTAATATTTAAGGGGAAAAAGAAATAAATAAAGATATTCTAATGATTTTAACTATAAAAACACATGATTTTTAGTGCTTATACCATTTTGTTTCTCTAGTAAAGCCAATAACAAATTATTAAATGCAAAAAGTACACCATTCTTTAACTATTCCTCAATAAAATTTAAAAAGTAAACAAAAAAGGGGAATAAACATGAAATAATTAACTTAACAAACTAAATAGTTGACAAAGATAAGTTATCTCTCGACAAAAAAAAAAAAAAAAAAAACAAATTGTTATACATACATACATACATACATATATATAAGTGGATTTATAGTGTTTTTCCTTCCATTAGCACTTGGTGAAAACTATAATGATAAAAAAAGTACCACGTTGGATTAAAAGTATTCTTGAATGAAATAAATTTTAATAAAATTAAAATTGACATGTTAATTATTTCAAATTTGATTTTAATTATATAATTTTAGATTATATTTAAATATTTGTAATTTTATCAACGTGATTTTAATAAATTAAAAATTTATTTGCATAATTGTAAATATATATATGAACCACTCTCCATTTCAAATGCTAATTCTCACAGTTTGTATAAGTTTGTTACTTTTTTTTCTCCGAAAGATAAAGAAAAAAAAATATTATTTACTATAAAATTTGTAATTTGTCATTATATTTTTAATGTTTAGCAACATACTTTTTCCTCTTCTCCTAAACCTACTTTGTTAGGTAGAGTTTTGGACAGAGATGATATATTAAGCATACAATTGAGTAAATTAATTAAGAAATCAATTTTGATATTATTTTAGCTGTAATTATACTGTCTTCAAATTAATTTTTTTTACAATTTTTTTTATTTTTATTTTTATCATATGTTAATTCATATAACGTTTGTTTAGGTACGTGTATGAGTAAATCTACTAGAAAACTAATTACATCCGTCTTTTCTTGTTTAATTATTAAGAGGAGAGGAAGTATTAAATGTAATGGGAAAATGAAAAAAATAAAAAATATATTAGCTACTTTTTGGTACACTTTTTAAATTAATAAATGTAAATAAGACATTTGGTTTTGGTTATTGTGCATTAAACTCCAAGATAGAAGCTATAAGAAATATATAAAGAGTCTGAAAAATAAGGATACTTTTTCTTTCCCCAATAGTGAGAGAGGCAAATCTCTAAATAGTAAAAGTAAACCGACAGTGGGTAGGAGTAGGAGTAGGAGTAGGAGTAGGAGTAGGATTCGTTTGTCTTCTTTGCGTGGAAACGCTTATTTCACATATAAATATATATACATACATATACATACATATTGGTATATATATATAGAGGGAGAGAGAGAGAGAGAGAGAGGGGAATCACCACCTTTGGAGAACACATTTGGAGGATATTCTTAGAGGAGTCTAGGAGGTCTTTTAACATATTAGAAAAAACCAAAATTCTCCAAACCTATTACGTTACTTTACAACATCATTACCAACATAACTTTTCTCTCATAATGACTTGGCATCAACAAATATATATATAGATATATATATATTATATATATATATATATATATATATATATATATAAACCTTTTAATATATAAATCTCAATCTCTTATAACTCACGCTTTTAAATTTTTCAAGAGTTGAATGATTAGATTGCAAAAACAATTATTATTTTATTTTTAAGTTCAACATTCATAAGTTAAATATATATATATATATATATATATATATATTATTTATTTATTTTGAAGATTGTTTTTTAAAGAAATAGTAATAAATGATCATTAGGTTTTGTCTGTTTTACAATAAATATTAATTTAAACTTAAAAATTTTAATAATTTATTCCAAATTTTTTATAATGTTTTTGCAACAAATGGAGGATAAATTATCATTAGGGCTTGACATGTTAAGTTTTCATTTTCAAACTTCAGATCTATTATATATATATATATATATATTACGTATAAGATACAATTAGGTCAAATATTATATAAGGTGTAGAATCTGGTACTAAAGGAAAAAGGGCAAAAAATGGCCAAAAGGAACCGATGGATTTGTCATCCACGTCGGTAATTGAATATTCAGTTGTCTTTTTTCCTTTGTAGGTCAAATGGAATCATGGGTTAGTAGCAGAAAAGCTTAATTAACGATTGAACAACCAGAATTTGAATAATAAGACAAAGAAAACAAAATAATATATTAAAAACTTCATTTTTTTTTAATTATTGCATATAGAAACATATAAAAAATTTATTTTTGACTCGATTCTAAATTAATTGATATATAAAAAACAAATATTACTTACAATTATTTAAATATATAGTTAGGAGTAAAAGAACTCATTAATCGTGCACTTCCTCTCCAAAGTGGAATTCATCGTTCTGTCCCGTGTCATCATTTTGACCTATTTTTCTTCATTTTCATATGCCTAAAAAAGAAAAAAGAAAAACCTCTCCCTTTCCAATCCTTATTATATAAACCCCTCCTCTCCCCCATCTTCTTCTACATTTCATGCAACATTAATTTTCCCTGCACCATTATCATCATCATTATTGTTCATTATCTTATATATATATATATATATGGCTAGTAAGTTGAAGATTTATAATGTTTTGTTCGTTATATGCGTTCTCATGATCGTGCTCTTCTTTTCATGCTCGGAAAGTCGAGTTTTTCCAGCACAAAACAAGAAGCAGCAGACTACATTGATGGAGAAAGCGCAAGAAATACTGCTCAAAGAAATTTTAAGACGACCACGTAGTCTGTACGATGTCAACCGTTTTGCTCCCGGTGGACCTGACCCTAAACACCATTAATCATCTTTTACGTAACGAACCATCTTGCATGCATGCAGACAGAACTGATCTACATATATGTATATATTATGATTATCTTTCTCTCACTATTTCCGGCTGTGTCACGAAACTGGGGAAATGCCTAGAGAAAAAACGAGGGAGTTCATTAATTATTTCCGAAATTACGAGTTAGATATGAGAATATATATTTATAATATGTACTCGATCGAGTTCATGTAGTTTTTTGGGAAGATGCTTTATTTTATATATGAATTGACGTTATCAGGTTCAAATAAGATTATTGGGTATTTCATCACCTGCAAGAAATATATATATATGTATGTATATGTTTGTGTATTTAAAACATTTTATTTTTCTTGAAAGTTGTTTTGCACTTTGAATCTTTGATATTATATATATAATAGTAGTGCATCAAGAACTAATTAAGATTATTTTAAAATGAAAAAAAAGATGGTGATATGATGGTGACAAACTAAAGAAAACTGGAATGAACAACTATAGTAACAATTTGATAATTTTGTTCACTTTTTGATTCTATATATATAAACTTTTAGCATTTTCTTGATAAAATTCAATCATTTCCATAAAGAAAAAAAGAAAATTATTTCTGTTGTTGTTATAAACAGATTTGATTTTGAATAAAGTTTCTTGTTAGGATTCCGTTCTCTTAAAATTAAAATAAAATTATTTCTTGTATAATATTGTAGTGTATTAACGTAGTATTAAATTAAGGTGGGATGGATAGTGCAAATTTTGTCATGATGAAATGGCAACCAGTAAACTTCAAACTTCGGCGTCCAGTGGCCACAGTAAAGCTCATATATATAATTCTTTAACACAATCTTAACATTATGTAAGGTAGGTAGTGAAAGATCTATATTCCATTGATGTCGGTACATATTTTTATTCTTCTTTTTTCTTCTCTTTGATTTTATATTTGGGAAGACGGTGAATATACATACATATTGAATTCAAGGTCCCCCCACCCTTTCTGCTAAAAACATTTGTTATGCCAATTAAACAGAGAAATATTAGTCATTTTTATTTTATTTTCCCCTCTTTCATTATTCTTCTTTCTTTTTTTTTTTGTTTCTGTTGTTGTTCTTTAGTTCTCCACTTTTAAACATAGAAAATTGTAAAATAAATGAAAAAAAAAGAATCCCACTAACTAACTCTTGTGGCACTCGTTCTACATCTAATATATATATTATATATATATATAATATATTTGATAAATTAGATACTTATTATTAATAATAAGTTATTTAATAAATTATTCATATTAATAATTAATTTTTGATATTATCAAATCTATAAACATTACGAAGTTATAAAACCTAATTGCTAATATGTTGTGAGAGTATATATATATATATATATATTTATTTATTTATGCATGTATATACAAACTTTTCAGTACTTACGAATAAATTCATTTAACCATATGCATATACTCCTGATTTTCCAATATATATATATAAAAGTTACTTTTGTGAGGAAAAATGTGTCGTCAATCATTAGTTTGAGCAATACATATATGCATATATATATATATATATATTATGCTTATTCAAGAGCATGTGAGAAACACATGGGTGGCTGAGTAGTGGCCTAGACCCATTCAACTGCCTTTGTGTGTGTGTATTTTATTTTATTATTTTGTTTTCAACATAGGTACTTTCACACAGTATACACTTAATTTTGTTTGAAAGATTTTTATACTCTCTCTCTCTCTCTCTCTCTATATATATATATATATATATATTAAAATTGTGTAACTTAATTTCTTTTTATAAAAATAATTAATGAGTATTAAGAAAAATAAATAATGAAAAAATAATTTTATTTAATGAAGATTAAAAGATATTCTTAAATATATTATGATATAGAGGGAATAATATATATATATATAGAGTGAGTGAGTATATATTTTAGAACGGTTGTCCCCAACTTAGAACGGTCCATAATAAGTTCATGTAAGATTCACTTTGTACCTAAATTTATCTTCATTTTTTTTTCTTATTGGTTAAGATAAATATATTTTTGTTTAACTTTTATTGCTCAAAATCTTTGACTCTTAAGGACTTGATTGCAAAGGCAAGGTTCCAAAGTACTGCATTTCTTTTACAATATATATATGTATCAGTATCTTTTTATTTGTTGAATATATATATGCGCTTTTTAACTTATTACTTCCTATATACAAAAAAAAAAAAAAACTTATTATTTCCTATTTCTTGTATGTGATACGTTGAGGGCAAAAAGTTCTCCGAATTTTTATAATATATATATTTATATAAGACATTATATGTTTTATGTATGTATAGTTAGGACGAGGAAACTTCATTTTCATAACGAAAATAATTACCATACAAGTTGCGAATTAAATATTATGCGTAAATTAAAGATATGAAACTTTATATCCAAAAAGAAGATTCGGGTAATCCATTGTGTTAATTTTTTATAACTCATGGATAATGCAATAAATATTAGTATTAACTAACAACTTAATATATGTAATTGCATTAATAAAAAAAAAAGGTTTATCCCCCACTTGCCCACTTAATACAACAGTACGTAGTAATTCACTCATGGTTATAATGCGTTAACTATGCAATTAACCTAAATACTTTACATTAATTAATTAATTATCTTTTTATATTCTTTACAATAATACCAATTATATTTAAAGTATAAAAAGTTACCTATGGCTATTTTTTAAAATTTTCTTTCCCTTTAAAATTCATAATACACAAAATCTAAAACATTAAAAAATAAATCTTAAACCCCTAAATAGAAACTTTAAACTCTAAACAAAAACAAAAACGAAAACAAATTTTAAACTTTTTACTCTATGTTTAATACTATTACAAATAAAATTGGGTAAATAACTTCAATAAGATGTCAATTATTTCAAAATTCAAATTTAACGCCTAATTATATATATAATATATAATTTACGTTTAATTTTTTTTGAAACATCTCATAAACTATCTTTATGTCCATTTTGACCATTAAATAAAGAAAAAAAAAATGCAGTTTTCTTATTATTTTAATTAGGGGCATTTTGACCATTAAAATTTTGCGATGAATGTTGTGGGGATAACAATGAAGTAACTGATGGGTAATAGGTTTGTTGATATAAAATGTTCTTTGCCTTCATCTAAAATATTATAATGAAGAGTATATGAATTTATATAATTTTTACTTCTTTTATGTTTATATGTATTTTATTATTTCATGATTTTTATTTGTTATTTTGATGTTTTTTTGGTAATTATTTGTTATTTTGATTATATTTGAACTTTTTAATATCTTAATGATATAAATATTTATTAAATTCATAAGCTCTTCACTGTTCTTATTTTTCAAGCCCAGTGTTGAATCAATGGTAAGCCCAAATCATTAGTGAAAGTCTTGAAGTCAAACCCTTGAAATTAGCAAAGCCCGTAATAATGGGTGAAGGAGAAAATAAGCACACTTGGGGGAAAAGGTTTTGAACGATTTCCTTCCGATTTTTTCAATTAAAATTTTGGACACTAGAGAGATGATGTGTTATTTTATTTATAGTGCAGTGAAGATAGGATTTATAACTATGAATAATTATCATATAGCAAATAATATTGTCATTACATCAAATAGAACATAAGACAGATTACTTACCGTGTAACTAGTCTATTGATAGCATCAACAATTTTATATTTGTAATTATTGTATATTCCAAAGACGTGACAACGGCCTAATAGCATCTATTACTTAGTTTCATAATGTATCTATCAGGAATTAATCAATGATTTTTCCTTAGTTGAAGGAGTAGTTTGATCACAATCATACTCAATAGATAAATAACAGGCAAAGAGTACTTCGGCAGTTAAGCATTCATAAAGAGTTTATAATCGCAGTTTAGACAATTTGCTTAACCTAGTGTTCGAATAATTGACTAGTCTTGATCTAAGGCAATTATGATTTGTTATCTGCTTGTTATCATATCTGAGTTAATTATTCTGATATTGATCAACGGTGATCCTAATCATTATTCGAGTTACTTAGCAAGCATCGTGTTACTACCTCACTATAAGACTGGCATAGAGAACTAATTCGCCATTATTAAGTTTTTAATATACATGGTGTCTGTCATGTTAATTATCCTAATCTGGCAGTATCTACGATTAATTTTCGGTCAGAGCTTAAAGTAGAACTGTTAAGTTAAATTCATTATGATATGTTCATAATCCTAAATTTAACTTAAAAGCACAAACAATTAATCAAAGTATAATGATAGTTTTAGCTTCATGATCTTCCTGAGAATAAGTAAATTAGAACCTCAAAATGTAAACATATAATTAAACATCTCGAGTTCCATGATTCAAATAAATATTTAGATAAACTACAAGAAATATTAAAGACATAGTTTAGAGAATAATTGTCGTAAGACTATCACTACTTTACGATATTCTCCTTGCTGCAATCTCCTTTGTTTCCGGGAGTCGACCCTAATCTAGACGTCAAAACCTTCAAGGCACGTCTCCTCGCTCTAGTAGCAATGTTTCACCTTTTGGTCAAACACTACTCTATGAGCTAAGACAACGAGAACCTAGAGCTCTCGGGGATTTCCTATTGAAACACTATGTTGCACGAGTTCCGAACACATGAGATAAACACTCAGAACGAGGGAAATTGAGTCACTCTGAGCTGCTAGATGGTCTGTATTGAGTGGAGAAAGGATATAATGAAGTGTGGAGGTCTGAGGGTATTTATATAGGTGATCTGGAGCCAAAATTCATGATTTTCCAATGTGGAATTTTGACTAGGCTTGGGGAGGCTGTTTTGAGCTCACAACGACCGTTCTATGTTGGGGACAACCGTTCTGAACTTCTGCTGAATTGCATATTTGCCCTATTTTGCTGTTTTATGCAATTTAACCCCTAAAACTTCTCAAAAGCAAAATTTCACAATTAAATATTAATTTAATGCAGTTGAGTCCAAATACCTTCTAAATTACCTAATTCAAGTCTAACAAGTCTAAATACACGCTAAAAACGGGTAGTATCTCGATATTCCATAACATTATCTGTACGAAAGACTTTTATGTTAAGAGAAAACTGAGTTTTTATCAGAGTAGCAAATTGAATGTAAATTTTGGGCAACTCAGAATGATTTTTCATAAGGTAAATCTATGTGTATCAAGAATAATCATCAACAAAAATGAAAAAATACCTAGAACCACCCAT
Organism: Asclepias syriaca; assembly: GCA_027405835.1. Lineage (NCBI taxonomy): Eukaryota > Viridiplantae > Streptophyta > Magnoliopsida > Gentianales > Apocynaceae > Asclepias > Asclepias syriaca. Next base: position 13,530,804 of record CM049930.1, read on the forward strand.
AGTATCATTAGGAGCAGGTCCCCAAATATCAGAATGAATAAGATCAAAAGTGCAGAATAAATAGAAGTACTATTAGTAAAAGACAAAGCATAATGTTTAGAAAGTTCACAGGAAACACAATCAATGTGACTAGTTTTAATAGAACCTAAACAACCATTAGAAGTCAAATATCCTAATCTAGAAGAAGAAACATGACCAAGGTGTGAATGCTAAAGACTGGAAGAAACAACAACAACAACTTTTGGTGGCATTTGGAGAGAGACAAGCTCAAACAACTGACCAACCTTACGCCCTGTTCCAAGAACCGTGCTCGTCTAAGAATCCTTCACAATACAACCATTACTCTTAAAGATTACATCAGCACCAAGTTCAACTAACTGACCAATAGATATAAGATTGAGAGATAGTTTTAGTACATGAAAAGTATCAGACAACGACAAGGAAGATGCGGAAACATTAACTATGTGTTGAATATCTAATATAAAGTTATTAGCTGTGTGAACAACATGTGCATGAGATGGGATAGAGATAGAATGAAAATGCTTAGACTCAGGAGTCATATGATTACAACAACCAGAATTAAAGAACCAAAAAGTATGTGTACCTGATGTGACAGACAAAGCAGAAGAATTAAGAGTTCCAAAATTAGATTGTATATGGTTAAAGAAGAGATTGGATGTCCTATAGAAAAAAATGAAGAGACTTATCATCAGCTTTAGAGACCTCTATGGTAGCAACAACAATAGAAGAAGTACCCCAAGATGTAGTAGATGAGTTGGTTGAATTACTTTTACCAGAATTCTTGTGTTTTGGCTCAAGTTTATAGCATGTAGAGATCAGATGTTGAAGTTTTTTTTTTGCAATAATTGCAATATTCATTTTTGGACTGAGATGGGACTAAAGGTGCAACAAGAACTATATCTGGAGAGGTGAGATTGTGCTCAGCTCAAAGAGTGTTAATATGAGTTTCTTCATAAATTAGTTCTTGAATTATTGTGTCCATGTTAGGCAAAGGTTTGCGATGAAGAAGAGTACCACAAACTGACTCAAAATCACTTAGAGTCATAAGCAAATGCCAAACATGCCTACGTTCAAGAAGATCAACTTAAATACTTGCAGAGGCTTTATCAGGTAAGATAGGATCATTAGCAGATAATTGATCCAGTAAAGTCTATAACTCAGAAACATAACTGTGAATGGTCTGACCTTGTTGTTGATGCATGCGATGAAGGCAAATAGAGCTGAAACTGATGTATATCATTTGAAACTGCATATTGATTCTTTAAAAAATTCCAAAACGTCTTTAGCACAATCAAAATGACAAAACTCCAATTTAATACTAGGTTGACAAGTATTACAAAACCAAGTTAAAATTTGATGATTTTTGCTATCCCATTGATCTAGCCTTTCAATAAACTTATCTTCAGTTTCAGAAGTTTCTTTGATGGGTTATTTAGTTTCACAGGTAACAATATGCCAAAAAAAAGTCTACCTTTTAGAAAACTACACATTTTTTGAGTCCATAAATCATAAGAATCATAAAAAATCACAATAATAGGATGTGTTACAGAATGAGAATTACCAAAGGCATCCATAATGATAATAGGAAATTGTGGAAAACAAAAGTATCTAAATCTGAAACTGATAAAAAAAGAGACAGAATATGAAAAAATAGACCTAAAAAATAAGTTCAAAAGGGTCAAAACCTTTGGGAACGAATCTATGCTATTAGAGAACCGAATAAAATATGACTAAATCAAATAGTTAAGTCAATATGAACCAATTTGATTCAAGAATGAAGCAAATCTGATGTAAAGTACACTTTGTGAACTAATGCACTAGACAATATTCCCAATAAGTGAGGTAAGCTCATGAAAAGCTTAACTATGATACCAAGAAGTAAATAATATATGAATATTATGTATAATTTGTTTATGTTTATACTAAAAATAATGACTATTTATACTATATAAGCTGTCTAGAATAGCAAAACTAATTATATTAATTACGCCCACGATAAAAAAATAGTCCTTACAAAATCTTTGATCAAATATACAAATATATTTCATATCTATGATAAAAAAAAAAAAAAAAAAAAAATCACGCAAGCACACAAAGACATAGTTGAATTCTCTCGGTGGCATGGGTCTCGGCCACTACTCACCCACCTGTGTTTCTCACATGCCCTTAAAGTACTATATATATATATATATATATATATACACGTACTGCTCATACGAATGATTGACAACCCATTTTTTCTCACAAAAGCAACTTTTATATATATTGTAAAATAAGGAGTATAAGAATCTGATTAAATGAATCTATTCATAGTTCAAAAATCACGTGTTAGTTATATTAAAAATAATTGGATGTTACGTACGTGTGTTTTGCATAAAAAAATATCTTGAATAATCTAATGTACTATTTAATTAATAAAAATTTAAATCTTACATTTTAAAATATTTACTTCTTCTTTTTTTTTCTTTTTTTAATTTCTAATCTTAGATATATATCCTTCAAAATATCAAATTTTCAAGAAAAAATACGAAAACTCTATTTCATCTTGAAAATGAGCAAAATAATTGTTATTTATTATTTGGTAGGATGGCCAATTAATCAATAAAGATAAGTGTGAAATAGGAAAACTCTAATGGACTTTATTAACTTTATAAGGACACTAATAATGAGGAATAACAAGTCAAGCTGAGTTTGGTGGTTGAGTTATGCAGGAGTTGAATGAAATATGATAAATTTTTGACTCAGTTCAGTTCATCTAAGTCCTATCCAATACACTTCAATTTGAATGTAATGGGGTTGAAGCCTACTAATCGTAGGTCGAATCCTCGTCCCAAGTTATTTTTCCTAAAACTTTTTACTATTCTATTTTTATCCATTATATCCTTAACATTCTTCTTTAGATCCGTGTTAGAATTTCCCAAATATTTGCCTTTGGCTGGACAAAAAGATTTCAAGGGTGATCTCCGGGATGCCAAGTTTCCATTGAACAAGCTCTGTTTTGGATCAGTTTATGAAAAGCTGAAGATTGCAGTATTTTCCAAGACTTGGCCTATGGGTGCAGGCCTTGGTGGGATGGAACGTCATGCTTCAACTTTGTACACTGCTCTTGCTTCTAGAGGCCACGAAATTCATGTTTTTACCGCACCTTCGGATAAAAAACCTCATAAAGACATTCACGATGGTAACCTTCATGTGTATTTTGCAATGAATGATCGAGGTAAGCTTAATTGTTCTCTAGCATTTGATATTTTTCATGGCGAGAATATAATTAGACCATTTGATTATGTGCACTCTGAAAGTGTATCATTGCCTTATTGGCGAGCTAGACAGGTGTCTAGTGTGGCAGTAACTTGGCATGGCATTTGGTATGAGATCATGCACTCAAAGTTGTTCCAAGAACTTGTATCAAATTCCAATAGCTTGTCAGCAGATCCAACGACTGAACTCCAAGAAGCAATGCCTAAGTTGCTCGAAGAGATTCGGTTTTTCTCAAGTTATACACATCATATCTGCATAAGTGAAAGTGCAGGTGAAGCTCTAGTGAAAATCTATCAGCTACCTCATAGAAATGTTCATGTCATACTTAATGGGGTTGATGAGACAAAATTTGTTTATGATCCTAAGGCAGGTGCAGAATTTCGCAAAAAGCATGGAGTTCCATCAAATGTTAGCCTGGTGATGGGAGTTGCAGGGCGGCTGGTTAAGGATAAGGGGCATCCCCTGCTCTATGAAGCATTTGGTAGAATAACTAGACAAAATCCAAGAGTTTCTACTTGTAGTAGGTTCAGGTCCTTGTGGAAAGAGGTATGCTGAATTGGGATCCAATGTGAAGGTTCTAACGGCACTGGATCCATCAGAATTGTTCAAATTTTACAATGCTCTTGATGTGTTCGTGAATCCCACGTTGAGGCCTCAAGGGCTTGATCTGACTTTGATGGAAGCAATGCATTGTGGGAAGCCAGTTATTGCTCCAAATTTTCCAAGCATAGAGAGAACAATTGTTGTAAGTGAAGAATTTGGTTATACTTTTTCTCCCAATGTGAATTCCCTTATTGAAGCTTTAGAATTTGCAATCAGAGATGGTCCAACAATGTTGATGGAAAAAGGGAGACTCTGCAGAAAATATGCTACCTCAATGTTCAAAGCATCTAAAATGGCTTCATCTTACGAACGATTCTTTCTCTGCATGAAGAACAGTGTATATTGTCAGTACCCTCTTCCTGGTGACTGCTAATTAATGTTTTTTCTGGTGAAATTTGTCATTTCCAAGAACTCGTGTAATTTGGATATATACTACATACACACACATATGGTTTTAGTTTTTGTTCTGTGTGGTGTTGATCCTATTTTAAAAACTATACAAAAGTGCAAATTCAATACATTGAAGATTTTTTATTCTTTGTGTATGGAATCATCTTAGATTAGATTTTCAGTCTTCAATGTGGATGCTTATGAGAGTCGAATCCAGCAAGGTAAATTTGTTTTCTAAACTTTTATGGTTTAATATTCTTCACATTATATATATAAGTTATACATGTATTATTCCTATAAACATTTGGTTATTTTATATGCATTTTTGGTATATGAAATATATATAAGTGTTAGAAAAAACTAGTGTTTGTCTCTGTCACAATGTTGTTGAACAAAATTAGTCAACTCCTCAGTCGTATTCTTCATCTAATTGATCAGTCATATAAGATTGAAATGCATTTACTGTTTTTGTCAAATATGATCCTCTATTGCAAAATTATTGTGCATTCTAAACCATATTTGCCATTAAACTCTTAACTGTAATAGGTGTTTTAGCTCCTCCAGAAGTTTTATGTATCATACTTCTACCCATTGGTAGAAGACCTTTATAGAAATATTGAATCAAACAACAAATCACTATTAGGGTGACCAGGACAACTTACACAAAGTTTCTTAAAACTTTCCCAATATTCATGTAAAGTTTCTTAAAACTCGTTTTGAAACCATTCTTGCACTGAATTGGTGCCTAAGCGGCCATAGCTTCTTCATCTCTCCTTTTTTTCTCTTGATAACTCTAAATTATATCACATTTTTAGCATGTATTTAAACTTGAATTAGATCAATTTAGAAAGTATTTGAACTCAATTGCATAAAATTATCATTTAATTGCAAAATTTTGGTTCTGAGAAGTTTCAAAGGTTAAATTGCACAAAACAACAAAATTTGGACAAATCTATAATATTGCAGAAGTTTAGAACGATCGTCCAACGAGAACGGCTGTTGTGAGCTCAAAACGGCCGTCCCCAAGCCTGGTCAATGTCCCACATCAGAAAAATCATGAATTTTGGCTCCAAATCACTCCTATAAATACCCAAGCCTCAACACTTCATTATGTCCCTTCTCCACTCAATACAGAGCATCTAATAGTTTAGAGTGACTTGATTCCCCTTATTCTGAGTATTTATCTCAGGTGTCGGGAACTCGTGCAGCATAGTGTTTGAGTTTAGTTTTCATAGAATATCAGGATTTCAATAGAAAATCCTTGAGAGCTCTAGGTTCTCGTTGTTTTAGCTCATAGAGTAGTACTTGATCCAGGACCGGAAGGTAAAACATTGCTACTAGAGCGAGGAGATGTGCCCCTAATATTCTGATGTCCAGATTAGGGTCGACTCCCAGAAGCAAAAGAGATCGCAGCAAGGAGAATATCATAAAGTAGTGACAACCTTACGACAATTATTCCCTAAACTTTGTCTTTAATGTTTCTTGTAGTTTATCTAAATATTTATTTGAATCCTAGAACTCGAGAAGTTTAATTATATATGTTTGTAATTTGAGGTTCTAATTTACTTATTCCCTGTAATATCATAAAGCTAAAACTATCATTATGTTTTGATTAATTGTTTGTGCTTTTAAGTTAAATTTAGGATTATGAACATATCATAATGAATTTAACTTACCAGTTCTACTTTAGGCCCTGATCAGAAGGTAATCGTAGATACTGTCAGATTAGGATAATTAACATGACAGATACCGTGTATGTTAAAAACCTAATAATACTGAGTTAGTTCTCTATGTCAGTCTTAGAGTGAGGTAGTAACACGATGTTTGCTATGTAACTCGAAAGATGAATAGGATTATCACCACTGACCAATATCGGAATAATTAACTTAGGTAACTCAGATATGGTAAAAAGCAGATAGCAAATCATAATTCTCTTAGATCAAGACTAGTCAATTATTTGAACACTAGGTCAAGCAAATTGTCTAAACTGCTGTTATAAACTCTTTATGAATACCTAACTACCGAAGTACTCTTTGCATGTTATTTATCTATTGAGTATGATTGTGATCAAACTACTCCTTCAACTAAGGAAAAATAATTGATTAATTCTTGATAGATTGATATGCATAAATTATATCACATTTTTAGCATGTTTTTAGACATAAATTACAGCAATATTGGAACTGACTTGATCATAATTGATTCAAATTAACATCGTTTTACGTAATTTGTTATTTTGGAAGTCTCAGGAGTAAATTGCATAAAAACATCAAATATTAGGGCAAATGTGCAATTTTTGGAAGAGCTAGACTCAAGGTGGCCGTCCTAGAGGTCAGGACGCCCGCCCTGACCTGGTCAAAGCTCGGGACGGGCGTTTCGAGCAGCAGAGTTGAGTCCCACATTGGTTTCTCAAGCAAAAATCACTCCTTTCACCCCCTATAAATAACCTAGGTAGGGTCCAGAAGGTGGAAACAATCCCTCAGCACTCAACACAAGTCATCTAGCAACAAAGAGTGTCTCGTTTTCTCTGTTCTTTGAGTGTTTATCTCAGATTTTGGGAATTCGATTAGATAGTATTCGTCTGTGGTATTCATGGAATACTGAGATTTTGTTAGGAGATCCTAAGAGAGCAATAGATTAGCGAAGAATTAGTCCACAGGGCATTGCTTAAGCCCAGGACGTAAGGTAAAGCAATTGCTACAAGGCCAAGGAAGCGTTCTCCGAAGGTTCTGCCGATCAGAGTAGGATCGAGCAACACAAAGGATACAAGTTTGGCAACACCAGCGGACCTCATAAAGTGGTGAGTACTCTATGGACATGGTTCCCTAGATCCTCTCTGTATATCTTTGAGTTGTGTTCATCTAGAAACCTATTTGAATACTAAAATATGATTGTTATATTATGCATGTTTTGCAAGTTGAGGTTCTGTTCATTTTTCCGAAAAGGTCACATGCTAAATTGATATTATGCCTGATTATTTATTTGCTCTTTTAAACTAAATGAATGGTTATAGACAATTTCTAACCACGGTCTACATCATAACTTGTTTAGTTTAACAGACCTTAAGCTCTGCCAGATTAGGTAAAATAACATACAAATCACCATGTTTGTTAAAGTAACCTAATGAGACCGAGTTTGTGCGCTATGGCAGCATTAGGGTGAGTGGTATGATTTCCTGAGTGACACAGGCTTTCATGGATACTTTAACCCAAAATGTGATAAGGGTCATCATACGGTAGGGTGAATACACTAGGTAACTCAGATATGGTACACAAACAGATACAGTTCATAATTGCATTCCAGACCAAGATATATCTAAAATATTCGAAGATAGGTCAACCAAATTGTAGAAACATGAGTATACATCAGAATACATGTCTATGTGATATCTTTTACATGCTTGATACTTGCTTGTGCTGTTGTGATGAAACAACTCTCCAACATATGATAATCGATTGATTGATTCGCTGATAAGATGATTGTTAGGATTAAGTGATAGTTGCTACTAAGTCGTTGCCAATTACCTGGGAGTACGATATTATTAATTTAAAATACTTTCCAACAACTAGCTACACGATAGGTACTTTGCCTTAGGTTCTACTTGATTAAGTGACAACCAATAAATGCTAAAGTGACAGTAAGTAATACTAAGTCCTTAATTATTCATAATCAACATAGATTAATAAACCCTATATTTTAGCATACCAATTGGAACGCATTATAGATACATTATGAAACTAAGTAATAGATGCTACTAAGTCATTGCCACGTTCTTGGGACATACGATAATTACAAATGTAAAATCGTTGATGCTACCAATAGACTAACTACATGATAGGTATTCTGTTTTAGGTTCTGTTTGATTAAGTGACAATACTATTTGTTATGTGCTAAACTAAGTCCTTAATTATTCATAATCAACCTAGGTTATAAATTCTATCTTTAGCACGCTATCAAAAGAATACATCAGATTTTTAGTGTGGTTGTCGGGGGGAACACTCATAAAATTTTAGGATTCCTGATCAAAATTATAGAAATTGATGATAGGTAATTGTAGTAATCTATTAATTTAAAAAATAATTATCTTGATAGAATTAATCAACATTACCCAAAATATAGGATTTACTTGAATAATTAATTTTAAAAATTATATGAAATAAGAAATTTAAGTTAATCAAATTTTAGAAAATTATTCTAAAACTAGGAAATCATTTAGAAAACCAATAAAAATTCTAAAAGTCAAAAATCCCTAAAAATTCGAAAATTCGAAAATTTAAAAAGTTTTAGTAATTTTGGAAAATATTATTTTCATGAAATTACTTTTCTCTCTTCAAATTCTCAAAAGATGTCGTGTATCATAAAACTTATGTGAACTTTCATGACTTGTAGTTTTATGACTCGTGCCTCTATGGCTAATCTAGTACTGCGTGTGGATAATCCAGAAGCTTTGATTCAACTAGGGTTGTTAGAAGAAGACTCATACTACTAGAGATGGCTGAGAACTAACCTCCATTGGAATCCTACATTCCATCTTAGACCATTCCACTCTGCAATACCATCTCAATCCCTCTTGGAGCAAGATACGATCTAAAGCCAAGCATGTTACAGCTGGTCACAGTTAGGCTACAATTTGAAGGGATATCGAGAGAAAACCTCTTGAGCATCTGGCTGAATTCACATCTCTTTGTGATAGACTGAAAGGAGAAAATTTTTCAGAAGTGACGAAGAAGAGTTTATTTCCCTACACACTAAGAGATGGAGTAAAAAGATGGTTGCTGCAAACTCCTAATTAGATCAATCACCAATCGGGATAAGTTTAACAAAGTTGTGGAATATTTTTCTAAATGTCCTAAATATCAAGCATTACCTACTAATGATGCTAAAGTTGTTTGCAGGTTCCTTAAAAAGCTATTTTCATATTTGGATGTCCAAAAGCTCTAATGAGTGACAAAGGTACACACTTCTGCAACTCTCAACTGCAAAAAGTGCTGAAACGATATGGAGTTCATCACTACTTTTCCATTGCATACCACCCACAAACCAGCGGGCAGGTTGAGATAACCAATAGGGGTATTAAAAGAATTCTAGAAAAGACTGTAGATGTAAAATGTAAAGATTGGGTCATAAAGTTAGATCATGCTTTATGGGCTTTTCGCACGATATTTAGAACATCTACAAGATTTTCACCTTATAGATTGGTTTATGGAAAAGCATATCACTTACTTGTTGAACTAGAGCATAGAGCATATTTGGCTTTAAAGAAATATAATTTGGATGATAGTTTAGCTAAGGAAAACTGAGTTTTACAGATCAATGAATTAGATGAGTGGAGATTTAATGCATATGAAAATTCTCAACAATTCAAAATAAAAAGTAAAATTTGGCATGACAATCAACTTAGATCCCAGAAAAATTTCAAACCAAATGATAAGCGATTATTGTTCAATTCACGTTTGAAGTTATTTCTAGGTAAGCTAAGAAGCGATTGGTTTGGCCCGTTTACCATTAAAGAAGTGCTACCATATGGAGCATGCGAGGTACTTGATCACGATGGCACTACATTTAGGGTAAACGGGAAACGATTGAAACTGTACCAGGAGCTATTTGACAGACTAGAGAGGCCATTTTGCTGAGATTTGAGGGGAGTTTTTCTTTTTCTTTTCAGTTATTTCTTTATGTTTGCTTTCTTAGTTTCTTTGTTTTCTTTTCGTTTTGATTGTTTTTCCATTTTCTGTTTTCTTTTATTCTTGTTTTCAAATAAGTGTGGGGGTAGAGAGTATGTAGAATACTGAGGACAGTGTTCATCTTAAGTGTGGGGTAACCGTGTAGTGCACTTATTTGCCTATTTGATGCATTTTCTCCAAATGTTTGCACCCCTTTTCAAATTTTCTTAAATTTTTTTCAAAAATTTTCACTCTTTTAGATTTCAAAATTGGTTGAGGAAGCGTGATTAAGTGTGTTTTGATGTTTGAGTTGCCTTGTCCATGATATGAATAATCAGTTGAATGCCATGACCATCAGGATTCCAATTCTTCTATTCTACTAGATTTGATGTAAGTCTAGATATAGAACATTCCTAATATTTGAGCCACATTAGGTCTGGTTAGTTGATTTGACAAATAGACAACTTCTGAATTTGTAGTTGAATAATGCTAGACCAGTTGGACATTGTGAAAGCCTTTGTGAATGACATGATAGATTTTTGAGTAAAAAAGCCACAATCTACTTTAAATTGATATTTGAATAAGGGTAGTATTGAAATATCCTTTGTTACTCGAGTACCCCTTCTGAAGAAAATTTAATGTTTGGTGCCCTAAGGTCGTGTAGATCTGGGAGTCATTGGAGTGGGGTTCGTTACACGGGTAATTAAAGTAGATATGTGAAAGTAAACAATAACACCTAACAAATTAATAAACGTACACATAGTGTATTTTTATTAATCTTGATAAATAAATTATGTGGCATTTGACTTGAACTCTTGAAAAGTTACTGATCTGGCTAGTATAATACTTTCTGATTCGTCAACACATTATTCTCTTACTTTCTTAGAAGAAATTCTGTGAGTTGATTAATTGAGCAGAGCTAATTCACACACTACACATCAGGAATTTTTGTGATTAGATGCATATTGAGCACAGTAGACAGGTTGGATTGTTTTCTTTTTTGTCTGGTCATGGCATTAAAATACTGGTTCTCGAGACATCTAGGAGCAACTTGATTTTCTTGAGACATGTACTTAAGCTTCTGCATATCAATTTAGATTGTCTGAGTGAGTGAGAAATTTAGCAAAATACTTGTTAGGAATCTCTTTTGTGATTGCACCTATAATTTAGCTTATCAGGATTATATCTCATCTAGTGATTTGCTTGAGGACAAGCAAAAAGCTAAGTGTGGGGTTATCTGATAACGCTAAATTATATCAATTCTTTTCTAGCAATGGTACGCTTATTCAACGTTTGTGTCCTGGCACTTTGCCACAAAATGGTCGTGCCAAATGAAACATAGGCACATTCTAGACATTATTCGTGCTCTTCTTATGTCATCTTCTTGTCCTAAATTTTTTTAGGGTGAAACTGCTCTTACATCAGTTTACATTATCAATTGCATTCCTTCTCCCATCATAAAAAATATCTCTTCTTATGAGCGTCCCTATGATCATTGTCCTAACTATCACAATCTTCGGGGTTTTTTATCTGCTTGTTTTGTTCATTTGCAATCCCACAAGTATACCAAATTGGAACTTCAAGCTCGATTGTGTTTTTTGGGTTATGGAATTGAACATAATGGTTATCGGTGTTAGGATCCTCTTTCTCATTCTCAACGTATTCGTGTTTCACATCATGTCACATTCTGGGAAATAAGATGTTCTCTTCCTTATCCACCTTATGTGTCACATTATCTCCTCCATTCTTTGACATAGACCTTCATTCGCCCTTGCTTGAAGATCGTCCTTCTGAGGATCCTAGTTCTTCCTCTCCTTATATTTCTCTAAACTCTGGTCTTGAAACTCATAAGTCTTCTCATATTCATTATCGTCCTATCACTCTTCAAGGTTATCATTTTTACTCTACCTTTGTTTCTCTTTATGAGCCTTCCGCTTATCGTGAGGCTAGTTCTAACCCTTTGTGTTAGAAAGCAATGACAAAAGAGCAATGACAAAAGAGCTTAATGCACTGTTAACACACATACTTGGGATTTGATTGACTTACCTCCAGACAAATAAGTGGTTGGTTGTAAATGAGTGTATAAAATCAAGACTAAGGCTCCTCGGGCTTAGTTGGCTAAATTCAGCTCCACCATTGATAAGTTGTAAATTGTTATAATTATTGTATTTAATTCTCTTACATTTTTATTAAATATTTAGCTAATTTATGGAATTTATTCTTATTTTGATAATATGGACGAAATATCGAGAATTAAGCAGAATTTGGCATAAAGATGCATTTATGCATATAAATTAAAGAAAGCATTTAAAAGAAGGCTTAGAATTTGAAAATATTATCAAGAAAGTCTAGATATATTATTATTTTATAAATTAAGGGAAAGATCGTATATTTTAGTTAGGATATTATTATTTTATTTTATCTTCTATTATCTTCTTTTAAAAAGAAGTTAATATTGTACTAGGACTCTTTGAAAGTAACATATGAATAATTTTATAAATAGGATCTTTCTACCCTTGGGGGACAATTGGCAATGGAGAAAAAATAAGTTGAGAGAATTTTCAAATGATAGTCGCTTAAGCCTCGATTTAGTTCAGGGATAGTTTCAAGACAAGTTTCGAGTTTATGAACGACACAATTTTCGGGTTCTAGGCTGATTTCTAAACTTTGAATTTTATTCATATTTCAATGTTTATATCGCTTGATTGAATATTGAATAGATTTTGCTTGATTCTTTCTTAAGCTTTTCGATTGAATTAAGTAGAGATTTTATTGTTATAATTAAATTCATGTTTAGACAGTTTTGTGGCTTCACGAATTACTTTAATTTTATCACGGATTTTAGGTTAAACTTCAATTGATTATTTGACGCTTGTCTTAAATATCTCTTGTTTAATCAAATCCTAGCGGTTTCATTAGTAGGTGATATGAATTCTAGCGGCTTCATCGGAATTCAATTAAAGATTTAGTTTTTAATTCGGAAATAAAATAAAGGAACAATGAAAAACTTGAATTGAGTCGTTTCCGACTGAAGTTTTCTCATATTTGAATTTCTTAATTGCTAGTTGCCTTTTTACATTCTCATTATTTAAAATTCCCCCTTTTATTATTTTGATTCTATTAATTGATTTAGATTAAATTTCTTAGGGAAACGACTCAGTGAACACCTTATATTGCTCATTGAATAAAATTGAATTAATCTTGACCTATTTGATGACAATCGCGTAATTCTAAAACCGCACCAGGCTTCAAGTCCAATCCTCATGATCATGATGTATTTCTTCAACAGACTCGAAGCGAAATCATTCTTATGGGTAAACTACCTTAGTTGCACTTGTTAGATCTCAAAATCCAACTTTTGTACCTCAAAAGTTTTTTGCACTTATAGTGTCATTGAAGTTTCAAAACGTCCTACTTGATGAACTTCTATTAAGTCAAACCGTTAGGGCTTCAATTTTGCCGTTAGTCAACATTTTTTTACTATTTGGCACTGTTCCAGTCAGGGACATTTTTGTCCAACCTGCTCAAAATAAAATGCAATTTTTTTTTCATTTTCCTTAAATTTTTTTCTCTCTCCTTCTTCTTCATCTTTTCTCTCTCTTCATTCTTTATCTTAGCTTAATTTTTTTCTCTCTCCTTTTCTTCCTCCTTTCTCTCTCCTTTCTCTGTCCTTCTTCTTCCTCCTTTCTCTCTCTGCCCAAAATTTTTTCCCTATTTTTTTTCAATGTCTTTTTCCCCATTTCATTGTCATTTTCATCTCATCCTCTATTTTAAAATTCAATTTGCATTCATTTTTTATAAAACAAAAATTGAATCCAAATCAAGAACACCTATGAACAGCGGTCCATTATTACCCATTCAGAGATCTTTATAAGGATGTTCTTCAACCTCTAGCGGCATCTTTTTAATCACAATCGCAGCCGGCATATGAACAACCTCCTCCCATGCAGCAAAAGAAAATTCCCAAGGCCGTTTCTTCTTCGGCGACTTCATTTTAGAAGCAACCAATCGTTGTTAATCTTAATAGCGACGATGATGAGGATGTGAGCTTATTTGCAACTCCCAATTCTAATTATGCCCTCCAGAATCAAACCTAAACATCAGCTAAACCTAGATTGAATTTTTGATCTGGCCTGATGGGTCACGATGTTCAATCTAGTTTTTAACTCGGGTTGAATCGGGTGTTCAATCTAGGGTTTTAGAGAATAAGGGTGGACTTGTAAAATTACCGGAGATGTATTTTGGAGGTTCTATTGCAAGTTCTATTTTTTTTTTGAGAAACAAATGAATGGAAATTGATTCTTAAAATAGTGGATGGGATGAAAACGACAATGAAATGGGGAAAACAATATTGAAAAAAAAAGTTGCCAACAAATTTTGGGCAGAGAGAGAAAGGAGGAAGAAGGAGAGAGAAAACAATTAAGGAAAATGAAAACATTGCATTTTATTTTGGGCAGGTTGGACAAAAATGCCCTTGAATGGAATAGTGTCAAACAGTAAAAGAAGGTTGACTAATGGCAAAATTGAAGTCTTAACTGTTTGACTTAATAGAAGTGCATCTAGTGAGACTTTTTGAAACTTGAATGACACCGTAAGTGCAAAAATATTTTGAGGTGCAAAAGCTGGATTTTGACATCTAACAAGTGCATCTGAGATAGTTTACCCTTCTCTTATTATTGTATGTTGATGACATACTTATTACTGGAGATGATATACAGGGTATCAATGATCTCAAACAATTTCTCTGTCGCCAATTTGTGATGAAAGATCTTGGTCATTTAAGCTATTTTTTTGGCCTAAAGATTACTTCTTCTTCAACAAGGTATCATTTATCTCAAGCCAAATATGCTACTGATCTTATCTCTCGTGCAAGTCTTTCGGATGATAAAATTGTTGACACTCCAATTGAAGCCAATGTTCATTTGTCTGCTTTTGATTGTTCTCCTCTCTCGAACTGCACTTTTATCGTCAACTTGTTGACAGTCTTGTATATCTCACTGTTACTTGACTTGACATTGCTTATGTTGTTCACGTTGTTAGTCAGTTCATGATAGCTCCTCGCATAACTCATCATACAATCGTACTTCACATTCTTCGCTACATTAAAGGCACTTTGTTTCATGGTCTCCATTACTCTAGCTCATTTTCTCTACAGTTGCATGGTTATTCAGATTCTAACTTGGCTGGTGATCTCACCAATCAACGCTCTACTATAGGTTATTGTTTCTTACTTGGTTCCCCTTATCTCTTGAAAAAGTAAGAAGCAAACTGTCGTCTCTTGTTCTAGCACTGAAGATGAATATAGGGCTCTTGCTAACACCTCTTCTAAGCTCATATGGCTTCGCTACTTGACAGTCTAGACATTTCATCTTCAGTGCTACCCCACTTCATTGTGACAATCAAAGTGCCGTGAAGATTGCCCACAATGATATTTTTCATGAGCACACCAAACATATTGAGATTGATTGTCACTTTGTTCGTAATCATATTCTTCATCATACAATCGATCTTGATTATATTTCTACTCATAACCAGCTTGAAGATATCTTCACCAAAGCTCATTCAACTCCTCGATTTCGTGATCTTATTTCCAAACTTAAAATTCTAGTTCCTTACTGTGAGGCCATATGCCCCGAGGGTGTAGGACAGCCTTGGCAGTGGCAAAGCAGTGTGCGTGTGGCATGCAACTTAGGGTTTGGCTCTGTGCTAATCCTTTATAAAGGCCCGAATATTGTGTGTGGGTCAAGAAGTGCGTTGTGGGCTAAACATTGTGGTATGGGCCGAGGCACAAGTTTGAGGGAGACATAACCCTATTCTGAATAAGTCGAGACCCTAAGCTAGGGTCCTAGATGGTTTAGAAGACCATGGTTAGGTCGTGGCCCATGTGGAACAACTCTAAACTTGATCAATCCCTAGATGACTATAAATAGGTATAGTTAGGAGCAACATTGGCGGAGAAAGGGATAGAGAACGTGACAGACAATGGAATAGAGGGATATTATGGGATAGATAGAATATGTGAGTTCTATCTATAAGCCTTGTTTTGGCCGAGCAACTTTGTTTTTAGGTGCTCAACTATTGTAACCCTTACTATTTAATAATATAGAAAGGTTGGGTCATTTGCTCGTAAATTGTTGTTGTCCATAATTGTGAAAACCTGTCTGCTTCATGCGTGTGTGTTGCGTGCAGTTGTTGTGTGCAACATACCTTTGAATGTCGTGATCTGGTGGTCGTGCTACGAGAGGCACTTTGTGACAATTTGGTATCAGAGCCAGGTCGACCCATTTGTAGAGATGTCGAGTTCATCTAGTGACTCAAGGTGAGGAATGCGCCAACACATCATGCTGACCCCTCATGCCACAACGTAGATTGGTTGACAAGGCTAGAGATGATGTTTTTTCACTTAGTGCAAGCAATTGGTGTGAGGGAACATGTTGAAAATGCCCATACGTTGGTGGATTAGATCCAAAGACCACCAGACATTGTCTTGGAGATGCAACAACTCCAAGAGATAGTAGACAATGTCATGTTGGACATTACTGCAATAAAAGGGAACGTGGAAGTACTTCAAGCTACTACTGCTAGAGTCAGTGTTAACAAGATGAAGGTAAAGGTGCTCGAGCAAGTTGCATACACGGGTGTTTGTGATGCTAAGGTGTTCAACAACTTCATGTGGGATGTTGAACACTATTTTGAGACGACTAGAGTCCCGGAGGATGAACAAGTTGCAATTGCAACATTGTACCGTACTGACAATGTCAAGCTGTGGTGGCGAACAAGGGAAATGGACCCTAGGAAAGAGAAGGTACAATCTTTTCGACAATTGAAAGCAGAATTGATGGAAAAATTCTTGCCAAGGAATGTCGAGTGGTAGGCTTGTGAAAACTTGAAAAAGCTAGAATAGACGAGGACTATTTGAGAGTATGTTAATGAATTATCTTCTATTCTTCTTAATATTTCTGACATGTACGAGGAGGACAAGTTATTTAACATTTTGTCAAGAATGAAAAAGTGGGCTAGGAACAAGTTAATGAGACGGGACCCTAAGAATGTGGTGGAAGCCTTTGGGATGGCAGATCGATTGACGGATATTCAATCTTTGGCTCCTCCTGCCCCTGAAAAGAAGAGTGTTCCATCGAAGAGCAAGGGTAAGTCTTGGAATGACAAACCCAAAAAGAAAGATGGTGTTTTCGAAAAATTGAAGGATTCGAGTGTCAAGTGCTTCAATTGTAGGGAGACTAGACACATGTCCTATCAATGCCCTAAGCTGAGTTGGAATCAAAATTTGGTTGTTGTCCAAATTGGAGAGGACAATGAGACTAGAGGGGATCCACCTACTCTAGTAAACCCTATTCAGTTGTGCAATGTCATTCAGGTGTCCGATCAACCACGAACAGTGCGTGGACTGATGTACGTAAATGTGGTCGTGAATGGTGTTGAGATGTGGGCAACGATAGACTCCGACACAACTAATAACTTTGTGGCTAACTGAGAAGCCACGCGCTTGCACTTAGCACTGCAAAAAAGCTCTCATACCATTAAGACTATCAATATCACACAACAGGTGAGGGCAGTACAATAGTGGCATTAAGGGTGTGAGCTTGGGAAAGCAAGTGCAGGGTGATGGCCGTCCCATTGGATGACTTTGATCTCATCCTAGGGATCAAGTTTTTGGCAATGACCAAGGTGGGGGTGATGCCATATTTGCGCAAACTGATGATTATGGACGAGGGCACACCAAACTCTGTACAGTGCACATACAAAGACTTGGATCAAAAAGATGGTTAGGGAATGTTGTTGGTCATGCAGTTCAAGGATGGGTTGAGATGGAGTGAACTAACATTCGTGATTGTTTTGTTGGAAGAGGCAGACGTTGATCACTCAAAGTTGCCCGAATCTGTGTCCAAGGTATTGGACGAGTTTGTTGACTTAATGCCCAACGAGTTACCTAAAATGTTGCCCCCGAAACGTACCATTGATCACTAAATTGAGTTGGTACCTGGAGCAGTACCACACACAATCACCATATCGAATGAGACCAGTAGAGTTGTTGAAATTGAGGAAGTAATTGGTTGAGTTGCTTGATGTGCAATTTATCAAACCCTTGAAAGCCCCTTATGGTGCCCCAACCTTGTTCCAAAAGAAGGCAGATGACTCGTTGCGATTTTGTGTGGATTATTGAGCCTTGAACTAACTGACTGTGAAGAACAAGTGTTCTATCATGAATCTGTTGGATATGTTCGATATGTTAGAAAAAGAGAGATACTTCACCAAAGTTGATTTGCGGTTTGGATATTGGCAAGTACGGATTGCCAATGGCGATGAGGCCAAGACCACAGTTGTAACAATGTATGGTTCGTTTAAATTTTTAGTAATACCTTTTGGCTTAACTAATGCCCTTACTACGTTTTGCAAGTTAATGAATGGCGTCTTGTATGAATTTTTGGATAAATTCGTAGTCGTGTATTTAGATGATATTGTCATCTATAGTGAGTCCCTAGAGGAGCATGTAAGACATTTAAACTTGTGTTTCCAAAATTGAGGGAATATGTATTTTATATAAAGAGGGAAAAATGTGACTTTTGTAAAAAAGGAAATTAAGTTCCTTTGGCACATTATTAGCCATGGTTCAGTTAGGATGGATCCTCAAAAGGTGGAATCTATTGAAAGTTGGTCTACACCGACGATAGTAGTGGAGCTGAAATCATTCTTAGGATTGGCCAACTACTTCCAAAGATTCATTGTGGGTATGCAAGTGTGGCAAGCCATTTGAACGACCTTTTGAAAAATGGAGTGAACTAGATGTGAAGCGAGGAATGTGGGGAGGCATTCCAAAAAACTCAAAGATGCAATTATGACAGCCCATGTGCTACAGTTACCAAACTTTGAGTTTCCCTTTGACGTACATACAGATGCATCAGATTGTACAATTGGGAGAGTGTTGATGCAAGTACACCACTCACTAGCATTCAAAAGCGTAAGATGAAGGATTGTGAGCATCATTATTTTGCCCATGAAAAGGAGATGACAACCGTAATTCATTACCTTACAGTTTGGAGGCATTACTTCTTGGGATCGTCCTTCACAGTTGTGACGGACAATGTGGCGACCACCTATTTCAAAATGCAAAAGAAGTTGTCTGGAAAACAAGCTCGATGGCAAGAGTTCTTGGCAGAATTTTATTTTGAGTGGGTGCATAGTATAGGAAAGATAAACTTGGTGGCAGATGCATTGAGTAGAAGGGACTTGTGCATGACCCTTTCTGCGATTTCAATGGTGGAATCAAATTTTGTAGCAAAAATTCATGAGTATGCCCCTAATAACCTTATTTATCAAAAACTAATATTTTTATTGCAAGATGGCACTATGAAAAGATATTGGCTCGATGATGGCAAGTTGTATGCCAAAGGTGGATGAGCCTATGTCCCTAGTGGATAGTTGTGAAGGATGTTGCTTAAGGAAGCACATGACTTAGTGTAGGTTGGTCATCCTAGCATAGAAAGAACTCATTCGTTGTTGGAAAGACGATTCTTCTGGCCTCAGATGGAGGATGACATCATTCGAACGTATTTGGTGTGTCAATATGACAAGGTTGAAAGGCAAAGGGAACCTGGTTTATTGCAACCACTTCCTATTCTCGATGGGTCGTGGCTAAGTATTACGATGGATTTTATCTATGGGTTGCCCAAGGTGAATGATTTGGCATATATCTTTGTAATAGTTGATAAATTTTCAAAATATGTTGTGTTTGTCCCTGCCCCATCATCTTGTCTAGTAGATGTTGTAGCTGAATTGTTTTTCAAACATGTTGTAAAATACTTTGGTGTACCGGGAGACATATTTAGTGACAGAGATGCCAGATTTACGAATAGATTTTGGGTGGCTTTGTTTGGATTGTTGGGATCCGAACTAAAGTTTTTGACTGCAAATCATCCTCTCACTGATGGTCAGATAGAGAGGATCAATGCCTTGTTTGAAGAATACTTGAGGCATTATGTGACGGTAAGTCAAAAGAATTGTGTGAATCTTCTGGACTCGGCATAGTTTTATTACAATCTTTATCAATCTTCTGCAACAAAAATAAGTCACTTTGAGCTAGTAAATGGACAACAACCAACGACCCCCACAAGATTTAGCAATGGTAGTGCCAAATGTTGGAATATGTCAAGCGATGCAAAGATTTGCTATGGCAAATCATGAGATGATTATCGAGGAAAGGGATAGTTTGGAGTTGGCCCAAAAGAGGATAAAGAAGTATGTTGATTAGCATAGGCTTGATGTGCAATTTGAGGTAGGTGACTTGGTGTTACTGAAACTGACCCTTCAAATTTGGAAGAAGATCAGTCAGAAATATGTTCATCGTGGGTTGATACCTCAGTATGATGTGCCATTCGAGGTTGTCAAGAAGGTGGGAAATGTTGCTTATCGACTTAAGCTTCCAAACAGGTTAGAAATTCATCATAATTTTCATGTTAGTTATTTGAACAAGTTTAACAAAGAAGAATTTGAAAGTGAAATGTAGAAATCTAGAAGGGCTCCACTCATGATTCGGAAACAGTTTGATAAACTTATGGAGAAAATTTTGGACCATCAAACCATGGGCTAATGTAAGAAGAATCGTAGGATAGACTTCCTTGTAAATTGGAAGGGCGAGTCCGAGATTGATGTCATGTGGGAAAGAGACGTGACCCATTGGTAGTTTGAAGTTTACATTGCTGACTATTGGAAGCGGCAAAGATTGACGAGGACGTCGATGGCTTTAGTGGGTGAGGTATGTAAGACCCTTTGTCTCAAGGGTGCAAGACAACCCTAGCAATGGTGGGGCAGTGTGCATGTGGCATGTGACTTAGGGTTTGGCAGTGTGCTAACCCTTTATAAAAGACTGAATATTGTGTGTGGGCCAAGAAGTGCATCGTGGGTTGAGCATTGTGGCACGGGTCGAGGCACAAGTCCGAGTGAGATGGAACCCTAGTCCGAATAAGTCAGGACCCTAAGTTAGTCTTAGATGGTTTGGAAGACCAGGGTTGGGTCGTGGCCCATGTGGAACGACTCTAAACTCTGTCAATCTCTAGATAGCTATAAATAGGGATAATTAGGAGCAACATTGGCAGAAAGAGGGACATAGAGTGTGACAAACAGCGGAATAGAGGGATAGTGTGGGATAAATAAAATAGGTGAGTTCTATCTATAAGCCTTGTGTTGGCTTAGCAACCTTGTTTATAGGTGCTCAAACTGTTGTAATCTTTACTATTTAATAATATAGAATGGTTGGGTGATTTTCCTGTAAATTATTGTTGTTGTCCCATACTTGTGAAAACTTGCCCGCTTTGTGCGTGTGTGCCGCGTGCACGTGCTATGCGCAACACACCTTTGAGTGTCGTGATCTAGTGGCGTGCCAGGAGAGGCACTTCAGGACACTTACCATCTTAAGTTTAAGGGGAGATGTTAAGATATGTAATATCTTTATATATTTGTATTGTAATATCTTTATATATTTGTATTGTAATATCTTTGTATATTCAATCAAAGATTCTTAATAACTATTAAGCTTGATCATAGGTTACTTAACAAGATTCTTATATTCAATCAAAGTGACTCATTAAGCTTGATCAAAGATTCTTATATATAGATTATTTATATATTTGTATTGTAATATCTTTGTATATTCATATGTTACTTATTCTTATGATACTTTCATTATAACCATTTTCATAACAAAGACACGCAATTAATAAATCTTAGAAATTTTATATTAGATAAAACACATTATACACTTAATTTTGTTTGAAAGAATTCTATATACAGTCTATTATATATATATATATATATATATATATATATATATATGTATGTATGTATGTATGTATGTATATGTAGATATCGATTAATTTCCTAATCTAAGATTAGTTGGGGAGTTTCAATCTTCTTATTTATGAAAGCTAACTCTATTCAATAACTTCTTTGAATAGAGATATGCTATCTCCTCCTTCCCCTATCTTATGTTGTAACTTATACAATAAAAGCTCTATATATAAAGAGATCGGAAATATATACACAAAAAAGAATAGAAGAAAAATAAAAAGGAAAGAAAGATAATTAAGTTACAAATATATATATATTTTTATAAATCATGTTTTGTATGTCCATAACTTCCACTACTTCCATTATTTCCAGATAACTACCACCACTTCCATATAACTTCCACTACCTCCATATAACCTCCATGTAACCTCCATGTAACCTTCATGTAACCTCCATGTAACCTTCATGAAGTTATATTTGTAACATATGTATACATTTATATTAGTATGTATATGGGTATGTAGGTTACACATATGTATACCAATACATATGTGGTAGTTTTGTATGTTGTTTTACAAGAAAAATATATACACAAGTTTACACTATTTTGATTTCTATTTCTTTAGTATTGTTTCATTATTGTTATAGATATTTTATAATACGTTAGCAGCACGAGTTTGCTCTTCGGAAGAGAATCATTTCGTGATTTCTTTTATTAAGTTACGCTTTTATCTATTATGTCGAATCTCTCAAAACTCGAATTTGTTGCTCTTGATATTTTTGGAAAGAATTATTTGTCATGGATACTAGATGTTGAAATTCATCTTGATGTTATGGGTCTTGGAGACACCATAAAAAAGGAGATATAGCATCAATGCAAGATCGCGCTAAGGCGATGATATTCTTCCGTCACCATCTTCATGAAGGACTAAAATCCGAATACCTAACAGTAAAAGATTCACTTGTTCTTTGGAAAAATCTAAAAGAAAGGTATGACCACAAAAAAACTCTTATTCTTCCAAAAGCTCGTTATGAATGGCTACATTTGCGGTTACAAAATTTTAAATCTGTTAGTGAGTATAACTCCGCTATGTTTCGTATAAGTTCTAAACTAAAATTATGCGGAGAAAATGTGAGTGAAAATGATATGTTAAAGAAAACATTTTCTATTTTTCATGCCTCGAATGTGCTCCCGTAGCAACAGTATCGAGAAAAAGATTTTATAAAATACTCACAATTAATCTCATAACTTCTTGTGACTGGACAAAATAACGAGTTATTGTTAAAAAATCATGAAGCTAGTCCCACTGGTTCCGTTCCATTCCTTGAAGTGAATGTGACTATGATGAATAATAACGGAAGAGGACGAGGATGTGGTTATGGTCGAGGTCAAGGCCGTGGTTGTGGTCGTGGTTATAATAATAAATATGTGTGTACTTACCACCAGAAGTGGTATAATAAAGAGGACAAACAAAAAGACAAAAGTGGACAGAAAAAGGTTGTAAAAAAATCTGAAAATTTATGTTTCCGTTGTGGAATGAAAGGACATTAGGCACGTACATGTAGTACTACAAAACACCTTGTTGATCTTTATGAAGCCTTTGTAAAAGAAAAAGGAAAAGGTGTGGAAACATATTTTGCAAATTTCTTTGATGATCTTTACAATGAGTCTATTGATACCACACATTTGGATGTGTTAGGTTTTTTTGCTAACCCGCAAAAAACAATGAGATCCTCGGTGAAAGAGAATATATAAATCAATTGCTCTAGTATGATTTTTCAAGGATTGTTGTTTAATTTCTAAGTATTGTTATTATTGTTCAAGAATAAAAGTTGTTTAGTTTTTTTTAAAGTATTGTAATTTTGTTATTTTTATGAATTGTACTTTTGTTCTCCTATTAAAATTTACATTTTATATGAAGATTTACTTATAATTATATTGAAATTTATATATATATAAATATATAATATATATACATAATATATATTCAATTACTAATTAAATAGTACATAATATAACATGTATAACCTATATGTACTAAACATATATTAAATGCTCTTAAAATAATTGTTATATAATATTTATTAGAGACATAATATATATACAATGCATATATAAATAGGCCATCATATGTATAGTACATTTAATGATATATACAATATGTATGTATATATATATTTGTTTTGGATAGAAAGAATATTTATATATATATATATATATATTGTTTTGGATGCACTATATGTATGTACGTAGATAAATACATATATATTTTGGCCATTATTTTACTGTCTATATATATATATATATATATATATATAATATTATATATATATCAATGTTTTATATAGTTTTTGGATATATATAGTGCATCTTCCTATATATTTTAGTATTCTTTTTAGTATCCTTTATTGTTTAGGACTTACCTTGTTTATTTATTTATTGTTTTGGAAATAAATTATTCCACACACCACTTAAACAAGATGTGTATATTTTTTGTTAAATGAATGTTATTTAACTCAAGTTTGTGAATGCCATTATTATTATTATTATTATTCATTTTTTTAATTATAATATTATTTTTTTTATTTGCTTGAAGAATATAGATGAAGATATATGTCTTGCCGATAGTGCACTACTCACACCATTCTTAAAATAAAATATTTCATTGCAATAAGATGATTACTACAATTTCGGGTAGTACATAAATAATTGAAGGCTCCAAAAGAGCCATTATAATGTTATCCAATGGAACAAAATTGAATATAAACAATACTTTATTTTCATCTAAGTCTCAAAAGAATTTGTTAAGTTTCCAAAATATTCGTCTTAACGGATATCATGTGGAGACTGTAAGTAAAGGAAATGATGAGTACCTTCATATTACAAGCATTATTTCGAATAAGAAATTTGTATTAGAAAAATTGAATATATTTTCTTCGGACTTGTACTACACAAGAATAAATGCAATTGAAATACATTCAATAAACCAGAAGTTTATTGATTAAAAAACATTCACTACTTGGCATGACCGATTGGGGCATCCCGGTTCAAGTATGATGCGAAATATTATTAAAAATTCGCATGGACCCTCATTGAAAAACTTGAAGATTTTTCAATCGAAAGAATTTTCTTGTGATGCTTGTTCTCAAAGAAAATTGATTATTAAGTCATCACCAGTTAAAGATGGAATTGAATCTTCAACATTTTTAGAAAGAATTCACGGTGACATATGTAGACCAATGCACCCTTCATGTGGACCATTTCAATATTTTATGATTCTAGTAGACGCATCTAGCATATGGTCTCATGTTAGCTTACTATCAACTCGCAACCTGGCCTTTGTGAGATTGCTTGCTCAAATTATTAGATTACGAGCACAATTTCCAAATTATACAATTAAATCAATAAGTTTGGATAATGCTGGTGAGTTCTCATTTGAAGCCTTCAATGATTATTGTATGTCTATTGGTATAAGTATTGAACATCTTGTAGCTCATGTTTATACACAAAATGGGTTAAGCCGAATCTTTCATTAAAAGACTTCAATTGATAGCTAGACCTATACTTATAACTAAATTACCCATTTCAGCTTGGGGTCATGCAATTTTGCATTCAACAACACTTGTACGTGCTAGACCAACAAGTTATTATAAATATTCTCCATTGCAATTGACTTAAGGATGGGAGCCAAATATTTCCCATTTAGAATTTTTGGATGTGCTGTATATGTTCCTATTGCTCCACCACAATGCACAAAAATGGGTCCTCAAAGAAGATTGGGGATATATGCTGGTTTTGATTCTCCTTCTATTATAAGATATCTTGAACCTATGACGGGAGATCTTTTTACGACACGATTTGCCGATTGTCATTTTGATGAATCAATGCTCCCAGGATTAGGGAGAGAAAAAGAAAAATAGCATGGTAAAAATATTACATGGAATACTTTACAACATCTTGATACTCGTACAAATCAGTGTGAACTTGAAGCTCAAAAGATAATACATTTGCAAAGTATAGCAAATCAACTATCAGATGTATTTACCGACCTAAAGAGAGTGACTAAGTCACATATACTAGCTGAAAATGCTCCTATACGGATTGATGTCCCAGAGGGACAATATGTAAATGAAATAGCAAATCAGTCTATAGCACACCAGAAGTGTGGTAGACCAATTGGTTCAAAAGATAAAAATACCCGTAAAAAGAAGAGAGCAAATGTTAATAATGAACTCGGGTTTAATACTCCAGAAGAGTCAAGAGACATACTAAATAAAATAACTCCAGAAGAAGTTCAGGTACCTAAAGATATTTAAAATATAAAAAAATAGATAATGATGAGATCTCAATGTATTATGTCTCAATGGGGAAACGATTGAACCGAGAAGAAATAACTATCGATAGTATTTTTGTATATAATATAGCATCAACTATTATAAATGAAAATGATTATAATGAGCCTACATCCGTTGATGAATATCGACGTAGAAGTGATTGGCTGAAATGGAAAGATGCAATTCAAGCAAAATTAAACTCACTTGCAAAACGTGATGTTTTTTGACCCATAGCCCGAACACTTGAAGATGTCATACCCGTAGGGTACAAATAGGTATTGTACGAAAAAGAAATGAAAAAAATAAAATTGTGAGATATAAAACACGTCTTCTGGCACAAGATTTTTCTCAAAGACCGGGAATTGACTATGAGGTCACTTGTTCTCCTATGGTGGATGCAATTACTTTTCGTTATCTGTTTAGTCTGGTAGCTAATGAGAAACTCGATATGCATCTTATGGATGTAGTTACAACCTATTGATATGGCTCACTTGATAGTGATATCTGTATGAAAATCCCTAAAGAATTTAAAATGTCTGAAGCATATAAATCGGATTCTCAAGAATTATATTCAATAAATTACAAAGATCTTTGTATGGTTTAAAACAGTCTGGACGAATGTGGTACAATCGTCTTAGTGAATATTTATTGAAAGAAGGTTAACAAAATAACCAAAATTGTCCATGTGTATTAATCAAGAGAGAAAATTCAAGGTTTGCTATAATAGTTGTATATGTTGATGATTTAAATATCATTGGAATCCCTGAAGAAATTTTAAAAGCAATAGATTCTTTGAAGAAAGAATTTGAAATTAAAGTTTTATCTTGTCCTGCAGATTGAGCATTTAAAAGATGAAATTGGAATTTTTGTTCATCAATCAAATTATACTGAAAAGGTCCTTAAAAAATTCTACATGGACAAGGCACATCCATTGAGTACCCCAATGGCTGTTCGATCACTTGATGTTAAAAAGGACATTTTTTTACCTTGTGAGGATAATGAAAAAGTTCATGGTCCAGAAGTACCATATCTTAGTGCAATAGGTGCACTAATGTATCTTGCTAATAATACAACACATGATATAGCTTTTGCTGTTTATTTGTTAGCAAGGTTTAGTTCATGTCCAACTAGAAGACATTGGAATGGATTTAAACATGTCTTTCAATACCTTTGAGGTACAATTGATATGAGATTGTTATATCCTTATAGTCCTAAACCATAACTTGTTGGTTATGCTGATGCTGATTACTTGTCTAATTCACATAAAGCCAGATCTCAAACAGGCTATATTTTTACATGTGGTGGAACTGCTGTTTCATGGCGGTCTACAAAGCAAACGTTTACCTGCTACTTCTTCGAATCATGCAAATGTATAGCAATCCTTGAAGCAAGTCGTGAATGTGTTTGGTTAAGATCCATGTCTCAACACATTCGAGAGACATGTGGTTTATCTTTAGGCAAAGAACTTCCAACAATAATTTATGATGATAACACTGCATGTATAGCTGAATTACAGGAAGGATATATCAAACAAGATCGCACAAAGCATATTTCACCAAAAACTTTCTTTACACATGATCTTCAGAAAAATGGTGATATTGATGTACAACAGATTAGTTCAAGCTATAATTTGGTAGACTTTTTCACAAAAGCATTACTAACTTCAACATTTGAAAGACTAGTCCATAATATTGGAATGCGATGATACAAAAATATTATGTAATGATCAGGGGGAGTGTACAAGAAACTATGTACTCTTTTTACTTCACTAGGGGTTTTTTTTATCCCACTGGGTTTTTCTCTAGTAAAGTTTTAATGAGGCATATTCCTTGTACAATGGACATCCAAAATGGGGAGTTTTATAAATCATGTTTTGTATGTCCATAACTGCCACTACTTCCACTATCTCCATATAATTATCACCACCTCCATATAACTTCCACTACCTCCATATAACCTCCATGAAATTATATTTGTAACATATGTATACATTTATATTAATATGTATATGGGTATGTAGGTTACACATATGTATACCTATAAATATGTGGTAGTTTTGTATGTTTTCTTACAAGAAAAATATATACACAAGTTTACACTATTTTGATTTCTATTTCTTTAGTATTGTTTCATTATTGTTATAAATATTTTATAATACGCTATCAGCACGAGTTTGCTCTTCGGAAGAGAATTATTTTGTGAATTGTTTTCTATTAAGGTACACTTTTATCTATCATGTTGAATCTCTCAAAACTTGAATTTGTTGCTCTTGATATTTGTGTAAAGAATTATTTGTCATGGATACTAGATGCTGAAATTCATCTTGATGTTATGGGTCTTGGAGAGACCATAAAAGAAGGAAATATAGCATCAATGCAAGATTGTGCTAAGGCGATGATATTCCTCCGTCACCATCTTCATGAAGGACTAAATTCTGAATACCTAACAGTATAAGATCCACTTGTTCTTTGGAAAAATCTAAAAGAAAGGTATAACCACAAAAAAACTCTTATTCTTCCAAAAGCTCGTTATGAATGGCTACATTTGCTGTTATAAGATTTTAAATCTGTTAGTGAGTATAACTCCGCTATATTTCGTATAAGTTCTAAACTAAAATTATGTAGAGAAAATGTAAGTGAAAATGATATGTTAGAGAAAACATTTTCTACTTTTCATGCATCGAATGTGCTTCTACGATAGCAGTATCAAGAAAAAAGTTGTACAAAATACTCACAATTAATCTCATGTCTTCTTGTGGCTGAACCAAATAACGAGTTATTGTTAAAAAATCATGAAGCTCGTCCCACTGGTTCCATTCTATTCCCTGAAGTGAATGTGACTAGGATGAATAATAATAGAAGAGGTCAAGGACGTGATTATGGTCGAGGCCGAGGCCGTGGTCATGGTCGTAGTCGTAGTCGTGGTCATAATAATAAATATATGTGTACTTACCACCATAAGTTGTATAATAAAGAGGACAAACAAGAAGACAAAAGTGGACAGAAAAAGAAAAAGGTTGTAAAAATATCTGAAAACAAGAAGGCAATTTTTAATTTTTGGAAAATTTAGAATTTTGAATTGGTTTCTGGTTTCCGATTTCGTGAATGTGATTTTTTTTTATTGTTAAGTAAAAGTTTCTTTATTTAGTTTTGATTATTACAAATTTAGAATTTTATAAATTTAAGTTTTTTGATATTTTAATAAGTATTGTGTTTGTAAGTATATTTAATATATTTTTCATTATGAATGGTTTTAATTAATTTTTTTATTAAATAGATATAATTATTTTCTATATATATAAATAAATAAATATATATATATATTAAAAGAGAAAACGAACTTGAGACTTTTGAATGTATAGATATAATAAATATATTAAGTTATTATTATTATTTAATGAAAATATAGAAAATACTTTCTTAATAAGTATTTTATATTATTTTATTTATGTTACTAATATAAATATATATATATATATATATATATATATATATATATATATATTAAATTAAAGAGTTTATACTCTTTATATAGTATTCATTAAATTATTATGTTAAAATAAAAGATATTTTTCATAATTTAAGTATTATAAATATTTTAAATTATTATTTTAAAATAAAGTATATTTTTCTTAAATCTAATATTGTTAAATATTTTAGAATGATAATGTTTTATCTGAAGTTTTATAAACGTAAGTTAAATGTGAATTTTTATAATCTCTGATTTTATTGGGGATTAACTTAATGGATAGCAATGGGAGGAACATGTTCCACCATTTATAAGATTTTCCATTGACATGGATAAAAAGCCACCAAGATATAAGATACAAGTAAGACCCTTTCTTAACGGGTATAAAATTAGAAACTGATATCAGTTAAGACCTATTCGCGAAAAATTCAATTAATCCCCCAATAGTCAAAGAAAAGCAAAGAAAAGAAAAGAAAAGATATTGATTGAAGTTTGTTTTCTTTTGTTCTGAACTATGCAGGTTTTTGAATAAATTATTATGAAAGATTTATTTTCTGTTTATAGATAAAAGTATTG
Organism: Asclepias syriaca; assembly: GCA_027405835.1. Lineage (NCBI taxonomy): Eukaryota > Viridiplantae > Streptophyta > Magnoliopsida > Gentianales > Apocynaceae > Asclepias > Asclepias syriaca. Next base: position 13,560,920 of record CM049930.1, read on the forward strand.
AAAAACATGTATTGTTATTGTTATTATTTTAAGATTTACTACCTTTTATTATTTTCTGTTTATAGATAAAATTATTGAAAAATATTTATTGTTATTAACATTATTTTAAGATTTATTATCTTTTATCATTTTCTGATTTATTGGTAACAAGTATTTTGAAGGTATTTATTATTTTTATAAAGATATTTATTTTTAAATTAAAGATTTTTTAAAGGAAGGATTGTTCTGCCTACTGAGTATTTTTATACTCACCCCCTATGTTTCTCTATGTTTCCCACCTTACATACGACAGTGAAGATATTGAGTTAGAGGATGACGATTACTGGATGGATGACTTTGAATAAGAGTTTTAGAATCTTTTTAGTTCGTTTATCTTGTTAGAATAAACTTCTTATTGTATTGGGAGTTTGAACTTATTGAGTGGAGATTTGTTATTAAATAATGTTTAAAATTCTGGATGATATTTTATGAATTGTTTCAAGTTAATAGTTTATTTAATTGTTTTAATTAATTGAAAGTAAGTGACTTGACATTCTTTGGAGAAATCTAGGGAATGTAGCCGTGTTATGTCTTGAATTTGAGAATTTAGTTCACGAACTAAGACCGGATTCGGGGCGTGACAAACAAGTTATCATAAATATTCCCCATTGCAATTGGCTTATGGTCGGGAGCCAAATATTTTTCATTTTAGAATTTTTTGATGTGCGGTAAATGTTCATATTGCTCCACCACAATGCACAAAAATGGATCCTCAAAGAATATTGGGGATATATGTTAGTTTTGATTCTCCTTCTATTATAAGATATCTTGAATCTATGACATGAGATCTTTTTACGGTACGATTTGCCGATTGTTATTTTGATGAATCAATGTTCCCGAGATTAGGTGGAGAAAAAAAACAACTTGGTAAAAATATGACATGGAATACTTTGCAACATTTTGATACTCGTACAAATGAATGTGAACTTGAAGTTCAAAAGATAATACATTGCAAAGTATAGCAAATTAACTGCCAGATGCATTTACCGACCTAAAGAAAGTGACTAAGTCACATATACCAACTGAAAATGCTCCTATACGGATTCATGTCCCAGAAAGACAATATGTAAATGAAATAGCAAATCAGTCTACAGCACGCCAGAAGCGTGGTAGACCAATTGGTTCAAAAGATAAAAATCCCCGTAAAAAGGGGAGCAAATGTTAATAATGAACCCGGGCTTAAAACTCCAGAAAGTATAGAGACATAATAAATTAAATAACTCCAGAAGAAGTTCAGGTACCTAAAGATATTAAAAATATTGAAAAAATAGATAATGATGAGATCTCAATAAATTATCTCTCAACGGGGAAACGATTAAACCGAGAAGAAATAACTATCGATAGTGTTTTTGTATAATAATATAGCATCAAATATTATAAATGAAAATAATTATAATGAGCCTACATCTGTTGATGAATGTCGACGTAGAAGTGATTGACTGAAATGGAAAGATGCAATTCAAGCAGAATTAAACTCACTTACAAAATGTGATATTTTTTGACTCATAGCCCGGACAATTGAAGATGTCATACATGTAGGGTATAAATGGGTATTTGTACATAAAAAAAATGAGAAAAATGAAATTGTGAGGTATAAAGCATGTCTTGTTGCACAAGGTTTTTTCTCAAAGACCAGGAATTGACTATGAGGTCACTTATTCTCTTGTGGTAGATGCAATTACTTTTCGTTATCTGCTTAGTCTGGCAGCTAATGAGAAACTTGATATGCGTCTTATGGATGTAGTTACAGCTTATTTATATGGCTTACTTGATAGTGATATCTATATGAAAATCCCTGAAGGATTTAAATTGCCTAAAGCATATAAATCAGATTCTCGAGAATTATATTCAATAAAATTACAAAGATCTTTGTATGGTTTAAAACAGTCTGGACGAATGTAGTACAATCGTCTTAGTGAATATTTATTGAAAGAATGTTATCAAAATAACCAAATTTGTCCATGTGTATTTATCAAGAAATAAATTCAAGGTTTGCTATAATAGTTGTATATGTTGATGATTTAAATATCGTTGGAACCCCTGAAGAAATTTTAAAAGTAGCAGATTCTTTGAAGAAAGAATTTGAGATGAAAGATCTCAAAAAAATAAAGTTTTGTCTCAACCTGCAAATCAAGCATTTAAAAGATGAAATTGGAATTTTAGTTCATCAATCAAGTTATACTAAAAAGGTCCTTAAAAAATTCTACATGGACAAGGCACATCCATTGAGTATCCCAATGGTTGTTCGATCACTTGATGTTAAAAATGACATTTTTCGACCTCGTGAGAATAATGAAAAGTTCATGGTCCAGAAGTACCATATCTTAGTGGCAATAGGTGCACTAATGTATCTTGCTAATAATACAAGACATGATATATCTTTTGCTTTTAATCTGTTAGCAAGGTTTAGTTCATGTCCAACTAGAAGACATTGGAATGGAATTAAAACATGTCTTCTGATACCTTCAAGGTACAATTGATATGTGATTGTTATATCATCATATTTCTAAACTACAACTTGTTGGTTATGCTGATGCTGGTTACTTGTCTAATCCACATAAAGTCATATCTCAAACAGACTATGTTTTATATGTGGAGGTTTGTTTCATGGCATTTCACAAGTAAACATTAGCTGCTACTTCTTCGAATCATGCAGAAATTATAGCAATACATGAAGCATTCGTGAATGTGTTTTGGTTAAGATCCATGTCTCAACACATTCGAGAGACATGGGTTTATCTCAAGTAAAGAACTTCCAACAATAATTTATGAAGATAACACTGCATGTAGAGCTGAATTACAGGAAGGATATATCAAATAAGATCGCACAAAGCTTTTTCACCAAAAATTTCTTTACACATGATCTTCAAAAAATGGTAATATTGATATATAACAGATCCGTTCAAGCGATAATTTGGTAGACTTGTTCACAAAAACATTACCAACTTCAACATTTGAAAGACTGGTCCATAATATTGTAATGCGACGATACAAATATATTATGTAATGATCGGGGGAGTGTACAAGAAACTATGTACTATTTTTCCTTCACTAGGGTTTTTTATCCCATTGAATTTTTATTTAGTAAGGTTTTAATGAAGTATATTCCTTGTACAATGGACATTCAAAATGAAGAGTTTTATAAATCATATTTTATATATCCATAACTCCCACTACCTCCATATAACCTCCATGAAATTATACTTCCATATAACCTCCATGAAATTATACTTCCATATAACCTTCATGAAGTTATATTTGTAACATATGTATACATTTATATTAGTATGTATATGGGTATGTAGGTTACACATATATATACCTATAAATATGTGGTACTTTTGTATGTTTTCTTACAAGAAAAATATTATACACAAATTTACATTATTTTCATTTCTATTTATTTAGTATTTTTTTATTATTGTTATAAATATTTTATAATAAAATATAATATATAGGGTTACATTATTTATCAAAGTCACCCACATTTTTATTTACATGTACTAAATATGTATATATAAAATAAAAAAATGTGTTGTTGAGTTAGTAATTTTCTTATTCATTTATAAATATAGTAAAAATAAAAATGTCTCAAAAAAAGTTTTAAAAAAATATTAGATATATAATACTATATAATTTGACTTAAATAAGTCAACTCTTCATGTTCCACCATTAACTTCATTTAAATTTTTTTTTTCAAATAAATTTTTCATAATCAAATAAAATTTTATAAATTTCAAATTACAACAACAGGTAAATTGTATATAAACTGCATGATGCATAGGCATCTTCTGTTGCATGTGATAAGTTGACACAATACCATAATAATTAGTATAGAGGCAAATATAAGTTTTTTACTACATTTTTGTTGTATATGTGTCTTAACTATGTATCCTACAAATTAGTGCTTTCAGATATACAATATTGTTGGAAGTTGTGCTAAACTCAGGTTTACTAGCAATGACAAGAACAACAGATGTATCATTCTTATTCATCAACTTCCAATCCTAAAAAAAGGGATGACTCGAACTTCAAATATGAAAATACTTGAAGATAACAACCAAACAACAAAATCAAAAAAAAAAAAATTGCTCTACTTGTAGCAATAACAATTAAAACATCTGACTATAGCTAGATGAATAAAAAACAATATAACACTTATAAGCATCCACATTGAAGATTGAAAATCAAAATCTAAGGTGGTTCCAGACACAAAGAATAATAGCCTTTTCGATGTATTGAATTTGAAGTATTGTACAGTTTTTAAAATTGGATTAATGCCACAGAAAACAAAAACCAAAACCATCATACTGAAATTACACGAGCTCATGGAAACAAAAAAAAAAAATCACTAGGAAAATATTATTTAGCAGTCACCCGGAAGAGGGTAGTGGCAGTATACACTGTTCTTCATGCAGAGAAAGAATCGCTCGTAAGATGAAGCCATTTTAGAAGCTTTGAACATTGAGGCAGCATATTTTCTGCAGAGTCTCCCTTTCTCCATCAACATTGTTGGGCCGTCTCTGATTGCTAATTCTAAAGCTTCAATAAGGGAATTCACATTGGGAGAAAAAGTATAACCAAATTCTTCACTTAGAATAATTGTTGTTTTTATACTAGGATAATTTGGAGCAATAACTGGCTTCCCACAATGCATTGCTTCCATCAAAGTCAGATCAAGCCCTTGAGGCCTCAAAGTGGGATTCACAAACACATCAAGAGCATTGTAAAATTTGGACAATTCTGATGGATCCAATGCCCCTAGAACCTTCACATTGGATACCAACTCAGCGTACCTTTTTCCCCAAGGACCTGAACCTGCTACAAGTAGAAAAACTCTTGGATTTTGTCTAGTTAATCTAGCAAATGCTTCACGGAGCAGGGGATGCCCCTTATCTCTAACCAGCCGCCCTGCAACTCCTATAACCAAGCTTACATTTGATGGCACCCCATGTTTTCTGCGAAATTCTACACCGGCTTCAGGATCATATACAAATTTTGTCTCATCAACCCCATTAAGTATGACATGAACATTTCTATGAGGTAGCTGATAGATGTTCACTAGAACTTCACCTGCACTCTCACTTATGCAGATATGTTGTGTATAACTTGAGAAAAACTGAATCTCTTCCAGCAACCTAGGCATTGCTTCTTGGAGATCTGTCGTCGGCCTAGGTTCCAGGCTATTGGAATTTGCTAGAAGCTCTTGGAACAACTTTGAGTGCATGATCTCATACCAAATGCCATGCCAAGTTACTGCCACTCTAGACACCTGTCTAGCTCGCCAATAAGGCAATGATACACTTTCAGAGTGCACATAATCAAATGGTCTAATTACATTCTCGCCATCAAAAACATCAAATGCTAGAGAATAATTAAGCGTACCTCGATCATTCATTGCAAAATACACATGAAGGTTACCATCGTGAATATCTTTATGAGGTTTCCTATCCGAAGGTGCGGTAAAAACATGAATTTCGTGGCCTTTAGAAGCAAGAGCAGTGTACAAAGTTGAAGCATGACGTTCCATCCCACCAAGGCCTGCACCCATAGGCCACGTCCTAGAAAATAGTGCAATCCTTAGCTTTTCAGAAACTGGTCCAAAACAGAGCTTGTTCCATGGAAACTTGGCATCCCGAAGATCACCCTTGAAATCTCGCTGTCCAATCAAAGGTATGTAATTGGGAAGATCTAACAAAGATCTAAAGAAGAACGGTAAGAATACAACGAAGCAAAGTAGAATGGTCAAAATTTTTAGGGAAAACAACCTGGGACGACGATTCCACCTACGATTAGTATGCTTCAACCTCATTATATATAAAATTGAAGTATATTGGACAATGACTTGACTGTCTTAGAAGAGTTAGATAAACTGAGTCAAAAATTTATCGTATTTCATTAAACTCGTTTATAATTCAACTACCTCAGCTTCACTCCGTATTCCTCATTATTAGTGTCCTTATAAAGTTAATAAAGTTTCATTATTCTTTTTTTCTATTTCACAATTTTCTTTATTGATTGGCCATCCTACCAAATAATATATAACAATTATTGTCCTCATTTTCAAGATGATAATAATTTCCGTTTTTTTTTTTTTTTGAAATTAAAAGAATTGAACACTATTTTGAAGATGTACATCTACGAGTAGTGAAGTGATTGTCGAGAAAAAATAAATACTTAAAAACATAAGATTTAAAATTCTTATTAGCATATACCTGCACAACTGTCATAATATAATTAATAAAACTTTTTAGATTATTTTTTAGTGTTTTTTTAAAAGATTTTTGTCATAAGATTTTAATTGCTCATGGATACAAAGATGATTATAAATAGGTTTTTAAGTTAAAATTTTGTCTAATGTTTGACTTTGTACTTTTGTCATCAAATAAAATAAAAAAAATTCATAACTTAGGATTCCCTCTTCTTAACCGTAAACCAAAACATAGTGAGTTTGATCTTATAATCCATAAACTCTCTCTTAAACTTGCCACCTGAAAATCTAAGCTATTAGCCAAATCTGTTCTTTCTGCTATTCCTATACATCTCATACAATGCCTCTCTTTTTCCAAAAAAATCCCACAAATTTTATTAACAGTCGCATTAGGAATTTCTTATGGCCTTCCAAAACCAAGCTTTTGCAATGAGCTTACTCATTCTTCTTCTTCTCTTTGGATCTCTGTATTACATGCTAAATATCTCCCTCAGGAAAATTTTCACCCTTTTAGGATACCAACTATTTGGAAATTTTTAGTTGAAGGCTGGTCCCTTTTCCCCCTTACATGAAATGGTCCATTGGTAATGGAATCTCTAGCTCCTTTTGGTTTGATAATTTACCTTTCTCCACTAGCTGATACCATTCATGGGCCTCTCACTAAGTCTGATTTTAATCTTAAAGTTGGTGATTTACTTCTCAATCAATGTTGGCACTTAAAAATCAAATTTTAGACATGAATATTGGTTTATCTCCTTCATCAGATTTACTCACTTGGACACCTTCTATTTCTGGTCGTTCCACTATTTCCTTGTGCTATAAAGTCCTTACCAGCAGGAGATTCATTAGTGATAATCATAGTAAATTAAGGTGAATTTGGAAGGTTTGTGTTCCTCATAAAATAAAAATCTTCCTTTGGTTATGTTGGTATAACAGACTTAAAACAAACTCCTTATTACACTCGTAATTTACCTATAGTTCCCCTTTGTCTTTGTCCACAAAAAACCACAGAAGATACCTAATTTTGAAGTAGAGTTGTTATGAAGTAGAGAAATTAGTCTTGGAATACTTTTTTTAGCTTCTCCTGTTGGCATCTTTGGAAAAATAGGAACAAAAGAGTAATTTGCAAGGAACAAACTAGTCTTTCCTTTACCCTAATCAGTGCGTCACTTAAGGAACAACAAACCCTCTATTTCAAATGGGAACCACCCTTAGAACCTTTTTTAAAACTCAACATAGATGGATCTTTGAATGCCTCAAATCATAAAGGTGGTATTGGAGGTGTCATAGGAGATCATATGGGCCAATGGATTCTAGGGTTGCAGAAATACTGGCACTCAAGACTGGGCTAAAGCTAGCCATCATTTTGAATATCAAGTATTTGGAAATCATCACCGACTCACAGATTTTGATTAAACTATTGCTTGATCCAGATCCACTCGCTAACCTTCTATTTCTCATAAATGATTGTAGATGCCTGCTATCTCAGTTGACTGAATTCAAGCTACTTCACTGCTGGAGAGAATGTAACTCTGTTGCAGATGCTCTAGCCAAAGAAGGCAATGCTACTAATGCCAAGTTTACTACTTTTATTTCTACCCCTTCTGTTGCATTACAAGCTTTCCACAAAGACCTGGTTGGAACTATCTATACCAAAACTCTATATCTTATTTTCCTTTTAATGGCCGAGAGGCACGATCAAACATGCCTCTTGTATTAAACTCCTCTATCTTACTTTAATATAATCTCTTCTGTTTTACCAAAAAAAATAATAATAATAATTCAACCATGTTTTTGTGTGTGTTTTTTTCAATTCAATAACACTAATATTATAATTTTTCATTTTGTAGCTTCAATTATATGAATCTTGTTTGAAATTTATTATGCTTTTCTTCCATCTTTGCGAGACATAATTTCTGTATATTAAATTTTTTTTTTTTTATAGTTTAAATTTGTGGAAACATTCCAAAGATAACTTCAATGGATGTCTTGTATATTTTCAAATCTAATCCACTTAAAATTGTATTTTTTATTATCACTTTATTCTTAAAAAAAATAAATAACCCTTTTACCGAAGAGGGTTGGACTTAGCCCAAAGTTTTTTAATGGGGATCAAGCTAGTTGTTCTAAGGGGAATTCAAATCCTCAATCATTCGCGTAAAGAAAAATTAGGAGTTCGTTTTATTCATTCCCACAAACTACTGAATTATCAAAGTTCATATTGATAATAATGGGAGTGTCAAACTTTACTTCTTTATTTCCACAAGTGGCAAATGTTCTTCATGATTTCTTTATGGTCCAACAGATCTTCTATGTAATTCAAATTCTACATTTACAAATGTTTAACAATAAACTAAAACTTTTGAACATTGTATAGTACTCTAATTGCAGAAAAATATAACAAAATTTTTTTTTAATAGAAGATTGGTTATTTGAGTTGAATGCTAATTAATATATATATATATATATTCCTCCAAATAAATCACCTTTTATAGGAAAAATTGTTTCGCGTTGTATTTTGGTAAACAAAATAAAAATGTCTCACTAAAACAGTAAGAAAAGTGCATTTCACAAAAAAAAAAAAAAAAATCAAATTAACCACCAATATAGACGGAAAGGAAGTTTATTGAAGGTTTAAATTATATTAAAATAGATAAAATTTCATAATTTATTTATAGATTTCTCTCTCTTTTCTTTTACTTGTCATTACGGAGTTTATGCCAACAGTATATTAGATTTCTTTTAAGATTTAGAGAGAATTTTTTTAACTTTCTTCTTTTCTTTTTATTTTTAATTTTTGAGGAGGTTGATGGTTAAAAAAAATAAAAAAGTTGCGGTGAGCGTGGATCGAACACGCGGCCTTCAGATCTTCAGTCTGACGCTCTCCCAACTGAGCTATCCCCGCAGGATGTACAATTTTCATCTCTATAGCTATTTAAATGCTATATTCGGACAGTTTTATTCTTCTTATTATTATTTTTGATAATCAAACGACAGTCAACAGTAATATATATATATACACACATTGCCTTGGATATTATACTCTCTCTATATTATTTTGTTTGGATAAATAATTTTTTTTCTTTTAAATATTGATCTTTTAAATGATAAAACATCCTTGACAGTACTTATATTGCTTAGAATATGAATTATGGTAATTAAAAGTAGGAAAATTGGCATAAATAGTCACTAAAATTATAGAGATTTGGTGACGTTGGTCCCTAAATAATTTTTTTTTGTGAAATTGATTCTGAACTATGAAAAAATTGTGATATTGGTCCTTCCGTTAAATTATATATTAAGTAAAAAAATAAAATTAAGGGTAATTTATATCATTATAATATTTAAATATATTTAATAATATGCAAATTGACATAACTATAAATATTTGGTAACATTGGTCATTTTCCTTAAAAATTAAAAGATATTTATGTCATTATACTATTTAAATATATATTATATATATATATATATATAATATATTGTTATAAAACTACTAAAATAAAGAAAAAAGAAAGACAATATAGGGAGCAAGATATAGAGACTATTTTATTGATATATTTTCTATACAAGACTTATTTCTAATCATTCTACAAAGCTCTCTATTTATAAGGATAAAACTTTAGATAAAATAGATATACAACCTAAAGAAAGTAGGAATATAGAGATGGGAGATATTGTATTACTAACATCATTGCTCTTGACATTAAGGGATAATAATGAATTTTCAGGATTCATAACACCCCCCTTAGATGTCCATCGCATAAAGAATATAATTCGTTAAAATCTTACTAAATAAAAACCCTGTGAAAAAAAATATTGTGAATAAAAAAGAGTACATCATTTTTTATGCGTAAATTTCTCCTTATGATGAGATGAATTCTCAAGATCTTTGAATTTACGCAAACCAATTTTATATCTCAATTTCTTAAAGGTTGTGGTTAAAAGGGCTTAGTGAATAAATCTAAAAAATTATCACATGAAGCACATCAATTTCATCATTCTTTCGAAATTCATGAGTAAAGAAAATTTTAAGTGAAATATATTTTGTCCTATCTCCTTTGATATATCCTTCTTTTAACATTATCTTTATATAGAGGAATTTAAATATCTCTTCTAAAGGATAAATCACAACTCCCTCTAATATAATTTTGACATGATGTCAAAAGTATATTAGAGGTATTTAGGGACATGTTTAATATCATTTCAATGTCATCATATTGGTGAAGAATTAATTCGTGCTAGTAAATTTATAAAAAAATACTATATCTTTCTGTGTGCTATTTGCAAAATATATTAGTGCACCAATAACTCTCAAATATGATACTTCATGACCAAGTAGTTCTTCATTATTTTCTTGAAATCTAAAAATATCTTTATTTACTTTTATTAACCTCACAACCATTGGAATACTAAATAAACGTGTTTTGTCCATGAAAAATATTTTCAAACTTTAATTGTATAGGTTGACTGATGAACACAAATTTTATCTTTCACATGTTCAATTTGTAGCCAACAAAAAAAACTTATTTTTTTTAAAATCTCTAAGTTTAAATTCTCGCTTTAAGCGATCTATAACTTTTTCGAACTCTTCTGGAGTTTCAATAAGATTAATATCATCAATATATATAATAAGAATCACATAATTAAATTATAATTTCTTAATAAAAATATATGCACAATTTAATCATTCTTATATCTTCAATTTAAATAAAAAAATTACTAAGACCTTTTTCTTTTTTTTCTTTAGTTTTATGTTTAATGATTTCCTATTCCCTAAATATTCTATGTTGAATATTTTATTTATACTTAATTTTATGTTAGTGTTTTATTTTATTACCATGATTATTTTTAATTCTGTATTAATGAAATTTCACAATTTTTTAATTCTGTTTTTAATGAAATTTCACAATTTTTTAATAAAAAAAATCCGACATACTTGGATGATAGCATAAATATATATATATTTATGTATGTAAAATTATTTTTAGTATAACTAACTCATGATTTTTCCACAATGAATAAATTCATTTAACCAGATGCGTACATTCTTGATTTTCCAATATATATATATATATAAGTTATTTTGTGAGAAAAAACTGTTGTCAATCATTAGTTTTTTTTTTTTTTTGATAAATAAACGAGCATTATATTAAAAAAAAGCAAATTAAAGTTAGTTACATTCGAGAGAAAAGTATTTGTGTCTGGATTGACCGGACTACTAATAGTTCTAGGGTACAAAGTGTCAGTTGTATCGTTATAAAGTAAAGGGAGTAGGAAATTCGGGAGAGTTATGTAAGTAGTAAAGGATGATCTATTGTTGTTGTCTTGTTTTGCTAGAGCATCTACTACTGAGTTTGCTTCTCTCCAGTAATGAGCAATTCTAAAGTCAATAATTTGGGACAACTGTCATCTACAAACATGAATTAGAAGTTCCAATTTGTTTATACCCAAACAAAGGGCTATTTCCAATCCTTTCTTTAGTGCTAGAAGTTCTGCCGAATTGTTCGAATTACAGTACATTCCTTTCATGAATCCTAAGATCCATCTTCCATAATGATCCCGAAATACTCCTCCAATGCCTGCATTTAGATTTTCTCCAGTGAAGGAAGCATCTATGTTGAGTTTAATATACTTAATATACATAGGTTGTTTGGAACAGAAGTCATATTTATGTTGGGAAATAGTGGTGATGTATTCAATAGATAGTTTTAAAATGAAATTAAAACTTAAATCTATTGATTTATCAAAATTAAAGAGTTTATGATTCCTATTTTCCCAAAGATACCAGCAAGAGTAACAAAAAAAAGGTGTTCCAAGGAATATCTATGAAGATATTTTTGGTATTAGATCCTTTGAGGTGGAGCCAATTTTGAAAGGAGATATAGTGATTAAAGGAAGTGACAATATCGTTAGGAAGTAGAGGAATCACTTGGTCCAGTAATTTTGAGCAAATTGACAAAAGAACAGAATATGTTTGATTGTTTCCAAACTAGAACAAGTGCATAGACAGTTGGGATCAATGGGAAGGTTTCTATGGTGTAAAAGTGTTTTAGTTTTGAGTTTTCCATGTTGACACAACCAAATAAAGAATTTTATTTTTTTGGGGAATAGCAATTTTCCATATAAAAAAAACCAAGTTGTATAGTTGTTTAAGTCAGGCTTAGTGAAGGGGAATAAGTGGGATAAAAGTTATTTGTAACAGGAAGCAATGGTTTTCCAGAAGGTGAATCATTCCAAACTAAAATGTCATGGTGATTGTGAGGATTAGAATTAAAATGAGTATTAGTGATCCTAAGTTGGATGTCTAAAGGAAGATGATAACCTAAGGAGAACCATTTCCAAGAAGTATTATCAATTACATCAAAGACTTTAAGCATAGAAGAGTGAGATTTAATGGTTGATTCTAAGTATTAATCCAAGGATCTGACAAAAAAATGCAGATTCTCCATTAACAATAACCCACTTAGAGAACTGATGGCAATAAGACCATCTTGAAGAAGAAATTTCTAAATAAAGGAAGAATTTTTCTGTCGAGTTGGAATAGTAAAAGGATGAGGAGGAAAGTAAGGATGATATTTAGCTTTGAGAATTTGAATCCAAAGTGAATTATGAGGGGAAGTTAGAAACCGCCAGGCAAGACTTCCTGCAAAGGCTTGATTTTGTAGGAAAGCATCACAAATTTGAAGTCCACCATAGTTTTTTGGTCAAATGATGGTTTTCCAATGTATTAGATGGATTTTTATTTTTTTTTCTAAAGAAGATCCCCAAATAAAATTACAGATGGTTTGATTGATAGAATTGGTAAATTTTTTTGGTAAAGAGAAACATTACATAATGTGTATTGGTAGGGAGGAGAGGACTGATTTAGCAAGTGTGGTACATCCTGCTAAGTTAAGAAATTTGGACTTCCAAGAGTTAAGTTTAGATGTCATAGAGTTGAGAATTGGTTGGAAGTCATGAATTAAGGGTTTTCTTTTGAGAATGGGAAATCCTAGATATTTTCCCAACTCAGGGCTACTAGGAATGTCTAGAATAGAAGTAGTTTCCTTGGTTAAACAATTAGGACAAGATTTGGAGAAAATTATTTTGGATTTGTTTTTGTTGACTGACAGCCCACTAGTGTTGGCAAAGGTATTTAAGACCATATTTATAGATTGAGCATTGCTTAAAGAAGCTTCAGCAAAAAGGAAAATATCATCAGCAAAAAGGGTGTGTGAGATAAGGGGTCCTTGATTAGAGATTTGGATTGGTTTCCAAAGACAAAGAGAAATTTGATGTTGTATGAGCATGGATAAAAATTACATACCTAAAATGAATAAGTAAGGGGATAAGGGATCGCCTTGTCTAATTCCCCTTGTTGGTTCAAAAAATTCTGTGGGTTTTCCATTTACAAGAATGACTAATTTGGATGGGGATATGCAGCATAGTATTAAAGAAATGAGATGATTAGGAATGTCGATTGAGAAAAGCATTTGTTTAATAAAACCCCATTCAATTTTATCAAAGGCTTTTTCTAAGTCAAATTTAATAGCCATGAATTGAGATTTCTTAGAATTAAAATAATTTAAAGTTTCCTGAACTATAATGTAATTATCGTATGCACGTCGCTTAGGTATGAAACTACTTTGTAATGGATCAATAATGTTGTTAAGAAAAGGTCTTAATAATGCAACAAGAATTTTAGTAAATATTTTATAAATGGTATTACATAATCCTATAGGTTGATATTGATTTATAGTTTCAGGTGTGGTTGTTTTAGGAATAAGGGTTATTAGAGTATTGTTAAGATTACTTGGGAATTTAGTGGAGGAAAATATTTCATTGAATAATGTTTTGACGGCAGGTAGAGTATTTTGGATATATTTTTGGTAGAAGAATGGATGTATACCATCAGGACCAGGTGTTTTTAGAGGTTTAAAGCTTTTAGAGGCATAAAAATGAACTTTCAGATTTTGAGAGTTTAAGAGGATGCAAGGGTAAGGAATTATGGTAGGGAACAGAAGTCATAGAAGTAGTAAAGATGTTTTGGAAATAATTGAGGATATGATGATTAAGGTTATCACGGCCAGTGATCCAGTTTCCAGAGGTACCTCAGATGCTAAATATTTTATTTGTTCTTCTTCTTTTGAGGGTTGTTTGATGAAAAAATCTAGTGTTGGCATCTCCAAATTGCAACCAATTTACTCTAGATTTGATAGCCCAAAATTGTTTTTCTTGTAATAGAATAACATTTAGGTCAGAGATTAGTTTTTGTTCTAGGTTGTTAAGAAAAACACTAGAAAGATAAATTGGGCTATTTTGAATACCTTTAATTAATACGAGCTAAGATATTTTTTTTAAAGATGTTACCCGAGACCATATTTTTCCAGACCATAGGTGAGGAGATAAAATAATTAAAGGCGGAATGATAATTAGTTTCGGATGATGGCCAAGATGAGTGAACTACTAGATCAAAAGAGGGAACAGTGAGCCACATTGATTCTAATTTAAACATGCGTGATGTAGGAGTAAAATTATTAGGAAAAAGATTAAGAGTTAGAGGTGAGTGATCAAAATGTAGTCTAGTTAAATGTTGGACATGTGCATTAGGAAAAGAATGAATCCAATCGGGATTGGCCAGATAAAGGTCAAGCATTTCCATAATGCGATTTTTTGTTTGTCTTAGATTGGACCAAGTGAAACGTGGCCCAGAAAAACCAAGATCAAGTAAACTACAGTCATCTAGATTCTTCCTAAAGGCATGCATTCTTTTCAGAGGGTTTAAGGCCACCAAATTTCTCATTAGGAGATAAGATATCATTAAAGTTACCAACAACTAAACTAGGTCAAGGATTGCTAAGTAGGAAACTATTAATATTAGTCCAGAGAGTACGTTTTTCATGAGCATATGGTTTACTATAAATGACTATAAGTGAAAAAGGAGGCAATGAAGAGTGTTTTACCTTGACAAAAAGGTGAAGTTCCTGAGGGTTTTGAGTGATAGTCTGAACTAAAAGATTGTTATTCCATAGAGCGTAAATTCCTCCCGAAGCTCCATCTGCATCAACCTTAGCAGAGTTCTCGTAATTAAAACGTCCCATGATTGTATCAACTTCTAGTCCACTGACTTTAGTTTCGGTCAAAATAATTATAGTTGGTTTATGGTAATTGATTAGTTCATTTAAGTGAGAATGAAAATTAGGGCTACGTTGGATGGTTCTTAGTAGTAACAACATGGGTGGTGTCTGTTGTAGGTTCTCCTCCAGCGTCAGTGACTAGTTCCAATGATCGGATAGTGTCATGGCTATCTCTATGGTGTCCATTGGTGAGATTGTCCTCGGTATGATGACTGCAACTGAGTGACGTTCCAAGCACGGGTCGGTGAAGTTCCTTAGAACAAATGAGAGGCGATATATCGTTGGATGAAAGGAGAAGATGAACATCTTCTGGCTTGCCGGAGAAAATTGAACTTCGGAGAAGTGCTCCCTTATAGCTCAAAATTTTGTTGATGGTTCGTAACCGAGAAGGGGATCTGTGTAGAGATCCTCCAGAAAGGAGTTCAGTAGGTCCTCCAGTTCTAATGTTTGATCATTTTGATGGGCTGGTGAATTTGGGGGAGTTTGTGTCCTCATTGGTATTGCATGCAACAGTGTCGGAGCTAATACTGGTGTTGATGGTGTTTGTTGTTGCATGGGGCAGTTTGGCAGTGTGTCGTCCACTTTGTTTTGAATGGTTGATGGAGCTTGCAGAGTTGCCAAGCTGAGTTGTAATCTTGTGAGGTGTCCATTGTACTCCATACATTGTCATTGGCCAATATAGTTGTGTCCATGTCCAAGTGGTGTTTGGCAGTTAAATGAATACTTGTGTTGGTGTTGAGTAGGGATGTTGGGGATAATTTTTCACATGCATGTGAGGGTAGATGGGAGTTGGATAGATTAGTTGAAGAACCGTGTTGTTGTAGCCCATTGTTTACAGAGATATTGTCTAGAGTTTGTGAGAATGGATTCATCAGTTGTGTTTGCATGGGGTGGAAATTTAAATTGTTGATCGCCGGTTGAGATGTCCATTGACGTCAATTCTACATGCGTGCCTGAAATTGTTGACGTTGGCGTTGTCTTGCTCGATGATGATGCATTCTTCTTTCGTCTAGGTGACTGGTGTTGAAACGGCAATTACTTGGGTATCTCGGCATTCTTAGTTTTGGAATGAAGCAGATGAGTTGTTTCAAGGTTTGTTGGTATTGGAGATAAGGAATGAGAAACAGGATGAGGTGAAGATATATTTTGTAGAGTATGAGTGGCATCGAAAGGTGTGAGGGAGGGTTCAATTTCCATTGCTATTGATGAGATATTGTAATCATGATTTGAAGATACAATTTAGATGGTATCAGTATTGATGTTACTTGAATTGGAAGAGTTTAGAATTTGTGTTTGTGCTGGTTGAGTGTATCTTGTTTTGGTTTTATTATAATGATTTGGTTCATAAAAAGAGGATGAATTGATATGAAACCTAGAGGTGTATGGAAGTGAGAGTGGAGGTATTTGCATGTTATTGGTCGTAGGAGTTGACTTCTCAACCCAAATAGATTTAGTTAAGTTTCTTTTGTATTCTAGTGGTGTGGGGTAATTATGGTTGGTAGAATTTGATAGGACAGGTACATTAGGGTTAGAGAAAGGTTTCTTGTTATGGTTGAACAATTCAGACGTGGCAAGAGTTTTCTAAGGTTTTGTCTTTTTTTGGGGTAGTGTACAATCATCCAAGGGCCCTAATTATCTTTTGGATCAGAAGGGGATTCAGTAGAGATAGGATTTTCTGGTCGGCAATGGGTGGTATTGGATAGATTTTTTGTATTGAGGTTGCGTATGGAATTGGATGAAGAATGAATGGGGAGTGTAGAGGGTGAGATAGGATCAATATTTGGTTAGATAGGATCAATATTTTCAGAATTTGCCAAGTTTGAGTTGAGACTCGACAATTCATGTCTTTGTAACCTTGCTGTTGTTTGAGGATTGTCGTAGCTGGTATAGGATAGTCGTGCATGTGTGCAAAGTGTCGCCTGGTGTCCAATCCTTCCACAATTATAACACAATAGTGGTATTCCTTCATTGGTAACTGATTGATGATAATCTCCAATATATAAAGAAGTGATGAGCTATTGATCTATTGGAACTTGTAGACATAGACGAGCATGTTATCCTCTTTTAGCATCTTTTGTACAAATATCAATGTGAAGCAGTTGTCCTATTGTATTTCCAATTTTATCAAGCAGCTGTTCAAACTCAAAGAGCAATATAGCTAAAGGCTGCTTGAGAGGGTTTAAAACATGATTGCCATTGACAAATGGCCAAGAAATAACTACTAATAAACCAAGGCATCCATATGGATAAATTTGATTAAATAAAAATCATAGCCTAAATCAATTAGGTTGATTTCTTCCGTCACTTGCCAGAGTTTTTGTAATTTCTTCATAAGGAATTTATATCCAACCACATAACCATATACTTTAATTATTAAAGCATATTCTCATTTCTCATACATTCTTTTTTTATTTTTAATAGTGATGGGAATGAATGAAGTTCCTGCATGAGAGAGGGTGGTTTCATCTCTTAAGAAAGATTCGTAGAGTGTAGATCCTGGTTGTTTTAGTTAAGGAATCTTTGTAAAAAGTCTTGTAAAATGGTGAATTTTGGTTTTTGGGGAAATTATTTGATGGAATAATTTAATTTGTTCTTGTAGAACATTTGTTTCTTCAAATGATAGTGGGAGAGGAATTTATAATAGTGAGAGAATTTTCCATTTTTTTTGGCCTAGGTGTCAATCATTAGTTTAAGCAATACATATAAATATATCGTGCTTAAAGAGCATGAGAAACACATGGGTGGGGGGTAGTGGCCTCGACCCTTGCCACGGGGAGAATTCAACCATGTTTTTGTGTGTGTGTTTTTTAATTCAATAACACTAATATTGTAATTTTTCATTTTGTAGCTTCAATTATATCAATCTTGCTTGAAATTTATTATGCTTTTCTTCCATCCTTGCAAGACATAATTTCTTTATATTAATTTCTTTTTCTATATATAGTTTAAATTTGTCCAAGAGATCCGAAAATAATTTCAATTGATCTCTTTTATATTTTTAAATCTAATCCACTCAAAAAATTGTATTTTTTATTATCACTCTATTTTTTAAAAAAAAAAGATAATTTTTTATCATATTACCAAAGTTCATGTTCATATTGATAACAATAAGAGTGTCAAACTTTACTTCTTTAATGATTTCTTTATGGTCAAGAAGATCTTGATGTAATTCAAATTCTACATTTGCAAATGTTTAATAATGAATTAAAATTTGTGGACATTGTAAAATACTATGATTGAACTAAAATTTTTAAACATTGTATAATACTCTGATTTTGTAGAAGAACAATTTTTGAACCATGTTTAGGACTCTCAATTTGTAGAAAAATATAACAATTTTTTTATAGAAGATTGGTTATTTGAGTTAAATGCCAATTAATATATATATATATATATTTATTTATTTATTTATTTATTTATTTATTTATTTATTTATTTATTTATTTATTGATTTATTTATTTATATTTATATTTTCCTCCAAATAAATCACCTATAGGAAAAAAAAATGTTTCGCGTTGTATTTTGGTAAACAAAACAAAAATGAATCACTAAAACAGTAAGAAAAGTGCATTTCGCAAAATTTTTATCTTTATTTTTTCAAATTAACCACCAAAATAGACGGAAAAGAAGTTTAGGAAGCTTTAAATTATATTAAAATAGATAAATTTTCATAATTTATTTTAAATTTGTTTATAGATTTACTGTCTCTTTTCTTTTCTCTCTCCTTTTACTTATCATTATGATATTAGGCCTAGAGTTTTGCCAATAGTATATTAGACTTCTGGTTTTGCATTCAATTTTAAGATTTAGAGGGAATTTTTTTAACTTTTCTCTTTTCTTTAATTTAAAATTTTTTGAGGGGGTTGATGGTTAAAAAAAATGAAAATTTGCATAAATATATGCGGTGAGCGTGGATCGAACACGTGGCCTTCAGATCTTCAGTCTGACGCTCTCTCAACTGAGCTATCCCCGCTAGCTGTACAGTTTTCGTTTCTGTTTATATTTAACTGCTAAATGCAGACAGTTTTATTTATTATTATTATTTTTGATAAGCAAACGACAGTTAATAGTAATATATATATACACATTGCATTGGATATTATACTCTCTCTATATTATTTTGTTTGGATAAATAATTTATTCATTTTTTCTTTTAAATATTGATATTTTAACTTATGCCCACACAAAATCTTAAAGTACGATATTACATATAATTATAAAATTCATCATACGATTTAGATCTATTGGATGGAAAATGGAAAGCTGCGTAACTTTGTATGGAGGTTTACAAAGAAAAGGAAAAGTTCTCTCATGATAAGAAGGTTATAAACGATCTCTACATATTGGAGATTGGGTTCTTCGTAAAATTAAAGTCACAAGCAAAGTATTAAAGGCAAACAAACTGACTCCAAATTGAGAAGATCCCTTATTAATGAAGAGGGAGTCTTGCTTCCGAATCCTTAGCACTCCGATCATGACCTTTTAATCATAAATGATGGTGCTTATCATCAGAACAACACCTTAATATTTTTTATCGTACTTATATTGCTTAGAATATGAATTTTGGTAATTAAAAGTAGAAAAATGGGCATAAATAGTCACCAAATTATAGAGGTAGTGACGTTGGTATCCAAATTATTATTATTTTTTTTGTGGAATTGATCGCACTATGAGAAAATTGTGGCATTTGTCCTTCCGTTAAAACTCTATTAAATCATATGTTAAGTATAAAAAAAATAAAAATTTGAAGAGTATTTATGTCATTATAATATTTAAATATATTTAATAATATGAGATATTGAATCAAAAGATATTTTTGTTATTAGGTATTCTGATTCTGATTTCATTAGATGCTAAGATAGTTACACATTTATTTCTGATTCTATCCACCTTATTTATTGTATTAAAAGAGTGATTTCTTCAGAGTGTGTTAAGCAAAACACTCATAACTCTTTTACTATGGTAATTAAGTATAACATATTATCAGGCATCCATTCATGAAATATAGCTAAGGAATTTGTCACTAAATTGAGAATTTTGGATAATGTTTAAAGACCATTTAAGTTATTATGTGACAATAATTCGGTTTTGCTATATTCTAATATAATTTTAGAGTGGTTTGATATTTATAGAATATATTGAGACAAACTCTATGATTGTGGATCCATTAATTAAAGTCTTACCAAGGTCTTATATAGGTGTTATATGATTTATTGGTATGATATATCAATTCAGTGGAAGTTTATATTACATTTATAAACATGCATTACATTTTTTGTATTTATTACTGCAGTATTAAAGTATTAAGTTATACTCTAATCATATTCAGTATGATCTCATTAAAGAATAAGGAAGAGACCAATTGAAAATTGGCATGTAGAGATCACATTGCATATAATTTTTATGCTACATACCATACTTGATCAATGTCATTCAATTGTGTTGATGTACGTGATCATTGTTGGGTTTAGTTACGATTTTGTGATGAATGCCCCTTTGGTTCTATGTTACACTATTAGAAAAATCAATTTTAGCGACGGAACCGTCGCAAATTGCAATCAAATTTGCGACCGCCTACTAAGCCGTCGCAAATTATAACCGAATTTGCGATCGACTACTCAACCGTCGCAAATTGCAACCGAATTTGCGACCGAATACTCAGCCGTCGCAAATTGCAACCAAAATTTGCGACCGCCTACTAAGTCGTCGCAAATTGCAACCGAATTTACGACCGACTACTCAGCCGTCGCAAATTACAACTGAATTTGCGACCGACTACTCAGCCGTCGCAAATTGCAACCGAATTTGTGACCGACTACTCAGCCGTCGCAAATTGCAACTAAAATTTGTGACCGCCTACTAAGCCGTCGCAAATTGCAACCGAATTTGCGACCGACTACTCAACCGTCGCAAATTGCAATCGAAATTTGCGACCGCCTACTAAGTCGTCTCAAATTGCAACAGAATTTGCGACCGACTACTAAGCCGTTGCAAATTGCAACTGAATTTGTGACTACCAACTAAGCCGTAACAAATTGCAACCAAAATTTGCGACCGCCTACTAAGTCATCGCAAATTACAACCGAATTTGCGACCGCCTACTAAGTCGTCGCAAATTGCAACAGAATTTGCGACCGCCTACTAAGCCATCACAAATTACAATAGAATTTGCGGCCGCTTACTAAGCCGTCTGGAATTGCGACATAATTGGCGATAACTTTCTAAATGGTTGCTATTTTGGATAGATTTTGTGATGGATCTCTGAGTCGTTGTAATTAGCGACACCCATTTGCGACGACCTTGTGAGTCGTTATAATTAGCGACACACATTTATGACGGCCATATGAGTCGTTGCAATTAGCGACAAATAGTTGTGACGCATTTTTAAGTCGTTGCAATTAGTGACAAATATTTGTGACGACCTTTTCTATTGTAATCATTTGCAACAAAATTTGCAATGGTCTTCTATGTCGTCACAATCTAGATGGATATTTGTGACGGCCTTATGAGGTGACGCGCATTAGTGACAACTATCTAAGTCATCACAATTATTGACGCACATCTACAAAGACCTTCTAAGTCATCGCAATTTGTTATAAAAATTTGAGACCGTCTTCTTAATCGTCGCAATTATCAACAAATATTTGAGACATCTTTCTGACCATTGCTAATAGGGACAAACATATCCGATAACCTTCTGAATTGTTGCAGTTAGTGACGCTTGGTTGTAATTAGTGTTACTGGAATGGAATGCGATAAGATCATGAATAACTAATATTTGATTAAAAATAAAAAATTAAGAAAATTATTTAAGAATAATAATTAAACATTAAACTACACTCAACTATCATTAATAAATAAATAAATATATATATATATAGATATATATAGTATAAAGCAAAAATAAAAATAATTATATTAAACTTAATTTTTTGAATTATTATTATTATTATTTGCCTAAATTAATTTGTGATATTTTAGTTTTATAATAATAATAAATAATATCTATATATATATATATATATATATATTAAATATATATTATAATATATATTATATAAAGTTTCATTTTAACTTAAAAAAAGATTGTAAAACTTTCTAAAATATATAATATTTATATATGTGTAATATAACATATTTATTACTATTAAAACAACCAGAAAAATTATTTTTAAAAAAAACAACATTTTTTTTATCTTTATATATGTTTCTTTTAACTTAAAAAAAACATTGTAAAATTTTCCAAAAATATATATAATATATATATGTGTAATATAACAGATTTATTACTATTAAAACAACAAGAAAATTATTTTTAAAAAAAACAACAATTTTTTTTTTATCTTTATATATATAATCAGATATTATCTATATTATTATTTTTATAAAAAAATAAATATTTATTTTATTAGAATAAAAATATAATTAATTATTTAAATTTTAAATCAAATTAATCTATTAATATATATATATATATATATATATAATTATTTTCTACTTTAAATTTACAATTATATTAATTTTTATATATATCATTATAATATATAATATATACTATATGATATTATAATAATATATTATAGATTAATTCTAATTTCAACAAATTTATAATTATATAATTTTTATATTATATATTATTATAAAATATAATATTATAATATAATAAAACTGGATAATAATATATATATATATATTAAGGTATAATATAATATATATATTATAATATATAATAATAAATATATATATATATATATTAGATATAAATTTCAATTAAAATCTTTCTAATTTACTTTAAGTTAACAATTTTGCAAATTTACTTACAAAACTTTTCGATTTGAATTAAAGTTTAATATATATATATATTATATATTATCTCGAAAGAGAAATAAAAAGAAGTACAAATTTTTAATTAAAAATTTTTCCAATTAATTTTGAAGTTAAAAAACTTTTTAATTTCACTTAAAAAACTTCCAATTCTAATTAAATTTTTTTTTTCAATTCAAGTTAAAAAACTTTTTAATTATATATAAATATAATATATACACTAAGGATTAGGAGAGAGAATTACTAAAAACCTTCCTTTACAAAAAGAAAAAAACATAAATAAATAAAAAATTATTTTCCCTCTCAAACTAAACTCAAAAATTCTTTTCCCCCCTCAAACTAAACTCAAAAATTCTTTTCCCCCTCAAACTAAACTCATCCTCCTCTTCTTTCCCTCTCAAACCAAACTCATCTTCTTCTCCCCCAAAAAAAACTCTTTCCCTCTCAAACCCATCTTCTCCTCCCCAAAATATTGCCTCTTCAACGCACATAGTTTTCTCTGCAATGTTAAGTTGGTTCCTTTTCTAGCATATAGGTGGTCATTTTAAACCAGTATATATATTGACCATAATTCTAGTGTTCGATTGTCTTCATTTGTAGGAGGTGGAGAGCTGTACACATGCGGTTCAAATGAGAATGGATGCCTTGGTGTTGGGTATTCCTCCATAAAATACTTAATTTTTTAGCATATACCCGGCAATAATTTTATTATTTCTTATTTTGAGCTCACAATTTGCCCTTGCTCATACTTAATTTTATGGACCGGATTGGTTAAGAATGCATACAATAATGATAGCAAAAGATTGAGTACTCATAAAGATTAACATACATAATTGTTAGACACATTAAGCCCAAGTGGGAGATTGTTGGATTTATTTTAATAAATCATGTAGGCTCATATGTCAATTATGTATTTAAGACTATCATATTTTATTAAGCTCTACTAAAATGATCTAATTAAGTTTATTGGGCTAATGTGCATCAACAATAAGTATGGACCCACATATATAGATATCATATTCCCTATACTATAATGGGTTGACTAGGAATATTATTATTATTATTATTATTATTATTATTATATTATATATTAATATTGGTTATGGTCCCAAAAATATATTGAGAGTGTCTATTCTATATCCCGTCAGTAGAATAGAACCCTAAATTCGATAGATGTTTTAGAAGACCGTAATATGCTTTGATATATTACGAAAGATTGAGTCTTTTAGGATTGTTAAAGAATATATTGGTGATACAGGATTAAATCAGGTAGGCTTCCGCAATTCAATTTTTATTGTTCTTAATAATCTACATACTAAATCTTACAAGATGAAGATAAGAAATATATAGAACACGTGTATTTTATTCTATCATCAACCTCATTACATTCAAATTGAAGTACAATGGGTGAACTGAACAGATTGTCCCGGAAGAGTCAGAAAAACTGTGTCAAAAATTTATCATATTTCATTCAACTTGTTCATAACTCAACCACCAAATTCGACATGACTCGGTATAGCCACATAAATTAAGCAATGTTTGGAATAAACAGATGGGCGAAAAAAAAAAAATCTGCATAAATGCTCATATTTTCTGCACGATAATTCTAAGTCTTATAAACCCATCAATCAAAACATCAACCAAATTGAACAAACTTAGACAAATCGAGAAAGAGCAAATCTAAAACCATAGGAAAATACATTTATTGGCAGGGCGATGATCGGCAATGGCAAAGGCGAATTCCTTGCATGGCGATGACAGCGCCAGTGGAGCAAAGAGTTGGCTTGTCGAAGCAGCTGTACAGTATTCCAGAATTGAGTTATATAACATTTCTTTTACAAAATATCTTAGTTATATATATATTTTCTACAAGGGTGAGATTTTATAATATAATAATATATATAGACATATACATAATGTTTTATCAAAAAAAGTGATAATATATGTACACACATATGATCACGTTTCTTTCACTACTAGAAAAATCAAGTTTAGCGACGGCCAAATCTGTCGCAAATCCGTCGCAAATTGACCTTTGCGACGGATTTGCGACGGATTTGGCCGTCGCTATATTTTCGTCGCTGATTGCGACGGCACATAAAATCCGTCGCAAATAGCAACGGATTTGCGACGGGCAAAATCCGTCGCTATTTTGCAACGAATTTGCGACTGCCAAAATCCGTCGGATTGAGGAGATACATCAGCAGACTGCCCGAGTAGCGGAGAACTTCGAGTTTGACCTAACAGACCTCGGTCCACTGGATGGTGACCCGCCAGGTTCTTAGTCTCTCTCTCTCCTTCTTTTCTTTCTTTTTCTTTTGTCTTTTGTTTATCTTGTTCTTTGTGTATGTCTGGGCTGTATGACTATGAATCTTTGTACAAAATTGATTTATATGACATACAGAATTGTTGCATTATTCTGTCTTTTCTTGTTTTTTTTTATTTCTTATTTTCAAATAAGTGTGGGGTAATTAGCTATGCATGAACACTGAGGACAGTGCCAAACTTAAGTGTGGGGTAGCAGTGCACAGTGCACTGTAGCAGTTTGAAGCAGTTTGAAAACTTTTTCGCATGCTTTTGCTTGTTTTCCCTGTATTTTCACACCCTTCCAAAATTTTTTTTTTCTTTTCAAAATTTTTCCATCTTTCAGACTTCTAAATGCAGTATGCTTGGTTAAACAATTGCTTATGTCTATGATATGTAGGTAGTATGTTATGGTTAGTAGGAGATAGTCGATAGCTATCTTGGACTAATTGATTAGGAATAGGGAATTCCTGATAACTGAGCACAACCTTGTCTGGATTAGAGACCTCAACCAATTGCCTATTCGAGACTTAACTAGATAAAATTAGACCAGTTGTGGATATATTGGCAGTTAGAATGACTAGATGAGACTCTGAGCTAAAAGTGAAAAGAACTTAAGGAAGTTAATTACAATAGGGTAGTTTGCCAGCGGCCTTCGCTACTCGAGCACCACTCCTTCAGGGAACTTAAAGCCTGATGCCCTAAGGTCGTGTAGATCTGGGAGTCATCGGAGTGGGACTCGCTACATGGGTAGTTGAAGTTGACGTGTTCTAAGCAAACTCGAAATACCCTGAATCTATAAAGAAAATAACTAAGTGCTAAAACATTAAAAATCTGATCACCAAAGCTCAGAACTCAGAAAGTTATCTGTTGTCAGTATGTCTAGCGATAGGTCGAAGTATTATCTGGTAGCAGTTAAGATAAGAGTTCATTGTGTTGACTATCTGGTCTAGACTAGTACACACACTACACATCAGGAAGACCCTGTGACTAAGAAAAAAGTCCAACCTAGTTGTTGATTTATTTTCTGCCTGATCATAACAAACTACTAGAGACATTTGAGACCTTGTCATAGCAACCTAACCAATCAGACCTGTGTTAAG
Source organism: Asclepias syriaca (assembly GCA_027405835.1). Classification (NCBI taxonomy): domain Eukaryota; kingdom Viridiplantae; phylum Streptophyta; class Magnoliopsida; order Gentianales; family Apocynaceae; genus Asclepias; species Asclepias syriaca. Next base: position 13,587,521 of record CM049930.1, read on the forward strand.
AATTGTCTGAAGAATTTTTGGAATAAAAACATGATTAGGAATTTAAGTGACTGCACTACGGTTTAAAATCACTAACTCCATGTAGACTTTGCTTGAGGACAAGTAAAAAGCTAAGTGTGGGGTTATCTGATACGCAAAAATCGTATCACATTTTTAGCATGTTTTTATGTATGTTTTAATGTGAAATCGAGAGTAAATTGACATTAATCGTTTACTATTTACTTGATTTCACGGTTTTTATGATTTTGGAAGTGTCAGGTGAAAAGTAGACGAAAACAGCAAATTCTAGGGCAAAAACGCAATTTTTGGAAATGTTGACCCAGTCAAAGGTCCGGGACGGGCGTCCCGACCCGGTCAAACCGCCAGGACGGGCGTCCCGAACCTGGTCAACGAATCAGGACGGGCGTCCCGAGCCGCCAGAAGCTGTCCCACATCGAATTTTTCAGAATTTTTCACTCCGGGAAGCTGCTATAAATACCCCAGGCCTCCAGCAGTTGAATTCATCCCTCTCCACTCGATCTGAGTCATTAAGTGGTTTCCAGTGTACAATTCTCTAGTACACAACTCACTCAGAGACTCGGATCTCAGTTTTCTTTCTTATTAGTGTTTGTTTTAGTTTCTGAGAAATAGTCTCATATCTTAGGCTTCTATAGATAGGTTCGTTTCTGGTATTCCTAGAATACCCGGGATTTCGTTAGGAGATCCTAAGAGGGCTCGAGGCGTTCGAAGAGTCAGTCCACAGGGCTGGGCTTAAGCCGGGTTGTTAAGTAAAGCCCAGCTACTAGGCTGAGGAAGAGTCCTCCGAAGGTTCTGACGAGCAGAGTCGGGTCAAGCAATACGGCATATACAGCAGTACGCTCCATCGGCGAGACTTCGTAAAGGGTGAATTCTTTATGGCATCGGTCCCCCTGTCCCTCTCTTATATGTTGTTATTATGTTTGTCCAAATACTGATTGGAATACCAGATTATGTTTTTATGAATATTTGTGATATACGTTGAAGTTATTATGTTTTTCTAGAAATGGCCACCTGCTTAAATATCCATTATGTCTGCATGTCTATTGCCGTTCTTTTAAACTGAAATTAGAGTTATAGATAATTCCTAACCACGGTCTTTTCATAACCTGTTTAGTTTAACAGACATCAATTAGTATTGATGTCTGCCATACTAGATAAAATAATCTGCGGAACACCCTGTTGGTTGAAAGTAGTCTAGGTAGGCTGAGTTGAGTATTATGCCGGCGGTTATGAGACGAGCAGTATGATCCCCAAAGTGACATAGGGCGGTCATTGCTGACTTTAGTCCGAGCCGTGAGTAGGGTCGTTACCCTTAACGATGGGGCGGTAGCGTAGAAACTCAGATGTGGTAACCTTTAGACACAGAACATAGTTGCAATCCAGGCCAAGACATGTCTAAAATACTCAAATATAGGTCAATCAATGTATAGTAATAGTATAACATAGAATCAGAACTCATCTTTAAAACACTTTTAGGATTAATTGGACTTGAACCTAGTGGAGAATGGATCACCCTCTCATCAAAGTATTTGATGAAGATTGCATAACTGGATCATAAGATAGGAGTTAGGATAAAAGGCTAGTTACTACTAAGTCGTTGCCACTTCCCTGGGAGTACGATAATTACTTAATAAAATCGTAGATACTTTCCAATAGACTAGCTACACGATAGGTACTCTGCCTTAGGTTCTGGCTGATTAAGTGACACCATAGACTAAATGTGACAATTAGTCAATCACAGTCCTTAATTATTCATAATCAACATAGGGTAAAATAATGCCTATTTAGCACGTCAACCGGAATCCCCATCAACGGGCGTCCAGGACTCAGGACGGCCATCCTGACCTGGTCAACAGGCCGGGACGGGCGTCCCGGATGCCTGGTCAAAGTCCCACATCGAAATTTTTGGAAACATTCACTCCAGAAAGCTGCTATAAATACCCCAGGCCTTCCTCAGTTGAAATCATTCCTCTCCACTCGATCTGAGTCATTTAGTGACTTCAAGTATACAATTTTCCAGTATACAAGTCACTTAGAGACTCAGATTTCAGTATAAGTTTTCTTTTATTTCTAGATAGTGTCTCGTTTTCTTTGTTTCTGAGAATTAGTCTCAGATCCTAGGATACGATAGATAGGTTCGTTTCTGGTATTCATAGAATACTCGGGATTTCGTTAGGAGATCCTAAGAGGGCTCTAGGCGTTCGAAGAGTCAGTCCACAAGGCTGGGCTTAAGCTGGGTATTAAGGTAAAGTCCAGCTACTAGGCTGAGGAAGCGTCCTCCGAAGGTTATATCGAGCAGAGTCGGGTCAAGCAGTACAACATATACAAGCAGTTGCTCCATCGGCGAGACTAAGTAAAGGGTGAATTCTTTATGGCATCAGTCCCCCTGTCCCTCTCTTTATATGTATGTACTGTGTTCGTCCAAATATTAATTATGTATATTGTATTATGATTTTATGAGTATTTGTTATACATGTTGAAGTTCTTATGATTTTCCGGAAATGGCCACCTGCTTAATATTCATTATGTCTGCATGTCTAATGTAGTTTCTTTTAAACTAAATGTAGGGTTATAGACAATTCTTAACCACGGTCTATTCATAACCTGTTTAGTTTAATATGCATCAATTTAGGAAGCATTGGTGTCTGCCATATTAGATAAAATAACCTACAGAACACCCTGTTTGTTAGAGTAGTCTAAGTAGGCTAAGTTGTGTCTTTATGCCGGCGTTAGAGCGAGCGTCATGATCCCCTAAGTGACATAGGGCTTTCATGGATGCCTTTAGCTCGAACCGTGAGTAGGGCCGTCAATGACGATAGGGCGGTTTATCAGGTGACTCAGATGTGGTACACCTTTAGACTCAGAACATAGTTGCAATTCAGGCCAAGATATATCTAAAATACTCGAAGATAGGTCAATCAAATGTAGGAACAGTATAACGTAGAATCAGGGCATTATCTGTAAAACACTTTTAGGCATAAATAGACTTAAACCTAGTGGAGAATGAATCACCCTCTCATCAAAGTTATTGATGACGATTGCATAACTGGATCATAAGATAAGAGTTAGGGTAAAAGGCTAGTTACTACTAAGTCGTTACCACTTCCCTGGGGGTACGATATTTAATTTAAATAAAATCATAGATACTTTCCAACAGACTAGCTACACGATAGGTGCTCTGCCTTAGGTTCTGCCTGATTAAGTGACGCCATAGAGACTAAATGTGACAATTAGTCAATCTCAGTCCTTAATTACTCATAATCAACATAGGGTGAAACAACACCTATTTAGCATATCAGTCGGGAACACATCAGATTTTTGGCGCCGTTGCCGGGGAAATATCATAACAAATTTAGGACTATTGGCCACAATTCTAGAAACTTATGATATGTAACGGTAGTAACCTAGACCTTAGACCTAACACTTGTTTTCGGCTAGTTAGACAATCAACTTCCAAAATATAGGGTTATCATAACTAATTAATTTTAGATATTATCTGAAATTAAGACATTTAGGATAATCAAATTTTAGAAAATTATTCTAAAACCATATTGAGAAAATTTATCTGCTTTCTAAATAAAATATAAAAGAAAAAAAATGTTAAAATTTTAAAAACCCAAAAAATATCTTTCTTACTTTTCTTTTTCTATTTTGTTTTATTTCTGTTTTTTGTTATTTGTTATTCCTAACCAGACTTTGCACTCATAGATGAAGAGAACAAGAGCAGCTACTAATCAAGCAAAGACAACAGAAAACCCTGACACTCCAGGACGAAAGAAGACCAAACCAGAAGGACCATCTAGGCCTGAACCAGAAATACCTCAGGAGAACCCTCCTTCACAACCTATAGAAATAAACTCAAGCCTAGACACCAGTGACTTAGTGAGAAGATTACTGAACACCCGTGAGCCTAGTCCCATGGAAGAAGATCCTTCTGAAGATACCTTTCCTCCTAGAGAAGAACCTCAAAGATCTCCAGTTCACACTCCTGCTCAGAGAGTTCCTATAAATCCACCACCCCTTGACCAAACCCAAAACTCACCAACATCTCCTGAGTACACTCCAACGCCTAACGAGCACACCCCTTCATCCGGGGGAAGTACTAGCGGTTCTCATTCAGTGTTGTCCGTGCAGATAGATACTTTGGCTCAAAGGATCTATGAGATGGATCAAGGAATTGCACGCAGATTGTGTCATTCAGATCAATGTATTCTGAATATCACAACCAACATGGACCAACTCAGGGCCACAGTAAGTCTCCAGGAAAACCAAGGTGCACAGATACTCCGGGAGTTAGCTAACTTACGAAGTGAGCAGGGCAGGCAAAGGGATGAGATGAGACCCATGCGCATAGAGATGCGAACCATACAAGCAGAGATACGAGAGATCAGAAATAAGGGCCATTGAAAAAGGGAAGATTCTTTTCACTATTCTTTCAGCAAATAAACTGTTTGAACTAAAATTAAATAATTGACCCCTACTTTTTTGTTTTTAAACTTTTTAAAAGGGTCTCTTATTTTATTCAGCAATTTTTCTTCAGACATTTTATTTCTCAAATTTCTATGAAAAACAAAGGTGTTGCAAATGCAGTTTATTTTTCACTAATTAAAATGTATAAACTCAGTTTTTGTTTTTCTGAAATTCTTGCTGAACAGAAGTTAGGATAAGATTAGGGTAGTCATGATTTTCGAAAAAGAGATTGAGAAATTTTTGCACAGAGTATTTAACAACTTCTGAATTTGATAGGTTAAACATGAAGACCTGTTATATATTATGATTGTTTTGGGGTACTGAGATTTGTAGGAAATTATGAAAAAAAAATCCAGATGTGGCACGCATCCCGAAGCAACCCGGGACGGGCGTCCAGCAAGACGGGCATCCTGCCTCTGGGACAGGCGTCCCGAAGGCCGCCCCTCCTACAAATATGCCATTTTTCTTCATTTTCTCTCAAACCAACCACCAAAAATTCATCTCTCTACAAAATTCTCTCTACCTTCTCTCTACAAATTTTTGGCAACCTCCCGAAGTTTCAAAATTCGAATTTCCCTCCAAATTTTGAACTTTTAAATTTCCTTCCAAAATTCGAATTTCCCGCCAAAAATTCAAAATCCTTCCCAAACCAAAATCCATCCTTCGGAATTCAAATTCACCTCCAAAATTCGAATTCAAATCTTCCTTCCCACCTAAATTCTCAAAGTCTCTCGAACGTTCTCAACCAAATGGCTCCCAAACGAGCTCGTATCACTTCTTCCATGACCGTGACATCGGTGGCACACCCTTTTATGTTGTTTCCCTTCAGTCCAGCATACCAAGAGAGATGTCATGGATATATCGGACGCACCATACTGATTGGCAGAACGCTTGACTAGGCAGCAGTACAGACACTAGAGGTTGAGCAGGATATCCGATGCATACTCGACGTACTACCCTAGAGTCGAGTCTTCATCGTCACCGAGCCGACCTACCTAGAGCTGGTATGTGAGTTCTATGCTTCGTTTACATTCCATCAGGAGCATATCACATTCCGCTTGGGCGGAGTAGATCGATTGATGAGCATGGCCGAGTTCGGCATCGCCTTGGGTATTTGGCAGAGAAACGAGCTGGATACGCCCGCCTACACCACAGCAGTTCGAGACTTCACTTCTGCAGACGTCTCCACCGCTTGGGCTCAGATCTGTACGACGGGTGTTTCCTACCAGCATGGCCTTGTGAAAGCCACAGGTATTTATCCTGCCCTTCGCTATTTACATGCCATTATAGCACACACTCTGTCATCATGCGGTGTTTCGCTATGGACACTCAGAAACAGTGTCTGGGGCTCGGACCGTTCATCACCAGGATAGCCCACTACTTGGAGTTGGACATCGAGGGCTCGAGCTGACCCAGGTTGCCCCGACTACCATTCCTACGGACCTTACCATTCTACGGAACATGGGGATAGTCGTACTGGATGCAAATGGGCGCTACTCCATCCACACGGAGCAGCCAGGACAGGCATCGACACCAGGAGAAGTTCCAGCACATATACCTCCGACCGAGACATTCGTTCCACGCACTGCCTTTGAATGACATATGTCGCACAGATTGGTGGAACTTTCAGCCCGATATAGCCGGGATATGGAAAGAATCGAGAGACGAAAGTCGATGATGGACGACAGAATCGCTATGAACCCCAGCAGGATCGAGGAGATTTATCAGCATACCTCCCAACTGGTGGAAAACACAGAGGTCTACTTTCCAGCAGACTTCAGTCCACCTGACGACGACGAGCTGGGTTCTTAGCTTTTCTCTTCCTTTTCTTTTTCTTTTGTTGTTTTTGTTCTATGTGTGTGATCATGTCAGGGCTGTATGAAATATGAATCTCTGTATAATGTTGATTGATATGACATAACAGCATTGTTTCTTCTATTATATCTTGTTATTTCATTTATTGCTTTATTTTCCTTCTTACCCATAGTTATTCGAATAAGTGTGGGGTAAGAGTCTTTTCTGTTTTGTTTTTGTTTCTTGTTTTCAAATAAGTGTGGGGTAATTTAGATATGCATGAACACTGAGGACAGTGTCAGACTTAAGTGTGGGGTAGCAGTGCACGGTGCACTGTAGTAGTTTGAAAAAAAAATTTGCATGATTTTTGCATGTTTTCCCCGTATTTTCACACCCTTCCAAATATTTTCAAAATTTTTCATTCTTTTAGACTTCAAAATGCAGCATGATTGGTAAAACATTGTTGATGTCTATGATATGTGTGTAGAATGTTATGATTAGTAGGAGACAATGTGATGACTATCTTGAACTTATTGATTAGGAATAGGGAATTCCTGATAATTGAGCACAACTTAGTCTGGATTAGAGACCTCAGCCAATTACCTTTTCAAAACATAACTAGATAAGATTAGACCAGTTAAGGATGTATGGGCAATTAGCATGACTAGATGAGGCTCTGAGCTGAAAGTGAAAAGGAAAAAAAAGAGAGTTAATTAAATAGGGTTGTTTGCCAGCGGCCTTTGCTACTCGAGCACCACTCCTTAGGGGAACTTAAAGTCTGATGCCCTAAGGTCGTGTAGGTCTGGGAGTCATCGGAGTGGGACTCGCTACATGGGTAGTTAAAGTTGACGTGTTAAAGCAGACTCAAAATACCCTGAAAAATCTATAAAAGAAAAAAAATCAATAAATGCTAAATAATTAAAAATCTGATCACCAAGGCTCAGAACTCAGAAAGTTGTCTGTTGTTAGTATGTCTAGCGGCGGGTCGAAGTGTTATCTGGTAGTAGTTAAGACGAGAGTATATTGTATTGACGATCTGGTCTAGACTAGTACACACACTACACATCAGGAAGACCTTGTGACTGAGAGAAGAGTTCAACCTAGTTGTTAAGTTGTTAAACCTGCTTGATTATAATAATCTACTAAGAGACATTTGAGACCTTGTCATAGCAGCCTAACCAGTCAGACCTGTGTTGTGAATTGTCTGAGTAATTTTTAGAATAAAAAATAACTAGGAAATTTAAGTGACAGCACATATGATTTAAAATCACTAACTTCAGGTAGACTTTGCTTGAGGACAAGCAAAAAGCTAAGTGTGGGGTTATATGATATGCATAAATCATATAATATTTTTAGCATGTTTTTCGGCATAATTTAGGGTGAAATTGATAGGAAATCGCTCTTAATTGATTCTTATTAACTCAATTGCACAGTTTTTGTGATTTTGGAATTGTCAGGTGAAAAGTAGAAGAAAATGGCAAATTTTGGGCAAAAACGCAATTTTCAGAAATTTAGACGGTGACGTCGGGGTGGGCGTCCCGAATCAGGATGGGCGTCTTGACCTGGTCAACAGGCTAGGACGGGCTTCCAGGACTCGGGACAGCCATCCTGACCTGGTCAACAGGCCGGGACGGGCGTCCCGGATGCCTGGTCAAAGTCCCACATCGAAATTTTTGGAAACATTCACTCCAAAAAGCTGCTATAAATACCCCAGGCCTTCCTCAGTTGAAATCATTCCTCTCCACTCGATCTGAGTCATTTAGTGACTTCAAGTATACAATTTTCCAGTATACAAGTCACTTAGAGACTCAGATTTCAGTATAAGTTTTATTTTATTTCAAGATAGTGTCTCGTTTTCTTTGTTTCTGAGAATTAGTCTCAGATCCTAGGATACGATAGATAGGTTCGTTTCTGGTATTCATAGAATACTCGGGATTTCGTTAGGAGATCCTAAGAGGGCTCTAGGCGTTCGAAGAGTCAGTCCACAGTGCTGGGCTTAAGCTGGGTATTAAGGTAAAGTCCAGCTACTAGGCTGAGGAAGCGTCCTCCGAAGGTTATATCGAGCAGAGTCGGGTCAAGCAGTACAACATATACAAGCAGTTGCTCCATCGGCGAGACTAAGTAAAGGGTGAATTCTTTATGGCATCAGTCCCCCTGTCCCTCTCTTTATATGTCTGTACTGTGTTCGTCCAAATATTAATTATGTTTATTGGATTATGATTTTATGAGTATTTGTTATACATGTTGAAGTTCTTATGATTTTCCGGAAATGGCCACCTGCTTAATATTCATTATGTCTGCATGTCTAATGTAGTTTCTTTTAAACTAAATGTAGGGTTATAGACAATTCTTAACCACGGTCTATTCATAACCTGTTTAGTTTAACATGCATCAATTTAGGAAGCATTGGTGTCTGCCATATTAGATAAAATAACCTACAGAACACCCTGTTTGTTAGAGTAGTCTAAGTAGGCTAAGTTGTGTCTTTATGCCGGCGTTAGAGCGAGCGGCATGATCCCCTAAGTGACATAGGGCTTTCATGGATGCCTTTAGCTCGAACCGTGAGTAGGGCCGTCAATGACGATGGGGCGGTTTATCAGGTGACTCAGATGTGGTACACCTTTAGACTCAGAACATAGTTGCAATCCAGGCCAAGATATATCTAAATTACTCGAAGATAGGTCAATCAACATGTAGGAACAGTATAACGTAGAATCAGGGCATTATCAGTAAAACACTTTTAGGCATAAATAGACTTAAACCTAGTGGAGAATGAATCACCCTCTCATCAAAGTTATTGATGACGATTGCATAACTGGATCATAAGATAAGAGTTAGGGTAAAAGGCTAGTTACTACTAAGCCGTTACCATTCCCTGGGAGTATAATATTTAATTTAAATAAAATCGTAGATACTTTCCAACAAACTAGCTACACGATAGGTACTCTGCCTTAGGTTCTGACTGATTAAGTGATGCCATAGAGACTAAATGTGACAATTAGTCAATCTCAGTCCTTAATTACTCATAATCAACATAGGGTAAAATAACATCTATTTAGCATATCAGTCGGGAACACATCAGAAGTGCACCAGGCAAAGTTATCCTGATGTTGTGTCAAACATTTCTTCAGTTGTTCCATTTCTTCTTTCGGAAAACTTCGCCCAATTCTAACTTTCTACTACTCGGGGTATTGCGGGTGAACCACAATCTCCTCATACCCCTGAGAGTTATGAAGATCTTCCTCAGGAGCTTGCCCTGGAGTCGAAGTAGTGGCTACTTCGCATATCACCGCCATCTGGATGATGTACTCTCTACTTCAGGATTGATCTTTTTATATTTAACCAAATAATCCAGTATTCCCTTTGGATTGCTCATCTCCGTCCCAATTCCTCTATTGGTAGGGAACTTAACTCTTTGGTGTGGGACTGAAACTATCATATCAAACACTGCTTGTGCCGGTGTGCCTATTATTGCATTGCACACTGACTGTACATCTACCACACAGAACTCTACCTCTTTTGTCCGGCTCAGTAATCCGACGCCGAGGGTTACATTCAAAACCATGATTCCCTTTGTTGGTACTTTATGTGTAGTGAATCCTTCTAATTTCATCAAAGTGGGCCGCAACATCTCTTCTCCTAGTCCCATATCCCGAAAGCATTGATAATACAAAATGTTTGATGACGCACCAGAGTCTATCAGGACTCACTTAATCAAAAATTGTTGAAAATTTGGATGAGTCATTGATACGTCCAGAATCACTGGATTAAGCTTCTTTCCTTTTGTTGGCGCCAACTCTGCCTTTGTGAAGGAGATAATATCCTCTTTCTCTAGACTTTTCGGGGCAACGTATGATTCCTTTAACACATGAATCTGTCGTTTTAATTATGCCATCGATGGGGCTTCGTTTAAGATCACATCAATCACCTTTTCCTTTCCTTTTAATGACTGCTGCTCTCGTTGTGGCTCGTCCTTCATGAATTCTGCTAATAATCCCTTCCTTTTCAAAGATTCAATGATCTTTTTTAACTGATAACAATACTCCTTATTGTGACCATAGTTCTGATGGAAATTGCCTACTCTGATCTCGTACTCCGTCTGTGTGTGGATTTCAAGGGGGTGGATCTTTCACCCCGTATTTTTCTTTCAACACAGCGACTATATTCTCCACTGGTATGTTCAAACCAAACGGCTTCTTTGTTTTTTGAGTTCGGCTCTTTCCTCCCGCGTTGAAATTTGTTTTAGGGTTTGATCTACTTACAGGAGTGAAGGACCTTCCTTTGTTGAGAGCTCCTCTTGGTACATCAGGACGTGAATCGAACTTGGGTCTCTCGCCCTTATTAAAGTCGACTACGTCCTTCAGCGCAGCCATCCTTCGATCAGAATGCTCTATGGCTAGAGCTACATGCTTTGCAGTTTTAAACATTTCTCTGATTGTTTGAGGGTGTCGGAGTCCGAAATCTGTCTTGAGAGCATGAGATGTTAAACCCCCTTCAAAACAAGTAATAACAGTATCTTGGCTCAGACCCTCGATTTCATCGTAAATCTTTTTAAACCTCTCGAAGTACTCCAAGAGTGGTTCATCGTCCTTTTGTTTAACATTCGTCAGGTCTCCTCTCGTCTTTGGGAGCTCGCCAGCTGTACTGAATTTGTCTATAAAACTTTTCTCCAATGTGTACCAAGAATCAATGCTATTTGCCCTCAGGGAAGTAAACCATGTTAAAGCTTTTTCCTTCAAAGTGCTAGGGAAAGCTTTACATAATATGGCTTCATTACTAGAAACTAGACCTATTGCTGCTTTGTATCTGCAAATATGCTCCTGTGGTTTTGTTCTGCCATTGTACAGAACAAATTGAGGTAGTTTCAAGCGGCTATCCGGGAGAACATCTCTAATCCACTTTTTGAACAACCCCATTTCGAACGCTTTCCGGATCATTTCTGCCCCTTTCTTCACCGATCTCTGCTGCGAATTCTTCTTCAGAGGAGTGGATTTCGGTAGAAACTTCGTAACTAAAATTTGATGTTTCGGTGTTGTCTTAACCTTTTGCCTATGATCGTTGTCGGGTGATATCTTCGCACAAACATGTCTTGTTTCTCCAACTTCACTTCTTTGGGGTCCTCTTGATGTCTCGCCTCTTATTTTGTGTGAAGCGGGACCCATATTCATCATATTCTGGGGGTCTCTATGGAATCCATGAGAAGGAATAGGAGGATTCCGTAACAAGCTCTGAGCTACCTGCGAGTACACTGGTTGATGAATAGGTGGTACTGCCTAGAAACTTATAGGAGGCAAAGTTTCTCCTAGATTGGCAGCCTCTTGTTGAAGTTGAATCCAACTGTCAAGTAACTTCTGACGTTTTCGCAGTCTCTCGGCCTCTTGTTGCAAACGTCACATATCTCCAGAAACTGGTGCAGCATGTATCGACGTCACGGAGGCTTCTGGCTCTTGAACGTTTTTCTCATTTGGAAAGTCTCCTACGTCAGACTTTGATTGTTGTGGTTTTGACACTGAGGCTACTTTGGGTACAGCTTTGGATGTAGACTGAGATAATTTTTGGTTACTCATACTGATTTTCAGAATTTCTTATGGATATTTGTAGTAAGAAAGATTGTTCGATTTCCCAGTAACAAAACCAAACTGATCGGGAAATCTCCAGTTGTTCGGATATTGTCAAATTTGGGTTGGACACCTGCAAGAGAAGTCACCCGACGGTGGGTTTTCGAAGATGACCCTCAGAAGGTTTAATTAGAGAAGATCTTGTGGGTGTATAAATTAAGTAATAGAAAAGGAAATAACGGGTATGCGGAGAGAATCAAAGGAATCGTTTTTCTTTGTTTTGTCAAAAGATCCCTCTCTCCTTTTCTTTCTCCTATTTATAATTAAATACTTACCTTTTTACCCCTCAGTGGTTGAAATATTTTCATCTTGATCAATTAGTCATCAGACACCTGTCGGTTATAGGGCTTTAATTTGTTGACTCATGCATGCTATAAGGGACAATAATCCCATTTTGACTCTAGAACTTGACACTTGTCATCTGACTAATCTCTCTTTCGAGATATTCAAAATCCTTAATCTCTCCTTCGAGATATTCAAAATCCTTCGAGAGGATAACAGATGCACGGTAATCCGCTTGATCTTTTTAATACGACCACGTTCTTTGATTTGGCGGAGTATGAAGACTTAGAATTTCCACGTTTACACTTATCGTTATCTCCTAAAGTTTTATCCTAGATACTTCGTCCATCTATGGAGTATAAGACAAATTTACAACATACTTCGATTCTTAACTAATAAATACTCTGGAGAACTGCCGGGTTTTACTTCTCTTCATTATATAATGATTTTGAAACAAAAGTGTTTTTTTTTTTTTTAACATTCCTGGCGTACATTTGATGCTACAGCTCTTGCCCAGAACTTAATCTGTGCTTTCATGTCTTCTACTGACTTCTTGTTGTTAATGTTTCTGCTATCCATGCTCAGCTGCTTCTGTAATTGGTTTCTTCTTCTTCTTTTCTAGTTGAGTTTGAGTATTTTTCCTCCACAAATCCCTGCGTATTTGGAATTTTGTTGTCTCTGTTTCTGTTCTGTCCTTCTCCTGTTAGATTCTCCTCGGTTTTCTCAAATTTTATATCCAATCCTCTCATTTCCTAAGATACGACGTCGCTCGAGCTCCTCGTTAACTTGTTTCCGCCCGTAACTGGTTGTTGTCTTCTGATTGTCGTCCCTTCAGCGCGTTCTGTTTCCTGTTTTCGTGGCCTGGATGGTGGCGGGGTGGTGATGCCCTGTTTTATCGCGTATAGTGAAAATAATCATCAGAAGAAAAGAAAAAAAAAGGTTTAAATAATTCATTAATTAGTACCTTTGGAATTGGAAGATTTTTAGGGGGTAAAGTATCGGATTGTTTGAGGGAAGCTTGTCTAATCAATCTGCTCATGGAGAAATCACTTTCATCATCTTTAATCTCTTCCCTTCCTCTTCCCCATAGAAAAAGGCAAGGACGGCGCCCGAGAAAGAACACTGTTACCGGTAGATACCGGTAGAGGTAGCAGTGAAAGAGTCGGAGTCGGAGTCGGAGAATAACTATTTCTCCTGTGAAGAAGAAGACTACGTTGGCTTCTTTTTCCTCTAGCCACCGCCGGAGATGGTGTCCTATTCAGAGGCGGTGAGTCCCAATAGAAGAAAGCGAATACTGGGGTACGGGTTCGAATCTTGATATTATGGGAATAGTGAAAGAAGTTATAGGAGAATTGAAAAACGTACGGTTGTTGAATATAACTCAGTTGTCGGAGTACAGAAAAGATGGTCACACCTCAGTATTTGGTGAACGGAAAGGGAAGGTCTTGACAAGAGAACAGAGAATGAATCCACGAGAATTTGCGGATTGCATTCACTGGTGCTTACCAGGAGTTCCTGATACTTGGAATCACATTTTGTATGCACTTCTCTTACAAGATTATCACCACACTCACTAATTCAAACATTAATTCGAGGAGAGAGAGAGAAAGAACTTTTTTAGAAAATTTCAGGTATTCTTAGAAATACACTGTAATAAATTTGTTGGACGGAATATTTGAGCTGTTAATATCAACGATGATAATACAAAAAACTGATTTTTCTATTAATATTTCTTTATTTTCTTCGTCAATCTGCATAGTTTGTTTTTTCCCTTTATCTTACTTTATATATTCGTTTTCGTTTTATGAGAGGATGCAAGAAAACAGACAAATTTGACTTCATTATTGAGGAAAAAGAAAATGGAAAAAGTAGCTTTCACTAATTAGATAAAATATGAAGTGTTTATATTTACTCATTTGGATTCATCTATCATTTGGCAAATTCAAAGTTATTCACAAGAATACTTTACAATACTTTCGATAAGGTATATGATTTCTACACATAGATTTTAACTTTAATTCTTATATCGATTTTGATTCAATTTTACTGATTTAAGTATTTCTCTCACCTTCGTCTACTTCTTACTATATGTATATGTACAAGTGATTTGTGGGTTTTTGTTTGTGATTGTTCTTTTGATATCAGGATTAAAATTTAAAAGTTCAAATATGGCTACAATCCCAGAAGATTATTTTGCTCTGTCATCAGGAATTGGAATTGGAGTACTGTAGTAAGCATCAGATTCTTGTGAGTTTTACTTACTCTTATAATTAGTTTTAATAATTAATAAATTAACAGCATGCTCAAGAAATTAAAGATTTTCATCATAATTTTTCATGTATGCCTACTTTGGAAGTTCTAATTTATGCCACAAAAGGATCCTATGAATCAAGAAGAAAAAAAAGCTATTAATTTTCATGAATTTCACTTCTTTAATTAAACTTGTAGTGTCTGGTGAGTTTCTTGTAAAAACAAAAAAAATGGAAGATGTGGACGAATTTTGTCTACAGCCGGTGATATCTCAATTAGGGCAAGAGATATCATTTCCTCTGATGATAAGGATTGGAGTACTAAACAATCTCAACTTCTAGCAACTATATTGAATGCAGTAAACTTAGAAGATGAGAATAACAATTCTATCTTTTTTCGTTGGTATTATGAAATATGTGCATGGATTCCATTGAAGTACAAAGAAACCAACTACATATATCGAGAACATTAATTCCGTTTAAAAGAGATGATCGGCTCACAGGTCTTGTATGCTATGCCGCCTTCATTTCTGTTAAGAATGTGTTGGAAGAGATTGTTTATGACACATCTTTTTCTAATGGTGACAACAAAAGAACTATCAAATGTATCAAGGAATCAATTCTTGATTGTTTTGATACTTTGTGTATGGATCTTTTGATAGACAAAAGTTGGGATGTTATAAGTATGCGAAAAAGTATCATGGAAGGAGCAAATTTTGCAATAGATTACATGATCAATTCTTCCCATGTGTATAAATTTTCTTTTCCTGGAAAGATGAGCATTGTGGGTTACTTCTTTGGATTTTTCAAGGTTACTTAATAGGGAATTTCCATCAAGATGGAGACTTTCTATTGAAAAAGAATTCTTCCACTAAACTCATGGATGATGATGATGATGATGACAAATTGTGGGTTTAAGTGTTGATATTCAGACAATTAAAGATAGACTTACAAGTCTCATTCAAGTGGATATTATTCCAATTATTGGTATGGGAGGAATTGGTAAGACAACTCTTGCAAGAAAAGTTTACGAGGATCCACAAATAATGCCTCTTTTTCATGTCCGTGCCTGGATTGTTGTGTCTCAAGAATTTTGAAAGAGATGTTTTGCTGGGTTATTAGAGTCTATTGCTCCCCTTCCTGGTGGTGAGGTGTACAAAGAAGACACAGAACAACTAGTTGAACGACTCTATCGAAGATTGAAAGGTTGGAAGTATTTCATAGTGGTCGATGACATTTGGACTAAAGAGGCTTGGGAACATATCAAACTTAGCTTTCCAAATGATAATAATGGAAGTCGAATTGTATTAACAAGTAGGATCGCTGAAGTAGCGGCTTCTCATGTTAACCTTGAAAATCCTCTTCATTTTATGAGTTTTCTTGACATTGAAGATAGTTGGCGATTGTTGCATAGAAAGGTTTATGGTAAAGTTGTTTATCCTCATCGGTTGACAAACATTGGAATGCAAATAGTAGAAAAATGCCAAGGATTGCCTCTTGCAATTGAATTGATGGCAGGGTATCTTTCCAAAATTAGTAAGACAAAGGAGTGTTGGGAGGATGTAGCAAAAAGAGTGGATTTTCCATTAGAGGTAACCCATTTAGAATCCCTCTCCAAGATTCTTTCCTTGAGTTTTCATGACTTGCATCTCCAATTGAAAATATGCTTCTTCACCATGACACTTTTCCCTAAGAATTATGATATTTCAGTGAAGAAAATTATTCAAATGTGGACTGCTATGGGATTCCTATGTCATCAAAACTTGTCAAATAGCATAACTCCAGAAGAGGTAGCAATGATGTGCTTGGAAAATCTAATTGATAGAAGTTTAATAAGGGTGAAAAAGAAGAGATTTGATGGTAAAGCCAAATTATGTGGAGTTCATGATCTATTGTGGGATTTGAGCATCAGAAAATTTAGTGACAAAGATCAAAAGTATGTCAACTTCATCACCCAAACCCTCATATATTTTGGTCATTCTTTTCCTGTAAATTCTGAAGGATTTGATCAACTTAAGGTATTGGACATTCTAAATCAATCTTTTGATCATTTTCCTATTGAAGTTACTAATTTGGGTAATCTGAGATATCTTGCATTATCCACTTTTAGTAATATTCCTCATTTGATATACAAACTTTCTAATTTGGAAACATTACTCAATTATCATGAAAAGAAAGGTCAAGTCCTACTACCAACAGAAATATGGTCATTGACACATCTAAAGCACCTCCATGTTGGATCTTGCACTTTCTTGTGTCAACCACCACCAAGTTTATGTGCTGAGGGAAGCTTGAACTCACATTATCTCCCTAACCTTTTGTCACTATATAATTTAAGCTTAGTAAGTTGTACCAAAGAAGTATTTTTTAATGTTCCACACTTGAAACAACTTGGAATTGCTGAACTTGAGCAAGATGATGATAATGGAGATGATGAGTTCTTATGTTGTGCCCTCCAAAATCTTGCCAATTTGCATCAACTCGAAAAGCTAAGATTATGTTGCAACCATAAATTTGAAAGGCCAAGATGTATTCCGGACTGGGGTAGCTTTCTACCGAACAGTATCAAGAAGTTAACTATATCTTCGACCAATCTTCCATGGAGCAAAATGAAAACTCTAGCAATGTTACCAAATCTTGAGGTACTCAAACTAAAGCAGTATGCTTTTAAAGGGATGGAATGGGTAATAGAGGATGAACAATTTCTTAAATTGAAATATTTGTTGTTGGATTCATTGAACTTGATTTCTTGGAAGGCAAATAGTGATACCTTTCCTATCCTACAACATCTAATTATTAGGTTTTGTGCTAGCTTGTGCGGAATCCCCAGAGAGTTTGGAGAAATATGTACTCTTGAACTAATTGACTTAGATTTTTATCGTCATTCGATATATAACTCAGTCATCGAGATTCAACGAGAACAAATGACTTTGGGAAATGATAAGTTCAATTTTCAACTTGGCCGTACCTTACCCCAGGTAAAATCATTCAAATCAACTACTTTCATCTCGATTCTTAATTTATAAGATTATATTATATTCGAATACAATTTTCTTACCTTATTTCATTTGTAATATTATAGTTCCACACAATGGGCTACATCATCCTTTTTGTTTGGTTGGCTACAAGATTGAACAAGGTTCAAGCCTAGAGAAGAAGCTCAAAAAACAATGCACAACAACAAGGCTTCCTCAGTCTGAGATTATATGTAGCAATTCCCTTAGAACTTTTTGCAGGTTCCAAATTGGTACAACTCCATTATCTATTGACTAATCAATTCATGCATAGTTGATCACCAAGTTTTAGCAGCATCATATATATATGTATGTATGTATATATTTCTGGTCTTTTATGTTCTTTGACATGTGGAGATTAAAATTTAAAAGTGCACAACAATCCGAGAAGATTGTTTTGTTATGTGATCTCCAACCAGAGTAGTGAAAAATATCATATTTCTTTTGAGTGTTTTTTTTTTTTTTTAATTAGTAGTAAGGAAAAGAAAATGTATCATCTTGGTTTGTATTTATGTTATATGCTATAACTAAGCAAAAGATCCAACTAATTTTAACCAAAAATCACATGCTTACTGTGAAAAGAAAGAGAACAGGAAACTATTTTTATGATGTGTCTAAAAATAGTGAAGAATATATATATATACTAGGTTACAAATTCTATTCCTAGGTTCTTGCAAGTTTTAATATTTTTCTTTTTTTCAATTTATTTTTTTAAAATAAAATTATATTATAAGGTCATCATAATTAATTATAAATAATAAAGATTAGAATAAATACCATTAAAAAACTATATAAGCTTAAATTTAGTCATTCTCTTCGTCTTTCGAATCCATATTTTTTTAGTAGAAGAAAATAGAGGGAAATATTAAAAAAAAATTAAGTTATTTAAATTTTTTGTTAGATAAAATACATAATTCTTTTTTAGAAAAGTAATACAAGTTTAGATGAATGAAAAGAAATTGAAAAAGTAAAAATAAAACCAAAACCAAAAACTAATAAAAAGTCAAAGAAAAAAAGACTAACAATTATTAAGTATAAAATGAAACATAAAAACGTTTAATACAAATTGATATAAAGAGAAAGTGAAAAATTAAAAAACAATCATAATAAGCATGCAGAAGAAAAAAGAAAAAAAATATTATTCAATAATTTTTTGAGATAAAATACGTTTTTAAAAGTTGAGGTTAGTAAAGAGAAGTTTAAAGTTAAAAATAAACAAATCAAAAAATTAAAAATCTACGAAATCAAGAAAAAATAATTAAAAGTTATCAATAGTAAAATAAGATATAAAAAAAAATTAATATAAATTGAGATAAATTAGGAAAAAAAGAAAAAGAAAAAACAAAATCAATAATCATAGAATGAGACAAAAAAGAACATTTTTTATAAATTACAAACATTACAATAACCTCAACAATTGTTTTTTTAAAATTGTAATTTTTGATGGGTCCTTTTGCCCACGTGAAAGGAAAGAAAAAAAGAATAAAAGAAATAAATAATCATTAGTTTCCTTTTTTCCTTTGTCTCCCATTACCAAAAAAGAAAAAATATTTTTGACTGATTTTATTATTGATTTGCCTCTGTGGAATATACTACTCTTACATACACTTCAACACACACAAAGAAGAAGAAGAAAATTCGTCACCTTCATACACACCTGCAGAAAACCTCAGTTTTCCGGAGATTAAACCGTTGGATCATTCTGAATTTTGGGCAAAGTCTTCACCACATCTGGGTGACCTTATTCAACGGTGGAGATGTGTTAATCACATTTATAATTCAGGTTTTACAGCCTCTGTTCGCTGCTGCGTTTTTTGTGATATCTCTTCTTTAGTTGTTGTAGTTTGATTCCATATGCTTGATGTTAGTTGATTCCAAGTATATGATGTTTTTTGTATACCTCTAGTATATCTAGGGAAGACTTTGTACTGCTCTATTTGGTGATAGTGAATTTGAAGCGGCTCTAGTAGTCCCGTGGTTTTTACTCTCCTTTTCTGAGAGGTTTTCCACGCTAAAATTTGGTGTTTCATTATTATTATTTTTGGGTTATTTTGATTATACCTAGTATACCCTATTTGTTTGCATCCTCATAGGTTCATTCGGGTCGGGAAAAGTTTTGGTCAAACGAAGATTAATTCCGCATTTGTTAGTTTACCGTTTGTGCCGGTTTCGCGTTTTTCCCAACATAGTGGTATCAGAGCAAGGTTCTATAGGGTTAAGACTTGTTTGAACGATGGAAGCTAATACAAGTAGGATTGTGAATTTGAATGGTTCTAATTATCATGTTTGGAAAGGCAAAATGGAAGACCTCCTTTATGTGAAAGATTATTACATGCCTGTTTTTAATACTGATAAACTTGAAAGTAAAACAGATGAAGAGTGGAATATCTTGCATAGGAAAGTTTGTGGTTATATTCGCCAATGGGTTGATGATAATGTTTTGAATCATATTAGTGGGGAGACTCACGCTCGTACCTTGTGGAACAAGCTTGAGGAGTTGTATGCTCGGAAGACCGGGAACAATAAATTGTTCTTGATTAAACAGTTGATAAACTTGAAGTACAATGATGGAACTCCTGTTACCGATCATTTGAATGTTTTTCAGGGTCTTATTAATCAGCTTGCAGGAATGTGTATTACGTTTGAAGACGAGATACAAGGTTTATGGCTTCTTGGTACTTTACCGGATTCTTGGGAGACTTTTAGGACATCATTGTCCAACTCTGCTCCTAATGGTATTATCACTATGGAATTGGCTAAAGGAAGCATTTTAAATGAAGAGATGAGAAGAAAATCACAAGGTTCCTCTTCACATTCAGATGTTTTAGTCACAGAGAGCAGGGGGAGAAGTCAAAGTAGAGGTCCAAGTAATAAAGGGAAGCATCGTAGTAAGTCTAAAGGCATGTATGCTGATTATAAGTGTCATCATTGTGGTAGAAAAGGGCATACTATCAAGTTTTGCAGACAGTTGAAAAAGGAGAACAAGAAGGCTAATTACAACAATCAAAAGAACAACCATAAGAAAGATGATGGTGGCAATGATACTTCTGAAGTTAATAATGCTACAGAAGAGTTCTTTATTTGTTGTGATTATGATATGGTGAACATTGCATATGATTCTTT
Organism: Asclepias syriaca; assembly: GCA_027405835.1. NCBI lineage: Eukaryota > Viridiplantae > Streptophyta > Magnoliopsida > Gentianales > Apocynaceae > Asclepias > Asclepias syriaca. Next base: position 13,608,089 of record CM049930.1, read on the forward strand.
GAGTTGGGTTGTTGACAGTGGTGCTACTTGTCATGTGACATCACAAAGGGAATTTTTCTCATCTTATACTCCTGGTGACTTCGGGATTGTTAAGATGGGTAATAAAGGGCTATCAAAGATTGTAGGCGTTGGGGATGTTTGCTTGAAGTTTGACACTGGGATGGAGTTGGTTTTACACAATGTAAAACATGTTCCAAATATTAGACTTAACTTAATCTCCGCGGGAATACTTGATGATGATGGTTATCACAGTACCCTTGGTGATGGTATTTGGAAACTCACTCGTGGTTCTTTAGTCGTGGCAAAAGGTAAAAGAAGTTCCAAGTTGTATATGACACATCCAAAGATCTCCAAAGACTCGGTTAATTTATTAATGAGTGCTGATATGACCGACTTATGGCATAAGAGACTTGCTCACATGAGTGAAAAAGGGATGTCTATATTGTTGAAGAAAGATGCCTTGCCCGATTTGCATGATGTTCAATTAAAGAAGTGTTCTCATTGTCTGGCTGGTAAGCAAAGAAGAGTTTCCTTTAAAAGTCATCCTCCTCATAGTAGAGAAGCTATACTTGATTTGATACATTCAGATGTTTGTGGTCCTATGAAGACTAGAACACTTGGGGGCTACTTATATTTTGTCACATTTATTGATGATCATTCTAGGAAGGTATGGGCTTATACTTTGAAGTCTAAAGATCAAGTTTTGGATGTGTTTAAGCAGTTTCATCCTTGGTTGAGAGGCAAACTAAGAAGAAGCTCAAGTGTATTCGAATAGATAATGGAGGTGAATACATTGGTCCTTTTGATGCTTATTGTAAAGAGAAAGGTATTCGGCACCAAAAGACTCCTCCAAAGACACCACAGTTGAATGATTTAGCCGAAAGGATGAATAGAACATTGGCTGAAAGGGTTAGATGTTTGCTATCACATGCAGGGTTACCTAATTCCTTCTAGGGTGAAGCTTTGAACACCGATGATAATTGTTCCGACATGTTAACTAAAGGTTTAGCAAGGGGAAAGTTGAAGATATGTTGCTCGATCGCCGGGATGGCGAACTCTTTCCACATAGACAAAACGGGGAAGATTTGATGGGTCCTTTTGCCCATGTGAAAGGAAAGAAAAAAAAGGAAATAAAAGAAATAAATAATCATTAGTTTCCTTTTTTCCTTTGTCTCCCATTACCAAAAAGAAGAAAATATTTTTGACTGATTTTATTATTGATTTGTCTCTGTGGAACATACTACTCTTACATACACTTCAACACACACAAAGAAGAAGAAGAAAATTCGTCACCTTCATACACACCTGCAGAAACCTCCGTTTTCCGGAGATTAAACCGTTGGATCATTCTGAATTTTGGGCAGAGTCTTCACCACATCTGGATGACCTTATTCAACGGTGGAGATGTGTTAATCACGTTTCTAATTCAGGTTTTACAGCCTCTGTTCGCTGCTGCATTTTTGGTGATATCTCTTCTTTTGTTGTTGTAGTTTGATTCCATATGCTTGATGTTAGTTGATTCCAAGTATATGATATTTGTTGTATACCTCTAGTATATCTAGGGAAGACTTTGTACTGCTCTATTTGGTGATAGTGGATTTGAAGCGGCTCTAGTAGTCCCGTGGTTTTTACTCTCCTTTTCTGAGAGGTTTTCCACGCTAAAATTTAGTGTTTCATTATTATTGTTTTTGGGCTATTTTGATTATACCTAGTATACCCTATTTGTTTGCATCCTCATAGGTTCATTCGGGTCGGGAAAAGTTTTGATCAAACGAAGATTAATTCCGCATTTGTTAGTTTACTGTTTGTGCCGGTTTCGCGTTTTTCCCAACAATTTTTAGGGTAAAAAGTGACTAAAGTGTGTCATGTAAGTCGAGTTGGATCTTCGCAACCAAGTGTTCTGCAAAATAAGGTCAAGAGTCAAGGGTGTGTTCCCGGTGTTGCTTCTCTGATGCTTAAGTCAGTAACAAAAGACCATAAATGGTCTCAGTTAATGTGAAATTCTTGTGAATTCTTTCTAAGAGAAACGTAGAAGAACACTTAAGAGTCAATTTAGATATGACTTTCATTGTGTGTTCATGGTGTAAATTACAATTTTTTAGTAGAATGGTGTAAATTACGATTTTGTAGTAGAAGAAAGACCAACAGGAAATTGACACATGAAATTATGTGTTCCGATAGCTTAGAATAGTTTGAATTGGTGGCGTCAAATAGTGTCTGTCAGGTCAGGGGCATTTAATAGTAGGGATCATGGATACTTTCCCTATCAAAGATCATACTCTCTACATGGTCTTGTGTATTCACCGACCAGACTTGAGGTGGTGTCTATATGAGTCCTATTTGGCCTCTTGGGACGTACACCTTGAACTCTCTGACCAAACTAAATTATTTGACACTTCAATTCTTCCTATGACTAAATTTAATTATATATATAAAAAAATTACTTGAAATAAAAAAAAGAATAATAAAATGAGAATGAAGAATTAATTGATAATTTTTGAGTATGAATGTAGGGTAGGTCAAAGCCTACCAACTTAATTAGTCATACTCAACTTCAAATACACTTAAATTCTAATTAATTATAATGAATTAATTATAGAAAAAATTTGTGAAGGTCCCTTGGACATGTTATCCCACAAACAATATATTCAATATTTGTTGTGACTTCCTATGGCTAATAAAATATAATAAACAAAATTCAAGACTTTAAATTTTTTTCTCTAATAATGTATTTTAAATTTGTGAACGAACAGTATCATTAGATTGTTTATAACACATTTATTAATATAATACTCTTAAAGAAAAAACGCATTATAACTTAAAATTTATATCATTCTTCTAAATGATTTAATGATTCTTTAAAGTAAAGTATTTGAAGTTTGGATTACAAAATCTAATGTTAGTTGGATTACCAATTAATATTCCATATTTGTATAGTTTGGTTTAGGAAAAAAGAAAAAGAAAAAGGGGGATGAGTGCGATTAATATGAGGTGTCCTTAATCAGAAATTAGGTAAAAATTTGCATGAACCACACTATCAAGAGTTATTTTATTATTTTAAAACAAAAGTCGCTTTTTTCGCTTACTTTAGTGATGGATTTCGTAGAATCCATGTGATTTAGCATTTTTGTATGTTTCTTCTTAGTTTGCTCATTCTCCTTTTGGAAACTCCTTCTCATCCCCGCGCTTAGATTATGATAAATAATTAACGAATATTCTTATCTAAATTATTTTTATATTCTTATATTTTATCATTCAAATAATTAAATTTTTCATATAAACTTTTTATATATATATATATATTTCTAAACTAGTATCATTTGAAATAATAATCACTTTTTAAATGAATCATAAATATAAATTGTGTCTTTAAATCATTAAAACAATTTTCTTACAAAAAACTAAAATTTTAAAATGATTAAATATGTATATAATAATTGAGATAATGTATAAAAAAGAAAGGAGGGGATGTAGTCCCATAACTTGAGTGGTCGTAGGTATGGACAACTACCTTACAAAATTAGTCTCCATTTTTATTTTTATTTTGATTTTAATTTTGTTTCATTCATTCCCTCTTTTCTTTTAAAGCTGGATAATACTAATTCATGACTTTTGTCAGAATACAGACACACAGCTACCCATTGGATCTAATTCAGAATTCTGCAATATTATTTTATTGTATATATTAATCTAAATCTAATAAAATTTATTAATATTTTTTTTCTAAAAAAGAAAATCTATTGTATATTACACAATTATACGATACAACTTCGAATTTATGCATATAAATTATATTATTGACGTAAATATAAATATAATTTAAAAAAATTATCTTTAAGAAGTAATTAAATAAAAGTTTAAAATTTTTTATTTAGTAATACATTTTTAATCTGATACAAATACATAATTGTTTTTGAAATTAACTGTTTAAAAATATTTTCTGATAATTATTTTCTGAACATGAAAAGAATCAATTAATATGATCCTTGCAGCATTTATTTTCTCTTTCCAGATCAGATAATAACTGGTTACATTACAATATACAACAAATCTTTTCAATAAAACAATCAATCTAGCTGTTACAAAATCATTATGCTTGAACCACAAAAGGTAAGTCTTACCTCCACTTCGTTGGAATTCCAAATAAGTCTTTTCTGAGTTATACTACTGTGCAATCTGAATAAAATTTATGAATCAATATGTAAGTAAGCCATTTTCACCCAAATTGAATCAATAAACAAATGTATATTTATATAATGATTTTGAAAAAAAAAATGTTTTTTTGTTTTTGTTTTTTAACATTCTTGGCGTACATTTGATGCTACAGCTCTTGCCCAGAACTTAATCTGTGCTTTCATGTCTTCTACTGACTTCTTGTTGCTAATGTTTCCGCTATCCATGCTCAGCTGCTTCTGTAATTGATTTCTTCCTTTTCTAGTTGAGTTTGAGTATTTTTCCTCCCCAAATCCCTGCGTATTTGGAATTTTGTTGTCTCTGTTTCTGTTCTGTCCTTCTCCTGTTAGATTCTCCTCGGTTTTCTCAAATTTTATATCCAATCCTCTCATTTCCTGATATACGACGTCGCTCGAGCTCCTCGTTAACTTGTTTCCGCCCGTAACCGGTTGTTGTCTTTTGATCGTCGTCCCTTGTGCGCGTTCTGTTTCCTGTTTTCGTGGCCTGGATGGCTGCGGGGTGGTGATGCCCTGTTTCATCGCGTATAGTGAAAATAATCACCAGAAAAAAAGAAAAAAAGTTTAAATAATTCATTAATTAGTACCTTTGGAATTGGAAGATTTTTAGGGGGTAAAGTATCGGATTGTTTGAGGGAAGCTTGTCTAATCAATCTGCTCATGGAGAAATCACTTTCATCATCTTGAATCTCTTCCTTCCTCCTTCTCCCCATAGAAGAAGGCAAGGACGGCGCCCGAGAAAGAACACTGTTACCGGTAGATACCGGTAGCGGTAGCGGTGGAAGAGTCGGAGTCGGGGTCGGAGAATAACTATTTCCCCTGTGAAGAAGAAGACGACGTTGGCTTCTTTTTCCTCTAGCCACCGCCGGAGACGACGACGACGAAGAAAAAGACGAATCTTCAGGCAAAGATGGTGTCCTAATCAGAGGCGGTGAGTTTTCAATTTCACCGCGCGCTGCCGGAAGTTTCTGCAACAATGAAAAAGTTTCTTCGAGAGATTTACCGCTGCCGGATGGTGGTGGTGATGACGTCATCACGTCTTCTTCAGTAGAATAGTAGTTGATGGAAGAAGAAGAAGGAGAAGGATCAGAATAACATCTGGACATCCTGGGTTTAGGAGTACGAAACAATAATAAATTCCCGAAGAACCAAGATTCATCTAAAAGATGTCCCGGCTCGGGTCCTGATGATGACACCACAACCTTTTCATGATCGTCGCCTTTACAAGTCGATTCTTGATCAACAGGATTCATGTGTGAAAGAAAAAAAGGTAAATTGATTTCTAAAGAGCAAAACACACACATGGACTTCTTGTGATTTGCTCTTTTATATGCTCATCAATGGAACTTCTCTTCCATTTACTTTTTTCTTTTTCTTTTTTAAGAAAATAAATGCTGTCCACTTATATGCTGACTTGGAATGGTCATGTGGAATTGGCCCTTATTTTGTTTATAACAATAATTCAAATTAAATTTAAGTTTAATTAAAAATTTTAAATAAAGATACAGTCTATTATATATAACAATTAAGTTTGTTTGTTTGGACTACATATCTTTCTAATTTAAAGCGGTTTTTTTTTATTATTAATAGTTTCAATTTTAAATATTTGAATTTAAAATTTCTATAACTAATTTATTTATCTTTTATTCTGTTTATACTAAAATAAGTTATAAGTAAAGTAAGTAGCACTTAATATTATTAATGTATTTTTTTTAATAATAATTATTTATTAGAAATGTCCAAGATGGGATGAAGTAAGATTAGTTTTTCTTTTTCTTTTTCTTTTTTTAAAAAAACAGTAATTATATTTTTATTTATTTGAGATAGTGACATAAATATAATTTATGTACAATAGTTAAGGATGTTTATTCAGACAAGTCATAATCTAGGCTTACAAACATTAAGATTGCAAGAAAGAAAATAATATATATTATTTTATGGTCTTTTTTTTTTTCTTAGTATGGTTAAGAAGATGATGGATGGAAAACAATAATTTATTAATCTCGATTTCTTATTATAATGTTTTAAATTTAAATTTTTTATATGTAAAAATTAATATAATTGATGAGAAAATTTTAATTTTAGATTAATTAAAATTTAAAGTAATATATATAAATAAAAGGGGGTGGGGGATTTGTGTTTGCGTGGGTGAATTTAATTGGAGAAAAATGGAAAGAATTATAAAATTTGGTTGGAGAGGATGAGAACAAACAACCTATGCCAGCACAACACCCATGTGATGGCCCTCTATTTATGGATCACTTGATATTCAGGCAAATAATAACTTGTTTAATAATGCATCCTTTATATATATATTTAATAAAAGAAAAGAACTTGTAATTATGTGACAGCTCTAGTTAGATTTAATTAATGGTACAATTAATTATAGTTTAATAGTAATTTTATTTATAATTTTGAGATATGATAAATTTAAAATTTCATAAAAATACAACTTAAAAAAATTTAAAAATTAAATAAACTTGTGAAACTTAGAACAATAACTAAATGTCCAAAAATCACTGTATTCTCAGATTGTATATAGAGAGAGAAAGAGAGGGGGAAAAAAAAAGAAACAAAAAATCAAAGGAAGTGGGATGCGTAAAGGATCTAAACCTAGAATAAGACGAAAAATGTAATGGAGATAGATGGATGGATATTCGTTGAGCTCGAATATCATTGGCGAATTCTCTATTTTTTAAACAGATTTGTTTCTCCTGTCATAATTTTGTAATCTTAGTTTTATCATTTATGCACCACCAAATCTTTAAATTTACCCACATCTAATTTTCCAAAAATAATTTATTTTTTATATGAATAGAACAGTCTCAGTTTTGAATCTTTATCAACGAAGAAAGAGCTGTAGCAAAAGTCTTTTCTATAGAGGTATGATGCAACTCAACTTCAATTTATCAATATCTAATTAGTACAAAAAAAATAAATATCCATTCAAAAAGCTACCAATAATGTGAATTTTGAATTTAATTTATACTTTGTTTTTTAATTTATATTTATTTATTGATTGAAGAAAAAAATATTAAATAAAATTGAGTTAAAAAAGTTAAATATTATAAAAAATGAATACAAAACTGAAATAAAAATAGTTACAAAAAATATAAAAAGAATATAAATTTAAAATAAAAAATAGAATTGAAAAGTTAAAAAAAACTAATAATAATATATTATAAAATGTTATATATATAATGTAAGTACCACTATTTTTTTAAAAAATTTAAATTTAAACTTCTATTATTGTATCTTCTTTAAAAAGAATAAATTTAAGATAAAAAATTAGAATTGAAAAATAAAATAAAATAATAAAAGGTTATATAACTACTTTTTTTTTTCACGTTACTCAAAATTTTAAAAAATCCCATAAACTATTATTCCGGCCATTTTTGTCATATTTTGAGTTTCGTCCATTATTTAAAATATTTCTCATAACTTTTTATAGATAATTTTATATCACGATTTTCTAATTTTAAAATTTGAGAAGAAAATAATAAGATTTGAAAATTATAATGCAGATATTGATTAGTTGAAATAAATTATTGATTTCGACAATAAATCACTCTTAAATTTTCAGTAATTCAATATAGAAAAATAAATTTATTTAAAAAACTGTTACACACACACACACACACACACACATATATATATATATATATATATATATATATATATATATATATATATATATATATATTATATTCCAAATATATTACATGTAAATTAAAAAATAATTTATTGGATAATGGAGAAGAAGAATAATAGAAAGAGAATAATTAAGATTTTAGGATGTTATAAAAATATTGTTAACAAAATAAATTAGTAAGAAATATAATATAAATATCAAAATATAGAGAGCATTCTTTTTTTTTTTTTTTTTTTATATTTCTTGATATCATCTTAAAACATAGAAATTGTCTTATATTTATAGGAATAAATATGTGTCACTTATATACACATATACTTACAAATATAAATATATACATATGTTACAAATTTAATTTAATGGAGGTTATATGAGGTAGTGGAAGTTATATGGAGGTAGTAGAAGATATATAAAAGTAGTGGAAGTAGTGGGAGGACACAAAATTATGGACATACAAAACAATAATATGATTTATGAAACTCCCCCTTTAGGATGTCTATTGTCAATGAATATGCCTCATTAAAACTTTATTAGAGAAAAATCCAGTGGAAAAACAAAACTTAGTGAAGGAAAAAGAGTGCATCATTCCTTGTACATTCCCCCTGATCATTACATAATATCTTTGTACCGACACATTTCAATATTATGGACTATTCTTTCAAATGTTGAAGTTAGTAATGCTTTTGTGAATAAGTCTGCCAAATTATCACTTGATCAGATCTGTTGTACATTAATATCACCATTTTTCTGAAAATCATGTGCAAAGAAGATTTTTGGTGAAATATGCTTTGTGCGATCTTGTTTGATATATCATTCTTGTAATTGAGCTATATATGCAGTATTATCTTCATATATTATTGTTGGAAGTTATTTGCCTAAAGATAAATCGCATGTCTCTCGGATGAGTTGAGACATGGATCTTAACCAAACACATTCACGATTCGCTTCATGGATTGCTATACTTTCTGCATGATTCGAAAAAGTAGCAACTAATATTTTCTTTGTAGAACGCCATGAAACAAAAATTCCTCCATATGTAAAAACATAGCCTGTTTAAGATCTGGCTTTATGTGGATCAGACAAGTAACCAGCATTAGCATAACCAACAAGTTGTGGTTTAGAACTACCAGAATATAACAATCCCATATCTATTGTACCACGAAGGTATTGAAAGACGTGTTTAATTCTTTCCAATGTCTTCTAGTTGGACATGAACTAAACTTTGCTAATAGATTAATAGAAAAAGCTATATCAGATCTTGTATTATTAGCAAGATACATTAGTGCACCTATTGCACTAAGATACGGTACTTCAGGACCAAGAACTTCTCATTACTCTTACGAGGTCAAAAAATGTCCTTTCTCACATCAAGTGATCGAACAACCATCGGGGTACTCAATGGACGTGCCTTGTCCATGTAGAATCTTTTAAGGACATTTTCAATATAATTTGATTAATGAACAAAAATTCCAACTTTATCTTTTAAATGCTTGATCTGCAGGCCAAAAAATATTTTTTTCCAAGATCTTTCATCTCAAATTCTTTCTTCAAAGAATCTAATGCTTTTAAAATTTCTTCAAGGGTTCCAATAATATTTAAATCATCAACATATACAACTATTATAGCAAACTCTGAATTTTCTTTCTTAATAAATATACATGGACAAATTTAGTTATTTTGATAACCTTCTTTCAATAAATATTCACTAAGACGATTGTACCACATTCTTCCAGACTGTTTTAAACCATATAAAGATCTTTGTAATTTTATTGAATATAATTCTCGAGAATCTGATTTATATGCTTTAGGCATTTTAAATCCTTTTCATATAGATATCACTATCAAGTGACCCATATAAATAGGTTGTAACTGCATGCATAAGCCGTATATCAAGTTTCTCATTAGATGCCATACTAAGGAGATAACTAAAAATAATTGCATCCACCACAGGAAAATAAGTGATTTCATAGTCAATTTCTGGTCTTTGAAAAAAACCTTGTGCAACAAGACGTGCTTTATATCTCACAATTTCATTTTTCTCATTTCTTTTTCCGTACAAATAACCATTTGTACCCTACAAGTATGACATTTTCTGGTGTCCGGGCTATAGGTCCGAAAAATTCACGTTTTGCAAGTGAATTTAATTCTACTTGAATTGAATCTTTCCATTTCAGTCAATCACTTCTACGTCAACATTCATCAACAGATATAAGCTCATTATAATCATTTTCATTTATAATAGTTGATGCTATATTATATACAAAAACACTATTGATAGTTATTTCTTTTCAGTTCAATTATTTCCCTGTTGAGATATATTTATTGGGATCTCATCATTATCTTTTTTTTGATATTTTTAATATCCGTAGGTACCTGAACTTCTTCTAGAGTTATGTCATTTGTTATGTCTCTTGACTATTCTGGAGTATTAAGCCCGGGTTCATTATTAACATTTGGTCCCTTCTTTTTACGGGAATTTTTATCTTTTGAATCAATTGATCTACCACACTCTCTGGCGTGCTGTAGACTGATTTGCTATTTCATTTACAAATTATCATTCTTCAATCCGTATAGGAGCATTTTCAGCAGGTATATGTGACTTAGTCACTCTTTTTAGGTCGGTAAAATGTATCTGACAGTTGATTTCCTATGCTTTGCAAATGTATTATCTTTTGAACTTCAAGTTCACACTGATTTGTACGAGTATCAATATGTTGCAAAGTATTCCATGTAATATTTTTAACCATTGAAAGCTTGAGATGAAAACTCACCAGCATTATCCAGATGTATTGATTTAATTACATAATCTGGAAATTATGCTCGTAATCTAATAATCTAAGCAAGCAATCTCGCAAACGCCAGGCTGCGAGTTGATAGTAAGCTAACATGAGACCATCTACTCGATGCATCTATTAGAACCATAAAATATCGAAATGGTCCACATGAAGGGTGAATTGGTCCATATATGTCACCTTAAATTCTTTCTAAAAATGTTGGAGATTCAATTCCAACTTTAGCTAGTGATGACTTAATAATTAATTTTCCTTAAGAACAAGCAGCACAAGAAAATTCTTTCGATTGAAAAACTTCAGGTTTTTCAATGTGTTTATGCGAATTTTCAATAATATTTCGCATCATGCTTGAACTGGAATGCCCCAATCGGTCAAGCCAAATAGTGAACGTTTTTGAATCAATAAATTTCTGGTTTATTGAATGTATTTTAATTGTATTTATTCTTGTGTCTACAAGCACGAAGAAAACATATTCAATTTTTCTAATACAATTTTTTTATTGGAAACAATGCTTGTAATATGAAGATACTAATCATTTCATTCATTACAGTCTCCACCCGTTAACACGAATATCTTTGAAATTTAACAAATTCCTTTGAGACTTAGATGAAAATAAAGCATTCTTTATATTCAATTTTGTTCCATTGGGTAACATTATAATGGCTCTTCCGGAACTTTCAATTATTTTTGTACTACGCGAAATTGTAGTAACATATGCATCATCCATCTTTATTGCAATGAAATATTTTTTATTTTTAAGAATAATGTGAATAGTTGCACTATCTGCAAAACATATATCTTCATCCACATTTTCCAAACAAATAATAAAATATATATTATAATAAAATAAAATAATAAGATATAAGTAATTTAAGAAATAATAATAATAATAATTGTAACAAACTTTCAATTAAATAGCATTTATCTAATATTTTGGAATAATGCATTCCTATCAAACTTATAGGTCATAAGTTCAAAACTCCATCAACTAAAAATTTTATTTATTATGTAAAATAAATATATATAAACAAATATATATAGTACATGTATATATATATATATATATTAATTCATCGAAAATTGGTTTGACGCCACGTATTGGTGAAGCAGCGCCGTCTATGCGATCTCTGCCAAGTGTCAGTGCCGAAGTGGAGGCGTGGGGCCTGTAAAACAGAGAAGTTCGAGACAGAGGGTGAGGGACCTCCGATGAACCCTCCAATGGTTAAGTCAGTATTTTGAAATCTGACTAGAGAGATAGTTTTCAGAACCTTCTAGTAGAAAATTGATAGAAAGGGAAGATGCTGAGTCGATCCATATCTATCGGGCGAAGTGGTAGGACCCACTACCGATGTGGGGCTATCCACTTACTATTCTCTTTTGGGGGCTAACTTATGCCTCTCAGTGGCCTCTCGTTGAAGTGGAAGAAGGCTCCTCTTTGACTTCGACGTGAAGAATAACGCCATCACTGTTCTTTTGCGGACTCATGGGAATGCTTGTTATCATTGGAGTGAAAAAAGTTGCTTCTGACCAGGTTGCCTTAATAACGACGGGACTCCCAAGCGACGGTTGTAATGATGTCGTTCTCGCTTCCTGAGACTGGAGTAATGATGGCTACTGTGTACCTCAGTACGGACACGACGTTTGGTGTGACTAGACCCGCTCAGAAACGGGTTCGGGCGAAGCATGTTGGAGGAGATTCTTCAATTTTATCATTATTTTATTTACCCTTTCAACTTCCTTTCCACTTATAAATACTCATTCCCCCCTTTTTCAAACACTTTCCACCCTCATTCTTTTGCGATTTTATAACCTCCTTCTTCCTCTTGCTTTCAAACTTGTTTGGCATTCCCTTCAACTTTTAGTAATTAATGCGTTCCGATTGATATGCTAAAAATAGGTTTTATTTACCCTATATCGATTATGAATAATTAAGGACGAAGACTTACTAATTGTCACATTTAGCATCTATGTTGTCACTTAATCAATCAGAACCTAAGGCAGGGTACCTATCGTGTAGCTAGTCTATTGGAAAGTATCTATGATTTTAATTTAATAATTTATCGTACTCCCAGGGAAGTGGTAACGGCTTAGTAGCAACTATCTTTTTACCCTAACTCTCATTTTATTACCTAGTTATGCAATCATTCATCAATATTTTTTTGGGCACTCTCTTAAAACTCATCCATTTTCTTCTTTTTTTTTTCTTTGAGATAATTATATTATACTTTTATTCCTTTTGAGTGGTAAATAATAAGTCAGCAAAAAAAAAAAAAAAAAAACCTAATTATTGAATTTTGTTTATTGATGCTCATTATTTCCTTCCTTTTTCTTTATTTGTTACAATTATTTTAATTTTGTAAAATTAAAATACATGTAATTTCAATAATTTATTTTAAACTTTAGTTTGGCTGTTTATTTTTTCATTATACAAAATTTATGAAACCTATTGATTGGTCCGCCTTTCTTGATTTCTAGCATATGAGGTTTTCCTTAGAGAAAGCAAAAAAAAATTAGTAAATGAATATTTCAATATCTTGGTCCAGAAGAAATTTGTTAGAAGAGACCTCAAAACTACAAGAAATTGCGACATAAAAGCAATTCCTGACAAAACAACTGTTCAAAATACAGCACTTTTCTCAAACCAAGCACAGCACTAAGCTGCTTCCTTTTGCTCTTCAAGACTTGTAATCCAGGTACAGAAATATACAAGTGATAATTTTGGACAAGGCCGTTGTTTATGCTTAAAACAAAGTTCTGTCTTACAAATTGTGAAACTAAGGGAGAAAAGAAATAACTTTAGCAAACACATTTCTGTCCCGAAAACACATAATTGCAGGCTTCCTAGATGGACGATTGACGTGAACAATAAATGCCTTGAATACCAATAGCAAATTGCCTGTCTTTCAAATTCAAGAAACAATAAAAACAAACTGCAAGAGAATTCTTTTCTTCAGTAAGCGCCTGAAAGATAACCTGAACACATTGAATTCTCAAGAATTAGTTTTGCTCACGTCAATCAACATGCTGATAGACTTGGTTTTCTCTGTGTTTTTCTTATCCACTCCAAAATGTCCATGCAATCTTTACGTCCAATGAAGTGCCTTTTTATTCAATCCAAACATAAACAATTGAATGGTATTGGATGAAGTATGATTCTTAGTCAATAAGCTCAAATTTTGCATACCTATTTCTCGTACGATAGGACTTTAGTTGTGCAGATTCCTGCCTGTCTGATGCATCTTTCTTCATGCATAGGGGCTCAGGCACCTTCACGTTACTAGATTCATCATGGTATGAGTTGTACATATAATCTAGAACCATATCCTGCAAAAATGTTTTTGAAAAACATCAGAAATCTAAGAGCAAGTGCTAAATGCCAAAACAGTGACCAATTTGGACATACCATGGGTTTAGAAGCATCAATCCATTGATAAATTTGTTCGTTTCGGAACCATGTTAATTGCCTTTTGGCAAAGTTTCTGCGCTTAGAAAAATGAGAAGAAATATCTATGCATGGTTTTCACATAAAATTTGGACATAAGACTCAACCACAAAATTCTAGCAAAAGAAACAATATTACAACAAAAGTGTTTAAAGTTGAGGAAGAAAAAATGAATACCTTGAGGCTTTTCGGAATGAGTTTAAGAAGTAATTGAACTGTTCAGCAGAACTCTGACCGCCTTGTTCTCTACACAACAAAAGGTATTCCATGGCCTGAGAGCATCAAAGTAGCAGTAAGAGATATGTACTTTTATAGCAATACACCAGAATAAAACATGATTCCAAAGAATTAATACTATTGATTTTTATTTTTTTTTCATATTAAATTTCTATAGATATCAACAATTCCTTAATTTATGTGTAGTGACAAACATTGGAAAAAACAAATTAAGATAGGGAATATATTAAAAGGAAAATACTTGTCTATAACCAATAGCCCGAGTTGCAGAATTTGAATTTGGCAGAAGACCCAAGTCGAGAAGCCATCCAGCTTCACACAAAATTCCATTGTTTCCTGTAGTGAAATTCCATGTTGAGAATAGGTCATTACTCAGTCCTCAAAACAGCTGTTGCTGGAGAAAACAGTCATTACAGAATAATTTATCAGCTCCTAGAATAATCATCAGCAATATCACAGCTACCACGTAAACAGAGAGACATAAAGTCCTTACATATTTCATGACTTATAAGAAGGAAGCAGAAATACAAATGGCAAAAGATGAAGCAATAACTCAATAACTACAAAAATTCTTCATAGCATAGCACAAAAAATAGTGAAAAGAAACAAAAGCAGCATTTCCTGACTGTAAAAGATAACATATAGAACAGCAAAACATAACTTTACGGATGCTTCAACGTCAGAAAGAAAACCATACCTAAAAGCATGTCCTCACACCGGAAGTCAATTGACCTGTACAGATCCAATCTTTGGGTGGAAAGGAAAAAACACCGAAAATCATAGTCCAAATTCTGTAATTTATCCACTTGAATCCCATCAACAGAAGAGTCTATGTCAAAACGATCCAACGAATTAGAATCTAATTGCTCTTTGAAAGAATCATATGGGACTTGAAAGGCTGATGAAGGTGATCCACTAGACTGCAAAACCAAAAGCATTCTAGAAGTTACAGATTGCTGGAGTTAATGTGGAGAAGTATAAATTGGAGAATACATGAGAAATATTAACTACCAACCCTAATGATCTCAAGCTTACGACGCAACCTATACCAATCATTTGCAGCGACAACATGGGCACTTGTATCACCTGCCTTAGCTACATACTGAACAGCTGCATCCCATTCTCCACATCTCTCAAAATCTGCAAGCTCTGAGTACACCGCAGATACAATCTCCCTTGAGGCTTTTGGAACATCTGGCTTTCCATATATTAACCTTAGGTTTCATGATAAAATTTCTTATGTTATAAACCTTATAAACTAATGAAATGAAACTTGTACATGCAGTTAAAGCCAGAATGTAAAAAAAAAAAAAAAAAAAGTCAATCTTATGGTATTTTGTTGAGCTTTTCAATAAAATTTCTGGCCAATTAGCATGTTAGAGCAACAACAGAAGCTTCTCTAGAGATATCAACATACCACCGTAAATACAATCCAGTGCCACCTACAATTATTGGGACACGGCCACCATTAAGGACATCTTTGGTAGCTTGCCTTGCATCCGAGAAAAATTGTCCAACAGAATAATCTAGTTATGAGAATTATAAAAGAAAAGTTGCATCAAGACCACCAATAAAAAGAAAAAACAAATGTTGTAGAGATTGCAATTATAGGCTTGTATTAACAAGCTCAAACATCTTATTTCTATTTCTTAATTGACAGAATGGAAAATTATTACTACATAAATCTTCTAGGAGAAGAAATGATAAGGTAGCTTGACCCATACCTTCAGATGGATGTAATACGTCAATTAAATGGTGGGGAACTTCCTGAGAGAAAAGGCCAAAACGGATATTTCAGTATAAAAACAATTCAAAAGCATGCAGACTAACAAAATTCTGGAGTAATGCGAGGTTTTCCTTGGTATAATTTTTGTGAATCTATCTTTGAATTCCTTAACTAATTCCATTATTGAAATGACCATTCTTTGTTTCAAATATGTAAATGTAAAGAGGGGGGTGCAAGGGAGCAACAACACACAAAATGAAAATGAAAATTAATGAATAAAGAGAGTTGATAGGTTGCAATACAAACCATGGTATGAAAAGTACATACTGTTGAATACATGATGTTGTTCCTGAATGACTATCTTTACTAAAGAGTTTCTAGTGCATTCTTTTCTGTAATAAATAGATGATTCGAAGAAGAATAAACGGTTGTCTACACATATTAGTCCACGTCCACCCACTAAAGGACTTAAAATCATCATCAATGGCAAAAGGTTGGTGCTTTGTAGAACTTGAAAACAATAGTAGTACAATATCTTCTATTATCCCCTCTACACCTTCATTACTCAGTAATTTCTAACTTCCTTTTTCAATTCCTAATAAACAAATTTCATCTACAGAAGGGCACAAAATGGCATACATCTATCATTTACTAGCTTCCTTGATGGAATGAAGAAATGCGCGTGAAGGAACATGAATCAAATTAGAATGGAGTTAAAAGATGTATTCCACTATACATTCAGAGCATCATGCTAGTATCAGATTACCATAGCAAAGACCAAAGGATTTGAAAAGAAAGAACCTTTCTTTCACTCAATGAAGGCTTTGCTGAACCAACATCAAGACCTCGATATACCTGTTATAAAATACCCAAAAATTAATCATATTATTTTGTTTAATAGGAAAGAAAAGTTGCAACCCAAATGAAAAGATAAGGTAAATTCATCCGAGATTATGAGAGAGAGAGAGGGGACAAAACCATTATCCAACACAGTCAAAATAATACTACTTAATTCATTACCAATCCTCATAAAGAATTCTTTTTTCCAACCTGAACAGAATCAGCGCTGATAATTTCTCCGTTAAGGCGCTTAGCAAGCTCTAAAGCAAGTCTGCTCTTTCCGGCGCCAGTTGGGCCGGAGATGACGATGACCTTCTCCTTCTTGTTGGACGAGCCAGATGAGGCAGAGCAAGAGGTGGTGAAAAGTCGACTGCGGAAGTAGCGGTGGCGATAAGAAAGTAAGCACGGGCTGAGAAAAGGACCCTCCGCCGAGTAGGGTAGCCGGAGGCAACACATCCGAACTCCAGCGCCACCAATCATTAGTAGAGAAAGGAGCAAAAGATTCAGCAACAGATAACAAATGAGAAGGAGACGAGTAGCAGAGCTCTGTCCCAGTCCCAACCTATGTTTCCCTCAACTTTGTTTTGTATTTTTTGCACATATTTTCCTTTTAGTACATTAACTATAAACTATTTATAGTTTGGTCACTTCAGTTTTACTTTATTTTAATTTTAACCTCCATCACCATGGAAGCCAAAGGGCTTATAAATATATTTTCATTATAAAGTGAACACTTTTATGAATTTGAAGATTGATTAAATTAGTGGATATCTATCGTATAATTATTCTCATTCTTTAATTTCAGGATAATTATGTACTTAATGAAAGGTAATAAGTGTCACTTGTGGTCTATCTTTCAGGTGACATATCAGCTAGTACTTATGACTTTGATGACAAGTGTCACCTACCACTTAATACCGGATGACAAGTGTCACCCTTAGTGATTATGTTTATTCCTATTCATCCCCTGTAAATAGAGGACACTTAATATCGGATGACAAGTGTCACCCTTAGTGCTTATCCTTATCTCTTATTCATCTCATATAAATAGAGGGTCATATTCCCTTTTGTGGACACCACCAACGACCAACAAGAAATCTCATAATAATATTATCTTTTTTTCTAGATCTTTCATTTACTTTTTATTTTGTTTATTTTATTGTTTTTATAATTTTACAATACGTTATCTAGCACGAGTATTTACCACCGGGTAAAGTGTTTTTGAAGATCAAACAGGTACGTTTTCTACAGGTACGTTTTCTACAAGTACGTTTTCTACATGTATGTTTTCTATTGTTATGGCAAATTTTACTAAACTTGAATTTGTGGCTCTTGATGCCACTGGAAAGAACTATTTATCATGGACACTAGATGCCGAAATACATCTTGCTGCAATGGGTCTGGTAGACACTGTTGTGCAAATAATGTTTCATCAACACAAGATCGTGCCAAAGCTATAATATTTCTCTATCATCATCTTCACGAAGATTTGAAAAATGAACATCTTACCGTGAAAGATCCTCTTGTTTTGTGAGAAATTTTGAAAGAAAGATTCGACCACTAGAAGATGGTCGTTCTTCCAAAAGCAAAGTATGACTGGTTGCACCTGAGGTTGTAAGATTTTAAATTCGTGAGTGAGTATAACTCCGCAATATTTAAAATAGTTTCGCAGTTGAAACTATGTGGAATTGATATAACAGATGATATGTTGGAGAAAAAATACTCCACTCTTCATGCCACGAATATTGTCTTGCAGCAACAATATCATGAGAAAGGTTTTAAGAAATACTCTGAATTGATTTCTTGTCTTCTTGTTGCGGAACAGAATAATGAACTACTGATGAAAAATTACAATACTCGACCTACTGGCTCTACTTCATTCCCATAAGTGAATGCTATTAAAAATTATGATCCCATGAGAGATTGTGGTCGTGGTAGAAAATATGATCATGGACGTCGTGATAAGTTTGGTTCGTATAATCGTAATAATAATTTAGGTGCAAAAAATGTTAATGACCACTTGAAATGGACAAAACATAATGAGAAAGAAAATATTGTTCCGAAAAATTATGAAGACAAATGTTATCGTTGTGGCATGAAAGGTCACTAGTCTCGTGTCTGTCGGACAACAAAATATCTTGTTGACTTATATCAAGCATATCTATTGAAAAGAAAGACAAACATGTTGACGCAAATTTTACTTATCAAAATTTGTCTAATGAAAGAAATGATGTTGACAACGATCTTGAAAATGTTGATGTTAGTGTGGCTCACCTAGATGTTGCTGATTTTTTTGAACATCCAGAAGGAAAAATTGACCACTTAAATTAGAAATGAAAGTGCCCAAAATAATTAGAATATTATATTTTGTGTTATATATTACTTTTTGTTGTTTAAATATTGTAATATAATATGTTTAATTTTTATGTCTATAAATATTTTGTTAATAAAACACATGACTGTTGTTCAATTTTCTCGTATGAATAACGATATCGAAAGTGTCTATCTTAGTAACAGTGGAACTACGCACACCATACTGAAATATGAGAACTACGCACACCATACTGAAATATGAGAAATATATTTCTCATTTGAATGTGGGAGAAACAAGTGTTACCACAACAAATGGTAGTGCAAAACTTATTGAAGGCTCCGGAAGAGCTTATATAATATTACCTGGAGGAACTATGATTGTTATTGATAAAGCATTATATTCATCAAAGTCTTAATGAAATTTATTAAGTTTTAAAGATATCTGATGTAATAGATATCATGTTGAGACTATGAAGAATAATGGTCATGAATATTTGGGTATTACAAAAGTGACCTCCGGTAATAAATTTTTGTTGGAAAAACTTCCATCTCAATCCTCTGACCTATATTATGCGAAAATAAATGCTATTGAGGCGCATCATTTAGTAAACCAGAAGTTTACTAATCCCGTTACTTTTAAAGTTTGGCATGACCCTTTGGATCATCCAGAATCAATTATGATGCGAAAAATTATCTAGACAACACGCAATCATCCTTTGAAAAATCAAAGGATTTTGACTTCTAATAAACTTTCATGTGCTGCATGTTCCAAAGGGAAATTTATTATAAGACCACCACCATTGAAAGTAGGAGCTGAAAGTCCTACATTTCTAGAACAGATTCATGGAAATATATGTGGACCGATTAGTCCACCATGTGGGCAATTTTGATATTTCATGGTCTTGATTGATGCATCGACCCGATGGTCGCATGTTTGTTTATTATCAACTCGCAACCTGGCATTTGCGAAATTACTTACCCAAATAATTCACTTAAGAGCGCAGTTTTCTGATTATCCTATTAAGCGAATCTGTCTAGATAATGTTGATGAATTGTTTTCTCATGCATTTGATTCTTATTGCATGTCGATTTGAATAGTTGTTGAACATCCTGTATCTCATGTTCACACACAGAATGGTCTAGATGAATTATTTATTAAAAGGCTGCAATTAATTGCTAGACCATTATTGATGAAAACAAATCTCCCTACAGCAGCTTGGGAACATGCAATTTTGCATGCTGCAGCACTTGTGCTTTTAAGGTCATCGAGTTACCATAAGTTTTCTCCCATGTAGTTGGCTTTTGGTTTAGAGCCAAATATTTCTTATTTGAGAATTTTTGGGTGTGCTATATATGTTCCAATTGAACCACCTAACGAACCAAGATGGATCCGCAAAGAAGATTGAGGATATATGTTGGGTATGATTCCCTGTCCATTATAAGGTATCTTGAACCTTTGATAGAGGATGTGTTTACAGCAAGATTTGTTGATTGCCATTTTGATGAAAATTTATTTCCCAAATTAGGGAGAGAGAATAAATGGCATAACAATTGAACTTGTGTGGAAAACATCTTTGAATCATTTAGATCCACGCACAAATATAAGCGAACTTGAATTTCAAAAGATTATACATTTGCAACAAATTGCAAATCAACTGCTAAATTCTTTTGCTGACTCCAGCAGAGTCACTAAATCGCATATTACATCTATATATGCCCCTATACAGATAGAAGTCCATGAATGATAGAAAGTAAATCCTATAGCTATTGAATCAAAAAATACACCAGAAGCGTGGCCGACCCCTTGGTTCCAAAAATAAAAATCCTCGAAAGAAAAGAGGATTAAATGATCCAGAAGATCATATTGATGAAATAGAAAAGGAAAACCAAGGGACAACTGATGAAAAGATTCCAACTACAAATGATGAAGAGAATCCTGAAATCTCTATTAATTATACCAGTTCAAATAAAAGTTGGGATTGAAGAAACGTTGTTATTGATAATGCTTTTGCATACAACGTATCCCTTGATATTTTCAAGGATAATGATGATTTAGATTCTTCATCAGTTGAAGAATGTTGGCATAAAATTAATTGACCTCAATGAAAAGATGCGATTCAATCGGAGTTAAATTCGCTTGCGAAGCGATAAGTTTTTAGACCTGTAGTCCAAACGCCTAAGGGTGTAAAATATGTTGGCTATAAATAAGTGTTTGTGCTAAAACAAAATGAGAATAATGAAGTCGTAAGATATAAAGCACGACTCGTCGCACAAGGCTTTTCGCAAAAGCCAAAAATTAATTATGATCAAACTTATTCACCCGTTATTAATGCTATTACACTCTGATATCTTATAAGTTTGGCAGTTCATAAAAAGGTGGACATTGCGTCTAATGGATGTTGTTACAGCTTATCTTTATGGAAGCCTTGAAAATGAGATTTATATGAAAATTCCTGAAGGATTCAAATTACCAAAGGCTTCTAAAGGCCCTCGTGAAAATTATTCTATAAAATTACAGAAGTCATTATATGGGCTTAAACAATCTGGACGCATGTGGTACAATCGCCTTAGTGAATTCTTATTGAATTCAAGATATAACAATGACCAAATCTGTTCATGTGGTTTTATTAAGAAAACATATTTTGGTTTTGTGATTCTTGCTATATATGTTGACGATATCAATCTCATTGGAACTCCAGAAGAGCCCCGAGAAGCAATAGATTGTTTAAAACGAGAATTTGAAGTTAAAGATTTTGGAAAAATCAAGTTTTATCTTGGGCTTCAAATTGAATATATGAAATTGATGTGCTCCAAATTCGATCATGTGATAATCTTGCAGATATATTCACTAAAACCTTTCAAACTGCAACCTTTGAAAAATTGAGATATAAAATTAGTTTGCATCGGTTTAAAGATCTCGAGAATTCATCTAATCAGGGGAAGAAATCTACACATAAAGAATAATGCACTCTTTTTCCTTCACTAGAGTTTTCTCCTACTAAATTTTTATCTAGTAAGGTTTTAACCAGATATATTCTATGTAATGGACATCCAAGAGGGAGTGTTATAAATCCAGAAGATTTATTAAATTAGTGGATGTCATCGTATAATCGTTCTTATCCTTTAATCTCAGAATAATTACGTACTTAATAAAAGGTGATAAGTGTCACCTAAATTAACACATATCACATAGTACTTATGACTTCGGTGACAAGTGTCACCTAACACTTAATACCTCCTTATTTTCTATTCACTTATATAAATAGAGAGGCTTATGCCATTTTATAAACACAACCAACCACTAACAACCAACAATTAACAAGAAATCTCATAATAATATTCTCTTTATTTTGTAAATATCTCATTTACTTTTTATCTTATTTATTTTATTATTTTTATAATTTCACAACACCTAATTAATTACTAATTTTCTTTCTACCAACTTACTTTTTTTAATAAATATTTCTATATGTTTCAAAATAATGATGGCGATCCCATATATCTTCATATTTATTAATATTAGACTCGATTAATTATTTTTTATTTTTTAAAAATATTTATACGACTTTTCATCTCTATTATATCTTAAATTTATTACTATTTTAATAGACTCAATTAATTAAAAATAAAATAATATAAAATTTTATTGTGAATATTTTCCTTTTTTTGACTGTATTTGTAAATATTTTCCTTTTTTTTTAACACTTCTAAAACATATTCCTAATACCTTAAAATTTGGTAATATACCTTAAAAGATATGTCACTTTAAATTACTAAATCATAAGGTTACAATGTTTACATATGATTTCATTAGAATCTTGTCAAAATAGAAATTAAGAATATATTTAAATGTTTAATCTGTAACAATTTTATTTATAACTTTAAAATGTTATTAATTTAAGACAGATACAAATTTGACTTTTTTCTAAAAAAAAAAGAAAGATATATTTAAAAATAATTGGTGAATTTAATTCCAAACAAATTTACCTTCATAAATAATTTTTTTTAAACATTTAAAGTTCCAAATTTTTTTTTAGAAAAATAATAAGGTTGTTTAACTTATTTAAATAAAGTTACTTATCAATTCACTTCTAGTTTGGATTTGAATGTTAAGTGAAACATTGATAACAACAGATCCTCAACCTCCTAATATTAATATTTAGATGGCACCAACTTGTAGTTGCATTGTATATTTCAGTAGTAGTAGTAAACTTAGATCTCAAGCCACAAACAACCAATGCTCCTCCTCTTCAAACTTAAAACAAACACTACTGACCAAAAACAAAAACAACACCCCCCCCCCCCTCCCCCATCCAAACCGTCATGACGACTCAACCCCAACACCATCGCCGGGGCATACAGTTCATTTTTCCGGTCGCTTTGGCATCTCTTCTTGTACTCGGTGCATTACGTGTTTTTCTCGATAGCACGAGGTACAGTGATAATCAACAGTTTGTTTTTTTGGAAATATCCCCATTATTTAGCTTCAGTTGGACTTGGGAATAGTAGAAGAACAAGATCATTACCAATCGTGGTTTCTGAAGAAGGGTGATTCAAGATGGGTGCAATGTGTTCCAAGGCAAATGGGTTTTTGAGAATTCTAGTGATCCACTTTATAAAGAAGATAGTTGTCCTTTTTTGGTTAAACAAGTTACTTGTCAAAGAAATGGAAGGCCTGATTCTTTATATCAGAACTGGAGATGGCAACCTCATGGATGCAACTTGCCAAGGTATACAAGTCATTTTGTTTTTGAATATCTATGGAGTAGATGTAATCATTATATACTAGACATCTCTAGCCTGATTTTTACACGTGAGACTTGAATTGAAATTCCAACAACACATACATTTGGTCCACCATGCACTTGTTTATTATATATTTCAGATATCTTCTAAATAAAATAATATGAATTGCATCAATAATTGTAAAATTAGTGACCAAATTGACTAAGATGAAAGCTTTTCCCAGGTTTGATGCAGTGAAGTTGCTTGAGATGCTAAGGGATAAAAGGATGATGTTCGTAGGAGATTCAATACAGAGAGGGATGTTTGAGTCTATGGTTTGCTTAGTGGAGTCTGCGGTTACATATGGAAAGAAAACTGTCGAGAGAATCCCTCCCAGAAAGGTTTTCACAATTGAGGTATACAATAGTAATTAGTTGAAGAATGAAAATAATGATACACCAAGTTTTAATTTGTAATCCTAATTAACTGAAGTTGATGATTGCAGGAATTCAATGCAACGATAGAGTACTACTGGGCGCCTTTCATAGTGGAATCAATTTCAGATCATGCAACGAATCATACGGTACGAAAAAGAATGGTGAGACTTGATTCCATCCACAAGCATGCCAGAGAGTGGCAAGGAGTTGACATTTTGGTTTTTGAGAGCTACGTTTGGTGGATGTACAAACCTCAAATCAATGCTACGTACGTACCTCACTTTTCCATCATATAACACAATTCTATTTTTAGTATTATTTATTTATCTTTAATTATATTACAAAACTCTTTCTTGAGTTTCAATCCAAGTCGCACATATAAAAATAATATTAGAATTAACTAACATATAAGAATTTAATTAATTTCATTAGTACGAATACTTTTGGAGTTAACGGTCATAGACCAAAGTGGGATTATTCGGATACGTCTTTAATTTGTTGACTACTTTTATATATGTATGTATATATATATATATATATATATATATATATATGTATTATAGGTATGGATTTCCAGATGATATAAAAGAATACAACGTAACAACAGCATATAGACTAGCAATGGAAACATGGGCAAAATGGATAAAGTCCTCCGTTAACCAAAAGATATTCTTTGCCACCATGTCTCCCACACATCTATGGTAACCAACCCTACACAAATTCATCTTGCCATAATTTTCAAAAAAAAAAAAAAAAAAAAAAAATATATATATATATATTATATATAATTATATATATATATTATATTGTTTCTCAATTTCAGGAACTGGGAATGGAAAGGGTCAGGAAGGGATGGAAACTGCTACAATGAAACAGTCCCAATAGAAGAAAGCGAATACTGGGGTACGGGTTCGAATCTTGATATTATGGGAATAGTGAAAGAAGTTATAGGAGAATTGAAAAACGTACGGTTGTTGAATATAACTCAGTTGTCGGAGTACAGAAAAGATGGTCACACCTCAGTATTTGGTGAACGGAAAGGGAAGCTCTTGACAAGAGAACAGAGAATGAATCCACGAGAATTTGCGGATTGCATTCACTGGTGCTTACCAGGAGTTCCTGATACTTGGAATCACATTTTGTATGCACTTCTCTTACAAGATTATCACCACACTCACTAATTCAAACATTAATTCGAGGAGAGAGAGAGAGAAAGAACTTTTTTAGAAAATTTCGGATATTCTTAGAAATACACTGTAGTAAATTCGTTACTGTGACGGAATATTTGAGCTGATGATAATACAAAAAACTGATTTTTCTATTAGTATTTCTTCTTTATTTTCTTCGTCAATCTGCATAATTTGTTTTTTCCCTTTATCTTACTTTATATATTCGTTTTCGTTTTATGAGAGGATGCAAGAAAACAGACAAATTTGACTTCATTATTGAGGAAAAAGAAAATGGAAAAAGTAGCTTTCACTAATTAGATAAAATATGAAGTGTTTATATTTACTCATTTGGATTCATCTATCATTTGGCAAATTCAAAGTTATTCACAAGAATACTTTACAATACTTTCGATAAGGTATATGATTTCTACACAGATTTTAACTTTAATTCTTATATCGATTTTGATTCAATTTTACTGATTTAAGTATTTCTCTCACCTTCGTCTACTTCTTACTATATATATATATATATATATATATATATGTATATGTATAAGTGATTTGTGGGTTTTTATTTGTACGTGTTCTTTTGACATATCAGGATTAAAATTTAAAAGTTCAAATATGGCTACAATCCCAGAAGATTATTTTGTTCTGTCATCAGGAATTGGAATTGGAGTACTGTAAGCATCAGATTCCTGTGAGTTTTTACTTACTCTTATAATTAGTTTTAATAATTAATAAATTAACAGCATGCTCAAGAAATTAAAGATTTTCATCATAATTTTTCATGTATGCCTACTTTTGGATGTTCTAATTTATGCCACAAAAAGGATCCTATGAATCAAGAGAAAAAAAAGCTATTAATTTTCATGAATTTGACTTCTTTAATTAACCTTGTAGTGTCTGGTGAGTTTCTTGTAAAAAAAATGGAAGATGTGGAGAATTTTTGTCTACAGCCGTGATGTCTCAATTAGGGCAAGAGATATATTTCCTCTGATGATAAGGATTGAGTACTAAACAATCTCAACTTCTAGCAACTATATTGAATGCAGTAAACTTAGAAGATGAGAATAACAAGTCTATCTTTTTTCGTTGGTATTATGAAATATGTGCATGGATTCCATTGAAGTACAAAGAAACCAACTACAATATATCGAGAACATTAATTCCGTTTAAAAGAGACGATCGGCTCACAGGTCTTGTATGCTATGCCGCCTTCATTTCTGTTAAGAATGTGTTGGAAGAGATTGTTTATGACACATCTTTTTCTAATGGTGACAACAAAAGAACTATCAAATGTATCAAGGAATCAATTCTTGATTGTTTTGATACTTTGTGTATGGATCTTTTGATAGACAAAAGTTGGGATGTTATAAGTATGCGAAAAAGTATCATGGAAGGAGCAAATTTTGCAATAGATTACATGATCAATTCTTCCCATGTGTATAAATTTTCTTTTCCTGGAAAAGATGAGCATTGTGGGTTACTTCTTTGGATTTTTCAAGGTTACTTAATAGGGAATTTCCATCAAGATGGAGACTTTCTATTGAAAAAGAATTCTTCCACTAAACTCATGGATGATGATGATGATGATGACAATATTGTGGGTTTAAGTGTTGATATTCAGACAATTAAAGATAGACTTATAAGATCTCATTCAAAGTTGGATATTATTCCAATTATTGGTATGGGAGGAATTGGTAAGACAACTCTTGCAAGAAAAGTTTACGACGATCCACAAATAATGTCTCTTTTTCATGTCCGTGCCTGGATTGTTGTGTCTCAAGAATTTAATGAAAGAGATGTTTTGCTTGGGTTATTAGAGTCTATTGCTCCACTTCCTGGTGGTGAGGTGTACAAAGAAGACACAGAACAACTAGTTGAACGACTGTATCGAAGATTGAAAGGTTGGAAGTATTTCATAGTGGTCGATGACATTTGGACTAAAGAGGCTTGGGAACATATCAAACTTAGCTTTCCAAATGATAATAATGGAAGTCGAATTGTATTAACAAGTAGGATCGCTGAAGTAGCGGCTTCTCATGTTAACCTTGAAAATCCTCTTCATTTTATGAGTTTTCTTGACATTGAAGATAGTTGGCGATTGTTCATAGAAAGGTTTATGGTAAAGATGTTTATCCTCATCGGTTGACAAACATTGGAATGCAAATAGTAGAAAAATGCCAAGGATTGCCTCTTGCAATTGAATTGATGGCAGGGTATCTTTCCAAAATTAGTAAGACAAAGGAGTGTTGGGAGGATGTAGCAAAAAGAGTGGATTTTCCATTAGAGGTAACCCATTTAGAATCCCTCTCCAAGATTCTTTCCTTGAGTTTTCATGACTTGCATCTCCAATTGAAAATATGCTTCTTCACCATGACACTTTTCCCTAAGAATTATGATATTTCAGTGAAGAAAATTATTCAAATGTGGACTGCTATGGGATTCCTATGTCATCAAAACTTGTCAAATAGCATAACTCCAGAAGAGGTAGCAATGATGTGCTTGGAAAATCTAATTGATAGAAGTTTAATAAGGGTGAAAAAGAAGAGATTTGATGGTAAAGCCAAATTATGTGGAGTTCATGATCTATTGTGGGATTTGAGCATCAGAAAATTTAGTAGTGACAAAGATCAAAAGTATGTCAACTTCATCACCCAAACCCTCATATATTTTGGTCATTCTTTTCCTCCTGTAAATTCTGAAGGATTTGATCAACTTAAGGTATTGGACATTCTAAATCAATCTTTTGATCATTTTCCTATTGAAGTTACTAATTTGGGTAATCTGA
This sequence comes from Asclepias syriaca, assembly GCA_027405835.1. NCBI lineage: Eukaryota > Viridiplantae > Streptophyta > Magnoliopsida > Gentianales > Apocynaceae > Asclepias > Asclepias syriaca. The sequence goes on from CM049930.1 coordinate 13,636,406, forward strand.
GATATCTTGCATTATCCACTTTTAGTAATATTCCTCATTTGATATACAAACTTTCCAATTTGGAAACATTACTCAATTATCATGAAAAGAAAGGTCAAGTCCTACTACCAACAGAAATATGGTCATTGACACATCTAAAGCACCTCCATGTTGGATCTTGCACTTTCTTGTGTCAACCACCACCAAGTTTATGTGCTGAGGGAAGCTTGAACTCACATTATCTCCCTAACCTTTTGTCACTATATAATTTAAGCTTAGTGAGTTGTACCAAAGAAGTATTTTTTAATGTTCCACACTTGAAACAACTTGGAATTGCTGAACTTGAGCAATGATGATAATGGAGATGATGAGCTCTTATGTTGTGCCCTCCAAAATCTTGCCAATTTGCATCAACTCGGAAAGCTAAGATTATGTTGCAACCATAAATTTGAAAGGCCAAGATGTATTCCGGACTGGGGTAGCTTTCTACCGAACAGTATCAAGAAGTTAACTATATCTTCGACCAATCTTCCATGGAGCAAAATGAAAACTCTAGCAATGTTACCAAATCTTGAGGTACTCAAACTAAAGCAGTATGCTTTTAAAGGGATGGAATGGGTAATAGAGGACGAACAATTTCTTAAATTGAAATATTTGTTGTTGGATTCATTGAATTTGATTTCTTGGAAGGCAAATAGTGATACTTTTCCTATCCTACAACATCTAATTATTAGGTTTTGTGCTAGCTTATGCGGAATCCCCAGAGAGTTTGGAGAAATATGTACTCTTGAACTAATTGACTTAGATTTTTATAGTCATTCGATATATAATTCAGTCATCGAGATTCAACGAGAACAAATGACTTTGGGAAATGATAAGTTCAATTTTCAACTTGGCCGTACCTTACCCCAGGTAAAATCATTCAAATCAACTACTTTCATCTCCATTCTTAATTTATAAGATTAATATATTCGAATACAATTTTCTTACCTTATTTCATTTGTAATATTATAGTTCCAAACAATGGGCTACATCATCCTTTTTGTTTGGTTGGCTACAAGATTGAACCAGGTTCAAGCCTAGAGAAGAAGCTCAAAAAACAATGCACAACAACAAGGCTTCCTCAGTCTGAGATTATATGTAGCAATTCCCTTAGAACTTTTTGCAGGTTCCAAACTGGTACAACTCCATTATCTATTGACTAATCAATCCATGCATAGTTGATCACCAAGTTTTAGCAGCATCATATATATATAGATTATGTGAGTGTTTTTCTATATATATATATATATATGTATGTATATATTTCTGGTCTTTTATGTTCTTTGACATGTGGAGATTAAAATTTAAAAGTACACAACAATCCGAGAAGATTGTTTTGTTATGTGATCTCCAACCAGAGTAGTGAAAAATATCATATTTCTTTTGAGTTTATACAATATCAATCTTTACTAATAACTCTATGTAAAGTACATAGTGTGTTTTTTTTTTTTAAATTAGTAGTAAGGAAAAGAAAATTTATCATCTTGGTTTGTATTTATGTTATATGCTATAACTAAGCAAAAGATCCAACTAATTTTAACCAAAAATCACAAGCTTACTGTGAAAAGACAGAATAGGAAACTATTTTTATGATGTGTCTAAAATTAGTGAAGAATATATATATATACTAGGTTACAAATTCTATTCCTCAACAATAAAAATTACAAAAATTACAAAAATTACAATAACCTCAACAATTTTATTTTATTTAATTTCTTTAAAAAAAATTGTAATCTTATAGGGAAAAAGTGACTAAGGTCTGTCATGTAAGTCGAGTTGGATCTTCGCAACCAAATGTTCTGCAAAATAAGGTCAAGAGTCAAGGATGTGTTCCCGGTGTTGCTTCTTTTATACTTAAGTCAGTAACAAAAGACCATAAATGGTCTCAATTAATGTGAAATTCTTGTCAATTCTTTCTAAGAGAAACGTAGAAGAACACTTAAGAGTCAATTTAGATATGACTTTCATTGTGTGTTCATGGTGTAAATTACGATTTTGTAGTAGAAGAAAGACCAATAGGAAATTGACACATGAAATTATGTGTTCCGATAGCTTAGAGTAGTTTGAATTGATGGCGCCAAATAGTGTCTGTCAGGTCAGGGGCATTTAATAGTAGGGATTATGGATACTTTCCCTATCAGAGATCATACTCTCTACATGGTCTTGTGTATTCGCCGACTAGACTTGAGGTGGCGTTTATATGAGTCTTATTTGGCCTCTTGTGACGTACACCTTGAACTCTCTGACCAAACTGAATTATTTGACACTTCAATTCTTCCTATGACCAAATTTAATTATATATATAAAAAAATTACTTGAAATAGAAAACGAATAATAAAATGAGAATGAAGAATTAATTGATAATTTTTGAGTATGAATGTAGGGTAGGTCAAAGCCTACCAACTTAATTAGTCATACTCAACTTCAAATACACTTAAATTCTAATTAATTATAATGAATTAATCATATAATAAATTTGTGAAGGTCCCTTGGACATGTTATCTCACAAACAATAGATTTCAATATTTGTTGTGACTTCTTGTATGGTTATATAAAATATAATAAACAATTATTAATTCAAGACTTAAAATTTTTTCTTTAATAATGTATTTTAAACTTGTGAGCAAATAATATTATTAGAACGTTTATAATATATTATCAACATAGTAATCTTAATGAAAAAATGCATTATGACTTTAAATTTCATATCACTCTTCTAAAAGATTTAATGATTTTTTAAAGTAAAGTATTTGAAATTTGGATTACAAAATCTAATTTTAGGTGGATTACCAATTAATATTCCATATTTGTATACTTTGGTTTAGGAAAAAAGAAAAAGAAAAAGGGGGATGAGTGCGATTAATATGAGGTGTCCTTAATCAGAAATTAGGTAAAAATTTGCATGAACCACACAATCAAGAGTTATTTTATTATTTTAAAACAAAAGTCGCTTTTCTCGCTTACTTTAGTGATGGATTTCATAGAATCCATGTGATTTAGCATTTTTGTATGTTTCTTCTTAGTTTGCTCATTCTCCTTTTGGAAACTCCTTCCTCATCCCCGCACTTAGATTATGATAAATAATTAACGAATATTCTTATCTTGTTATAAATCTCGAAGATTCATTAAATTAATGGATGTCCATCATCCTAGAAAATTACGAAAGATGATAAATATCACATAATATATTGGATATATATATATATATATATATAAGTGATGAGTCCACTCACAATTGAGTGGAGTTCACACTAGGTGTAATATTTGTATAAATATCCCATCTTTCCCCTCTTGTTTTCACTACAACAAAGAAGAGAAAATTTTTTCCTCTCCCGTGAACCTTCTCTCCCTCTCTTCCTCTCTCTCCCATTACAGTCGGGCACGATAGATTCCTGGAACACCCTAAAAAAGATCTTTCTGGACAAATTCAGTACAGCAGGAACGATTCCGAAAACAAGGGGAGACCTGGCAAATATCAAACAGCGAGATGACGAGTCCCTGCTGTCCTTCCTCGAGCGATTTAAGAAGACTCACGACGAGAGAGAAGGAATTAGCCAGGATACGGTCATCACATGTTTTGAGGGAGGCTTCCGCTCTAGAATGCTCTATACCGAACTCCAATTAAGGAGGCCAGCGACCATAGGCGAAATGTTTGACGTAGCGCGAAAGGTCGCATTGGCTGAGGGCAGCACGCACGACCCCGCTAGAGCCAAGGATAAACCGACCGACCTCCGGAAAAGTCCCTCGAGCTTCGTCAATAAAAAAGAGAAAGCTCGGTTCAAAAAACTGGAAACATTTACACCTTTGAACGTCTTGAAAGAAAGCCTCGTAGCAGTCATAAAGGACAAGTACGGAGTCCAAGACCCCGCGCCGATGAGACAACAATCTTACCCCGCCAGGGATAAGACCAAGTTCTGTGTGTTCCACCGTGATTACGGGCATACCACAGAAGACTGCTTCCAACTAAAAAGAGCCATAGAGCGCCTCATCAAAGAAGGGTGCCTGAAGGAGTACGTCGCCAACGCACAACAACAAAAATACAAAGGCGAGAGAGTGATCGACATGATCAATCCCGACATATCCTCGGTCAAGAAGATCAAAAAGAAAATCTATAACCTCACAAAGTCGTATCTCGTTCCTGAATATGAGTTTGAACAGCGCGAGGTTATCTCCTTCTCAAACGAGGAGATAGAACACAATGAGGAGGCAAGAACCACACCCATTGTCCTCGAGGCACGAATGACGAAGGACGGCATCGACAGATGCACAGTGAGGAGAATTCTGCTCGACACAGGAGCTGCCAAAAACATCATGTACCTCCAGTGTTTCAAGGAAATGGGCCTCGGTGACGCCGACCTTAAGGCCAGCGGGATGGTCCTCGAGGGCTTCTCTACCCACAAGGTGCCGGTAAAAGGAACTGTCCGGATACGGGTGACTCTCGGGGAGGGAGAGCAGCAACGGACTGAAGAGGTCAAATTTTACGTGGTAGACCTAGATTCCCCGTACAATGCGATACTAGGTACCCCCTGCCACGCGGCGTTCAACCTCGTCATATCCACCTCGCACCAACAAGTCAAGTTCTACACTCCGCAAGGTGTAGGATTTGTTAAAAGCCATCCTCGCAGCCTCTTAGGGCAAATCATGAAGATCAAAAGGAAAAGGGGCGGTTTAGACAACACCGCAACAATTAACTCGGTAGCCGCTCCAAATGACCAAAGGATACTGAAAGTCCTCGAGAAGCAAATTTACGATCTGGTCATGGAAGCATCGGGTACCCGGGAGTTCGACGAGGAAATCATCAACCCGAAGTACCCGCAAAACCATCAAAGTCGGCAGGGAAATACCCGACACACTCCGGCAAAGTATCATCAACTTCCTTAAAAGCCACCAGGACAGTTTCTCCTGGTGCACGGAGGACATGCCCGGTGTCGACGCATCTGTAGGAGCACGCCCTCAGCATAAGCGCTAAATGCCCACTAGTGAGACAGAAACCCCGAAAGTTCGGAGAGGAAAAAGAGCAAGGCATGAAAGAAGAGGTAGAAAAGTTGCTCAAAGCAGGCTTTATCCGCGAAGTCAAATATCCCACGTGGCTGGCAAACGTGGTAATGGTCAAGAAAGCCAACGGAAAGTGGAGAATGTGCGTCGACTACACCGATCTCAACAAAGCCTGTCCCAAGGATTGTTACCCACCCGCTACCCCACCCCAAATCGACGCTCTTGTTGACTCAACTTCGGGGTATGAGCTTTTGAGTTTTATGGACGCTTTTTCAGGTTACCACCAGATCAGGATGAAACCGAGCGACCAACTCCACACTGCGTTCCGAGCTGCAGGGGCCATATACTGCTACAATGTGATGCCCTTCGGTCTCAAGAATGCAGGGGCCACATACCAACGTAATGAATCACGTCCTGCGGCGGAAAATAGGAAGAAACGTGGAAGCCTACGTAGACGATATGGTAATCAAAACCAAGCGTGGGGAATCACACCTAGACGACCTGGAGGAAACTTTTTCCAGCCTAGCCGAGTACAATTTAAAGCTGAACCCCACGAAGTGCGCGTTGGGAGTCAAGTCCGGAAAATTCCTCGGGTTCATGACATCCGAGAGAGGAATCGAGGCCAACCTAGAGAAATTGGCAGCGATAGCACGGCTCACCGAGCTGCGGTGCGTAAAGGACGTCCAACGCTTGAACGGGTGCATCGCCGCCCTTGGCCGTTTTGTCTCAAAGTCGGCAGAAAAATGTTTACCGTTCTTCAAAACACTAAAAACTCAAAAAAACGATTTCAATTGGACTCCGGAGTGCAGCAAAGCATGGAAGGATCTCAGGGCCCACTTGTCCAGTTACCTATGCTGCGGCCACCGGACACGGGCGAGACGCTGTTCCTGTACCTCTCATTCTCGGACTTCGTGGTAGCCTCCGTACTGATAAAGGAAGAAGGATCGAAGCAATACCCCGTTTACTTCGTCAGCAAGGCCTTGAATGATGCCGAGTCCAGATACTCCAACATAGAAAAGTTAGCGTATACGCTAATAATCTCATCCCGGAAGCTGAGGCCATACTTCGAATCCCATCCAATCATCGTCTACACCGATTCTCCTCTGAAACAGGTCTTCCATAAGCTAGATCAATCGGGGAGACTGCTCCGGTGGTCTATAGAGCTGTGTGGCCAGGAGGTCACTTTCAAACCCCGAACAACTATCAAAGCCCAAGCCCTGGCCGACTTCCTCGCAGAAGGATCATTTACAGAGGAAAAACACAGCCAGCAGACGATGGACCCATGGGAGTTATGGGTAGATGGGGCAGTCAATGCCAGTGGGGTGGGCATCGGCGTAGCCTTGATCTCACCAAATAAAAAATACACCGAGATGTGAGCTGCGAGACTTGAGACCAGTTTATCGAATAATCAAGCGGAGTACGAGGCTCTGCTCATAGGGGTAGAATGGGCTCACGCCGCCAACATAACGACTCTCAAAGTCTTCAGCGACTCACAGCTCATCGTCAACCAGGTGCAGGGCACATATGCTGTGCACTCAGGTAACCTCCAGAACTACGCTGAAAAAGCCAGACAATGGAGGGACAAATTCGATTTCTTCAGCTTATCCCTGGTCAGCTGGAACGATAATAAAACAACGGACCGTCTGGCGAAGATAGCCTCAGGTGAAACTCCCAACGAGGAAGGGGTCCCAGTAGAGATAAGGACAAGCCCTGGAGATAAGAGGATGGTGCAGCCCATACTCCGCGCATCGGAAGACTGGGTGGACGAAATATCGAAGTACATCCAGAGCGGGATACTGCCAGAGGACACCACCCATGCACGACAGATAAAACGGCAGTCCGCCAGGTATGTCCTCTACAATAACATCCTATACCGCCGATCTTTCTCCAAACCTTTACTCCGTTGCATCCCGCCGTCCCAAGTGGGCGACTTACTCGCCGAGATGCATGAGGGGGAGTGCGGAGGACATCCAGGAGCCCGAGCCCTGGCGGAAAGAATAATCAATCAAGGATATTACTGGCCAACATTAAGGGAGGACGCCAGGCGATATGTCAAAAACTGCAACACATGCCAAATCTTTGGAAACATACCACAGCTACCCTCCATAGAACAAACCCCGGTCGTGGCAGCATGGCCGTTTGACATGTAGGCATGGACCTAATGGGAAAATTCCCAAAAACGAGGAACGGGTATGAGTACCTAGTGGTGGCAGTGGACTACGTTTCAAAATGGATAGAGGCTAAGGCCTTGAGAAACCCCACGGAGGAAAACGTCACAAATTTCCTCAAAGAGCAAGTTATATGCTGCTTCGGAGTTCACAGGGTAGTGGTGACCGACCATGGAGTTCAATTCTCAGCCAAATTTACCTCAGAGTGCCATCGGTTACACATCAAGCATTGGAAATCCTCAGTCGCGCATCCACAAGGTAATGGTCAGGCAGAGGCCGCAAACAAATTAGTATTACAAGTCCTACGACGAAACTTAGAAGGGGTATCGAACAAATGGGCTGACGAGCTACACTCCGCATTATGGGCAGTCCGCACCTCGATAAGGGGCCCCACTGCCGAGTCTACATTCGCACTAGCATATGGCTCGGAGGCCGTCGCACCAGCCGAGGTGGTCGTACAGACAGCGAGAGTCACGATGTACGACCAAGTCTCGATCTCCTGGAAGAGAGGCGAATAGCCAGCCGCCTGAAATCTCAATCTTTCAAGGAAAGAACGAAGTGGACCCACGATAAGAAAGTATCCGAGCGGCCAATCAGGATCGGGGACTGGGTACTTCGGAAGATTGAGGGAACGGCAAGACACATCCAGGTGAACAAGTTAACTCCCAATTGGGAAGGCCCGTACCTTGTCAGCAGCGAAGTACGCCCCGGTACGTACCGCCTTACAAACAAAGATGGCGTCCTCTTGCCAAACCCATGGCACGCCAATCATTTAAAGAGATATTACATTTAAACACTCTTAATCAGTGCGAAGTCGACATTTAGCAGAACTTCTTTGGTTTCTTTTCATCGCAGTGTCAATAAAGTACCGAGCTACCCGGAAGATTTCCGAATTTTATAAGTACCGGGCTACGGCTAGGGAAGAATTTTTATTAATGTAAGTACCGAGCTACGGCTCGGGAAGATTTCGAATTTTATAAGTACCGGGCTACGGCTAGGGAAGAATTTTTATTAATGTAAGTACCGAGCTACGGCCCGGGAAGATTTCTGAATTTTATAAGTACCGGGCTATGGCTAGGGAAGAACTTTTATTAATGTAAGTATCGGGCTACGGCTCGGGAAGATTTCTGAATTTTATAAGTACCGGGCTACGGCTAGGGAAGAATTTTTATTAATGTAAGTACCGAGCTACGGCTCAGGAAGATTTCCGAATTTTATAAGTACCGGGCTACGGCTAGGGAAGAATTTTTATTAATGTAAGTACCGAGCCACGGCTCGGGAAGATTTCTGAATTTTGCAAGTACCGGGCTACGGCTAGGGAAGAAATTTTAAGTACCGAGCTACGGCTAGGCGAAGTGCCGAGATAGCGTTTTGGCGAGGTTAAATACTCGAAATTAAAAGGTTTGACTAAAAGTGTGACTTATTACTCGAAAGGCAGTGTTAAACAAGATGAGTTTCATTCCATCAAAAAGAAGATACAACAATTTGCAAAAAATAAATTAATAATTACAAGTCAAGATGAGCCCGAGCCATCTAGTAGCTCCCAGAATGTGGGAGCAGCAGGCTGAGGAGCTTCCCAGAATGGCCTCCCCCTCTCTTCATCACGCTCCCGGAGTTGTTCGAGCTCCCCATCAGTGAAGGGCACGAAGTCTGCCCCTCGCCTGCAGGCCTCATTGTCGAAGTTCGACTGATAAGCCCGCACCAGGATGCTTTTGTCCTCAAAGTGGGGATGGAGTTGCTGGATTATATGAACACAGCCCCTGTCCAAGTAAGAGCCCGCTTCGTGCCCAATCTCCTCTTGGAATGCGGCGGAGCTCTTGTAGTCGTCGATAATGTTTTTCCTGAACCTCGCCGACCTACAATGCTTGAGTTCTTCTTCGACAGAGAGCTTGCTAGCCACCGCCTCATCCCGGGCTGAGTTCAACTCTGTGTTGGCGGCCCGCAACTTCGCCAACTCTTCCTCAGACTTCCACATTTTCTCCTTCCACTCGGCCACCTCGCTGACGAGCTGCAACTTCTCCGATTCCAGCAGCTCAACATTGGCAGCCTGGCCCCTCACTTCAGACTCTAGTGCGGCCAGGCGAGGCTCGTGGACAGCCCGCCACTCAGCAGCTGCTGCTCCACCTTCCTCTGCTAAAAAATAAGCCCGGGAGATATGCATCAAGAAGGCAGTGATCTGCGAAGGCAAGGGAGTTAGCAAAAACACAGTAAAAAAAAATGCCTAAGTCTCTCACCCGAGCTAGGAGAGCACCGGCTCTGTTGGTAGCTTCGCCGACGGTCATCTCGCCCATACCAGTTAGAGATTCTATATCCACGGCTCGATCCAAAATGGCTCCACCGATGTAGGACGCCGCGAACCGGTTGGTAAAACGCAGATTGTTCAACGGAGGAGTCCTGCGGGATATCTCGACAGCTAACTCCCGCAGAGCCCCTTCCTCCTCTGGCATCACGAACCCTGGCCTCAACCAGGACGGACCGAGGTCCCCTTCAGCGTCCCCACCAGTGGTCGGCGGAGTGACAATCACCTCCTCCCGCACCTCCACCGGGAGTGAGTAACATCAGGTGTGATCTCGGGTGGGGGAGGACTTGGCACCATCTCCATGGAGCGGGACGGAGACGAAGTACGTTGGCACTGACGGGGCCTGAGCTGCTCCTCGTCTACCTCTTCCACCTCGTCGGGGGTATCTCGGATGAGAGGCGGATGGGCCCTTGCTGGGGCAGAGAAGGTGGACCTCGCACTGGAGCCCTCCTTCCTTGGACGGCGGGGGGACCCACCCCGGCGTGCAGGTTGGCCCGCCGAAGACGGGTATGTCAAGGGCGTGTCCCCCGAAGCACCCCGATCGATCAGCCGAGGTGGAAAGTGTGGAAGCGAGTCCAAGTGTGATTGATGCACACTTCGGCCCGCCTCACGCTCCCTCCAAGCGGCCTTGAAGGTAGCGGGCTCTGAAAAAACAAAAGGAAGAGGGTTAGTACTCCTAAATATACAAAGTAAAGGAAAAACGGCGAAGTAAGAGTTACCCCGGCTTGGTTGGCAACCCGGAGATGGAGACGGAGGGCACATGTCACACTCGACGGAGAAGAGGCCCCCGGGGTGTATAGTCCACTCGTTGGGCACCTGGGTTGTAAAGCCTAATTCCCTTCTCCTAGACTCTAGACCCCCCCTATACCACACCATTCTAAGCTCTGGTCACTCAGCAGGTCTTTTGAAGAATACACCCGGGACTGACCATCTCGACGTACCCCTAAGTCCCGGGTGATGAGCTCAAGGAAGGATTTTTCAGAGGGGTCCAAAGAAGAGGGGGAGACAGAGGTTAAGGGCCTACCCTCATTGACACAAGGCTGGAAGGGGAACCCTATCTTCGACTCTACCGTCACCCACCTATTCCTAAAGTCCACTTTGTTGGGAGGGGGGGTCAAAGAGTGGGACTATCTTTCTACGAGGACGGAGTGACAATGTATTATCCGACATGCGCAGTGAGGAATAGAACATCCCTAAGGTGTTCATAGATAGCTCAAAGCCTAAACGGCGACCTAGACAAATCAAGGAAAAAAAAGCTCGAACGGCGTTTGGGTGAAGTTGTCCGGGTTGTACACGGGCATACACAAGAAAATCAACGAAGGCGGGGTCCATAGGTAGCCTAAGTCCCGCCTCGAAGTGAGCTAGGGGGATAGGGATGCTACGGGTGGACATTCTACCTAAAGCGAAGGGCAGGCCTAACCTATACACATTCCTATCTATGCTGTACTTACGGAAGATGGAAGTAAGTTGGTCCCGGGTTACCTTAGTTCTATAAAAACAAAAATCCGTACCTAGTGGCCCTAACACCACGGGCCCAGACGAAGTGGAAGCCGGGACCTCTTCAGGCACCTCGCCAGCAGGCTGAGGGTCCCCGAAACCCTCTGCCATCAACTCAGACACTTCATCTCCAGCAAGGTTTCTCTGTTGGCCAGCCATTACTCAAACTACAGACAGAAATTCAAAAAATTCAAAACGGCGTCCAAACAAACCCACTGCCATATTTAAACCAACCCCTCAACCATAGCAAACCAGAGAAAACAAATATAGCCACAACCGTCCTAAAAAACCCCATACCAGCACAGACCTGACAAGCAAGCAAAGAACACACCTCATAAAACATTACCCCCAAAATGACAAAAGAAGCCACAGTCCTATAAAACCAAGCAAAAACGAAAGAAAAGCACCGGTAAAACAGAGGTTACCCGCAAAACATACCTTTCAGATTGTAGCAGACGTTCGAAATGTGGGTGCAAGACCGCACTTGAGACAGAAGCAAAAAGGAAGTTTTCAGGAAACTTGCACGGCAACAACGGCAGAAAGTCCTTCGAAAGAGAAAAGCTGAAAGAGGGAGGTAAGCAAAAGGTACGTGAGGAAGAAGGTGAAAAACGGTTTTTGAAGATAAGAAGTTTTATACAAAGGCGCTATGATTGCTCACGAAGATCGACGCCTCGGGTCTGCAAAAAGGACGCCTCGGAACTGACACAATTAAAAATGAAGCGACAGCCGTCGTAGTCACCAGTAACCCCAACCCACGCGCTTTTTCTCACTGACCGAAGCTCGTTGAGCCACAGCGGGATCTCGAGGAAATGACCATCAGATGCCTATAAGCCGAAGTCAGAAGATCGGCAACTCGATCTCTCCAGCGAAGTCCGCACCAAGCCATGCTATACTTCGCTGAGGGGCCACTGAACGGAAAAAGATATCCGCCCAGGACAAATGCGTCCATACACCAAATAAATCTGCACACCGCCACGTGTACTGCGGGTTGACTCAAAATCAAACCCACCATCATAAAAAGTGGAACAAACAACCCACTAAATCCCAACGTGGATCTCCACTCTCCTACTAACAAGGACCGTTTCTCCATAACGGTAACTGCTAAACAGCCCATGAGCTGAATCTACACGATCTCCCTACCGCGTCCTTATAAAAGGAAAGGATCAGACGAAGGTAAGGGTAAGCCAGATATACCAAAAACAATTACCAATTCTATATTAAGCTAACTTGATCTCTCTATATTCTCGGGGATCCACGTCCCCACCGAACTTCCCTTGTTTTGCAGGTTACTTCAAATCAAGGATCTCTCTAAGATTCTAGGAGTCATTTTTTACCTTTTTACCCTCAATATATCCGTACCAAATTTTGACAAATCAATATATAGGTTAACTATATATATATATATATATATCTCATATCCTAGCTGATATTATTTGCCCAGTTTTACTAATTTTATACAATTTTATAACACGTTATCAGCACGAGTCTCTACCACCGGGTAAGGTATTTTTTGAAATTTATTTGAAGATCAATCAGGTACGTTTTTTACCGGTAAGTTTTATGTTATTATTATGTCAAATTTTATTAAACTCAAATTTGTGGCTCTTGATGTCACTGGAAAGAATTATTTGTCATGGACACTAGATGCCAGAATGCATCTTGCCACAACGTGTCCGGCAGACACCGTGTTATAAAATAAAGTATCATCAACATAAGATCGTGTTCATGAGGATTTGAAAAAAATGAATATTTTACCGTGAAAGATCCTCTTATATTATGTGAAAATTTGAAAGAAAAATTCGACCACCAGAAGATGGTCGTTCTCCCTAAAGCACGGTATGACTGGTTGCACCTGAAGTGAAGTTGTAAGATTTTAAATCTGTGAGTGAGTATAACTCCTCAATGTTTAAAATAGTTTCATAGTTGAAACTATGTGGAATTGATATAACGAATGATGATATGTTGGAGAAAACATACTCCACTTTTCATGCCACGGATATTGTCCGGCAGTAACAATATCGTGAAAGAGATTTTAAGAAATACTCTGAATTAATTTTTGTCTTCTGCGGAACAGAATAATGAATTACTGATAAAAATATCGACCTACTGACCTACTCCATTCCTTGAAGTGAATGCTATTAGAAATCATGATCCCATAAGAGATCGTGGTCGTGGTTGTGGTCGTGATCGAAAATATGATCATGAACGTCGTGATAAATATGGCCCTTATAAACGTGATAATAATTTAGGTGCCAAAAATATTTATGACCACCTGAAGTGGACAAAACATAATGAGAAAGGAAATATTGTTCCGAAAAATTATGAAGACAAATATTATCGTTGTGGCATGAAAGGTCACCGAAAAATTATGAAGACAAAACATCTTGTTGAGTTACTTCTCAAAATTTACCTCATAAAAGAAATGATGACGATCTTGAAAATGTTGATGTTGATGTGGCTCACCTGGATGTTACTGATCTTTTCAAACATCCAAAAGAAATAATTGACCACTTGATTGGAAATTAAAGTGTCCAAAATAATTAAAATATTATTATCTTATGTGTTATATATTTGTATTACTTTTATTGTAATATTATATGCTTAAATTTTTATTTCTGTAAATATTTTGTTAATAAAACAAATGGCTGTTGTTCAAATTTCTGGTATGAACAACGATATCGAAAGTGTCTGTCTTATTGACAGTGAAACTACGCACACCATACTGAAATACGAGAAGTATTTTTCTCACCTGAACGTGGGAGAAACAAGTGTTACCACAATAAAGGGTAATGCAAAACTTATTGAAGGCTCTGGAAGAGCTAATATAATATTACCGGGAGGAACTATGATTGCTATTGATAAAACATTATATTCCTCAAAGTCTCAAAGAAATTTACTGAGTTTTAAAGATATCCGACGGAATGGATATCATGTTGAGACTATAGAAGATAAATGCAAAAATAAATGCTATTGAGGCGCATCATTTAGTAAACCAGAAGTTTACTAATTCCGTTACTTTTAAAGTTTGGCACGACCGTTTGGGTCATCCGGGATCAATTATGATGCGAAAAATTATCGAGACAACGCACGGTCATCCTTTGAAAAATCAGAAGATTTTGACTTCTGATAAACTTTTATGTGCTGCATGTTCCAAAGGGAAATTAATTATAAGACCAGCACCATTGAAAGTAGGAGCTGAAAGTCCTACATTTCTAGAACGAATTCATAGAGATATATGTGGACCGATTACTCCACCATGTGGGCAATTTCGATATTTCATGGTTTTGATTGATGCATCGACCCGATGGTCACATGTTTATTTAATATCGACTCGCAACCTGGCGTTTGCGAGATTACTTGCCCAAATAATTCGCTTAAGAGCGCAATTTCCTGATTATCCTATTAAACGAATCCGTCTAGACAATGCTGGTGAATTTTCTTCGCATGCATTTGATTCTTATTGCATGTCGATTGGAATAATTGTTGAACATCCTGTAGCTCATGTTCACACACAGAATGGTCTAGCTGAATCATTTATTAAAAGGCTGCAATTAATTGCTAGACCATTATTGATGAAAACAAATCTCCCTACAGCAGCCTGGGGACATGCAATTTTGCATGCTGCACACTTGTGCGTTTAAGGCCATCGAGTTATCATAAATTTTCTCCCATATAATTGGCTTTTGGTTCAGAGCCAAATATTTCTTATTTGAGAATTTTTGGGTGTGCTGTATATGTCCCAATTGAACCACCCCAACGGACAAAAATGGGTCCGCAAAGAAGATTTTGGATATATGTTGGGTATGATTCCCCGTCCATTATAAGGTATCTTGAACCTTTGACGGGGGGATGTATTTACAGCAAGATTTGCTGATTGCCATTTTGATGAAAATTTGTTTCCCAAATTAGGGGGAGAGAATAAATGGCATATGATTGAACTTGCGTGGAAAACATCTTTGAATCATTTAGATCCACGCACAAATATGAATGAACTTGAAGTTCAAAAGATTATACATTTGCATCAAATTGCAAATCAACTGCCGGATTCTTTTGCTGACTCCAGCAGAGTCACTAAATCGCGTCTTCCAACTATAGATGCTCCTATACGGATAGAAGTTCCTGAAGGACAGAAAGTTAATCCTATAGCTTTCGAATCAAAAACACGTCAGAAGCGTGGCCGACCCCTTGGTTCCAAAAATAAAAATCCTCAAAAGAAAAGAGGAACAAATGATCCAGAAGATCATATTGATGAAACAGAAAAGGAAAACCAAGGGAGAACTGATGAAAAGATTCCAACTACAAATGATGATGAGAATTCTGAAATCTCAATTAATTATTCCAGTTCGAATCAAAGTTGGAATCGAAGAAATGTTGTTATTGATAATGCTTTTGCATACAACGTAGCCCTTGATATTTTCAAGGATAATGAGGATTTAGATCCTTTATCAGTTGAAGATGTCGGCATAGAATTGATTGGCCTCAATGGAAAGATGCGATTCAATCGGAGTTAAATTCGCTTGCAAAGCTAGAAGTTTTTGGACCTGTAGTCCAAACGCCAAAGGATGTAAAACCTGTTGGCTATAAATGGGTGTTTGTGCGAAAACGAAATGAGAATAATGAAGTCGTAAAATATAAAGCACGACTTGTCGCACAAGGCTTTTCGCAAAAGCCAGGAATTGATTATGATCAAACTTATTCACCCGTTATTGATGCTATTCCACTCCGATATCTTATAAGTTTGGCAATTCATGAAAAGGTGGACATGCGTCTAATGGATGTCATTACAGCTTATCTTTATGGAAGCCTTGAAAATGATATTTATATGAAAATCCCTAAACGATTCAAATTACCAAAGGCTTCTAAAGGCCCTCATGAAAATTATTCTATAAAATTACAGAAGTCATTATATGGGCTTAAGCAGTCTGGACGCATGTGGTATAATCTCCTTAGTGAATTCTTATTGAATTCAGGATATAAGAATGACCAAATCTGTCCATGTGTTTTTATTAAGAAAACAGATTTTAGTTTTGTGATTCTTCCTATATATGTTGACGATATCAATCTCATAGGAACTCCAGAAGAGCTTCGAGAAGCTATAGATTGTTTGAAACGAGAATTTGAAGTTAAAGATTTTGGATAAACTAAGTTTTGCCTCGGACTTCAAATTGAACATATGAAAGATGGAATTTTTGTTCATCAGTCAACATATACAGCTAAAGTTTTGAAAAGATTTTTCATGGATAAAGCATATCCATTGAGTATTCCAATGGTCGTGAGGTCGCTAGATATAAATAAAGACATATTTAGACCTCGAGAAAATAATGAAAAACTACTTGGTCCTGAAGTACCATATTTGAGTGCTATTGGTGCACTAATGTATCTTGCAAATAATACTCGACCTGATATAGCATTTGCTATAAATCTATTAGCAAGATTTAGTTCTTCACCAACACGACGACATTGGAATGGTATTAAACACGTCCTTAGATACCTCCAAGGAACAATTGACCTCGGATTATTTTATTCAAATGTAAATGACCCAGAACTGATTGGATATGCAGATGCTGGTTATCTTTCGGATCCGCATAAGGCACATTCTCAAAATGGCTATTTATTTACATATGGTAATACTGCTATATCATGGCGCTCCACGAAGCAAACAATAGCAGCAACTTCTTCTAATCATGCTGAGATAATAGCCATTCATGAAGCAAGCCGAGAATGTGTATGGTTGAGGTCAATGATACATTATATTAGAGAGAGTTGTGGTTTATCCTCCAGAAGAGAGATTCCAACTCCTCTATATGAAGATAATGCAGCTTGTATAGTTCAATTAAAAGGAGGATATATTAAGGGAGATAGGACGAAACACATTTCACCTAAATTCTTCTTTACTCATGAACTTCAAAAGAACGGTGAAATTGATGTGCTTCAAATTCGATCACGTGATAATCTTGCAGATATATTCACTAAATCTCTTCCGACAGCAACCTTTGAAAAATTGAGATATAAAATTGGTTTGCGTCGATTTAAAGATTTCAAGAAATCATCTCATCAGGGGGAGAAATCTACACATGAAGAATAGTGTACTCTTTTTCCTTCACTAGAATTTTTTTTCCCACTGGGTTTTTATCTAGTAAGGTTTTAACGAGGCCTATTCTTTATGTAATGGACATCCAAGGGGGAGTGTTATGAATCCCGAAGATTTATTAAATTAATGGATGTCCATCATCCCAGAAAATTACGAAAGATGATAAATATCACCTAAATATTGGATATATATATATATATATATATATATATATATATATTTAAGTGATGAGTCCACTCACAATTGAGTGGAGTTCACACTAGGTGTAATATTTGTATAAATATCCCCTATTGCCCCTCTTGTTTTCACTACAACAAAGAAGAGAATTGTTTCCTCTCCCGTGAACCTTCTCTCCCTCTCTTCCTCTCTCTCCCATTACATATATATATATATATATATCATATCCTACCTGATATTATTTGCCCAGTTTTACTAATTTTATACAATTTTATAACATATCTAAATTATTTCCTTTATATAAATAGTGTTTATATTCTTATATTTCATCATTCAAATAATTAAAATTTTCATATGAACTTTTTTTTTAAATATATTTTTCTAAACTAGTATCATTTAAAATAATAATCACTTTTTAAAAGAATCATAAATATAAATTGTGTCTTTAAATCATTAAAACAATTTTCTTACAAAAAACTAAAATTTTGAAATGATTAAATATGTATATAATAATTGAGATAATGTAAAAAAGAAGGGAGGGGATGTAGTCCCATAATAACTTGAGTGGTCGTAGGTATGGACAACTATCTTACAAAATTAGTCTCCATTTTGATTTTGATTTTAATTTTGTTTCATTCATTCCCTCTTTTCTTTAAAGCTGGGATACTAATTCATGACTTTTGTCAGAATACAGACACACAGCTACCCATTGGATCTAATTCAGAATTCTGCAATATTATTTTATTTTATTGTATATATTAATCTAAATCTAATAAAAAATTTATTTAATAATGCATTTTAAATTTAAGTGGTCCAAATACATAATTGTTTTTGGAATTAACTGTTTAAAAATATTTTCTGATAATTATTTTCTGAATATGAAAAGAATCAATTAATATGATCCTTGCAGCATTTATTTTCTCTTTTCAGATCAGATAATAACTGGTTACATTACAATATACAACAAATCTTTTCAATAAAACAATCAATCTAGCTGTTACAAAATCATTATGCTTGAACCACAAAAGGTAAGTCTTACCTCCACTTCGTTGGAATTCGAAATAAGTCTTTTCTGAGTTAGACTCTACTGTGCAATCTGAATAAAATTTATGAATCAATATGTAAGTAAGCCATTTTCACCCAAATTGAATCAATAAACAAATGTATATTTATTGATCGGAAAATCTCCAGTTGCTCGGATATTGTCGAATTTGGGTTGGACACCTACAAAGAAGTCACACAACTGTGGGTTTTCGAAGATAACCTTCCGAAGGTTTAATTATAGAAGATCTTGTGGGTGTATAAATTAAGTAATAGAAAAGGAAATAACGGGTATGCGGAGAGAATCAAGTGGAATCGTTTTTCTTTGTTTTGTCAAAAGATCCCTCTCTCCTTTTCTTTCTCCTATTTATAAGTAAATACTTACCTTTTTACCCCTCAGTGGTTGAAATATTTTTACCTTGATCAATTAGTCATCAGGACACTTGTCAGTTATAGGGCTTTAATTTGTTGACTCATGCATGCTATAAGGGACACTAATCCCATTTTGACTCTAGAACTTGACACTTGTCATCTGACTAATCTCTCCTTCGGGACATTCAAAATCTTCAAGAGGATACCACATGCAAGATACTCCGCTTGAACTTTTTAATACGACCATGTTCTTTGATTTGGCGGAGTATGAAGACTTAGAACTTCCACGTTTACACTTATCCTTATCTCCCAAAGTTTTATCCTAGATACTTCGTCCATCTATGGAGTATAAGACAAATTTACAACATACTTCGATTCTTAACTAATACTCTGGAGAACTGCCGGGTTTTACTTCTCTTCAGTGGCCCCCGAGATTGAGAGAATAAATGTGTTCTCTCAATTTGTGAACTTTATTCAGAATGTCGAAGTATAAATTCTAAAGTTTTTGGGAAAATTTCCGAAGTTCGACACGATAGCTGTTTTCCATAAGTGGAGAGAGAAAGATAAAAATTTATTTCAACATTGCGTTTAAAATTTCGAGGCAGCGATGTCATAGAGTAGGTGGAATCTGAGGGAACAAGAATCGTCGAATTTGAAGCTTGTGTGATTCGGTATCCATAAAATTTTATTCACCAAACTTCTCCTATACGTCTTCCATCGTTTATTAATACCGAAAACTCTTCATTTCTCTCCCTTTACGAAAATTTTTCAAAACGCTCTGCAGATTGTTCTATCTTTATTCCAGAAAACCATTTTTCTTTAAGAATTCTCCAAACTCATTCCATTTCGCTCTTATTACGATCCCTGAGTTCCTGTCTCTTCTTCAAGATTTTGGTTATTTTGGCACAAGACTTTCAACTTCACCGCTTCTTCTACAAAAGGTACTGAGAAATTCAACTTCTGCTTTCGTATAAATTGTGCTTTACATCTGAATCTTTAGGGTTTATCATAGTTGTATTCGACTGTACACTTAGGATGGAGGAGGTGGTTCTTAAAAGAAGGAAAGAAAGAAGAATGAGTAATTTTCTTAGGTCAAAAGGGTTTATGGACATATATTTAGGAAAAATCATGGAGGTGAGGTGTTTTTAAGAAAGTATAGTATCTGATCGAAGTACAAAGACTTGGAACTAATTTTGAATCCAATACTTATTCTCAGGTTGCTATGTTGAACACTGAGAACTCTGAGAATCTCACTCCCGAGATTATCGAGGCGGCGTCTGACAGTTCGACATCTACTTTGATTGTAAAGATATTAGAAAAAGATGATAGTACTTCGAGTTAGAAAAGTGTAGAAAGTAAAAAAGGAGAGAAAAACACTTCGCTGATCTCCAAAGATGTGTTTATGGCTGCAGTTTCTCATACGTCGACGAGTGTATCCTATGATTCCCTGACAATCCCTGTAGCTACTCCCTTAGATCCAAAATTTCCCAAAACTATTTATGCTAGAGTTACGTCTACTGGTTTTACAACCAGAGATATTCCTAATCCCACTAACTTAGATACAAATGAAGACGAGTCGGAAGACTTTGATAATGCCCTAGGACTAAAAAACAACTGTCTGGTGATTTTGCTTTAAAAAGGAACCAAGCAACTTTAGAACTTGGTACCTTTTCAATAGATGTGGATAGATCCAGATTTAAAATGTTTCTTTTACCTGTCTGTCCTCCAATGACTGATTATTTCATTCCAATTCCAGTTGATCATTTCCTTTGCGGTTTAGATTTACCCCTCGATCCTGCCTTTTGCGACTTTTTGCATTCTATTCGTTCTCAACCAGCACATATTCATCCCAATGGGATCAGATACTTCTTTTCATTGACCATTTTATGTAGGCAGATAGGAGTTGAGGTTTATGAACTGTTACTTCGCACCTTCTTTTCCACACTTCGCATGAATAATTTAACCCTTTCACTTCGTCCTGTAAGGGCGTTGTGACTCTTTTTGAATTTGCACCCAACAAAATTAGTTTTGGAGGGAAAGATGGATTTGTGTGGAATCCAACTTAGGTTTTCCCTTCTATCCCAAACGTAAATTTTACTCCTTTAAGCAAGGTATATAAAAGGACGAGGTATTCGGACTCAGATAGGAAATTTCTAGATTATGTCCGAAGTGAGTTGGGGGATAACCCCAAGAATTAAACCAAAATATTCTATACCAAAGATTTATTGGATTATTCTAGTAGGAAATTTTGTGGCATAGGCAACTCCAAAGTTGACGCTCGTCGAAAAGAACTAGGTTTAGAGGACAATAGCGAATATCCAATGTGGAGATTGCATTCGAACAAAGTTTTTTCAGACGAGTGTCCGGAGTGCAAGGATCCTAGGAGTTTTGTATGTCTTCCTAGGAAGGATAAAGGTTGATGGTTTTTTTTCCAAAGTTCATGTACTTCGATATTCTCTTTGAATAATCAAAATTACTGACCTTTCGTTTCTCTTTTGCAGACATGGCTTCCAACTTTATCAGGCGTCGTCTAGCTCTTTTGAAAGAGAGGGAGGCGGCTATCAGTAAAGTTGTGCCAGACCTGACACAAGCGGTTGAAAAGACGTCCCTTATCGCTGCGCCGGCTTCCTCAGGAGATGCTACTCCGTCTGCCGACACTTCGGACGAAGCCCCTGTTCCCCCTCCTAATAAAGATGATAAGGGAAAGGTAAGAGTTTTGTACCCTCTGGATCCAAAGGTAAACGGGTTCATGAAGGAATCAAAGTGGAGGGCTCGAATAAGAAAAAGGCGCATAGTTCCCGCTTATCTACTGTGGACGAATCTGAAGAGACCATGGCTCTAACTGTCTCTACTTCGGAACTAAGCCGTATACCAGGAGAGTCCTCTAAGAATCTTCCAGATTATCCGTGGACAAGGGAAGACTTTAAGTTACCGAAGTCCAGGAACGAATTACTCAAGCTTTCTCAGGAAATTCAGAAGGCCACTCCTCCGCTGACTAACTTGATGCTTTTTGACTCTTGGATTGGGAAATTCTTTGGCGGGGCAGTCTTGTCCCGGGACATGGATTCCGGCACGTATGCTCATGCCCGAAGTCACTCCATTGCTGTCGAAGACACTGTTGGACAAATTGGTGCCTTCCTTTCGCAAGTAAGTAACTTCGGTATATCCGATTTCCTTGATTGTGTTGTGTCTCCAAGTTTTCTTACTTTATTTTCTTGTTAGGCTCAAGTGTATATCACGCATCTCGGCCATATGACCTCCTCTGCAAATACTTCGAAGACTATGCAAATTAGTCTTGAAAAGAAATGTGCGAATCTTGAAAACACATTGTCTTCGAAGTTAAAGGACTTGGAACTTTCTGAGTCGAAGTTAAAATCGACTGAAGAGAACTTGGCTTTGGTGATCTAAGAGAAAGAGAAGCAGTCTGATGACCTTAACTCATATAAGAGAGCTAACGAAGACCTTAAACGTCAACTTTGGGAGTAGGATAAAAAGTTGAAAGAGTCTGAGGCGAAGAATCGCACTTCTGCAGAGAGGATTAAGTTTCTTGAATCCTTGGAATACACTACAGGTTTAATCAACATATTCTGGGAATCGGAGGAATATAATGATGAACTTTTTAAAAGGTGTAACGGTTTCTTTGAGCGTGGGTGTGCACATGCACTTCGAAATTTTCATGAATGTATTGCAGACTAGACCCGAATGATCCATGTGTACTTGGGCACCTATGCTGATCCACGCTTCAGAGACGGGTGCGACTTTGTGCCTTATACTGAAGAAGAAATGAAGGAAATAATAGAGATGGATCAGCAGGAAGGGAGAGTTTGGACTGCACCCTCGCTGGCTTCACCGAACTTGAATGACTTGGTGAAGGAGATTGGAAGGGCTCCAGACATGGAGCACCAAATGGTTTCAAACGAAGTGGATCCTTCTGAAGTGAACCAGTCAACCGAGGTTGGTCTGACATCAGTGGCTGAACCTTCAGAAGATACTTAGAATGTCATTAAATATTATCACTTTGTTTGAAATGAATGTATGCACAATTTATTTTGCTAAGTTTTTGTACTCTGGTTAATCAATGAATATTGAACGTTCAATTATGATTTGAGATGAACAAGGTCAAATGATATCATTAAGCATTTTGTCCTTATGCTTCGATTAACTAATGAATACCCAAGATTGCTCAACTTCAAGGTAAATGTGAACAAACTTTGAAGTATTACTCTGAAGCGTAAAAGATTTCTTTACTTCGATTTAACTGACGAATACCAAAGAGCGTCCAACTTTAAAATAAGTGTGAACGTCTTTAATGTATTACTTCGAAGTAACTATTTTCATATTCCAATCAATTGACGAATACTAGAGATTGTTCAACTTAAAATTTAAATGTGAACCTCTTCAAGTATTACTTCGAAATATAAAATAATGGATTTGACATGTAAAAGCAAACTTTAAATAGTTTCTAACATACATATTTGCAATAAAGTCTAACAACTTGTGCCATTAATAATCAAATATGTATATTCAAATTGAGATATTAAGTTTTGAACCAGAGGTTCTTTTTAACTAAGATCACATATAATATTTTTTTAAATGATCTGAATGCCAAGGATTTGGGAGTAAGGATCCTTCTTCATTAATTAAGCAATATGTACCTTTTCTTACCTCGCTGTGTATCATATACGGGCCTTCCCAATTTAGAGTCAGCTTATCTGCATCAAGGGCTCTGGCTGTACCTTCTATCTTGCGGAGTACCCAGTCTCCAACAAATAAAGGTTTTGACACGACTTTTTTATCATGGTGAGACTTGGTCTTCTTTTATAAGCCTCCATGCGGAGTCGTGATATTTGCTTTTCTCATCTAAAAGATCAAGGTCGTAAACCCGATTCTGTTTGTTGTGCTTGATGTTATAGGTCACAACCGATGTGTGGGAAGGGCCAGTTCGGCTAGCGCGACGGCTTCGTTTCCATAAATCAAAGAATAAGGGGTTTCCCCAGTTGGCCCCCGAGCCGTAGTTCAGACTGACCAAAGTGTGGAATACAACTCATCTACCCATTTCTTTGAAGTTCCCTTGAGATTCTTTTTCAATGCTCGGAGCACCAATTTATTGGCTGCTTCAGCTTGTCCATTGCCTTGGGGGTGTGCCACTGACGATTTCCAATGCCTTATGTGAAGACGTTCACACTCCGCAGAGAATTTATTGGAAAATTGTGTACCATGGTCTGACACCACTACTCGTGGTACTCCGAACCGGCACGGAATTGAATTATAAAAAACTTTAATGACATTTTCTTCGGTAGGGCTGGCTAGTGGTTTTGCTTTGATCCATTTGGAAAAATAATCCACTGCTACCACTAGGTATTCAAATCCACTTTGAGTTTTGGGAAATTTTCTCATAAGATCTAATCCCCACATATCAAACGGCCATGTGGTTATTACTGGGGTTTGTTGTATTGACGGAAGCCTCGGCACATCACCGAAATTTTGACATGTTCGACACTTTTGGATGAAGTCCAAAGCTTCTTGTTGAAGAGTCGGCCAGTAGTATCCTTGGTGGAGTATTCTTGTGGCCAAAGCTCTGGTTCTCGGATGACCTCCACAAGTTCCCTCATGCACTTCTTCAAGGATTGGTTGCATCATACTTGGGGGTATACATCGGAGTAAAGGTTTGGTAAATGACCTTCGATATAAGATTCCTTCATGAATTATATATAGAGCACTTTGTCTTCTGATTCTTCGTGCTTCATTTTGATTTTCTGGGAGTTCGTCCGTCTCAATATAGTTTCTAATTTCGTCAATCCAAGTATCTTTACTTGAGGTCACCATCATCACCGAACTTCCTAGATCAATTGAAGACGAAGTATAAACTTCGATTTTGATATTGAGGTTATTAGGAACATCCCTAGAAGCAATGCAAGAGAGTTGATCTGCCTCTCTATTCTGTTGCCGATCTATTTTGTCTATCTGGAAATAGTCGAATGAACCTTTCAGTTGGGAAGCTTTTTCTTAATATTTCTTTAAATTTTCAGAATTGACCATGTAATCTTCATTCATCTGTCGGACAACTACTTGTGAATCACTATACACAAGAATTGATCTTATCCCTGCTTCAATCGCCCAAAGCATACCTTGAATAAGAGCTTCATACTCGGCTTGATTATTGGATGTGGGATAATTAAGACGAATGCTCTTATGATCCACTTGCTCTTCACTTGGGGATTTTATGATGATTCCAACTCCTGCACCTCGGATATTTACAAACCCATCAACAAACATGGTCCAATGTTTTGGTAGTTGTCGAGGTGGAGGCTCTTCATATGGAATCATTGCCGACCCTTCGTCCTCTGTAAAGGAGGCCTCTACCAAAAAATCTGTCAACGCTTGTGCTTTAATTGTTGTTCGCGGCTTGAACTTAATATCATAACCACATAACTCGATTAACCATTTTAACATTCTTCCGGACTGGTCCATCTTATGAAAAATATGTTTAAGTGGTGAGTTCGTACATACTACGATGGTGTGGGCAGTGAAATAAATTCGTAATTTCCTGGCAGCAACAAGCAAAGAATAAGCCAATTTCTCTATATTAGGGTACCTGGATTTAGGTCCATTCAGAACTTTGCTTACATAGTATACGAGGAGTTGTTTATGATCAACTTCCCGAAGTAAAACTGAAGCAACAACTAAGTTACAAGCTGATAAATATAGATATAAAACTTCACCGGCTTTTGGCGAACTCAGAAGAGGTGGGTTCTGGAGGTAAGTTTTCAGCTTTTCCCACTCTTCTCTGCACTCCGAATTCCATGTAAAAGTCCTTGCAGCTTGCTTTAAGACCTTGAAAAATGGAAGACATCTTTCGGCTTACTTTGAGATAAATCTTTCTAATGCTGCAATACATCCATTAAGCCTTTGCACATCCTTCACTCATTGAGGTTCCATCATATTGACAAGTGCCTCGACTTTTTCAGGATTGGCTTCAATTCCTCGTTCCCTCATCATAAAACCAAGAAACTTTCCTGAGTGTACCCAAATGTACACTTACTTGGGTTCAACTTTAGTTGGTACTTCGTCAAAGTATCGAAAGTCTCTTTCAGATCTTCCGATATGCTCTTCAAAAACTCTGTCAACCATCCTCTGATATGTTGCTCTGACATTCTTTAACCCGAATGGCATGGCATTATAACAAAAGACTTTTCCTGCGGCTTGAAAGGAGGTGTGTCTTTGGTCTGCCTCTCTCATCTTTATCTGGTGATAACCCGAGAATGCGTCCAAGAAACTAAAAGTCTTGTAACCCGCAGTTGCATCTACTAATGAACTAATCTTCGAGAGCGGATAAAAATCTTTTGGGCAAGCTCTATTCAGATTAGTGAAGTCTACGTACATTCTCCATTTTTCGTTGGCCTTCTTAACCATGACAGCGTTCGCCAACCAAGATGGATAGGCTATTTCGCGAATAAAACTAGCTCGGAGGAGTTTCCTAACCTCCTCTTTAATTGCATCCTCTTTCTCATCTTTAAATCTTCTCAGCCTTTGTTGCACCGGAGTAATTGCGAGATCAATATTCAGCCTATGTTCAGCAACATTCGGGTTGATTCCAGGCATATCCGAAGTGCACCAGGCAAAGTTATCCTGATGCTCTGTCAAAAATTTCTTCAGCTGTTCCATTTCTTCTTTCGGCAAACTTCGCCCAATTCTAACTTTCTGCTCGGGGTATTGCGGGTGAACCACAATCTCCTCATACCCCTGAGAGTTATGAAGATCTTCCTCAGGAGCTTACCCTGGAGTCAAAGTAGTGGCTACTTCGCATATCACCGCTATCTGGATGATGTACTCTCTGCTTCAGGATTGATCTTTTTATATTTAACCAAATAATCCAGTATTCCCTTTGGATTGCTCATCTCCGCCCCAATTCCTCTATTGGTAGGGAACTTAACTCGTTGGTGCGGGACTGAAACTATCATATCAAATACTGCTTGTGCCGGTGTGCCTATTATTGCATTGTACACTGACTGTACATCTACCACATAAAACTCTACCTCTTTTGTCCGGCTCAGTAATCCGACGCCGAGGGTTACATGCAAAACCATGATTCCCTTTGTTGGTACTTTATGTGTAGTGAATCCTTCTAATTTCATCGAAGTGGGCTGCAACATCTCTTCTCCTAGTCCCATATCCCGAAAGCATTGATAATACAAAATGTTTGAAGACGCACCGGAGTCTATCAGGACTCGCTTAATCAAAAATTGTTGAAAATTTGGATGAGTCATTGATACGTCCAGAATCACTGGATTAAGCTTCTTTCCTTTTGTTGGCGCCAACTCTGCCTTTGTGAAGGAGATAATATCCTCTTTCTCTAGACTTTTCGGGGCAACGTATGATTCCTTTAACATATGAATTTGTCGTTTTAATTGTGCCATCGATGGGGCTTCGTTTAAGATCACATCAATCACCTTTTCCTTTCCTTTTAATGACTGCTGCTCTCGCTGTGGCTCGTCCTTCATGAATTCTGCTAATAATCCCTTCCTTTTCAAAGATTCAATGATCTTTTTTAACTGATAACAATACTCCGTATTGTGACCATAGTTCTGATAGAAATTGCAGTACCTACTCCGATCTCGTACTCCGTCTGTGTGTGGATTTCAAGGGGGTGGATCTTTCACCCCGTATTTTTCTTTCAACACTGCGACTATATTCTCCACCGGTATGTTCAAACCAAACGGCTTCTCTGTTTTTTGAGTTCGGCTCTTTCCTCCCGCGTTGAAATTTGTTTTAGGGTTTGATCTACTTACAGGAGTGAAGGACCTTCCTTTGTTAAGAGCTCCTCTTGGTACATCAGGACGTGAATCGAACTTGGGTCTCTCGCCCTTATTAAAGTGGACTACGTCCTTCAGCGCAGCCATCCTTCGATCAGAATGCTCCATGGCTAGAGCTACATGCTTTGCAGTTTTAAACATTTCTCCGATTGTTTGAGGGTGTCGGAGTCCGAACTCCGTCTTGAGAGCATGTGATGTTAAACCCCCTTCAAAACAAGTAATAACAGTATCTTGGCTCAGACCCTCAATTTCATCGTAAATCTTTTTAAACCTCTCGAAGTACTCCAAGAGTGGTTCATCGTCCTTTTGTTTAACATTCGTCAGGTCTCCTCTCGTCTTTGGGAGCTCGCCAGCTGTACTGAATTTGTCTAAAAAACTTTTCTCCAATGTGTACCAAGAATCAATGCTATTTGCCTTCAGGGAAGTAAACCATGTTAAAGCTTTTTCCGTCAAAGTGCTAGGGAAAGCTTTACATAATATGGTTTCATTACTAGAAACTAGACCCATTGCTGCTTTGTATCTGCAAATATGCTCCTGTGGTTTTGTTCTGCCATTGTAGAGAACAAATTGAGGTAGTTTCAAGCGGCTATCCGGGAGAACATCTCTAATCCACTTTTTGAACGGCCCCCATTTCGAACGCTTTCCGGATCACTTCTGCCCCTTTCTTCACCGATCTCTGCTGTGAATTCTTCTTCAGAGGTGTTGTCTTAACCTTTTGCCTATATTCGTTGTCGGGTGATATCTTCGCACTTGTCGGGTGATATCTTCGCACAAACATGTCTTGTTTCTCCAACTTCACTTCTTTGGGATCCTCTTGATGTCTCGCCTCTTATTGTGTGAAGCAGGACCCATATTCATCATATTCTGGGGGTCTCTATGGAATCCATGAGAAGGAATAGGAGGATTCCGTAACAAGCTCTAAGCTACCTGCGAGTACACTGGTTGATGAATATGTGGTACTGTCTGGAAACTTATAGGAGGCAAAGTTTCTCCTAGATTGGCAGCCTCTTGTTGAAGTTGAATCCAATTGTCAAGTAACTTCTGATGTTTTCGCAGTCTCTCGACCTCTTGTTGCAAATGTCGCATATCTCCAGAAACTGGTGCAGCATGTATCGACGTCACGGGGGCTGCTGGCTCTTGAACGTTTTTCTCATTTGGAAAGTCTCCTACGTCAGACTTTGATTGTTGTGGTTTTGACACTGAGGCTACTTTGGGTACAGCTTTGAATGTAGACTGAGATGATTTTTGGTTACTCATACTGATTTTCAGAATTTCTTATGGATATCTGTAGTAAGAAAGATTATTCGATTTCACCGTAACAGAACCAAATTGATCGGGAAATCTCCAATTGCTCGGATATTGTCGAATTTGGGTTGGACACCTGCAAGAGAAGTCACACGACGGTGGGTTTTCGAAGATAACCCTCCGAAGGTTTAATTAGAGAAGATCTTGTGGGTGTATAAATTAAGTAATAGAAAAGGAAATAACGGGTATGCGGAGAGAATCAAGAGGAATCATTTTTCTTTGTTTTGTCAAAAGATCCCTCTCTCCTTTTCTTTCTCCTATTTATAATTAAATACTTACCTTTTTACCCCTCAGTGGTTGAAATATTTTCATCTTGATCAATTAGTCATCAGGACACCTATCGGTTATAGGGCTTTAATTTGTTGACTCATGCATGCTATAAGGGACACTGATCCCATTTTGACTCTAGAACTTGACACTTGTCATCTGACTAATCTCTCCTTCGAGACATTCAAAATCTTTCAAGAAGATACCAGATGCACGGTACTCCGCTTGATCTTTTTAATACGACCACGTTCTTTGATTTGGCAGAGTATGAAGACTTAGAATTTCCACGTTTACACTTATCGTTATCTCCTAAAGTTTTATCCTGGATACTTCGTCCATCTATGGAGTAAGACAAATTTACAACATACTTCGATTCTTAACTAATACTCTGGCGAATTGCCGGGTTTTACTTCTCTTCATTATATAATGATTTTGAAACAAAGTGTTTTTTTATTTTTTAACATTCTTGGCGTACATTTGATGCTACAGCTCTTGCCCAGAACTTAATCTGTGCTTTCATGTCTTCTACTGACTTCTTGTTGTTAATGTTTCTGCTATCCATGCTCAGCTGCTATCCATGCTCAGCTGCTATCCATAATGATTTTGATATTATGGGAATAGTGAAAGAAGTTATAGGAGAATTGAAAAACGTACGGTTGTTGAATATAACTCAGTTGCCAGAGTACAGAAAAGATGGTCAGACCTCAGTATTTGGTGAACGGAAAGGGAAGCCGTTGACAAGAGAACAGAGAATGAATACACGAGAATTTGCGGATTGCATTCACTGGTGCTTACCAGGAGTTCCTGATACTTGGAATCACATTTTGTATGTACTTCTCTTACAAGATTATCACCACATTCACTAATTCAAACATTAATTCGAGGAAAAGGAGAGAGAGAGAGAAAAATAACTTTTTTAGGAAATTTCGGATATTCTTAGGAATACACTGTAGTAAATTTGTTGCTATTTGTGATGAAATATTTGAGTCGTTAATATCAGCGATGATATTACAAAAATTGATTTTTCTATTAGTATTTCTTCTTTATTTTCTTCGTCAATCTGCATAGTTTGTTTTTTCCCTTTATCTTACTTTATATATTGGTTTTCGTTTTATGAGAGGATGCAAGAAAACAGACAAATTTGACTTCATTATTGAGGAAAAAGAAAATGGAAAAAGTAGCTTTCACTAATTAGATAAAATATGAAGTGTTTATACTTACTCATTTGGATTCATCTATCATTTGGCAAATTCAAAGTTATTCACAAGAATACTTTACAATACTTTCGATAAGGTATATGATTTCTACACATAGATTTTAACTTTAATTCTTATATCGATTTTGATTTAATTGTACTGATTTAAGTATTTCTCTCACCTTCGTCTACTTCTTACTATATGTATATGTTGAAAGGATATAAAAATAGTCGGAGTACAATGAAATCATATAATTGTATACTTCGCACTTCGACTAGCCACTTGGCCCACAATAAAAGCATCGTCAGACTTCTCAGACCTACACTCTGAAGTAATGATGGTAGAGAAGTATTATAGTCGGAGTACGATAAATATACGTGCAGTCGGAGTAAGGTGAATTTAGAGATGGTCGGAGTAAGGGCACTGCGTATGCCTTAACTTCAATTGGCTTCTTGAACCAATGTATGTAATTTACCCGGATCCTCAGATACGCACTCCGAACATATGGCGGAGTACAGCTCCACATTACCTCCCAAGAGATGTCTGATCTCCAAAGGGAAATGGTGATACAAACATACAACTGTCTCATGACTCATCAAGTAATGATGCACTCCCAGACAGCTGTCTCATGACTCATCAAGTAATGATGCACTCCCAAACAGGTGTCCTGTGACTCACCAAAATGATGATTAATATAAAATTACCACAAAGGTAAAAAGGTAAGTTTTCTTACTATAAAAGGGAGGAATAAAGGAAGACAAAGGATCTTTTTTGGGTTCTTCTAGCTCTCCTAAAGACTTCACTCCGTCACTCTCTTATTCTGTCACATTATCATTGTTTATTTCCTAAACAATCATTATTCTAACAAAATCATCGGAGGGTCATCTTCGGTAACCCACCGTTGTGTGACTTGTAATTTGCAGGTATTCAGACCAGATTCCAGCCTTCCAATACCGACCAAATTTTACCCGATCAATGTATAAGTGATTTGTGGGTTTTTGTTTGTGCTTGTTCTTTTGATATCAGGATTAAAATTTAAAAGTTCAAATATGGCTACAATCCCAGAAGATTATTTTGCTTTGTCATCATGAATTGGAATTGGAGTACTGTAAGCATCAGATTCTGGTGAGTTTTTACTTACTCTTATAATTAGTTTTAATAATTAATAAATTAACAGCATGCTCAAGAAATTAAAGATTTTCATCATAATGGAATTCAGGAAGCTTTATAGTTGACTTATGAGAAAGACTTTTTGGGCTGGTCAAAGTTAAGGAAGACTGTATTTCTGGGAGGCGAAGTATAACTCTTGGAGAGCGGTACTTCGCTGAGCGCACTCGGTACTTAGGGTTGATATATTTAGCGCGTCGAGAGCCTGCAAAACAAGTTCAATGGGGAGTTTGCACCCCGTGAACTCTCCGATGCTTAAGTCAGTAGAGTCTTTTTGGATATCTGGAAATTGGGAAAAAAGTCCTTACCTCTTGTTCAGATATCTCTTTTATAGGAGTTTGATAGTAAGATTACCGTTGTGGATTTGGACCGTTTTGACCGTTGTGAGTAATGGGTTATAAATGTGAAATTAAGGATGTAACGTCTGGCCTTGATGAGGCCCATTAATTTGTGTTTATGATGTCAAGTGAGATCAGGGGCAATTAAGGTGTGGCAAAATTACCGTTTAGCCCCTGAGGTATTTTTCTGACTGTTCAATATATATATATATATAATATATATATTATATATTATATATTTCTAAACTAGTATCATTTGAAATAATAGTCACTTTTTAAATGAATCATAAATATAAATTGTGTCTTTAAATCATTAAAACAATTTTATTTCAAATTTTCCTAAAAAAACTAAAAATTTGAAATAATTAAATATGTATATAATAATTGAGATAATGTATAAAAAAGAAGGGAGGGGATGTAGTCCCATAACTTGAGTGGTCGTAGGTATGGACAACTACCTTACAAAATTAGTCTCCATTTTTATTTCGATTTTGTTTCATTCATTCCCTCTTTTCTTTTAAAGCTGGATAATACTAATTCATGACTTTTGTCAGAATACAGACACACAGCTACCCATTGGATCTAATTCAGAATTCTGCAATATTATTTTATTTTATTGTATATAGTAATCTAAATCTAATAAAATTTATTAATATTTTTTCTTCTAAAAAAATATCTATTGTATATTACACAATTATATGATACAACTTCGAATTTACGCATAGAAATTATATTATTGACGTAAAAATAAATATAATTTAAATAAATTATCTTTAAACAGTAATTAAATAAAAGTCTAAAATATGTTATTTAGTAATGCATTTGAAATCTAAGAAACTGATTTGAAGTGTTCCAAATACATAATGTTTTTTTAGAATTAACTATTTTCTGATTGCTATACACATTTTGAACATGAAAAGAATCAATTAATATAATCCTTGCAGCATTTATTTTCTCTTTCCAGATCAGATATTAACAACTGGTTACTGTTGGAGTTTGGTAAATATCTCGAGGACACTTCGGGGGCGGAGCCTCCGCCCTCCCTCGGGGGTTTCGCTGCCCCGCTCGTCGGTGAGCAGGCGGGGGTGTGGGGGCAGCGGATATGAAGATATGCCCAGTATGTGTAGATAGGCCCAGTCATATGTAAATAGGGTTTAGACGCCTATATATAGGGATATCATTGTAACAAGTTGATAGAACCAAGAAATAATAATTGAGAGTTCAATTTTCAGGACGTAGCCTTAATTGGGGTGAACCTAGGTAAATCGTGAGTTCTTTTATTGTTATTGTTTTTCGTCTATCAAATTCATATTCTACATCGTCAAAATTCTACATCGTTAAAATCCTACAATTATATTACAGTATACAACAAATCTTTTCAATAAAACAATCAATCTAGCTGTTACAAAATCATTAACCACGAAAGGTAAGTCTTACCTCCACTTCGTTGGAATTCCAAATAAGTCTTTTCTGAGTTAGACTCTACTGTGCAACCTGAATAAAATTTATGAATCAATATGTAAGTAAGCCATTTTCACCCAAATTGAATCAATAAACAAATGTATATTTATTGATCGGGGAATCTCCAGTTGCTCGGATATTGTCGAATTTGGGTTGGACACCTACCAGAGAAGTCACACAATTGTGGGTTTCCGAAGATGACCCTCCAAAGGTTTAATTAGAGAAGATCTTGTGGGTGTATAAATTAAGTAATATAAAAGGAAATAACGGGTATGTGGAGAGAATCAAGAGGAATCGTTTTTCTATGTTTTGTCAAAAGATCCCTCTCTCCTTTTCTTTCTCCTATTTATAATTAAATACTTACCTTTTTACCCCTTAGTGGTTGAAATATTTTTACCTTGATCAATTAGTCATCAGGACACCTGTCAGTTATAGGGCTTTAATTTGTTAACTCATGCATGCTATAAGGGACACTAATCCCATTTTGACTCTAGAACTTGACACTTGTCATCTGACTAATCTCTCCTTCAGGACATTCAAAATCCTTCAAGAGGATACCAGATGCACGATACTCCGCTTGATCTTTTTAATACGACCACGTTCTTTGATTTGGCGGAGTATGAAGACTTAGAACTTCCACGTTTACACTTATCGTTATCTCCCAAAGTTTTATCCTAGATACTTCGTCCATCTATGGAGTATAAGACAAATTTACAACATACTTCGATTCTTAACTAATACTCTGGCGAACTGCCGGGTTTTACTTCTCTTCAGTGGCCCCCGAGATTGAGAGAATAAATGTGTTCTCTCAATTTGTGAACTTTATTTAGAATGTCGAAGTATAAATTCTAAAGTTTTTGGGAAAATTTCCAAAGTTTGACACGATAGTTGTTTTCCATAAGTGGAGAGAGAAAGATAAAAATTTATTTCATCATTGCATTTAAACTTTCGAGGCGGCGATGTCATAGAGTAGGTGGAATCTGAGGGAACAAGAATCGTCGGATTTGAAGCTTGTGTGATTCGGTATCCATAAAATTTTATTTACCAAACTTCTCCTATACGTCTTCCATCGTTTATTAATACCAAAATTTCTTCATTTCTCTCCCTTTACGAAAAGTTTTCAAAACGCTCTGCAAATTGTTCTATCTTTATTCCAGAAAACCATTTTTCTTTAAGAATTCTCCAAACTCATTCCATTTTGCTCTTATTACGATCCCTGAGTTCCTGTCTCTTCTTCAAGCTTTTGGTTATTTTGGCACAAGACTTTCAACTTCACCGCTTCTTCTACAAAAGGTATTGAGAAATTCAACTTCTGCTTTCGTATAAATTGTGCTTTACATCTGAATCTTTAGGGTTTATCATAGTTGTATTCGACTGTACACTTAGGATAGAGGAGGTGGTTCTTAAAAGAAGGAAAGAAAGAAGAATGAGTAATTTTCTTAGGGTCAAAAGGGTTTATGGACATATATTTAGGAAAAATCATGGAGGTGAGGTGTCTTTAAGAAAGTATAGTATCTGATCGAAGTACAAAGACTTGGAACTAATTTTGAATCCAATACTTATTCTCAGGTTGCTATGTCGAACACTGAGAACTTTGAGAATCTCACTCCCGAGATTATCGAGGCGGCGTCTGACAGTTCGACATCTACTTCGATTGTAAAGATATTAGAAAAAGATGATAGTACTTCGAGTTAGAAAAGTGCAGAAAGTAAAAAAGGAGAGAAAAACACTTCGCTCATCTCCAAAGATGTGTTTATGGTTACAGTTTCTCATACGTCGACGAGTGTTTCCTATGATTCCCTGACAATCCCTGTAGTTACTCCCTTAGATCCAACATTTCCCAAAACTATTTATGCCAGAGTTACGCCTATTGGTTTTACAACCAGAGATATTCCCAATCCCACTAACTTAGATACAGATGAAGACGAGTCGGAAGAATTTGATAATGCCCCTAGGACTAAAAAAAACTGTCTGGTGATTTTGCTTTAAAAAGGAACCAAGCAATTTTAGAACTTGGTACCTTTTCGATAGATGTGGATAGATCCAGATTTAAAATGTTTCTTTTACCTGTCTGTCCTCCAATGACTGATTATTTCATTCCAATTCCAGTTGATCATTTCCTTTGCGGTTTAGATTTACCCCTCGATCCTACCTTTTGCGACGTTTTGCATTCTATTCGTTCTCAACCAGCACATATTCATCCCAATGGGATCAGATACTTCTTTTCATTGACCATTTTATGTAGGCGGATAGGAGTTGAGGTTTATGAACTGTTACTCCGCACCTTCTTTTCCACACTTCGCATGAATAATTTAACCCTTTCACTTCGTCCTCGTAAGGGCGTTGTGACTCTTTTTGAATTTGCACCCAACAAAATTAGTTTTTGGAGGGAAAGATGGATTCGTGTGGAATCCAACTTAGGTTTTCCCTTCTATCCCAAAGGTAAATCCTTTACTCCTTTAAGCAAGGTATATAAAAGGACAAGGTATTCTGACTCAGATAGGAAATTTCTAGATTATGTCCGAAGTGAGTTGGGGGATAACCCAAGAATCAAACCAAAATATTCTATACCAAAGATTTATTGGATTATTCTAGTAGGAAATTTTATGGCATAGGAAACTCCAGAGTTGACACTAGCCGGAAAGAACTAGGTTTAGAGGACAATAGCGAATATCCAATGTGGAGATTGCATCCGAACAGAGTTTTTTCAGACGAGTGTCCGGAGTGCAAGGATCCTAGGAGTTTTGTATGTCTTCCTAGGAAGGATAAAGGTTGATGGTTTTTTTTCCAAAATTCATGTACTTCGATATTCTCTTTGAAAAATCAAAATTACTGACCTTTCGTTTTCTCTTTTGCAGACATGGCTTCCAACTTTAACAGGCGTCGTCTAGCTCTTTTGAAAGAGAGGGAGGCGGCTATCAGTAAAGTTGTGCCAGACCCGACACAAGCTGTTGAAAAGACGTCCCTTATCGCTGCACCAACTTCCTCAAGAGATGCTACTCCGTCTGCCGACACTTCGGCCGAAGCCCCTATTCCCCCTCCTAATAAAGATGATAAGGGAAAAGGTAAGAGTTTTGTACCCTCTGGATCCAAAGGTAAACAGGTTCATGAAGGAATCAAAGTGGAGGGCCCGAATAAGAAAAAGGCGCATAGTTCCCGCTTATCTACTGTGGACGAATCTGAAGAGACCATGTCTCTTACTGTCTCTACTTCGGAACTAAGCCGTATACCAGGAGAGTCCTCTAAGAATCTTCCAGATTATCCGTGGACAAGGGAAGGCTTTAAGTTACCGAAGTCCAGGAATGAATTACTCAAGCTTTCTCAGGAAATTCAGAAGGCCACTCCTCCGCTGACTAACTTGATGCTTTTTAACTCTCGGATTGGGAAATTCTTTGGCGGGGTAGTCTTGTCCCGGGGCATGGATTCTGTCACGTATGCTCATGCCCGAAGTCACTCCATTGGTGTCGAAGACACTGTTGGACAAATTGGTGCCTTCCTTTCGCAAGTAAGTAACTTCGGTATATCCGATTTCCTTGATTGTGTTGTGTCTCCAAGTTTTCTTACTTCATTTTCTTGTTAGGCTCAAGAGTATATCACGTATCTCGGCCGTATGGCCTCTTCTGCAAATACTTCGAAGACTATGCAAATTAGTCTTGAAAAGAAATATGCGAATCTTGAAAACACATTGTCTTCGAAGTTAAAGGACTTGGAACTTTTTGAGTCGAAGTTAAAATCGATTGAAGAGAACTTGGCTTTGGTGATCGAAGAGAAAGAGAAGCAGTCCGATGACCTCAACTCATATAAGAGAGCTAACGAAGACCTTAAACGTCAACTTTAGGAGTAGGATAAAAAGTTGAAAGAGTCTGAGGCGAAGAATCGCACTTCTGCAGAGATGATTAAGTTTCTTGAATCCTTGGAATACACTACAGGTTTAATCAACATATTCCGGGAATAGGAGGAATATAATGATGAACTTTTTAAAAGGTGTAACGGTTTCTTTGAGCGTGGGTGTGCACATGCACTTAGAAATTTTCATGAATGTATTGCAGACAAGACCCGAATGGTCCATGTGTACTTGGGCACCTATGTTGATCCACGCTTCAGAGACGGGTGCGACTTTGTGCCTTATATTGAAGAAGAAATGAAGGAAATAATAGAGATGGATCAGCAGGAAGGGAGAGTTTGGATTGCACCCTCGCTGGCTTCACCGAAATTGAATGACTTGGTGAAGGAGATTGGAAGGGCTCCAGACATGGAGCACCAAATAGTTTCAAACGAAGTGGATCCTTCTGAAGTGAACCACTCAACCGAGGTTGGTCAGACCTCAGTGGCTGAACCTTCAGAAGATACTTAGAATGTCATCAAATATTATCACTTTGTTTGAAATGAATGTATGCACGGTTTATTTTGCTAAGTTTTTGTACTCTGGTTAATCAATGAATATTGAACGTTCAATTATGATCTGAGATGAACAAGGTCAAATGATATCATTAAGCATTTTGTCCTTATGCTTCGAATAACTAATGAATACCCAAGATTGCTCAACTTCAAGGTAAACGTGAACAAACTTTGAAGTATTACTCTAAAGCGTAAAAGATTTCTTTACTTCGATTTAACTGACGAATACCAAAGAGCGTCCAACTTTAAAATAAGCGTGAACGTTTTTAAGGTATTACTTCGAAGTAACTATTTTCATATTCCGATCAATTGACGAATACTAGAGATTGTTCAACTTAAATTTAAATGTGAACCTCTTCAAGTATTACTTCGAAATATAAAATAATGGATTTGACATGTAAAAGCAAACTTTAAATAGTTTCTAACATACATATTTGCAATAAAGTCTAACAACTTGTGCCATTAATAATCAAATATGTATATTCAAATTGAGATATTAAGTTTTGAACCAGAGGTTCTTTCTAACTAAGATCACATATAATACTTTTTAAATGATCTGAATGCCAAGGATTTGGGAGTAAGGATCCTTCTTCATTAATTAAGCGATATGTACATTTTCTGACCTCGCTGTGTATCCTATACGGGCCTTCCCAATTCGGAGTCAGCTTATCTGCATCAAGGGCTCTGACTATACCTTCTATCTTGCGGAGTACCCAGTCTCCAACAAATAAAGGTTTTGACACAACTTTCTTATCATGGTGAGACTTGGTCTTCTTTTTATAAGCCTCCATGCGGAGTCGTGATATTTTGCGTTTCTCATCTAAAAGATCAAGGTCGTAAACCCGATTCTGTTTGTTGTCCTTGGTGTTATAGGTCACAACCGATTGATACGCGAAAATCGTATCACCTTTTTAGCATGTTTTTATGTATGAATTTGGGTGAAATCGAGGGTAATTTGATCTTGATTGTTCATTATTCACTTAATTTCACAGTTTTTATGATTTTGGAAGTGACAGGTGAAAAGTAGACGAAAATAGCAAATTTTGGGGCAAAAACGCAATTTTTGGAAATGTTGACTCGGTCAAAGGTTCAGGACGGGCGTCCGGAACCCGGGACGGGCGTCCCGACCAAGTCAAGGCACCGGGACGGGCGTCCCGACCTGGTCAACAGATCGGGACGGGCGTCCCAATCCGGGACGGGCATCCCGAGCCGCCAGAAGCTGTCCCACATCGAATTTTTCAGAAATTTTCACTCCAGGAAGCTGCTATAAATACCCCAGGCCTCCAGCAGTTGAATTCATTCCTCTCCACTCGATCTGAGTCATTTAGTGGTGTCCAGTGTACAATTCTCTAGTACACAACTCACTCAAAGACTCGGATCTCAGTTTTCTTTCTTATTAGTGTTTTGTTTTAGTTTCTGAGAAATAGTCTCAGATCTTTGGTTTCTATAGATAGGTTCGTTTCTGGTATTCATAGAATACCCGGGATTTTGTTAGGAGATCCTAAGAGGGCTCTAGGCGTTCGAAGAGTCAGTCCACAGGGCTGGGCTTAAGCTGGGTATTAAGGTAAAGCCCAGTTACTAGGCTGAGGAAGCGTCCTCCAAAGGTTCTGGTGAGCAGAGTCAGGGCAAGCAATACGACATATACAGCAGTATGCTCCGTCGGCGAGACTACGTAAAGGGTGATTTCTTTATGGCATCAGTCCCCATGTCCCTCTCTTATATGTTGTTATTGTTTTGTTCTAAATACATATTATGAATACGAGATTATGATGTTTATGAATAGTTGTTTTATATGTTGACGTTATTATATTTTTCCGGAAATAGCCACCTGCTAAATATTCACTATGTCTGCATGTTTAATGTGCTCTTTTAAACTAAAGTTAGGGTTATAGACAATTCCTAACCACGGTCTAATCATAACCTATTTAGTTTAACAGGCATCAATTAGTATTGGTGTCTGCCATGCTAGATAAAATAACATGTTGAACACCCTGCCTGTTAAAGTAGTCTAGGTAGGGGCCGAGCTGAGTCCGATTATGCCGGCGGCTAGGGCAAGCGGTATGATCCTCGAAGTGACATAGGGCTTTCATGGATGCCTTCGTCCCGAACCGTGAGTAGGGCCGTCATTAAGGTAGGGTGGTTTATTAGAGACCTCGGATGTGGTACGCCTTTAGACACAGAACATAGTTGCAATCCAGGCTAAGATATATCTAAAATACTCGAATATAGGTCAAACAACATATAGGAACAGTATAACATAGAATCAGGACTCATCTATAAAACACTTCTAGGATTAATTAGACTGAAACCTAGTGGAGAATGAATCATCCTCTCATCAAAGTATT
Organism: Asclepias syriaca; assembly: GCA_027405835.1. Taxonomy (NCBI): domain Eukaryota; kingdom Viridiplantae; phylum Streptophyta; class Magnoliopsida; order Gentianales; family Apocynaceae; genus Asclepias; species Asclepias syriaca. The sequence continues at coordinate 13,676,357 of CM049930.1, forward strand.
TGATGAAGATTGCATAACTGGATTATAAGATAGGAGTTAGGATAAAAGGCTAGTTGCTACTAAGCCGTTGCCACTTCCGTGGGAGTACGATATTTATTTAATAAAATCGTAGATACTTTCCAACAGACTAGCTACACGATAGGTACTCTGCCTTAGGTTCTGGCTGATTAAGTGACACCATAGAGACTAAATGTGACAATTAGTCAATCACAGTCCTTAATTATTCATAATCAACATAGGGTAAAATAACACCTATTTAGCACATCGGTCGGAAACCCATCAGATTTTTGGCGCCGTTGCCGGGGAAATATCATAATGAATTTAGGATTATTGGCCACAATTCTAGAGACTTGGATCACATTCCGTTTGCCACCGAGTTCGGCATCGCCCTAGGCATCTGGCAGAGAGATGAGTTGGATACGCCCGCATACACCACTGCAGCTCGAGACTTCACGTCTGCAGACGTCTCCACTGCTTGGGCTCAGATCTGCATGACGGGTGTCCCATACCAGCATGGCTTTGCAAAAGCCACAGGTATTTATCCTACTCTTCGTTACCTGCATGCTATTATTGCACACACATTGTCAGGACGACTGACAGCGCCCGGAACTGTCACCCGGATGGAGACATTCCTTCTAGCCAACATGCACATGGGATCTACAGTAGAGATGGCTAGACTCATAGCGGTCGTCATGCGAGGATTCGCTACAGACACTAGGAAACAGTGTCTGGGACTCGGACCATACATCACCAGGCTAGCCCGCTACCTGGAGTTGGACATAGAGGGCTCGGAGCTTACTCTGGTCACCCCGACCACCATTCCCACAGATGTTACCATTCTACGGAAGATGGGAATGGTTGTCCGGGATGCGAATGGCCGCGACACCATCCACACGGAGCAGACAGGACATGCATCGGCATCGGAAGCATTTCCAGTGCATATCCCTCCATTCGAGACGTTCGTGCCACGTACTGCCTTCGAACGACACATGTCGCACGGATTGGCAGAACTATCGGCCCGATACAGTCGAGACATGGACAGGATTGACAGACGGCTGACGACGATGGAGGACAGGATTGACAGACGGGTTGGCGATGATAGATGACAGGATCGCCATGAACACCAGCAGGATTGAGGAGATACATCAGCAGACTTCCCGAGTGGCGGAAAACTTCGAGTTTGACTTAGCAGACCTAGGTCCACTGGACAACGATCCGCCGGGTTCTTAGTCTCTCTCTCCTTCTTTCCTTTTCTTTCCTTTCTTTTGTTTTTGTTTTTCTTGTTCTATGTGTATAAACATGTCTGGGCTGTATGACGTATAAATCTATGTACAAATTTGATTTATATGACATACAGAATTGTTTGCATTATTTTATTTTATTTTATGTCTTACTTAACCATACAGAATCCTTTATTTTCTGTTTTACTTCTTATTTTCAAATAAGTGTGGGGTAAGAATCTTTTCTGTTTTATTTCCTATTTTCAAATAAGTGTGGGGTAATTAGATATGTATGACCACTGAGGACAATGCCAGACTTAAGTGTGGGGTAGCAGTGCACGGTGCACTGTAGCAGTTTGCAAAATTTTTCGCATGATTTTGCTTGTTTTCACGTACTTTCACACCCTTCCAAAAATTTTCAAAATTTTTTCCGTCTTTCAGATTTCTAAATGCAGTATGCTTGGTTAAACAATTGCTTATGTCTATGATATGTAGGTAGTATGTTATGGTTAGTAGGAGATAATTGATAGCTATCTTGGACAAATTGATTAGGAATAGGGAATTCCTGATAATTGAGCACAACTTTGTCTAGAGTAGAGACCTCAACCAATTACCTATTCGAGACTTAACTAGATAAAATTAGACCAGTTGTGGAGATATTGGCAGTTAGAATGACTAGATGAGACTCTGAGCTAGAAGTGAAAAGAAATTAAAGAAAGTTAATCAAATGAGGGTAGTTTGCCAGCGGCCTTCGCTACTCGAGCACCACTCCTTCGGGGAACTTAAAGCCTGATGCCCTAAGGTCGTGTAGATCTAGGAGTCATCGGAGTGGGACTCGCTACATGGGTAGTTGAAGTTGACGTGTTCTAAGCAGACTCAAAATACCCTGAATCTATAAAGAAAATAACTAAATGCTAAAACATTAAAAATCTGATCACCAAAGCTCAGCACTCAAAAATTTGTCTGTTGTTAATATGTCTAGCGATAGGTCGAAGTGTTATCTGGTAGTAGTTAAGACAAGAGTAGATTGTGTTGACTATCTGGTCTGGACTAGTACACACACTACACATCAGGAAGACCCTGTGACTAAGAAAAAGGTCCAAACTATTTGTTGATTTGTTTTCTACCTGATCATAACAAGCTACTAAAAACATCTGAGACCTTGTCATAGCAACCTAACCAGTCAGACTTGTGTTAAGACTTGTCTGAAGAATTTTTGGAATAAAAACATGACTAGGAATTTAAGTAACTTCACGTAGACTTTGCTTGAGGACAAGCAAAAAGCTAAGTGTGGGGTTATCTGATACGCGAAAATCGTATCACCTTTTTAGCATGTTTTTATGTATGAATTTAGGTGAAATCGAGGGTAATTTGATCTTGATTGTTCATTATTCACTTAATTTCACAGTTTTTATGATTTTGGAAGTGACAGGTGAAAAGTAGACGAAAACATCAAATTTTGGGGCAAAAACGCAATTTTTGGAAATGTTAACTCGGTCAAAGGTTCAGGACGGGCGTCCTGAACCCGGGACGGGCGTCCCGACCAAGTCAAGGCACCGGGACAGGCGTCCAGGACCCGGGACGGGCGTCCCGACCTGGTCAACAGATCGGGACGGGCATCCCGAGCCGCCAGAAGCTGTCCCACATCGAATTTTTCAGAAAGTTTCACTCCAGGAAGCTGCTATAAATACCCCAGGCCTCCAGTAGTTGAATTCATTCCTCTCCACTCGATTTGAGTCATTTAGTGGTGTCCAGTGTACAATTCTCTAGTACACAACTCACTTAGAGACTCGGATCTCAGTTTTCTTTCTTATTAGTGTTTTGTTTTAGTTTCTAAGAAATAGTCTCAGATCTTAGGTTTCTATAGATAGGTTCGTTTCTGGTATTCATAGAATACCCGGGATTTCGTTAGGAGATCCTAAGAGGGCTCTAGGCGTTCGAAGAGTCAGTCCACATGGCTGGGCTTAAGCTGGGTATTTAGGTAAAGCCCAGTTACTAGGCTGAGGAAGCATCCTCCGAAGGTTCTGGTGAGCAGAGTCAGGGCAAGCAATACGACATATACAGCAGTACGCTCCGTCGGCGAGACTACGTAAAGGGTGATTTCTTTATGGCATCAGTCCCCATGTCCCTCTCTTATATGTTGTTATTGTTTTGTTCTAAATACATATTATGAATACGAGATTATGATGTTTATGAATAGTTGTTTTATATGTTGACGTTATTATGTTTTTCCGGAAATAGCCACCTGCTAAATATTCACTATGTCTGCATGTTTAATGTGCTCTTTTAAACTAAAGTTAGGGTTATAGACAATTCCTAACCACGGTCTAATTAGTATTGATGTCTGCCATGTTAGATAAAATAACATGTTGAACACCCTGCCTGTTAAAGTAGTCTAGGTAGGGGCCGAGTTGAGTCCGATTATGCCGGTGGCTAGGGCAAGCGGTATGATCCTCGAAGTGACATAGGGCTTTCATGGATGCCTTCGTCCCGAACCGTGAGTAGGGCCGTCATTAAGGTAGGGCGGTTTATTAGAGACCTCGGATGTGGTACGCCTTTAGACACAGAACATAGTTGCAATCCAGGCTAAGATATATCTAAAATACTCGAATATAGGTCAAACAACATATAGGAACAGTATAACATAGAATCAGGACTCATCTATAAAACACTTCTAGGATTAATTAGACTGAAACCTAGTGGAGAATGAATCACCCTCTCATCAAAGTATTTGATGAAGATTGCATAACTGGATTATAAGATAGGAGTTAGGATAAAAAGCTAGTTACTACTAAGTCGTTGCCACTTCCCTGGGAGTACGATATTTATTTAATAAAATCGTAGATACTTTCCAACAGACTAGCTACACGATAGGTACTCTGCCTTAGGTTCTGGCTGATTAAGTGACACCATAGAGACTAAATGTGACAATTAGTCAATCACAGTCCTTAATTATTCATAATCAACATATGGTAAAATAACACCTATTTAGCACATCGGTCGGAAACCCATCACCGATATGTGGGAAGGGCCAGTTCGGCTAGCGCGACGGCTTTATTTCCATAAATCAAAGAAAAAGGGGTTTCCCCAGTTGGCCCCTGAGCCGAAGTTCGGATTGACCAAAGTGTGGAATACAACTCATCTGCCCATTTCTTTGAAGTTCCCTCGAGATTCTTTTTCAATGCTCGGAGCAACAATTTATTGGCTGCTTCAGCTTGTCCATTGCCTTGGGGGTGTGCCACTAACGATTTCCAATGCCTTATGTGAAGACGTTCACACTCCACATAGAATTTATTAGAAAATTCTGTACCATGGTCTGACACCACTGCTCGTGATACTTCGAACCGGCATAGAATTGAATTATAAAAAAATTTAATGACATTTTCTTCGGTAGGGCTGGCTAGTGGTTTTGCTTTGATCCATTTGGAAAAATAATCCACTACTACCACTAGGTATTCAAATCCGCTTCGAGTTTTGGGAAATTTTCCCATAAGATCTAATATCCACATATCAAACGGCCATGTGGTTATTACTGGGGTCTGTTGTATTGACGGAAGCCTCGGCATATCGCCAAAAATTTGACATGTTCGACACTTTTCGACGAAGTCCAAAGCTTCTTGTTGAAGAGTCGGCCAGTAGTATCCTTGGTGGAGTATTCTTGTGGCCAAAGCTCTGGTTCCCGGATGACCTCCACAAGTTCCCTCATGCACTTCTTCAATGATTGGTTGCATCATACTTGGGGGTATACATCGGAGTAAAGGTTTGGTAAATGACCTTCGATATAAGATTCCTTCATGAATTATATATCGAGCACTTTGTCTTCTAATTCTTCGTGCTTCATTTTGATTTTCTGGGAGTTCGTCCCTCTCAATATAGTTTCTAATTTCGTCAATCCAAGTATCTTTACTTGAGGTCACCATTATCACCGAACTTCCTAGATCAATTGAAGACGAAGTATAAACTTCGATTTTGATATTGAGGTTATTAGGAACATCCCCGGAAGCAATGCGAGAGAGTTGATCTGCCTCTCTATTCTGTTACCGATCTATTTTGTCTATCTGGCAATAGTCGAATGAACCTTTCAATTGGGAAGCTTTTTCTGAATATTTCTTTAAATTTTCAGAATTGACCGTGTAATCTTCATTCATTTGTCGGACAACTACTTGTGAATCACTATACACAAGAATTGAGCTTATCCCTCCTTCAATCGCCCAAAGCATACCTTGAATAAGAGCTTCATACTCCGCTTGATTATTGGATGTGGGATAATTAAGACGAATGCTCTTATGATCCACTTACTCTTCACTTGGGGATTTTATGATGATTCCAACTCCTGTACCTCGGATATTTACAAACCCATCAACAAACATGGTCCAATGTTTTGGCAGTTGTCGAGGTGGAGGCTCTTCATATGGAATCATTGCCGACCCTTCATCCTCTGTAAAGGAGGCCTCTACCAAAAAATCTGTTAACGCTTGTGCTTTAATTGCTGTTCGCGGCTTGAACTTAATATCATAACCACATAACTCGATTAACCATTTTAACATTCTTCCGGACTGGTCCATCTTATGAAAAATATGTTTAAGTGGTGAGTTCGTACATACTACGATGGTGTGGGCAGTGAAATAAATTCATAATTTTCTGGCAGCAACAACCAAAGAATAAGCCAATTTCTCTATATTAGGGTACCTGGATTCAGGTCCATTCAGAACTTTGCTTACAAAGTATATGGGGAGTTGTTTATGATCAACTTCCCGAAGTAAAACTGAAGCAACAACTAAGTTACAAGCTGATAAATATAGATATAAAACTTCACCGGCTTTTGGCGAACTCAGAAGAGGTGGGTTCTGGAGGTAAGTTTTCAGCTTTTCCCACTCTTCTCTGCACTCCGAATTCCATGTAAAAGTCCTTGCAGCTTGCTTTAAGACCTTGAAAAACGGAAGACATCTTTCGACTGACTTTGAGATAAATCTTCCTAATGCTGCAATACATCCATTAAGCCTCTGCACATCCTTCACTCATCGAGGTTCCATCATATTGACAAGTGCCTCGACTTTTTCAGGATTGGTTTCAATTCCTCGTTAAAACCAAGAAACTTTCCTGAGTGTACCCCAAATGTACACTTACTTGGGTTCATCAACTTTAGTTGGTACTTCGTCAAAGTATCGAAAGTCTCTTTCAGATCCTCCAAATGGGATTTATCCATCGAAGTTTTAACTACCATGTCATCAACGTACAGTTCGACATTTCTTCCGATCTGCTCTTCAAAAACTCTGTCAACCATCCTCTGATATGTTGCTCTGGCATTCTTTAACCCGAATGGCATGACATTATAACAAAAGACTTTTCCTGCGACTTGAAAGGAGGTGTGTCTTTGGTCTGCCTCTCTCATCTTTATCTGGTGATAACCCAAGAATGCGTCCAAGAAACTAAAAGTCTTGTAGCCCGCAGTTGCATCTATTAATGAACTAATCTTCGGGAGCGGATAACAATCTTTTGGGCAAGCTCTATTCAGATCAGTGAAGTCTACGCACATTCTCCATTTTCTGTTGGCCTTCTTAACCAAGACAGCATTCGCCAACCAAGATGGATAGGCTATTTCGCGAATAAAACTAGCTCGGAGGAGTTTTCTAACCTCCTCTTTAATTGCATCCTCTTTCTCATCTTTAAATCTTCTCAGCCTTTATTACACCGGAGTAATTGCGAGATCAATATTCAGCCTATGTTCAGCAACATTTGGGTCGATTCCAAGCATATCCGAAGTTGATATGAATAAATCATATCACATTTTTAGCATGTTTTTAGGCATAATTTAGGGTGAAATTGATAGGAAATCGGTCTTAATTGATTGTTATTAACTCAATTTCATAGTTTTTGCGATTTTGGAAGTGTCAGGTGAAAAGTAGAAGAAAATGGCAACTTTCGGGGCAAAAACGCGATTTTTAGAAATTCAGACATCGGGGTGGGCGTCCCGAATCAGGATGGGTGTCCTGACCTGGTCAACAGGCCAGGACGGGCGTCCAGGACTCAGGACGGCCATCCTGACCAGGTCAACAGGCTGGGACAGGCGTCCCAATCCAGGACGGGTGTCCCGGATGCCTGGTCAAAGTCCCACATCGAAATTTTTGGAACAATTCACTCCAGAAAGCTGCTATAAATACCCCAGGCTTTCCTTAGTTGAAATCATTCCTCTCCACTCAATCTGAGTCATTTAGTGACTTCAAGTATACAGTTTTCCAATATACAAGTCACTTAGAGACTCAGATTTCAGTATAAATTTTCTTTTATTTCTAGATAGTGTCTCATTTTCTTTGTTTCTGAGAATTAGTCTCAAATCCTAGGATAGGATAGATAGGTTCGTTTCTGTTATTCATAGAATACCTGGGATTTTGTTAGGAGATCCTAAGAGGGCTATAGGCGTTCGAAGAGTCAGTCCACAGGACTGGGCTTAAGATGGGTATTAAGGTAAAGTCCAGCTACTAGGCTGAGGAAGCGTCCTCCGAAGGTTCTATCGAGCAGAGTCAGGTCGAGCAGTACAACATATACAAGCAGTTGCTCCATCGGCGAGACTAAGTAAAGGGTGAATTCTTTATGGCATCAGTCCCCCTGTCCCTCTCTTTATATGTATGTACTGTGTTCGTCCAAATATTAATTATGTTCATTGGATTATGATTTTATGAGTATTTATTATACATGTTGAAGTTCTTATGATTTTCTGGAAATGGCCACCTGCTTAATATTCATTATGTCTGCATGTCTAATGCAGTTTCTTTTAAACTAAATGTAGGGTTATAGACAATTCCTAACCACGGTCTATTCATAACCTGTTTAGTTTAACATGCATCAATTTAGGAAGCATTGGTGTCTGCCATATTAGATAAAATAACCTACAGAACACCCTGTTTGTTAGAGTAGTCTAAGTAGGCTAAGTTGTGTCTTTATGCCGGCGTTAGAGCGAGCGGCATGATCCCCTAAGTGACATAGGGCTTTCATGGATGCCTTTAGCTCGAACCGTGAGTAGGGCCGTCAATGACGATGGGGCGGTTTATCAGGTGACTCAGATGTGGTACACCTTTAGACTCAGAACATAGTTGCAATCCAGGCCAAGATATATCTAAAATACTTGAAGATAGGTCAATCAAATGTAGGAACAGTATAACGTAGAATCAGGGCATTATCTGTAAAACACTTTTAGGCATAAATAGACTTAAACCTAGTGGAGAATGAATCACCCTCTCATCAAAGTTATTGATGACGATTGCATAACTGGATCATAAGATAAGAGTTAGGGTAAAAGGCTAGTTACTACTAAGCCGTTACCACTTCCCTAGGGGTACGATATTTAATTTAAATAAAATCATAGATACTTTCCAACAGACTAGCTACACGATAGGTGCTCTGCCTTAGGTTCTGCCTGATTAAGTGACGCCATAGAGACTAAATGTGACAATTAGTCAATCTCAGTCCTTAATTACTCATAATCAACATAGGGTAAAACAACACCTATTTAGCATATCAGTCGGGAACACATCAGATTTTTGGCGCCGTTGCCGGGGAAATATCATAACAAATTTAGGACTATTGGCCACAATTCTAGAAACTTATGATATGTAACGGTAGTAACCTAGACCTTAGACCTAACACTTGTTTTCGGCTAGTTATACAATCAACTTCCAAAATATAGGGTTATCATAACTAATTAATTTTAGATATTATCTGAAATTAAGACATTTAGGATAATCAAATTTTAGAAAATTATTCTAAAACCATATTGAGAAAATTTATCTGCTTTCTAAATAAAATATAAAAGAAAAAAAATGTTAAAATTTTAAAAACCCGAAAAATATCTTTCTTACTTTTCTTTTTCTATTTTGTTTTATTTCTGTTTTTTGTTATTTGTTATTCCTAACCAGACTTTGCACTCATAGATGAAGAGAACAAGAGCAGCTACTAATCAAGCAAAGACAACAGAAAACCCTGACACTCCAGGACGAAAGAAGACCAAACCAGAAGGACCATCTAGGCCTGAACCAGAAATACCTCGGGAGAACCCTCCTTCACAACCTATAGAAATAAACTCAAGCCTAGACACCAGTGACTTAGTGAGAAGATTACTGAACACCCGTGAGCCTAGTCCCACGGAAGAAGATCCTTCTGAAGATACCTTTCCTCCGAGAGAAGAACCTCAAAGATCTCCAGTTCACACTCCTGCTCAGAGAGTTCCTATAAATCCACCACCCCTTGACCAAACCCAAAACTCACCAACATCTCCTGAGTACACTCCAACGCCTAACGAGCACACCCCTTCATCCGGGGGAAGTACTAACGGTTCTCATTCAGTGTTGTCCGTGTAGATAGATACTTTGGCTCAAAGGATCTATGAGATGGATCAAGGAATTACACGCAGATTGTGTCATTCAGATCAATGTATTCTGAATATCACAACCAACATGGACCAACTCAGGGCCACAGTAAGTCTCTAGGAAAACCAAGGTGCACAGATACTCCGGGAGTTAGCTAACTTACGAAGTGAGCAGGGCAGGCAAAGGGATGAGATGAGACCCATGCGCATAGAGATGCGAACCATACAAGCAGAGATACGAGAGATCAGAAATAAGGGCCATTGAAAAAGGGAAGATTCTTTTCACTATTCTTTCAGCAAATAAACTGTTTGAACTAAAATTAAATAATTGACCCCTACTTTTTTGTTTTCAAACTTTTTAAAAGGGTCTCTTATTTTATTCAGCAATTTTTCTTCAGACATTTTATTTCTCAAATTTCTATGAAAAACAAAGGTGTTGCAAATGCAGTTTATTTTTTACAAATTAAATTGTATAAACTCAGTTTTTGTTTTTCTGAAATTCTTGCTGAACATAAGTTAGGATAAGATTAGGGTAGTCATGATTTTCGAAAAAGAGATTGAGAAATTTTTGCACAGAGTATTTAACAACTTCTGAATTTGATAGGTTAAACATGAAGACCTGTTATATATTATGATTGTTTTGGGGTACTGAGATTTGTAGGAAATTATGAAAAAATAATCCGGAAGTGGCACGCATCCCGAAGCAACCCGGGACGGGCGTCCAGCGGGACGGGCATCCTGCCTCTGGGACAGGCGTCCCGAAGGCCGCCCCTCCTACAAATATGCCATTTTTCTTCATTTTCTCTCAAACCAACCACCAAAAATTCATCTCTCTACAAAATTCTCTCTACCTTCTCTCTACAAATTTTTGGCAACCTCCCGAAGTTTCAAAATTCGAATTTCCCTCCAAAATTTGAACTTTTAAATTTCCTTCCAAAATTCGAATTTCCCGCCAAAAATTCAAAATCCTTCCCAAACCAAAATCCATCCTTCGGAATTCAAATTCACCTCCAAAATTCGAATTCAAATCTTCCTTCCCGCCTAAATTCTCAAAGTCTCTCGAACGTTCTCAACCAAATGGCTCCCAAACGCGCTCGTATCACTTCTTCCATGACCGTCACATCGGTGGCACACCCTTTTATGTTGTTTCCCTTGAGTCCAGCATACCAAGAGAGATGTCATGGATATATCGGACGCACCATACTGATTGGCAGAACGCTTGCCTGGGCAGCAGTACAGACACTAGAGGTTGAGCAGGAAATACGATGCATACTCGACGTACTACCCTATAGTCGAGTCTTCATCGTCACCGAGCCGACCTACTTAGAGCTGGTATGTGAGTTCTATGCTTCGTTTACATTCCATCAGGAGCATATCACATTCCGCTTGGGCGGAATAGATCGATCGATGAGCATGGCCGAGTTCGGCATCGCCTTGGGTATCTGGCAGAGAAACGAGCTGGATACGCCCGCCTACACCACAGCAGTTCGAGACTTCACTTCTGCAGACGTCTCCACCGCTAGGGCTCAGATCTGTACGACGGGTGTTTCCTACCAGCATGGCCTTGTGAAAGCCACAGGTATTTATCCTGCCCTTCGCTATTTACATGCCATTATAGCACACACTCTGTCAGGACATCGGGCGGCTCCCGGGAATGTCACCCAAATGGAGACATTCCTCCTGGCCAACATGCATATGGGTTCTACAGTGGAGATGGCTCGACTCATCACTGTCATCATGCGGGGTTTCGCTATGGACACTCAGAAACAGTGTCTGGGGCTCGGACCGTTCATCACCAGGATAGCCCACTACTTGGAGTTGGACATCGAGGGCTCGGAGCTGACCCAGGTTGCCCCGACTACCATTCCTACGGACCTTACCATTCTACGGAACATGGGGATAGTCGTACTGGATGCAAATAGGCGCTACTCCATCCACACGGAGCAGCCAGGACAGGCATCGACACTAGGAGAAGTTCCAGCACATATACCTCGACCGAGACATTCGTTCCACGCACTGCCTTTGAACGACATATGTCGCACAGATTGGCGGAACTTTCAGCCCGATATAGCCGGGATATGGAAAGAATCTAGAGACGAATGTCGATGATGGACGACAGAATCGCTATGAACACCAGCAGGATCGAGGAGATTTATCAGCATACCTCCCAACTGGTGGAAAACACAGAGGTCTACTTTCCAGCATACTTCAGTCCACCTGACGACGACGAGCTGGGTTCTTAGCTTTTCTCTTCCTTTTCTTTTTCTTTTGTTGTTTTTGTTCTATGTGTGTGATCATGTCTGGGTTGTATGAAATATGAATCTCTGTATAATGTTGATTGATATGACATAACAGCATTGTTTCTTCTATTATATCTTGTTATTTCATTTATTGCTTTATTTTCCTTCTTACCCATAGTTATTCGAATAAGTGTGGGGTAAGAGTCTTTTCTGTTTTGTTTTTGTTTCTTGTTTTCAAATAAGTGTGGGGTAATTTAGATATGCATGAACACTGAGGACAGTGTCAGACTTAAGTGTGGGGTAGCAGTGCATGGTGCACTGTAGTAGTTTGAAAATATTTTGCATGATTTTTGCATGTTTTCCCCTTATTTTCACTCCCTTCCAAATATTTTCAAAATTTTTCATTCTTTTAGACTTCAAAATGCAGCATGATTGGTAAAACATTGTTGATGTCTATGATATGTGTGTAGAATGTTAGGATTAGTAGGAGACAATGTGATGACTATCTTGAACTTATTGATTAGGAATAGGGAATTCCTGATAATTGAGCATAACTTAGTCTGGATTAGAGACCTCAGCCAATTACCTTTTCAAAACTTAGCTAGATAAGATTAGACTAGTTAAGGATGTATGGGCAATTAGAATGACTAGATGAGGCTCTGAGCTGAAAGTGAAAAGGGAAAAAAAGAGAGTTAATTAAATAGGGTAGTTTGCCAGCGGCCTTTGCTACTCGAGCACCACTTCTTAGGGGAACTTAAAGCCTGATGCCCTAAGGTCGTGTAGGTCTGGGAGTCATCGGAGTGGGACTCGCTACATGGGTAGTTAAAGTTGACGTGTTAAAGCAGACTCAAAATACCCTGAAAAATCTATAAAAGAAAAATAATCAATAAATGCTAAATAATTAAAAATCTGATCACCAAGGCTCAGAACTCAGAAAGTTATCTGTTGTTAGTATGTCTAGCGGCGGGTCGAAGTGTTATCTGGTAGTAGTTAAGACGAGAGTATATTGTGTTGACGATCTGGTCTAGACTAGTACACACACTACACATCAGGAAGACCTTGTGACTGAGAGAAGAGTTCAACATAGTTGTTAAGTTGTTAAACCTGCTTGATTATAATAATCTACTAAGAGACATTTGAGACCTTGTCATAGCAGCCTAACCAGTCAGACCTGTGTTGTGAATTGTCTGAGTAATTTTTAGAATAAAAACATGACTAGGAAATTTAAGTGACTGCACATATGATTTAAAATCACTAACTTCAGGTAGACTTTGCTTGAGGACAAGCAAAAAGCTAAGTGTGGGGTTATATGATATGCATAAATCATATCATATTTTTAGCATGTTTTTCGGCATAATTTAGGGTGAAATTGATAGGAAATCGCTCTTAATTGATTCTTATTAACTCAATTTCACAGTTTTTGTGATTTTGGAAGTGTCAGGTGAAAAGTTGATGCGATTCCGGTTGACGTACTAAATAGGTGTTCTTTTACCCTATGTCGATTATGATTAATTAAGGACTGTGATTGACTAATTGTCACGTTTAGTCTTATGGTGTCACTTAATCAGCCAGAATCTAAGGCAGAGTACCTATCGTGTAGCTAGTCTATTGGAAAGTATCTACGATTTTACTAAGTTAATTATCGTACTCCCAGGGAAGTGGCAACGGCTTAGTAGTAACTAGCCTCTTATCCTAACTCTTATCTTATGATCCAGTTATGCAATCTTCATCAAATACTTTGATGAGAGGGTGATCCATTCTCCACTAGGTTCAAGTCTAATTAACCCTAGAAGTGTTTTAAAGATAAGTTCTGATTCTATGTTATACTGTTCCTATATGTTGATTGACCTATATTCGAGTGTTTTAGATATATCTTAGCCTGGAATGCAACTATGTTCTGTGTCTAAAGGTGTACCACATCTGAGTCTCTATGCTACCGCCCCCTATCATTAAGGTAAACGGCCCTACTCACGGTACGAACAAAGACAGTTATGAAAGCCCTATGTCACTTTCGGGGATCACTCTGAAGGCTCGTAATCGCTGGCATAACGCTCTACTCAGCCTACCTAGACTACTCTAACAAGCCAGGTGTTCAGCATGTTATTTTATCTAGTATGGCAGACACCAATACTAATTGATGCCTGTTAAACTAAACAGGTTATGAATAGACCGTGGTTAGGAATTGTCTATAACCCTATTTTAGTTTAAAAGAAACTACATTAGACATGCAGACATAATGATTATTTAGCAGGTGGCTATTTCCGGAAAAACATATAACTTCAACATACAAAACAACTATTCATAAAATCATAATCTGATATTCATAATTGATGTTTAGGACAAAGCAATAAAACATATAAGAGAGGGGTATGGGGACTGATGCCATAAAGAAATCACCCTTTACTTAGTCTCGCCTACAGAGCGTACTGCTGTATACGTCGTATTGCCCGCCCTGACTCTGCTCACCAGAACCTTCGGAGGACGCTTCCTCAGCCTAGTAGCTAGACTTTACCTTACGTCCTGGGCTTAAGCCTAGCCCTGTGGACTGACTCTTCGAACGCCTAGAGCTCTCTTAGGGTCTCCTAACGAAACCCCGGGTATTCTATGAATACCGAAACGAACCTATCTATAGAAACCTAAGATCTGAGACTATTTCTCAGAAACTAAAACAAACACTAATAAGAAAGAAAACTGAGATCCGAGTCTCTGAGTGAGTTGTGTACTGGAAAACTGTACACTGGAAACCACTTAATGACTCAGATCGAGTGGAGATGAATTCAACTGCTGGAGGCCTGGGGTATTTATAGCAGCTTCCCGGAGTGAAAAATTCTGAAAAATTCGATGTGGGACAGCTTCTGGCGGCTCGGACGCCCGTCCCGGTCGGGACGCCCGTCCTGATTCGTTGACCAGGTTCGGGACGCCCGTCCCGGTTCAGGACGCCCGTCCTGGCGGTTTGACCGGGTCGGGACGCCCGTCCCGGACCTTTGACCGGGTCAACATTTCCAAAAATTGCGTTTTTGCCCCAGAATTTGCTGTTTTCGTCTACTTTTCACCTGACACTTCCAAAATCATAAAAACCGTGAAATCAAGTAAATAGTAAACAATTAATGTCAATTTACTCTCAATTTCACATTAAAACATACATAAAAATGCTAAAAATGTGATACGATTTTCGCGTATCAGATAACCCCACACTTAGCTTTTTGCTTGTCCTCAAGCAAAGTCTACATGGAGTTAGTGATTTTAAACCGTAGTGCAGTCACTTAAATTCCTAATCATGTTTTTATTCCAAAAATTCTTCAGACAATTCTTAACACAGGTCTGATTGGTTAGGTTGCTATGACAAGGTCTCAAATGTTCTAGTAGTTTGTTATGATCAGGCAGAAAACAAATCAACAACTAGGTTGGACTTTTTTCTTAGTCACAGGGTCTTCCTGATGTGTAGTGTGTGTACTAGTCTAGACCAGATAGTCAACACAATGAACTCTTATCTTAACTGCTACCAGATAATACTTCGACCTATCGCTAGACATACTGACAACAGATAACTTTCTGAGTTCTGAGCTTTGGTGATCAGATTTTTAATGTTTTAGCACTTAGTTATTTTCTTTATAGATTCAGGGTATTTCGAGTTTGCTTAGAACACGTCAACTTCAACTACCCATGTAGCGAGTCCCACTCCGATGACTCCCAGATCTACACGACCTTAGGGCATCAGGCTTTAAGTTCCCCGAAGGAGTGGTGCTCGAGTAGCGAAGGCCGCTGGCAAACTACCCTATTGTAATTAACTTCCTTAAGTTCTTTCACTTTTAGCTCAGAGTCTCATCTAGTCATTCTAACTGCCAATATATCCACAACTGGTCTAATTTTATCTAGTTAAGTCTCGAATAGGCAATTGGTTGAGGTCTCTAATCCAGACAAGGTTGTGCTCAGTTATCAGGAATTCCCTATTCCTAATCAATTAGTCCAAGATAGCTATCACTATCTCCTACTAACCATAACATACTACCTACATATCATAGACATAAGCAATTTGTTTAACCAAGCATACTGCATTTAGAAGTCTGAAAGACGGAAAAATTTTGAAAAAATTTTGGAAGGGTGTGAAAATACAGGGAAAACAAGCAAAAGCATGCGAAAATTTTCAAACTGCTACAGTGCACCGTGCACTGCTACCCCACACTTAAGTTGGCACTGTCCTCAGTGTTCATGCATAGCTAATTACCCCACACTTATTTGAAAACAAGAAATAAAACATAAAAGATCTTACCCCACACTTATTCAACTAACTACGGGTAAGAAGGAACATAGAAATAACAAAAACAAGAAATAAAATGAAAGAGATACTCCCTTAGTCTGTGAAGTCCACAATCTGCTCGGACGAGTCAAACGGCTCTCTGTAAATCTTTAGGCGTTGTCCGTTTACTTTTTGAACAATACCGTCAGAATCCATGATGTCACATGCTCCGAAAGGTGATACTTCCTTGATTGTGAACGGTCCTGACCAATAGCTACGCAGCTTTCCTGGGAAAAATTTTAAACGTGAGTTGTATAACAATACCTTATCACCTGGTTCAAAATTTTTCTGGGCTCTGAGTCGTCTGTCATGCCGGAGTTTACTTGTCATTTTGAACTGATGTGAGTTCTCATATGCTTTGAGCCTCCACTCATCCAATTCGTTGAGCTGTAAAATCCGGTGTTCCTTAGTCAAGTTATCGTCGAGATTGCATTTTCGTACTGCCCAGTAAGCTTTGTTCAAGTTCAACCGGAAGGTGGCATGCTTTTCCGTAGACTAGTCGATAGGGTGAGAACCCCGTAGTGGTCTTGTACGCTGTACGGAAGGCCCATAATGCATCCTCCAGTTTATTGGACCAATCCTTACGGTTAACACCCACGGTCTTTTCTAGGATTCTCTTTATTCCCCTATTGGTTACCTCAGCCTGCCCGTTGGTTTGAGGATGGTAGGCTGTGGAAATGCGATGCTGAATTCCGTAATGCTGGAGTACTTTCTGCAATTGAGAGTTGCAGAAGTGCGTACCTCGATCACTGATTAGGGCTTTTGGACATCCAAACCTGGCGAAAATCTGCTTAAGGAATCTGCATACGGCTCGAGCATCATTAGTAGGTAGGGCCTGTGCCTCAGGCCATTTTGAAAAATATTCTACAGCTACTAAGATGTACTTCATACCAAAAGAGGAAGGAAACGGACCCATGAAATCTATACCCCATATGTCAAATATTTCTACACTTTGAATTACCTGTTGGGGTAGATTATCTCGAGAAGATATGGTTCCCGCTTTCTGACAGGCATCGCACGATCCTGTAAATGCTGCGGCGTCTTTGAATATGGTGGGCCAGTAAAAGCCTGCTTCTAATACTTTTCGGGCCGTATTAGTTGCAGCTAAGTGACCGCCTGTTGGTCCGCAGTGACAGTGTTCCAGAATTCGGAAACCTCTTCTTGAGATACACATCTTCTGATCATCTGATCTGCACATATTTTAAATAGAAAAGGATCTTCCCAATAGTAATATTTCAGGTCAGCAAAGAATTTTCTTCTTTGTTGAGCAGTGATATCACTAGGGAGAGTCCGGGCTGCCAAGTAATTTGCTATATCTGCAAACCAAGGGGGTGAGAAACTAGCAAATAATGCACATAGATTCTCATCCGGAAATTTATCAGATATGATTGTTTCATCAATGGCTTCTAGGGTCGGATTTTCTAACCTAGACAAATGGTCTGCGGCTAAGTTTTCTGCCCCTTTCTTATCCCGGATTTCTATGTCAAATTCTTGAAGCAATAAAACCCATCTAATCAATCTTGGTTTTGCGTCGGTTTTATTAAACAAGTATTTTAGTGCCGAATGATCAGTATAAACAATAGTTTTAGACAGGACTAGATAGGATCGAAACTTATCAAATGCATATACTACTGCTAATAATTCCTTTTCTGTCGTAGTGTAATTTTCCTGAGCATCAGTTAAGGTTTTACTAGCATAATATATTACATGAAACTTCTTATCATGTCTTTGTCCTAAAACTACTCCTACTGCATAGTCACTAGCATCACACATAAGCTCAAAAGGTAGACTCCAATCAGGTGATGTCATGATAGGTGCAGTAGTTAAGAGTTCCTTAAGTCTATTAAAAGCTTTTAGACATTTCTCATCAAAGACAAATGGAACATCTTTTCCGAGTAAATTGGTCAACGGCCTGGCTATTAATGAAAAATCTTTTATGAACCTACGATAAAAGCCAGCGTGTCCCAAAAAACTCCTAACGGCTCTCACATTTTTGGGAGGAGGTAGTTTTGAAATTACTTCAATTTTTGCCTTATCTACTTCCATACCTAGGTGTGAGATCTTATGTCCTAAAACGATTCCCTCTTTTACCATGAAGTGGCATTTTTCCCAATTTAAAACCAGGTTAGATTTTATACAACGTTTCAACATTAACTCCAAGTTCTTTAGACAAACCTCAAATGAATTTCCAAAAACAGAAAAGTCATCCATAAATACTTCCATAGATTTTCCTAACATGTCCTCAAAGATAGCAGTCATACAACGTTGAAATGTAGCAGGTGCATTACACAAACCAAAAGGCATCCTTCTATATGCAAATGTTCCGAAAGGGCATGTGAATGTAGTTTTATGCTGGTCCTCAGGGGAAATAGGAATTTGAAAATAACCAGAAAACCCATCAAGAAAGCAATAAAACATGTGTCCAGATAATCTTTCTAACATTTGGTCAATAAAAGGAAGGGGAAAGTGATCTTTTCGTGTGGCCGTATTTAATTTTCTATAGTCTATGCATACACGATGACCAGTTACAGTTCTTGTAGGGATTAGTTCATTATGCTCATTCCTAACAACTGTTATACCTACCGCCTTTCTTAGGTACTACCTGCACCGGGCTTACCCACTCACTATCCGAGATAGGGTAGATAAGTCCTGCATCTAACAGTTTAATGACTTCTTTCTTAACAACATCACACACATTAGGATTCAACCTCCTTTGAGGTTGCACACATGGCTTATACTCATTTTCTAGAAGAATCTTATGCGAACAAAAGCTTGGATTAATACCTGGGATATCCGCAATTTTGTAGGCAAAGGCTCTTCTATGCTTTCTGCACATGTCCACAGTCAGCTTCCTTTGTTCTGCAGTCAGATCAGCTGCAAGAATAATGGGAAGTTTCTTGTTGTCATCTAGGAATTCGTAGCACAGATGAGTGGGTAGTTCCTTCAGTTCCAAGTCTGGTGGATCTTCAAACGAGGTTCGCTCTTTCTTCATCTCATCATCACCTATCTCAGTGAAACTATCAGAAGTAATTTCATTTTCAGAAGAGCTAAGTTCAGACTCCTCTAATTCTAGGGAGTCCTCACTTAGAATTTGATAGTTTGAGCATAGGTCTGTCACGTTAATTGCAATCAAGTGTTCCATGGCATCCACACAAAAACAAGTATCATCTAAATGCATGGGATACCTAAGGGTTTCATTTAGATAAAAGTGATGTCATCATTTCCTACCCTTAACTTGATTTGACCATTACTGACGTCTATTAATGCTTTTGAGGTGGCTAGAAATGGTCGACCTAGGATCAGGGGCACTCCTCCTTCCCCATTCATGTCCATGACAACGAAATCCACAGGAAATACAAATTTTCCGACCTTTACTAAGAGGTCTTCAATTATTCCCTTGGGGATTTTGACTGTCCTGTCTGCAAGTTGTATGCACATCCTAGTCGTTTTCAAATCATGCAATCC
The DNA here is from genome assembly GCA_027405835.1 of Asclepias syriaca. Taxonomy (NCBI): domain Eukaryota; kingdom Viridiplantae; phylum Streptophyta; class Magnoliopsida; order Gentianales; family Apocynaceae; genus Asclepias; species Asclepias syriaca. The sequence goes on from CM049930.1 coordinate 13,695,941, forward strand.
TAATTTATCAAATAAACTAGATGGCATAAGATTAATACTAGCTCCTAAGTCTGCTAATGCATGCATGTTAGTAATATTTCCAATTGTACATGGCAAGGTAAAACAACCAGGATCTTTCTGTTTAGACGGTAGTTTATTCAACAGAACCGCCGAACATTCTTCATTAAGAACCACCTTGTCCATGTCAAATTTTCTTTTATTACTAACAACTTCTTTTAAAAACTTAGCATACTTTGGCATTTCAGAAATAACATCAAGTAAAGGTAAATTAACATGAATCTGACTAAAATTCCTAAGAAACTTTTCAAATTGCTCCTTATCTTTATTGTGCATAAGTCTGGCAGGGTAAGGTACTTTTGGCCGGTACTCAGGAATAAACTCCGTCTTCCCTTTCCTTGCTACTTCGATTTCGACCTCCGTCGGCGTTGGGTCCTTGGAGCCTTCTTCTGGTTCCTGCACAAGAATAGGAGGGTCAGATGGTTTGGGTGGAGATGGAGATAGAATTTTACCAGATCTTAGAGTGATGGTCTTGCATTCAGTTTGAGGGTTGGTCTCAGTGTTGCTTGGTAGCGTTCCCTGGGACCTGTGAGAGAAATGGGTGGATAGTTGACCCATCTGCCTCTCTAAAGTTTGTATAGCAGCTTGTGTGTTTCTGATTGTTTGCTCGGTCTGCTTCTGTCTATTCTCGTTCTGCTGGATTCTTCTGCGTGAGCTTCCTGAATCTTTCTGTTGGACTCTATCATTTCCTTGTTGGAGTCGGAAATGCTCTTCAGCATGTCTCTAAATTCTTGCATGGGATCAGCTGGAACGATGTAAGTTCCTTGGTGCAGGCAGAGCAACTTGCTGATTCTGCGGATATGGCAGCTGCTGAGGTACTCTTTTCTGGAAGTTAGTAGCCCCGGGATTGTTTCTCCAGCTAAATCCCGGATGGTTCTTCCAAGTGGGATTGTAGGTATTTCCTATAGGAGCAGAATTTACTGCGTCCACTTGTTCCATCTCTTCTGGGACAGTTAATATCCCATTACCATAACAATCCCCACTGAAATGTGGTCCCAAAACTCGCAGACTTGGTATACTGACTGAATGCTTTTCCCTTGTTGGAAAGCATTCAGCTGATTAGTAATGCTGGCCTTCAGTGCCTCAAATTGATCATCAGTGGAGGCAACGACCGCATTTACTGGTTGCTTCTTAGCTCGGCCACTTGTGCGCCAATTCTTGCTGTTCCTGTAGAGTCTCTCCAGAGCGTTTCTAGCATCTACATCACTCATTCCATTGAAACCGCTCTGAGGATTGAGTCCATCGAGAATTTGCTTACCCATGTCTGACATACCCCCGTAAAATTGCTGAATCAGCAATGCCTCGGTAAGTCCATGTTGGGGGCAGAGCCTGAGTAGCTCCTTGAATCTGTCCCAAGCTTCGATCACTGTCTCATCAGCAGCTTGAGTGAAACTAGACAGAGCCCTTCGATATTCTAGGACTCTTGCTGCAGAGTAGTACTCTTCTAGGAAGGCTTTGCTTAACTCGTCCCATGAGGTGATGGAGTTAGTAGGTAGCTGGGCCAACCATCTCTTAGCTCTGTCCCTAAGTGAGTAGGGAAACAGGTTGAGTTTAGTTATTTCTGCAGTATGATCTCCCTTGAGGCCTTCGCAGAGAGAAGAGAAATCAGATAGGTGTTCCAGCGGATTCTCGGCTGCAGTTCCTCCAAACTGAACTCGATTTATAATCAGCTGGATCACATTCGGTTTCAGATCATAGCGAGGGTTCCCAGGGATTCGGATGGCAGATGAGACTGGGATCTGTGGCTGGATGTAGGATTCAAGGGTAGGTCTTTCAGCAGCCATTTCTGTTCTTCGCCTATTAGCTGTGCGAATGATTCGTTCAGGATTTTCAACTGGTGTTTCAAGGTTAGCTTCTGAAGATCGAGTCATGCAACTACAGAGAAGAACATGTTTTAGCCTGAGCAAACTGGTTAGTGAGGTTACAGAGTGAAAACTAAAGAAAAACTTGGAAGAAAGAGAAAACCAAACAAAACAACTATTCACAAGAAAACACAAAGGATAGGGAAAAGAGAATAACTTACCATTTAAACAAGAAAAAGTACAATTTTTTCGGATTTTTAATATTTTGAAAGCAATTAAATTCCCTAATATGGTTTTAGAATGATTTTCTAAAATTTGATTATCCTAAATGTCTTAATTCCAGATAATATCTAAAATTAATTAGTTATGATAATCCTATATTTCGGAAACTGATTGTCTAACTAGTATAAACAAGTGGGTCTAAGGTCTAGTTACTACCGTTACCTATCATAAGTCTCTAGAATTTTGATCAGGAATCCTAAATTCATTATGATATTTCCCCGGCAAAAATCTTATGCGATTCCGGTTGACGTACTAAATAGGTGTTCTTTTACCCTATGTCGATTATGATTAATTAAGGACTGTGATTGACTAATTGTCACGTTTAGTCTTATGGTGTCACTTAATCAGCCAGAATCTAAGGCAGAGTACCTATCGTGTAGCTAGTCTATTGGAAAGTATCTATGATTTTACTAAGTTAATTATCGTACTCCCAGGGAAGTGGCAACGGCTTAGTAGTAACTAGCCTCTTATCCTAACTCTTATCTTATGATCCAGTTATGCAATCTTCATCAAATACTTTGATGAGAGGGTGATCCATTCTCCACTAGGTTCAAGTCTAATTAACCCTAGAAGTGTTTTAAAGATAAGTTCTGATTCTATGTTATACTGTTCCTATATGTTGATTGACCTATATTCGAGTGTTTTAGATATATCTTAGCCTGGAATGCAACTATGTTCTGTGTCTAAAGGTGTACCACATCTGAGTCTCTATGCTACCGCCCCCTATCATTAAGGTAAACGGCCCTACTCACGGTACGAACAAAGACAGTTATGAAAGCCCTATGTCACTTTCGGGGATCACTCTGAAGGCTCGTAATCGCTGGCATAACGCTCTACTCAGCCTACCTAGACTACTCTAACAAGCCAGGTGTTCAGCATGTTATTTTATCTAGTATGGCAGACACCAATACTAATTGATGCCTGTTAAACTAAACAGGTTATGAATAGACCGTGGTTAGGAATTGTCTATAACCCTATTTTAGTTTAAAAGAAACTACATTAGACATGCAGACATAATGATTATTTAGCAGGTGGCTATTTCCGGAAAAACATGATAACTTCAACATACAAAACAACTATTCATAAAATCATAATCTGATATTCATAATTGATGTTTAGGACAAAGCAATAAAACATATAAGAGAGGGGTATGGGGACTGATGCCATAAAGAAATCACCCTTTACTTAGTCTCGCCTACAGAGCGTACTGCTGTATACGTCGTATTGCTCGCCCTGACTCTGCTCACCAGAACCTTCGGAGGACGCTTCCTCATCCTAGTAGCTAGACTTTACCTTACGTTCTGGGCTTAAGCCTAGCCCTGTGGACTAACTCTTCGAACGCCTAGAGCTCTCTTAGGATCTTCTAACGAAATCCCGGGTATTCTATGAATACCAGAAACGAACCTATCTATAGAAACCTAAGATCTGAGACTATTTCTCAGAAACTAAAACAAACACTAATAAGAAAGAAAACTGAGATCCGAGTCTCTGAGTGAGTTGTGTACTGGAAAACTGTACACTGGAAACCACTTAATGACTCAGATCGAGTGGAGAGGGATGAATTCAACTGCTGGAGGCCTGGGGTATTTATAGCAGCTTCCCGGAGTGAAAAATTCTGAAAAATTCGATGTGGGACAGCTTCTGGCGGCTCGGGACGCCCGTCCTGATTCGTTGACCAGGTTTGGGACGCCCGTCCCGGTTCAGGACGCCCGTCCTGGCGGTTTGACTGGGTTCGGGACGCCCGTCCCGGACCTTTGACCGGGTCAATATTTCCAAAAATTGCGTTTTTGCCCCAGAATTTGCTGTTTTCGTCTACTTTTCACCTGACACTTCCGAAATCATAAAAACCGTGAAATCAAGTAAATAGTAAACGATTAATGTCAATTTACTCTCGATTTCACATTAAAACATACATAAAAACATGCTAAAAATGTGATACGATTTTAGCGTATCAAAAGTAGAAGAAAATGGCAAATTTCGGGCAAAAACGCAATTTTCAGAAATTCAGACGTCGGGGTGGGCGTCCCGAATCAGGATAGGCGTCCTGACCTGGTCAACAGGCCAGGACGGGTGATACGCAAAAATCGTATCACATTTTTAGCATGTTTTTATGTATGTTTTAATGTGAAATCGAGAGTAAATTGACATTAATCGTTTACTATTTACTTGATTTCACGGTTTTTATGATTTTGGAAGTGTCAGGTGAAAAGTAGACGAAAACAGCAAATTCTGGGGCAAAAACGCAATTTTTGGAAATATTGACCCGGTCAAAGGTCCGGGACGGGCGTCCCGAACCCAGGATGGGCATCCCGACCCGGTCAAACCGCCAGGACGGGCGTCCTGAACCGGGACGGGCGTCCCGAGCCGCCAGAAGCTGTCCCACATCGAATTTTTCAGACTTTTTCACTCCGGGAAGCTGCTATAAATACCCCAGGCCTCCAGCAGTTGAATTCATCCCTCTCCACTCGATCTGAGTCATTAAGTGGTTTCCAGTGTACAATTCTCTAGTACACAACTCACTCAGAGACTCGGATCTCAGTTTTCTTTCTTATTAGTGTTTGTTTTAGTTTCTGAGAAATAGTCTCAGATCTTAGGCTTCTATAGATAGGTTCGTTTCTGGTATTCCTAGAATACCCGGGATTTCGTTAGGAGATCCTAAGAGGGCTCGAGGCGTTCGAAGAGTCAGTCCACAGGGCTGGGCTTAAGCCAGGTTGTTAAGTAAAGCCCAGCTACTAGGCTGAGGAAGCGTCCTCCGAAGGTTCTGACGAGCAGAGTCGGGTCAAGCAATACGGCATATACAGCAGTACGCTCCATCGGCGAGACTTCGTAAAGGGTGAATTCTTTATGGCATCGGTCCCCCTGTCCCTCTCTTATATGTGTTATTGTGTTTGTCCAAATACTGATTGGAATACCAAATTATGTTTTTATGAATATTTGTGATATACGTTGAAGTTATTAGTTTTTCTAGAAATGGCCACCTGCTTAAATATCCATTATGTCTGCATGTCTATTGCCGTTCTTTTAAACTGAAATTAGGGTTATAGACAATTCCTACCACGGTCTATTCATAACCTGTTTAGTTTAACAGACATCACAATTAGTATTGATGTCTGCCATACTAGATAAAATAATTTGCGGAACACCCTGTTGGTTGAAAGTAGTCTAGGTAGGCTGAGTTGAGTATTATGCCGGCGGTTATGAGACGAGCAGTATGATCCCCAAAGTGACATAGGGCGGTCATTGCTGACTTTAGTCCGAGCCGTGAGTAGGGCCGTTACCCTTAACGATGGGGCGGTAGCGTAGAAACTCAGATGTGGTAACCTTTAGACACAGAACATAGTTGCAATCCAGGCCAAGACATGTCTAAAATACTCGAATATAGGTCAATCAATGTATAGTAACAGTATAACATAGAATCAGAACTCATCTTTAAAACACTTTTAGGATTAATTGGACTTGAACCTAGTGGAGAATGGATCACCCTCTCATCAAAGTATTTGATGAAGATTGCATAACTGGATCATAAGATAGGAGTTAGGATAAAAGGCTAGTTACTACTAAGCCGTTGCCACTTCCCTGGGAGTACGATAATTACTTAATAAAATCGTAGATACTTTCCAATAGACTAGCTACACGATAGGTACTCTGCCTTAGGTTCTGGCTGATTAAGTGACACCATAGACTAAATGTGACAATTAGTCAATCACAGTCCTTAATTATTCATAATCAACATATGGTAAAATAATACCTATTTAGCATGTCAACCGGAATCCCCATCAGATTTTTGGCGCCGTTGCTGGGGAAATATCATAATGAATTTAGGATTATTGGCCACAATTCTAGAGACTTATGATAGGTAACGGTAGTAACCTAGACCTTAGACCTACACTTATCTTATACCAGTTAGGCAATCACTTTCCTGAATATAGGATTATCATAACTAATTAATTTAGATAATATCTGGAATTAAGAGACTTAGGATAATCAAATTTTAGAAAATTATTCTAGAACCATATGAGGAATTTACCTGCTTTCTAAATAAATTTTAAAATCCATAAAAATATTTTTCTCGTTTTTCTTCACTTTCCTATGTTTGTTATTTGTTATTTTTAACCAGACTTTGCACTCAGAAATGAAGGGAACAGAGCCCAGGATACTCTGGACGAAGTAGAACATAACCTTCCCCAGAAATCCAAAATACACTCCTTCTTCTCCCGAATACACTCCTGTCTCTCCCGAATACACTCCTGCTTCTCCCGAATACACTCCTGCCTCTCCCGAATACACTCCTAAATCTCCCGAGTACACCCCGAAATCTCCTGAATATACTCCTGCATCCCCCGCACCTAACGACCAACCACCTTCATCAGAGGATAGCACTGACAGTTCTCAATCAGCCTTGGCTGCCTGGGTAGATGCTATATCTCACAGGATAAGCGCTATGACTCAGACAATACCGGGCGGACTAAGACGATCATATCAGGCTGTTCTAACCTTAAGTTCTGAAGTAACCCAACTCAGAACACAATAGAACGCCAAAATGTGCAATTACTCCGAGAGATGATGGAAATCTTGAAGGAACAAAGGAACCAGCAGGAGGAAATGCGCAACATACAAGCAGAACTGCAAGAAATGCGAAGCATTCGGACAGAACTACAGGAGATCAGAGACAGGATTCGTTAAAAAGGGAAGATTCTTTTACTTTTATTTTCAGCAAATAATTCGTTGAACTGAAACTTGAATAATTGACCCATAGTTTTCTATTTTTCAAACATTTTTAAAGGGTCCTTTATTTTCAACAATTTTCTTCAGATTTTTATATTTCTATGAAAAACGAAAATTTTGCAATTACAGTTTATTTTTTTAACTAAATGTATAATTCAAATTTTTGTTTTTCTTGCTGAATTTAAATAGGAATAAAATTAGGGTAGTATGATTTTCGAAAAAGTGAGACTGAGGAATTTTTGCATAGAGTTTTTTTTAACAACTTTTGAATTTCATTGGATAAACAGGAAGCCTTGTTAAAAATTATGATTATTTTTTGTATACTGAGATTTGCAGGAATTAAGAAAAAAATAAATAAATTTTCGGAATTGGCACGCGTCCCGAGGCAACCCGGGACGGGCGTCTCGGTTCTGGACGGGCGTCCAGCGGGACGGGCGTCCCGAAGGCCTCCCCTTCTATAAAATCTCAATTTTTTCATTTTTCCCTCAAAATTCACTTCCAAAAATCCACCTCTCTCAAATAACTCTCTCTTTTACCTTTGGCAAACTTTTCAAATTTCAAATTTCAAATTTCCCTCCAAATTTAAATTTTAAATTTCCTTCCAAATTCGAATTTCCCTCCAAAATTCAAATTTCCCGCCAAAAATTTCAAAGTCTTTCCTAGCCTAATTTCATCCTTTGGATTTCAAATTCACCTCCAGAATTCGAATTCGAACCTTCCTCCTACCTAAAACTCCCAAAGTCTCTCAAACACTTTCAAACCAATGGCTGCCAAACGTGCTCGTACCACATCTACCATGACAGTTACCTCAGTGACACATCCTTTATGCTGTTTCCCCTCCAGCACAGCATATCAGGAGAGATGTCACGGTACATCGGACGCACGATACTGACGGGCAGAACGCTGGATTGGGCAGCAGTACAGACACTGGGAGTAGAGGCTGAGGTCAGACGCATACTCGATGTACTACCCTACAGTCGAGTATTCACCGTCACAGAGCCCACGTACCTGGAGCTGGTATGTGAGTTCTATGCATCCTTTGCAAGCCATCAGGAGCAGATCACATTCCGCTTAGGCGGATAGATCGTCGATGAGCATGGCCGAGTTCGGCATCGCTTTGGGTATCTGGCAGAGAGAGGAGCTGGATACACCCGCTACACCACAGCAGTTCGGGACTTCACTTCTGCAGATGTCTCCACTGCTTGGGCTCAGATCTGTATGACAGGTGTTCCTTACCAGCATGGCTTTGCGAAAGCACAGGTATCTATCCTGCTCTTCGCTACTTACATGCCATTATTGCACACACTTTGTCAGGACGACGGACGGCCCCGAGAATGTCACCCAGATGGAGACATTCCTCTGGCCAACATGCATATGGATCCACAAGAGATTGGCTCGACTTATCACAGTCATCATGCGGGTTTTGCTACGGATACTCGGAAACAGTATCTGGGCTCGGGCCATTCGTCACCAGGATAGCCCGCTACCTGGAGTTGGACATAGAGGGCTCGGAGCTTACTCTGGTCGCCCCAACCACTATTCCCACAGACGTTACCATCCTACGGAACATGGGAATGGTTGTCCGGGATGCGAGCGGCCGCTACACACCATCCACACAGAGCAGCCAGGACAGGCTTCGGCATCAGAACACTCCACCGCATATCCATCCATCTGAGACGTTCGTGCCACGTACTGCCTTCGAACGACACATGTCGCACGGATTGGCAGAACTATCGGCACGATACAGTCGAGACATGGACCGATTGACAGCCGGCTGGCCATGGATGACCGGATTGACAGACGACTGGCGGTGATGGATGACAGGATCGCCATGATCACCAGTAGGATTGAGGAGATACATCAGCAGACTGCCCGAGTAGCGGAGAACTTCGAGTTTGACCTAACAGACCTCGGTCCACTGGATGGCGACCCGCTTACACCACAGCAGTTCGGGACTTCACTTCTGCAGATGTCTCCACTGCTTGGGCTCAGATCTGTATGACAGGTGTTCCTTACCAGCATGGCTTTGCGAAAGCCACAGGTATCTATCCTGCTCTTCGCTACTTACATGCCATTATTGCACACACTTTGTCAGGACGACGGACGGCCCCCGAGATGTCACCCAGATGGAGACTTCCTCTTGGCCAACATGCATATGGGGATCCACAATAGAGATCTCGACTTATCACAGTCATCATGCGGGTTGTTGCTACGGGACACTCGGAAACAGTATCTGGGGCTCGGGCCATCGTCACCAGGATAGCCCGCTACCTGGAGTTGGACATAGAGGGCTCGGAGCTTACTCTGGTCGCCCCAACCACTATTCCCACAGACGTTACCATCCTACGGAACATGGGAATGGTTGTCCGGGATGCGAGCGGCCGCTACACACATCCACCACAGAGCACCAGGACAGGCTTCGGCATCAGAAGCAGCTCCACCGCATATCCATCCATCTGAGACGTTCGTGCCACGTACGTACTCCCTTCACATGTCGCACGGATTGGCAACTATCGGCACGATACAGTCGAGACATGGACCGGATTGACAGCCGGCTGGCCATGATGGATGACCGGATTGACAGACGACTGGCGGTGATGGATGACAGGATCGCCATGATCACCAGTAGGATTGAGGAGATACATCAGCAGACTGCCCGAGTAGCGGAGAACTTCGAGTTTGACCTAACAGACCTCGGTCCACTGGATGGCGACCCGCCGGGTTCTTAGTCTCTCTCTCTCCTTCTTTTCTTTCTTTTTCTTTCTTTGTTTATCTTGTTCTTTGTGTATGTCTGGGCTGTATGACTATGAATCTTTGTACAAAATTGATTTATATGACATACAGAATTGTTGCATTATTCTGTCTTTTCTTTTTTGTTTTTTTTTATTTCATTTTCAAATAAGTGTGGGGTAATTAGCTATGCATGAACACTGAGGACAGTGCCAAACTTAAGTGTGGGGTAGCAGTGCACAGTGCACTGTAGCAGTTTGAAAACTTTTTCGCATGCTTTTGCTTGTTTTCCCTGTATTTTCACACCCTTCCAAAATTTTTTTTTTCTTTTCAAAATTTTTCCATCTTTCAGACTTCTAAATGCAGTATGCTTGGTTAAACAATTGCTTATGTCTATGATATGTAGGTAGTATGTTATGGTTAGTAGGAGATAGTCGATAGCTATCTTGGACTAATTGATTAGGAATAGGGAATTCCTGATAACTGAGCACAACCTTGTCTGGATTAGAGACCTCAACCAATTGCCTATTCGAGACTTAACTAGATAAAATTAGACCAGTTGTGGATATTGGCAGTTAGAATGACTAGATGAGACTCTGAGCTAAAAGTGAAAAGAACTTAAGGAAGTTAATTACAATAGGGTAGTTTGCCAGCGGCCTTCGCTACTCGAGCACCACCCTTCAGGGAACTTAAAGCCTGATGCCCTAAGGTCGTGTAGATCTGGGAGTCATCGGAGTGGGACTCGCTACATGGGTAGTTGAAGTTGACGTGTTCTAAGCAAACTCGAAATACCCTGAATCTATAAAGAAATAACTAAGTGCTAAAACATTAAAAATCTGATCACCAAAGCTCAGAACTCAGAAAGTTATCTGTTGTCAGTATGTCTAGCGATAGGTCGAAGTATTATCTGGTAGCAGTTAAGATAAGAGTTCATTGTGTTGACTATCTGGTCTAGACTAGTACACACACTACACATCAGGAAGACCCTGTGACTAAGAAAAAGTCCAACCTAGTTGTTGATTTATTTTCTGCCTGATCATAACAAACTACTAGAGACATTTGAGACCTTGTCATAGCAACCTAACCAATCAGACCTGTGTTAAGAATTGTCTGAAGAATTTTTGGAATAAAAACATGATTAGGAATTTAAGTGACTGCACTACGGTTTAAAATCACTAACTCCATGTAGACTTTGCTTGAGGACAAGTAAAAAGCTAAGTGTGGGGTTATCTGATACGCAAAAATCGTATCACATTTTTAGCATGTTTTTATGTATGTTTTAATGTGAAATCGAGAGTAAATTGACATTAATCGTTTACTATTTACTTGATTTCACGGTTTTTATGATTTTGGAAGTGTCAGGTGAAAAGTAGACGAAAACAGCAAATTCTAGGGCAAAACGCAATTTTTGGAAATGTTGACCCGGTCAAAGGTCCGGGACGGGCGTCCCGACCCGGTCAAACCGCCAGGACGGGCGTCCCGAACCTGGTCAACGAATCAGGACGGGCGTCCCGAGCCGCCAGAAGCTGTCCCACATCGAATTTTTCAGAATTTTTCACTCCGGGAAGCTGCTATAAATACCCCAGGCCTCCAGCAGTTGAATTCATCCCTCTCCACTCGATCTGAGTCATTAAGTGGTTTCCAGTGTACAATTCTCTAGTACACAACTCACTCAGAGACTCGGATCTCAGTTTTCTTTCTTATTAGTGTTTGTTTTAGTTTCTGAGAAATAGTCTCAGATCTTAGGCTTCTATAGATAGGTTCGTTTCTGGTATTCCTAGAATACCCGGGATTTCGTTAGGAGATCCTAAGAGGGCTCGAGGCGTTCGAAGAGTCAGTCCACAGGGCTGGGCTTAAGCCGGGTTGTTAAGTAAAGCCCAGCTACTAGGCTGAGGAAGCGTCCTCCGAAGGTTCTGACGAGCAGAGTTGGGTCAAGCAATACGGCATATACAGCAGTACGCTCCATCGGCGAGACTTCGTAAAGGGTGAATTCTTTATGGCATCGGTCCCCCTGTCCCTCTCTTATATGTTGTTATTGTGTTTGTCCAAATACTGATTGGAATACCAAATTATGTTTTTATGAATATTTGTGATATACGTTGAAGTTATTATGTTTTTCTAGAAATGGCCACCTGCTTAAATATCCATTATGTCTGCATGTCTATTGCCGTTCTTTTAAACTGAAATTAGGGTTATAGACAATTCCTAACCACGGTCTATTCATAACCTGTTTAGTTTAACAGACATCAATTAGTATTGATGTCTGCCATACTAGATAAAATAATTTGCGGAACACCCTGTTGGTTGAAAGTAGTCTAGGTAGGCTGAGTTGAGTATTATGCCGGCGGTTATGAGACGAGCAGTATGATCCCCAAAGTGACATAGGGCGGTCATTGCTGACTTTAGTCCGAGCCGTGAGTAGGGCCGTTACCCTTAACGATGGGGCGGTAGCGTAGAAACTCAGATGTGGTAACCTTTAGACACAGAACATAGTTGCAATCCAGGCCAAGACATGTCTAAAATACTCGAATATAGGTCAATCAATGTATAGTAACAGTATAACATAGAATCAGAACTCATCTTTAAAACACTTTTAGGATTAATTGGACTTGAACCTAGTGGAGAATGGATCACCCTCTCATCAAAGTATTTGATGAAGATTGCATAACTGGATCATAAGATAGGAGTTAGGATAAAAGGCTAGTTACTACTAAGCCGTTGCCACTTCCCTGGGAGTACGATAATTACTTAATAAAAATCGTAGATACTTTCCAATAGACTAGCTACACGATAGGTACTCTGCCTTAGGTTCTGGCTGATTAAGTGACACCATAGACTAAATGTGACAATTAGTCAATCACAGTCCTTAATTATTCATAATCAACATATGGTAAAATAATACCTATTTAGCATGTCAACCGGAATCCCCATCAGATTTTTGGCGCCGTTGCCGGGGAAATATCATAATGAATTTAGGATTATTGGCCACAATTCTAGAGACTTATGATAGGTAACGGTAGTAACCTAGACCTTAGACCTACACTTATCTTATACCAGTTAGGCAATCACTTTCCTGAATATAGGATTATCATAACTAATTAATTTTAGATAATATCTGGAATTAAGAGACTTAGGATAATCAAATTTTAGAAAATTATTCTAGAACCATATTGAGGAAATTTACCTGCTTTCTAAATAAATTTTAAAATCCATAAAAATATTTTTCTCGTTTTTCTTCACTTTCCTATGTTTGTTATTTGTTATTTTTAACCAGACTTTGCACTCAGAAATGAAGGGAACAAGAGCCCAGGATACTCTGGACGAAGTAGAACATAACACTTCCCCAGAAATCCAAAATACACTCCTTCTTCTCCCGAATACACTCCTGCCTCTCCCGAATACACTCCTGCTTCTCCCGAATACACTCCTGCCTCTCCCGAATACACTCCTAAATCTCCCGAGTACACCCCGAAATCTCCTGAATATACTCCTGCATCCCCCGCACCTAACGACCAACCACCTTCATCAGAGGATAGCACTGACAGTTCTCAATCAGCCTTGGCTGCCTGGGTAGATGCTATATCTCACAGGATAAGCGCTATGACTCAGACAATACCGGGCGGACTAAGACGATCATATCAGGCTGTTCTAACCTTAAGTTCTGAAGTAACCCAACTCAGAACCACAATAGAACGCCAAAATGTGCAATTACTCCGAGAGATGATGGAAATCTTGAAGGAACAAAGGAACCAGCAGGAGGAAATGCGCAACATACAAGCAGAACTGCAAGAAATGCGAAGCATTCGGACAGAACTACAGGAGATCAGAGACAGGATTCGTTAAAAAGGGAAGATTCTTTTACTTTTATTTTCAGCAAATAATTCGTTTGAACTGAAACTTGAATAATTGACCCATATTTTTCTATTTTTCAAACATTTTTAAAGGGTCCTTTATTTTCAACAATTTTCTTCAGATATTTTATTTCTATGAAAAACGAAAATTTTGCAATTACAGTTTATTTTTCATTAACTAAATTGTATAAATTCAAATTTTTGTTTTTCTTGCTGAATTTAAATAGGAATAAAATTAGGGTAGTATGATTTTCGAAAAAGTGAGACTGAGGAATTTTTGCATAGAGTTTTTTTTTAACAACTTTTGAATTTCATTGGATAAACAGGAAGCCTTGTTAAAAATTATGATTATTTTTTGTATACTGAGATTTGCAGGAATTAAGAAAAAAATAAATAAATTTTCGGAATTGGCACGCGTCCCGAGGCAACCCGGGACGGGCGTCCCGAAGGCCTCCCCTTCTATAAAATCTCAATTTTTTCATTTTTCCCTCAAAATTCACTTCCAAAAATCCACCTCTCTCAAATAACTCTCTCTCTTTACCTTTGGCAAACTTTTCAAATTTAAAATTTCAAATTTCCCTCCAAAATTTAAATTTTAAATTTCCTTCCAAATTCGAATTTCCCTCCAAAATTCAAATTTCCCGCCAAAAATTTCAAAGTCTTTCCCTAGCCTAATTTCATCCTTTGGATTTCAAATTCACCTCCAGAATTCGAATTCGAACCTTCCTTCCTACCTAAAACTCCCAAAAGTCTCTCAAACACTTTCAAACCAAATGGCTGCCAAACGTGCTCGTACCACATCTACCATGACAGTTACCTCAGTGACACATCCTTTTATGCTGTTTCCCTCCAGCACAGCATATCAGGAGAGATGTCACGGGTACATCGGACGCACGATACTGACGGGCAGAACGCTGGATTGGGCAGCAGTACAGACACTGGGAGTAGAGGCTGAGGTCAGACGCATACTCGATGTACTACCCTACAGTCGAGTATTCACCGTCACAGAGCCCACGTACCTGGAGCTGGTATGTGAGTTCTATGCATCCTTTGCATGCCATCAGGAGCAGATCACATTCCGCTTAGGCGGAATAGATCGGTCGATGAGCATGGCCGAGTTCGGCATCGCTTTGGGTATCTGGCAGAGAGAGGAGCTGGATACACCCGCCTACACCACAGCAGTTCGGGACTTCACTTCTGCAGATGTCTCCACTGCTTGGGCTCAGATCTGTATGACAGGTGTTCCTTACCAGCATGGCTTTGCGAAAGCCACAGGTATCTATCCTGCTCTTCGCTACTTACATGCCATTATTGCACACACTTTGTCAGGACGACGGACGGCCCCGAGAATGTCACCCAGATGGAGACATTCCTCTTGGCCAACATGCATATGGGATCCACAATAGAGATGGCTCGACTTATCACAGTCATCATGCGGGGTTTTGCTACGGACACTCGGAAACAGTATCTGGGGCTCGGGCCATTCGTCACCAGGATAGCCCGCTACCTGGAGTTGGACATAGAGGGCTCGGAGCTTACTCTGGTCGCCCCAACCACTATTCCCACAGACGTTACCATCCTACGGAACATGGGAATGGTTGTCCGGGATGCGAGCGGCTGCTGCTACACCATCCACATAGAGCAGCCAGGACAGGCTTCGGCATCAGAAGCAGCTCCACCGCATATCCATCCATCTGAGACGTTCGTGCCACGTACTGCCTTCGAACGACACATGTCGCACGGATTGGCAGAACTATCGGCACGATACAGTCGAGACATGGACCGGATTGACAGCCGGCTGGCCATGATGGATGACCGGATTGACAGACGACTGGCGGTGATGGATGACAGGATCGCCATGATCACCAGTCTGAGAGTCTGTCTCAGATCTTAGAATACGACTAGATAGGTTTTTTTTAATATTCATAGAATACCCGGGATTTCGTTAGGAGATCCTAAGAGAGCACTAGGCGTTCGAACAGTTAGTCAACAAGGCTTTGCTTAAGCCCGGGACGTAAGGTAAAGCAATAGCTACTAGGCAGAGGAAACGTCGTCCGAAGGTTCTGTCAAGCAGAGTCGGGTCAAGCAGTCTAAGATATACAAGCAGTTGCTCCATCAACAGACCTAATAAAGGGTGAATACTTTATGGCGGTGGTCCCCTTGTCCCTCTCTTTATAATGTTTGTACTGTGTTTGTCCAAAAATATAATTGAATATTAAATTATGATATTATGAATATGTGTTATGCATATTGAAGATATTTACATTTTTCCGGAAAGGTCGCCAGCTTAACTAACATTATGATTGCATATCTACTTGCTCTTTTAAATTAGATGAACAGTTATAGACAACTCCTAACCACGGTCTAATCATAACATGTCTAGTTTATCAGGCCTTAATTTAGGGCTTTGTGTGAGGACAGGAGCATTAAGGTGTGCCATATTAGATGAAATAACCTATAGATCACCATATTTGTTCAAGTAGTCTAAGTAGGCTGAGTTCTTGTGTTTATGCCAGCGTTAGGGCGAGAGGCATGATCTCCTTAGTGACACATGACTTTCATGGATGCCTTTATCTCGAACCGTGAGTAGGGCCGTCAATGGCGATGGGGCGGTTTATTAGATAACTCAGATGTGGTACACAAGTAGAATCAGTACATAATTGCAATCTAGACCAAGATATATCTAAAATACTTGAAGATAGGTCAATCAACATATAGGAACAATATGACATATATCAGAACACTGTGTGGAAAACACTCTTAAAGGGTTAAGTAAACTTGAACCTAGTGTAGAATGAATCAACCTCTCATCAAAGATTTTGATGAATGATTGCATAATTGGATAATAAAATGAGAGTTAGGGTAAAAGGATAGTTACTACTAAGCCGTTATCACTTCCCTAGGTGTACGATAAATTATTAAATTAAAATCGTAGGTACTTTCCAACAGGCTAGCTACACGATAGGTACTTGGCCTTAGGTTCTGATTGATTAAGTGACAACATAAATGCTAAATGTGACAATTAGTAATTCTAAGTCCTTAGTTATTCATAATCGATGATACGCGAAAATCGTATCACCTTTTTAGCATGTTTTTATATATGTTTTAGGGTGAAATTGAGAGTAAATTGATGTTAATTGTTTATTATTTACTTGATTTCACGGTTTTTATGATTTTGGAAGTGTCAGGTGAAAAGTAGACGAAAATAAACATTTTGGGGCAAAAACGCAATTTTTGGAAATGTTGACTTGGTCAACGGTCCGGGACGGGCATCCCTAAGGACGGGCATCCCTCAGGACGGGCGTCCTTCGGGACGGGCGTCCCGAACCTGGTCAACAAATCAGGACGGGCGTCCCGAACAGGGACGGGCGTCCCGAGCCGCCAGAAGCTGTCCCACATCGAATTTTTCAGAATTTTTCACTCCGGGAAGCTGCTATAAATACCCCAGGCCTCCAGCAGTTGAATTCATCCCTCTCCACTCGATCTGAGTCATTAAGTGGTTTCCAGTGTACAATTTTCCAATACACAACTCACTCAGAGACTCGGATCTCAGTTTTTCTTTCTTATTAGTATTTGCTTTAGTTTCTGAGAAATAGTCTCAGATCTTAGGTTTCTATAGATAGGTTCGTTTCCGGTATTCATAGAATACCCGGGGTTTCGTTAGGAGACCCTAAGAGAGCTCTAGGCGTTCGAAGAGTCAGTCCACAAGGCTGGGCTTAAGCTGGGTATTAAGGTAAAGCCCAGTTACTAGGCTGAGGAAGCGTCCTCCGAAGGTTCTGGTGAGCAGAGTCAGAGGATGCAGTACAACATATACAGCAGTACGCTCTGCGGCGAGACTACGTAAAGGGTGATTTCTTTATGGCATCAGTCCCCATACCCCTCTCTTATATGTTGTTATTGTTTTTCTCTAAATACTTATTATGAACATCTGATTATGATTTTTATGAATAGTTGTTTTATATGTTGAAGTTGTTATATTTTTCCGGAAATAGCCACCTGCTAAATATTCACTATGTCTGCATGTTTAATGTGCTCTTTTAAACTAAAGTTAGGGTTATAGACAATTCCTAACCACGGTCTAATCATAACCTGTTTAGTTTAACAGGCATCAATTAGTATTGGTGTCTGCCATGCTAGATAAAATAACATGTTGAACACCCTGCCTGTTAAAGTAGTCTAGGTAGGGGCCGAGCTGAGTCCGATTATGCCGGCGGCTAGGGCAAGCGGTATGATCCCCGAAGTGACATAGGGCTTTCATGGATGCCTTCGTCCCGAACCGTGAGTAGGGCCGTCATTAAGGTAGGGCGGTTTATTAGAGACCTCGGATGTGGTACGCCTTTAGACACAGAACATAGTTGCAATCCAGGCTAAGATGCATCTAAAATACTCGAATATAGGTCAATCAACATATAGGAACAGTATAACATAGAATCAGAATTTATCTTTAAAAACACTTCTAGGGTTAATTAGACTTGAACCTAGTGGAGAATGGATCACCCTCTCATCAAGGTATTTGATGAAGATTGCATAACTGGATCATAAGATAAGAGTTAGGATAAGAGGCTAGTTACTACTAAGCCGTTGCCACTTCCCTGGGAGTACGATAATTAACTTAGTAAAATCGTAGATACTTTCCAATAGACTAGCTACACGATAGGTACTCTGCCTTAGATTCTGGCTGATTAAGTGACACCATAAGACTAAACGTGACAATTAGTCAATCACAGTCCTTAATTAATCATAATCGACATAGGGTAAAATAACACCTATTTAGCACGTCAACCGGAATCGAATCAGATTTTTGGCGCCGTTGCCGGGGAAATATCATAATGAATTTAGGATTAAAGGCCACAATTCTAGAGACTTATGATAGGTAACGGTAGTAACCTAGACCTTAGACCTACACTTATCTTATACTAGTTAGACAATCAATTTCCGAAATATAGGGTTATCATAACTAATTAATTTTAGATAATATCTGAACTTAAGACACTTAGGATAATCAAATTTTAGAAAATTATTCTAAAACCATATTAAGGAAATTTACCTGCTTTCTAAATTAAACATAAAAAGAAAAAAAAATGTTAAAAATTTAAAATCCCAAAAAGAATGTATCTTTCTTGCTATACGGTGAGTTGTTCCTTTTCCATATCTTTTTTTTTTTTTAGTTGTTTTCTTAGTTGCTCTTTTTCGTGTTTTTCTTCCTTTAGTTAATTTCGAAGAAATAAAAATGGAAATGAGGATAAAATATATTTTCTTCTGAGTTGTAAAATGTTGGATTAGATTTCTATCGGGAAGAAACTCTATTTTAGAATTTTCTTAGAGTCATGCCGGCCTTATTACGATGAGTTATGAAATAGTTTTTCCTTAATAGCCAGACCTTTCAATGTTCTATTGGAAAAAGGATGTTCCTTTTGTTTTGCTGATGATTACATGAGAATGTTTTAAACCAAAAGGAATTAATGCACCCATTATGACATCACCTAATTAAAATCTGCTTTTTGAATGAATATGTGATGTAATGATGTAGTACGAATTGTTTTAGGACAAAAACATGATAAGAAAGTTCATGCATGATAAATTCCGATCTTATCTAGTCTTGTCTAAAAACAATAGGTTGCACCGATCACTCTGTTTTGAATCCTTTTCCTTTCTTTTCCTTTCTCCTTTGAACATAATTACATCATAGTAGTCGTGGAACACTTTTCAAAAATGGCCTGAACCACAGGCATTACCTACTAATGATGTTGAAGTTATGTGCAGATTCTAGTTGTTATCCAGATTCAGAGTGCCAATGTTTTAGGAAGAAATGTTCAGCCTGTGTATCAAATCTGTGAAGTTTGCTAAGTACCACACTTTAGCAGGGATTGCTATGGGAATGACTGACCATTCCAAAAGAGGTAGGAGTAGGTTACTGCAGAATGCTGCTCCAATGGGAAACGCATACAATCCCAACTAGAGGAATCATACGGGATTTAGCTGAGGAGTAATTTAGAAGCTGGAAACTTTCAGAAGACACCACCACAGCAAAACCCACACTCGCAGAATCAATAGATGAGATACTGGCAACAATTAAAGCCAGACCAGTGCAAGCAAGTGATCTACCAAGAGGTAACGAACGGACGACAGATATAGAGGAATTTGGCATTGTGTCGGGAGCATAGCAATGGAGGAGCTTGCATTCCCTGCATACCAATCAACTGTGAGAAACTTCCCCGAGGAAGTCTCAAATACTTGGGCCCAGATCTACACAACTGGAGCCCCCTACCACCACAGCTTCGCCAAAACTTCAGGTATCTTTTCTTCCATTCGAGACTTACATGCAATACCTTTACTAACATTGGCAGGTAGGCACACCAATCCAAAGAAGTCTCATTCCTAGACACGTTCCTTCTGGACACGTTGCTACGATTACGAGAAACCTTGTAGATGATTCGAGGAAACAGTCCTTGGGGCTTGAGTCATTCATCAAATGGATATGCCACTACCTAGAGCTCGACAATGAAGGATCGGAGCTGGCGTCATCCGTTCCAATATCTAGAGCTTGCAGAGTCAAAAACCCTCAGTAATAGCACATGGCTAAGGTGAAGAGCCAATTGACAGATCAGAGAAGACCCTTCTGCTCGCGACATGAAGGGAGTTTTTCTAATCCTCATGATCCTTTACTTTTATTTTCTTCATTTTGTGTCCTGTTTT
The DNA here is from genome assembly GCA_027405835.1 of Asclepias syriaca. Lineage (NCBI taxonomy): Eukaryota > Viridiplantae > Streptophyta > Magnoliopsida > Gentianales > Apocynaceae > Asclepias > Asclepias syriaca. The sequence goes on from CM049930.1 coordinate 13,716,084, forward strand.
GTTATTTCTTGGTTGTTTTATTTTCTCTCTTACCCTTAGTTAGTCAAATAAGTGTGGGGTAAGAATTCTTTGTTGTTTTTGTTTCTTGTTTTCAAATAAGAGTGGGGTAATTAGCTATGCATGAACACTGAGGACAGTGCCAAACTTAAGTGTGGGGTAGCAGTGCACAGTGCACTGTAGCAGTTTGAAAATTTTTCGCATGCTTTTGCTTGTTTTCCCTGTATTTTCACACTTCCAAAATTTTTTCAAAATTTTTCCATCTTTCAGACTTCTAAATGCAGTATGCTTGGTTAAACAATTGCTTATGTCTATGATATGTAGGTAGTATGTTATGGTTAGTAGGAGATAGTCGATAGCTATCTTGGACTAATTGATTAGGAGTAGGGAATTCCTGATAATTGAGCACAACTTAGTCTGGATTAGAGACCTCAGCCAGTTACCTTTTCAAGACTTAGCTAGATAAGATTAGACCAATTGTAGGATGCATTGACAATTGGAACGACTAGATGAGCCTCTGAGCCAAAAGTGAAAAAGAAAAAAAATTGTGCTAATTACAATAAGGGTAGTTTGCCAGCGGCCTTCGCTACTCGAGCACCACTCCTTCGGGGAACTTAAAGCCTGATGCCCTAAGGTCGTGTAGACCTGGGAGTCATCGGAGTGGGACTCGCTACATGGGTAGTTGAAGTTGACGTGTTCTAAGCAGACTCGAAATACCCTGAATCTATAAAGAAAATAACTAAATGCTGAAACATTAAGAATCTGATCACCAAAGCTCAGAACTCAGAGAGTTATCTGTTGTCAGTGTATCTAGCGATAGGTCGAAGTGTTATCTGGTAACAGTTAAGATAAGAGTTCATTGTGTTGACTATCTGGTCTGGACTAGTACACACACTACACATCAGGAAGACCTTATGACTAAGAGAAAGGTTCAACCTAGTTGTTGACTTGTTTTCTGCCTGATCATAACAAGCTACTAAAAACATCTGAGACCTTGTCATAGCAACCTAACCAGTCAGACCTGTGTTAAGAATTGTCTGAAGAATTTTTGGAATAAAAACATGACTAGGAATTTAAGTGACTGCACTACGGTTTAGAATCACTAACTCCATGTAGACTTTGCTTGAGGACAAGCAAAAAGCTAAGTGTGGGGTTATCTGATACGCGAAAATCGTATCACCTTTTTAGCATGTTTTTATATATGTTTTAGGGTGAAATTGAGAGTAAATTGATGTTAATTGTTTATTATTTACTTGATTTCACGGTTTTTATGATTTTGGAAGTGTCAGATGAAAAGTAGACGAAAATAGCAAATTTTGGGGCAAAAACGCAATTTTTGGAAATGTTGACTTGGTCAACGGTCCGGGACGGGCATCCCTAAGGACGGGCATCCCTCAGGACGGGCGTCCTTCGGGACGGGCGTCCCGAACCTGGTCAACAAATCAGGACGGGCGTCCCGAACAGGGACGGGCGTCCCGAGCCGCCAGAAGCTGTCCCACATCGAATTTTTCAGAATTTTTCACTCCGGGAAGCTGCTATAAATACCCCAGGCCTCCAGCAGTTGAATTCATCCCTCTCCACTCGATCTGAGTCATTAAGTGGTTTCCAGTGTACAATTTTCCAATACACAACTCACTCAGAGACTCGGATCTCAGTTTTTCTTTCTTATTAGTATTTGCTTTAGTTTCTGAGAAATAGTCTCAGATCTTAGGTTTCTATAGATAGGTTCGTTTCCGGTATTCATAGAATACCCGGGGTTTCGTTAGGAGACCCTAAGAGAGCTCTAGGCGTTCGAAGAGTCAGTCCACAAGGCTGGGCTTAAGCTGGGTATTAAGGTAAAGCCCAGTTACTAGGCTGAGGAAGCGTCCTCCGAAGGTTCTGGTGAGCAGAGTCAGAGTGCAGTACAACATATACAGCAGTACGCTCTGCGGCGAGACTACGTAAAGGGTGATTTCTTTATGGCATCAGTCCCCATACCCCTCTCTTATATGTTGTTATTGTTTTTCTCTAAATACTTATTATGAACATCTGATTATGATTTTTATGAATAGTTGTTTTATATGTTGAAGTTGTTATATTTTTCCGGAAATAGCCACCTGCTAAATATTCACTATGTCTGCATGTTTAATGTGCTCTTTTAAACTAAAGTTAGGGTTATAGACAATTCCTAACCACGGTCTAATCATAACCTGTTTAGTTTAACAGGCATCAATTAGTATTGGTGTCTGCCATGCTAGATAAAATAACATGTTGAACACCCTGCCTGTTAAAGTAGTCTAGGTAGGGGCCGAGCTGAGTCCGATTATGCCGGCGGCTAGGGCAAGCGGTATGATCCCCGAAGTGACATAGGGCTTTCATGGATGCCTTCGTCCCGAACCGTGAGTAGGGCCGTCATTAAGGTAGGGCGGTTTATTAGAGACCTCGGATGTGGTACGCCTTTAGACACAGAACATAGTTGCAATCCAGGCTAAGATGCATCTAAAATACTCGAATATAGGTCAATCAACATATAGGAACAGTATAACATAGAATCAGAATTTATCTTTAAAACACTTCTAGGGTTAATTAGACTTGAACCTAGTGGAGAATGGATCACCCTCTCATCAAGGTATTTGATGAAGATTGCATAACTGGATCATAAGATAAGAGTTAGGATAAGAGGCTAGTTACTACTAAGCCGTTGCCACTTCCCTGGGAGTACGATAATTAACTTAGTAAAATCGTAGATACTTTCCAATAGACTAGCTACACGATAGGTACTCTGCCTTAGATTCTGGCTGATTAAGTGACACCATAAGACTAAACGTGACAATTAGTCAATCACAGTCCTTAATTAATCATAATCGACATAGGGTAAAATAACACCTATTTAGCACGTCAACCGGAATCGAATCAGATTTTTGGCGCCGTTGCCGGGGAAATATCATAATGAATTTAGGATTAAAGGCCACAATTCTAGAGACTTATGATAGGTAACGGTAGTAACCTAGACCTTAGACCTACACTTATCTTATACTAGTTAGACAATCAATTTCCGAATATAGGGTTATCATAACTAATTAATTTTAGATAATATCTGAACTTAAGACACTTAGGATAATCAAATTTTAGAAAATTATTCTAAAACCATATTAAGGAAATTTACCTGCTTTCTAAATTAAACATAAAAAGAAAAAAAAATGTTAAAAATTTAAAATCCCAAAAAGAATGTATCTTTCTTGCTATACGGTGAGTTGTTCCTTTTCCATATCTTTTTTTTTTTTTAGTTGTTTTCTTAGTTGCTCTTTTTCGTGTTTTTCTTCCTTTAGTTAATTTCGAAGAAATAAAAATGGAAATGAGGATAAAATATATTTTCTTCTGAGTTGTAAAATGTTGGATTAGATTTCTATCGGGAAGAAACTCTATTTTAGAATTTTCTTAGAGTCATGCCGGCCTTATTACGATGAGTTATGAAATAGTTTTTCCTTAATAGCCAGACCTTTCAATGTTCTATTGGAAAAAGGATGTTCCTTTTGTTTTGCTGATGATTACATGAGAATGTTTTAAACCAAAAGGAATTAATGCACCCATTATGACATCACCTAATTAAAATCTGCTTTTTGAATGAATATGTGATGTAATGATGTAGTACGAATTGTTTTAGGACAAAAACATGATAAGAAAGTTCATGCATGATAAATTCCGATCTTATCTAGTCTTGTCTAAAAACAATAGGTTGCACCGATCACTCTGTTTTGAATCCTTTTCCTTTCTTCCTTTGAACATAATTACATCATAGTAGTCGTGGAACACTTTTCAAAAATGGCCTGAACCACAGGCATTACCTACTAATGATGTTGAAGTTATGTGCAGATTCTAGTTGTTATCCAGATTCAGAGTGCCAATGTTTTAGGAAGAAATGTTCAGCCTGTGTATCAAATCTGTGAAGTTTGCTAAGTACCACACTTTAGCAGGGATTGCTATGGGAATGACTGACCATTCCAAAAGAGGTAGGAGTAGGTTACTGCAGAATGCTGCTCCAATGGGAAACGCATACAATCCCAACTAGAGGAATCATACGGGATTTAGCTGAGGAGTAATTTAGAAGCTGGAAACTTTCAGAAGACACCACCACAGCAAAAACCCACACTCGCAGAATCAATAGATGAGATACTGGCAACAATTAAAGCCAGACCAGTGCAAGCAAGTGATCTACCAAGAGGTAACGAACGGACGACAGATATAGAGGAATTTGGCATTGTGTCGGGAGCATAGCAATGGAGGAGCTTGCATTCCCTGCATACCAATCAACTGTGAGAAACTTCCCCGAGGAAGTCTCAAATACTTGGGCCCAGATCTACACAACTGGAGCCCCCTACCACCACAGCTTCGCCAAAACTTCAGGTATCTTTTCTTCCATTCGAGACTTACATGCAATACCTTTACTAACATTGGCAGGTAGGCACACCAATCCAAAGAAGTCTCATTCCTAGACACGTTCCTTCTGGACACGTTGCTACGATTACGAGAAACCTTGTAGATGATTCGAGGAAACAGTCCTTGGGGCTTGAGTCATTCATCAAATGGATATGCCACTACCTAGAGCTCGACAATGAAGGATCGGAGCTGGCGTCATCCGTTCCAATATCTAGAGCTTGCAGAGTCAAAAACACCTCAGTAATAGCACATGGCTAAGGTGAAGAGCCAATTGACAGATCAGAGAAGACCCTTCTGCTCGCGACATGAAGGGAGTTTTTCTAATCCTCATGATCCTTTACTTTTATTTTCTTCATTTTTGTGTCCTGTTTTGTTATTTCTTTGGTTGTTTTATTTTCTCTCTTACCCTTAGTTAGTCAAATAAGTGTGGGGTAAGAATTCTTTGTTTGTTTTTGTTTCTTGTTTTCAAATAAGAGTGGGGTAATTAGCTATGCATGAACACTGAGGACAGTGCCAAACTTAAGTGTGGGGTAGCAGTGCACAGTGCACTGTAGCAGTTTGAAAATTTTTTCGCATGCTTTTGCTTGTTTTCCCTGTATTTTCACACTTCCAAAATTTTTTCAAAATTTTTCCATCTTTCAGACTTCTAAATGCAGTATGCTTGGTTAAACAAATTGCTTATGTCTATGATATGTAGGTAGTATGTTATGGTTAGTAGGAGATAGTCGATAGCTATCTTGGACTAATTGATTAGGAGTAGGGAATTCCTGATAATTGAGCACAACTTAGTCTGGATTAGAGACCTCAGCCAGTTACCTTTTCAAGACTTAGCTAGATAAGATTAGACCAATTGTAGGATGCATTGACAATTGGAACGACTAGATGAGCCTCTGAGCCAAAAGTGAAAAAGAAAAAAAATTGTGCTAATTACAATAAGGGTAGTTTGCCAGCGGCCTTCGCTACTCGAGCACCACTCCTTCGGGGAACTTAAAGCCTGATGCCCTAAGGTCGTGTAGACCTGGGAGTCATCGGAGTGGGACTCGCTACATGGGTAGTTGAAGTTGACGTGTTCTAAGCAGACTCGAAATACCCTGAATCTATAAAGAAAATAACTAAATGCTGAAACATTAAGAATCTGATCACCAAAGCTCAGAACTCAGAGAGTTATCTGTTGTCAGTGTATCTAGCGATAGGTCGAAGTGTTATCTGGTAACAGTTAAGATAAGAGTTCATTGTGTTGACTATCTGGTCTGGACTAGTACACACACTACACATCAGGAAGACCTTATGACTAAGAGAAAGGTTCAACCTAGTTGTTGACTTGTTTTCTGCCTGATCATAACAAGCTACTAAAAACATCTGAGACCTTGTCATAGCAACCTAACCAGTCAGACCTGTGTTAAGAATTGTCTGAAGAATTTTTGGAATAAAAACATGACTAGGAATTTAAGTGACTGCACTACGGTTTAGAATCACTAACTCCATGTAGACTTTGCTTGAGGACAAGCAAAAAGCTAAGTGTGGGGTTATCTGATACGCGAAAATCGTATCACCTTTTTAGCATGTTTTTATATATGTTTTAGGGTGAAATTGAGAGTAAATTGATGTTAATTGTTTATTATTTACTTGATTTCACGGTTTTTATGATTTTGGAAGTGTCAGATGAAAAGTAGACGAAAATAGCAAATTTTGGGGCAAAAACGCAATTTTTGGAAATGTTGACTTGGTCAACGGTCCGGGACGGGCATCCCTAAGGACGGGCATCCCTCAGGACGGGCGTCCTTCGGGACGGGCGTCCCGAACCTGGTCAACAAATCAGGACGGGCGTCCCGAGCCGCCAGAAGCTGTCCCACATTGAATTTTTCAGAATTTTTCACTCCGGGAAGCTGCTATAAATACCCCAGGCCTCCAGCAGTTGAATTCATCCCTCTCCACTCGATCTGAGTCATTAAGTGGTTTCCAGTGTACAATTTTCCAGTACACAACTCACTCAGAGACTCGGATCTCAGTTTTTCTTTCTTATTAGTGTTTGCTTTAGTTTCTGAGAAATAGTCTCAGATCTTAGGTTTCTATAGATAGGTTCGTTTCCGGTATTCATAGAATACCCGGGGTTTCGTTAGGAGACCCTAAGAGAGCTCTAGGCGTTCGAAGAGTCAGTCCACAGGGCTGGGCTTAAGCTGGGTATTAAGGTAAAGCCCAGTTACTAGGCTGAGGAAGCGTCCTCCGAAGGTTCTGGTGAGCAGAGTCAGAGGAGGCAGTACAACATATACAGCAGTACGCTCTGCGGCGAGACTACGTAAAGGGTGATTTCTTTATGGCATCAGTCCCCATACCCCTCTCTTATATGTTGTTATTGTTTTTCTCTAAATACTTATTATGAACATCTGATTATGATTTTTATGAATAGTTGTTTTATATGTTGAAGTTGTTATATTTTTCCGGAAATAGCCACCTGCTAAATATTCACTATGTCTGCATGTTTAATGTGCTCTTTTAAACTAAAGTTAGGGTTATAGACAATTCCTAACCACGGTCTAATCATAACCTGTTTAGTTTAACAGGCATCAATTAGTATTGGTGTCTGCCATGCTAGATAAAATAACATGTTGAACACCCTGCCTGTTAAAGTAGTCTAGGTAGGGGCCGAGCTGAGTCCGATTATGCCGGCGGCTAGGGCAAGCGGTATGATCCCCGAAGTGACATAGGGCTTTCATGGATGCCTTCGTCCCGAACCGTGAGTAGGGCCGTCATTAAGGTAGGGCGGTTTATTAGAGACCTCGGATGTGGTACGCCTTTAGACACAGAACATAGTTGCAATCCAGGCTAAGATGCATCTAAAATACTCGAATATAGGTCAATCAACATATAGGAACAGTATAACATAGAATCAGAATTTATCTTTAAAACACTTCTAGGGTTAATTAGACTTGAACCTAGTGGAGAATGGATCACCCTCTCATCAAGGTATTTGATGAAGATTGCATAACTGGATCATAAGATAAGAGTTAGGATAAGAGGCTAGTTACTACTAAGCCGTTGCCACTTCCCTGGGAGTACGATAATTAACTTAGTAAAATCGTAGATACTTTCCAATAGACTAGCTACACGATAGGTACTCTGCCTTAGATTCTGGCTGATTAAGTGACACCATAAGACTAAACGTGACAATTAGTCAATCACAGTCCTTAATTAATCATAATCGACATAGGGTAAAATAACACCTATTTAGTACGTCAACCGGAATCGCATCAATCGATATAGGGTAAATAAAAACCTATTTTTAGCATACCAATCGGAACGCATCAGATTTTTGGCGCCGCTACCGGGGACATATCATAACAAATTTAGGATTCCTGATCAAAATTCTAGAGACTTATGATAGGTAACGGTAGTAATCTATACCTTAGACATAACACTCATTTTATGCTAGTTAGACAATCAGTTTCCGAAATATAGGGTTATCATAACTAATTAATTTTAGATATTATCTGAAATTAAGACATTTCGGATAATCAAATTTTAGAAAATTATTTTAAAACCGTATTAAGGAAATTTAACTGCTTTCGAAAAAAAATTAAAACTCGACAATATTTTCTTGTTTTTAAACTTATCCGAATTTTGTTTTTCCATTTTTGTTTGTTTTATTATTTGTTTTATTATTTTTATCCTAACCAGACTTTACACTCATAGATGAAAAGAACAAGAGCAGCTACAAACCAAGCAAAGAAAATAGAAAATCCCGAAGCTCTAGGTCTAAAGAAGAAGAAACCAGAAGGACCATCTATGCCTGAACCAGAAGTACCAAGGGAGAACAATCCTCCACAACCTATAAACATAGACTCAAGCCTAGATACCAGTGATTTAGTGAAACGATTCCTGAACACCACCCGTGAACCCAGTCCCACGGAAGAGGACCCTTCTGAAGAAACCTTTCCTCCAAGAGAAGAACCTCAAAAATCTCCTGTTCACACTCCTACCCAAAGATCTCCTAGAAATCAACAACCCCTTGACCAAAATCAAAACTCACCAACATCTCCTGAATACACTCCAACACCTAACGAGCACACACCTTCCTCCGGAGGATGTACTAATGGTTTTTAGTTTGTTTTATCCATGCAGATAGATACTTTGACTAACAGGATCTACCAGATGGATCAAGCATTCGCAAGCAGATTATGTCACTCAGAACAGAGCATTCTGAATATCACAGCCAACATGGACCAACTTAGGGCCACGGTAAGCCTCCAAGAAAGCCAAGGTGCACAGATACTACGGGTGTTAGCTGAAATACGAAGTGAGCAAGGTAGGCAAAGGGATGAGATGAGAGCTATGCGAGTAGAGATGCGAGAGATAAGGAACAAAGACCGATAGAAAAAGGGAAGATTCTTTTTATTTTTTAGCAAATAAACTGCTTGAATTAAAGTTTAATAACTGACCCCTACTTTTTATTTTCGAATTCTAAAAAAAGGTCTTTTATTTTATTCAGACATTTTATTTCTCAATTCTTTGCGAAAAAAAATGTTAAAAGTCTTTGTTTTCTAGGAGTTTTGTTAAATAGGAAGTAAGGATATGATTAGGGCAGTTATGATTTTTGAAAGGAGAATAAGATTGACAATTTTTCAAAGGTTTTAACAACTTCTGTATCACATAGGCTAACCATGAAGATTTGTTAAAATTATAATTGTTTAGGTGTATAAAAATATTTGTAGGGAATTTCAGGAAAAAAAAGAGAATTTTTTTTCTCGGACGTGGCATGCATCCCGAGGTAGCCGGGACGGGCATCCCGAGGGCGGTCCCTCTCTATAAATACTCCAATTTTTTATTTTCCTCCCAAAAACAACCACCAAAAATCATCTCTCTACAAATTTCTCTCCAACTTCTCTCTAGAAATTTTTGGCAAACTCTTGAAATTTAAAATTTTGAATTTCCCTCCAAAAATTTGAACTTTTGAATTTCCTTCCATAATTCGAATTTCCCTCCAAAATTCGAATTTCCCACCAAAAACTCAAAATCCTTCCTTAACCAAAATCCACCCTTCTGAATTTGAATTTCTCTCCAGAATTTGAATTTGATTTTTATTTCCCGCCAAATTTTCAAACTCTCTCAAACCTCTTCAAACAAATGGCTCCAAAACGTGCCCGTATTATTTTTGAGATGACTGTCACATATGTGACACGTCCTTTCATGCTCTTTCCTTCCATTCCGACATATCAGGAGTGGTGCCATGGACACATCAGGCGTAGCATACTGGTTGGCAGAACGCTCGACTGGGCAGCTGTTCGGACACTGGAAGTCCAGCAGGAGGTCCAGTGCATACTCGACGTGCTACCCTACAGTCGAGTTTTCATCGTCACCGAGCCGACCTACCTGGAGCTGGTATGTGAGTTCTACGCTTCCTTTACATTCTAGCAAGAGCATATCACATTCCGACTGGGGGGAATGGATCGATTGATGAGCATAGCCGAGTTCGGCATCGCCTTGGGTATCTGGCGGAGGGAGGAGCTGCATACGTCCGCCCACACTACAGCAGTGCGAGATTTCACCTCTGCGAACTTCTCCACCGCTTGGGCTCAGATCTGTATGACTGGCGTACCCTACCAGCATGGCTTCACGAAAGCCACAGGTATTCATTCGGCCCTTCCCTACTTACATGCTATTATAGCACATATTTTGTCTGGACATCGGACGGCCCCCGGGAATGTCACCCAGATGGAGACATTCCTCCTGGCCAACATGCACATGGGTGCTACGGTAGAGATGGCCTGGCTTATCACCGTCATCATGCGGGGTTTCACCACAAACACTCGGAAACAGTGTCTAGGGCTTGGGGCGTTCATCACCAGGATAGCCCACTACCTGGAGCTGGATATCGAGGGCTCAGAGTTGACCCAGGTTGCCCCGACCACCATTCCTATGGACCTGACAATTCTACGGAACAAGGGAATGGTCGTACAGGATGCGACTGGGCGCTACTCCATCCACACGGAGCATCAGGGAGGGTCATCGGTACCAGGGAGGGTCATCGGTACCAGGATTGGCCATAGAGCACATACCACTGACCTAGACATTTGTGCCTTGCACCGTGATACGCGAAAATCGTATCACATTTTTAGCATGTTTTTATGTATGTTTTAATGTGAAATTGAGAGTAAATTGACATTAATTGTTTACTGTTTACTTGATTTCACGGTTTTTATGATTTTGGAAGTGTCATGTGAAAAGTAGACGAAAACAGCAAATTCTGGGGCAAAAACGCAATTTCTGGAAATGTTGACCCGGTCAAAGGTCCGGGACGGGCGTCCCGAACCAGGGACGGGCGTCCCGACCCGGTCAAACCGCCAGGACGGGCATCCCGAACCTGGTCAACGAATCAGGACGGGCGTCCCGAACCGGGACGGGCGTCCCGAGCCGCCAGAAGCTGTCCCACATCGAATTTTTCAGAATTTTTCACTCCGGGAAGCTGCTATAAATACCCCAGGCCTCCAGCAGTTGAATTCATCCCTCTCCACTCGATCTGAGTCATTAAGTGGTTTCCAGTGTACAGTTTTCCAGTACACAACTCACTCAGAGACTCGGATCTCAGTTTTCTTTCTTATTAGTGTTTGTTTTAGTTTCTGAGAAATAGTCTCAGATCTTAGGCTTCTATAGATAGGTTCGTTTCTGGTATTCCTAGAATACCCGGGATTTCGTTAGGAGATCCTAAGAGGGCTTGAGGCGTTCGAAGAGTCAGTCCACAGGGCTGGGCTTAAGCCGGGTTGTTAAGTAAAGCCCAGCTACTAGGCTGAGGAAGCGTCCTCCGAAGGTTCTGACGAGCAGAGTCGGGTCAAGCAATACGGCATATACAGCAGTACGCTCCATCGGCGAGACTTCGTAAAGGGTGAATTCTTTATGGCATCGGTCCCCCTGTCCCTCTCTTATATGTTGTTATTGTGTTTGTCCAAATACTGATTGGAATACCAGATTATGTTTTTGAATATTTGTGATATACGTTGAAGTTATTATGTTTTTAGAAATGGCCACCTGCTTAAATATCCATTATGTCTGCATGTCTATTGCCGTTCTTTTAAACTGAAATAAGGGTTATAGACAATTCCTAACCACGGTCTATTCATAACCTGTTTAGTTTAACAGACATCAATTAGTATTGATGTCTGCCATACTAGATAAAATAATCTGCGGAACACCCTGTTGGTTGAAAGTAGTCTAGGTAGGCTGAGTTGAGTATTATGCCGGCGGTTATGAGACGAGCAGTATGATCCCCAAAGTGACATAGGGCGGTCATTGCTGACTTTAGTCCGAGCCGTGAGTAGGGCCGTTACCCTTAACGATGGGGCGGTAGCGTAGAAACTCAGATGTGGTAACCTTTAGACACAGAACATAGTTGCAATCCAGGCCAAGACATGTCTAAAATACTCGAATATAGGTCAATCAATGTATAGTAACAGTATAACATAGAATCAGAACTCATCTTTAAAACACTTTTAGGATTAATTGGACTTGAACCTAGTGGAGAATGGATCACCCTCTCATCAAAGTATTTGATGAAGATTGCATAACTGGATCATAAGATAGGAGTTAGGATAAAAGGCTAGTTACTACTAAGCCGTTGCCACTTCCCTGGGAGTACGATAATTATTTAATAAAATCGTAGATACTTTCCAATAGACTAGCTACACGATAGGTACTCTGCCTTAGGTTCTGGCTGATTAAGTGACACCATAGACTAAATGTGACAATTAGTTAATTCACAGTCCTTAATTATTCATAATCAACATAGGGTAAAATAACACCTATTTAGCACGTCGGTCGGAAACCCCATCAGATTTTTGGCGCCGTTGCTAGGGAAATATCATAATGAATTTAGGATTATTGGCCACAATTCTAGGGACTTGTGATAGGTAACGGTAGTAACCTAGACCTTAGACCTACACTTATCTTATACTAGTTAGACAATCACTTTCCTGAATATAGGATTATCATAACTAATTAATTTTAGATGTTATCTAGAATTAAGACACTTAGGATAATCAAATTTTAGAAAATTATTCTAAAACCGTATTGAGGAAATTTAATTGCTTTCGAAATATAAAAAGAAAAAAAAATGTTAAAAATTTAAAATCCAAAAAGAATGTATTTTTCTTGCTCAATGGTAAGTTGTTCTTTTCCCTATCTCTTGTTCTTTCTTAGTTGTTTTCTTAGTTGTACATTTGTTGCTCTTTTTCGAAAAAATAAAAATGGAAATGAGGATAGAATATTTTTCTGAGTTGTCAATTTTTGGCTAAGGTTTTAATCTGGAAGAAATATCATTGTGGAGTTTTCTTAGGTCATGCTTAGTCTATTAGACAGAATCATGAAATAAAATTTTCTTTAATAGACAGACCTCTGAGTATTCTAATGAGAAAGGATGTTCCTTTTGTTTGATGATAAATGCATGAGATTGTTTAAACCGAAAGGAATTACTGCACCCATTATGGCATCACCTGATTGAAATCTGCTTTTTGAATTAATATGTGATGTAATGATGTAGTACGAATTGTTTGATGATAAGAAAGTTCATGCATGATAAATTCCGATCTTATCTAGTCTTGTCTAAAAACAATAGGTTACACTGATCACTCTGTTTCGAATCCTTTTTCCTTTCTTCCTTTGAACATAATTACATCATAGTAGTCGTGGAACACTTTTCGAAAATAGCCTGAACCACAAGCATTACCTACTAATGATGTTAAAGTCATGTGCAGATTCTAGTTGTTTTCCAGATTCAGAGTGCCAATGTTTTAGGAAGAAATGTTCAGCCTGTGTATCAAATCTGTGAAGTTTGCTAAGTACCACACTTTAGCGGGGATTGCTATGGGAATGACTGACCATTCCAAAAGAGGTAGGAGTAGGTTACTGCAGAATGCTGCTCCAATGGGAAACACATACAATCCCAACTAGAGGAATCGTACGGGATTTAGCTGAGGAGTAATTCGGAAGCTGGAAACTTTCAAAAGACACCACCACAGCAAAACCCACACTCGCAGAATCAATAGATGAGATAATGGCAACAATTAAAGCCAGATCAGTGCAAGCAAGTGATCTACCAAGAGGTAACGAACGGTCGGCAGATATAGAGGAATTTGGCATTGTGTCGGGAGCATAGCAATGGAGGAGCTTGCACTCCCTGCATACCAATCAGCTGTGAGAAACTTCCTCGAGGAAGTCTCAAATACTTGGGCCCAGATCTACACAACTGGAGCCCCCTACCACCACAGCTTCGCCAAAACTTCAGGTATCTTTTCTTCCATTCGAGACTTGCATGCAATACCTTTACTAACATTGGCAGGTAGGCACACCAATCCAAAGAAGTCTCATTCCTAGACACGTTCCTTCTGGACACGTTGCTACGATTACGAGAAACTTTGTAGATGATTCGAGGAAACAGTCCTTGGGGCTTGAGTCATTCATCAAATGGATATGCCACTACCTAGAGCTCGACAATGAAGGATCGGAGCTGGCGTCATCCGTTCCAATATCTAGAGCTTGCAGAGTCAAGAACACCTCAACAATAGCACATGGCTAAGGTGAAGAGCCAATTGACAGATCAGAGAAGACCCTTCTGCTCGCGACATGAAGGGAGTTTTTCTAATCCTCATGATCCTTTACTTTTGTTTTCTTTGTTTTGTGTTCTGTTTTGCTATTTCTATTATCCTTCTTGTTTTATTTTCTCTCTTACCCTGAATTAGTCAAATAAGTGTGGGGTAAGAATCTGTTCTGTTTTATTTCTTGTTTTCAAATAAGTGTGGGGTAGCTAGATATGCATGAACACTGAGGACATTGCCAGACTTAAGGGTGGGGTAGCAGTGCACGGTGCACTATAGCAGTTGCAAATTTTTGCATGCTTTTGCTTGTTTTCCCCGTATTTTCACACCTTTCCAAAAAATATTTTCAAAATTTTTCCGTCTTTCAGACTTCTAAATGCAGTATGATTGGTTAAACAATTGCTTATGTCTATGATATGTAGGTAGTATGTTGTGGATAGTAGGAGATAATTGATGACTATTGCTGAACCTATTGATTAGGAGTAGGGAATTCCTGATAATTGAGCACAACTTAGTCTGGATTAGAGACCTCAGCCAGTTACCTTTTCAAGACGTAGCTAGATAAAATTAGACCAATTGTAGGATGCATTGACAATTGGAACGACTAGATGAGCCTCTGAGCCAAAAGTGAAAAAAAAAAAAAAATTTGTGCTAATTACAATAAGGGTTTGCCAGCGCCTTCGCTACTCGAGCACCACTCCTTCGGGAACTTATAGCCTGATGCCCTAAGGTCGTGTAGACCTGGGAGTCATCGGAGTGGGACTCGCTACATGGGTATTGAAGTTGACGTGTTCTAAGCAGACTCGAAATACCCTGAATCTATAAGAAAATAACTAAATGCTGAAACATTAAGAATCTGATCACCAAAGCTCAGAACTCAGAGAGTTATCTGTTGTCAGTGTATCTAGCGATAGGTCGAAGTGTTATCTGGTAACAGTTAAGATAAGAGTTCATTGTGTTGACTATCTGGTCTGGACTAGTACACACACTACACATCAGGAAGACCTTATGACTAAGAGAAAGGTTCAACCTAGTTGTTGACTTGTTTTCTGCCTGATCATAACAAGCTACTAAAAACATCTGAGACCTTGTCATAGCAACCTAACCAGTCAGACCTGTGTTAAGAATTGTCTGAAGAATTTTTGGAATAAAAACATGATTAGGAATTTAAGTGACTGCACTACGGTTTAAAATCACTAACTCCATGTAGACTTTGCTTGAGGACAAGCAAAAAGCTAAGTGTGGGTTATCTGATACGCGAAAATCGTATCACATTTTTAGCATGTTTTTATGTATGTTTTAATGTGAAATTGAGAGTAAATTGACATTAATTGTTTACTATTTACTTGATTTCACGGTTTCTATGATTTTGGAAGTGTCAGGTGAAAAGTAGACGAAAACAGCAAATTCTGGGGCAAAAACGCAATTTCTGGAAATGTTGACCCGGTCAAAGGTCCGGGATGGGCGTCCCGACCCGGTCAAACCGCCAGGACGGGCATCCTGAACCGGGACGGGCGTCCCGAACCTGGTCAACGAATCAGGACGGGCGTCCCGAGCCGCCAGAAGCTGTCCCACATCGAATTTTTTAGAATTTTTCACTCCGGGAAGCTGCTATAAATACCCCAGGCCTCCAGCAGTTGAATTCATCCCTCTCCACTCGATCTGAGTCATTAAGTGGTTTCCAGTGTACAGTTTTCCAGTACACAACTCGCTCAGAGACTCGGATCTCAGTTTTCTTTCTTATTAGTGTTTGTTTTAGTTTCTGAGAAATAGTCTCAGATCTTAGGCTTCTATAGATAGGTTCGTTTATGGTATTCCTAGAATACCCGGGATTTCGTTAGGAGATCCTAAGAGGGCTCGAGGCGTTCGAAGAGTCAGTCCACAGGGTTGGGCTTAAGCCGGGTTGTTAAGTAAAGCCCAGCTACTAGGCTAAGGAAGCGTCCTCCGAAGTTTCTGACGAGCAGAGTCGGGTCAAGCAATACGGCATATACAGCAGTACGCTCCATCGGCGAGACTTCGTAAAGGGTGAATTCTTTATGGCATCGGTCCCCCTGTCCCTCTCTTATATGTTGTTATTGTGTTTGTCCAAATACTGATTGGAGTACCAGATTATGTTTTTATGAATATTTGTGATATACGTTGAAGTTATTATGTTTTTCTAGAAATGGCCACCTGCTTAAATATCCATTATGTCTGCATGTCTATTGCCGTTCTTTTAAACTGAAATTAGGGTTATAGACAATTCCTAACCACGGTCTATTCATAACCTGTTTTAGTTTAACAGACATCAATTAGTATTGATGCCTGCCATACTAGATAAAATAATCTGCGGAACACCCTGTTGGTTGAAAGTAGTCTAGGTAGGCTGAGTTGAGTATTATGCCGGCGGTTATGAGACGAGCAGTATGATCCCCAAAGTGACATAGGGCGGTCATTGCTGACTTTAGTCCGAGCTGTGAGTAGGGCCGTTACCCTTAACGATGGGGCGGTAGCGTAGAAACTCAGATGTGGTAACCTTTAGACACAGAACATAGTTGCAATCCAGGCCAAGACATGTCTAAAATACTCGAATATAGGTCAATCAATGTATAGTAACAGTATAACATAGAATCAGAACTCATCTTTAAAACACTTTTAGGATTAATTGGACTTGAACCTAGTGGAGAATGGATCACCCTCTCATCAAAGTATTTGATGAAGATTGCATAACTGGATCATAAGATAGGAGTTAGGATAAAAGGCTAGTTACTACTAAGTCGTTGCCACTTCCCTGGGAGTACGATAATTATTTAATAAAATCGTAGATACTTTCCAATAGACTAGCTACACGATAGGTACTCTGCCTTAGGTTCTGGCTGATTAAGTGACACCATAGACTAAATGTGACAATTAGTTAATTCACAGTCCTTAATTATTCATAATCAACATAGGGTAAAATAACACCTATTTAGCACGTCGGTCGGAAACCCCATCACACCGCTTTTGAGCAACATATATCGCAGGGATTGGCAGACCTTACCGCCTGACATAGCCGGGATATGGCAAATATTGAGAGGCGGTTGTAGATGATGGAGGACCGAATCAGCATGACTAGCAGTAGGGTCGAGGAGGTTTTTTAGCAAACTTCCCGGTTGGCTGAAGACCCCGAGGTCTACTTCTGTGCACCCAATGACGATGAGCTCGGATCTTAGTTTTTCTTTTCCTTTTCTTTTTCTTTCTTTCATTTTTTTCTGCTTTTTGTGTGTGATTATGTCTGGGCTGTATGAAATATGAATCTTTGTATGACGTTGATTTATATGACATAACAACATTATTTCTTCTATTATATTTTGTTATTTCTATTACTTTTGTTGTTTTATTTTCTCTCTTCCCCTTAGTCAAATAAGTGTGGGGTGTTTAGATATGCATGAACACTGAGGACAGTGTCACATTTAAGTGTGGGGTAGCAGTGCACTGTGCACTGTAGTAAAATAGTTTTGCATGTTTTCCCATATTTTCACTAAAATTGCACCCTTCAAAAAAAATTTCAAAAATTTTCACTCTTTCAGACTTCAAAATGCAGTTCTGATTGGTAAAGAAATGCTTATGTCTATGATATGTAAATAGAGCATTATGATCGGTAGGAAACAACATGATAACTTTATTGAATTCATCGATTAGAAATAAGGAATTCCTGATACTTGAGTACTAGTTTGGATTAGAGACATCAACCAAATACCTTTTCAAGACTTAGCTAAATAATATTAGACCGGTTGAGGATGCACTAGCAAGTTAAATGACTAGGTGATACTCTGAGCTGAAGTGAAAAGTTAAATAAATAGGGTAGTTTGCAAGCGTCCTTTGCTACTCGAGCACCACTCCTTAAGGGAACTTAAAGCCTAATTCCCTAAGGTCGTGTAGATCTAGGAGTCTTCGGAGTGGGACTTGCTACTTGATGTGTGGAAGCGAACACAACAATACCCTGAACAATCAATGTAAAAATACATAGCCCAGTGCGTTCTTATACTGAAATTTTTAATTGAAAAACCTTGTCACCAAAGCTCAGAACTCAGAAGGTTGTTTGTTGCTGGTATGTCTAGCGACCGGTCGAGGTATTATCTGGTAAGAGTAAAGAGAAGACTATATTGTGTTGACAATCTAGTCTGGACTAATACACACACTACACATCAGGAAGACCTCGTGACTAAGAGAAGAGTTCAATCTAGTTATTAGTTGTTAACCCTGCCTGACCGTGATAATCTACTAGTGACATTTGAGACCTTGTCATGTCAACTTAACCAGTCAGACCTGTGTTGTGAATCATCTGACTCAGTGAGCAATTTTGGAATAAAAACATTGCTAGGAATTTTAAGTGACTACACCTATGATTTAAAATCAATAATTTCATGTAGACTTTGCTTGAGGACAAGCAAAAAGCTAAGTGTGGGGTTATATGATATGCACAAATCATATCACTTTTTTAGCATGTTTTTAGGCACAATTTAGGGCAAATTTGGAGTTAAATCATTCTCAATTGACTGTTATTAACGCAATTTTGCAGTTTTTGTAATTGTGGAAGCTTCAGTTGAAATATGCAAGAAAATGGCAAATTTCGGGGTAAAAACATGATTTTCGAAAGTTTAGAAGTCTGGACAGGCGTCCCAAGACCAGGACGGGCATCCTGACCCGGTCAAAGACCCGGGACGGGCATCCCAAACCCGGGACGGGCATCCTGACCTGGTCAATAGGTATGGACGGGCGTCCCGTCCCACATAAAAAATCACTCAGTTCCCCTGCTATAAATACCCCAGGCATTTCACAGTTGATTTCATTCCTCTCCACATGATCTGAGTCATTTGGTGGCTTCCAGTACACAGTTTTCCATTGTCTACGAGTCATTTAGTGATTTCAGGTGTTTTCGTTCGAGTAGATTTCTAGTTTTCGAGAGTGTCTCATGTTCTTCTTTTCTGAGAGTTTGTCTTAGATCTTAGAATACGACTAGATAGGTTCGTTTTTAATATTCATAGAATACTCGAGATTTCGTTAGGAGATCCTAAGAGAGCACTAGGCGTTCGAAGAGTTAGTCAACAGGGCTTTGCTTAAGCCCGGGACGTAAGGTAAAGCAATAGCTACTAGGCTGAGGAAGCGTCCTCCAAAGGTTCTGTTGAGCAAAGTCGGGTCAAGCAATCCAAGATATACAAGCAGTTACTCCATCAGCGGACCTAATAAAGGGTGAATACTTTATGGCGGTGGTCCCCTTGTCCCTCTCTTTATATGTTTGTACTGTGTTTGTCCAAAAATATATTTGAATATTAAATTATGATATTATGAATATGTGTTATGCATGTTGAAGATATTTACATTTTTCCGGAAAGGTCACCAGCTTAACTAACATTATGACTGCATATCTACTTGCTCTTTTAAATTAGATGAACGGTGATATGCACAAATCATATAACTTTTTTAGCATGTTTTTAGACATAATTTAGGGCGAAATTAGTGTTAAATAGTTCTCAATTGACTGTTATTAACACAATTTCGTAGTTTTTGTGATTTTGGAAGTGTCAGGTGAAATATGCAAGTAAATGGCAAAGTTTGGGGCAAAAACATGATTTTCGGAAGTTCGGAAGTCGGGACGGGCGTCCTGACTTGGTCAACAGACCAGGACGGGTGTCCAGGACTCGGGACGGCCGTCATGACCTAGTCAACAGGCTTTCCACAGTTGAAATCATTCCTCTCCACTTGATCTGAGTCATTCAGTGACTTCAAGTATATATTTTTCTATAGTATACAAGTCACTCAGTGATTTCAAGTGTTTTTTTGTTTAGGTAGATTTATAGTTTCCGAGAGTGTCTCATGTTCTTCGTTTCTGAGAGTCTGTCTCAGATCTTAGAATACGACTAGATAGGTTCGTTTTTATTATTCATAGAATAATGAAATTTCGTTAGGAGATCCTAAGAGAGCACTAGGCATTCGAAGAGTTAGTCAACAAGGTTTTGCTTTTGCCCGGGACGTAAGGTAAAGCATAGCTACTAGGCTGAGGAAGTGTCCTCCGAAGGTTCTGTTGAGCAGAGTCGGGTCAAGCAGTCCAGGATATACAAGCAGTTGCTCCATCAACGGACCTAATAAAGGGTAAATACTTTATGGTGGTGGTCCCCTTGTCCCTCTCTTTATATCTCTGTACTGTGTTTGTCCAAAGACCCATTTTGAATATTAAATTATGATGTTATGAATATGTGTTATGCATGTTGAAGTCATTTACATTTTTCCGGAAAGGTCACCAGCTTAACTATCATTATGACTGCATGTCTACTTACTCTTTTAAACTAGATGAATGGTTATAGACAACTCCTAACCATGGTCTAATCATAACCTGTTTAGTTTATCGGGCCTTAATTTAGGACATCCCGTTGGAAGCATTAAGGTCTGCCATATTAGATGAAATGACCTATAGATCTCCATGTTTGTTAAAGTAGTCTAAGTAGGCTGAGTTTGCGTGTTTATGCCTTCGTTAGGGCGAGCGGCATGATCTCCTGAGTGACAGAGGACTTTCATGGATGCCTTTAGCTCGAACCGTGAGCAGGGCCGTCAATGGCGATGGGGCGGTTTATTCGATAACTCAGATGTGGTACACAAGTAGAATCAGTACATAATTGCAATCTAGACCAAGATATATCTAAAATACTCGAAGATAGGTCAATCAACATGTAGGAACAATATAACATATATCATAACACTGTCTGTAAAATACTCTTGTAGGCTTAAATAGACTTGAACCTAGTGTAGAAGGAATCAACCTATCATCAAAGATTTTGATGAACGATTGCATAACTGGATCATAAGATAAGAGTTAGGGTAAAAGGATAGTTACTACTAAGCCGTTACCACTTCCCTGGGAGTACGATAAAATTATTAAATTAAAATCGTAGGTACTTTCCAACAGACTAGCTACACGATAGGTACTCTACCTTAGGTTCTGATTGATTAAGTGACAACATAGATACTAAACGTGACAATTAGTAATTCTGAGTCCTTAGTTATTCATAATCGATATAGGGTAAACAACACCTATTTTTAGCATATCGATTGGAACACATAAGATTTTTGGAGCCGTTGCCGGGGAACTATCATAACAAGTTTAGGATTCCTGATCAAAATTCTAGAGACTTATGATAGGTAACGGTAGTAATCTATACCTTAGACATAACACTTATTTTATGCTAGTTAGACAATCAGTTTCCGAAATATAGGGTTATCATAACTAATTAATTTTGGATATTATCTGAAATTAAGACATTTAGGATAATCAAGTTTTAGAAAATTATTCTAAAACCGTATTAAGGAAATTTAGCTACTTTCGAAAAAAATTTATTAAAACTCAAAAATATTTTCTTGTTTTTAAATTTATCCGTATTTTATTTTTTTCCTTTTTGTTTGTTTTATTATTTGTTATTATTGTCCTAACCAGAATCTACACTCATAGATGAAGAGAACAAGAGCAGCTACAAACCAAGCAAAGAAAACAAAAAATCCTGACGCTCTAGGTCGAAAGAAGACGAAACCAGAAGGACCATCTAGGCCTGAACCATAAATATCACGGGAGAACAATCCTCCACAACCTATAGAAATAAACTCAAGCCTAGACACCAGTGATTTAGTGAGAAGATTACTGAACACCCGTGAACCTAGTCCCACGGAAGAGGACCCTTCTGAAGAAACCTTTCCTCCAAGAGAAGAACCTCAAAAATCTCCAGTTCACACTCCTGCCCAAAGAGTTCCTAGAAATCCACAACCCCTTGACCAAACCCAAAACTCACCAACATCTCCTGAGTATACCCCAACGACTAACGAGCACACCCCTTCATCCGGAGGAAGTACTAATGGTTTTCAGTCAATTTTGTCCATGCAGATAGATACTTTGACTCACAGGATCTACCAGATGGATCAAGCGATAGCAAGCAGACTGTGTCACTCGGAACAAAGCATTCTGAATATCACAGCCAACATGGACCAACTTAGGGCCATAGTAAGCCTCCAAGAAAGCCAAGGTGCACAGATACTATGGGAGTTAGCTGACATACGAAGTGAGCAAGGTAGGCAAAGAGATGAGATGAGGGCTATGCGAGTAGAGATGCGAGAGATAAGAAACAAAGACCGATAGAAAAAGGGAAGATTCTTTTTTTTATTTTTCAGCAAAATAGACTGTTTGAACTAAAGTTTAATAACTGACCCCTACTTTTTATTTTCAAACTTTAAAAAGGGTCTTTTATTTTATTCAGAAATTTTTCTTCAGACATTTTATTTTTCAATTCTTTACGAAAAACAAATGTGTTAAAAATACAGTTTATTTTTCATTAATTAAATTGTATAAATTTAGTCTTTTGTTTTTCTAGAATTTTTGCTGAATATAAGTTAGGATATGATTAGGGTAGTTATGGTTTTTGAAAAGAGATTGAGAATTTTTGCAGGGGTTTTTAACAACTTCTGAATTTTATAGGCTAACCGTGAAGACTTGTTAAAGATTATAATTATTTTTGGTGTATTAAGTTTGCAGGGAATTATGAAAAAACAAATCCGAAAGTGACACGCATCCCGAGGCGGTCGGGACGGGCGTCCCGAGGGTGGCCCCCTTCAACAAAAACCCATTTTTTCCCATTTCCTCCCAAATCAACCACAAAAAATCATCTCTCTACAAAATTCTCTCCACCTTCTCTCTACAAATTTTTGGCAAACTTTTGAAATTTCAAAATTTAAATTTCCCTCCAAAAATTTGAACTTTTGAATTTCCTTCCAAAATTCGAATTTCCCTCCAAAATTCGACTTTCCCGCCAAAAAAACACAAAATCCTTCCCTAGCCAAAATCCATCCTTCTAAATTCGAATTTACCTCCAGAATTTGAATTTGAATTTTCTTTCCAGCCGGAATTCTCAAATTCTCTCAAACATTTTCAAATAGATGGCTCCAAAACGAGCTCGTATTACTTCTTCTATGACCGTCACATCTGTGGCACATCCGTTTATGCTCTTTCCTTCTATTCCGGCATATCAGGAGAGGTGCCATGGACACATCAGACGCAGCGTACTGGTTGGCAGAACGCTTGATTGGGCAGTAGTCCAGACACTGGGAGTTGAGCAGGAGGTCCGACGCATACTCGACGTACTACCCTACAGTCGAGTTTTCATCATCACCGAGTCGACCTACCTTGAGCTAGTATGTGAGTTATATGCTTCCTTTACATTCCAGCAGGAGCATATCACATTCCGACTAGGTGGAATGGATCGATCGATGAGCATGTCCGAGTTCGGCATCGCCTTGGGTATCTAGCAGAGGGAAGAGCTGGATACGCCCGCCAACACCACAGCAGGTCGAGACTTCACTTCTGCGGACGTCTCCACTGCTTGGGCTAAGATTTGTACGATGCGCATTCCCTACCAGCATGGCTTCGCGAAAGCCACAGGTATTCACATGTTATTATAGCGCATACTCTGTCAGGACGTCGGGTGGCCCCCGGGAATGTCACCCAGTAGAGATGGCTCGACTCATCACTGTCATCATGCGGGGTTTCGCTACGGACACTAAAAAACAGTGTCTGGGGCTCGGGCCGTTCATCACCAGGATAGCCCACTATTTGGAGCTGGACATCGAGGGCTCAGAGTTGACCCAGGTTACCCCAACCACCATTCCTACAGACCTGACCATTCTACGGAACATGGGAATGGTCGTACCGGACGCAACTGGGCACTACTCCATCCACACGGAGCAGCAAGGAGGATCATCGGCACCAAGATCAGCCACAGAGCACATAGCATCGACCCGAACATTCGTGCCTCGC
The DNA here is from genome assembly GCA_027405835.1 of Asclepias syriaca. Classification (NCBI taxonomy): domain Eukaryota; kingdom Viridiplantae; phylum Streptophyta; class Magnoliopsida; order Gentianales; family Apocynaceae; genus Asclepias; species Asclepias syriaca. The sequence goes on from CM049930.1 coordinate 13,739,889, forward strand.
ACCGTGTTTGAGTGATATATATCGCAGGGATTAACAGACCTTACTGCCGACATAGTCGGGATATGACAAACATTGAGAGGCGGTTGTGATACGCGAAAATCGTATCACATTTTTAGCATGTTTTTATGTATGAATTTGGGTGAAATCGAGGGTAATTTGATCTTGATTGTTCGTTATTCACTTAATTTCACAGTTTTTATGATTTTGAAAGTGTCAGGTGAAAAGTAGACGAAAACATCAAATTTTGGGGCAAAAACGCAATTTTTGGAAATGTTGACTCGGTCAAAGGGTCGGGACGGGCGTCCCGACCAAGTCAAGGCACCTGGACGGGCGTCCAGGACCCGGGACGGGCGTCCAGGACCCGGGACAAGCGTCCAGGACCCGGGACAGGCATCCCGAACTGGTCAACTGACCAGGACGGGCGTCCCGAGCCGCCAGAAGCTGTCCCACATCGAATTTTTCAGAGATTTTCACTCCGGGAAGCTGCTATAAATACCCCAGGCCTCCAGCAGTTGAATTCATTCCTCTCCACTCGATCTGAGTCATTTAATGGTGTCTAGTGTACAATTCTCTAGTACACAACCCACTCAGAGACTCGGATCTCAGTTTTTCTTTCTTATTAGTGTTTTGTTTTAGTTTCTGAGAAATAGTCTCAGATCTTAGGTTTCTATAGATAGGTTCGTTTCTGGTATTCATAGAATACCCGGGATTTCGTTAGGAGATCCTAAGAGGGCTGTAGGCGTTCGAAGAGTCAGTCCACAGGGCTGGGCTTAAGCTGGGTATTAAGGTAAAGCCCAGTTACTAGGCTGAGGAAGCGTCCTCCGAAGGTTCTAGCGAGCAGAGTCAGGGCAAGCAATACGACATATACAGCAGTACGCTCTGTCGGCGAGACTACGTAAAAGGTGATTTCTTTATGGCATCAGTCCCCATACCCCTCTCTTATATGTTGTTATTGTTTTGTCCTAAATACTTATTATGAATATCAGATTACGATTTTTATGAATAGTTGTTTCATATGTTGACGTTATTATGTTTTTCCGGAAATAGCCACCTGCTAAATATTCACTATGTCTGCATGTTTAATGTGCTCTTTTAAACTAAAGTTAGGGTTATAGACAATTCCTAACCACGGTCTAATCATAACCTGTTTAGTTTAACATGCATCAATTAGTATTGGTGTCTGCCATGCTAGATAAAATAACATGTTGAACACCCTGCCTGTTAAAGTAGTCTAGGTAGGGGCCGAGCTGAGTCCGATTATGCCGGCGGCTAGGGCAAGCGGTATGATCCCCAAAGTGACATAGGGCTTTCATGGATGCCTTCGTCCCGAACCGTGAGTAGGGCCGTCATTAAGGTAGGGCGGTTTATTAGAGACCTCAGATGTGGTACGCCTTTAGACACAGAGCATAGTTGCAATCCAAGCTAAGATATATCTAAAATACTCGAATATAGGTCAAACAACATATAGGAATAGTATAACATAGAATCAGGACTCATCTATAAAACACTTCTAGGTTTAATTAGACTGAAACCTAGTGGAGAATGAATCACCCTCTCATCAAAGTATTTGATGAAGATTGCATAACTGGATTATAAGATAGGAGTTAGGATAAAAGGCTAGTTACTACTAAGCCGTTGCCATTTCCCTGGGAGTACGATATTTAACTTAATAAAATCGTAGATACTTTCCAACAGACTAGCTACACGATAGGTACTCTGCCTTAGGTTCTGGCTGATTAAGTGACACCATAGAGACTAAATGTGACAATTAGTCAATCACAGTCCTTAATTATTCATAATCAACATAGGGTAAAATAACACCTATTTAGCACATCGGTCAGAAATAACCATCAGATTTTTGGCGCCGTTGCCCGGGAAATATCATAATGAATTTAGGATTATTGGCCACAATTCTACAAACGTATGATAGGTAACGGTAGTAACCTAGACTTTTGATTTACACTTATCTTATACTAGTTAGACAATCACTTTCCTAAATATAGGCTTATCATAACTAATTAATTTTAGATAATATCTGGAATTAAGACACTTAGGATAATCAAATTTTAGAAAATTATTCTAAAACCATATTGAGGAAATTTACCTGCTTTCTAAATAAAAATCAAAATCCATAAAAATATCTCTCTCTTGCTTTATTATTTCACTATCCTACTTTTTGCTATTTGTTATTTCCAACCAGACTTTGCACTCAAAGATGAAGAGAACAAGAGCAGCTACTAACCAGGCAAAGAAAACCCAAAACCCTGACACTCCAGGACCGAAGAAGACAAAGCCAGAGGGCCCCTCTAGGCCTGCACCAAAAGTACCACGAGGGACTCTTCCTTCACAACCAGTGGAAGTAAACTCAAGCCCTGATGCCAGTGAACTAGTGAGACGATTCCTGAACACCCGTGAGCATAGTCCTACGGAAGAAGATCCTTCTGAGGATACCTTCCCTCCTAGAGAAGAACCCCAGAGATCTCCAATTCACCCTCATGCCCAGAGAGTTCCTATAAATCCACCCCTACTGACCAAACCCAAAATTCACCAACCTCTCCTGCATACACCCCAACACCTAACGAGCGCACCCCTTCATCTGCGGGGAGTACTAACAGTTATTATTCAATGTTGTCCATGCAGATAGACACGTTAACTCAAAGGGTCTATGAGATGGACCAAGGGATTGCCAGCAGACTGTGTCATTTAGACCAACTCAGTCTGAATATCACAACTAACGTAGACCGACTCAGAGCCACGGTCAATCTTCAGGAGAACCAAGGTGCACAACTACTCCGAGAGATGGCTGATTTACGCAGTGAGTAGAACAGGCAGAGGGATGAGATGCGAACCATACGCATAGAAATGTGAAGCATTCGAACAGAGCTACAGGAGATCAGAGATAGAATTCGTTAAAAAGGGAAGATTCTTTTACTTTCAACAAATAATTCGTTTGAACTGAAACTTGAATAATTGACCCTTATTTTTCTATCTTTCAAACATTTTTAAAGGGTCCTTTATATTCAACAATTTTCTTCAGACATTTTATTTCGAATTTCTATGAAAAACAAGAGTTTTGCAAATACAGTTTATTTTCCACTAATTACATTGCACAAACTCAGTTTTTGTTTTTCTGAAATTCTTGCTGAATTTAAGTTGGGATAAAATTAGGGTAGTCATAATTTTCGAAAAAAAAGGGGACTGAGGAATTTTTGCATAGAGTTTCTAACAACTTCTGAATTTCATTGGATAAACAAGAAGCCTTGTTAAAGAATTATGATTATTTTTGGTATCTTGAGATTTTCAGGGAATTACGAAGAAATTTTTTTTTTCAGAATTGGCACGTGTCCCGATGCAAGCCGGGACGGGCGTCCCGAGGGCCACCCCTCTATAAAAATTCAATTTTTTTTCATTTTCTCTCAAAGCTACAACCAAAAATTCATCTCTCTAAAAATATTTCTCTCTAGTTTCTCTCTACAAATTTTTGGCAAACTGTTCAAAGTTTAAAAATTCGAATTTCCCTCCAAAATTTGCATTTTAAACTCACCCAAAAATTCGAATTTCCCTCCAAAATTCGATTTTTCCGCAAAAAATTCAAAATCTTTTCCTAACCTAATTTCATCCTTCTGAATTCAAATTCATCTCCAGAATTTGAGTTTAAAGCTTTCTTTCCCACCTACACTCTCTCATACGTTTTAAATGGCTCCTAAACGTGCTCGTACCACATCTACCATGACAGTTACCTCAGTGGCACATCCTTTTATGCTGTTTCCCTCCAGCACAGCATACCAAGCGAGATACACTGGGTACATCGGGCGTACGATACTGACGGGCAAAACGCTGGATTGGGCAGCAGTACAGACACTGGGAGTAGAGCCGGAAGTCAGACGCATACTCGACGTGCCACCCTACAGTCGAGTATTCATCGTCACAGAGCCCACATACCTGGAGCTGGTATGTGAGTTCTATGCGTCTTTTACCTGCCACCAGGAGCAGATCACATTCCGTTTAGGCGGAATAGATCGATCGATGAGCATGGCCGAGTTCGGCATCGCCCTAGGCATCTGGTAGAGAGATGAGCTGGATACGCCCGCATACACCACAGCAGTTCGAGACTTCACGTCTGCAGATGTTTCCACTGCTTGGGCTCAGATCTGCATGACGGGTGTCCCATACCAGCATGGCTTTGCAAAAGCCACATGTATTTATCCTACTCTTCGCTACCTGCATGCTATCATTGCACACACATTGTCAGGACGACTGACAGCAACCAGAACTGTCACCCGGATGGAGACGTTCCTTCTAGCCAACATGCACATGGGATCTACAGTAGAGATGGCTAGACTCATAGTAGTCGTCATGCGAGGATTCGCTACAGACACTAGGAAACAGTGTCTGGGACTCGGACCATACATCACCAGGCTAGCCCGCTACCTGGAGTTGGACATAGAGGGCTCGGAGCTTACTCTGGTCGCCCCGACCACCATTCCCACAGATGTTACCATTCTACGGAACATGGGAATGGTTGTACGGGATGCGAATGGCCGCGACACCATCCACACGGAGCAGACAGGACAGGCATCGGCATCGGAAGCATTTCCAGCGCATATCCCTCCATCCGAGATGTTCGTGCCACGTACTGCCTTCGAACGACACATGTCGCACGGATTGGCAGAACTATCGGCCCGATACAGTCGAGATATGGACAGGATTGATAGACGGCTGTCGATGATGGAGGACAGGATTGACAGACGGTTGGCGATGATAGATGATAGGATCGCCATGAACACCAGCAAGATTGAGGAGATACATCAGCAAACTTCCCGAGTAGCGGAAAACTTTGAGTTTGACTTAGCAGACTTAGGTCCACTGGACAACGATCCGCCGGGTTCTTAGTCTCTTTCCTTCTTTCCTTTTCTTTCTTTTTCTTTTATTTTTGTTTTTCTTGTTCTATGTGTATAAACATGTCTGGGCTGTATGACGTATGAATCTATGTACAAATTTGATTTATATGACATACAGAATTGTTTGCATTATTTTATTTTATGTCTTACTTACCCATATAGAATCCTTTATTTTTCTGTTTTACTTCTTATTTTCAAATAAGTGTGGGATAAGAATCTTTTCTGTTTTATTTCTTATTTTCAAATAAGTGTGGGGTAATTAGATATGCATGAACACTGAGGACAGTGCCAGACTTAAGTGTGGGGTAGCAGTGCACAGTGCACTGTAGCAGTTTGCAAAATTTTTCGCATGATTTTGCTTGTTTTCACGTACTTTCACACCCTTCCAAAAAAAAAATTTTCTGTCTTTCAGACGTCTAAATGCAGTATACTTGGTTAAACAATTGCTTATGTCTATGATATGTAGGTAGCATGTTATGGTTAGTAGGAGATAATTGATAGCTATCTTGGACTAATTGATTAGGAATAGGGAATTCCTGATAACTGAGCACAACTTTGTCTGGATTAGAGACCTCAACCAATTACCTGTTCGAGACTTAACTACATAAAATTAGACCAGTTGTGGATATATTGGCAGTTAGGATGACTAGATGAGACTCTGAGCTAGAAGTGAAAAGAAATTAAAAGAAGTTAATCAAATAAGGGTAGTTTGCCAGCGGCCTTCGCTACTCGAGCACCACTCCTTCGGGGAATTTAAAGCCTGATGCCCTAAGGTCGTGTAGATCTGGGAGTCATCGGAGTGGGACTCGCTACATGGGTAGTTGAAGTTGACGTGTTCTAAGCAGACTCAAAATACCCTGAATCTATAAAGAAAATAACTAAATGCTAAAACATTAAGAATCTGATCACCAAAGCTCAGAACTCAAAAAGTTGTCTGTTGTTAATATGTCTAGCGATAGGTCGAATTGTTATCTGGTAGTAGTTAAGACAAGAGTACATTGTGTTGACTATCTGGTCTGGACTAGTACACACACTACACATCAGGAAGACCCTGTGACTAAGAAAAAGGTCCAAACTAGTTGTTGATTTGTTTTCTGCCTGATCATAACAAGCTACTAGAGACACTTGAGACCTTGTCATAGCAACCTAACCAGACAGACCTGTATTAAGACTTGTCTAAAGAATTTTTGGAATAAAAACATGACTAGGAATTTAAGTAACTTCAGGTAGACTTTGCTTGAGGACAAGCAAAAAGCTAAGTGTGGGGTTATCTGATACGCGAAAATCGTATCACTTTTTTAGCATGTTTTTATGTATGAATTTGGGTGAAATCGAGGGTAATTTGATCTTGATTGTTCGTTATTCACTTAATTTCACAGTTTTTATGATTTTGGAAGTGTCAGGTGAAAAGTAGACGAAAACAGCAAATTTTGGGGCAAAAAGGCAATTTTTGGAAATGTTGACATGGTCAAAGGGTCGGGACGGGCGTCCCGACCAAGTCAAGGCACCTGGACGGGCGTCCAGGACCCAGGACGGGCGTCCCGAGCCGCCAAAAGCTGTCCCACATCGAATTTTTCAGAGATTTTCACTCCGGGAAGCTGCTATAAATACCTCAGGCCTCCAGTAGTTGAATTCATTCCTCTCCACTCGATCTGAGTCATTTAGTGGTGTCCAGTGTACAATTCTCTAGTACACAACTCACCCAGAGACTCGGATCTCAGTTTTTCTTTCTTATTAGTGTTTTGTTTTAGTTTCTGAGAGATAGTCTCAGATCTTAGGTTTCTATAGATAGGTTCGTTTCTGGTATTCATAGAATACCCGGGATTTCGTTAGGAGATCCTAAGAGGGCTCTAGGCGTTCGAAGAGTCAGTCCACAAGGCTAGGCTTAAGCTGGGTATTAAGGTAAAGCCCAGTTACTAGGCTGAGGAAGCGTCCTCCGAAGGTTCTAGCGAGCAGAGTCAGGGCGAGCAATACGACATATACAGCAGTACGCTCTGTCGGCGAGACTACGTAAAGGGTGATTTCTTTATGGCATCAGTCCCCATACCCCTCTCTTATATGTTGTTATTGTTTTGTCCTAAATACTTATTATGAATATCAGATTACGATTTTTATGAATAGTTGTTTCATATGTTGACGTTATTATGTTTTTCCGGAAATAGCCACCTGCTAAATATTCACTATGTCTGCATGTTTAATGTGCTCTTTTAAACTAAAGTTAGGGTTATAGACAATTCCTAACCACGGTCTAATCATAACCTGTTTAGTTTAACATGCATCAATTAGTATTGGTGTCTGCCATGCTAGATAAAATAACATGTTGAACACCCTGCCTGTTAAAGTAGTCTAGGTAGGGGCCGAGCTGAGTCCGATTATGCCGGCGGCTAGGGCAAGCGGTATGATCCCCAAAGTGACATAGGGCTTTCATGGATGCCTTCGTCCCGAACCGTGAGTAGGGCCGTCATTAAGGTAGGGCGGTTTATTAGAGACCTCGGATGTGGTACGCCTTTAGACACAGAACATAGTTGCAATCCAAGCTAAGATATATCTAAAATACTCGAATATAGGTCAAACAACATATAGGAACAGTATAACATAGAATCGGGACTCATCTATAAAACACTTCTAGGTTTAATTAGACTGAAACCTAGTGGAGAATGAATCACCCTCTCATCAAAGTATTTGATGAAGATTGCATAACTGGATTATAAGATAGGAGTTAGGATAAAAGGCTAGTTACTACTAAGTCGTTGCCACTTCCCTGGGAGTACGATATTTAACTTAATAAAATCGTAGATACTTTCCAACAGACTAGCTACACGATAGGTACTCTGCCTTAGGTTCTGGCTGATTAAGTGACACCATAGAGACTAAATGTGACAATTAGTCAATCACAGTCCTTAATTATTCATAATCAACATAGGGTAAAATAACACATATTTAGCACATCGGTCGGAAATAACCATCAGGTTGTCAATGATGGAGGACCGAATCAGCATGACCAGTGATGTGTTCCGATTGGTATGCTAAAAGATAGGCTTTATTTACCTATGTCGATTATGAGTAATTAAGGACTGAGTCTTACTAACTGTCACTTAGCATTCAATTATTGTCACTTAATCAATCAGAACCTAAGGCAGAGTACCTATCGTGTAGCTAGTCTGTTGGAAAGTATCTACGATTTTATTAAGTAAATATCATACTCCCAGGAAAGTGGCAACGACTTAGTAGTAACTAGCCTTTTAATCCTAACTCTTATCTTATGATCCAGTTATGCAATCTTCATCAATAACTTTGATGAGAGGGTGATCCATTCTCCACTAGGTTTAAGTTTAATTAAGCCTAAAAGTGTTTTATAGATAATGTCCTGATTCTATGTTATACTGTTCCTACATGATGATTGACCTATCTTCGAGTATTTTAGATGCATCTTAGCTTGGATTGCAACTATGTTCTATGTCTAAAGGCGTACCACATCCGAGGTCTCTAATAAACCACCCTACTTTAATGACGGCCCTACTCACGGTTCGGGACGAAGGTATCCATGAACGGTACTCTATGTCACTTCGGTATCATGTTGCTTGCCATAGCCGCCGGCATAATCGGACTCAGCTCGGCCTACCTAGACTACTCTAACAAGCATGGTGTTCAGCAGGTTATTTAATCTAGCATGGCAGACACCAATACTAATTGATGCTTGTTAAACTAAACAGGTTATGATTAGACCGTGGTTAGGAATTGTCTATAACCCTAACTTTAGTTTAAAAGAGCACATTAGACATGCAGACATAATGAATATTTAGCAGGTGGCTATTTCTGGAAAAACATAACAACTTCAACATATAAACAAATATTCATAAGAATCGTAATCTGATATTCAAATTAATATTTAGATAAAACAATTCGTAAACATACAGAACCTCATCTAGTGGACCCACTGTCATAAAGTAATCACCACTCTATGCAGGTCCAGCCGGCGCTGCAGCTCCTGTATGCTCCTGACTGCTCGATCCTACTCTGCTCGGCAGAGCCTTCGGAGAACGCTCCTTAGACCTAGTAGAAATTGCTTTACCTTACATCCCGGGCTTAAGCAAATTGCCCTAATCTAACTAAGACCACGCACCCTATCTCTCTCGTAGGATCTCCTAACGAAATCCCGGTATTCTATGAATACCAAAAACTAACCTATCTATCGAAGCCTAAGATCTGAGACTATTTCTCAAAAACTAAGAAAACGAAACACTAAAGAAAGAAAGAAAACTGAAACTGAAACCCGAGTCTCTCAGTGACTTGTGTACTCGAGAATTGTACACTGGAAGTCTCTGAATGACTCAGATCGAGTGGAGAGGAATGATTTCAACTCCTGGAGGCCTGGGGTATTTATAGCAGCTTTCTGGAGTGAAAATCTCCAAAACTTTCGATGTGGGACAGCTTCTGGTGCTTCGGGATGCCCGTCCTGGATTGGGACGCCCGTCCTGGTGGTTTGACTGGGTCGGGACTCCCGTCCCGGACAGTTGACCAAGTCAGCATTTCCAAAAATTGCATTTTTACCCCAAAATTTGTTGTTTTCGTCTACTTTTCACCTGACACTTCCAAAATCATAAAAACTATGAAATTGAGTAAATAACAATCAATTAAGATCAATTTCCTATCAATTTCATCATAAATCATACATAAAAACATGCTAAAAAAAGGTATATGATTTTCGCGTATCAGATAACCCCACACTTAGCTTTTTGCTTGTCCTCAAGCAAAGTCTACCTGAAGTTAGTGATTCTAAATCATATGTGCAGTCACTTAAATTTCTAGTCATGTTTTTATTCCAAAAATTATTCAGATAATTCTTAACACAGGTCTGACTGGTTAGGTTGCTATGACAAGGTCTCAAATGTCTCTAGTAGATTGTTAGGATTGAGCATAAAACAATTTAACAACTAGGTTGAACTCTTCTCTTGGTCATAAGGTCTTACTGATGTGTAGTGTGTGTACTAGTCCATACCAGATAGTCAACACAATAAACTCTTGTCTTAACTATTACCAGATAACACTTCGACTTGTCACTAGACACACTGACAACAGATAACTTTCTGAGTTCTGAGCCTTGGTGATCAGATTTTAATTATTTAGCTCTTATTGATTTCTTTCGTTTATAGATTCAGGGTATTTTGAGTCTGCTTTGAACACGTCAACTTCAACTACCCATGTAGCGAGTCCCACTCCGATGACTCCCAGACCTACACGACCTTAGGGCATCAGGCTTTAAGTTCCCCGAAGGAGTGGTGCTCGAGTAGCGAAGGCCGCTGGCAAACTACCCTATTTTTATTTTCATCATCAATTTTTTTTCTTTCCTTTTCACTTTTAGCTCAGAGTCTCATCTAGTCATTCTAATTGTCAATGCATCCTACAACCGGTCTAATTTTATCTAGTTAAGTCTTGAAAAGGTAATTGGCTGAGGTCTCTAACCCAGACTAAGTTGTGCTTAATTATCAGGAATTCCTTACTCCTAATCAATAAGTTCAAAAATAGTCATCAATTATCTCCTACTAACCATAACATTCTACCTACATATAATAGACATAAGCAATTGTTTAACCAAGCATACTGCATTTAGAAGTTTGAAAGAAGGAAAAATTTTGAAAAACATTTTGGAAGGGTGTGAAAATAAGGGGAAAACAAGCAAAATCATGCAAAAATTTTGCCAACTGCTACAGTGCACCGTGCACTGCTACCCCACACTTAAGTCTGACATTGTCCTCAGTGTTCATGCATAGCTAAACTACCCCACACTTATTTGCAAACAAGAAGAAATGAAAACAAAACAAAGAACTCTTACCCCACACTTATTTGACTAATTAAGGGGAAGAGAGAAAATAAAACAAGAAGGATAATGGAAATAACAAAACAGAACACAAAATAAAGAAAACAAAAGTAAAGGATCATGAGGATTAGAAAAACTCCCTTCATGTTGCGAGCAGAAGGGTCTTCTCTGATCTGTCAATTTGCTCTTCACCTTAGCCATGTGCTATTGCTGAGGTGTTCTTGACTCTGCAAGCTCTAGATATTGGAACGGATGACGCCAGCTCCGATCCTTCATTGTCGAGCTCTAGGTAGTGGCATATCCATTTGATGAATGACTCAAGCCCCAAGGACTGTTTCCTTGAATCATCTGCAAAGTCTTTCGTAATCGTAGCAACGTGTCTAGAAGGAACGTGTCTAGGAATGAGACTTCTTTGGATTGGTGTGCCTACCTGCCAATGTTAGTGAAGGTATGGCATGCAAGTCTCGAATGGAAGAAAAGATACCTGAAGTTTTGGCAAAGCTGTGGTGGTAGGGGCTCCAGTTGTATAGATCTGGGCCTAAGTTTTTGAGACTTCCTCGGGGAAGTTTCTCACAGCTGATTGGTATGCAGGAAATGCAAGCTCCTCCATTGCTATGCTCCTGATACAATGCTAAATTCCTCTATATCCTGCGACCGTTCGATACCACTTGGTATATCACTTGCTTGCACTGGTCTGACTTTAATTGTTGCCAGTATCTCATCTATTGCTTCTGCGAGTAGAGGTTTTGCTGTGGTGGTGTCTTCTGAAAGTTTCCAGCTTCTGAATTACTCCTCATCTAAATCCCGTATGATTCCTCTAGTTGGAATTGTATGCATTTCCCATTGGAGCAGCATTCTGCAGTAACCTACTCCTACCTCTTTTGGAATGGTCAGTCATTCCAATAGTAATCCCTGCTAAAGTGTGGTACTTAGCAGACTTCACAGATTTGATACACAGGCTGAACATTTCTTCCTAAAACATTGGCACTCTGAATCTGGAAAACAACTAGAATCTGCACATGACTTTAACATCATTAGTAGGTAATGCCTGTGGTTCAGGCTATTTTCAAAAAGTGTTCCACGACTACTATGAGGTAATTAGTGTCAAAGGAAGAAAGGAAAAGGATTCGAAATACCCCTGATATCAAAGGTTGCAACATTCTGTGTACGTTGCTGGGGTAGACGATCTCTGGAAGATGTGTTACCTATTATTTGGCAAGCATCGCAGGACTGTATCAAAGATACAAAATCCTTGAACATGGTGGGTCAACAAGATCCTGCTTTCAACACTTTCTGGACAGTGTTGATAGTAGTCAATTGGTCTCCCGTAGATTCTTTAGGGCAATGCTCCAAAATCTTGTGTCCTTCATCTTCTGAGATACGTCTTCTGATCACTTACCCTGCAATGATTCAAAATAGAAAAACGGATCTCCCTAGTAGTAACATTCCAAATCAACAAAGAATTTCTTCTTTTGTTGATAAGTCATATCACTTGGGAAAAATTAGCAACTAGATAATTAGTAATATCAGTAAACTACGGAGGAGAATCATTATTCATAGCAAATAATTTTTCATTCAGAAGTTTATCAAATACTACTGTCTCGTCAATAGCTTCTAACTCGGGGTTTTCTAATCTAGACCAAAGGTTTGCTTTCTAGATTTTTAGCCCTTTTTCTTATCCCGTCTTTCTATATCAAATTCAATAGAACTTAACTAATCAATCTTGGTTCATCATTAGTTTTATTGAACAGATATCTTAGAGTAAAGTAATCAGTGTATACTATTGTTTAGACTAGGCATGGCATGAATGTATCATAGGCATATGCAATAACTAGTAATCCCTTTCCAGTGGTGGTAAGGTTCTACTAGGCATCAGTAAAAGGTATTACTTGCATAGTGTATAATATGAAGTTCTAATCATGCCTATTTCCTAAAACAATCATTACTACATGGTCACTAGCATCACATATTAATTCACAAAGCAAATTCCAATTAGGTGATGTCATAATGGGTGCAGTAATTCCTTTTGGTTTAAACAATCTCATGCATTTATCATCAAACAAAAGGAACATCCTCTCTCATTAGAATACTCAGAGGTTTGTCTATCAAAAAAAATTTTATTTCATGATTCTGTCTAATAGACTAAGCATGACCTAAGAAAATTCCACAATGATATTTCTTCTAGATTAAAACCTGAGCCAAAAAATATTGACAACTCAGAAAAATATTCTATCCTCATTTCCATTTTTTTTTCGAAATTAAGTAATCGGGAAAAAAACGAAAAAGAGAAACAAATGTTCGAAAAAAAACAACTAAGAAAGAACAAGAGATAGGGAAGATGACCAACTTACCGTTGAGCAAGAAAAATACATTCTTTTTTGGATTTTAAATTTTTAACATTTTTTTCTTTTTATGTTTAATTTCGAAAGCCATTAAATTCCCTCAATATGGTTTTAGAATAATTTTCTAAAATTGGGTTATCCTAAGTGTCTTAATTCCTGATAATATCTAAAGTCAATTACTTATGATAACCCTATATTTCGAAAATTGAATGTCTAACTAGTATAAGATAGGTGTAGGTCTAAGGTCTAGGTTACTACCGTTACCTATCATAAGTCTCTAGAATTTTGGCCTTTAATCCTAAATTCATTATGATATCTCCCCGGCAACGGTGCAAAATATTTGATGCGTTCCGATTGGTATGCTAAAAGATAGCCTTATTTACCTATGTCGATTATGAGTAATTAAGGACTGAGTCTTACTAACTGTCACTTAGCATTCAATTATTGTCACTTAATCAATCAGAACCTAAGGCAGAGTACCTATCGTGTAGCTAGTCTGTTGGAAAGTATCTACGATTTTATTAAGTAAATATCGTACTCCCAGGAAAGTGGCAACGACTTAGTAGTAACTAGCCTTTTAATCCTAACTCTTATCTTATGATCCAGTTATGCAATCTTCATCAATAACTTTGATGAGAGGGTGATCCATTCTCCACTAGGTTTAAGTTTAATTAAGCCTAAAAGTATTTTATAGATAATGTCCTGATTCTATGTTATACTGTTCCTACATGCTGATTGACCTATCTTTGAGTATTTTAGATGCATCTTAGCCTGGATTGCAACTATGTTCTGTGTCTAAAGGCGTACCACATCCGAGGTCTCTAATAAACCGTCCTACCTTAATGACGGCCCTACTCATGGTTCGGGACGAAGGCATCCATGAACGGTACCCTATGTCACTTCGGTATCATGTTGCTTGCCCTAGCCGCCGGCATAATCGAACTCAGCTCGGCCTACCTAGACTACTCTAACAAGCAGGGTGTTCAACAAGTTATTTTATCTAGCATGGCAGACACCAATACTAATTGATGCCTGTTAAACTAAACAGGTTATGATTAGACCGTGGTTAGGAATTGTCTATAACCCTAACTTTAGTTTAAAAGAGCACATTAGACATGCAGACATAATGAATATTTAGCAGGTGGCTATTTCCGGAAAAACATAACAACTTCAACATATAAACAAATATTCATAAGAATCGTAATCTGATATTCAAATTAATATTTAGATAAAACAATTCGTAAACATACAGAACCTCGTCTAGGGGACCCACTGTCATAAAGTAATCACCACTCTATGCAGGTCCAGCCGGCGCTGCAGCTCCTGTATGCTCCTAACTGCTCGATCCTACTCTGCTCGGCAGAGCCTTCGGAGAACGCTCCTTAGACCTAGTAGCAATTGCTTTACCTTACATCCCGGGCTTAATCAAATTGCCCTAATCTGACTAAGAACACGCACCCTATCTCTCTCTTAGGATCTCCTAACGAAATCCCGGTATTCTATGAATACTAAAAACGAACCTATCTATCGAAGCCTAAGATCTGAGACTATTTCTCAGAAACTAAGAAAATGAAACACTAAAGAAAGAAAGAAAACTAAAACTGAAACTGAAAGCCGAGTCTCTCAGTGACTTGTGTACTCGAGAATTGTACACTGGAAGTCTCTGAATGACTCATATCGAGTGGAGAGGAATGATTTCAACTCCTGGAGGCCTGGGGTATTTATAGTAGCTTTCTGGAGTGAAAATCTCCAAAACTTTCGATGTGGGACAGCTTCTGGTGCTTCGGGACGCTCGTCCTGGTGGTTTGACTGGGTCGGGAGGCCTGTCCCGGACCGTTGACCAAGTCAGCATTTCCAAAAATTGCATTTTTACCCCAAAATTTGTTGTTTTCGTCTACTTTTCACCTGACACTTCCAAAATCATAAAAACTGTGAAATTGAGTAAATAACAATAAATTAAGATCGATTTCCTATCAATTTCATCCTAAATCATACATAAAAACATGCTAAAAAAAGGTATATGATTTTCGCGTATCAACCAGCAGTAGGGTCGAGGAGGTTTTTTAGTAGACTTCCCGGATGGCTGAAGACCCCAAGGTCTACTTCTGTGCACCTAATGACGATGAGCCTGATTCTTAGTTTTTCTTTTCCTTTTCTTTTTCTTTCTTTCGTTTTTTCTGCTTTATGTGTGATCATGTCTGGGCTGTGTGAAATATGAATCTTGTATGACGATGATATATATGACATAATAGCGTTTGTTTCTTTTATTACATTTTGTTATTTCTATTACCTGCTTTGTTTTATTTCTCTTCCCCTTAGTCAAATAAGTGTGGGGTAAGAATTCTATGCTCTTTTTTTTTCTTGTTTTTCAAATAAGTGTGGGGTGTTTAGATATGCATGAACACTGAGGACAGTGTCAAACTTAAGTGTGGGGTAGCAGTGCACAGTGCACTGTAGCAGTAAAATTTTTGCATGTTTTCCCATATTTTCACTAAAATTACACCCTTCCAAAAATAAATTTCAAAATTTTTCACTCTTTCAGACTTCAAAATGCAGTTATGATTGGTAAAGAAATGCTTATGTCTATGATATGTATGTAGAGCAATATGATTAGTAGGAGACAACGTGATAACTTTATTGAATTCATCGATTAGAAATAAGAAATTCCTGATACTTGATGCGGTTTCCGACCGATGTGCTAAATAGGTGTTATTTTACCCTATGTTGATTATAAATAATTAAGGACTGTGATTGACTAATTGTCACATTTAGTCTCTATGGTGTCACTTAATCAGCCAGAACCTAAGGCAGAGTACCTATCGTGTAGCTAGTCTGTTGGAAAGTATCTACGATTTTATTAATTTAATTATCGTACTCCCAGGGAAGTGGCAACGGCTTAGTAGTAACTAGCCTTTTATCCTAACTCCTATCTTATAATCCAGTTATGCAATCTTCATCAAATACTTTGATGAGAGGGTGATCCATTCTCCACTAGGTTTAAGTCTAATTAATCCTAAAAGTGTTTTAAAGATGAGTTCTGATTCTATATACTGTTCCTATATGTTGATTGACCTATATTCGAGTGTTTTAGATATATCTTAGCCTGGAATGCAACTATGTTCTGTGTCTAAAGGTGTACCACATCTGAGGTCTCTACAGTACCGCCCCATCGTTAAGGTAAACGGCCCTACTCACGGCCCGGACTAAAGTCAGCAATGAACGGTACCCTATGTCACTTCGGGGTCATGCTGCTCGTCGCAAAACCGCCGGCATAACTCTCTACTCAGCCTACCTAGACTACTCTAACCCCCGAAATTTGCTATTTTCTTGCATATTTCACCTAAAGCTTCCAAAATCAGAAAAACTGCAAAATTGCGTTAATAACGGTCAATTGAGAATGATTTAACTCCCATTTTACCCTAAATTGTGCCTAAAAACATGCTAAAAAGTGATATGATTTGTGCATATCATATAACCCCACACTTAGCTTTTTGCTTGTCCTCAAGCAAAGTCTACATGAAATTATTGATTTTAAATCATAGGTGCAGTCACTTAAAATTCCTAGCAATGTTTTTATTCCAAAATTGATCACTGAGTCAGATGATTCACAACACAGGTCTGACTGGTTCATGGGATTCCGGTTGACGTGCTAATTAGGTGTTATTTTACCCTATGTTGATTATGAATAATTAAGGACTGTGATTGACTAATTGTCACATTTAGTCTCTATGGTGTCACTTAATCAGCCAGAACCTAAGGTAGAGTACCTATCGTGTAGCTAGTCTGTTGGAAAGTATCTACGATTTTATTAAGTTAAATATCGTACTCCCAGGGAAGTGGCAACGACTTAGTAGTAACTAGCCTTTTATCCTAACTCCTATCCTATGATCCAGTTATGCAATCTTCATCAAATACTTTGATGAGAGGGTGATTCATTCTCCACTAGGTTTAAGTCTAATTAATCCTAGAAGTGTTTTATAGATGAGTTCTGATTCTATGTTATACTGTTCCTATATGTTGAATGACCTAAATTCGAATATTTTAGACATGTCTTAGCCTGGATTGCAACTATGTTCTGTGTCTAAAGGCGTACCACATCCGAGGTTTCTAATAAACCGCCCTACCTTAATGAAGGCCCTACTCACGGTTCGGGACGAAGGCATCCATGAAAGCCCTATGTCACTTCGGGGATCATACCGCTTGCCCTAGCCGCCAGCATAATCGGACTCAGCTCGGCCCCTACCTAGACTACTTTAACATGCATGGTGTTCAACAGGTTATTTTATCTAGCATGGCAGACACCAATACTAATTGATGCCTGTTAAACTAAATAGGTTATGATTAGACCTTGGTTAGGAATTGTCTATAACTCTAACTTTAGTTTAAAAGAGCACATTAAACATGCAGACATAGTGAATGTTAAGCAGGTGGCTATTTCTGGAAAATATAATAACGTCAACATATAAAACAACTTTTCATAAAAAATCGTAATCTCGTATTCATAATAAGTATTTAGAACAAAACAATAACAACATATAAGAGAGGGACATGGGGACTGATGCCATAAAGAAATCACCCTTTACGTAGTCTCGCCGACGGAGCGTACTGCTCTATATGTCGTATTGCTCGCCCTGACTTTGCTCGCTAGAACCTTCGGAGGACGCTTCCTCAGCCTAGTAACTGGGCTTTACCTTAATACCCAGCTTAAGCCCAGCCCTGTGGACCGACTCTTCGAACGCCTAAAGCCCTCTTAGGATCTCCTAACAAAATCCCGGGTATTCTATGAATACCAGAAACGAACCTATCTATGTAAGCCTAAGATCTGAGACTATTTCTCAAAAACTAAAACAAAACACTAATAAGAAAGAAAACTGAGATCCGAGTCTCTGAGTGAGTTGTGTACTAGAGAAGTGTACACTGGAAACCACTTAATGACTCAGATCGAGTGGAGAGGAATGAATTCAACTGCTGGAGGCCTGGGGTATTTATAGCATCTTCTCGGGGTGATTTTTCATCAAAAATTCGATGTGGGACTGGTTCTGGGGGTTCGGGACGCCCGTCCTGATCTGTTGACTAGGTCGGGACGCCCGTCCCGGCGGTTTGACTGGGTCGGGACGCCCGTCCCGGGTTCGGGACGCCCGTCCTGACCCTTTGACCAAGTCAACATTTCCAAAAATTGCGTTTTTGCCCCAAAATTTGCTGTCTTCGTCTACTTTTCACCTGACACTTCCAAAATCATAAAATCCGTGAAATTGAGTAAATAACAAACAATTAAGATCAATTTGCCCTCAATTTCACCCGAAATCATACATAAAAACATGCTAAAAAGGTGATACGATTTTTGCGTATCAGATAATCCCACACTTAGCTTTTTGCTTGTCCTCAAGCAAAGTCTACCTGAAGTTAGTGATTCTAAATCGTAGTGCAGTCACTTAAATTCCTAGTCATGTTTTTATTCCAAAAATTCTTCACACAAGTCTTAACACAGGTCTGACTGGTTAGATTGCTATGACAAGGTCTAAGATGTTTTTAGTAGCTTGTTATGATCAGGCAGAAAACAAATCAACAACTAGGTTGAACTTTTTTTCTTAATCACAGGGTATTCCTGATGTGTAGTGTGTGTACTAGTCTAGACCAGATAGTCAACACAATGTACTCTTGTCATAACTACTAACAGATAACACTTCGACCCATCGCTAGACATATTAACAACAAACAACTTTTTGAGTTCTGAGCTTTGGTGATCAGATTTTTAATGTTTTAGCATTTAGTTATTTTCTTTATAGATTCAGAGTATTTTGAGTCTGCTTAGGACACGTCAACTTCAACTACCCATGTAGCGAGTCCCACTCCGATGACTCCCAAATCTACACGACCTTAGGGCATCAGGCTTTAAATTCCCCGAAGGAGTAGTGCTCGAGTAGCGAAGGCCACTGGCAAACTACCCTCATTTGATTAACTTTCTTTTGTTTCTTTTCACTTTTAGCTCAGAGTCTCATCTAATCATTCTAATTGCCAATATATCCACAACTGGTCTAATTTTATCTAGTTAAGTCTCGAACAGGCAATTGGTTGAGGTCTAATCCAGACAAAGTTGTGCTCAGTTATCAGGAGTTCCCTATTCCTAATCAACTAGTTCAACAATAGTCATCAATTATCTCCTACTAACCATAACATACTACCTACATATCATAGATGTAAGCAATTGTTTAACCAAGGACACTGCATTTAGAAGTCTGAAAGACGGAAAAATTTTGAAAAAACTTTGGAAGGGTTTGAAAATACGGGGAAAACAAGCAAAAGCATGCGAAAATTTTTGTCAACTGCTACAGTGCACCGTGCACTGCTACCCCACACTTAAGTCTAGCACTGTCCTCAGTGTTCATACATATCTAATTACCCCACACTTATTTGAAAACAAGACATAAAACACATAGACAAGATAAGCCCACACTATGGGTGAGAAAGACATAAAAACAAAATAATGCAAACAAATCTGTATGTTATATAAATCAATTTTTTTGTACATAGATTCATACATCATACAGCCCATACATGTTTATACACATAGAACAAGAAAAACAAAAACAAAAGAAAGGAAAGAAGGAGAGAGAGACTAAGAACCCGGCGGATCGTCGTCCAGTAGACCGAGTTCTGCTGTAAAGTTATACTCAAATTTTTACGCCACTCCGGAAGTCTGCTGATGTATTTCCTCAATCCTGCTGGTGTTCATGGCGATCCTGTCATCCATCATCACCAACCGTCTGTCAATCCTGTCTTCCATCATCGTCAGACGTATGTCAATCCTGTCCATGTCTCGACTGTATCGGGCCGATAGTTCTTCCAATCTGTGCGACATGTGTCGTTCGAAGGAAGTACGTGGCACGAACGTCTTGGACGGAGGGATATGCGCTGGAAATGCTTCCGATGCCGATTCCTGTCCTGGCTGATCCGTGTGGATGGTGTAGCGGCCATTCGCATCCCGTATAACCATTCCCATGTTCCGTAGAATAGTAAGATCAGCGGGAATGGTGGTCGGGGCGACCAGGGTCAGCTCCGAGCCCTCTATGTCCAACTCTAGGTAGCGGGCTAGTCTGGTGATGTATGGTCCGAGCCCCAGACACTATTTCCCGGTGTCTGTAGCGAATCCTCGCATAACGACCGTGATGAGTCTAGCCATCTCTAC
Organism: Asclepias syriaca; assembly: GCA_027405835.1. Lineage (NCBI taxonomy): Eukaryota > Viridiplantae > Streptophyta > Magnoliopsida > Gentianales > Apocynaceae > Asclepias > Asclepias syriaca. Next base: position 13,760,136 of record CM049930.1, read on the forward strand.
CGTAGATCCCATGTGCATGTTGGCCAGAAGGAATGTCTCCATTTGGGTGACAGTTCCAGGAGCCGTCCGCCGTCCTGACAATGTATGTGCAATGATAGCGTGCAGGTAACGAAGAGTAGGATAAATACCTGTGGCTTTTGCAAAGCCATGCTGGTATGGGACACCCGTCATGCAGATCTGAGCCCAAGCAGTGGAGACGTCTGCAGACGTGAAGTCTCGAACCGCTGTGGTGTATGCGGGTGTATCCAGCTCATCTCTCTGCCAGATACCTAGGGCGACGCCAAACTCAGCCATGCTCATCGACCGATCTATTCTGCCCAAGCGGAATATGATCTGCTCCTGGTGGCATGTAAAAGATGCATAGAACTCACATACCAGCTCCAGGTATGTGGGCTCTGTGACGATGAATACTCGACTATAAGGTGGCACGTCGAGTATGCGTCTGACTTCCGGCTCTACTCCTAGCGTCTGTACTGCTGCCCAATCCAACTTTCTACCCATCAGTATCGTACGCCCGATGTACCCAGTACATCTTTCTTGGTATGTTGTGCTGGAGGGAAACAACATAAAAGGATGTGCCACTGAGGTAATCGTCATGGTAGATGTCGTACGAGCACGTTTGGGAGCCATTGAAAACGTACGAGAGAGTTTAAGTGGGAAGGAAAGCTTTAAACTCAAATTCTGGAGGTGAATTTGAATTCAGAAGGATGAAATTAGGTTAGGGAAAGATTTTGAATTTTTGGCGGGAAAATCGAATTTTGGAGGGAAATTCGAATTTTTGGGTGAAGTTTAAAATTCAAATTTTGGAGGGAAACTTGAATTTTTAAACTTTGGAGAGTTTGCCAAAAATTTGTAGAGAGAAGGTAGAGAGAAATATTTTTAGAGAGATGAATTTTTGGTTGTAGATTTGAGAGAAAATGAAAGAAATTGAATTTTTATAGAGGGGGCGGCCTTCGGGACGCCCGTCCCGGGTTGCTTCGGGACGCGTGCCAATTCCGAAATTTTTTTTTTCGTAATTCCCTCAAAATCTCAAGATACCAAAAATAATCATCATTTTTAACAAGGCTTCATGTTTTTCCAATTAAATTCAGAAGTTGTTAAAAACTCTATGCAAAAATTCCTCAGTCTCTTTTTTTCGAAAATCATGACTACCCTAATTTTATCCCAACTTAAATTCAGCAAGAATTTCAGAAAAACAAAAACTGAGTTTGTGCAATTTAATTAGTGAAAAATAAATTGTAATTGCAAAACTTTTGTTTTTCATAGAAATTTGAAATAAAATGTCTGAAGAAAATTGTAGAATATAAAGGACCATTTTAAAAAGAATTTGAAAAATAGAAAAATATGGGTCATTTATTCAGGTTTAATTCAAACGAATTATTTGCTGAGAATAAAAGTAAAAGAATCTTCCCTTTTTCAGCGACCTTTATCTCTGATCTCCTGTAGCTCCGTTCGAATGCTTCGCATTTCTATGCGTATGGTTCTCCTCTCATCCCTCTGCCTGCTCTGCTCACTGCGTAAGTCAGCCATCTCCCGGAGTAGTTGTGCACCCTGGTTCTCCTGAAGAGTAACCGTGGCTCTGAGTTGGTCTACGTTAGTTGTGATATTCAGACTGAGTTGGTCTAAATGACACAGTCTGCTGGCAATTCCTTGGTCCATCTCATAGACCCTTTGAGCCAACGTGTCTATCTGCACGGACAACATTGAATGATAACCGTTAGTACTCCCCCCGGATGAAGGGGTGCGCTCGTTAGGTGTTGGGGTGTATGCAGGAGAGGTTGGTGAATTTTGGGTTTGGTCAGTAGGGGGTGGATTTATAGGAACTCGCTGGGCAGGAGGGTGAACTGGAGATCTCTGGGGTTCTTCTCTAGGAGGGAAGGTATCCTCAGAAGGATCTTCTTCCGTGGGACTAGGCTCACGGGTGTTCAGGAATCGTCTCACTAGTTCACTGGCATCAGGGCTTGAGTTTACTTCCACTGGTTGTGAAGGAAGAGTCCCTCGTGGTATTTCTGGTGCAGGCCTAGATGGGCCTTCCGGCTTTGTCTTCTTTGGTCCTGGAGTGTCAGGGTTTTCTGTTTTCTTTGCCTGGTTAGTAGCTGCTCTTGTTCTCTTCATTTCTGAGTGCATAGTCTGGTTAGAAATAACAAATAACAAAAATAGGAAAGTGAAATAAGAAAGCAAGAAAAATATTGATGCGGTTTCCGACCGATATGCTAAATAGGTGTTATTTTACCCTATGTTGATTATGAATAATTAAGGACTGTGATTGACTAATTGTCACATTTAGTCTTTATGGTGTCACTTAATCAGCCAGAACCTAAGGCAGAGTACCTATCGTGTAGCTAGTCTATTGGAAAGTATCTACGATTTTATTAATTTAATTATCGTACTCCCAGGGAAGTGGCAACGACTTAGTAGTAACTAGCCTTTTATCCTAACTCCTATCTTATAATCCAGTTATGCAATCTTCATCAAATACTTTGATGAGAGGGTGATCCATTCTCCACTAGGTTTAAGTCTAATTAATCCTAAAAGTGTTTTAAAGATGAGTTCTGATTCTATGTTATACTGTTCCTATATGTTGATTGACCTATATTCGAGTGTTTTAGATATATCTTAGCCTGGAATGCAACTATGTTCTGTGTCTAAAGGTGTACCACATCTGAGGTCTCTACGCTACCGCCCCATCGTTAAGGTAAACGGCCCTACTCACGGCCCGGACTAAAGTCAGCAATGAACGATACCCTATGTCACTTCGGGGTCATGCTGCTCGTCGCAAAACCGTCGGCATAACTCTCTAATCAGCCTACCTAGACTAGTCTAACAAACAAGGTGTTCCGTTGGTTATTTTATCTAGTATGGCAGACACCAATACTAATTGATGCCTGTTAAACTAAACAGGTTATGAATAGACCGTGGTTAGGAATTGTCTATAACCCTAGTTTTAGTTTAAAAGAGACTTACATTAGACATGCAGACATAATGAATATTTAGCAGGTGGCTATTTCCGGAAAAACATAAAAACTTCAACATATAACACAACTATTCATAAAATCGTAATCTGATATTCATAATTCATATTTAGAACAAAGCAATAACACATATAAGAGAGGGACATGGGGACCGATGCCATAAAGAAATCACCCTTTACGAAGTCTCGCCTACGGAGCGTACTGCTGTATATGTCGTATTGCTCGCCCTGACTGTGCTCACCAGAACCTTCGGAGGACGCTTCCTCAGCCTAGTAGCTAGACTTTACCTTACGTCCTGGGCTTAAGCCTAGCCCTGTGGACTGACTCTTCGAACGCCTAGAGCTCTCTTAGGATCTCCTAATGAAATCCCGGGTATTCTATGAATACCAGAAACGAACCTATCTATAGAAACCTAAGATCTGAGACTATTTCTCAGAAACTAAAACAAACACTAATAAGAAAGAAAACTGAGATCCGAGTCTCTGAGTGAGTTGTGTACTAGAAAATCGTACACTGGAAACCACTTAATGACTCAGATCGAGTGGAGAGGGATGATTTCAACTCTTGGAGGCCTGGGGTATTTATAGCAGCTTTCTGGAGTGAAAAATTCCAAAAAATTCGATGTGGGACAAATTCTGGCGCTTCGGGACGCCCGTCCTGGTGGTCTGACTGGGTCGGGACGCCCGTCCCGGACCGTTGACCAAGTCAACATTTCCAAAAATTGCATTTTTACCCCAAAATTTGCTGTTTTCGTCTACTTTTCACCTGACACTTCCAAAATCATAAAAAATGTGAAATTGAGTAAATAACAATCAATTAAGATCGATTTCCTATCAATTTCATCCTAAATCATACATAAAAACATGCTAAAAAAGGTATATGATTTTCGCGTATCAAATATTTTTATGGATTTTGAATTTTATTCAGAAAGCGGGTAAATTTCCTCAATATGGTTTTAGAATAATTTTCTAAAATTTGATTATCCTAAGTGTCTTAATTCCAGATATTGTCTAAAATTAATTAGTTATGATAATCCTATATTTAGGAAAGTGATTGTCTAACTAGTATAACATAAGTGTTGGGTCTAAAGTCTAGGTTACTACCGTTACCTATCATAAGTCTCTAGAATTGTGGCCAATAATCCTAAATTTATTATGATATTTCCCTGGCAACGGCGCCAAAAATCTGATGGGATTTCGGTTGACGTGCTAAATAAGTGTTATTTTACCCTATGTTGATTATGAATAATTAAGGACTGTGATTGACTAATTGTCACATTTAGTCTCTATGGTGTCACTTAATCAGCCAGAACTTAAGGCAGAGTACCTATCGTGTAGCTAGTCTGTTGGAAAGTATCTACGATTTTATTAAGTTAAATATCGTACTCCCAGGGAAGTGGCAACGGCTTAGTAGTAACTAGCCTTTTATCCTAACTCCTATCCTATGATCCAGTTATGCAATCTTCATCAAATACTTTGATGAGAGGGTGATTCATTCTCCACTAGGTTTAAGTCTAATTAATCCTAGAAGTGTTTTATAGATGAGTTCTGATTCTATGTTATACTGTTCTTATATGTTGAATGACCTAAATTCGAATATTTTAGACATGTCTTAGCCTGGATTGCAACTATGTTCTGTGTCTAAAGGCGTACCACATCCGAGGTTTCTAATAAACCGCCCTACCTTAATGACGGCCCTACTCACGGTTCGGGATGAAGGCATCCATGAAAGCCCTATGTCACTTCGGGGATCATAGCGCTTGCCCTAGCCGCCGGCATAATCAGACTCAGCTCGGCCCCTACCTAGACTACTTTAACATGCAGGGTGTTCAGTAGGTTATTTTATCTAGCATGGCAGACACCAATACTAATTGATGCATGTTAAACTAAACAAGTTATGATTAGACCTTGGTTAGGAATTGTCTATAACTCTAACTTTAGTTTAAAAGAGCACATTAAACATGCAGACATAGTGAATATTTAGCAGGTGGCTATTTCCGGAAAATATAATAACGTAAACATATAAAACAACTATTCATAAAAAATCGTAACCTCGTATTCATAATAAGTATTTAGAACAAAACAATAACAACATATAAGAGAGGGACATGGGGACTGATGCCATAAAGAAATCACCCTTTACGTAGTATCGCCGACGGAGCGTACTACTGTATATGTCGTATTGCTCGCCCTGACTCTGCTCGCTAGAACCTTCGGAGGACGCTTCCTCAGCCTAGTAACTGGGCTTTACCTTAATACCCAGCTTAAGCCCAGCCCTGTGGACCGACTCTTCGAACGCCTAGAGCCCTCTTAGGATCTCCTAACGAAATCCCGGGTATTCTATGAATACCAGAAACGAACCTATCTAGTTGACCAGATAGGTTCGTTTCTGGTATTCATAGAATACTCGGGATTTCGTTAGGAGATCCTAAGAGGGCTCTAGGCGTTCGAAGAGTCAGTCCACAGGGCTGGGCTTAAGCTAGGTATTAAGGTAAAGTCCAGCTACTAGGCTGAGGAAGCGTCCTCCGAAGGTTCTGTCAAGCAGAGTCGGGTCGAGCAGTCCAGCATATACAAGCAGTTGCTCCATCGGTGAGACTAAGTAAAGGGTGAATTCTTTATGGCATCAGTCCCCCTGTCCCTCTCTTTATATGTCTGTATTATGTTCGTCCAAATATTAATTTTGTTTATTGGATTATTATTCTATGAGTATTTGTTATACATATTGAAGTTCTTATGATTTTCCGGAAATGGCCACCTGCTAAATATTCATTATGTCTACATGTCTAATGTGGTTTCTTTTAGACTAAATGTAGGGTTATAGACAATTCCTAACCACGGTCTATTCATAACCTGTTTAGTTCAACAGGCATCAATTTAGGAAGCATTGGTGTCTGTCGTATTAGATAAAATAACCTATAGAACACCCTATTTCTTAGAGTAGTCTAAGTAGGCTGAGTTGTTTTTTGCCGGCGTTAGGGCGAGCGGCATGATTCCCTAAGTGACATAGGGCTTTCATGGATGCCTTTAGCTCGAACCGTGAGTAGGGCCGTCAATGGCGATAGGGCGGTTTATCAGGTGACTCAGATGTGGTACACCTTTAGACTCAGTACATAGTTGCAATACAGGCCAAGACATGTCCAAAATACTCAAAGATAGGTCAATCAATAAGTAGGAACATTATAACATAGAATCAGGACATTATCTGTAAAACACTTTTAGGCTTAATTAGACTTAAACCTAGTGGATAATGAATCACCCTCTCATCAAAGATATTGATGAATGATTGCATAACTGGATCATAAGATAAGAGTTAGGTAAGAGGATAGTTACTACTAAGCCGTTACCAGTTCCTTGGGAGTACTGATACGCGAAAATCGTATCACCTTTTTAGCATGTTTTTACGTATGAATTTGGGTGAAATCAAGGGCAATTTGATCTTGATTGTGCATTATTCACTTAATTTCACAGTTTTTATGATTTTGGAAGTGTCAGGTGCAAAGTAGACGAAAACAGCAAATTTTGGGGCAAAAACGCAATTTTTAGAAATGTTGACTCAGTCAAAGGTCCGGGACGGGCGTCCCGACCAAGCCAAGCCAGAGGGACGGGCGTCCAGCACCAGGGACGGGCGTCCCAACCTGGTCAACAAACCAGGATGGGCGTCCCAATCCGGGACGGGCGTCCCGAGCCGCCAGAAGCTGTCCCACATCGAATTTTTCAGAGATTTTCACTCCGGGAAGCTGCTATAAATACCCCAGGCCTCCAGCAGTTGAATTCATTCCTCTCCACTCGATCTGAGTCATTTAGTGGTGTCTAGTGTACAATTCTCTCGTACACAACTCACTCAGAGACTCGGATCTCAGTTTCTTTCTTATTAGTGTTTTGTTTTAGTTTCTGAGAAATAGTCTCAGATCTTAGGTTTCTATAGATAGGTTCGTTTCCGGTGTTCATAGAATACCCGGGATTTCGTTAGGAGATCCTAAGAGGGCTCTAGGCGTTCGAAGAGTCAGTCCACATGGTTGGGCTTAAGCTAGGTATTAAGGTAAAGTCCAGCTACTAGGCTGAGGAAGCGTCCTCCGAAGGTTCTGTCAAGCAGAGTCGGGTCGAGCAGTCCAGCATATACAAGCAGTTGCTCCATCGGTGAGACTAAGTAAAGGGTGAATTCTTTATGGCATCAGTCCCCCTGTCCCTCTCTTTATATGTCTGTATTGTGTTCGTCCAAATATTAATTTTGTTTATTGGATTATTATTCTATGAGTATTTGTTATACATATTGAAGTTCTTATGATTTTCCGAAAATGGCCACCTGCTAAATATTCATTATGTCTACATGTCTAATGTGGTTTCTTTTAGACTAAATGTAGGGTTATAGACAATTCCTAACCACGGTCTATTCATAACCTGTTTAGTTCAACAGGCATCAATTTAGGAAGCATTGGTGTCTGTCGTATTAGATAAAATAACCTATAGAACACCCTATTTCTTAGAGTAGTCTAAGTAGGCTGAGTTGTGTTTTTATGCCGGCGTTAGGGCGAGCGGCATGATTCCCTAAGTGACATAGGGCTTTCATGGATGCCTTTAGCTCGAACCGTGAGTAGGGCCGTCAATGGCGATAGGGCGGTTTATCAGGTGACTCAGATGTGGTACACCTTTAGACTCAGTACAGAGTTGCAATCCAGGCCAAGACATGTCCAAAATACTCGAAGATAGGTCAATCAATAAGTAGGAACATTATAACATAGAATCAGGACATTATCTGTAAAACACTTTTAGGCTTAATTAGACTTAAACCTAGTGGATAATAAATCACCCTCTCATCAAAGATATTGATGAATGATTGCATAACTGGATCATAAGATAAGAGTTAGGTAAGAGGATAGTTACTACTAAGCCGTTACCAGTTCCTTGGGAGTACTGATACGCGAAAATCGTATCACCTTTTTAGCATGTTTTTACGTATGAATTTGGGTGAAATCAAGGGCAATTTGATCTTGATTGTGCATTATTCACTTAATTTCACAGTTTTTATGATTTTGGAAGTGTCAGGTGCAAAGTAGACGAAAACAGCAAATTTTGGGGCAAAAACGCAATTTTTGGAAATGTTGACTCGGTCAAAGGTCCGGGACGGGCGTCCCGACCAAGCCAAGCCAGAGGGACGGGCATCCCAATCAGGGACGGGAGTCCCGAGCCGCCAGAAGCTGTCCCACATCGAATTTTTCAGAGATTTTCACTCCGGGAAACTGCTATAAATACCCCAGGCCTCCAGCAGTTGAATTCATTCCTCTCCACTCGATCTGAGTCATTTAGTGGTGTCTAGTGTACAATTCTCTCGTACACAACTCACTCAGAGACTCGGATCTCAGTTTCTTTCTTATTAGTGTTTTGTTTTAGTTTCTGAGAAATAGTCTCAGATCTTAGGTTTCTATAGATAGGTTCGTTTCCGGTGTTCATAGAATACCCGGGATTTCGTTAGGAGATCCTAAGAGGGCTCTAGGCGTTCGAAGAGTCAGTCCACAAGGTTGGGCTTAAGCTAGGTATTAAGGTAAAGTCCAGCTACTAGGCTGAGGAAGCGTCCTCCGAAGGTTCTGTCAAGCAGAGTCGGGTCGAGCAGTCCAGCATATACAAGCAGTTTGCTCCATCGGTGAGACTAAGTAAAGGGTGAATTCTTTATGGCATCAGTCCCCCTGTCCCTCTCTTTATGTCTGTATTGTGTTCGTCCAAATATTAATTTTGTTTATTGGATTATTATTCTATGAGTATTTTTATACATATGAAGTTCTTATGATTTTCCGAAAATGGCCACCTGCTAAATATTCATTATGTCTACATGTCTAATGTGGTTTCTTTTAGACTAAATGTAGGGTTATAGACAATTCCTAACCACGGTCTATTCATAACCTGTTTAGTTCAACAGGCATCAATTTAGGAAGCATTGGTGTCTGTCGTATTAGATAAAATAACCTATAGAACACCCTATTTCTTAGAGTAGTCTAAGTAGGCTGAGTTGTGTTTTTATGCCGGCGTTAGGGCGAGCGGCATGATTCCCTAAGTGACATAGGGCTTTCATGGATGCCTTTAGCTCGAACCGTGAGTAGGGCCGTCAATGGCGATAGGGCGGTTTATCAGGTGACTCAGATGTGGTACACCTTTAGACTCAGTACAGAGTTGCAATCTAGGCCAAGACATGTCCAAAATACTCGAAGATAGGTCAATCAATAAGTAGGAACATTATAACATAGAATCAGGACATTATCTGTAAAACACTTTTAGGCTTAATTAGACTTAAACCTAGTGGATAATGAATCACCCTCTCATCAAAGATATTGATGAATGATTGCATAACTGGATCATAAGATAAGAGTTAGGTAAGAGGATAGTTACTACTAAGCCGTTACCAGTTCCTTGGGAGTACTGATACGCGAAAATCGTATCACCTTTTTAGCATGTTTTTACGTATGAATTTGGGTGAAATCAAGGGCAATTTGATCTTGATTGTGCATTATTCACTTAATTTCACAGTTTTTATGATTTTGGAAGTGTCAGGTGCAAAGTAGACGAAAACAGCAAATTTTGGGGCAAAAACGCAATTTTTGGAAATGTTGACTCGGTCAAAGGTCCGGGACGGGCGTCCCGACCAAGCCAAGCCAGAGGGACGGGCGTCCCAATCCGGGATGGGAGTCCCGAGCCGCCAGAAGCTGTCCCACATCGGATTTTTCAGAGATTTTCACTCCGGGAAACTGCTATAAATACCCCAGGCCTCCAGCAGTTGAATTCATTCCTCTCCACTCGATCTGAGTCATTTAGTGGTGTCTAGTGTACAATTCTCTCGTACACAACTCACTCAGAGACTCGGATCTCAGTTTCTTTCTTATTAGTGTTTTGTTTTAGTTTCTGAGAAATAGTCTCAGATCTTAGGTTTCTATAGATAGGTTCATTTCCGGTGTTCATAGAATACCCGGGATTTCGTTAGGAGATCCTAAGAGGGCTCTAGGCGTTCAAAGAGTCAGTCCACAGGGCTGTGCTTAAGCTGGGTATTAAGGTAAAGCCCAGTTACTAGGCTGAGGAAGTGTCCTCCGAAGGTTCTGGTGAGCAGAGTCAGAGGAAGCAGTACGACATATACAGCAGTACGCTCTGCGGCGAGACTACGTAAAGGGTGATTTCTTTATGGCATCAGTCCCCATACCCCTCTCTTATATGTTGTTATTGTTTTTACTCTAAATACTTATTATGAACATCAGATTACGATTTTTATGAATAGTTGTTTTATATGTTGAAGTTGTTATGCTTTTCCGGAAATAGCCACCTGCTAAATATTCACTATGTCTGCATGTTTAATGTGCTCTTTTAAACTAAAGTTAGGGTTATAGACAATTCCTAACCACGGTCTAATCATAACCTGTTTAGTTTAACAGGCATCAATTAGTATTGGTGTTTGCCATGCTAGATAAAATAACATGTTGAACACCCTGCCTGTTAAAGTAGTCTAGGTAGGGGCCGAGCTGAGTCCGATTATGCCGGCGGCTAGGGCAAGCGGTATGATCCCCGAAGTGACATAGGGCTTTCATGGATGCCTTCGTCCCGAACCGTGAGTAGGGCCGTCATTAAGGTAGGGCGGTTTATTAGAGACCTCGGATGTGGTACGCCTTTAGACACAGAACATAGTTGCAATCCATGCTAAGATATATCTAAAATACTCGAATATAGGTCAATCAACATATAGGAACAGTATAACATAGAATCAGAACTCATCTATAAAGCACTTCTAGGATTAATGAGACTGAAACCTCGTGGAGAATGAATCACCCTCTCATCAAAGTATTTGATGAAGATTGCATAACTGGATCATAAGATAGGAGTTAGGATAAAAGGCTAGTTACTACTAAGCCGTTGCCACTTCCCTGGGAGTACGATAATTATTTAATAAAATCGTAGATACTTTCCAACAGACTAGCTACACGATAGGTACTCTGCCTTAGGTTCTGGCTGATTAAGTGACACCATAGACTAAATGTGACAATTAGTCAATCACAGTCCTTAATTATTCATAATCAACATAGGGTAAAATAATACCTATTTAGCACGTCAACCGGAATCGCATCAAGTACGATATTAATAAATTAAAATCGTAGATACTTTCCAAGAACTAGCTACACGATAGGTACTCTGCCTTAGGTTCTGATTGATTAAGTGACAACAATTGAATGCTAAAGTGACAGTTAGTAAGACTCAGTCCTTAATTACTCATAATCGACATAGGTAAATAAAGACTATCTTTTAGCATACCAAACGGAACGCATCACATATCATAGACATAAGCATTTCTTACCAATCATAACTGCATTTTGAAGTCTGAAAGAGTGAAATTTTTTGAAATGTTTTTTGGAAGGGTGCAATTTTAGTGAAAATATGAGAAAACATGCAAAATTTTGTTACTTCCATTACCCTTCTTTTATTTTGTTATTATTTTCTCTCTTACCCTTAGTTAGTCAAATAAGTGTGGGGTAATAGTTCTTTGTTTGTTTTCATTTCTTCTTGTTTGCAAATAAGTGTGGGGTAATTTAGATATGCATGAACACTGAGGATAGTGTCAGACTTAAGTGTGGGGTAACAGTGCATGGTGCACTGTAGTAGTTTGAGAAAATGTTTTGCATGATTTTGCATGTTTTCCCCGTATTTTCACACCTTTCCAAATTTTTTCAAAATTCTTCATTCTTTCAGACTTCAAAATGCAGTATGATTGGTAAAACATTGCTGATGTCTATGATATGTAGGTAGAATGTTATGATTAGTAGGAGACAATGTGATGACTATTTTGAACTTATTGATTAGGAATAGGGAATTCTTGATAATTGAGCACAACTTAGTCTAGATTAGAGACCTCAGCCAGTTACCTTTTCAAAACTTAACTAGATAAGATTAGACCAGTTGTGGATGTATTGGCAATTAGAATGACTAGATGAGGCTCTGAGCTGAAAGTGAAAAGAAAAAAAAGAGAGTTAATTAAATAGGGTAGTTTGCTAGCGGCCTTTCCTACTCGAGCACCACTCCTCAGGGGAACTTAAAGCCTGATGCCCTAAGGTCATGTAGGTCTGGGAGTCATCGGAGTGGCACTCGCTACATGGGTAGTTAAAGTTGATGTGTTAAAACAGACTCAAAATATCCTGGAAAATCTATAAAAGAAAAAAATCAATAAATGCTAAATAATTAAAAATCTGATCACCAAGGCTCACAACTCAGAAAGTTGTCTGTTGTCAGTATGTCTAGCGACGGGTCGAAGCGTTATCTGGTAGTAGTTAAAGATGAGAGTATATTGTGTTGACTATCTGGTCTAGACTAGTACACACACTACACATCAGGAAGACCTTGTGACTGAGAGAAGAGTTCAATCTAGTTCTTAAGTTGTTAAACCGGCTTGATCATAATAATCTACTAGAGACATTTGAGACCTTGTCATAGCAACCTAACCAGTCAGACCTGTGTTGTGAACTGTCTGAATAATTTTTGGAATAAAAACATGACTAGAAAATTTAAGTGACTACACATATGATTTAAAATCACTAACTTCAGGTAGACTTTGCTTGAGGACAAGTAAAAAGCTAAGTGTGGGGTTATCTGATATGCATAAATCATATCACATTTTTAGCATGTTTTTAGGCATAATTTAGGGTGAAATTGATAGGAAATCGGTCTTAATTGATTGTTATTAACTCAATTTCACAGTTTTTGTGATTTTGGAAGTGTCAGGTGAAAAGTAGAAGAAAATGGCAAATTTCGGGGCAAAATCGCAATTTTTCATAAGTTCAGACGTCGGGGTGGGCGTCCTGAATCAGGATGGGCGTCCTGACATGGTCAACAGGCCAGGACGGGCGTCTAGGACTCGGGACAGCCGTCCTGACCTGGTCAACAGGCTGGGACTGGCGTCCTGGATGCCTGGACAAAGTCCCACATCGAAATTCTTGGAAACATTCACTCTAGAAAGCTACTACAAATACCCCAGGCCTTCCTCAGTTGAATTCATTCCTCTCCACTCGATCTGAGTCATTTAGTGACTTCAAATGTACATTTTTCTCGAGTACATAAGTCACTTAGAGACTCAGGTTCAGTAGAAGTCTATTTTTTAGATAGTGTCTCATTTTCTTTGTTTCTGAGAATTAGTCTCAAACCCTATGATACGATAGATAGGTTCATTTCTGGTATTCATAGAATACCTGGGATTTCGTTAGGAGATCCTAAGAGGGCTCTAGGCATTCTAAAAGTCTGTCCACAGGGATGGGCTTAAGCTGGGTATTAAGGTAAAGTCCAGCTACTAGGCTGAGGAAGCGTCCTCCGAAGGTTTTGTCGAGCAGAGTCGGGTCGAGCAGTCCAGCATATACAAGCAGTTGCTCCATCGGTGAGACTAAGTAAAGGGTGAATTCTTTATGGCATCAGTCCCTATGTCCCTCTCTTTATATGTTTGTATTATGTTCGTCCAAATATTAATTCTGTTCATTGGATTATGATTCTATGAGTATTTGTTATACATATATAAGTTCTTATGATTTTCTGGAAATGGCCACCTGCTTAATATTCATTATGTCTGCATGTCTAATGTAGTTTCTTTTAGACTAAATGTAGGGTTATAGATAATTCCTAACCACGGTCAATTCATAACCTGTTTAGTTTAACAGGCATCAATTTAGGAAGCATTGGTGTCTGCCATATTAGATAAAATAACCTACAGAACACCCTGTTTGTTAGAGTAGTCTAAGTAGGTTGAGTTGTGTTTTTATGTCGGAGTTAGGGCAAGCGGCATGATCCCCTAAGTGACATAGGGCTTTCATGGATGCCTTTAGCTCGAACCGTGAGTAGGGCCGTCAATGGCAATGGGGCGGTTTATCAGGTGACTCAGATGTGGTACACCTTTAGACTCAGTACATAGTTGCAATCCAGGCCAAGACATGTCTAAAATACTCGAAGATAGGTCAATCAATATGTAGGAACAGTATAACATAGAATCAGGACATTATCTGTAAAACACTTTTAGGCTTAAATAGACTTAAACCTAGTGGAGAATGAATCACCCTCTCATCAAAGATATTGATGAACGATTTCATAATTGGATCATAAGATAAGAGTTAGGGTAAGAGGATAGTTACTACTAAGTCGTTACCAGTTCCCTGGGAGTACGATATTAATAAATTAAAATCGTAGATACTTTCCAAGAACTAGCTACACGATAGGTACTCTGCCTTAGGTTCTGATTGATTAAGTGACAACAATTGAATGCTAAAGTGACAGTTAGTAAGACTCAATCCTTAATTACTCATAATCGACATAGGTAAATAAAGCCTATCTTTTAGCATACCAATCAGAACGCATCACATATCATAGACATAAGCATTTCTTTACCAATCATAACTGCATTTTGAAGTCTGAAAGAGTGAAAAATTTTGAAATGTTTTTTGGAAGGGTGCAATTTTAGTGAAAATATGAGAAAACGTGCAAACATTTTTTACTAGAGTGCACAATGCACTGCTACCCCACACTTAAATGTGAGACTGTCCTCAGTGTTCATGCATATCTAAACACCCCACACTTACTTGAAAAACAAAAATAAAAAAGAACATAAAACTCTTACCCCACACTTATTTGACTAACTAAGGGTAAGAGAGAAAATAAAACAATAAGAGAAATAACAAAATATAATAAAAGAAAGAAATGATGTTATGTCATATAAATCAACGTCATACAGAGATTCATATTTCATACAGCCCAGACATGATCACACACATAAAGCAGAAACAACGAAAGAAAGAAAAAGAAAAGGAAAAGAAAAACTAAGAACCCGGCTCATCGTCATCCGGTGGACGGAAGTCTGCTGAAAAGTAGACCTCTAGGTCTTCGACTAGTCGGGAGGTCTGCTGAAAAATCTCCTCGACCCTGCTGGTGTTCATGGTGATTCTATCTTCCATCATCGACATCCGCCTTTCAATGTTTTCCATATCCCGGCTATGTCGGGCTGTGAGTTCCGCCAATCCTTGCGGCATATGTCGCTCAAAGGCGGTGCGTGGGATAAATGTCTCGGTCGGAGGTTTATGTGTTGGGACCGATCTCGATGCCGATGCCTGTCGTTGCTGCTCAATGTGGATGGAGTAGCGCCCAGTTTCATCCCGTACGACCATCCCTATGTTCTATAGAATGGTAAGGTCCGTAGGAATGGTGGTCGGGGCAACCTGGGTCAGCTCTAAGCCCTCGATGTCCAACTACAAGTAGTGGGCTATCCTGGTGATGAATAGCCTGAGCCCCAGACACTGTTTCCGAGTGTTCGTTGCAAAGCCCCGCATGATGACAGTAGTGAGTCGAGCTATCTCTACTGTAGAACCCATATGCATGTTGGCCAGGAGGAATGTCTCCATCTGGGTGACATTCCCGGGGGCCGCCCGACGTCCTGACATAGTATGTGCTATAATGGCATGTAAATAGCGAAGAGCAGGATGGATACCTGTGGCTTTCGCAAAGCCATGCTGGTAGGGAGTGCCCGTCGTACAAATCTGAGCCCAAGCGGTGGAGACATCTGCAGAAGTGAAGTCTCGAACTGCTGTGGTGTAGGCGGGCGTATCCAACTCGTCCCTCTGCTAGATACCCAAGGCGATGCCGAACTCGGCCATGTTCATCGACCGATCCATTCCGCCCAGACAGAATGTGATGTGCTCCTGCTGGAGTGTAAATGAAGCATAGAACTCACATACCAACTCTAGGTAGGTCGGCTCAGTGACGATGAAGACTCGACTGTAGGGTACTACGTCGAGTATGCGTCGAATCTCCTACTCAACTCCCAGTGTCTGGACTGCTGCCCAATCAAGCATTTTTCCAACCAGTACGCAGCGTCCGATATGTCCATGACATCTCTCCTGATATGCTGGAATGGAAGGAAAAAGCATAAAAGGATGTGCCACATATGTGACGGTCATGGAAGAAGTAATACGAGTGCTTTTGGGAGCCATTTGGTTGAGAGCGTTCGAGAGAATTTGAGAATTTAGGCAGGAAAGAAGATTCGAATTCAAATTCTGGAGGTAAATTCGAATTCAGAAGGATAGATTTTGGTAAGGGAAGGATTTTGAGTTTTTGGCGGGAAATTCGAATTTTGGAAGGAAATTCAAAAGTTCAAATTTTGGAAGGAAATTCGAATTTTGAAATTTCAAGAGGTTGTGATACGCGAAAATCGTATCACCTTTTTAACATGTTTTTAGGTATGAATTTGGGTGAAATCGAGGGTAATTTGATCTTGATTGTTCATTATTCACTTAATTTCACAGTTTTTATGATTTTGGAAGTGTCATGTGAAAAGTAGACGAAAACAGCAAATTTTGGGGCAAAAACACAATTTTTGGAAATGTTGACTCAGTCAAAGGTTCAGGACGGGCGTCCCGACCAAGTCAAGGCACCGGGACGGGCGTCCAGGACCTGGGATGGGCGTCCCGACCTGGTCAACAGATCGGGACGGGCGTCCCGAGCCGCCAAAAGCTGTCCCACATCGAAGTTTTCAGAGATTTTCACTCCAGGAAGCTGCTATAAATACCCCAGGCCTCCAGCAGTTGAATTCATTCCTCTCCACTCGATCTGAGTCATTTAGTGGTGTCCAGTGTACAATTCTCTAGTACACAACTCACTCAGAGACTCGGATCTCAGTTTTCTTTCTTGTTAGTGTTTTGTTTTAGTTTCTGAGAAATAGTCTCAGATCTTAGGTTTCTATAGATAGGTTCGTTTCTGGTATTCATAGAATACCCGGGATTTCGTTAGGAGATCCTAAGAGGGCTCTAGGCGTTCGAAGAGTCAGTCCACAGGGCTGGGCTTAAGCTGGGTTTTAAGGTAAAGCCTAGTTACTAGGCTGAGGAAGCGTCCTCCGACGGTTCTGGCGAGCAGAGTCGAGTCAAGCAATACGGCATATACAGCAGTACACTCCATCGGCGAGACTTCGTGAAGGGTGAATTCTTTATGACATCGGTCCCCCTGTCCCTCTCTTATATGTTGTTATTGTGTTTGTCCATATAACTGTTTGAATACCAGATTTTGTTTTTATGAATATTTGTTATTTATGTTGAAGTATTATGTTTTTCTAGAAATGGCCACCTGCTTAAATATCCAGTATGTCTGCATGTCTATTGCAGTTCTTTTAAACTGAAATTAGGGTTATAGACAATTCCTAACCACGGTCTATTCATAACCTGTTTAGTTTAACAGGCATCAATTAGTATTGGTGTCTGCCATACTAGATAAAATAATCTGCGGAACCCTTGGTTGAAAGTAGTCTAGGTAGGCTGAGTAGAGTTTTATGCCGGCGTTATGCGACGAGCAGTATGATCCCCAAAGTGACATAGGGCGGTCATTGCTGACTTTAGTCCGAGCCGTGAGTAGGGCCGTTACCCTTAACGATGGGGCGGTAGCGTAGAAACTCAGATGTGGTAGCCTTTAGACACCGAACATAATTGCAATCCAGGCCGAGACATGTCTAAAATACTCGAATATAGGTCAATCAACGTATAGTAACAGTATAACATAAAATCAGGATCTAATCTTTAAAACACTTTCAGGTTTAGCTAGACTTAAACCTAGTGGAGAATGAATCACCCTCTCATCAAAATTATTGATGAAGATTGCATAACTGGATTATAAGATAAGAGTTAGGAAGAAAGGCTAGTTACTACTAAGCCGTTGCCACTTCCCTGGGAGTACGATATTTATTTAATAAAATCGTAGATACTTTCCAACAGACTAGCTACACGATAGGTACTTGCCTTAGGTTCTGGCTGATTAAGTGACACCATAGAGACTAAATGTGACAATTAGTCAATCACAGTCCTTAATTATTCATAATCAACATAGGGTAAAATAACACCTATTTAGCACATCGGTCGGAAACCATCAGATTTTTGGCGCCGTTGCCGGGGAAATATCATAATGAATTTAGGATTATTGGCCACAATTCTAGAAACTTATGATAGGTAGCGGTAGTAACCTAGACTTTTGATTTACACTTATCTTATACTAGTTAGACAATCACTTTCCTAAATATAGGATTATCATAACTAATTAATTTTAGATAATATCTGGAATTAAGACACTTAGGATAATCAAATTTTAGAAAATTATTCTAAAACCATATTGAGGAAATTTACTTGCTTTCTAAATAAATCAAAATCCATAAAAATATTTTTCTTGCTTTCTTGTTTCACTTCCCTACTTTTGTTATTTGTTATTTCTAACCAGACTTTGCACTCAAAGATGAAGAGAACAAGAGCAGCTACTAATCAGGCAAAGAAAACAGAAAACCCTGACACTCCAGGACCGAAGAAGACAAAGCTAGAGGGCCCCTCTAGGCCTGCACCAGAAGTACCACGAGGGACTCTTCCTTCACAACCAGTGGAAGTAAACTCAAGCCCTGATGCTAGTGAACTAGTGAGACGATTCCTGAACACCCGTGAGCATAGTCCCACGGAAGAAGATCCTTCTGAGGATACCTTCCCTCCTAGAGAGGTACCCGAGAGATCTCCAATTCACCCTCCTGCCCAGAGAGTTCCTATAAATCCACCCCCTACTGACCAAACCCAAAATTCACCAACCTCTCCTGCATACACCCCAACACCTAACGAGCGCACCCCTTCATCTGCGGGGAGTACTAACGGTTATTATTCAGTGTTGTCCGTGCAGATAGACACGCTAACTCAAAGGGTCTATGAGATGGACCAAGGGATTGCCAACAGACTGTGTCATTTAGACCAACTCAGTCTGAATATCACAACTAACGTAGACCGACTCAGAGCCACGGTCAATCTTCAGGAGAACCAAGGTGCACAACTACTCCGAGAGATGGCTGATTTACGTAGTGAGCAGAACAGGCAGAGGGATGAGATGAGAACCATACGCATAGAAATGCGAAGCATTCGAACAGAACTACAGGAGATCAGAGATAGGATTCGTTAAAAAGGGAAGATTCTTTTACTTTCAACAAATAATTCGTTTGAACTGAAACTTGAATAATTGACCCTTATTTTTTCTATCTTTCAAACATTTTTAAAGGGTCCTTTATATTCAACAATTTTCTTCAGACATTTTATTTTGGATTTCTATGAAAAACAAGAGTTTTGCAAATACAGTTTATTTTCCACTAATTACATTGCACAAACTCAGTTTTGTTTTTCTGAAATTCTTGCTGAATTTAAGTTAGGATAAAATTAGGGTAGTCACAATTTTCGAAAAAAAAGACTGAGGAATTTTTGCATAGAGTTTTTAACAACTTCTGAATTTCATTGGATAAACATGAAGCCTTGTTAAGAATTATGATTATTTTTGGTATCTTGAGATTTTCAGGGAATTACGAAGAAAAATTTTTTTTTTTCCAGAATTGGCACGCGTCCCGATGCAATCCGGGACGGGAGTCCTTCCTCTGGGACGGGCGTCCCGAGGGCCACCCTTCTATAAAAGTTCAATTTTTTTCATTTTCTCTCAAATCTACAACCAAACATTCATCTCTCTAAATATTTCTCTCTACAAATTTTTGGCAAACTCTTCAAAGTTTAAAAATTCGAATTTCCTTCCAAAATTTGAATTTTCCCAAAAACTCAAATTTCCCTCCAAAATTCGATTTTCCCGCCAAAAATTCCTTCCCTAACCTAATTTCATCCTTCCCACCTAACTTCTCTCGTACGTTTTCAATGGCTCCCAAACATGCTCGTACCACATCTACCATGACAGTTACCTCAGTGGCACATCCTTTTATGTTGTTTCCCTCCAGCACAGCATACCAAGAGAAATGCACTGGGTACATCGGGCGTACGATACTGATGGGCAGAACGCTGGATTGGGCAGCAGTACAGACACTGGGAGTAGAGCCGGAAGTCAGACGCATACTCGACGTGCCACCCTACAGTCGAGTATTCATCGTCACAGAGCCCACATACCTGGAGCTGGTATGTGAGTTCTATGCGTCTTTTACCTGCCACCAGGAGCAGATCACATTCCGTTTAAGCGGAATAGATCGGTCGATGAGCATGGCCGAGTTCGGCATCGCCCTAGGCATCTGGCAGAGAGATGAGTTGGATACGCCTACATACACCACGACAATTCGAGACTTCACGTCTGCAGACGTCTCCACTGCTTGGGCTCAGATCTGCATGACGGGTGTCCCATACCAGCATGGCTTTGCAAAAGCCACAGGTATTTATCCTACCCTTCGTTACCTGCATGCTATCATTGCACACACATTGTCAGGACAACTGACAGCGCCCGGAACTGTCACCCGGATGGAGACATTCCTTCTAGCCAACATGCACATGGGATCTACAGTAGAGATGGCTAGACTCATAGCGGTCATTATGAGAGGATTCGCTACAGACACTAGGAAATAGTATCTGGGACTCAGACCATACATCACCAAGCTAGCCCGCTACTTGGAGTTGGACATAGAGGGCTCGGAGCTTACTCTGGTCGCCCTGACCACCATTCCCACAGATGTTACCATTCTACGGAACATGGGAATGGTTGTCCGGGATGCGAATGGCCGCGACACCATCCACACGGAGCAGATAGGACAGGCATCAGCATCGGAAGCATTTCCAGCGCATATCCCTCCATCCAAGACGTTCGTGCCACGAACTGCCTTCGAACGACACATGTGGCACGGATTGGCAGAACTATCAGCCCGATACAGTCGAGACATGGACAGGATTGACAGACGGTTGGCGATGATAGATGATAGGATCGCCATGAACACCAGCAGGATTGAGGAGATACATCAGCAGACTTCCCGAGTGGTGGAAAACTTCGAGTTTGACTTAGCAGACTTAGGTCCACTGGACAACGATCCGCCGGGTTCTTAGTCTCTCTCTCCTTCTTTCTTTTTCTTTCCTTTCTTTTGTTTTTGTTTTTCTTGTTCTATGTGTATAAACATGTCTGGGCTGTATGACGTATGAATCTATGTACAAATTTGATTTATATGACATACAGAATTGTTTGCATTATTTTATTTTATGTCTTACGTACCCATACAGAATCCTTTATTTTCTGTTTTACTTCTTATTTTCAAATAAGTGTGGGGTAAGAATCTTTTCTGTTTTATTTCTTATTTTCAAATAAGTGTGGGGTAATTAGATATGCATGACCACTGAGGACAGTGCCAGACTTAAGTGTGAGGTAGCAGTGCATGGTGCACTGTAGCAGTTTGCAAAATTGTTTGCATGATTTTGCTTGTTTTCACGTACTTTCACACCCTTCCAAAAAAAATTTCAAAAATTTTTCCGTCTTTCAGACGTCTAAATGCAGTATGCTTGGTTAAACAATTACTTATGTCTATGATATGTAGGTAGTATGTTATGGTTAGTAGAAGATAATTGATAGCTATCTTGGACTAATTGATTAGGAATAGGGAATTCCTGATAACTGAGCACAACTTTGTCTGGATTAGAGACCTCAACCAATTACCTGTTCGAGACTTAACTAGATAAAATTAGACCAGTTGTGGATATATTGGCAGTTAGGATGACTAGATGAGACTCTGAGCTAGAAGTGAAAAGAAATTAAAAGAAGTTAATCAAATAAGGGTAGTTTGCCAGTCGCCTTCGCTACTCGAGCACCACTCCTTCGGGGAATTTAAAGCCTGATACCCTAAGGTCGTGTAGATCTGGGAGTCATTGGAGTGAGACTCGCTACATGGGTAGTTGAAGTTGACGTGTTCTAAGCAGACTCAAAATACCCTAAATCTATAAAATAACTAAATGCTAAAACATTAAAAATCTGATCACCAAAGCTCAGAACTCAAAAAGTTGTCTGTTGTTAATATGTCTAGCGATAGGTCGAAGTGTTATCTGGTAGTAGTTAAGACAAGAGTACATTGTGTTGACTATCTGGTCTGGACTAGTACACACACTACACATCAGGAAGACCCTGTGACTAAGAAAAAAGTCCAACCTAGTTGTTGATTTATTTTCTGCCTGATCATAACAAGCTACTAGACACATTTGAGACCTTGTCATAGCAACCTAACCAGACAGACCTGTATTAAGACTTGTTTGAAGAATTTTTGGAATAAAAATATGACTAGGAATTTAAGTAACTTCAGGTAGACTTTGCTTGAGGACAAGCAAAAAGCTAAGTGTAGGGTTATCTGATACGCGAAAATCGTATCACCTTTTTAGCCTGTTTTTATGTATGAATTTGGGTGAAATCGAGGGTAATTTGATCTTGATTGTTCATTATTCACTTAATTTCACAGTTTTCATGATTTTGGAAGTGTCAGGTGAAAAGTAGACGAAAACAGCAAATTTTGGGGCAAAAACGCAATTTTTGGAATTGTTGACTTGGTCAAAGGTTCAGGACGGGCGTCCCGACCAAGTCAAGGCACCGGGACGGGCGTCCCGACCTGGTCAACAGATCGGGACGGGCGTCCCAATCCGGGACGGGCATCCCGAGCCGCCAGAAGCTGTCCCACATCGAAGTTTTCAGAGATTTTCACTCCAGGAAGCTGCTATAAATACCCCAGGCCTCCAGCAGTTGAATTCATTCCTCTCCACTCGATCTGAGTCATTTAGTGGTGTCCAGTGTACAATTCTCTAGTACACAACTCACTCAGAGACTCGGATCTCAGTTTTCTTTCTTGTTAGTGTTTTGTTTTAGTTTCTGAGAAATAGTCTCAGATCTTAGGTTTCTATAGATAGGTTCGTTTCTGGTATTCATAGAATACCCGGGATTTCGTTAGGAGATCCTAAGAGGGCTCTAGGCATTCGAAGAGTCAGTCCACAGGGCTGGGCTTAAGCTGGGTATTAAGGTAAAGCCCAGTTACTAGGCTGAGGAAGCGTCCTCCGACGGTTCTGGCGAGCAGAGTCGGGTCAAGCAATACGGCATATACAGCAGTACACTCCATCGGCGAGACTTCGTGAAGGGTGAATTCTTTATGGCATCGGTCCCCCTGTCCCTCTCTTATATGTTGTTATTGTGTTTGTCCAAATAACTGTTTGAATACCAGATTATGTTTTTATGAATATTTGTTATTTATGTTGAAGTATTATGTTTTTCTAGAAATGGCCACCTGCTTAAATATCCATTATGTCTGCATGTCTATTGCCGTTCTTTTAAACTAAAATTAGGGTTATAGACAATTCCTAACCACGGTCTATTCATAACCTGTTTAGTTTAACAGGCATCAATTAGTATTGGTGTCTGCCATACTAGATAAAATAATCTGCGGAACACCCCGTTGGTTGAAAGTAGTCTAGGTAGGCTGAGTAGAGTTTTATGCCGGCGGTTATGCGACGAGCAGTATGATCCCCAAAGTGACATAGGGTGGTCATTGCTGACTTTAGTCCGAGCCGTGAGTAGGGCCGTTACCCTTAACGATGGGGCGGTATCGTAGAAACTCAGGTGTGGTAGCCTTTAGACACAGAACATAATTGCAATCTAGGCCAAGACATGTCTAAAATACTCGAATATAGGTCAATCAACGTATAGTAACAGTATAACATAAAATCAGGATCTAATCTTTAAAACACTTTCAGGTTTAGCTAGACTTAAACCTAGTGGAGAATGAATCACCCTCTCATCAAAATTATTGATGACGATTGCATAATTGGATTATAAGATAAGAGTTAGGAAGACAGGCTAGTTACTACTAAGCCGTTGCCACTTCCCTGGGAGTACGATATTTATTTAATAAAATCGTAGATACTTTCCAACAGACTAGCTACACGATAGGTACTCTGCCTTAGGTTCTGGCTGATTAAGTGACACCATAGAGACTAAATGTGACAATTAGTCAATCACAGTCCTTAACTATTCATAATCAACATAGGGTAAATAACACCTATTTAGCACATCGGTCGGAAACGCATCAGGTTGCCAAAAATTTGTAGAGAGAAGGTGGAGAGAATTTTTTAGAGAGATGATTTTTGGTGGTTGATTTGGGAGGAAATGGGAAAAAATGACATTTTTGTAGAAGGGGCGGCCTTCGGGACGCCCGTCCCGAGCTACCTCGGGATGCGTGCCACTTCAGGATTTTTTTTTTCATAATTCCCTGCAAATCTTAGTACACAAAAAACAATCATAATATTTAACAAGTCTTCATATTTAGCCTATTGCTGTGCTTCCGACTAATATGCAAAAATAGGTGTTGTTTTACCCTATGTTGATTATGAATAATTAAGGACTTAGATTGACTAATTGTCACATTTAGTCTCTATGCTGTCACTTAACCAGTCAGATCCTAAGGAAGAGTACCTATCGTGTAGCTAGTTTATTGGAAAGTATCTACGATTTTAATTTAATCAAATATCGTACTCCCAGGGAAGTGGTAACGACTTAGTAGTAACTATTCTCTTACCCTAACTCTTATCCTATGATCCAGTTATTCAATCGTTCATCAATATCTTTGATGAGATGGTGATTCATTATCCACTAGGTTTAAGTCTATTTAAGCCTAAGAGTGTTTTACAGATAATGTCCTAATTCTATGTTATACTGTTCCTACATGTTGATTGACCTATCTTCGAGTATTTTAGACATGTCTTGGCCTGGATTGCAACTATGTACTGAGTCTAAAGGTGTACCACATCTGAGTTACCTGATAAACCGCCCTACCTTAATGACGGTCGTACTCACTGTTCGAGCTAAAGGCATCCATGAAAGCCCTATGTCACTTTGGGGATCATGCCGCTCGCCCTAACGCCGGCATAAACACACAAACTCAGCCTACTTAGACTACTCTAACAAACATTGTGTTCTGTAGGTTATTTTATCTAATATGGCAGACATTAATGCATCTCGACGGGGAAGTCCTAAATTAATGCTTGTTAAACTAAACAGGTTATGATTAGACCATGGTTAGGAATTGTCTATAACCCTACATTTAGTTTAAAAAGAAACTACATTAGACATGCAGACATAATGAAAGTTAAGCTGGTGGCCATTTCCGGAAAATCATAAAGTACTTCAACATGCATAACAAATATTCATACAATCATAATCTAATAATCATAACAAATGTTTGGATGAACACAATGCAGAAATATAAAGAGAGGGACAGGGGGACTGATGCCATAAAGAATTCACCCTTTACTTAGTCTCGCCGATGGAGCAACTGCTTGTAAATGTTAGACTGCTCGACCCGACTCTGCTCGACAGAACCTTCGGAGGACGCTTCCTCAGCCTAGTAGCTGGACTTTACCTTAATACTCAGCTTAAGCCCAGGCCTGTGGACTGACTCTTTGAACGCCTAGAGCCCTCTTAGGATCTCCTAACGAAATCCCGGGTATTCTATGAATACCAGAAACGAACCTATCTAGTCGTATCCTAGGATCTGAGACTAACTCTCAGAAACAAGGAACACGAGACACTATCTAGAAATAAAAAAAAAAACTTATACTGAAACCTAAGTCTCTAAGTGACTTGTATACTATGGAAACTTGTATACTTGAAGTCAGTAAATGACTCAAATCGAGTGGAGAGGAATGAATTCAACTAAGGAAGGCCTGGGGTATTTATAGCAGCTTCCTGGAGTGAATTTCTCTCAGAATTTTGATGTGGGACTCTGAACTGTGGCTCGGGACGCCCGTGCTAGATCTGGGATGCCCATCCCGGCCTGTTGACCAGGTCAGGATGCCCATCCTGACTTCGGGACGCCCACCCCGACTTCCGAACTTCTAAAAATCACGTTTTTGCCCCAAAATTTGCCATTTTCTTCTACTTTTCACCTGACACTTCCAAAATCACAAAACCTGTGAAATTGATTTAATAATAAGCAATTAAGATCGATTTTCCATCAATTTCACCCTAAATTATGCCTAAAAACATGCCAAAAATGTGATATGATTTATGCATATCATATATCCCCACACATAGCTTTTTGCTTATCCTCAAGCAAAGTCTACCTGAAGTTAGTGATTTTAAATCATATGTGCAGTTACTTAAATTTTCTAGTCATTTTTTTACTCCAAAAATTGCTTCATTGAGTCAGATAATTCACAACACAGGATTGACTGGTTAGGTTGCTATGACAAGGTCTCAAATGTCTCTAGTAGATTATTATGATCAAGCAGGTTTAACAACTTAACAACTAGATTGAACTCTTCTCTTAGTCACAAGGTCTTCCTGATGTGTAGTGTGTGTACTAGTCTAGACCAGATAGTCAACACAATATACTCTCATCTTAACTATTACCAGATAACACTTCGACCCGTCGCTAGACATACTAACAACAAACAACTTTCTGAGTTCTAAGCCTGGGTGACAAGATTTTTAATTATTTAGCATTTATTGATTTTTTCTTTTATAGATTTTTAGGGTATTTTGAGTCTGCTTTAACACGTTAACTTTAACTACCCATGTAGCGAGTCCCACTCCGATGACTCCCAGACCTACACGACCTTAGGACATCAGGCTTTAAGTTCCCCTAAGGAGTGGTGCTCGAGTAGCAAAGGCCGCTAGCAAACTACCATATTTAATTAACTCTCTTTTTTTTCTTTTCACTTCCAGCTCAGAGTCTCATCTAGTCATTTTAATTGCCAATACATCCTCAATTGGTCTAATCTTATATAGTTAAGTTTTGAAAACGTATTTGGCTGAGGTCTCTAATCCAAACTAAGTTGTGCTCAATTATCAGGAATTCCCTATTTCTAATCGATAAATTCAAGAAAGTCATCACATTGTCTCCTACTGATCATAACATTCTACCTACATATCACAGACATCAGCAATGTTTCACCAATCATACTGCATTTTGAAGTCTGAAAGAATGAAAAAGTTTGAAATTTTTTTGGAAGGGTGTGAAAATACGGGGAAAACATGTAAAAATCATGCAAATATTTTCTACTACTACAGTGCACCGTGCACTGCTACCCCACACTTAAGTCTAACACTGTCCTCAGTGTTCATGCATATCTAAATTACCCCACACTTATTTGAAAACAAGGAGAAATAAAAACAAAACAAAGAACTCTTACCCCACACTTATTCGACTAACTAAGGGTAAGAAGGAAAATAAAGCAACAAAACAAAAAGGATAATAGAAATAACAAAACAGAACACAAAACAAAGAAAATAAAATAAAATAAAAGTAGAGGAAGATGAGGATTAGAAAAACTCCCTTCATGTTTCAAGCAGAAGGGTCTTCTCTGATCTGTCAATTGGCTCTTCACCTTGGCCATGTGCTATTGCTGAGGTGTTCTTGACTCTGTAAGCTCTAGATATTGGAATGGATGACGTCAGCTCCGATCCTTCAATGTCGAGCTCCAGGTAGTGGCCTAACCATTTGATGAATGACTCAAGCCCCTAGGACTGCTTCCTCGAATCATTTGCAAAGTTTCTCGTAATCATAGTAACGTGTCCAGAAGGAACATGTTTAAGAATGAGACTTCTTTTGATTGGTGTACCTACCTACCAATGTCAGTGAAGGTATTGCATGCAAGTTTCGAATGGCAGAAAAGATACCTGAAGCTTTGGCGAAGCCGTGGTGGTAGGAGGCTCCAGTGGTGTAGATTGATATGCATAAATCATATCACATTTTTAGCATGTTTTTAGGCATAATTTAGGTTGAAATTGGTAGTAAATCAGTCTTAATTGATTGTTATTAACTCAATTTTACAATTTTTGTGATTTTGGAAGTGTCAGGTGAAAAGTAGAAGAAAATGGCAAATTTCGGGGCAAAAACGTGATTTTCAAAAGTTCGAAAGTCGGGGTGGGGGTCCCGAAGTCAGGATGGGCGTCCTGACCTGGTCAACAGGCCGGGACGGGCGTCCCAATCCAGGACGGGCGTCCCGAGCCGCGGTTCAGAGTCCCACATTGAATTTCTAAGAGAAATTCACTCTAGAAAGCTCCTATAAATACCCCAGGCCTTCCTCAGTTGAATTCATTCCTCTCCACTCGATTTGAGTCATTTAGTGACTTCAAGTATACAGTTTTCCATAGTATACAAGTCACTTAGAGACTCAGGTTTCAGTATAAGTTTCTTTTTATTTCTAGATAGTGTCTCGTGTTCTTTGTTTCTGAGAGTTAGTCTCAGATCCTAGGATACGACTAGATAGGTTCGTTTCTGGTATTCATAGAATACCCGGGATTTCGTTAGGAGATCCTAAGAGGGCTCTAAGCGTTCGAAGAGTCAGTCCACAAGGCTGGGCTTAAGCTGGGTATTAAGGTAAAGTCCAGCTACTAGTCTGTGGAAGCGTCCTCCGAAGGTTCTGTCGAGCAGTCCAACATATACAAGCAGTTGCTCCATCAGCGAGACTAAGTAAAGGGTGAATTATTTATGGCATCAGTCCCCCTATCCCTCTCTTTATATGTCTGTACTGTGTTCGTCCAAATATTGATTATTTTTATTGGATTATGATTTTATGAGTATTTGTTATACATGTTGAAGTTCTTTACGATTTTCTGGAAATGGCCACCAGCTTAATATTCATTATGTCTGCATGTCTAATGTAGTTTCTTTTAAACTAAATGTAGGGTTATAGACAATTCCTAACCACGGTCTAATCATAGCATGTTTAGTTTAATAGGCATCAATTTAGGACTTTCCCGTTGGAAAGCATTGGTGTCTGCAATATTAGATGAAATAACCTATAGATCACCATGTTTGTTAGAGTAGTTTAAGTATGCTGAGTTTGTGTGTTTATGCCGGCATTAGGGCGAGCGGCATGATCCCCGAAGTGCCATAGGGCTTTCATGGATGCCTTTAGCTCGAACCGTGAGTAGGGCCGTCATTAAGGTAGGGCGGTTTATCAGGTAACTCAGATGTGGTACACCTTTAGACTCAGTACATAGTTGCAATTCAGGCCAAGACATGTCTAAAATACTCGAAGATAGGTCAATCAACATGTAGGGACAGTATAACATAGAATCAGGACATTATCTGTAAAACACTTTTAGGCTTAAATAGACTTAAACCTAGTGGAGAATGAATCACCCTCTCATCAAAGATATTGATGAACGATTGCATAACTGGTTCATAAGATAAGAGTTAGGGTAAGAGGATAGTTACTACTAAGCCATTACCACTTCCCTAGGAGTACGATATTTAATTTAAATAAAATCGTAGATACTTTCCAACAGACTAGCTACACGATAGGTACTCTGCCTTAGGTTCTGACTGATTAAGTGACAGCATAGAGACTAAATGTGACAATTAGTCAATCTAAGTCCTTAATTACTCATAATCAACATAGGGTAAAACTACACCTATTTTAGCATATCAGTCAGAAGCACATCAGATTTTTGGCGTCGTTGCCGGGGAATTATCATAATGAATTTAGGATTATTGGCCATAATTCTAGAGACTTATGATAGGTAGCGGTAGTAACCTAGACTTTAGACCTAACACTTATTTTATGATAGTTAGACAATCATCTTCCGAAATATAGGGTTATCATAACTAATTTATTTTAGACATTATCTGAAATGAAGACATTTAGGATAATCAAATTTTAGAAAATTATTCTAAAACCATATTGAGGAAATTTAACTGCTTTCGAAATAAAATATAAAAAGAAAAAAAATGTTAAACATTTTAAAAAAACCCGAAAAATATCTTTCTTACTTTTCTTTTTTTTCTTTCTTTTCTATTTTGTTTTATTTCTATCTTTGTTATTTGTTATTCCTAACCAAACTTTGCACTCATATATGAAGAGAACAAGAGGAGCTACTAATCAAGCAAAGAAAATAGAAACCCCGACACTCCAGGACGAAAGAAGACAAAACCAGAAGGACCATCTAGGCCTGAACCAGAAATACCTCGGGAGAATCCTCCTCCACAACCTATAGAAATAAACTCAAGCCTAGACACCAGTGACTTAGTGAGAAGATTACTGAACACCCGTGAGCCTAGTCCCACGGAAGAAGATCCTTCTGAAGATACCTTTCCTCCGAGAGAAGAACCTCAAAGATCTCCAGTTCACACTCCTGCCCAGAGAGTTCCTATAAATCCACCACCCCTTGACCAAACCCAAAACTCACCAACATCTCCTGAGTACACTCCAACGCTTAATGAGCACACCCCTTCATCCGGGGGAAGTACTAACGGTTCTCATTCAATTTTGTCCGTGCAGATAGATACTTTGGCCAAGGGATCTATGAAATGGATCAAGGAATTGCACGCAGATTGTGTCATTCAGACCAATGTATCTTGAATATCACAACCAACATGGACCAACTTAGGGCCACAGTAAGTCTCCAGGAAAACCAATGTGCACAGATACTACGGGAGTTAGCTAACTTACGAAGTGAGCAGGGCAGGCAAAGGGATGAGATGAGAGCCATGCGAATAGAAATGCGAACCATACAAGCAGAAATACGAGAGATCAGAAATAAGGGCCATTGAAAAGGGAGGATTTTTTTACTCTTCTTTTCAGCAAATAAATTGTTTGAACTAAAATTAAATAATTGACCCATTGATGGGTTTCCGACTGATATGCTAAATAGGTGTTATTTTACCATATGTAGATTATGAGTAATTAAGGACTGAGATTGACTAATTGTCACATTTAGTCTCTATGGTGTCACTTAATTAGTCAGAACCTAAGGCAGAGTACCTATCGTGTAGCTAGTCTGTTGGAAAGTATCTACAATTTTATTAAATAAATATCGTACTCCCAGGAAAGTGGTAACGGCTTAGTAGTAACTAGCCTTTTCTCCTAACTCTTATCTTATGATTCAGTTATGCAATCGTCATCAATAACTTTGATGAGAGGGTAATCCATTTTCCACTAGGTTTAAGTCTAATTAAGCCTAAAAGTGTTTTATAGATGAGGTCCTGATTCTATGTTATATTGTTCCTAATGTTGATTGACCTATATTCGAGTGTTTTAGATATATCTTAGCCTGGAATGAAACTATGTTCTGAGTCTAAAGGTGTACCACATCTGAGTCAACTAATAAACCGCCCTACCTTAATGACGGCCCTACTCACGGTTCGAGCTAAAGACATCCATGAAAGCCCTATGTCACTTCGGGGATCATGCCGCTCGCCCTAAAGCCGGCATAAAAACGCAACTCAGCCTACCTAGACTACTCTAACAAACATGGTGTTCCGCAGGTTATTTTATCTAGTATGACAGACACCAATACTAATTGATGCCTGTTAAACTAAACAAGTTATGAGTAGACCGTGGTTAGGAATTGTCTATAACCCTAATTTTAGTTTAAAAGAAACTACATTAGACATGCAGACATAATGAATATTAAGCAGGTGGCTATTTCCGGAAAAACATAACAACTTCAACATATATAACAAATATTCATAAAAATCATAATCTGATATTCAAAATCATTCTTTGGAAAAACACAATAACAACATATAAGAGAGGGACAGGGGGACTGATGCCATAAAGAAATCACCCTTTACTTAGTCTCGCCGATGGAGCGTACTGCTGTATATGTCGTACTGCTTGACCTGACTCTGCTCGCTAGAACCTTCGGAGGACGCTTCGTCAGCCTAGTAACTGGGCTTTACCTTAATACCCAGCTTAAGCCCAGCCCTGTGGACTGACTCTTCGAACGCCTAGAGCCCTCTTAGGATCTCCTAACGAAATCCCGGGTATTCTATGAATACCAGAAACGAACCTATCCATCGAACCCTAGGATCTGAGACTAATTCTCAAAATCTAAGAAAACAAAAACACTAACTAGAAAGAAAGAAAACTTATACTGAAATCTGAGTCTCTGAGCGACTTGTCTACTCGAGAATTGTACACTGGAAGTCACTGAATGACTCAGATCAAGTGGAGAGGGATGAATTCAACTAAGGAAGGCCTGGGGTATTTATAGCAGCTTCCTGGAGTGATTTTTCATCAAAAATTCGATGTGGGACTTGAATTTCTAGTTCGGGACGCCCGTCCCGGTCTGTTGACCAGGTCAGGATGGCCGTCCCGAGTCCTGGACGCCCGTCCCGACCTGTTGACCAGGTCAGGACGCCCTCCCCGAAGTCCGAACTTCTAAAAAATTGCGTTTTTGCCCCGAAATTTGCCATTTTCTTCTACTTTTCAGCTAACACTTCCAAAATCATAAAAACTGTAAAATTAAGTTAATAATAAACAAATAAGACTGATTTTCCCCTAATTTCACCTTAAATCATGCCTAAAAACATGCTAAAAATGTGATATGATTTATGCATATCACCCATACTTTTTATTTTCAAACTTCTTAAAAAGGGTCTCTTATTTTATTCAGCAATTTTTCTTCAGACTTTTTCATATTCTTTACGGAAAAAAAATGTGTTACGAATATAGTTTATTTTTCATTAATAAGTTGTATAAACTTAACCTTTTGTTTTTCAATAGTTCTTGCTGAATAGAGAATAGGAAGATTATGGTAGCCATGATTTTCGAAAAAGAGATTGAGAAATTTTTGCCATGAGTTTTTAACAACTTCTAAAATTGATTGGTTAAACATGAAGACTTGTTAAATATTATGATTGTTTTTGGTGTACTGAAATTAGAAGGGAATTATGAAAAACAAATCTGGAAGTGGAACGCATCCCGAGGCAACCCGAGACGGGCGTCCCGAAGGCCGCCCGTTCTACAAATATGCCATTTTTCTTCATTTTCTCTCAAACCAACTACCAAAAATTCATATCTCTAAAAACATTCTCTCTACCTTCTCTCTACAAATTTTTGGCAACCTCCCGAAGTTTCAAAATTCAAATTTCACTCCAAAATTTGAACTTTTGAATTTCCTTCTAAAATTCGAATTTCCCTCCAAAATTCGAAATTCCCGCCAAGAATTCAAAATCCTTCCCTAACCAAAATCCATCCCCCCGAATTCAAATTCACCTCCAGAATTCGAATTCAAATCTTCTTTCCTGCCTAAATTCTCAAAGTCTCTCGAACGTTCTCAACCAAATGGCTCCCAAACGCGCTCATATCACGTCTTCCATGACCGTCACATCGGTGGCACACCCTTTTATGCTTTTTCCCTCCAGTCCAGCATACCAGGAGAGATGTCATGGATATATCGGACGCACCATACTGATTGGCAGAACGCTTGACTGGGCAGCAGTACAGACACTAGAAGTTGAGCAGGAGGTCCGACACATACTCGACGTACTGCCCTACAGTTGAGTATTCATCGTCACTGAGCCGACCTACCTAGAGCTGGTATGTGAGTTCTATGCTTCATTTACATTCCAGCAAGAGCATATCACATTCCGTTTGGGCGGGATGGATCGATCGATGAGCATGGCCGAGTTCGGCATCACCTTGGGTGTCTGGCAGAGGGACGAACTAGATACGCCCGCCTACACCACAGCAGTTCGAGACTTCACTTCTGCAGACGTCTCCACCGCTTGGGCTCAGATTTGTACGACGGGTGTTCCCTACCAGCATGGCTTTGCGAAAGCCACATGTGATATGCATAAATCATATCACATTTTTAGCATGTTTTTAGGCATGATTTAGGGTGAAATTAAGGGTAAATTAGTCTTAATTGTTCATTATTAACTCAATTTCACAGTTTTTATGATTTTGGAAGTGTTAGGTGAAAAGTGGAAGAAAATGGTAAATTTCGGGGCAAAAACGCAATTTTTCGGACTTCGGGGAGGGCGTCATGGTTCAGGACGGGCGTCCTGACCTGGTCAACAGACCGGGACGGGCGTCCCGAACCAGAAATTCAAGTCCCACATCGAAATTTTGAGAGAAAATCACTCCAGAAAGCTGCTATAAATACCCAGGCCTTCCTTAGTTGAAATCATCCCTCTCCACTCGATCTGAGTCATTCAGTGGTTTTCAGTGTACAATTCTCGAGTACACAACTCACTCGGAGACTCAGATTTCAGTATAAGTTTTCTTTCTTTCCTTTTTGTGTTTCGTTTTCTAGTGTCTGAGAAATAGTCTCAGATCCTAGGGTTCTGATACGCGAAAATCATATACCTTTTTTAGCATGTTTTTATGTATGATTTAGGGTGAAATTGATAGGAAATCGATCTTAATTGATTGTTATTTACTCAATTTCACAGTTTTTATGATTTTGGAATTGTCAAGTGAAAAGTAGAAGAAAACAGCAAATTTTGGGGTAAAAATGCAATTTTTGGAAATGCTGACTTGGTCAACGGTCCGGGACGGGCGTCCCAATCCAGGACGGGCGTCCCGAAGCACCAGAAGTTGTCCCACATCGAAATGTTTGGAATTTTTCACTCCAGAAAGCTGCTATAAATACCCCAGGCCTCCAGGAGTTGAAATCATTCCTCTCCACTCGATCTGAGTCATTCAGAGACTTCTAGTGTACAATTCTCGAGTACACAAGTCACTGAGAGACTCGGGTTTCAGTTTCAGTTTTCTTTCTTTCTTTAGTGTTTCGTTTTCTTAGTTTCTGAGAAATAGTCTCAGAGCTTAGGCTTCAATAGATAGGTTCGTTTTTGGTATTCATAGAATACCGGGATTTCGTTAGGAGATCCTAAGAGAGAGATAGGGTGCGTGTTCTTAGTCAGATTAGGGCAATTTGCTTAAGCCCGGGATGTAAGGTAAAGCAATTGCTACTATGTCTAAGGAGCGTTCTCCGAAGGCTCTGCTGAGCAGAGTAGGATCGAGCAGTCAGGAGCATACCGGAGCTGCAGCGCCGGCTGGACCTGCATAGAGTAGTGATTACTTTATGACAGTGGCTCCCCTAGACGAGGTTCTGTATGTTTACGAATTGTTTTATCTAAATATTAATTTGAATATCAGATTACGATTCTTATGAATATTTGTTTATATGCTGAAGTTGTTATGTTTTTCCGGAAATAGCCACCTGCTAAATATTCATTATGTCTGCATGTCTAATGTGCTCTTTTAAACTAAAGTTAGGGTTATAGACAATTCCTAACCATGGTCTAATCATAACCTGTTTAGTTTAACAAGCATCAATTAGTATTGGTGTTTGCCATGCTAGATAAAATAACCTGCTGAACACTCTGCTTGTTAGAGTAGTCTGGGTAGGCTGAGCTGAGTCCGATTATGCCGGCGGCTAGGGCAAGCAACATGATACCGAAGTGACATAGTGTACCGTTCATGGATGCCTTCGTCCCGAACCGTGAGTAGGACCGTCATTAAGGTAGGGCGGTTTATTAGAGACCTCGGATGTGGTACGCCTTTAGACACAGAACATAGTTGCAATCCAGGCTAAGATGCATCTAAAATACTCGAAGATAGGTCAATCAACATGTAGGAACAGTATAACATAGAATCAGGACATTATCTATAAAACACTTTTAGGCTTAATTAAACTTAAACCTAGTGGAGAATGGATCACCCTCTCATCAAAGTATTTGATGAAGATTGCATAACTGGATCATAAGATAGGAGTTAGGATAAAAGGCTAGTTACTACTAAGTCGTTGCCACTTCCCTGGGAGTACGATATTTAACTTAATAAAATCGTAGATACTTTCCAACATACTAGCTACACGATAGGTACTCTGCCTTAGGTTCTAGTTGATTAAGTGACAATAATTGAATGCTAAGTGACAGTTAGTAAGACTCAGTCCTTAATTACTCATAATCGACATAGGTAAATAAAGCCTATCTTTTAGCATACCAATCGGAACTGCATCAGATTTTTGGCGCCGTTGCCGGGGAAATATCATAATGAATTTAGGATTCCTGATCAAAATTCTAGAGACTTATGATAGGTAATGGTAGTAACCTAGACCTTAAACCCAACACTTGTCTTATGCTAGTTAGACAATCAGTTTCCGAAATATAGGGTTATCATAACTAATTGATTTTAGATATTATCTGGAATTAAGACACTTAGGATAATCAAATTTTAGAAAATCATTCTAGAACCATATTGAGGAAATTTAACTGGTTTCGAAAAAAAAAAAGAAAAAAAAAATTTTTAAAAAATTCAAAACTCGAAATTTTTTTTATTTTTCTTGCTCAATGGTAAGTTGTTCTTTTCCCTATCTCTTTTTTTTTTGTTTTCTTAGTTGGTCTTTTTCGTGTTTTTCTTCCTTTATTTAATTTCGAAGAAATAAAAATGGAAATAAGGAAAAAATATATTTTCTTCTGAGTTGTAAAATGTTGGCTTAGATTTTTATCGGGAAGAAACTCTATTTTAGAATTTTCTTAGAGTCATGCCGACTTTATTAGGATGAGTTATGAAATAATTTTTACTTAATAACTAGACCTTTGAATGTTCTATTGAAAAAAAAGGATGTTCCTTTTGTTATGTTGATAATTGCATGAGATCTTTTAAACCAAAAGGAATTACTGCACCCATTAGGGCATCACCTGATTGAAATCTGCTTTTTGAATGAATATGTGATGTAATGATGTGTAGTAAGAATTGTTTTAGGACAGAAAGATGATAAGAAAGTTCCGATTTAGAATATGTGATGTAATGATGTAGTAAGAATTGTTTTAGGACAGAAAGATGATAAAGCCTATCTTTTAGCACACCAATCTAGAAAGCAAACCATTGGTCTAGATTAGAAAACCCCGAGTTAGAGGCTAGTTGATGCGTTCCGATTGGTGTGCTAAAAGATAGGCTTTATTTACCTATGTCGATTATGAGTAATTAAGGACTGAGTCTTACTAACTGTCACTTTAGCATTCAATTGTTGTCACTTAATCAATCAGAACCTAAGGCAGAGTACCTATCATGTAGCTAGTCTGTTGGAAAGTATCTACGATTTTATTAAGTTAAATATCGTACTCCCAGGGAAGTGGCAACGGCTTAGTAGTAACTAGCCTTTTATCCTAACTCTTATCTTATGATCCAGTTATGCAATCTTCATCAAATACTTTGATGAGAGGGTGATCCATTCTCCACTAGGTTTAAGTCTAATTGATACTAAAAGTGTTTTATAGATGAGGTCCTGATTCTATGTTATACTGTTACTATATGTTGATTGACCTATATTCGAGTATTTTAGACATGTCTTGGCCTGGATTGCAACTATGTTCTGTGTCTAAAGGCTACCACATCTGAGTTTCTACGCTACCGCCCCATCGTTAAGGGTAACGGCCCTACTCACGGCTCGGACTAAAGTCAGCAATGAACGGTACCCTATGTCACTTCGGTATCATGCTGCTCGTCTCATAACCGCCGACATAACACTCTACTCAGCCTACCTAGACTACTTTCAACCAACAGGGTGTTCTGTAGATTATTTTATCTAGTATGGCAGACACCAATACTAATTGATGCCTGTTAAACTAAACAGGTTACTGAAGAATTTTTGGAATAAAAACATGACTAGGAATTTAAGTGACTGCACTACGGTTTAAAATCACTAACTCCATGTAGACTTTGCTTGAGGACAAGCAAAAAGCTAAGTGTGGGGTTATCTGATACGCGAAAATCGTATCACATTTTTAGCATGTTTTTATGTATGTTTTAATGTGAAATCGAGAGTAAATTGACATTAATTGTTTACTATTTACTTGATTTCACGGTTTTTATGATTTTGGAAGTGTCAGGTGAAAAGTAGACGAAAACAGCAAATTCTGGGGCAAAAACGTAATTTTTGGAAATATTGACCCGGTCAAAGGTCCGGGACGGGCATCCCGAACCCGGGACGTGCGTCCCGACCCGGTCAAACCTCCAGGACGGGCGTCCTGAACCGGGACGGGCGTCCCGAACCTGGTCAGCGAATCAGGACGGGCATCCCGAACTGGGACGGGCGTCCCGAGCCGCCAGAAGCTGTCCCACATCGAATTTTTCAGAATTTTTCACTCCGGGAAGCTGCTATAAATACCCCAGGCCTCCAGCAGTTGAATTCATCCCTCTCCACTCGATCTGAGTCATTAAGTGGTTTCCAGTGTACAGTTTTCCAGTACACAACTCACTCAGAGACTCGGATCTCAGTTTTCTTTCTTATTAGTGTTTTGTTTTAGTTTCTGAGAAATAGTCTCAGATCTTAGGTTTCTATAGATAGGTTCGTTTCCAGTATTCATAGAATACCCGGGGTTTCGTTAGGAGACCCTAAGAGAGCTCTAGGCGTTCGAAGAGTCAGTCCACAGGGCTAGGCTTAAGCCCAGGATGTAAGGTAAAGTCTAGCTACTAGGCTGAGGAAGCGTCCTCCGAAGGTTCTGGCGAGCAGAGTCAGGGCGGGCAATACGACGTATACAGCAATACGCTCTGTAGGCGAGACTAAGTAAAGGGTGATTTCTTTATGGCATCAGTCCCCATACCCCTCTCTTATATGTTTTATTGCTTTGTCCTAAACATCAATTATGAATATCAGATTATGATTTTATGAATAGTTGTTTTGTATGTTGAAGTTATTATGTCTTTCCGGAAATAGCCACCTGCTAAATATTCATTATGTCTGCATGTCTAATGTAAGTCTCTTTTAAACTAAAAACTAGGGTTATAGACAATTCCTAACCACGGTCTATTCATAACCTGTTTAGTTTAACAGGCATCAATTAGTATTGGTGTCTGCCATACTAGATAAAATAACATGCTGAACACTTGGCTTGTTAGAGTAGTCTAGGTAGGCTGAGTAGAGAGTTATGCCGGTGGTTTTGCGACGAGCAGCATGACCCCGAAGTGACATAGGGTACCGTTCATTGCTGACTTTAGTCCGGGCCGTGAGTAGGGCCGTTTACCTTAACGATGGGGCGGTAGTGTAGAGACCTCAGATGTGGTACACCTTTAGACACAGAACATAGTTGCATTCCATGCTAAGATGCATCTAAAATACTCGAAGACAGGTCAATCAACATATAGGAACAGTATAGCATAGAATCAGAACTCATCTTTAAAACACTTTTAGGATTAATTAGACTTGAACCTAGTGGAGAATGGATCACCCTCTCATCAAAGTATTTGATGAAGATTGCATAACTAGATCATAAGATAAGAGTTAGGATAAGAGGCTAGTTACTACTAAGCCGTTGCTACTTCCCTGGGAGTACGATAATTAACTTAGTAAAATCGTAGATACTTTCCAATAGACTAGCTACACGATAGGTACTCTGCCTTAGATTCTGGCTGATTAAGTGACACCATAAGACTAAACGTGACAAGTAGTCAATCACAGTCCTTAATTAATCATAATCGACATAGGGTAAAATAACACCTATTTAGTACGTCAATCGGAATCGCATCACCTGTCATCCATCATCGCCAGCCGTCTGTCAATCCTGTCTTCCATCATCGTCAGTCGTCTGTCAATCCTGTCCATGTCTCGACTGTATCGGGCCGATAGTTCTGCCAATCCGTGCGACATGTGTCGTTCGAAGGAAGTACGTGGCACGAAAGTCTCGGACAGATCTATTCCGCCCAAGCGGAATGTGATCTGCTCCTGGTGGCATGCAAAAGACGCACAGAACTCACATACCAGCTCCAGGTATGTGGGCTCTGTGACGATTAATACTCGACTATAAGGTGGCACGTCGAGTATGCGTCTGACTTCCGGCTCTACTCCTAGCATCTGTACTGCTTCCCAATCCAACGTTCTGCCCGTCAGTATCGTACGTCCGATGTACCCAAGGCATCTCTCTTTGTATGCTGTGCTGGAGGGAAACAGCATAAAAGGATGTGCCACTAAGGTAACTGTCATGGTAGATATGGTACGAGCACGTTTGGGAGCCATTGAAAACGTACGAGAGAGTTTAGATGGAAAAGAATCTTTAAACTCAAATTCTGGAGGTGAATTTGAATTTAGAAGCATGAAATTAGGTTAGGGAAAGATTTTGAATTTTTGGCGGGAAAATCGAATTTTGGAGGGAAATTCGAATTTTTGGGTGAAGTTCAAAATTCAAATTTTGGAGGGAAACTCGAATTTTTAAAGTTTGGAGAGTTTGCCAAAAATTTGTAGAGAGAAGGTAGAGAGAAATATTTTTAGAGAGATGAATTTTTGGCTGTAGAATTGACAGAAAATGAAACAAAATTGAATTTTTATAGAAGGGGCGGCCTTCGGGACGCCCGTCCAGAATTAGGACACCCGTCCCAGGTTGCTTCGGGACGCGTGCCAATTCCGAATTATTTTTTTTCGTAATTCCCTGAAAATCTCAAGATACCAAAAATAATCATAATTTTAACAGGGCTTCATGTTTATCCAATTAAATTCAGAAGTTGTTAAAACCTCTATGCAAAAATTCCTCAGTCTCTTTTTTTTTTTCGAAAATCATGACTATCCTAATTTTATCCCAACTTAAATTCAGCAAGAATTTCAGAAAAACAAAAACGGAGTTTGTACAATTTAATTAGTGAAAAATAAACTGTATTTGCAAAACTTTTGTTTTTCATGAAAAATAAAATGTCTGAAGAAAATTGTAGAATATAAAAGACCCTTTTAAAAAAAATTTGAAAAATAGAAAAATATGGGTCAATTATTCAGGTTTAGTTCAAACGAATTATTTCCTAAGAATAAAAGTAAAAGAATCTTCCCTTTTTCAGCGACCTTTATCTCTGATCTCCTGTAGTTCTGTTCGAATGCTTCGCATTTCTACGTGTATGGTTCTCATCTCATCCCTCTGCCTGTTCTGCTCACTACGTAAATCAGCCATCTCTCAGAGTAGTTGTGCACCTTGGTTCTCCTGAAGACTGACCGTGGCTCTGAGTCGATCTACGTTAGTTGTGATATTCAGACTGAGTTGGTCTAAATGACACAGTCTGTTGGCAATCCCTTGGTCCATCTCATAGACCCTTTGAGCCAACGTGTCTATCTGCACGGACAACATTGAATGATAACCGTTAGTACTCCCCCAGGATGAAGGGGTGCGCTCGTTAGGTGTTGGGGTGTATGCAGGAGAGGTTGGTGAATTTTGGGTTTGGTCAGTGGGTGGTGGATTTATAGGAACTCTCTGGGCAGGAGGATGAACTGGAGATCTCTGGGGTTCTTCTCTAGGAGGGAAGGTGTCCTCAGAAGGATCTTCTTCCGTGGGACTATGCTCACGGGTGTTCAGGAATCGTCTCACTAGTTCACTGGCATCAGGGCTTGAGTTTACTTCCACTGGTTGTGAAGGAAGAGTCCCTCGTGGTATTTCCGGTGCAGGCCTAGATGGGCATTCTGGCTTTGTCTTCTTTGGTCCTGGAGTATCAGGGTTTTCTGTTTTCTTTGCCTGGTTAGTAGCTGCTCTTGTTCTCTTCATTTCTCAGTGCAAAGTCTGGTTAGAAATAACAAATAACCAAAAATAGGAAAGTGAAATAAGAAAGCAAGAAAAATATTTTTAGGGATTTTAAATTTTTATTTAGAAAGCAGGTAAATTTCCTCAATATGGTTTTAGAATAATTTTCTAAAATTTGATTATCCTAAGTGTCTTAATTTCAGATATTATATAAAATTAATTAGTTATGATAATCCTATATTTAGGAAAGTGATTGTCTAACTGGTATAAGATAAGTGTAATTCAAAAGTCTAGGTTACTACCGTTACCTATCATAAGTCTCTAGAATTGTGGCCAATAATCCTAAATTCATTATGATATTTCCCCGGCAACGGCGCCAAAAATCTGATGCGATTCCGGTTGACGTGCTAAATAGGTGTTATTTTACCCTATGTTGATTATGAGTAATTAAGGACTGTGATTGACTAATTGTCACATTTAGTCTCTATGGTGTCACTTAATCAGCCAGAACCTAAGGCAGAGTACCTATCGTGTAGCTAGTCTGTTGGAAAGTATCTACGATTTTATTAAGTTAATTATCGTACTCCCAGGGAAGTGGCAACGGCTTAGTAGTAACTAGCCTTTTATCCTAACTCCTATCTTATGGTCCAGTTATGCAATCTTCATCAAATACTTTGATGAGAGGGTGATTCATTCTCCACTAGGTTTAAGTCTAATTAATCCTAGAAGTGTTTTATAAATGAGTCCTGATTCTATGTTATACTGTTCCTATACGTTGATTGACCTATATTCGAGAATTTTAGAAATGTCTTGGCCTGGATTGCAACTATGTTCTGTGTCTAAAGGTTACCACATCTGAGTCTCTATGCTATCGCCCCATCGCCAAGGTAAACGGCCCTACTCACGGCTCGGACTAAAGTCAGCAATGAACGTCCTATGTCACTTTGGGGATCATACCGCTCATCTCATAACCGCCGGCATAAAACTCTACTCAGCCTACCTAGACTACTTTCAACCAACAGGGTGTTCCGCAGATTATTTTATCTAGTATGGCAGACACCAATACTAATTGATGTCTGTTAAACTAAACAGGTTATGAATAGACCGTGGTTAGGAATTGTCTATAACCTTAAATTTAGTTTAAAAGAACGGCAATAGACATGCAGACATAATGGATATTTAAGCAGGTGGCCATTTCTAGAAAAACATAATATCTTCAACATATATCACAAATATTCATAAAAACATAATCTGGTATTCAAATCAGTATTTGAACAAACACAGTAACAACATATAAAGAGAGGGACATGGGGGATTGATGCCATAAAGAAATCACCCTTTACGTAGTCACGCCGTTGGAGCGTACTGCTATATATGCCTTACTGCTTGACCCGACTCTGCTCGTCAGAACCTTTGGAGGACGCTTCCTCAGCCTAGTAACTGGGTTTTGCTTAACAACCCAGCTTAAACCCAGCCTTGTAGACTGACTCTTCGAACGCCTCGAGCCCTCTTAGGATCTCCTAACGAAATCCCGGGTATTCTATGAATACCAAAAACGAACCTATCTATGTAATCCTAAGATCTGAGACTATTTCTCAGAAACTAAAACAAAACACTAACAAGAAAGAAAACTGAGATCCGAGTCTCTGAGTGAGTTGTGTACTAGAGAAGTGTACACTGGAAACCATTTAATGACTCAGATCGAGTGGAGAGGAATGAATTCAACTGCTGGAGGCCTTGGGTATTTATAGCAGCTTCCCGGGGTGATTTTTCATCAAAAATTCGATGTGGGACTGGTTCTGGGGGTTCGGGACGCCCGTCCTGATCTGTTGACCAGGTCGGGACGCCAGTCCCGACAGTTTGACTGGGTCGAGACGCCCGTCCTGACCCTTTGACCAAGTCAACATTTCCAAAAATTGCATTTTTGCCCCAAAATTTGCTGTTTTCGTCCACTTTTCACCTGACACTTCCAAAATCATAAAAACCGTGAAATTGAGTAAATAACAAACAATTAAGATCAATTTGCCCTCAATTTCACCCGAAATCATACATAAAAACATGCTAAAAATGTGATACGATTTTCTCGTATCACTTGTATATGTTGGACTGCTCGACAGAACCTTCGGAGGACGCTTCCTCGGCTTAGTAGCTGGACTTTACCTTAATACCCAACTTAAGCCCCAGCACTGTGGACTGACTCTTCGAACGCCTAGAGCCCTCTTAGGATCTCCTAACGAAATCCCGGGTATTCTATGAATACTAGAAACGAACCTATCTAGTCGTATCCTAGGATCTGAGACTAACTTTCAGAAACAAAGAACACGAGATACTATCTAGAAATAAAAAGAAACTTATACTGAAACCTGAGTCTATAAGTGACTTGTATACTATGGAAAACTGTATACTTGAAGTCACTAAATGCCTCAGATCGAGTGGAGAGGAATGAATTCAATTGCAAGGCCTGGGG
Organism: Asclepias syriaca; assembly: GCA_027405835.1. Lineage (NCBI taxonomy): Eukaryota > Viridiplantae > Streptophyta > Magnoliopsida > Gentianales > Apocynaceae > Asclepias > Asclepias syriaca. The sequence goes on from CM049930.1 coordinate 13,803,576, forward strand.
TATTTATAGCAGCTTTCTGGAGTGAATTTCTCTCAGAAATTCGATGTGGGACTCTGAACCGCGGCTCGGGACGCCCGTCCCGGCCTGTTGACCAGGTCAAGATGCCCATCCTGGCCTATTGACCAGGTCAAGACGCCCATCCTGACTTCGGGACGCCCACCCCGACTTCCGAACTTCTAAAAATCACGTTTTTACCCCAAAAGTTGCCATTTTCTTCTACTTTTCACCTGACACTTTCAAAATCACAAAAATTGTGAAATTTAGTTAATAACAATCAATTGAGACCGATTTACTACCAATTTCACCCTAAATTATGCCTAAAAACATGCTAAAAATGTGATATGATTTATGCATATCATATAACCCCACACTTAGCTTTTTGCTTGTCCTCAAGCAAAGTCTACCTGAAGTTAGTGATTTTAAATCATATGTGCAGTCACTTAAAATTTTCTAGTCATGTTTCTATTCCAAAAATTATTCAGACAATATACAACACAGGTCTGACTGGTTAGGTTGCTATGCCAAGGTCTCAAATGTCTCTAGTAGATTATTATGATCAAGCAGGTTTAACAACTTAATAACTAGATTGAACTCTTCTCTCAGTCACAAGGTCTTCCTGATGTGTAGTGTGTGTACTAGTCTAGACCAGATAGTTAACACAATATACTCTCATCTTAACTACTACCAGATAACACTTCGACCCGTCGCTAGACATACTAACAACAAACAACTTTCTGAGTTTTGAGCCTTGGTGATCAGATTTTTAATTATTTAGCATTTATTGATTTTTCTCTTTTGTAGGTTTTTCAGGGTATTTTGGGTCTGCTTTCACACGTCAACTTTAACTACCCATGTAGCGAGTCCCACTCCGATGACTCCCAGACCTACACAACCTTAGGGCATCAAACTTTAAGTTCCCCTAAGGAGTGGTGCTCGAGTAGCAAAGGCCGCTAGCAAACTACCCTATTTAATTAACTCTCTCTTTTTTTCTTTTCACTTTCAGCTCAGAGCCGCATCTAGTCATTTTAATTGCCAATACATCCTCAACTGGTCTAATCTTATCTAGTTAAGTTTTGAAAAGGTAATTGCCTGAGGTCTCTAATCCAGACTAAGTTGTGCTCAATTATCAGGAATTCCCTATTCCTAATCAATAAGTTCAAGATAGTCATCACATTGTCTCCTACTAATCATAACATTCTACCTACATATCATAGACATCAACAATGTTTTACCAATCATACTGCATTTTGAAGTCTGAAAGAATGAAAAATTTTAAAAAACAAATTTGGAAGGGTGTGAAAATACAGGGAAAACTTACAAAATCGTGCAAACTTTTTTTTTCTACTACTACAATGCACCGTGCACTGCTACCCCACACTTAAGTCTGACACTGTCCTCAGTGTTCATGCATATCTAAATTACCCCACACTTATTTGCAAACAAGAAGAAATAAAAACAGAACAAAGAACTCTTACCCCACACTTATTCGACTAACTAAGGGTAAGAAGGAAAATAAAACAATAACGAAATAACAAAATATAGAAAGAGAAACAAATACTGTTATGTCATATCAATCAATGTCATACAGACATTCATATTTCATACAGCCCAGACATGATCACACACATAGAGCAAAAACAACAAAAGAAAAAGAAAAGGAAAAGAAAAACTAAGAACCCGGCTCATCGTCGTCAGGTGGACGAAGGTTTGCTGTAAAGTAGACCTCTGTGTTTTCAACCAGTTGGGAGGTATGCTGAAAGATCTCCTCGATCCTGCTGGTGTTCATGGTAATTCTGTCGTCCATCATCGACATCCGTCTCTCGATTCTTTCCATATCCCAGCTATGTCGGGCTGAAAGTTCTGCCAATCCGTGCGACATATGCCTCTCAAAGGAAGTGCATGTAACGAATGTCTTGGTCGGAGGTATATGTGATGGGACTGATCCCAGTGTCGATGCCTGTCCTTGCTGCTCCGTGTGGATGGAGTAGCGACCAGTTGCATCTCGTATGACCATCCCCATGTTCCATAGGATGGTAAGGTCCGTAGGAATGGTGGTCGGGGTAACCTGGGTTAGCTCCGAGCCCTCAATGTGCAACTCCAAGTAGTGGGCTTTCCTGGTGATGAACGGCCCGAGCCCCATACACTATTTCCGAGTGTCCGTAGCGAAACCCCGCATGATGACAGTGATGAGTCCAGCCATCTCCACTGTAGAACCCATATGCATGTTGGCCAGGAGGAATGTCTCCATCTGAGTGACATTCCTGGGGGCCGCCCGACGTCCTAACAGAGTGTGTGCTATAATAGCATGTAAATAGCGAAGAGCAGGACAAATACCTATTGATATGCATAAATCATATCACATTTTTAGCATGTTTTTAGGCATGATTTAGGGTGAAATTGAGGGTAAATTGGTCTTAATTGTTCATTATTAACTCAATTTCACAGTTTTCATGATTTTGGAAGTGTCAGGTGAAAAGTGGAAGAAAATGGCAAATTTCGGGGCAAAAACACAATTTTTCAGAAGTTTGGACTTCGGGGAGGGCGTCCCAGTTCAGGACGGGCGTCCTGACCTGGTCAACAGACCGGGACGGGCGTCCCGAACCAGAAATTCAAGTCCCACATCGAATTTTTGAGAGAAAGCTGCTATAAATACCCCAGGCCTTCCTCAGTTGAAATCATCCCTCTCTACTCGATCTGAGTCATTCAGTGGTTTCTAGTGTACAATTCTCGAGTACACAACTCACTCGGAGACTCAGATTTCAGTATAAGTTTTCTTTCTTTCCTTTTTGTGTTTCGTTTTCTAGTTTCTGAGAAATAGTCTCAGATCCTAGGGTTCGATAGATAGGTTCATTTCTGGTATTCATAGAATACCCGGGATTTCGTTAAGAGATCCTAAGAGGGCTCTAGGCGTTCGAAGAGTCAGTCCACAGGGCTGGGCTTAAGCTGGGTATTAAGGTAAAGCCCAGTTACTAGGCTGAGGAAGCGTCCTCTGAAGGTTCTGGTGAGCAGAGTCGGGTCAAGCAGTACGACATATACAGCAGTACGCTCCATCGGCGAGACTAAGTAAAGGGTGATTTCTTTATGGCATCAGTCCCCCTGTCCCTCTCTTATATGTTGTTATTGTGTTTGTCCAAATAGCAATTATGAATACTGGATTTTGATTGTTATGAATATTTGTTATATATGTTGAAGTTATTATGTTTTTTCGGAAATAGCCACCTGCTTAAATATTCATTATATCTGCATGTCTAATGTAGTTTCTTTTAAACTAAAATTTGGGTTATAGACAATTCCTAACCATGGTCTATTCATAACCTGTTTAGTTTAACAGGCATCAATTAGTATTGGTGTCTGCCATACTAGATAAAATAACATGCGGAACACCCTGTTTGTTAGAGTAGTCTAGGTAGGCTGAGTAGAGCGTTTATGCATGCGGTTATGGGCAAGCGGCATGATCCCCGAAGTGACATAGGGCCTTCATAGCTGTCTTTAGTAGTAACCGTGAGTAGGGCCGTTTACCTTGGCGATTGGGCGGTATATCAGATTACTCAGATGTGGTACACCTTTAGACTCAGAACATAGTTGCATTCCAGGCTAAGATATATCTAAAACACTCGAAGATAGGTCAATCAACATATAGGAACAGTATAACATAGAGTCAGAACTTTGTCTATAAACACTTTTAGGCCTGATTAGATTTAAACCTAGTGGATAATGGATCACCCTCTCATCAAAGTTATTGATGACGATTGCATAACTGGATTATAAGATAAGAGTTATGATAAAAGGCTAGTTACTACTAAGTCGTTACTACTTTCCTGGGAGTACGATAATTATTTAATAAAATCGTAGATACTTTCCAACAAACTAGCTACACGATAGGTACTCTGCCTTAGGTTCTGGCTGATTAAGTGACACCATAGAGACTAAATGTGACAATTAGTCAAACTCAGTCCTTAATTACTCATAATCAACATAGGGTAAAATAACACCTATTTAGAATATCGGCTGGAAACCCATCAGAACCCCACACTTAGCTTTTTGCTTGTCCTCAAGCAAAGTCTACTCGAAGTTAGTGATTCTAAATCATAGTGCAGTCACTTAAATTCCTAGTCATGTTTTTATTCCAAACATTTATTCAGACAATTCTTAACACAGGTTTGACTGGTCATGTTGCTATGATAAGGTCTCAAATGTTTCTAGCAGATTGTTATAGTCAAGCAGAAAATAACTTAACAACTAGGTTGAACTCCTTTCTTAGTCACAAGGTCTTCCTGATGTGTAGTGTGTGTACTAGTCTAGACCAGATAGTCAACACAATATACTCTCATCTTAACTACTACTAGATAATATTTCGACCCTGTTGCTAGACATAATAACAATAGACAACTTTTTGAGTTCTAAGCCTTGGTGATCAGCTTTTTAATGATTTAGCATTTATTGATTTTCTTTGTAGATGTAGGGTATTTTGAGTCTGCTTAGAACACGTCAACTTCAACTACCCATGTAGCGAGTCCCACTCCGATGACTCCCATACCTACACGACCTTAGGGCATCAGGCTTTAAGTTCCCCGAAGGAGTGGTGCTTGAGTAGCGAAGGCCGCTGGCAAACTACCCTTATTTAATTAACTTTCTTTAATTTCTTTTCACTTTTAGCTCAGAGTCTCATCTAGACATTCTAATTGTCAAAACATCCACAACTTGTCTTAATTTTATCTAGTTAAGTCTTGAAAAGGTAATTGGCTGAGGTCTCTAATCCAGACTAAGTTGTGTTCAGTTATCAGGAATTCCCTATTCCTAATCAATTAGTTCAAGATAGCTATCACATTGCTTCCTACTAACCATAACATTCTACCTACATATCATAGACATAAGCAATGTTTAACCAATCATACTGCATTTAGAAGTCTGAAAGAATGAGAATTTTGAAAAAAATTTGGAAGGGTGTGAAAATATGAAAATATGGGGAAAACAAGCAAAATCATGCAAAACGTTTCTCACTACAGTGCACTGTGCACTGCTACCCCACACTTAAGTCTGACACTGTCCTCAGTGTTCATGCATTTCTAAGCTACCCCACACTTATTTGAAAACAAGAAACAAAACAGAAAAGATTCTTACCCCACACTTATTCGAAGAACTATGGGTAAGCAATAACAAGGATAACAAGATATAAAAGAAACAATGTTGTTATGTCATATCAATCAATGTTATACATAGATTCATATTTCATACAGCCCAGACATGATCACACACACAGAATGAAAACAACAAAAGGAAAAGAAAAGGAAAGAAAAACTAAGAACCCAGCTCACCGTCATTAGGTGGACCGAAGGATGCCGGAAAGTCTACCGGAAAGTCTGCCAAAAAGTGGACCTCAGAGTTTTCCACCAGGTGGGAGGTATGCTAATGAATCTCATCGATCCTGCTGGTGTTCATAGCGACTCTGTCCTCTATCAACGTCAGCCGTCTCTCGATCCTATCCATATCTCGGCTGTATCGGGCTAAGAGTTCTGCCAATCCGTGCGACATGTGTCGTTCGAAGGCAGTGCGTGGAACAAACGTCTCGGACAGAGGTATGTGTGCTGGAACTGCTCTTGGTGCCGAGGCCTGTCCTGGCTGCTCCGTGTGGATGGAGTAGCGTCCATTTGCATCCCTTACGACCATTCCCATGTTCCGTAGGATAGTGAGGTCCGTAGGAATGGTGGTTGGGGCGACCTGGGTCAGCTTCGAGCCCTCGATGTCCAACTCCAGGTAGTGAGCTATCCTGGTGATGAATGGCCCGAGTCCCAGACACTGTTTCCGAGTGTCCGTAGCGAAACCCCACATGATAACCGTGATAAGTCGAGCCATCTCTACTGTGGATCCCATGTGCATGTTGGCCAAGAGGAATGTTTCCATTTGGGTGATATTCCCGGGGGTCGTCCGTCGTCCTGACAAAGTGTGTGCAATAACAGCATGCAAGTATCAAAGAGCAGGATAGATACCTGTGGCTTTCGCAAAGCCATGCTGGTATGGGACACCCGTCATACAGATCTGAGCCTAAGCAGTGGAGACGTCTGCAGACGTGAAGTCTCAAACTGCCGTGGTGTAGGCGGGCGTGTCCAGCTCATCTCTCTACCAGATACCCAAGGCAATGCCGAACTCGGCCATGCTCATCGACCGATCTATTCCGCCCAAGCGGAATGTGATCTGCTCCTGATGGTACGTAAATGACGCATAGAACTCACATACCAACTCTAGGTATGTTGGTTCAGTGACGATGAATACTCGACTGTAGGGTAGTACGTCGAGCATGCGTCTGACTTCCTGCTCCACCTCTAGCGTCTGTACTGCTGCCCAGTCAAGTGTTCTGCCCGTCAGTATGGTGCGTCCGATGTATCCCTGACATCTCTCCTAGTATGCTGGGCTGGAGAAAAATAGCATGAAAGGATGTGCCACCGATGTGACGGTCATGGTAGCTGTGATACGGGCGCGTTTGGGAGCCATTGAGAGCGTTTTGAGAGATTTTGAGAATTTAGGCAGGAAGGAAGATTCGAATTCGAATTCTGGAGGTGAATTTGAATTCGGGAGGATGGATTTTTGTTAGGGAATGATTTTTAATTTTTGGCGGGAAATTCGAATTTTGGGGAAATTTGAATTCTGGAAAGAAGTTAAAATTCAAATTTTGGAGGGAAATTCGAATTTTGAACTTTGGGAAGTTTGCCAAAAATTTGTAGAGAGAAAATAGAGAGAATTATTTGAGAGAGGTGAATTTTTGGAAGTTGATTTGAGGGGAAATGAAAAAAAAATGGATTATTTGTAGGAGGGGCGGCCTTCGGGACGCCCGTCCCGGAGGCAGGACTCCCGTCCCGGGTTACTTCAGGATGCGTGCTAATTCCGAAATTTTTTTTTCGTAATTCCCTCCAAATCTCAGGATACCAAAAATAATCATAATTTTTAACAAGTCTTCATGTTTATCCAATCAAATTCAGAAGCTGTTAAAAACTCTATGCAAAAATTCCTCAATCTTTCTCGAAAATCATGACTACCCTAATTTTATCCCAACTTGAATTCAGCAAGAATTTCAGAAAAACAAAAACTGAGTTTATACATTTTAATTAGTGAAAAATAAACTGCATTTGCAAAACTTTTGTTTTTCATAGAAATTTGAAAATAAAATGTCTGAAGAAAATTGTTGAATAAAATAAAGGACCCTTTAAAAAGTTTGAAAAATAGAAAATAGGGGTCAATTATTCAGGTTTAGTAAAAGTAAAAGAATCTTCCCTTTTTCAACGACCCTTATCTCTGATCTCCTGTAACTCTGCCTGAATGTTTCGCATCTCTTGTAGTTCTGCTCGTATGTTTCGCATCTCCTCCTGCTGGTTCCTCTGTTCCTTTAAGATTTCCATCACCTCTCGGAGTATTTGCACATTTTGGCATTCTATTGTGGTTCTGAGTTGGGTTACTTCAGAACTTACGGCTAGAACATCCTGATATGACCGTCTTAGTCTGCCTGGTATTGTCTGAGTCATGGCGCTTATCCTGTGAGATATATCATCTAACTGGGCAGTCAAGGCTAATTGAGAACTGTTAGTGCTATCCTCTGATGAAGGTGGTTGGTTGTTAGGTGCTGGGGATGCAAGAGTATACTCAGGAGATTTCGGAGTATATTCGGGAGAAGCGGGAGTATATTCGGGAGAAGCAGGAGTTGTTTGGATCTCTGGGAAAGGATTGATGTTATTTTCTAATTCGTCCAGAATATCCTGGGCTCTTGTTCCCTTCATCTATGAGTGCAAAGTCTGGTTAGAAATAACAAAAACAAAAATAGGAGGAAAAGTAAAATAGAAAAGCAAGAGACATTTGTTTTCCTTTTATATTTTATTTAGAAAGCAGATAAATTTCCTCAATATGGTTTTAGAATAATTTTCTAAAATTTGATTATCCTAAGTGTCTTAATTTCAGATAATATCTAAAATTAGTTAGTCATGATAATCCTATATTTCGGAAAGCGATTGTCTAACTAGTATAAGATAAGTGTAACTCTAAAGTCTAGGTTACTACTGCTACCTATCATAAGTTTCTAGAATTGTGGCCAATAATCCTAAATTCATTATGACATTTCCCCAGCAATGGCGCCAAAAATCTGATGGGTTTCCAGCCGATATGCTAAATAGGTGTTATTTTACCCTATATTGATTATGAGTAATTAAGGACTGAGTTTGACTAATTGTCACAATTAGTCTCTATGGTGTCACTTAATCAGCCAGAACCTAAGGCAGAGTACCTATCGTGTAGCTAGTCTGTTGGAAAGTATCTACGATTTTATTAAATAATTATCGTACTCCTAGGAAAGTGGTAACGGCTTAGTAGTAACTAGCCTTTTATCCTAACTCTTATCTTATAATCCAGTTATGCAATCGTCATCAATAACTTTGATGAGAGGGTGATCCATTCTCCACTAGGTTTAAATCTAATCAGGCCTAAAAGTGTTTATAAACAAAGTTCTGACTCTATGTTATAATGTTCCTATATGTTGATTGACTTATCTTCGAGTGTTTTAGATATATCTTAGCCTGGAATGCAACTATGTTCTGAGTCTAAAGGTGTACCACATTTGAGTAATCTGATATACCGCCCCATCGCCAAGGTAAACGGCCCTACTCACGGTTACTACTAAACATAGCTATGAAGGCCCTATCACTTCGGGGATCATGCCGCTTGCCCATAACCGCATGCATAAACGCTCTACACAGCCTACCTAGACTACTCTAACAAACAGGGTGTTCCGCATGTTATTTTATCTAGTATGGCAGACACCAATACTAATTGATGCCTGTTAAACTAAACAGGTTATGAATAGACCGTGGTTAGGAATTGTCTATAACCCAAATTTTAGTTTAAAAGAAACTACATTAGACATGCAGACATAATGAATATTTAAGCAGGTGGCTATTTCCGGAAAAACATAATAACTTCAACATATATAACAAATATTCATAACAATCAAAATCCAATATTCATAATTCCTATTTGGACAAACACAATAACAATATATAAGAGAGGGACAGGGGGACTGATGCCATAAAGAAATCACCCTTTACTTAGTCTCGCCGATGGAGCGTACTGCTGTATATGTCGTACTGCTTGACCCGACTCTGCTCGCCAGAACCTTCGGAGGACGCTTCCTCAGCCTAGTAAATGGGCTTTACCTTAATACCCAGCTTAAGCCCAGCCCTGTGGACTGACTCTTCGAACGCCTAGAGCCCTCTTAGGATCTCCTAACAAAATCCCGGGTATTCTATGAATATCATAAACGAACCTATCTATCGAACCTGATGCAGTTCCGATTGGTAAGCTAAAAGATAGGCTTTATTTACCTATGTCGATTATGAGTAATTAAGGACTGAGTCTTACTAACAGTCACTTAGCATTCAATTATTGTCACTTAATCAACCAGAACCTAAGGCAGAGTACCTATCGTGTAGCTAGTCTGTTGGAAAGTATCTACGATTTTATTAAGTTAAATATCGTACTCCCAGGGAAGTGACAACGACTTAGTAGTAACTAGCCTTTTCTCCTAACTCCTATCTTATGATCCAGTTATGCAATCTTCATCAAATACTTTGATGAGAGGGTGATCCATTCTCCACTCGGTTTAAGTTTAATTAAGCCTAAAAGTGTTTTATAGATAATGTCCTGATTCTATGTTATACTGTTCCTACATGTTGATTGACCTATCTTCGAGTATTTTAGATGCATCTTAGCCTGGATTGCAACTATGTTTTGTGTCTAAAGGCGTACCACATCCGAGGTCTTGATGTGTTTCCGACCGATGTGCTAAATAGGTGTTATTTTACCCTATGTTGATTATGAATAATTAAGGACTGTGATTGACTAATTGTCACATTTAGTCTCTATGGTGTCACTTAATCAGCCAGAACCTAAGGCAGAGTACCTATCGTGTAGCTAGTCTATTGGAAAGTATCTACGATTTTATTAAATAAATATCGTACTCCCAAGGAAGTGGCAACGGCTTAGTAGTAACTAGCCTTTTATCCTAACTCCTATCTTATGATCCAGTTATGCAATCTTCATCAAATACTTTGATGAGAGGGTGATTCATTCTCCACTAGGTTTCAGTCTCATTAATCCTAGAAGTGCTTTATAGATGAGTTCTGATTCTATGTTATACTGTTCCTATATGTTGATTGACCTATATTCGAGTATTTTAGATATATCTTAGCCTGGATTGCAACTATGTTCTGTGTTTAAAGGCGTACCACATCCGAGGTCTCTAATAAACCGCCCTACCTTAATGACGGCCCTACTCACGGTTCGGGACGAAGGCATCCATGAAAGCCCTATGTCACTTCGGGGATCATACCGCAGAGCGTACTGTTGTATATGTCGTACTGCTTCCTTTGACTCTGCTCACCAAAACCTTCGGAGGACGCTTCCTCAGCCTAGTAACTGGGCTTTACCTTAATACCCAGCTTAAGCCCAGCCCTGTGGACTGACTCTTCGAACGCCTAGAGCCCTCTTAGGATCTCCTAACGAAATCCCGGGTATTCTATGAACACCGGAAACGAACCTATCTATAAAAACCTAAGATCTGAGACTATTTCTCAAAAACTAAAACAAAACACTAATAAGAAAGAAACTGAGATCCGAGTCTCTGAGTGAGTTGTGTACGAGAGAATTGTACACTAGACACCACTAAATGACTCAGATCGAGTGGAGAGGAATGAATTCAACTGCTGGAGGCCTGAGGTATTTATAGCAGCTTCCTGGAGTGAAACTTTCTGAAAAATTCGATGTGGGACAGCTTCTGGCGGCTCGGGACGCCCGTCCTGGATTGGGACGCCCGTCCTGGTGGTCTGACTGGGTCGGGACGCCTGTCCCGGACCGTTGACCAAGTCAACATTTCCAAAAATTGCATTTTTACCCCAAAATTTGCTGTTTTCGTCTACTTTTCACCTGATACTTCCAAAATCATAAAAAATGTGAAATTGAGTAAATAACAATCAATTAAGATCGATTCCCTATCAATTTCATCCTAAATCATACATAAAAACATGCTAAAAAGGTGATACGATTTTCGCGTATCAGAGAACCCCACACTTAGCTTTTTGCTTGTCCTCAAGCAATGTCTACCTGAAGTTAGTTATTCTAAATCATATGTGCAGTCACTTAAATTTCTAGTCATGTTTTTATTCCAAAAATTATTCAGATAATTCTTAACACAGGTCTGACTGGTTAGGTTGCTATGACAAGGTCTCAAATGTTTCTAGTAGATTGTTAGGATTGAGCAGAAAACAATTTAACAACTAGGTTGAACTCTTCTCTTAGTCATAAGGTCTTCCTGATGTGTAGTGTGTGTACTAGTCCAGACCAGATAGGCAACACAATAAACTCTTGTCTTAACTATTACCAGATAACACTTCGACCTATCGCTAGACATACTGACAACAGATAACTTTCTGAGTTCTGAGTTTTGGTGATCAGATTCTATCATTTAGCATTTATTGATTCCTTTCGTTTATAGATTTTCTAGGGTATCTTGAGTCTGCTTAGAACACGTCAACTTCAACTACCCATGTAGCGAGTCCCACTCTGATGACTCCCAGATCTACACGACCTTAGGGCATCAGGCTTTAAGTTCCCCGAAGGAGTGGTGCTCGAGTAGCGAAGGCCGCTGGCAAACTACCCTATTTTAATTAGCTCATTTTTTTCTTTTTCACTTTTGGCTCAAAGTCTCATCTAGTCATTCCAATTGTCAATGCATCCTGCAACTAGTCTAATTTTATCTAGTTAAGTTTTGAAAAGGTAATTGGTTGAGGTCTCTAATCAAGACTAAGTTGTGCTCAATTATTAGGAATTCCCTACTTCTAATCAATGGGTTCAGCAATAGTTATCAATTATATCCTACTAACAACAACATACTACCTACATATCATAGACATAAGCAATTGTTTAACCAAGCATACTGCATTTAGAAGTCTGAAAGACGGAAAAATTTTGAAAAATTTTGGAAGGGTGTGAAAATATGGGAAAAACAAGCAAAATCATGCAAAAAATTTTGCAAACTGCTACAGTGCACCATGCACTGCTACCCCACACTTAATTCTGGCACTGTCCTCAGTGTTCATGCATAGCTAAACTACCCCACACTTATTTGCAAACAAGAAGAAATGAAAATAAAACAAAGAACTCTTACCCCACACTTATTTGACTAATTCAGGGTAAGGGAGAAAATAAAACAAGAAGGATAATAGAAATAGCAAAACAGAACACAAAACAAAGAAAACAAAAGTAAAGGATCATGAGGATTAGAAAAACTCCCTTCCTGTCGCGAGTAGAAGGGTCTTCTCTGATCTGTCAATTGGCTCTTCACCTTAGCCATGTGCTATTGCTGAGGTGTTCTTGACTCTGCAAGCTCTAGATATTGGAACGGATGACGCCAGCTCCGATCCTTCATTTTCGAGCTCTAGGTAGTGGCATATCCATTTGATGAATGACTCAAGCCCCAAGGACTGTTTTCTCGAATCATCTGCAAAGTTTCTCGTAATCGTAGCAACGTGTCCAGAAGGAACGTTTCTAGGAATGAGACTTCTTTGGATTGGTGTGCCTACCTGCCAATGTTAGTGAAGGTATGGCATGCAAGTCTCGAATGGAAGAAAAGATACCTGAAGTTTTGGCAAAGCTGTGGTGGTAGGGGCTCCAGTTGTATAGATCTGGGCCCAAGTATTTGAGACTTCCTCGGGGAAGTGTCTCACAGCTGATTGGTATGCAGGGAATGCAAGCTCCTCCATTGCTATGCTCCTGATACAATGCCAAATTCCTCTATATCCTGCAACCGTTCGATACCACTTGGTATATCACATGCTTGCACTGGTCTGGCTTTAATTATTGCCAGTATCTCATCTATTGCTTCTGCGCGTAGGGGTTTTGCTGTGGTGGTGTCTTCTAAAAGTTTCCAGCTTCCGAATTACTCCTCAGCTAAATCCCGTATGATTCCTCTAGCTGGGATTGTATGCATTTCCCATTGGAGCAGCATTCTGCAGTAACCTACTCCTACCTCTTTTGGAATGGTCAGTCATTCCCATAGCAATCCCTGCTAAAGTGTGGTACTTAGCAGACTTCACAGATTAGATACATAGACTGAGCCTTTCTTCCTAAGACGTTGGCATTCTGAATCTGAAAAACAACTTCTCATAGAATCTGCACATGACTTGAACATCATTAGTAGGTAATGCATGTGGCTCAGGCCATTTTTGAAAAGTGTTCCACAACTACTATGATGTTATTATTTTCAAAGGAAGAAAAAGAAAAGGATTCGATACCCCAGATATCAAAGGTTGCAATACTCTGTATACCTTGCTGGGGTAGGCGATCTCTGGAAAGGGTGTTACCAAGCATCGCAGGGCTGTATCAGAGATAAAAAATCTTTGAATATGGTGGGTCAACAAGATTCTACTTCCAACACTTTCCGGACAGTGTGATAGCAGTTAATTGGTCTCCCATAGATTCCTGCAATGCTTCAGAATCATGTGGCCTTCGCCTTCCGAGATACATCTTCTGATCAACTGATCTGCAAAAATTTGAAATAGAAGAGAAATCTGCCCAGTAGTAATATTTCCAATCAGCAAAGAATTTCTTCTTTTGCTGATAAGTCATATCACTTGGGAATAATTAGCAGCTAGATAATTAGTAATATCAGTAAACCACGGAGGAGAATCATTACTCATAGCAAACAATGAAAATAGATCCTCATTCAGAAATTTGTCAGAGACTACTGTCTCGTCAATAACCTCTAACTCAGGGTTTCCTAATCTAGACCAAATGTTTGCTTTCTAGATTCTTAACCCTTTTTCTTATCCCTTCATTCTATATCAAATTCAAGTAACAACAAAACCTAACTTAGTAAATTATGGTTCAGTATCAGTTTTATTGAACACAAATATTTCAGAGTGATCAGTGTAACCCATTGTTTTTAGACAAGACTAGATAAGATTAGGATTTATCATACATGAACTTTCTTATCATGTTTCTGTCCTAAAACAATTCTTACTACATCATTACATCACATATTCATTCAAAAAGTAGATTTCAATCAGGTGATGTCATAATGGGTGCAATAATTCCTTTTGGTTTTAAAACATTTCATGCAATTATCAGCAAAACAAAAGGAACATCCTTTTTTCAATAGAACATTCAAAGGTCTGGCTATTAAGGAAAAACTATTTCATAACTCATCCTAATAAGGCCGGCATGACTCTAAGAAAATTCTAAAATAGAGTTTCTTCCCGATAAAAATCTAAGCCAACATTTTACAACTCAGAAGAAAATATATTTCCTCATTTCCATTTTTATTTCTTCGAAATTAAATAAAGGAAGAAAAACACGAAAAAGAGCAACTAAGAAAACAACTAAAAAAACAAGAGATAGGGAAAAGGAACAACTCACCGTTGAGCAAGAAAGATACATTCTTTTTGGGATTTTAAATTTTTGCAATTTTTTTTTCTTTTTATGTTGAAAGCAGGTAAATTTCCTTAATATGGTTTTAGAATAATTTTCTAAAATTTGATTATCCTAAGTGTCTTAATTTCAGATATTATCTAAAATCAATTAATTATGATAATCCTATATTTCGGAAACTGATTGTCTAACTAGCATAAAATACGTGTTAGGTCTAAGGTCTAGGTTACTACCGCTACCTATCATAAGTATCTAGAATTTTGATCAGTGTCTAGAATTTTGATCAGGAGTTCTAAATTCATTATGATATTTCCCCGGCAACGGCGCCAAAAATCTGATGTGTTTCCGACCGATGTGCTAAATAGGTGTTATTTTACCCTATGTTGATTATGAATAATTAAGGACTGTGATTGACTAATTGTCACATTTAGTCTCTATGGTGTCACTTAATCAGCCAGAACCTAAGGCAAAGTACCTATCGTGTAACTAGTCTGTTGGAAAGTATCTACGATTTTATTAAATAAATATCGTACTCCCAGGGAAGTGGCAACGACTTAGTAGTAACTAGCCTTTTATCCTAACTCCTATCTTATGATCCAGTTATGCAATCTTCATCAAATACTTTGATGAGAGGGTGATTCATTCTCCACTAGGTTTCAGTCTCATTAATCCTAGAAGTGCTTTATAGATGAGTTCTGATTCTATGTTATATTGTTCCTATATGTTGATTGACCTATATTCGAGTATTTTAGATATATCTTAGCCTGGATTGCAACTATGTTCTGTGTCTAAAGGCGTACCACATCCGAGGTCTCTAATAAACCGCCCTACCTTAATGACGGCCCTACTCACGGTTCGGGACGAAGGTATCCATGAAAGCCCGATGTCACTTCGGGGATCATACCGCTTGCCCTAGCCGCCGGCATAATCGGACTCAGCTCGGCCCCTACCTAGACTACTTTAACAGGCAGGGTGTTCAACATGTTATTTTATCTAGCATGGCAGACACCAATACTAATTGATGCCTGTTAAACTAAACAGGTTATGATTAGACCGTGGTTAGGAATTGTCTATAACCCTAACTTTAGTTTAAAAGAGCACATTAAACATGCAGACATAGTGAATATTTAGCAGGTGGCTATTTCCGGAAAAACGTAACAACTTCAACATATAAAACAACTATTCATAAAAATCGTAATCTGATGTTCATAATAAGTATTTAGAGTAAAAACAATAACAACATATAAGAGAGGGGTATGGGGACTGATGCCATAAAGAAATCACCCTTTACGTAGTCTCGCCGCAGAGCGTACTGCTGTATATGTCGTACTGCTTCCTCTGACTCTGCTCACCAGAACCTTCGGAGGACGCTTCCTCAGCCTAGTAACTGGGCTTTACCTTAATACCCATCTTAAGCCCAGCCCTGTGGACTGACTATTCGAACGCCTAGAGCCCTCTTAGGATCTCCTAACGAAATCCCGGGTATTCTATGAACACCGGAAACGAACCTATCTATAGAAACCTAAGATCTGAGACTATTTCTCAAAAACTAAAACAAAACACTAATAAGAAAGAAACCGAGATCCGAGTCTCTGAGTGAGTTGTGTACGAGAGAATTGTACACTAGACACCACTAAATGACTCAGATCGAGTGGAGAGGAATGAATTCAACTGCTGGAGGCCTGGGGTATTTATAGCAGCTTCCTGGAGTGAAGATTTCTGAAAAATTCGATGTGGGACAGCTTCTGGCGGCTCGGGAAGCCCGTCCTGGATTGGGACGCCCGTCCTGGTGGTCTGACTGGGTCGGGACGCCCGTCCCGGACCGTTGACCAAGTCAACATTTCCAAAAATTGCATTTTTACCCCAAAATTTGCTTTTTCGTCTACTTTTCACCTGACACTTCCAAAATCATAAAAAATGTGAAATTGAGTAAATAACAATCAATTAAGATCGATTTCCTATCAATTTCATCCTAAATCATACATAAAAACATGCTAAAAAGGTGATACGATTTTCGTGTATCAGGTCTCTAATAAACCGCCCTACCTTAATGACGGCCCTACTCACGGTTCGGGACGAAGGCATCCATGAACGGTACCCTATGTCACTTCGGTATCATGTTGCTTGCCCTAGCCGCCGGCATAATCGGACTCAGCTCGGCCTACCTAGACTACTCTAACAAGCAGGGTGTTCAGCAGGTTATTTTATCTAGCATGGCAGACACCAATACTAATTGATGCCTGTTAAACTAAACAGGTTATGATTAGACCGTGGTTAGGAATTGTCTATAACCCTAACTTTAGTTTAAAAGAGCACATTAGACATGCAGACATAATGAATATTTAGCAGGTGGCTATTTCCGGAAAAACATAACAAATTCAACATATAAACAAATATTCATAAGAATCGTAATCTAATATTCAAATTAATATTCAGATAAAACAATTCGTAAACATACAGAACCTCGTCTAGGGGAGCCACTGTCATAAAGTAATCACCACTCTATGCAGGTCCAGCCGGCGCTGCAACTCCTGTATGCTCATGACTGCTCGATCCTACTCTGCTCGGCAGAGCCTTCGGAGAACGCTCCTTAGACCTACTAGCAATTGCTTTACCTTACATCCCGGGCTTAAGCAAATTGCCCTATCTCTCTCTTAGGATCTCCTAACGAAATCCCGATATTCTATGAATACCAAAAACGAACCTATCTATTGAAGCCTAAGCTCTAAGACTATTTCTCAGAAACTAAGAAAACGAAACACTAAAGAAAGAAAGAAAACTGAAACTGAAACCCGAGTCTCTTAGTGACTTGTGTACTCGAGAATTGTACACTGGAAGTCTCTGAATGACTCAGATCGAGTGGAGAGGAATGATTTCAACTCTTGGAGGCCTAGGGTATTTATAGCATCTTTCTAGAGTGAAAAATTCCAAAAATTTCGATGTGGGACAAATTCTGGTGCTTCGGGACGCCCGTCCTGGATTGGGACGCCCGTCCTGGTGGTTTGACTGGGTCCCGGACCGTTGATGATGCGATTCCGGTTGACGTACTAAATAGGTGTTATTTTACCCTATGTCGATTATGATTAATTAAGGACTGTGATTGACTAATTGTCACGTTTAGTCTTATGGTGTCACTTAATCAGCCAGAATCTAAGGCAGAGTACCTATCGTGTAGCTAGTCTATTGGAAAGTATCTACGATTTTACTAAGTTAATTATCGTACTCCCAGGGAAGTGGCAACGGCTTAGTAGTAACTAGCCTCTTATCCTAACTCTTATCTTATGATCCAGTTATGCAATCTTCATCAAATACTTTGATGAGAGGGTGATCCATTCTCCACTAGGTTCAAGTCTAATTAACCCTAGAAGTGTTTTAAAGATAAGTTCTGATTCTATGTTATACTGTTCCTATATGTTGATTGACCTATATTCGAGTGTTTTAGATATATCTTAGCCTGGAATGCAACTATGTTCTGTGTCTAAAGGTGTACCACATCTGAGTCTCTATGCTACCGCCCCCTATCATTAAGGTAAACGGCCCTACTCACGGTTCGAACAAAGACAGTTATGAAAGCCCTATGTCACTTTCGGGGATCACTCTGAAGGCTCGTAATCGCTGGCATAACGCTCTACTCAGCCTACCTAGACTACTCTAACAAGCCAGGTGTTCAGCATGTTATTTTATCTAGTATGGCAGACACCAATACTAATTGATGCCTGTTAAACTAAACAGGTTATGAATAGACCGTGGTTAGGAATTGTCTATAACCCTATTTTAGTTTAAAAGAAACTACATTAGACATGCAGACATAATGATTATTTAGCAGGTGGCTATTTCCGGAAAAACATAATAACTTCAACATACAAAACAACTATTCATAAAATCATAATCTGATATTCATAATTGATGTTTAGGACAAAGCAATAAAACATATAAGAGAGGGGTATGGGGACTGATGCCATAAAGAAATCACCCTTTACTTAGTCTCGCCTACAGAGCGTACTGCTGTATACGTCGTATTGCCCGCCCTGACTCTGCTCGCCAGAACCTTCGGAGGACGCTTCCTCAGCCTAGTAGCTAGACTTTACCTTACGTCCTGGGCTTAAGCCTAGCCCTGTGGACTGACTCTTCGAACGCCTAGAGCTCTCTTAGGGTCTCCTAACGAAACCCCGGGTATTCTATGAATACCGGAAACGAACCTATCTATAGAAACCTAAGATCTGAGACTATTTCTCAGAAACTAAAACAAAACACTAATAAGAAAGAAAACTGAGATCCGAGTCTCTGAGTGAGTTGTGTACTGGAAAACTGTACACTGGAAACCACTTAATGACTCAGATCGAGTGGAGAGGGATGATTCAACTGGAGGCCTGGGGTATTTATAGCAGCTTCCCGGAGTGAAAAATTCTGAAAAATTTGATGTGGGACAGCTTCTGGCGGGTCGGGACGCCCGTCCTGATTCGTTGACCAGGTTCGGGACGCCCGTCCCGGTTCAGGACGCCCGTCCTGGCGGTTTGACCGGGTCGAGACGCCCGTCCCGGGTTCGGGACGCCCGTCCCGGACCTTTGACCGGGTCAACATTTCCAAAAATTGCGTTTTTCCCCAGAATTTGCTGTTTTCGTCTACTTTTCACCTGACACTTCCAAAATCATAAAAACCGTGAAATCAAGTAAATAGTAAACAATTAATGTCAATTTACTCTCCATTTCACATTAAAACATATATAAAAACATGCTAAAAATGTGATACGATTTTCGCGTATCAGATAACCCCACACTTAGCTTTTTGCTTGTCCTCAAGCAAAGTCTACATGGAGTTAGTGATTTTAAACCGTAGTGCAGTCACTTAAATTCCTAATCATGTTTTTATTCCAAAAATTCTTCAGACAATTTAACACATGTCTGATTGGTTATGTTGCTATGACAAGGTGTCACATGTCTCTAGTAGTTTGTTATGATCAGGCAGAAAATAAATCTACAACTAGGTTGGACTTTTTTCTTAGTCACAAGGTCTTCCTGATGTGTAGTGTGTGTACTAGCCTAGACCAGATAGTCAACACAATGAACTCTTATCTTAACTGCTACCAGATAATACTTCGACCTATCGCTAGACATACTGACAACAGATAACTCTCTGAGTTCTGAGCTTTGGTGATCAGATTTTTAATGTTTTAGCACTTAGTTATTTTCTTTATAGATTCAGGGTATTTCGAGTTTGCTTAGAACACGTCAACTTCAACTACCCATGTAGCGAGTCCCACTCCGATGACTCCCAGATCTACACGACCTTAGGGCATCAGGCTTTAAGTTCCCCGAAGGAGTGGTGCTCGAGTAGCGAAGGCCGCTGGCAAACTACCCTATTGTAATTAACTTCCTTAAGTTCTTTTCACTTTTAGCTCAGAGTCTCATCTAGTCATTCTAACTGCCAATATATCCACAACTGGTCTAATTTTATCTAGTTAAGTCTCGAATAGGCAATTGGTTGAGGTCTCTAATCCAGACAAGGTTGTGCTCAGTTATCAGGAATTCCCTATTCCTAATCAATTAGTCCAAGATAGCTATCAATTATCTCCTACTAACCATAACATACTACCTACATATCATAGACATAAGCAATTTGTTTAACCAAGCATACTGCATTTAGAAGTCTGAAAGACGGAAAAATTTTGAAAAAATTTTGGAAGGGTGTGAAAATACAGGGAAAACAAGCAAAAGCATGCGAAAATTTTTTTTCAAACTGCTACAGTGCACCGTGCACTGCTACCCCACACTTAAGTTTGGCACTGTCCTCAGTGTTCATGCATAGCTAATTACCCCACACTTATTTGAAGACAAGAAATAAAACATAAAAAACAAGAAACAAAATAATGCTACAATTCTGTATGTCATATAAATCAATTTTGTACAAAGATTCATAGTCATACAGCCCAGACATACACAAAGAACAAGATAAACAAAAGACAAAAGAAAAAGAAAGAAAAGAAGGGGAGAGAGAGACTAAGAACCCGGCGGGTCGCCATCCAGTGGACCGAGGTCTGTTAGGTCAAACTCGAAGTTCTCCGCTACTCGGGCAGTCTGCTGATGTATCTCCTCAATCCTACTGGTGATCATGGCGATCCTGTCATCCATCACCGCCAGTCGTCTGTCAATCCGGTCATCCATCATGCCAGCCGCTGTCAATCCGGTCCATGTCTCGACTGTATCGTGCCGATAGTTCTGCCAATCCGTGCGACATGTGTCGTTCGAAGGCAGTACGTGGCACGAACGTCTCGGATGGATGGATATGCGGTGGAGCTGCTTCTGATGCCGAAGCCTGTCCTGGCTGCTCTGTGTGGATGGTGTAGCGGCCGCTCGCATCCCGGACAACCATTCCCATGTTCCGTAGGATGGTAACGTCTGTGGGAATAGTGGTTGGGGCGACCAGAGTAAGCTCCGAGCCCTCTATGTCCAACTCCAGGTAGCGGGCTATCCTGGTGATGAATGGCCCGAGCCCCAGACACTGTTTCCGAGTGTCCGTAGCAAAACCCCGCATGATGACTGTGATAAGTCGAGCCATCTCTACTGTGGATCCCATATGCATGTTGGCCAAGAGGAATGTCTCCATCTGGGTGACATTCCGGGGGCCGTCCGTCGTCCTGACAAAGTGTGTGCAATAATGGCATGTAAGTAGCGAAGAGCAGGATAGATACCTGTGGCTTTCGCAAAGCCATGCTGGTAGGGAACACCCGTCATACAGATCTGAGCCCAAGCAGTGGAGACCTCTGCAGAAGTGAAGTCCCGAACTGCTGTGGTGTAGGCGGGCGTATCCAGCTCCTCTCTCTGCCAGATACCCAAAGCGATGCCGAACTCGGCCATGCTCATCGACCGATCTATTCCGCCTAAGCGGAATGTGATCTGCTCCTGGTGGCATGCAAAGGATGCATAGAACTCACATACCAGCTCCAGGTACGTGGGCTCTGTGACGATGAATACTCGACTGTAGGGTAGTACATCGAGTATGCGTCTGACCTCAGCCTCTACTCCCAGTGTCTGTACTGCTGCCCAATCCAGCGTTCTGCCCGTCAGAATCGTGCGTCCGATGTACCCAGTGCATCTCTCCTGATATGCTGTGCTGGAGGGAAACAGCATAAAAGGATGTGTCACTGAGGTAACTGTCATAGTGGATGGGGTACGAGCACGTTTGGCAGCCATTTGGTTTGAAAGTGTTTGAGAGACTTTTGGGGATTTTAGGTAGGAAGGAAGGTTCGAATTCGAATTCTGGAGGTGAATTTGAATTCAAAAGGGTGAAATTAGGCTAGGGAAAGATTTCGAAATTTTTGGCGGGAAATTCGAATTTTGGAGGGAAATTCGAATTTGGAAGGAAATTTAAAATTTAAATTTTGGAGGGAAACTTGAAATTTTAAATTTGAAAAGTTTGCCAAAGGTGAAGAGAGAGAGTTATTTGAGAGAGGTGGATTTTTGGAAGTGAATTTTGAGGGAAAAATGAAAAAATTGAGATTTTATAGAAGGGGAGGCCTTCGGGACGCCCGTCCCGGAGGAAGGACTCCCGTCCCGCTGGACGCCCGTCCCGGGTTGCCTCGGGACGCGTGCCAATTCCGAAAAAATTTTTTTCTTAATTCCTGCAAATCTCAGTATACCAAAAATAATCATAATTTTTAACAAGGCTTCCTGTTTATCCAATGAAATTCAGAAGTTGTAAAAAACTCTATGCAAAAATTCCTCAGTCTCACTTTTTCGAAAATCATACTACCCTAATTTTATTCTATTTAAATTCAGCAAGAAAAACAAAAATTTGAATTTATACAATTTAGTTAATGAAAAATAAACTGTAATTAAATTTTCGTTTTTCATAGAAATAAAATGTCTGAAGACAATTGTTGAAAATAAAGGACCCTTTAAAAATGTTTGAAAAATAGAAAAATATGGGTCAATTATTCAAGTTTCAGTTCAAACTTATTATTTGCTGAAAATAAAAGTAAAAGAATCTTCCCTTTTTAACGAATGTCTCTGATCTCCTGTAGTTCTGTCCGAATGCTTCGCATTTCTATGCGTATTGTTCGCATCTCATCCCTCTGCCTGTTTTGCTCACTGCGTAGATCAGCCATCTCTCGGAGTAGTTGTGCACCTTGGTTCTCCTGGAGATTGACCGTGGCTCTGAGTCGGTCTACGTTAGTTGTGATGTTCAGACTGAGTTGGTCTAAATGACACAGTCTGCTGGCAATCCCTTGGTCCATCTCATAGACCCTTTGAGTTAGTGTGTCTATCTGCACGGACAACAGTGAATAATAACCGTTAGTACTCCCCGCAGATGAAGGGGTGCGCTCGTGAGGTGTTGGGGTGTATGCAGGAGAGGTCGGTGAATTCTGGGTTTGATCAGTAGGGGGTGGATTTAGAGGAACTCTCTGGGTAGGAGGGTGAATTGGAGATCTCTGGGGTACTTCTCTAGGAGGGAAGGTATCCTCAGAAGGTCTTCTTCCGTGGGACTATGCTCACGGGTGTTCAGGAATCGTCTCACTAGTTCACTGGCATCAGGGCTCGAGTTTACTTCTACTGGTTGTGAAGGAAGAGTCCCTCGTGGTACTTCTGGTGCGGGTCTAGAGGGGCCTTCTGGTTTCGTCTTCTTTGGTCCTGGAGTGTCAGGGTTTTCTGTTTTCTTTGCCTGGTTAGTAGCTGCTCTTGTTCTCTTCATCTCTGAGTGCAAAGTCTGGTTAGAAATAACAAATAACAAACATAGGAAAGTGAAGACAACCGAGAAAAATATTTTTATGGATTTTAAAATTTATTTAGAAAGCAGGTAAATTTCCTCAATATGGTTCTAGAATAATTTTCTAAAATTTGATTATCCTAAGTCTCTTAATTCCAGATATTATCTAAAATTAATTAGTTATGATAATCCTATATTCAGGAAAGTGATTGTCTAACTGGTAAATAAGTGTTAATCAAAAGCCTAGGTTACTACCGTTACCTATCATAAGTCTCTAGAATTGTGGCCAATAATCCTAAATTCATTATGATATTTCCCCGGCAACGGCGCCAAAAATCTGATGCGATTCCGGTTGACGTACTAAATAGGTGTTATTTTACCCTATGTCGATTATGATTAATTAAGGACTGTGATTGACTAATTGTCACGTTTAGTCTTATGGTGTCACTTAATCAGCCAGAATCTAAGGCAGAGTACCTATCGTGTAGCTAGTCTATTGGAAAGTATCTACGATTTTACTAAGTTAATTATCGTACTCCCAGGGAAGTGGCAACGGCTTAGTAGTAACTAGCCTCTTATCCTAACTCTTATCTTATGATCCAGTTATGCAATCTTCATCAAATACTTTGATGAGAGGGTGATCCATTCTCCACTAGGTTCAAGTCTAATTAACCCTAGAAGTGTTTTAAAGATAAGTTCTGATTCTATGTTATACTGTTCCTATATGTTGATTGACCTATATTCGAGTGTTTTAGATATATCTTAGCCTGGAATGCAACTATGTTCTGTGTCTAAAGGTGTACCACATCTGAGTCTCTATGCTACCGCCCCCTATCATTAAGGTAAACGGCCCTACTCACGGTCGAACAAAGACAGTTATGAAAGCCCTATGTCACTTTCGGGGATCACTCTGAAGGCTCGTAATCGCTGGCATAACGCTCTACTCAGCCTACCTAGACTACTCTAACAAGCCAGGTGTTCAGCATGTTATTTTATCTAGTATGGCAGACACCAATACTAATTGATGCCTGTTAAACTAAACAGGTTATGAATAGACCGTGGTTAGGAATTGTCTATAACCCTATTTTAGTTTAAAAGAAACTACATTAGACATGCAGACATAATGATTATTTAGCAGGTGGCTATTTCCGGAAAAACATAATAACTTCAACATACAAAACAACTATTCATAAAATCATAATCTGATATTCATAATTGATGTTTAGGACAAAGCAATAAAACATATAAGAGAGGGGTATGGGGACTGATGCCATAAAGAAATCACCCTTTACTTAGTCTCGCCTACAGAGCGTACTGCTGTATACGTCGTATTGCCCGCCCTGACTCTGCTCGCCAGAACCTTCGGAGGACGCTTCCTCAGCCTAGTAGCTAGACTTTACCTTACGTCCTGGGCTTAAGCCTAGCCCTGTGGACTGACTCTTCGAACGCCTAGAGCTCTCTTAGGGTCTCCTAACGAAACCCCGGGTATTCTATGAATACCGGAAACGAACCTATCTATAGAAACCTAAGATCTGAGACTATTTCTCAGAAACTAAAACAAAACACTAATAAGAAAGAAAACTGAGATCTGAGTCTCTGAGTGAGTTGTGTACTGGAAAACTGTACACTGGAAACCACTTAATGACTCAGATCGAGTGGAGAGGGATGATTTCAACTGCTGGAGGCCTGGGGTATTTATAGCAGCTTCCCGGAGTGAAAAATTCTAAAAAATTCGATGTGGGACAACTTCTGGCGGCTCGGGACGCTCGTCCCGGTTCAGGACGCCCGTCCTGATTCGTTGACCAGGTTCGGGACGCCCGTCCTGGTTCAGGACGCCCGTCCTGGCGGTTTGACCGGGTCGGGACGCCCGTCTCGGACCTTTGACCGGGTCAACATTTCCAAAAATTGCGTTTTTGCCCCAAAATTTGTTGTTTTCGTCTACTTTTCACCTGACACTTCCAAAATCATAAAAACCGTGAAATCAAGTAAATAGTAAACAATTAATGTCAATTTACTCTCAATTTCACATTAAAACATATATAAAAACATGGTAAAAATGTGATACGATTTTTGCGTATCAGTTGACCAAGTCAGCATTTCCAAAAATTGCATTTTTACCCCAAAATTTGCTATTTTCGTCTATTTTTCACCTAACACTTCCAAAATCATAAAAACTGTGAAATTGAGTAAATAACAATCAATTAAGATCGATTTCCTATCAATTTCACCCTAAATCATACATAAAAATATGCTAAAAAAGGTATATGATTTTCGCGTATCAGATAACCCCACACTTAGCTTTTTGCTTGTCCTCAAGCAAAGTCTACCTGAAGTTAGTGATTCTAAATCATATGTGCATTCCTAGTCATGTTTTTATTCCAAAAATTCTTCAGACAATTCTTAACACAGGTCTGACTGGTTAGGTTGCTATGACAAGGTCTCAAATGTCTCTAGAGTTGTTAGGGTTGAGCAGAAAGTAACTTAACAACTAGGTTGAACTTTCTCTTAGTCATAAGGTCTTCCTGATGTGTAGTGTGTGTACTAGCAGACCTAGATAGTCAACACAATAAACTCTATCTTAACTATTACCAGATAACACTCGACTATCGCTAGACACACTGACAACAGATAACTTTCTGAGTTCTGAGCTTTGGTGATCAGATTCTATCATTTAGCATTTATTTTCTTTCGTTTATAGATTTTCTAGGGTATTTGAGTCTGCTTAGAACACGTCAACTTCAACTACCCATGTAGCGAGTCCCACTCCGATGACTCCCAAACCTACACGACCTTAGGGCATCAGGCTTTAAGTTCCCCGAAGGAGTGGTGCTCGAGTAGCGAAGGCCGCTGGCAAACTACCCTATTTTAATTAGCTCACTTTTTTTTTTCTTTTTCACTTTTGGCTCAGAGTCTCATCTAGTCATTCCAATTGTCAATGCATCCTGCAACTGGTCTAATTTTATCTAGTTAAGTTTTGAAAAGGTAATTGGTTGAGGTCTCTAATCCAGACTAAGTTGTGCTCAATTATCAGGAATTCCCTACTTCTAATCAATGGGTTCAGCAATAGTTATCAATTATCTCCTACTAACCACAACATACTATCTACATATCATAGACATAAGCAATTATTTAACCAATCATACTGCATTTAGAAGTCTGAAAGAATGAAAATTTTTGAAATTTTTTTGGAAGGGTGTGAAAATACGGGGAAAACAAGCAAAATCATGCAAAACGTTTTTCAAAAACTACTACAGTGCACCGTGCACTACTACCCCACACTTATTTCTGACACTGTCCTCAGTGTTCATGCATATCTAGACTACCCCACACTTATTTGAAAACAAGGAGAAACAAAAACAAAACAGAAATTTCTTACCCCACACTTATTTTACTGACTAAGGGTAAGAAGGAAAATGAAGTAACGAAGTAAATAACAAATAACAAAACACGAAATGAAGAAAATAAAAGTAAAGGATCATGAGGATTAGAAAAACTCCCTTCATGTCGCGAGCAGAAGGGTCTTCTCTGATTTGTCAATGGGCTCTTCACCTTAGCCATGTGCTATTGCTGAGGTGTCCTTGACTCTGCAAGCTCTAGATATTGGAACGGATGACGCTAGCTCCGATCATTCATTGTCGAGCTCTAGGTAGTGGCATATCCATTTGATGAATGACTCAAGCCCCAAGGACTGTTTCCTCAAATCATCTGCAAAGTCTCTCGTAATCGTAGCAACGTGTCTAGAAGGAACGTGTCTAGGAATGAGACTTCTTTGGATTGGTGTACCTACCTGCCAATGTTAGTGAAGGTATGGCATGCAAGTCTCGAATGGAAGAAAAGATACCTGAAGTTTTGGCAAAGCTGTGGTGGTAGGGGCTCCAGTTGTATAGATCTGGGCCCATGTATTTGAGACTTCCTTGGGGAAGTTTCTCACAGCTGATTGGTATGCAGGGAATGCAAGCTCCTCCGAAATGAAAGAATGGGAGCAGAATGTTTGAGTGTACAAAAAAAAAAACCCCAATACCAATACTGTTTGGAAAAGGGCTGGCCAAACTCACCCATCATTTCAAACAGACCAAACTTATTCTAATTTTTTTTTTTTTCAATTCCGATTCATTCATGCATATACTTATTTTAACTTAAAAATGTCCTACATCTAAAATATCTCATGTACTAACAAAATTTATAGAGATAATTTTAGTGTGTAATAAAGAGTATTTTGACTTTGAATGAGCTTCTTCTTTTTTTAATTATAAGGTAAATGTGACATTTAGAGAGGTAGACATATTATGAAAATGACTATTATCTGTGATTGGTATTTTTTTATTGTTGGAATGGAAAGGGTCAAATATGTATTTAGTTGTTTTTCGGACATTGTCCATATCAACCTTTTCTTTCCCCTACTTTTGGAAATTGCTCCTAGAGTCTTCAATGAATGCATTCCCCAAATAAAAAATAATAATAATAACTATCTATTTCAAAACAGTAGAATTGTTTTTCAAATTAAAACAAATTGAAGACAATTTGAAAAAAAAAATTAAATAAAATATATTCAAGCCAGTTTTAGGCCTACAAAATTTAGAGTCAATCCAGATCGAAAAATTAAACGAATACAAAATTGATTACAAAATATTTTTTTAAAATAAAATGAGGTCCAAATTAGTTAGGCCCAACTTTTGTTAAAAGATTTTGGGCCCATGTAATTTGGTCGTTCTTTAGAATACTATTCATGGCACATGATAAATCATGGTGGAGAACTTTGATGGAACCCCATGTGGTATATATATATATATATATATTGTATATCTTTTAGCTAATGATAATTTAGAAAATTTATATTATTATATAACTTATAAATTCTTCTTTTGTAGAGAGAGGAGATAGATTTTAGGATTCAATAACCCTAGAAATAATCTGCAAAATCTCTAAGTTAGGATGGGCATAGAATTCGGTTTGTGCTAACTAGTTTTAGTTTTCTTTGTGGATATTACACTTGTATATTTCTTCTTTTGAATGAAAATCCTGTTTTAGACCAAAAAAAAAATCATGGTGGAGACAAAGCTGGAGGAACAAGAGCACGTGCAAGTTCATGGATCTCTCACGTGCGGATAACAGGAAAAAAAAGCTTGGCGGAGACGCAATAATTACTTCATTTATAAATAATTTAATAATACTTTATAAATTTCAAAAGTATCATTACATGAAAAGTTTTATGCTATTATTTCATAATTTTTCATTATAATTCATTTTCCTCTAAATATAAATAATTTAATAAATATTGTCACCTGAAATTTTTCTTATTAAAGTCTTTTATTTAATAATTTGTATCAAAATGAATGTGTATATATTGGTGGTTGTTGGATGTCTTTCTAAAAGACCAAAATAATGGTCAAAAGAGAAAAAGAAAAAAAAAAAAAAACCAATTTGGTAGCTAAAACTTCAAGACAACATCGGGTTTTGCGAAAACCTAGGATTAATCTAGATAAAAAAAAGCCGAGTAAAATCCGTTAATAAAATAACTGTTTTATATTGAAAATCAAATATTCCTACACGAATCCCGACACTGCCATTATGAAATAGGTTGTCGTTTCGTGTGGAGAAGACTGCTTTGGGCGTGTAATGATGGAAATGCCGTTGCCACTTGCCAGTTTTTGCGGTGGTTTCATTCAATTTCAAAAGGCAATTCCGGGCTTCACTTTATAATTCTACGCACGTAATTTTGGTCTGCCCTTTTCCAAACAGTATTGGTATTGGGCTTTTTTTTTTTTTTTTTTTTTTTTTTTTTGTACACTCAAACATTCTGCTCCCATTCTTTCTAAAATGAGTTTGGTTCCCATTCACTTCGAATCTTATTTTTTTCTAAAAAAGAAAACCAAATGTAAAATTTATTTTTTCCAATACAATATTTCACATGCTTAAATTTAGTTTAGTTAGATTTATAGGACACATTTATTAAATTTTAAATATATATATACAATATTGTAGAAGTAGGTTACCTAAGCTGGCAGTTAAACTTCGGACAAAGTAAACGATTTAAGATGCGTAATAGCAGATTTCGTCATCTTGCGTGACGAAACTGTGGGCTCAGTCGTACTTGGTGGATGGACAGATCAAATTGTCATGTCAGCTTTCAGTAAAATTAGTAATAATTGAGAAAATGAGGCATAAGTCTTCCCCACGTCCATGGAATAATCTCCTTATGTGTATATAATATATATATATATATATAATTATAATAAATGAGAGATGCATTGTATCTATAATTTTCTTCTTCTTTGTCTCCAACGTGTAATGAGTTATTTTGTGTGTATTTGAAGGTTTTGTTGTTCATCTTTTAGCACTTTGTCTTGCAAATTAAGTAGGTATTCAATCAAATCCACATGCATATCATTTTCTTTCTCCTCTCTTATTGGAATTAAATTGCAAATTGCAAATTTGAAGAAGGTATTCAATTTTGGACCAAATTAAATTATATATATATATATATAATGAAATCATATTTTAAAAGAAGTCATTTTCAAAGAGATGTAACGTGTGCTTTTTATTCCCATTTCTTGTTGAATTAGCACTTCCCATTAAATTGTAGCAATTTGGTTTAACTGCTCTCTCCCTTCTTTTTCCCACCTTTCTAACCCCCACTTGTTACATCATTTTTTTTCTTCAATATAATCCAACAAGAAATCATTAGCTTAAATAACTAGTTTTTCCTACCTATAAGCCATACTAAAATTGTTCCCAAGTTTTCATTTTTTTTTATTAATTTCTTAAATTTTGCGTGTTTGATATATAATAATTATTTGTAGATTTTAATAGTTATTTTATAATATTAATTTTTAAAATTGGATTAATTTATAAATAATTGCTGACTATTAAACTGTATCTATTCGTTTAAAAATTTGTTACACTCCAACGTTGTCTAATTAATATATATAAAAAATAAATAAAAACCCTGATTTTATCCATAAAAAGGAAAAAGATTATATTAATGTACAATTAATTGGGTCATCAAATTTATTCAACCCAAAGACTTCCCAAGAAATAAAAAAGGAAAAATGTGAATTGTCAAAATGGCAGATTTAAATGTGTAAATTAATTAATTAATTAATTAAAGGAAGGAAACAAAGGCAAATAGACAAGGTTAATATTGGAACGATGGCGACAAATCTAAATTGGTACGAGTCTTCAATTTTGTCATTAGATTATACAGAGTCATCCATTGATGACTTGTTCTTTAATACATTGTGAAGGTAAATTTTAGCCAGCACAAACAGATCGTATTCGTACATTCTCCTTTTTTTCTCTCTCTTTTTTCTTCCCCGCATTGAACCAGATTCCTTTCTCTCCATTTCCACCTTCTTTTTTCCGTTTTCATTCTGCAATTCTGCTTTACAGAGTAGGATGAACAAATGCTAGAAGAACACGTCGTGGAACTGGAAGTAGCGGTTTCTGTTTTCAAGTCAAGTCAGTTTTTAAATTAACTGCTTCATAACTTCATTCCAAAAAGGTATGGATTACGTCAAAACAATGCGTTACGATCATTTATTTCTGGAAAAAAAAAAGTAAACGGAGATGCATAAGCAGAATTAAGAAACTCTAATGTTATATTTTATGCTTGCCTCTGGTGTTCTGAAGTTTGTGATCTGGCATAGTCTTTGTTTCGCTTCAGTTTCATTATTATTTTGTTTTGCGCGTTTTATTTATTTATATTTTTCTGCTGAGATTTTTCTATTCAAAGTTTGCTGGCTTATATATATATGTTTTTTTTTTTTTTCTGGTTTGTAGTTAAGAGCTTTGGGGACTCTGCTTTGATGTTGTTGTTCAGAGGCTGGATTTCATTTGTAAGTCTATGAATTACAGTTTGATGTTAGAAGTGTATTTTGTAATTTGGACATGTTTTGAGTTATTCTGTGGGGAAATTTGACCAAATCTGAATGTTTGACTATGTTCTTCGTTCTCGTGAGTGGATCAGTGTTTTGTTTCGTTTTACAATTTCTTGTTTTTCTTAGTTGAATTATAAACTAATAAGTGCTATTTATTTCTGTGATTGGTAATTAATGTTTCGTGAATAGAAGCTGTTGCAACTTGCAACCGAGCCTTTGAATTTGTTGTTGCAAAGTCGTTTGGTTTATGTGTTTTCTGTACTCCGCTTTTCTCGTGCTCACCTGGTGTTGCCGTTTCTAGTTTGTTTTTCTTTGTTTCTCCCCTTTTCCCTTTTCTCATTTTAAAGGATTAGTTGCTTGGTTGTTGCTTTTCTATTCATCGGTTAAATCTCCGAGTGATTGGGTGCGCCTAAAGATAATTTTTCAACTGTATTTTTTTTTGGAGTGGTTGCTTGCAGTTTATGACGTTGAAATGCCTTTTAAGTGTTAAAAACTAATTGATTCAGTGGGGAAAGTTACTGCTGTGGGTAATCGTGTTTCATTGGAAACGGATCCTTGTAGTAATGATGCAAACCGTCCAAATTGTTAGGCTTATTGCTGTCTCTGAATTCTTTTTCTGATGGGTGACCTTATAGAAGTTCTGTCCAAGCTCACTACGCTGAACTTTTTATCATTTGACAGGCCAGATGATGGGCTATATTGCTAGATAGCCTGTAATAAATCATAAAGAAGAGATGAAAGACGAATCGTCTGGGCTTATAATTGGGATTTCCATAGGAGTTGTAATTGGATTGGTCTTGGCTGTAGTTGCGTTCTTCTGCTTCAGATATCATAGGAGACGTTCTCAGATAGGGAATAGCAGTTCAAGGAGGGCAGCCACCATCCCCATTCGTCAAAATGGTGTTGATACTTGTTCAGCATTGTCAGACTCATCAGTTGGAACTGAGTCTCCGAAGTCTAGTATACAACATGGAATGACATTCTGGCTTGCAGGACTTAAGAGGGCTCATGTGGTTTCTGCATCTGGTATACTGGAGTACTCTTACAAGTATGTAGCTTTTTTTTTTGGCCCAGATTTTCTTGATCTTCTGCTTAATTATATGCGCTTTGTTCTCCCATCAAATGCCATTAGGTCAGATCATAACTAAAATTTATGCTCGTTTTCTTTTTTCAAGAAAAATCAATTATGACGTGCAAAGTTTTGTAAAGATCTTGAAACCTGATTGACTTGCCACTTAATTGAATTTCGGTTGGAGGTTTGAGGAAATTTTGGTGAGTAGGACAACTAGAAAAACCTTTTACCTGTTTGACTAAAATTGTTGAATCAGTAATATGTTCACAGAAAGAAGCAGCTTTCTAGTTGATTCTCATGTGTGATGACAAGATGAAATTTTATTACCTTAGGAGTCTTCCAAAACCTGAGTTATCTTATCCCGATGTGGCTTTTAAATTAATAAACAGAACTGTTTTAGCAGAGTGATTATCTTTATAAAAGCAAGCTCTTTTGGCACATGTTGTCAATGCATATTTCTATACTTGAGTTTTCCAACTCTGACCTCTTCATTTATTTATTTATTGCAATGCAATCAGGGATCTTCAGAAAGCAACCTATAACTTTACTACTTTGATAGGCCAAGGGGCTTTTGGTCCTGTTTACAGAGCTCAGATGTCAACTGGGGAGACTGTTGCTGTCAAAGTGCTTGCAACTGATTCCAAGCAAGGGGAGAAAGAATTCCAAACAGAGGTATTCTACCTGTACTTTACATTCATTATCATGTTCATACCATCCATGGACAAAGTTAATGTTTTCCCATGAAAGCTTTTAAGCCTCTGAGACCAAAACTTTGAGCTATTCCGTGTCTTGAAGATTAGAGAACCCATAACGTAAATTCTGTGTGATCGTGAAAGATTTTATTATCTATATGCCAAATGAGCTGTAAGAGAAATAGTTGTGCTGTAATTTCGTTTTTTCCTTTCCCTTATGCTAGTTCCATGTTCTTGCTTGTAATGTTTTGTGGGGTTGAAATTAGTCTAGTGCTTCATATCCTCTTAGGTATACAAGTGGCAATTATTTAAATCATATTCTGAAGAAATGCTTTATATGAGGAATTCAGATTTGGACTTTGTGCCTACTATATACAACAGGGAGGAAACTTTCTGCCTGTATATTATTCGTTTCTCTAAAGATGAATGAATAGTTAAACTTTTGTTCTTTGTTCCATGAATAAGTTTCCTTTATGTCACATTCTCTCAGGTCATGTTACTCGGGAGGTTACATCATAGGAACCTGGTGAATTTGGTTGGCTATTGTGCAGAAAGGGGCCAGCATATGCTTATCTATGTATTCATGAGCAGAGGCAGTTTGGCATCTCATTTATATAGTAAGTTGTGGAAACTCTAAATTAAGGAATCTTTGTTTTTCTTTCAGCTAATACTGAAGTCTTGTTTTTGGCACGAGTATCTCAACTTAGAGCCAGTGGAGTAGTCTTTTTTACACTTCCTTTACATGGATAATGCATTTTGCAGTTTGTTCAACTGTAACTATACTGAATGAGTACAATGTTAAAATTCACATATAATGATGGAGAATTTATCAGTCACTACCTTGAAGGAGTTACTGTATCAAATCTTTGAACACACGTCTTCGAGACTAACTTGACGCTTTCTAAAGGTTTGAATGGTCATGTCATATCCACTGTATTTTCTCCTTAATGGAAAGGGAGCTTAAAGTTAACAAAAAATTCTGAGAATATCTGCAGAAGTAAATCTTGTTTGCAATACTTGATCTTAAGTCAAGGCATTCCTTGAAAACTGAAGTAATTTCCCAACTTGCTTTCTTTAATTCTCATGAGTCAAGTGCTAGATGAAGTTGGAATCAAATCCATCTTCATATTTTATAGTCATATCTCTAAGGTTAGACAAAGCCCATCAGATGTAGATCTTTGCTGAGTGCAGAACCCACCAAAAGACATTTTCCTAGAAGGATGCTGTAAATTCAGAGTTGTTATCTTGAGTTTCTCTTTCTCTTTTTCCCTTTTCGGGACAGAAGTGAAATGAAGCCTCCAATGCACTGTCTTTTGGTAAATTTTTAGAGTACCATTTACTGCTATTACTCATGTAAAGAAACTACCGTGATGTGTTCCTCTTAGGTGAAAAGATCCAACCATTGAGCTGGGATTTGAGGGTGCAAATAGCTCTTGACGTGGCTAGGGGCTTAGAATATCTCCACGATGGGGTAAGCTGAATATTTAGAATTTTACATTATTCATTTGTTGTCCAATACTGGCATAGACACTCCTTGGACTTATTGTTTTCTCTTCACTGCGGTTATGCTCAACTAATTTCAGGCCGTTCCACCTGTGATACATCGTGATGTTAAATCTTCCAATATCTTACTGGATGATTCTATGAGAGCAAGGGTACACTATTCTTATTCTGTTGTTCTTTTTGCATGAATACAAAATATAAAATGAAGAATATCCTATCTTATACTATTTTCCAACGCAAGCAGTCAAGAAATTATTATTGTTATATCTAAGTATGACTATTTATATATATACTAATGCATTCTGATTATGTTCTTTCAAGCAGGTGGCTGATTTTGGGCTATCAAGGGAAGAGATGGTAACCAAACATGCATCCAATATTCGAGGAACTTTTGGATATCTTGATCCTGAATATATATCAACGAGGACCTTTACTAAGAAGAGTGACGTTTACAGCTATGGAGTGTTGCTATTTGAACTAATTGCAGGCAGAAATCCACTTCAAGGACTGATGGAATATGTCGAACTAGTAAGTGCATATACCTTTCTCAATAAGCGAAGTATAAAAAGGAAAAAGAACAAGCTAATTCGGGTAAACATTCCTCATCTATAGGCCTCACCTTTTTAAGTGGATGGCGTTTTTGTGACAGGCGGCTATGAACACTGAAGGGGGAGTTGGATGGGAAGAAATTGTGGATTCACGTCTGGAGGGTAAATTTGATTTGCAAGAACTCAACGAGGTAGCAGCTCTTGCATACAAATGCGTGAAAGGTGTACCGAAAAAACGACCATCCATGAGGGACATCGTGCAGGTACTATCAAGGATTGTGAAGATGACAAACCATAGGAAGCATCACAAGAAGTCTTTATCAGCCACTGCGGATGAGGTCACAGTTAACATGGATCAATTAAGTCATCGGAGTCCGCTTTCTTCAGAACATAAGCGAGTAGAATCCTTGGACAGTACAGCTGACTCTTGTGAAGTATGAGCGAGACACCTTCACATATTTGTTAATTGGTTTTTCTTCCAATTTCTTTTGGTTTGTTTTGTAACATATTTCCAGATTCATAGGAGTGCATCAGTTCTATTCGAGAGAGTTTCGGGTCTTCTTCCTTGTAATTTTCACTGTAACATAACTATTTCTTTCACATTGTTTTCCCTCTTTTAAACACCAACACCCCGTCTCCCCCGAAAAAAAGTTTTGTATATGCTTTGTAAGAAATTGAAAAAGGAAAATAGAAAGGAAGAAAATGAAGAAAAAAATCCGCTTTACTTCATTTTTCCATCGTTTTTGTTGATTTCTTTCTTCTTCTTTTTTTCCTTTTTAATATATACTATTTAGTATTTAAATTTTTTTTTTTTACTAATTTGAATTTTCTTTTAATTATTGTAAGTTTAATTTTTTTATATATATATGTTTTTTGAGTAAAAGTTGGATTATAAAAAATAATTATGCATTAAAATTATTATTATTTTTTTAAATGAAAAATAATTAATGAATATGAATATAAATTTTTTTCTAATAGTTGTATAAAATCACAAAATACATTTATAAAAATTATGAGAAGTAAAAATATATAAATAATAATAGAGAAGGATAAGTTTCGGGTCGGGTTATGGTGAACCCGCATCCCTTTCAATGTCAGAGTAAGTTTGGAAAGCCACATAAACAACAGCAGTCCCTTGCTTTATCTTCTTCTGTTTCTCTGGTTCTTTCACTTGGGTGCAATGGCAACTCTTCAGAGCTGTTTTACTTCTCTTTCTCTCTCCTCCAATTCCTTTCTCGGCCAACGTCTCTCTATTCCTGTTCGCCCACCTCAGGTATATTGTTCCTTTGTTTTCTCGGCAATATTTCTTGCTCCCTCTGTGTTTCTTTATATTGTACTGAATTCTAATAAAGATTCCAATCTAGGCACCCGTTTATACCCTTCATTATTTTTTCTTTCCCCGTCTTATTTTCTATTCTCATCTGTTTCGAAGTTCATACAATTAATTTCAATCCTTTGTTGTTCAGACGTGTTTTTGTTGAGGCAACTTTTTCTTGGTCATAATTGGCAAAATTGAATTTACTGTTCTGTTTTAGGTCAGCATTATCAATTGAAAATTTGAAATGGTTTCTTCCTTTATATTTTTTGGGGTGGCAGTGAGGACTAAATAGATATCTGAGTACTTCAATTGTTTTTCTGAGTATTTTGTTGATATTATGGGAATATTAGTGCAAATTATGTCTAATATGAACTAACTTAGGACCATGACTTAGTATATCAACTTATGCGTTTTGAGCAATTGATTTGAGTCTGAGCACTGGTGAAGACATTTGTATCGTCTCAATTTCTTGATTGAAATTCTCTTTGCTTTATACAATGTCTATTGGTAATGTTCCTTGGCTAGTTCATGTGTATTAATGTTATCTTTCTGGATTTCCATTTGTGTGATTTGTGGAATTTTACTCTCAAGACTTGATTAACCCCTTCTTTTAGATACTTCCATAGCTAAATAGGATTACAAAGCAGAAATCTTATTTTATTGCTTCTAGGTTTAACTTTACTAATTGTTTCAGATACTAATGACAGAAATGAATATTGATTCCATGAGACTTCATTTTGTTGGTTCTAACTTATCTTAATTCATATACAGCATTTTCAATGATTGCTTTATTTTTTATTCATCATTGACTTGGTGGGTCTACAGACAAAGAGAGTAATTCAAAGTTGTTAAATTATCTTCTTCTTCCAAAGAGACTCTTTACATCTTTAAATTTTGAATAAAAATCCCTGACCAGGCAAAGTGAAGACATGGTAGTCATCTCTTTTGATAATTTCTTTGTTTTTGTGTTTTATTATTACCTTATTTATTGTGTTGGTTTTTTTAATCCCAACATTTAGTACTTAGCCTAATCACTCTGAAGATTTTAATTACTTGATTCTCTTTTCGTTGCTTGAATGCAGGTTGTTATATCAACAGAGAAACCAGGATTAATTTTAGCAAAGGTTGGGAATGTGTATTTCAGTTCATCATAAATCCAATTCATATTTGTATTCTCTTATATGGTCTTGAAGGATGTAAAACTTTAGGTGAGTGTAGAAAAGCAGAGAGAAAGCAAAGAAAATAAAAAACAGTTCAAGAACTTCCTGTGGCATAAGGTGGTGGATGCTCAGAATCCATAAGCCTTGATTATCATTGTTCTGAATATCTTGTAGAACTTACAACTCATTGAATGGCTTCTAGGAGTATTTGGAAAACAAAACATTAATTTGTAGGGTTTACTGAAGGAAACTGGCTACTAAGCTTCAGATATGGATCAATGTTTTACATTGTTCTTACTGTGCCTCCAGAGCAGAAATCTTTTTGAAACTCAACATGTGAATTTCTTGAAAATCCCTGGTATTGAAGTGACCTGTAGTAATCTGAACCACATTGTCTATTTTCTTCTCTTGGATAAAGTAGTTTTCATCTATCAGATGGTCAGCAAAGTTGTTGATGACCACTGGGGGGATCTTTAACTCTATTATTAACAAGTGGAATGAAATTTCATGCTTTCCATTTTCACAAAATTTCTTTGTCCTGCAGAGAGATATCAAATATCATTCACTAACGATTCTTCTGTCCTTGTGCAGCTTAAACGATGGGAACGGAAGGAGTGCAAGCCAAACAGCCTTCCAAAGCTGCACAAAATGCATGTCAAGATTGGTGACACGGTCAAAATCATATCTGGGCGTGAGAAAGGTAAAATTGGAGAAATCACAGAGATTATGAAACACAACAGCACCATAATAGTGAAAGATATTAACCTGAAGACCAAGCATGTGAAGAGCAAGCAAGAGGAGGAATCAGGACAAATTATCAAGGTGCTTCAAAAAAATTTCTTCAATACTATATTCCACCATCATGTTATTAGCTTCTTCTATTCACTTTATGCTCATTCCAGTTTAAGAACACATAAATTTTTCTTAAAGATAACTTCAGTTTTGAGCTGTGACCATCTCAGGTTGAAGCACCCATCCACAGCTCAAACGTGATGCTATATTCCAAAGAGCAGAATGTTGCAAGCCGTGTGGGTCACAAGACATTAGATGATGGGAAGAGGGTTCGATACCTCATAAAGACAGGAGAAATCATTGACAGTGCGGAGCAGTGGAAGAAAGCGATTAAAGAAAGAGAGAAAAAAAATGAAGCAGTTGTTGCTGCTTCGTAAGAGAGTAAGTAGATAAGCAAACCCCTTCGTTGTATCTATCATTGTAATTGAATCCCTGTTTTCAGTCTTCTTGAGGCATTCATTTCTTTGTTACTTTTTGTTTACTATTGTTGTCTGGAAAGTAGTTCATCATTCTTTAAGAAAAAACTGTTTTTGGTTTTTTAGACATTTATATCTGAAATTATTGGTCTTGGAAAAATTCTCCCTATACCTATACCTATACCTAATTAACTGAGTTGATTATCCAGGAATGAAAAGTAAGTACTAATGGACCCTAAATTTATTTTACCTGGTGATGTTAAGGATTTTTTCTAATAAGAAACCGAGTCCATTTTTGTAAAATGTGGACACATTCAATGGGCCTGTACGTAAGATGGAAGGACATTTTTCTTTTACTCTGGCACTGTGTATAGGAAGGAAATTTGATAATTACGTTATTTAGATGGAATAACACTTATTTGATTTTAAATAAATTTATATTTGATAAGTTTAGTTGAAAAATATTTTTTTTAACTCTTAAGGTCCCAAACATTTTTTTTTAAAAGAATAATAAAGTCATTTTAGACGGATTTTGTTAAAAATCCTAAAAATTTAACTGTTTTTATATTTAGTCCGTTAAAAATTTAAAAAATTTAACGGTTTTTATATTTAGTTAATTAAAAACAATGGTAAAAAAATCATTACATGTATAAATAAATAAATAAATAAATAAATTTAAATAAAGGAATAAAAATATTTTTGTATTTTAAATTTTAAATTTTAAAAATAAAAAATTTATTAAAATAGTGAGAATATCAAAATATTTTGGTCAATCTTCTTTTTCTTCGGTTATAACTTACAAACAAAATTTTTATCATTTTCGAACATCTTTGAAGATTAAAAAAAAATTGTAAAAAAAACAACTTTCGCCTAAAATTTTTGTTAGAAAAAAAACTTTTATTATTAATAAAAAAATTGTTCATGCTCCTCTATATATATATATATATATATTATATATATATATATATATATATATATATATATATTTAATGTTAAAAAAGATAAAAATTGGATTTGTAATTTGAAAAATATAAAGATTGAGGAAGAATTTAATAGATTTTTTATTTTTAAAATTTTAAAATTTAAATTTTTAAATGTAAAAATATTTTTATTTTTTTATTTAAATATTATTTTTAGTTTTGTCTTTTTTTAAGAATTTTTTTATTCTTATTTTTTATTAATTAAATTTAAAATTCGTTAAATTTTTCAAATTTTTAACAGAATCCGTTCGATGTGACTTTATTATTCACTTAAAAAAAAGGTTGGGATCTTAAAAGTTAAAAAATATATTTTAGGACTAAACTTATTAAATATAAATTTGTTTGAGACCAAAGCCACCAATTATTCTTTAGATGGATAAATTTTAAATAAATATATTATTATTTTGTGATTAAAAAAAATTTAGTGATTAAAAATTTAAAAGGCGAAAATTTAGATAAGATGTTTAATTTTTTTTATTGTTATTAGTTTTAATATTTTTAATTCAAGTAAAAAAAATAGTTAATTAATAATAATTTCTTTTTATAAATTACTGTTCAAATAAAAGAGTTGACTATGACACCGTAATGTCACAAATACAATATTGTCACAACTAAATCACTATCTAAAATTAATAAAATTCTTTGAATAAGAAGAGTCAACCACGGGACTGAACACAGTTAGAGGAGTCTATCATGATGTACTTGTATTATTCATAATTGAGGGTAAAATAAATTTCATTAAGGGATTTAAAATAAAGAACAAAGGAACGTAGAAATTACAAAAAAAAAAAAGCAGTTTATCTAAATATTTGTTCTGACAAAATCGAAGCTCAAAACCACCATTCAACCGTCCAGAATAAAGTAAATATCAAGATGTCACAAACAAATTTTCAAATTTTCTGCTCGCTTATTTTCTGGTTTAACAAAATAAAATTATGAGAGGGATCTCACAATAGATCTCAATGACCATATTTATATTTATAAACTAAAATAAAAAATCTAAAAAAAGCTCATAAAAATAATATCAGAACAATATATAAAATAAAATATATTTCAAGTACCACGAATTCTTCTTTACTAATTAAAGTTGTCTTTCTTTTATTTTTATAGCTCATCACCCATCACCTCTCTTTCTCAGTTCACTGTTCATTTTCTTTTAGTATATATATATATATATATATTTGTGGTGTGTGTTGACTTAAGTCTTGGATTTGAAAATGGGATCGGAGAAGAAGACATACTGTGTTACCGGAGCTTCAGGTTATATTGGGTCATCGCTGGTTAAGTCCCTTCTGCAGAGAGGCCACCGAGTTCACGCCACCGTTCGTGATCCTGGTATTATTCATTTTCTCCTTCTTTTTCCTATACCAAAATTTGAATATTAACTTAAACGCTCAAGAATTTGTTGTTTTCCCGTTCTTGAATTGAATTCAATTGATGGGTTCGTTTCTTTTCCAAAAAATGAGGTGCAAAATTGAATTTTTCCCTACTTTCTTCCTTCTCTATTCGGTACAATTGAAACTAACCGGAAAAAAAACAGAAAAAAAAAGGAGAAAATAGAAGAAATTTTTTATGATTTACTACCCTTATTACCAAAATTTAGATAATTTATCATAAAACCTATACAAGGACTAAATTAAGATATTAATTAATAAAATTAGTAAACAAAATAATGAATTGGAATTAAATTGTCAGCCAAAGAAGGGGAAATTGATTTGTTTGGTGTGGATGGACTGTCATATATATTTAGACTTCTGCTTGAACAGTAAAAAAAATGTTATATATTTTCTTTTAAATGTCTGGAATCCTGTATATATATAAACTTGTTATGAATTTTAAATCTTAGCATATATATAATAAGCTTCAACTTCTAATATTGTTTTGTGTTTGTGTGTGGATATTGTATTTAGAGAAATCAAAGTATCTGTTAAAGGAGTGGAAAGTAGAAGGAGATGGAGAAGAAGGTGGAGTAAAATTGTTCAGAGCTGATTTACTTGAACAA
This sequence comes from Asclepias syriaca, assembly GCA_027405835.1. Taxonomy (NCBI): domain Eukaryota; kingdom Viridiplantae; phylum Streptophyta; class Magnoliopsida; order Gentianales; family Apocynaceae; genus Asclepias; species Asclepias syriaca. The sequence continues at coordinate 13,845,099 of CM049930.1, forward strand.
GGCAGCTTTGAAGACGCTGTAGTTGTTGTTGTGGCATCTTTCATGTCGCTGCTCCTATGGAATTCCAAGTTTCAGTTCAGGAGGACGCCGACATGGGTAAAATAGATTTTCTGTTACATTTTCTCCATTATGTGCCTTCTCTTGATCTCTAATAGTCGTGGTTTTAGATACTTATGTCAGGAACAAAATTTTGGAACCTGCAATTCAAGGAACATTGAATGTCCTAAAAGCATGCTTAAATTCAAATTGTGTGCCAAGGGTTGTATTTACATCATCCATAAGTACTATAACTGCAAAATATCAAAGCTCCGAGAAGGAGGAGGAGGAGGAGGAGGAGGAATGGATACCTGTTGTTGATGAATCCTGCAAGAATCCTATTGATTTTATTTGGAGAAACAAACCAAGTGGTTGGGTATAACTACGTCTTGAATTCGTGATTTTAAATATTACTGCTACTAATTAATTGCGTTACATCGTGTATTTTGCATGGTGCAGCTCTACATGCTCATAAAGCTTTTGACAGAAGAAGCAGCTCTCCGATTCTCGCAAGAAAATGGGATTGATATGGTTTTTGTCATATCTACAACTGTTGCTGGTTCATTTCTCACTTCAAAAGTTCCATCCAGTATCCAGTGTCTTCTTTCACCTATAACAGGTTACTACTTGTATGTATATAATTCTGCAATGATTGTCTGAATTCACAAGTAAATCCAACACTAACACTGCTTTGGATTTGGAAAAAAAATAAAATAAAGGTGATGGTGAGCTATTCCAGCTTCTGGAGGGTGTGAATTCAAGAATGGGATCAATTGGTTTAGTTCATATAGAAGATATATGCAATGCTCATATACTATTAATGGAGCATCCAAGAGCAGAAGGCTCTTACATCTGCTGCACAAAATCCCTTGAATTGTCTCAACTTGTTAATATGCTCAAAGTGGAGTATGCTCTGCTACAGAGGTCAGTCACCACTCACCACCTCATCTTTCATTCTCTGATTCAAACTTTTTCTTGTTTTTTCTGTTTTTCATATAATATATATATATATTTCAGGCATGGAAGTGATGAAATTATTATGAATAATGCATCATCAGTACCTTCAGAAATCTCATCAAAGAAGCTCAGACATCTGGGGTTCAATTTCAAGTACAGCATTAAGGACATACTCCAGGAAACCATGGTTAAATGCGTAGACTGTGAGTTTCTACCTAATTCAAAACCAATATAATGGATGGATGTGCATTTATATATATATACGATTGTCCTAATTGAAATGAATGCTACCATTAAAGAACACTGCAGAAATTAATGTCAGCAAAAACCTAGAAAAAGTTTAAAAGAAGAGCAAGAGATAAAATAGTATTTTGTTTGATGATGAGAGTAGGTTCAAAGATAATTAAAGAGATTTGGAGGGAAGGGACCCATTTGTTCCACATGAGAACAGGGAAATTTATTCATCTCTACCTTTTCAGTATACAAACAAACAAACAGTATGGAATGAAGCATCTTTTTATAAGTTTTGATGAATTCTAGGTTTTCTTTTCTTTCTTTTTCTGTGTATTCGTTTATACTATTTCAAATCTTGACTCATCCGTCACAAACCCTACCGCCCCAAGAATTAATTTTCCTACAATAACATTGCCTGAATTTGAAGACAACAAACGTTAAGGGAATTTACTATGTTAATTCAATCAAAAGGGCAATAAAAAGTTTACTCCTTTTTTATCCCTTTTGTTTTATATAAACTTACAAATAATAATAAGTATTTGTAACTAATGTTACTTTTTGAATAGAGAGAGAAGGACAAAAGAGACATTTTACCAAGGACACAGAATAAGACAAGTAGGCTTAATAAAATCTTGTCTATTTCCCTTGGATGAAAGAACAAAATTACTTGTCTTTTGGACCACGTGACTTCTACTCACTCATTTGAACTTTCCAAAATAGTATTTTTTTTTTTTGTCTTAAAACAAATATATTTTATATAAATTTACAAGAATCCCATAAACCTAAAATTAAAATAATTTTGTAAAAAATAATAATAACATGCGACAAGTAGACGAAATCTATGAATGTGTAAGAAAACTAAACTCCTGATTTCGATATTTCATCAAGAAAAAGTAGAAAGCCAGCAAAAAGAAACCAACCTCAAAGATTCTTTCTTTTTTGTTACACTGTTAAGCAAAAAAAAAAAAATTGGAAAGAAGAGAATCTTCAAACATAAAAAAAGATTCAATTTTTGCAGATTACCACAAAGCAAGGAAGAAGAGCTTTTGGACTGAGTAAATAAAGTTCTTCAATATTGGAATAAAGACCAACTTTCCCAGCTAAAGAATCGAACCCTGTTTGTCCTGCAATTTCTTGAATCTTCTCCAATGGCCTGTGAACCCTTCCAGCAATTACTCTGCACACAATCAATGCCTTTCTCACAGACAACAACGACGTCGTATTATCGATCTCAGCCTCCTCGATGGATTCAAAAGCTCTCCCGCTAGTGGAAGTCGTGAAAACCCCTATTCCGCCTTTCAGTTCTTTCTTCGTGGAGAAACCGTTTCTGATGATCCGACAAACGCAGCATCTGTCGGAGACACATAGGCTGGATATTCCGTTCATGCCCAGAGAACACGACACGGTGGTTCCGTAAAACCTTAATAGTTCGTTCCCATCTGCGAGACAACGAGGATGTTTCTTTGGGAGTTTACTTGCCTTAATCTTTACCGTTTCTCTGTATTCTTCAAACCGAGACAGAGTTTTCTGAGTATTGTGAACTTTGAGTACCCTCTCGATTCGACCGCAGTGGCTCTCTGATTTTAGCCAGCTTGACCGGCAGATTATTTCCACAATCTTCCTAGACGAGTCACCCTCAGCTAATTCAGTCACTGTGTAAAAAAATCCAAATCATCATTCAGACCCAAGAAAAAGAAAAAGTAAAAAAAGGTTCATACTTTGGGATTATCAGTTAGGACAAGGAAACAATATATATGTATAAAAGCTTGACTAAAGATTAAATATTTGAAATGAAAACTAAAAAGGGATTCTTGGGTTGTGTGTAAAAAGTAGAGATTGAAGAAAGGTTCTCGCCTTTTTTTTTTTTTTTTGGGTTCAGAGAGCAGAGAAAAGAAGAAGAAAAAAAAAACAGGGGTTAAATGATGGAGGAGACTAACCAGCGTGTTTGGATAAATGGTGGGATTCAAGAGCTTCCCATTTCCCAAATTGTTCACCACACTTGTGACAAACGACAGAAGAAGAAGAAGAAGAAGAAGTTCCATTAATGGCGGCATCCGTCTCAAGAGAAGCTTTTGTGGGTTTAAAAGAATTAGAATTAGAATTAGAATTAGGAAAGTTAATTTCCCTATCAGCAGCAGCATTAGTCTTTCTTGGAGGAGTAGATGGATGTCTGTAAGAAGGATTAAAATAGTGCATTGTAGGGTGCCCTCCCGGACCTGGTGTTCCAGGCCTTAACGTTCCAACATATGTAGAACCACCACCGGCGGCTCCGACTCCGACTCCGACTCCGGCACCGTCAGGGAAGCCACTCATGAAACTAGTGATTTTGAGCTCGCATCTTGAATTACTCAAAATGACTTCGTGGGTAATGGGGTTAAGAAATTCACTACTTCCTATAGATCTGGGACTACAACTTGGGGGTTTTTCTGCCATGTGTCTCTTGCTTCCATGGATAACAACATCTTTAAGATTTGCTATAGACCTCGAACAACCAGACCTAGTACCACTACTACACCGACCACCGCCTCCGCCGCCTGATGATGTTTTCCTTGTCGAGATTGTAGTCAAATGTTGTTGTTTCGACCTAGTTTTTGGATCATGAACATCTGATGGCTCTGATTTGCAGTGCAGAGATTTCTTCAAAGAAAACCATACTGTTGGAATGCTTTTTCCCTCTTTCATTCTTCCTTCCTTTCTTTTTTCTTTACTTTATAAACTTTTTAACAAACTAATACAAAAGCTTATCTCTTTTTGCAAGACCATCATCATCCCTTTTCCTCAACACCATAAAAGTTGAAGAAAGTGTGCTTCTTTTATTCCACTATATGATGACATCACTTATTTCTTGACATATCACCATTGATTTTCAGAAACAGACAAACTACTGCATCTTTAAGAATAAAGACAGATGAACTAAAAACAAAAACAAAAGAAAGAAAAGAAAAGGAACCCTCAACCCAAACACAAACACAAACGCCATTCCATCCCAAGATTGGTAAGGTAAAGTGGAAAGAACTAAATGCTACTACCACTATTTGGAGAAGACAACTGTTTTCATGAATGGGAATGGCTTTTTTGACTGAGGAATAAGAAAAACAAGAAATATTGAAATTTTTTGGCTTTCTCTTGGAGAAACCTGACAAGTGAACTGACCACCCTATTTTTACCCTCAAATTTTTTGAAAATAATAATTTATTTTTTTAATTAATTTCACTGATTTGATGTTCTTTAAATTTTTGTAAAAAAACAAAAATAATAATAAATACAAATAGTGGAATGATAACATTAATTTCAGATGGACATCACATGTAATTGTTGGAGGAAATTATGTAAATATTGGGGGTGCGGTTCCTCCCAAGAGATTCTTGTGTTCATACACGCTCCTACCTAGTATTTCATATAAGGATGGAATTCTTAAATTTATGGTGAATTCAAAAATCTTAATTACATTTAAGGTTGTACTACTATTATAATTACTACTTGATTAATCTTAGCTTTGGATTTAGGTTTGTGTCTTGTGGTCCAAATTTAGGGTTTTGCCTCAACCTCCTAATAAATTACTTATTCCCACATCGAAAGTTTAAAGGTAAAATTTTCTTTTTTGTTATGGCTAAGGAATGCACTGACATGGAGGTTTTTGTTTGTATGTAATTTAACTATTGTGATTTCGATATGTTCTTTTAGTTTATATATCAATGTTAACACACACATTTACATAAAAATAAGGAGGCAATCAATTTACGTGGTTCACCATCAACAAATAGGCTACATCTACGGTGATAGGGTTCACTACCCTTTCACTTCAACTTCATTAGTTACTTGTTTATCAGAATATTCTTTACTAGAGTTACAAAGAAGGCTCAATGTCTTACTCACAATCATAATTTCTTAAGATAAATAGTAGAATCACTTCCTACTCTACCCAATAGAAACGATGTCTTCCCTGTCACTTAGGTTAGGCAAATACAAAACATACTCCAAAAAATATGACCAGAATTTAATGTCCAACATGATATTTCAAACTAAGTTAAGAGACTCATAACTTCCTTACATAGTATAATACATCAAAGTAAATTGAGGAATGATATGTCACATCCATGAATAAACTTTTTTTGATATATTCTCCAAAATTGTTCTTCAAAAACTTAAAAAATGATTGATAAGAATAGACATTTTCTCCATGAAAGTAAGATTTGCAAGGATTATTGCGGAATGCTTTTCTTGAATTTTTCTCTCAAAAATTTCTACTGCCCATAACTAGAATTTTTCTCACACTCACTTCTTGTTTAGTAACGTGAATATGTGTATTCACATATTTGCATTCAGACAAACCCTACAATCTTGATCATTGATGCTTTTAATAAAAGTTCAATCTACACCCTTGATCTTGACCCTTAATTCTTTAATGAAAATGTAATCTCCACCATTTATCTATATATATATATATATATATATATATGCTTACACCCATGACAACACCAAAATTACCATCATTAATTATGTATACCATTTCAACCAAGTATTTCACTTCATCCATTCCATGTCATTAGTAAGAATGCCAATATACACAAATGCATTAGATTCCAACAATTACAACACAACACAAGCATTAACCAAAGGACTCAACCTCCTAATAAATTATTTATTCTCACATCGAAAGTTTTTAGTTATGTTGAAAATCTTGAGGATAGATAAGAACCTTTAGTGCTTCATTTCCATTCCCTTGCTGTTCTTCCTCAATATCTCTAGCTGAATTGGCAGTAGATGAATTGCACCACTGCACCTGTAGAAATTGAAGTGTTGGGATTTCCTTGAAACAAAGAGGGATCTCTTCAAGATGCTCACATCTTTCCAACACAAGTTGTTCCATACAAGGAAACTGTTCTATGTCGGCATCCCATTCCACAATGTCCAAAGACTTCAACTTTAAGTATTTGAGCTTCTGGAATTCTCCAGATTTCATATCCCACTTATGACCCCTGAATGCTTGGTTGATCAATTTAAGAACTTCAAGATTAGGTAATCTACCAATCTCTGCAATTGCATCCCATGGAAGCCTGAATTTTGATAGAGTCAATTTCTTGAGACTGTTTGGCAAGTGAAAGTGACAAGGATAACTTAGATAGCCATGATTGAGCACCTTCAATGCTTCGAGTTTCAACAGAAGGTCTAGTTCTGGGAATCCACCATTGTCCCATGATCCTAATAAGACACATCTGAGTTTTCGGAGAGCAGGCAGCCTTCTTAATGTACTCATAACTTCATACCAAGAAGAATAATAAAATGATGGTGTTGTTAGTGTGTCTAGGTTGGATAAGATGGGGAGTTTATCTCTACCATATTCAAAGTCAACCTTAAGAAGCACACGACCAAGGATCTGTACGTGCCTCAACCTTGTCATTTTCCAGAAAGTATCTGGAACTTCAATTTCACCTCTTAACCCTTTGACAAGAAGAGTTTCCAGATTCTGTAAGTTGACAATAGATGGTGGTAAAGCTCTGATGCTTCCTCGGATGCCTAAGTACCTTAAATGAGTGAGCAATGCTAATCCCTTAGGAAAAGAATTGCCTATATTGATGGAGCTCAAATCCAAAACACGAAGAATTTTGAAGCTGTGAAAGATGAGTGAGATGTCATAGTGATCCAGAAGTCTAAAAACATCACCCGAAGCAAAAAACAGAAGTGAACGGACACGTGAAGGAGAAAAAGGTCTAATGGATGAAACAAGATCTTCTCTTTTTGAGTAAATGCAGAGACGACGATGATGTTCATAATGTTTAGGAGATGAAGACAAGTTCATATCAGAACCTCTAATTGGCTGCAGGAAATTTTCTTCTGCAACCCTTCTCAAGCACAAATCTCGTAGTAAATTGTGAATGTTGCACGCTTTAACCCTGCCATTGGATCTCTTTTTGGCAACCTTTACCAAGCTTCTGTCAATGAGATCCTTCAGATAACTTTCAGCAGTATCCTCAATGCTTCCATCTTTAGGCTTTCTGACTAATCCTTCAGCAATCCATAACCTTATCAACTTCCACACCGGAATTTCTCTCTCAAATGCAAATGCACCAAAGTAAAGAAAGCATGCTTTCAGATGATCAGGCAAATTCATGTAACTCATATCTAACTTGTTCATGAAATGTTTAGGATCACCAGGAACAGTTGATTTTTTAAAGTTTTCTTCAATTGCTTTCCACTTATCCTCTGTCCTATCTGTCTGTGCCAAAACACCCGCAATGACAACAACTAAAAGAGGTAATCCATCACATCTTCTTGCAATTTCTTCGCCAATAATAGAAAGTTCATCTGGCCAGCCATCTTTATGGAATAGCATCTTCTGCAATAACTCTGAACATTCTTCTTCACTGAATGGATGCAGAGGATAAAGATCACATTTAACTCCTGCTTGTGAAGCTAACTTGTGTAGTCTACTTGTAAATATGATTCTGCTTGAATTTCTATCCTCCGGGAAAGAAGGTCGCAAACCACGCCAAGCCTCAACATCCCAAATGTCATCCAGGACAATAAAATATTTCCTGCCCCTCAAGCTTCTGTATAGCAGCTGACCTAAATCTTCTGCAGTCATTGCATTATCAATTTCATCGGTGGACTTTATGACTTGAGCTAAGATCTCAGCTACCAAATCCCTCAAGTCATAAACCTGAGAAACATAACACCATGCACGAATACGAAATTGATTTATAATGGAAGGATCTTCGTAGACATTCCTTGCCAAAGTAGTCTTCCCTAGCCCAGCTGTGCCAACTATTGGTATGATTTCAAGCTCTCTGTCTCCTCCAAGCAGTCGATTCTTGATATCTTCTACTTTACTCTTTAAACCCACAACTAAACCATGGGTAGTGATATTGTATTCCAAAGAAAATTCTCGATTTGAAGTGTTCTGCACATTAATGACTTTGCTAAAACTTGTATTCTCACAAATCTTTGGTGCATCTTTCTTGATAATCATAATGTCTTCAATTATGTGAGAAAGCCACAAAATACAATACCATGAAGCAGCACCTTTGACAAGATACAAATCAATGGCATTATCTGCTTGATATGCTGAATCCATGACACGTCCACGAAAATCTTGCAATTCTTCTTGTTCATTATGCCCAAGGAAGGGTCTCAGAAACTCTAACTCCCTCAAAATTATTTTCACATGATTCTTGATTTGAGAAATTAGATCAACTTTCTCACTTAGTATTTCTCTCAAATGTTCAATGAGGAACTCAACAAAGCCTGCTCCGTCTGTAGAGGGAAAGTTCGACATGGATGACCCTGAAGCTTGAAGTTGAAGATAAGCCTTACTTACCTCTGCCTTTACGGACTTTATCTGCTCCAATAGATGAGAGAGAAGAAGGTTCACTTCGATTGCAGTATTCTCTTTCATTTCCTTGTTGCTCATGGAGTTTAGGATGGAGATAGTATCATTTACAACTGCTCCAATTTGTTTCAACATAAGTTTTTCTTCCTTTGGCAGCCCCATGAGAAATGCTTTTATGAAGTTGAGTTCCATTTCAAGGTCCATCTCAAGGACAAACCTTGAGCCCTTTTGATTCAGTAGCTTTATTAACAATTCCACTTGCTTGATAAGTTCAAGATTATCAAACAGCTTAACTAGTCGAAGATTCATTTCCATGACCAAACTTTCTGTCATCTCGTCTGCATCAACTGTATCATCAATGAGGGATCCTACTTCCTTCACTACTTCTTCCATGCATACATGCATCAGCTCCGAATCATCAGTATATTTCTCCGGTGGATCCATTAGAAAGTCTATTAGAAACCTGTACCCCTCATGAAGTGCATTGGTGTAATCCTTGATTAAGACCATCCAGTCAGAATTGTGGTTCAGTAGCTCCACCAAAAATACCTCCACTACGACAAACTTAACCTTTTCGTGCAACTTGGAAAGTAAAAGACTCACTTCGGACTGCATTTCTTTTGTAGTTAAATCAATCTTACAAGAGTGGATAAGTAGAGATTGAGCCTCATTAACCACAGCTTTAGTAAGTATTAACATCTTTTCTCTATACTGTGTTTCCTCACTTAATGGATCCATGAGATACATTAACAATAGAACCAGCTGCTCACGAAGGATCTCAAATTCACACTCCACATGAACAACCACCAGGTTTTCCAAGAGAAAATCAACAACACTTTCTACGACTTTTTGCTTGAATGCAACGTCTAATCCTGCGGGATAAGGAACTTTTAGTAGTCCAAGATACATCTCTATGCCATTAGAAGTATTTGGCTTCAATTTTTGCAGGAGATTAGAAAGCATAGCATTCGTTCCACCTCCTATACTTTGATCCACCCAGCAGATATATGATAGGCATGCAGCATTGCGGGAAACAGTACCAAAAAGAGTTAAGAGGTTTTCCCGTTCCGCATTCTCATTATACTGTTTCGAAGTAAAGCTGACCAAGTCTCTTAGAAATTGCAAGTTTCCTTTGAGGGTTTCAAATTGTTTCTTCACTGAAAGTGTCATGTCAGGTTTCACGTTGACGAGAGAATCAAGATTCTGGAGGAGAGGATCAAGAAATTCAAGAGCAGCCTTAACATCATCATCATCATCAATGGTAGACAATGAGGACTCACACCAAACATCACAAGCTAGTCGGATTTCTTGTTTCAGATGATTAATCTTTTCAAACAGATTCTGCCCCCAGTCTCTTGTCTTCCTCCTATTATACATTACAAGAAGACCATCACCATAAAGATTCTTTGTTGCACTTGACATTGAAGCTTCAATACTTGTTAGAAGAGATTGAAAACTGTCATCCTTACTTGCGACATCTCTCCGATTTTTCATGTATAACAGAAAAATTCGAATAAATCGTAGCTCAATTTTAAGGATTTTAATTTGTTCTTCCATTGTAGTACTTAACCCCGGATTATCTTCAAGCCATTCTAGATCCTCTAAGGCAGAATCAACACAAGTTCGAACCATCACTCAACCTTCAACCTTAAAAAAAAAAAGAAAAAAAAAAAAAGAATCAAAATGGTTGTTGGAACTTGGAACCCAACAAAGAAACACAAATACTTGAAAAGTTACAGGTGAAAACTATTCAGTTTCATTGCTATAATCATAGAAAGAAAAATTTTCTAACCCTTCAGAATTAATAGGTTAAAGCATCAATCAAGCAATTCCATCTTAATTCCACAAAAAAGGAATCATATATTCTATCTGCCCACAAAATAAGTCATCATAAATAATAGTAAATCATGGATCCCAGAAAAAATTCACCATCAATATCAGGAGAAATCAATCTGAACTACCCATACAAACTGAAAGTACGATTTTACAATTTATTTCTGAATGAAAAACTTGTTTAAATTTCCAAATCTCTTATATTATGATCATCCAGCAGGTAGATAAAGGAATAAGAAAATAATTCCAGACACAAATTAAATCAACGAATTTCCTCCTTTTCATGAGAAAAGAAATGCTTACTTTCAAAAAAATTCACTGAAGTGGGCTGCAGCAACAACTTGTTCTTTTTTGTTCTGGAAACCTTCAGTGCTTCATAAGCAAAAGAAGAAAAAGGCAATCAGAAAGTGTGAGAAAAGAAGAGATGAAAAGGAATTTTCAAGAGCCCTATTCCAAAATCTTAACCATATGAGAATCAATTTCATAACCAAAATACAATTTATTGCATTTCATAAATTTAAAACAAAAGAAAAAAAGAAAAAAAAAAAAAAGTCAACTCATGTAACTAATCTAGTTTTGTCTTGTTCCTGATGGGAATCATTTTTATACATGCATTGTTCTTTCCCATAACAACCAATCATAAATGCATAACGTGTCTGTGTTTAGGTCAAATGAAATGTTTTATCATGGTTAATTTTATTTTAAAAGTCTTTTTTTTTTTTAAGGAATTGAAGATCCAAGGAGGAGCAAAGGAATTTCTGTTGAAGAGGCGGAAAGTAACAAATTTGAAGAAGAAGAAGAAGATGAAGATGACAATGAAGAACAAGATTTCAAAACATTTGCAAAGCTTGATTGGTATGATTATCAATCAGGTAATCTTCTCTGCATAAGATTTATTAGACCTCATTCAGCAAAAAGAAAAAAAAATTTGTTACATAAAATAGATAATGGAAAACAACTCAAATTGAAATAGGAAAAGAAATATATATAAAGAATATAGTTCAGGTTTTGTTTTATTTACTTTGTATACTTTTGAATTTTTATATATACATCATATATTATATACTCTCCCTCAAGGTGGAGCGTGTAAATTCTGCATGCCCATCTTGACTAGAAGAAACTCGAGTTGTTTTAGCCCCCAAAGCCTTTGTGAGAAGATTAGCCATCTGTGTCTTTGTGTCAACGTGAAGCGGCTTGATTTCCTGTGACTTGACTCATTCCCTAACAAAGTAACAATCCATGTCCATGTGCTTTGTTTGTTCGCGAAAGACCGGGTTATTAGCAATATGTTATGCTGCATTGTTATCACAGAAGAGAGGTGTAGGCCTATGTTGTCTTGCTTCTAGTCCCTCTAATAACCAACGCATCCACAGGATTTCACTAGTGGCGTTGGCCATGGCGCGATATTCCGCTTCAGTCGAGGAGCGAGAAAGGACTGATTGTTTCTTTGATTTCCACGAGATAGGAGCTCCCCCCCAAAAGAAGAACATATCATGTCCTAGACCTCTGAGTGAGTGAGCATCCCATCCAGTCCGCATCACAGTATGCTACCAAATCCATTCCTCCTTCTTTCGGGAAGAAAATACCTTGTCCTGAAGTTGCTTTTAGGTAGCGAAGGACTTTCATGGCTGCGTCCATGTGTTCTTAGGACGTTTACCGAGTAGGCAAGATCTGGTCTCGTGGCTTGGAGGTAGAGCAATCGACCAATTAGTCTTCGATATTTGCTAGCATCTACACGAACGTCCTCTTCTCCTTTATCCAGCTTCACATTCTGTTCCATTGGGAAGGTGCATGGTCTACATCCTAGCATTCCACTATTTTCAAGGATGTCAATGGTGTATTTTCGTTGACTCAGCACTATCCCGTCTTTGGTTCGAGCGGCTTCTATCCCGAGAAAATACTTCAGTGGCCTGAGATCTTTGATGCTTTTTTTATTCTTTATAGACCATCTTCGCACCTACCCGCTCCAATCAATTTCCTCGAACGCAGTCCCAGCCATATTTACGGTGCGTGGAGGCTCACTATGTGCCGGTTTACCTTCAGCAGCGAAATGCTTCTGGAACTGCTCGTATTGCTCTTTTGTCAGGTTCGTAACAGGTCTGGTTCCGTTTCCGCGCAGACCGCCTTTGGCTTCACCTTTTTTTGTTTATTCTTCACATTCCACCATTCCAGATAGCCGACTATCTTGAAACAACCGTCTTGTGTATGTCCGTCTCTGCTACAGTGATCACAATGGCCTTTGTTTTCTTTATGGCCGACCCAATTCGTCATCTTGCCGCTTTTTAAGGAGGCTTGGAAAGCCATTGTTTCATTCACAGGTTTCTTCCTGCCGGCTATGGATCTTTGCTGCTCATCCTCGGTAACGAGATGGTATGCCAAAGATGGGATTGGTTTAGTGGCAAGTATTTGGATTCTAATGATGGAGAACTCACCATCTAGACTCATAAGAAACTCATAGAGCTACTCCTTTTCCCTGAGTTCTCTAAGAGATTTTCCAATGCCAAAGGTGCATCCATTGCATTTGCAAACCGGAGCAGGCAAGAAGGATGCATCTCATCCCATAATCCACGCAGTTTCGTGTAATAGACTGAAATGGTCATCCCTTCTTGTCTAGTGTTCGAGATAGCATGCTTCAATTCATACGCGTGCGGTGCACTTTCTTTACCGAATCGTTCTTTAAGATCCTTCCAGATTTCTGACGCCGAATTGGCGTATTTCACGCTTCCTCGGCTTTCTTTACCGAATCGTTCTTTAAGATCTTTCTAGATTTCCGACGCCAAATTGGCATATTTCACGCTTCCTCGGATTTCTTTCTCCATGGCTGTAGTAAGCCACCCTTTAATCATCGCATCACATCGCATCACATCCATGTCAAATAACTAGCATCGTCCGCTTCTGGCTTTTTGATGGTTCCATCGATGAAGCCGATCTTGTTCTCGGTGAACAAGAAATTCTCCATCTCTTGGACCCAATCAAGGTAGTTGTTGTCTGTCAAGGCGTCGATGACATGCATCTGCCTCGGATGATAGGAGGGGTGGAGATAGTACGGCGAGTTAGCATCGGTCTTGGCAAGATCTTTGTTTGTACCTTCTGCCATATCGGTGAGATGGTGAGAAAGACTTTAAGATTCGGATTTGGATCACTACTCTGATACCATAAAGAATATAGTTAAAAATGTTTTGTTTTATTTACTGTGTATACTTTTGGATTTTTATATATACATCATATATTTTCACATATATATATATATAACTACCTCTAACCGTTTTTTTTTTTTGTTTTTTTTTTGGCAGTTAGTAATATCTCAATATATATATGATAAATATAAAATTTATGTTATTGTATGTTAATTGATCTGACTTTCTCTCTCTAGAGTAAAGTGATCCATCCTTTCTCTAGATATGGTATCCTTCTAGTTCATCTAGGTACCGCTTAAGCACGGCTCTAAAACTTCAATTCTCTCTTGTTAGACTACATTCTGTTACACTTGTCCTGATTTTCTTCTAATCAATTATATTTTCTTTACTTTATCTTCTTGTGTGTGTTTTAACAATGAATAAATTTTCTTCTAATCAATCATATTATCTTTATTTTATCTTCTAATGTGTATTTTAACAATGAATAACTATTTCGTGCCTTAGTCAATCTAATTTTGTTCCAAACCGTGCAACTGGAGATAATTCAATCATAAACCATGAAGTGATGCATTTCATGCTTAAGAAGATGGGAAAGAATGACTATATGACAATTAAAATTGATATTGCCAAAGCATACGACCGTGTGGAATGGGAGATCCTCCTTATAATGCAACAATTGGGTTTAGGAGAACATATTAGGGAACTGATCTATGAGTGCTTAGCTATGGTTAGATTCTCCATCTTAATTAATGGTGCTCCATATGGTTATTTCAATGCATAGAGGGGACTCCACCAAGGAGATCCCATATCTCCTGCATTATTTACCATCTATTCAAACCTACTGTCCCATTTACTATCGAGAGAGGAGAAAAAAGGGATAATCAGTGGGATCAAAGTTTCTCGTATTAGCCCTAAAATAACCCACCTAATGTGCGCTGATGATTTAGTGGTATATTGCAAACCTAATGTGCTCTGATGATTTAGTGGTATATTGCAAACCTAATGTGCGCTGATGATTTAGTGGTATATTGCAAAGCTGATCGAGAAGAAGCAAAGGCGGTGGTAAAGTACCTCAAAAAATATTGCTCTTGGATAGGCCAAGAAATAAATTTTAACAAATCATCAGTACACTTTAGCCGGAATGTAAAGAGAAGAAACAAAGTGGAAATTTGTAGGATCTTAGACATTCCTAAATGTGATCATAAGGGCAAATACTTGGGTTACCATTTTGTAATAATAACCCTTGAAATCTTTATGGCTATAGCATGTGAAATATGTTAGTCCAAATGATCCTATAAGATTGAGCTTTCACTACTTAAGTTCACATTAATAAAATATTATCCGCTCACGATTTGTTCTTGGGTAACTTCCCAAAAGATCTCTTACTAATAAAATTAGTGTTATTCTTATAAGCTAGTCACCTCTAGTATTATCTTCAGATGTGGGATATGAGATATATATATATATATATATATATAAAAGATAAATATAAAATCTAATAATATACAGTAGATGATAAATAGAGTCCTAATGTAATTCTAATAAACTGCAAGAAAAAAAATTGTACTTTTGTGTCCAAAACTCGAATAGGCGGTTAATTTGAAGTTAGGGGGCAAAACGGAAATAAGTTCAGGGGTATAAGAGTCATTTCAAACATCTTCTTACATAATTTCTGACGCAATCGTCATCATACTCTAATTCCAAATAGATTGAAAAGCATTACAAACATAGATCAGCCGTTGATCATAATCTATATCCGACGGCTAACGTTCATTATCCGCGTACTTCTATTCTATTGGTCAAATATGAAAGCCCTTACAACTATATAAGCTGCGGAGGTCTCTCTCTCACGGGTATCTCCCACTCCCGTATCTGTTGTTTGCTTCGGTTTTTTTTTTGAGCCTGTTGCGAATTTTTACCAAAGTCATCGTTTTCGATTCTTGTATTATATCCATCTCAAATCCAGAATTAATGGCTGGCCGTGGGAAGACTCTTGGTTCTGGAGCAGCAAAGAAGGCTCAATCGCGTAGCAGTAAGGCCGGTCTGCAGTTCCCTGTCGGTCGTATTGCTAGGTTTCTTAAGGCCGGCAAGTATGCCGAGCGTGTTGGTGCTGGGGCTCCCGTTTATCTTGCGGCCGTCCTCGAGTATCTTGCTGCTGAGGTAATTATAATCTCTTTTCCTTTAGATTGTTCTTTGTAGAATTCCCTTCTTTTCTAGGGTTTCATGTTCTAGGGCTCTGAATTTTACTGTTTTTGTCAGATTTGTCAGCATTCCTCTTTCAGTTATCCTTAAATCTCAAGGTGTCCCTTAGATCCCTAATTACTCGGGTGTTTATTTGGCTTTATTAGAGCAGAGAGAAGTTCTGTATTTTCTTTAATTCAATTAGACTTCTGATTGTAATGCGTCGTGCCTCTAGGGTTTCAGATCTCTAGGACTGGTTCATTGTGATGGAATTAATTTCGTCGATTGTGCTCTGAACATGGTTTTTTGTTTTTTTTTTTTTATTGGTTTTCTGCAGGTGCTTGAGTTGGCTGGTAATGCTGCTAGGGATAACAAGAAGACTAGAATTGTTCCAAGGCATATTCAATTGGCCGTGAGGAATGACGAGGAACTCAGCAAGTTGCTTGGAGATGTCACCATTGCTAATGGTGGTGTGATGCCCAACATTCACAACCTTTTGCTACCAAAGAAGACCGGGGCATCTTCAAAGCCTGCTGATGAGGACTAGAAGATGGATAAATCATTGAATTCAACCTCAGTAGCGGTTTTCTTGAGGGGGGAAAATTTGCTAGTGTACTTGTGAGGTTCTTATCAATTAGTATTGGTCTTTCCGTTTTTCTGTTTCCTTTTTTTTAACCTTTCACTCTTTGTTAGGTATAGGGAGTACTGTAGTCTCTGTTAGTATGTGAATATAAATGATGAATGGATCAGTCAGTTAATCTTGTTCCTGACAGTGCTGAAATGTTAAACGATAGATTCATTTAAAAGATTCTTTTTTTTCCCTTCTTTGGGTTTTTCTACTGCTTTATTGATTGCCCAAGTAGATTCAATACTTGTTTGCATTTTGGCCTTTAGCGTTCTTTATTTCCTTTTAGGTTTGGGGCAATGTTTTACTTCCTAACAGCTTCCTTTGTGAAGATTGGTCAGTTAGATTTAGGAGTTCTTAATGACCAACTTACTTTACTATATTTGTGGATTTGCAGGACATCATGGCTTTCCTTGTACTGTTTACTGATTTTTGGATTTAAGATTATGACTTCTATGTGATATTAATGTCCATAATGTTAGAATTCGTAATGAAGTGAGCTGAATAAAATGAAGTACTTGTTTCAATTGCATGTCTGATGGCTACACTCGTTGAAAAAGTACTTATTTGTTTCCTTCTCTTCTAGTGTGTGTTTTGTTTGAATGGAGGGTTCAAGACTTGGATGTTTTGTGAAGTCTGTTGGGTGCATCATATTTTTGTTTCCAAGTTGTGAGTTTATAACCAGCCTATATACATTTTGTTGTCGATGTTGATTTTGGCACTCCAATATTAGAAGCAGATGGTTATGGGTATCTCTGAAGTTGGTCTGGTGTATAAACTAAAGTTCTTTGCTCTGTTCTTTCTCATGGCTTTTCCATGACATTTATTTCGTTATTGAGCCTCTTACTCCACCTCCTAAAGTTACCATTTATCCTATCGGCGCAAAGATGAATTTAAAATGGGAAGAACTCAGGAAACGTAGAGCAGATGCATATCTCCAACAATCACATTCTAAATTGATTGATTTCTTCCAAATCATTACAAAAGAATTATCGACAAAATTGACAAGAAAAGAATTAAAAACCTAAAAAGATGTAAACTTCCTAAACAATATTAATATTAATACTAAACTAAGGCTACATTCATAAATTCCTTATTACAACATACCAGGAAAGTTAGTTTCAGCGGTTGTGTAAAGGGCTCTCTCCCACAGTTGTGCATTGAAAAAAAACTTAAGCATTCCAACCAATCCAGCTGCCCATAGTGTATTATTCTTTTCTCACCCTCTTCTATGTACAACAACCTGAATGTGTTTCAGAAAGAACAAATTAAATGTCAAATTTCATAATTTTTACATTAAAACAAGAAACTAAAGTACAACTATGAAGCAGAAAGACAAATAATATGGGGACATAAAAGCATCAGATGTCTTACCAATGACTACCCCTCATCATCGTCATCTGAACTGGAACTGTCCATCCGCCTCCTATCTTTGATGGCCGGAAAAGCCGTTGGCGAGGATCAGGGAACGATGACTGGCGTGGCTCTGAAGGCGTTGCCTCTTTTCTAGGTGTCTTATTCTGCATTGCTGTACTGATTTTCACCTCTCTGCATACTTTATCTAAAATGATAAGGAAATCCCTCACAATAACAAATAATCTTAAACCCTCATCTTTTGCAGAGGTTCCATGGAAGTAATCTCCTGTGTTCTTCACTAGAGCCATTATCCTCTTCTCTTCCTCAAGCAACCACATAACATCAACTTCTGCATTCTGTACAAAATCTCTGAGAGTTTGGTGGAACCCATTTTCTTCACAACACTCTTCATTTCTGAATTTAAGAAATCACGGGCTTTAACGAGAGCATGTCCAAGTTTTGCAACTGTTCCTGTTAACCCATCAGCATCTATAACTGCAGCTCTTTTCACACTCTCGAGCTCGTTACTTAGACCGGATACCTTCTGCAAACCAATACTCCTATATTGCTCTTCTGTATCAGGGGCAGAGTCCTCAGTCAAATCATCAGACTTGACACTGGACATACTCCGGTTTGCTCCAGCTGCCCGGGCAGCTCGTATTCCTTCCGAACGAATTATTTCCAGAACAACAAAGTGCAACAGAGTAGTTTTCCCATCTTTTCCTTTTACATCAGACAATTTCAACAGCGTGTCAAGTTTGAATGCTTGTGCACCACCACGGAATGTTCCATCATTCATGCGATTGCCAGTCTTAAGAACAGCCTCCAGGAGTTTAAGAAACAACCTGCTTTTTCTAAGTTCTGTGCAAGCAGCCTGCAGAGAGCAGAAATAATAATAGTAATATTATTACTACTGCTGCTACTTTAAATGTATAGTCAAGGTCATATAAACATCGTAACCCCTGAATATAAAACTTCAATGATAAATCCTACCGCAACTTCATAAACAAGAAACCCCAACCTTCCTTCCCTGAACCATGTGCACAAAATAGAAGACCTATCGACACTTAACATTGATAAATCAAAATTCAAGCACTTTAACTAGGAATATACATACACCGAAATTAGATGCCATGCTGATTGTGGCTAGCTCAAAATCAGAAAATTACTCGTAAACTATCAGTTTATGAGAGATGAACCCATGCTTGTAGAGGAAAAGATAACAGATTTGGCAATAGATACCCCTGGGGAGGGAGAGGTCTGGGGAAAGTAAAAAGGTAGTACTATAGAAGTTGCAACTTGCATGGATATTAAGGATATACGATTGTAGAATATCTCTACTTCTCGGCGCAAAATTCTAAAGCAAACAAATTTTTAACTTCAGAGTGCAGATCTTGTTTCTCTTTCATAAATCTCACAATTTCATTCCTATAGAGTTTCATGGTGAATATCTCAAAGACCAGAGCAAGAAGAAAAATATCATTGTGAGAATTACATAGATTTTCCAATTGTCAAATTTGGCTTCTAGCGAAAGATGAAGATGCTAAAGTATACCAAAACCTCTTCGTGCATATCATGGATAGAGCAATAATTGTGAACAGCTTAATCTTCCAGGTAAACTGATTCAAATAACAGAGGATGAACTAAACTTGCCTAAAACAATCATGACCATATATTAAGGTATATGGAAAGAAATCTATTGTATTTAGTTAAGTTAACATGACATAACTTCACCGAGAACGCATAATGGGGGCGCTTAGTTGTCTTTCTATTCATTCCCATGCAATTGCGAGTTAAATGAAAGCAAGCTTAACTACAGAGTGGACACCCAAAATAGCAGAGAACTTGTTACCTCTAGGGCTGCAAATGAATCTTTCAATATGGATTCCTCCTCTTGAAGTGTGCACATAAGTAGCAAGCACTCTAGTCTCTTAAAGGCAAATGGAATTTCAATTAGGACTTTCAGAAACCGTTCTGCTGTCCCAAGACGAGAAAGATCACCACTATAACACCTCAGCTTCAGCTCTTCATCAACTGTTGGTGCCATCTTCAATAGAGTTTGAATAAATTCAGAAGGAAGTTCATTCCCTATGCAAATTTAGAAAAGTTAGATACTGAATAGTTACACCAAGAAGAAATTTGGAATACAGAACCCAGCAAAAGAAAGTCATTTAAAAATCTATACAAGTATACTGAAAATGTAACACTCAAGACACCAATTTTTCCTTCTTTTTGAGGGATAACATATGTCTTCATTTTTGCATGTCTGCTATTTTGAGAATCTTGAAAACAATGACTCAAGAAATCCTAAAAGAGATAATATGTTGGGAAATCTAATTAGATGTACTACAAAAATCAACATGTAGAAGCACTCAAGACCCCCCACCCCCTCCCAATTTCCCTTCTTGCCGAGGGATAGGATACATTACAGAAGATTTATAAATGTATCTGATGTTCCTAATACAAAATTTTAATTAATGTCTTTTGCATGTCTCTATTAATACATATGCATTCTTTGCCATAATGAAAAAGCTAATAAAACAATGACCAAAAAACTCCTAAAAAGACCATATGTGGGAAAATCCAATAAGTATGTCTAAGCAGCAACAAAATATTTATTACCTTCTTGAAGTGCATCGCAAACTTCTTCTATTGTCACATTTAATGCTTTTAAAAGAATTGCCAGATTCTGAGCTTTCTTGGGTTCAACGAGCTGAATATACTGTCTTGAAGGATCTTGGGATGACGAGTCCTTTGCCTTGTTGAGGTTTTTATCAGGAGGAGCATAACCAAATAGTGTCTCTATCATTTCTTCATTAAACCTGTTTGCAATTGTATTCATAGTTAATTAAGAAGTTCTGAAGAAAATTATGAGTGGCATAAGTTTCTGAACTTACTGGAATGATCCTGATTTGATCTGATGCCAAACCATCGAACTGTCAGGATTTGCCAGAACCTTATCCCAAAAGAAGGGTTTAAGCTTAGTCTTAGGAGTGTTGCCATCATTCTCTTCTGATGTAGTGGAGGTTGACGGATTATTTGGTCCAAGATGTGAAGGACGAGGAGGCTTAAATCCCATACCAGGAGGCCGCGGTGGAGGGACACCACCACTTGGAGGTGGTGGTGGACGAGGACCATTCTTCATTGAAGAAGGCACAGGTGGTGGAAGTGGTGGTCCAGGCCCTGGAGGGCGTGGCCCACCAGAAGGCTTCAGCAGTGGAGGTGGTGGGGGTGGTGGTGGTGATGGTGCAGATGGAGGAGGGGTAGAAGCTGGGTTTCCTTTTTCAGAACCTATAGTTGGTAGTGAACTGTTAGCTCTGCCAGGAGGAGGCTTTAATGGAGGAAGCCCAGCTATGCCAGATGTCACAGGTGCAGAATTCTCTGCTGATGTGATCCCAGCTCCAGCCACAGTCCCAATAGGAATTCCCACTTTTGAGTCTCCAGCCATTTTCTTATGACTTGGAATGGCATCCATGGACTGAGTGTAAGGCTCTCAATACCAAATGACTTATGCGGTGAGGCTGAAACAACAAAGTTTTGGAAATGTCAAAACTCAAAAATGCAACAGATAGTGAGCAATAAAGGGATAAAATCTTGACATACCTACAGAATAATCACTCATGCTTAAGCTGAGAAGGGGACTCTCATCATTTCGCCCCGCAGCACCTGTTCCGCAAGTTTTACGGAAACATAAAAAGAGTAGTAATGAAACAACAAGTGTTACTGAAGCAGTTACAAGAACAGCAATAAGAACCGTCTTCTTTTTGCTTGATTCTTCACCAGATGAAGTACTTGCCTGAGGAAGTTTGTTCACTTGAAGTGGGTTGCAAGTTTGAACCACTGACATCACGGGGGAAAAAGGGTGGTGAAGGAGGACCATAATGACTCTGAGACTTAGGAAATGGAGAACGTGATCCTACATTAGGGGATGGAGAAGTTGATCCTACAGCAGGCGATGGGGAAGGTGAACCTAAAGCAGGGGAGGGGGCAGGTGCTCCTGCAAAGTTCTGGATTAATTCACGTCGTCTAGAAGCATCATGCCTTGTATATACAAAGTCCAGATACCTATTGTACCGATTCTCAGAAGTTCTCTCCTCTACAGGTATAGGGAACATGAAATTAACCCTTTCTAAGCAATCCACAACACTATGCTCAGCTTTGAGCAGTAAGACCTTGAATAATCTCTTTCTATCCAATACATTCATCCCCCTACTGTTCCAAACAAGTTCGCTCCTGTATCTCAACTTATCTTCTGCCTTAAGTACAAGATCTTCAGCTCCACTGGCATGCATCAAATCTTGGCGACAATGCACCCAAAACAGTTCAGCCTGAAAACGTTAAAAGGTGAAGACACGAGATAAGTTTTCCAAAACCATTTGAACCAGATCTCTTATAATCAACCTCCTAGATAGAATCATATTTACATATATCTTTCTCCTCTCACACAATCTCAGGAAATCTAACTAAAACAACTTAACTTCCAGTTCCACACAGAAATTCAAGAGGGACAATATCATAGAATCAGATAAGATACATGGTAAAGGCCACAAATGTAATACAGCAACATAATAAATTTCTCAGCCGGTACAGAAGGGGGGTTAGAAATAAAAGTAAGTGCATCTGAAGGAGAAACAAGAAAAGAGAGAAGACTTAAATGGTTCACTAAATCTTTAAAGAGAAGATGCATTTCAGTTTTAACCAACAAACATACACTAAATGGCAAAAATAATCATCTCATAAGAACCCCTAGAAAATAAAGGACATATTGCAACATAGTTTGGAACTAATTTGTTCATTTTCATTGTAGATTTTATCCTGCTTCCTAACAAAACTTATGAGATATTATATAAGGTATTCCACCATAAAGATATATAACAAGAGGAGCATTGAGCACTAAATAAATTTAAGCTAAGAGAAAGAAGAAGGATAACAGTCGCCTACCATATCCCCGTTCTTCTCCAGTAAGTTGATTAGGCTTGTAACTGAAGCTTCTTCCCCGCCCCTGTCGCTGCGGAGGCCTGCTGCTATCAGACTGAAAAGCAGAAAAATTGAAGCAATTGTACAAAGCACAACTCTCAGACCCATTGATTCTTGAATCACTGTACCAAATGCATACAATTCTTTTCATATCATCAAGACCTACAAACTCAAGATTGATAACAGAAACCTCTCTAGACCTATATGATTCAAATCTTCAGCAGTAAATTGAATAAGAATTCCCGACATTAGAACATCCGGATTAAAGGTCAAGAAGCTTTCA
This sequence comes from Asclepias syriaca, assembly GCA_027405835.1. Taxonomy (NCBI): domain Eukaryota; kingdom Viridiplantae; phylum Streptophyta; class Magnoliopsida; order Gentianales; family Apocynaceae; genus Asclepias; species Asclepias syriaca. The sequence continues at coordinate 13,868,048 of CM049930.1, forward strand.
CCGCAACAATTTAACAGCCCAGAATCAATGTCCCAATCACAGACCTTTAACCCAATATAGATTGAGGACCCACTTTCAATTTTTCAACGTAAGAACTTGAAATATCTTTCAAACTCGTTCCGTCCCAAATATTTTTCAAAAATAACAAGAAACAAACAAGAACCCTTCTTGGATAAAAGCCAAAATTTGGAATGAGGAACAAATTTAATTCAACAACCACTTCATAAATTGGACAAGAATATTTCCCAAACGGAAAAAAATAAATAAATAAATTATCTAATCCAACCCCTGAATTCTTGCCCGATAAAGAGAAGAATCTAAAAGAAAAAATCGAAAAGATAAACTTTTTATTGGGGGGTTTTATCGTACACGACCAAATCTACCCCCAGAAGAAAAGTAAAATGCAAAATAATAATTAAAAAAAAAAAGCAGCTCAAGAACCACAAACACCAACACACAAGCTGCAAAGGGAAACGGAAGGGTGGAGGAAGTGCGCGTGAGTTGACCAAAGAAAAATTCTTTCAAATTCTTTTCTTTAACAAGCTTCAGGTTTGGGATTGGACCAAGAAATTCATTATTATTATTATGATTATTAAATGTATATATATCTTGTAATTTGTACAGGATTTCTGAAGTACAACAACGTTCGAGAATTCAATTAGTCTTTTCATTTACCAATTCTCCCATATTTTTATTTATTTCCTTCGTGGTGCGGGAATGACGCGGAAAGAAGCCACCTTCATTCCTAATAATTTCATCTTTACCCAATTTACTCTTTTCTTTAGGCTGCACAGTCTCCTTTCCAGCTCTTCCCACTTTCCTTTTCAAATATATATATTTTTTCTTTTCTCAACAGGTATATTTGAATAAATATTATTTCATAATATGTAAAAAGAAATATTATTAAAAAAAAAACATTAATAGGGATAATGGGCTTTGGTGATCGGCTGAATTGGGCTCTCAAGTCTCACTAAAAAAATCAGCCCATTTCTTTTACATTGCTCTTCTTTCATTTTATGTAGCAGATTGTTTGAGAGATCACGCAACTACTACTTCGAATTTAAAAAGAACAGGAAAAAAGATGCAACAGCGGGGGAGAACGAAGAAAATTTTCAGAAATGCCAGGTCCAAATCGAAGCTTTCAAATTCTCTTGTGGTGAGATGAAGACTATTAGAACATATATATATATATATGTAGAGAGAGAATAAGAGATATATAAGAATGTATATATTGAATGAATAAATTTATAATAACAAAAGCCTCTTTATATAGGCAAACTAAAGACGGTAAAAGACTATAATACCTCTAGGTATATACATATATTACATTAACACCCCCCTCAAAGTCAAGGAGGTTTTGCAGAGACAACTTGAGTTTGGTAATGAGAGTATCAAAACGACCAGGTAGAAGAGACTTGGTGAAAATATCAGCTGTCTGGTCGGCAGATGAAACAGGGAGTAGATGGATCGTACCGCGAACCACATGTTGACGAATAAAGTGACAGTCAATCTCAATATGTTTAGTACGATCATGAAAAACGTCATTATGAGCAATCAAGATGGCGCTTCGATTGTCACAATGAAGCACAGTAGCTCCTGAATGACTAACACCCATATCCTGAAGAAGCCATCGAAGCCAAAGCAGTTCTTGTGTAGTATCAGCCAGAGCACGATATTCAGCTTCAGTGCTAGAGCGAGCAACAAGTGTCTGCTTTTTACTACGCCAAGATATGAGGGAGTCTCCTAAAAAAAAAATAGAAACCAGTGGTAGAACGACGATCCGTAGGATCTCCAGCCCAGTCTGCATCAGAATACGCACGAAGCTCCAATGAGGACTTACTGGAGAAATGTAGACCATGAAAGAGGGTGCCCTTCACATACCGGAGAATGCGAAGTACAGCAGCATAGTGGGTGGAGCGAGGGGTAGACATGAACTGACTGACCAGATGAACAGCATGGGCAATGTCAGGACGAGTAACAGTCAGATATATAAGGCTGCCGACGAGCTGTCTATATAAGGTAGCATTAGATAGTAGTTTACCATCAGTAGCGGTAAGATGAAGATTCGCTTCTAAAGGGGTTGATGCGATCTTACTATCAGAAAGACCAGCACGTGTAAGAAGATCCGAGGAATACTTGGCTTGAGTAAGAGAATAACCAGTAGGTCCAGATGAAACCTCAAGGCCAAGAAAGTAGCTCAAGGGGCCAAGATCTTTCATCTCAAAGTGACGATGGAGAAAGTCTTGTAGCTCAGAGATACCTCGAACATCATCACCGGTAATAATCATATCATCAACGTAGAGAAGAAGAAGAACAATGCCACGAGTAGTCTTTCGAATAAAGAGAGCAGAGTCATAATCACTAGCGGAGAAGCCAAGATCCCGGATGGTAGAGCTAAACTTGGCATACCATGCACGTGGAGCTTGTTTGAGACCATAAAGAGCACGACGAAGACGGCACACCTGATGGGAAGAAGATGGAGACCCAGGAGGAAGCTGCATGTAAACTTCTTCAGTCAAATCGCCATTAAGAAAAGCATTCTTGACATCCATCTGACACAAAGACCAACCACGAGCCAGCGATAGCAAGAAGACTCCTAATGGATGTGAGTCTGGCAACAGGGGCAAATGTTTCCTCATAATCAATACCATACTCCTGAGTAAAACCCTTAGCCACAAGACGAGCTTTGTATCGCTCGACAGTTCCATCAGATCGGGTCTTAATCTTATAGACCCATCGACATCCAATAACAGATTTTCCAGGAGGAAGATCAACAATATCCCAAGTATGAGTCTTATCAAGAGCCTGTAGTTCCTCAGACATAGCTTGCTGCCAAATAGGATTAGTACATGCCTCACGATAGGAACGAGGCTCATATTGAGCCAATACAGTGGAAAAACAATGATAATCTCGAAGATGAATAGGAGCTTCCCTTACCCGAGTGGAACGACGGACTGGAAAATCCTCAAGATCAGAAGGTGCAACTGGAGGTGCAGGATCAGCAGACGATGACTCTAAGGGATAGGTGTCATCGGTGGCGTATCATGGATAGTGTCATCAGGAGAAACACCTGGTACATCAACGTCCTCCGGAAAAAGGTCAATGGTGGGATCAGAAATATAAGGAGGCAGAAGAAGGGGATACCTGAAAGGAGGATAAAGAAGAGAACATTTTATGTTCCCAAAAGACAACATGTCGAGATACTCGAAGACGACGAGATAAAGGATCCCAACATCGATAGCCTTTATGTTCAATCCCATATCCCAAGAAACAACACATTCGAGCTCTAGGCTCTAATTTGGTTCGCTCATGGGTTGTAATAAGACAAAACAAACACAACCAAAAACCCGAAGAGAATGATAATCAGGAGGGGAATTATGAAGTCGCTCATATGGAGTAAGATTATTGATGATAGGTGAAGGAACTCGATTAATCGTGTACGCAGCTGTGAGAGCAGCTTCCCCCCAAAAACTTTCGGGACAACCAGAGGAAATAAGTAAGGCACGTGAAGTATCAAGTAAATGACGATGTTTTCGTTCCGCTCTCCCATTTTTGTTGGGAGGTACCAGGACAAGATCGGTGCGGAAGAGTGCCTTGTGCTCGTAGGGAGGCAAGAAAGGAGGTATCACAGTATTCTTGAGCATTATCTGAGCGAAAAATTTTGATTACACGAGAAAATTGAGTTTTGATCATACTAGCAAAATCATAGTAGGTCTGTTGTAATTGAGATCGATTTTTTAAGATATAAAGCCAAGTGTATCGAGAGAAATCATCCACAAAAATAACAAAATACCGAGAACCTCCCATAGTAGTGTGGGAGCAGGCCCCCAAATATCAGAGTGAACTAAATCAAAAGGTGCAGATGTAACAGAAGTACTTTTATGAAAAGATAACGCATGCTGTTTTGCAAGTTGACAAGACTGACAATCAAGATGTTCATTAATAGTAGAACCTAGAACACCTTTAGAAATAAGAAAACGTAATCGACTTAATGAGACATGCCCTAAGCGAGAGTGCCAAATTCCAAAGGGAACTGACGAGGGGATGTAGAGGTGACGGCAGCTGTAGTAATGGGAAGACGAAGATGTATAAGTTGAAATAACTTTCCATGTCTACGGCCTATCCCAAGAGTCTGACGCGTCTGTAGATCCTGCACAACACAACCAGTAGGAAAAAATGTAACAGAGAGACCAAGATCACATAGTTGGCCAACAGATACAAGATTAAACATAAGGTTACGAACATAATAGGTGTTGGGAAGGGACAAAGTAGGAGTAGAGACATGTCCAACATGTTCAACTTTCATAGATGAACCATTAGCAGTAGAGATGGTAGGAAAAAAAGACTCAGATGATTTTGAGGAAAAGATAGATGAATCAGAGGTCATATGATTACTACATCCAGAATCAAAGTACCATGGTGATATACCTGTAGGTGCAGAAGCAGATAAGGCGGTAGAAGGATTACCAGAGCCAGACATAATCTGTTGTAGGAGAGCAGAGAGATCATTGACATCAATCAACTTAGATGAAGTAGAAGAGATAGCAGAATCCCCAGCGATAGCAGCAGTAGACTGAGGACGGGTGTCTTGGGGGGAAGACCGTTTTGGACAATCAGACCTATAATGACCAGGACCACGCTTATGACAGTGTTGGCAAATCCGAGTAGGACAAGTCAGCAAGCGATGGTTAGTGGCATGACAGAAGGTGCATTCATTATTCCGAGAGCTAGAGCCTCGAGATCCATTAGAAGATCCACGACCTCTAAAATTAGGGGCAGCGAGAGCAGTATCCATGTGGGTATTCGAGCTCAATCCAAGACGAGTCTCCTCAGATAAGAGCTCAGAGATAGCCTGATCTAGTGTAGGGAGAGGTATACGATGGAGAGAGAGGCACGAACCGGCTCAAAAGCATCTGATAGTCCCATGAGGAATAAAATAAGACGTTGCTGATCTCGATAGGTGGTAAACAGAACAGCATCAGCATCACAGTTCCACTTAGGCTCAGATGAAGTCAACTGATCCCATATAGAGTATATCTGAGGCAAGAATGCGCTGATAGACTGTCCAGGTTCTTGACGCTGTCGGCACAATGAAGTCATAAGCTGGTACTGACAAGCCAGATCAGCAGTAGTATATCTTGTGGCCAGAAATTTCCAAAGAGCATGAGCAGAATCAAATCTCCCAAACTGTAGACTAATAGATGGTATAGAAGTATTACGAATCCATGTAATTATCTGGTGATTTTTACTGTCCCAGTCTTCAAGTCGTAACATAAAATCATTCGATTTCTCATCAGCCTCCTTAACAGGTATCTCAATATCTCCAGTGGCATAACGCCAAAGTTTTCGCCCTTTTAGAAAACTCGACATGGCTTGAGACCATGGTATATAATTCTGACCATCTAAAGTCATTACAATAGGTCTGGAGGACTCAGATCTATCCATAATGATTAATTAAGAACTTCAGGGGTCAATTGCAAAAATCAGATATTTTGAGGGACTATTTTGCAAAAATCAGTAATTACAGGGACCAAATTGCAAAATTCAGAAATTTAGGGGTCAAATTGTAAAAATCCAAGAAATCAGGGACCAAAATGAATATGTCAGAAACTTCCAGGGACTAAGTTGCAATTACCGTATTGCTAGATGAGGTGGCGCTGACGTGGCGCTGACGGGGCGATGACGTGGCACTGAGGTGGCAATGACGTGGCGCTGCCGAACAACAAATCAACAAACAGCCGGAGAAAACCCAGAAATCATGGAAAAAAAAAAAAAAATCTATTGCCTCAAAAACACAGAAGAACAACCGGAAGAAAACATGAAAATAGCCATCTTCTCAATCATAGTCTAGATCTCGATCTAAGAATTTCCGGAAAGAAGACAACCAAAGATGAGTATTATTATTATTATTATTAGTAGTAGTAGCAGTACCAACAAATCAACACACAGCCGAAGAAAACCCAGAAATCATGGATCAAAGAGAAGCAGAAGTAAATAAAGGTGCCGTTGTTGGTTGTGGATCAAAGAGAAGCAGAAGTAAATCTAATGGATCTCGGCAGTGGATCGGCAGTGGATCAGCAGTGGATCTCGGCAGTGGATCTCGGCAGAGAAGACGCAATTCGACCGCACAATAGAACTTGGCCGGAAAATCAGAAACCTTGCTCTGATACCATGTTAGAACATATATATATATGTAGAGAGAGAATAAGAGATATATAAGAATGTATATATTGAATGAATGAATTTACAATAACAAAAGCCTCTTTATATAGGCAAACTAAAGACGGTAAAAGACTATAATACCCCTAGGTATATACATATATTACATTAACAAAGACGAAGCTCCTGATCGTGATTTTCTCGATCGGATTTCAGTTAGAGCATCGCCGGCCAGATTTGAATTCTTTTTCTTTTTTTATAATTATATACCTAAGAAGTGGAGGCAGATTCAATTTTATGGTTGATTTGATTTGACTTAAAATATTTATTGTCTTTCCATGAATCTATGGTTCACATTGTACAGAAATTCCTTGTCGAAATAGAAATACAATTGGAGATTATTATGTCGTTGTGCTGTCTGATGAGCAATAGTTTCTGATTCAATGAATGTTTATTATCTCGCAATTAATAATAATTGAATTTGGTATATTTTAGCTATGGTTCGAGCTTTTTCCTCATTTTTGATAGGTTACCTGAAAAGGCTATACATTTTTAAACCTTTCTATGATTGTAAAATGGTCTTGCTTTTGAAATGCCACAAAATAACAATAATAATACTAAATTAGGTCCTTTCCTGTTCACTTTCCTTCTTTCAATTCACTTCCACATAAAATGAAAAAGAAGTTATGGAGAAAAAAGTTCTAAATGATATATATGCTTTTTATCATCACTATCACAATGGAAGATGATCCAATCTAATGCAATTCTTTTTGTATTCCTTTCACACTTAAATATCTATTCCTTTATTTTGCCATCAATGTCTTCAAGCACCATAAAAAATATTCATTTATGATGAATTTCGTACCAATTAAATTGCACATAACCTAGATTTATGATTTGATTTTTCATGTAATTTAGCATGCTTTTATGAACCACTCATTTTGCAGTGTGGCCAGCACAAGGAATTTAAAGACTTTCAACTCATTCTGCCACCTCCAATTCATAGACAAATAAGTGAAATACAGATGACAAATATTCCAAAGAATCTATTCTCCACTTTCCTAAAAGTGTCTCTTAGCCAACAAATCATAATAATAAATCTTTTGGCACTATAAGAGACATTGAATTCTCAAGCTCTCCGTGACCTGAGTTCTTCTTAGTTAGTTACAAGCTGAAAACTAACTTTTTTCTTCATTTCTTTTGCTATGACTAGCCAGAAAGAACTGGAAGTTCGATTTGAAGATCACGACCACGACTACGACCAGAAAAACAAGAAGAGTAAATGGTGTATCCCTCTGAAGGAAGATGCATTTGTTACTTTCATGGAGAAAGGGTATTCAACAGTGAAAAAGATCTTTGGTGAAGGGTCATTTTTTAGTCCTTTGCTGTTTGGGAAATTCTTTGATCCTTCTGATGCATTTCCGCTTTGGGAATTTGAGTCGGATGTTCTTCTGTCTAATAATAGCTCCAGAAAAAGCATGGTGGATTGGTCACAAACTGATACAGATTATGTCCTCAAAGCAGAAGTACTACCAGGTGAGACTTAGAGTGGTACTAGATTGTTTAGATTCATGTTTCACAGTCGAATCTTAATTAATCGAAGATATGATGATTTTGTATAGGTAAGAGTAGTGGAATTGAAGTGTGCATTGAAGATGGGAAGGTTCTAGAGATCAGTGGACAATGGAAACATCATAAAGATTCGAGGACGACGACAAAGGATTGGAGAAGCACCCATTGGTGGGAACAGGGGTTTGTGAGAAGAGTTGAACTGCCAGAAAATGCAGATTGGAAGAACATTAAAGCTTTTGTGAATAATAATGATAGTCTATTATCATTATTAGACATCAGAATCCCAAAAAAACCTCATCAAGTTTGTGAAGCATCATCATCTTGAGGAAACATATATATATATATATATATATATAGTTAACTAACAAAAACATACACAGCTAAGTAAAATTAAGGACATTCTTGTTGATCTTTTCTTTTGTTTTTCTTTTGTCCCATCAGCTCTGTACATACTATTATGGGATGATGATGATGTTACAGAATTCTACCAAAAATATATATATATATATTTGTGTGGTTGAAATATATATATATAGGAATTGGATTCGAGAAAAGTAAAGTTGAAATTATTATTCCATCGATTACCAAACGTATAATTGAAGTGTGAGTACAGTCAAAGATAGAAAAGGGCATTCAGGCCAAGAAAGATGGAATCAAGAACCTGCCCACATATGCATAATACGAGATCAGAGTCAGGTTTGTCTGAGGATGCCTCATTTCTCAATTCTTTCTATTGTCTTTACATACATGTATTTATAGAAATTTATAGACATAATTCATTCATTCATGAAAAAGAGAAAAAGCTCACTGGAAACAAAATTTAAGAAAAGATTAAATCTTTGATTAGATTTTGATGGATATATATAACTACTCCTCCTATAAGTAATGATTAATCTCCCCAATCACCAGCCAAAAAAAAAAGAAAGAGGAGGCGACCCCAAAAAAAAAACAACACAAATCAAGAATTCCCAAAGGGATAAATTGTTGTAAGTCAAGAATCAAGAAAGATGCAGTTTCGGCATCAGATTAGCTCATAGGGATGAAATCCGCCACCAAAACACAACTACCACTACCAATATTAACAGAGGTTTAGACAATTAATCCTCACTTTATACCGACTGACATCTCAGCTAAAAAATGGCTGAAATTTAAATTATACATTTAATTTAATTGATAAATAAAACAACAATTGGGGATGTAGCTCAGATGGTAGAGCGCTCGCTTAGCATGCGAGAGGTACGGGGATCGATACCCCGCATCTCCACTTTTTTTTTTTTTTTTTTTTTTACGTTTATTTGACCTTTCCCCGAGAACTGAAGAAGAAATTGCAGGCCTTCAAAGGAATTCTTTCTTGAAGTATTTTTCCGGCAGGACGACCCATTCAATTCTATATCAGGCTTTTTCATCTCCAGATTTTTTAAAATCTAAATTCAAATCCATGCCATTTGTCTCTCATTATCCACATCCACATTCAACTCCAACTAATTTAAAATTAAAATTTTTAATTTACAAAATTTATTAATAATTCTTGTAATTGAAGTGAGGTAAATAATTTAATTTTTAATTTATATATATAATTCAGAGCTTCTCTTACAAAACAACTCGACAACTCGACATGAAACAAAAAATATCATACTTTATGGATAAAAGTCAAACTCAAGATTTATCATTTGACAAATCAAATAAAAATATTAAAATTAATTAACATAGGATAACTTATATTTTTCATTACACATTAAATGTCCTTTTATTTGAGGTAAACTCATATTGGTAGGGAATTTTTACCTTTGATTGACAATCCTAGCTCAACCACACAAAAATTTAAAGAAAAAAGTAACCATATATATATATATATATATATATATATGTATGTATGTATGTATGAAATTACTTTATGTAATAAAAGGTCAAGAATGATGATACACCATCTATAAGTAACAGATCATTGAATGGAAAATGTTCTGGAATTTCCTTTATATAATAAATATGGTACAGACATTCACATGATCTTCTAGTTGGAAAGCTTAGTGAAACCAATTAAATCTTTCCAATGAATGTTAGAACAACACGTTTAGTATAAATTCTGATAAATACATTTCTATATATATATATATATAAAAGATATTACTTTGCAGAGAAAAAGACTTGGGGACTGCAACAAAACACCAATATATAAATAGATATTCCAACCACAATAGCAGTAGCAGTAACAACAACAACTGACGAGCCATGCAAAATGATAAGGTATAAGATACATACATACATACATACATATATATATATATATATGTGTGTGTGTGTGTGTATATGTATGTATAGCTGTTGGCTAGTGGAAAAAGGAAGGTAAAAGTGGGAAATTCTTGGCACTCGTTGAAAGCAAGTGAAAATGATTTGTTTGTCTTATTCTTTTCTTTTCTAAGGAAATGAAATTATTTATGCTATTTTTATTAGATTAATGAAAATGATAAAACTTTTCTCAATTTTCTTTTAGCTTTATTATGTATGAATTGGGAAATATTCTATAGAAATTAATGTCAAAATTCAATATATATATATATATATATATATGGATGTATAATGCTTAAAGGTAAGAACTTTGTATATTGTTTTTAGGAGAAGTCTACATTCCACTAAGTCAGCCTTTCTTATAGATAAAAATAATGTAAATCAATTTGAAAGCTTAGCAAATGACTAATTCCAACTCAAGAAAACTTCTTAGATAAAAACCCTAATTTCTGAATTTCATGTTTACAAGTGTCTTGATCAATTGAATTTCATATGTTATGTCATTTGCCTGCAAAAGAATTATATGAGCATTTTTTTGTCCTTTTGGCAAAATAATTCATTAATTTTTTTTTTTAATATAAGATTCAAAGTAGACTTAATTTATTGCAAAAAATTTGTTATATAACACAATAAAGGTTAGTCGGCATTATCCATTAAATGTACAAACCTAAAAAGAGGAAAAAAAAAAAAAAAAGTAATGAAGGACAAAATGGTCCATACGAATTCCAACGACTATCTGATTCCAGTGCCGCCAGATTCCATTTCAAAAAATTTCAAAAATCTTAACCTTTAAACGCTCTCCTCGTAACTTCCTCTAATTTACCAAATTACCCACCCGCCCATGTCCCAATTCCAAGATTAAAAAAAAAAAGAAAAAGAAATAATTAATTATTAATTTTATCTCCTTCCCTGTGATTGTGATCTTAGGGTTGAAGATTGGAAATCGTTGTCTGTCTGAGCCTAATTTGTTCACTGCTCTGTGTTGTTTTTTTTAAATTTTTTCCCTTTTTTTTTTTAGTTTACTGCAATTCAAAGCAACGGCTCTGATACTTCAAATGCAATCCAAGGACCCACCATTGAAGTAGAAAACCCAAAAGAAAGAAGAAATTTGATTTTCTTTCTTCATCTTCTTGATTTTGAACCCTTTCTCTCTCTTCACAGATACTACATAGGTAACAATTACTACGCTACATTTTGAAATGGCACCTAAGAATAACCAAAACAAGCCTCCACTCCCCACTTCTGCTTCTTCTACTCCAAGTTCTCCTAATGTAAGCCTGCTTCTCTGTCTCTCTTTTCCTTTCCTTTTATGGGGTTTTCGTTTTAGTTCTTTTCCTCATTAAATTCTATGGGGTTTTTTTTTTTTTTTTTAGTTTAAACCATTTTCTTTTTCGTACTGTAGATTTGTCCCGTATGTGCTTTCAATGTGTTTTCTTTTCTTTTTTTTGGGGATCACGGTGAATTTTATTTGCGCGTGAAGAAATTTGGGGATTTTTGGTGACCATTGAGCCAAGTTTTTGTGGGTTTTCATTTTCAGTTGTTTTTTTAATTTTTTTTCCTCGAGTTGATTTATTTGAATGGAGATATTTGTTACGGGAGGCTTTTTTGTTGATTTTATGACAAAACAACGTGGGTTTGTTTTGGTAAAGGGGTTTTTTTTTTTTCGGTTGAGATTTTTATGGTGGAAAGTGTAGAAATGTAATGTGTTCTTGGTGGTTTCTTGATGGTTAGAGCTCTGGAAATTATTTGCTTGTTTACGCGGATGCTTCTGTTGAAATTTTCAGAGCAAGTATACTGTTGATGAGGTGTCTGTAGAGAAGAGGAGGAAGATCGGGATTTCGAGGATGCCGCCTGCAAATATGAGTACAAGAGCAACTAGGCAAGCATTAACAGAACGAAATGGGGGTGGAGATCTACCACCTAGTGGTCCGCCCAGCACCGCTGGATCAGATTGTGGTCCAATTGAGTTCACCAGAGAGAGCATTGAAGCTTTGCTTAGTGAAAGGTTGAAAACTAAGAACAAATTCAATTACAAGGTTAGTCTGTCTTATACAAAAAAGCTGTTTTTCTTTGCTTTTCAGTTTTAGTATCAGGCTATTATGCTCTTGTACTTATCTGTTGGCTGAAAAAAATGGTAGACATACAAGTGTTTTCATGTAGTATTGAATTGTATGTTAATTTTTTATGTATATGTACAGGAAAAATGTGATCTAATGTCAGATTATATTAGAAGACTTAAGGACTGTATCAAGTGGTTCCAGCATCTGGAAGCAAACTACGTTTCAGAACATGAGAAACTGAAGGATTTGCTGGAAGTTGCCGAGAAGAAATGCAGTGACATGGGTATGGTTGGTTCTTTCTTTTGCATTTAATTCAGAAATTTTGATGATTCCAGTTGCTCTCTGACTATTTCTTTCATTTTCTTATAGAGATGCTAATGAAGGCAAAGGAAGAAGAACTAAATTCTATTATCATGGAGTTGAGGAGAAATTATGGGGCACTGCAAGAAAAGTTTGCCAAAGAAGAATCTGACAAATTAGTAAGTTTACCACGACAAAACCATATTTTCTAAGACTTCAAGAACCATCTTGCTAATTGTAATTTGTGGATAATATGAATTTAATCATCAGGAAGCTTTAGATTCTTTCAGTAGAGAGAAAGAGGCAAGAGCAGCAGCAGAGAGATTGCAAGCTTCACTTTCAGAAGATCTCAAAAGAGCTCAACAAGATAATGCCAGTTCTAATCAGAAGGTAAAATAATCTCATATTTAGTGAAGTTCCTAATATGTGGTTAAATAAAATGTTGAAATGTCGTTTATTTCTCCTTCAAATTCAGATACAATCTCTGAATGATATGTATAAGCGATTACAAGAATACAATACAAGCTTGCAGCAATACAATAGCAAACTTCAGTCAGAACTAGCTGCAACTAATGAGACACTAAAGCGTGTAGAAAAAGAGAAAAATGCGGTACTGGAAAATCTTAGCACTCTCAGGGGTCATTACACATCTTTGCAAGAGCAGCTTACTTCTTCAAGAGTGAGTGCCTCAGACCTAGTCTCAGTTTCATTTTTCTGGTGGGGAAGCAGGCTGTATTTTTCCGTACTTATGTCAGGTTCAATGATGATGTGTCTTTTTGTTGGTATTTTCATGCCCACCTATTTTCATGTAGGTTTGGTGAAACTAGTAAAATCTTACAACTGCAATTTGACATGGGTGAAACATTTTAACAATGTATCATCTGCACATGATTCTCATGGAACCATTCGAGTGTCTGATTCTATAATAACATTTTAGGCTTCTCAAGAAGCAGTATTTTTCTGCTCATAGCTTTCATGGAATTCATCAAGTTTTACCATTTGAATCTCTTACTGAAATTTTAGGCTTCCCAAGAAGAAGCAGTAAGAAAAAAGGAAACTCTGTTAAATGAAGTTGGATGCTTGCGTACTGATCTACAACAAGTGAGGGATGAACGTGATCGTCAAAAATCTCAAGTCCAGGCTTTAACAGAAGAACTGGCAAACTATCATGAATATATGGGGAAGTCCTCTGCAGATATGGATAGTCTAACTATTAAATCAAATGAGCTTGAGGTAAGTTTACTAGACATTTTTATTTTTGCTCCTAACTACATCGTTGGCCTTCAGTAACAAAATTTCTTTGCTTCTTCTTAGTCAACATGTATATCTCAAACTGAGAAAATAAGGACATTGCAAGAGCAATTAAATATTGCTGAGAAGAAGTCACAGGTATGCTTATCTTGTCATCCCAATTGAATTCTAGGCTAGGTTGCAATAGTTCATGATCAATCTAGCTGACAGAAAGTTATTATTTTTGTAGTTGTCTGATATGTCAGCCATGGAGACTAGGACAGAGTATGAAGAACAGAAAAAATTCATCCTGGAGTTACAAACTCGACTTGCTGATGCGGAGACAAAGATTGTTGAAGGAGAGAAGCTACGCAAGAAGTTACACAATACCATACTGGTCTGGTCCCCTACTTAAATGCTCTCTCACTGTAATTCTTCCTTTCCTATTGAGATTACTGACCTTCATCTCTGACTGATTTAGGAATTGAAAGGGAATATCCGGGTATTTTGTAGAGTGCGGCCTTTGTTGTCTGAAGATGCTGCTACAGAAATGAAAGCTATCTCCTTCCCAACTGCCATGGAATCACTTGGGAGAGGAATTGACTTGTCTCAAAATGGTGGGTTTAAGATTAGATTATTCGGCAGAGAACAAGTTATAATGATTTTCTCCCATTTATTATTTGTCACTTTCATCTGATGATCTCTCTCTACTTTCATCAGGTCAAAAGCACGCGTTTACTTTTGACAAAGTCTTCATGCCCACTGCCTCACAAGAAGATGTTTTTGTTGAGATATCTCAACTTGTTCAGAGTGCTCTTGATGGCTATAAGGTATGTTTTCCATATCAAGTCTCAATCTATTTGCAGTTCTTAGTCTTAATTTCTGTGCTAAGAATTACAGCAGTTTTAGTTAATTTTCACATGTTTTTGAACTTATATGCGAGTTAAAGCACTTAACCTTAGTGCAGATGTTTTTAATTTTTGTTGTATTTCCTTATTGTGAGTGAGTAAATGTAACATCTAGATTAAAGGCCTACATCTAAGTAATAAGTTTTCTTTCCATGTACAAGGATTAACGCTAACACTCTATATCAGTTAAAACTTGTAGAGTAGGTGGTAATTTAACATGGTATTAGAAAGAGATCTTAAGTTTGTGAAACTTGTCATTACCCCCATTCGTTGATTATTGTTCATGTATTAAGTCTTGTTATAATAAAGTTTGTGTTCAAGCCCACATGTGAGGGTGCATTAACTTTTTTATTATTGTTCACGTGTTTGACCTTGTAATGAAATATTTTGTGTGCACAGTCCATGCATGAGAGGTTAAGTGATTAAATTTAACACCTCAATGAGTTTAATAAGATTTTATAGCAGTTGGTAATTTAACTCATGTATTATTGAATGATTGTATGAAGTTCACTATGGTATTTAAATACTCTGAAAAAAGTGGCAAACAGAGTCATCTAGATTAATTTCCAACACCAAAGTAATAATATAAGAGCAAATTCCTTCCAAGCATGAAATGCTTTTGTATTTTGCAACTTTCTCCGACAAGCTTACTAAAGTCAAGTTTAATTAAGGACAATGAATGTTGTTATTCATGTATTATAAACACTTTGTTGGATATTATTTACTAATAATGGCAATCTGAAATTTCAGGTTTGCATATTTGCATATGGTCAAACTGGCTCTGGTAAGACATACACAATGATGGGAAAACCTGGACATTATGATCAAAAGGGGTTAATACCACGTACACTAGAACAGGTGTTTGAGACTAGACAAATGCTTCAAACCCAAGGATGGAGATATGAAATGCAGGTGCACTATAGCATTCTCTCAAACTTTCTGATGCGGGTATTTCCAGTTTGTCTTTGTTTTGAGTTTTTCCCTTTTTTTTTCACCATGGCTTAGGTCTCAATGCTTGAAATCTACAATGAAGCAGTTCGTGATCTATTATCACCTAACCGATCAGGCTTTGACCCATCAAGGATGGAGAGCACAGGAAAGCAGTATACAATCAAACATGATGCAAATGGCAACACTCATGTCTCTGATCTAACAATTATAGATGTTTGCAGTAGTAGGGAGGTTTCTTATCTTTTGGAACGTGCAGCTCAGAGCAGGTAACGAGTCTTTCCTACATGTCAATGTGCTAAGATTCAGTTCATGATCCATACCAGGATGATATTCTTATTGTAACCTATGAGCTAATAGCAGACACAGTAAGTGTCTTTTAGTATGAGTTTTGAACTTTTATCATGCCTATGTTGTGCATAATGTTTTTACCTCCTGCACTTTGCGCTCTTATCTTACTTCACAAACATGTCTGAACATTGTGCCTGTTTGATTTGATTTTTCCAGGTCTGTTGGGAGGACCCAAATGAATGAGCAGTCATCAAGAAGCCATTTTGTCTTTACTTTGAGAATACTAGGTGTTAATGAGGTGGGAATCTATCTTGCTAATCTTATGTAGCTTTTGGTAATGGCAAACACCTCTAATTTTCAACTTGGTGATAAACTAATGGACCTTTGACACATATTTTAGAGCACGGAGCAGCAAGTGCAAGGGGTCTTGAACCTCATTGATTTGGCTGGTAGTGAACGTCTCTCTAAGAGTGGATCTACAGGGGATCGCTTGAAAGAAACTCAAGTATGTGTATCGAATTTATTCCTTTTCCCAGGGGTCCTCTTATTATTATTTCCCTAACTTATCTCTTTTTTCTCATCGTATTTTTTCAGGCCATTAACAAAAGTCTGTCTTCTTTAAGCGATGTCATATTTGCTTTGGCGAAAAAGGAGGAGCATGTACCTTTTAGGAATTCAAGCTGACATACCTTCTCCAGGTAAAGATAAAAATTTCAAACATGGGTTATAGTTGCTCTCTCCCCTCTCTTATTTAGGCACACTTCTCTCTGTCTTCTACCATTCTTGAGTCAGCTGGTCTAGTAAAATTTTGTATCAGTCTGGATTCAAATTTAGCCACACACTACCAAAGTTTGCATCTCCTCCCCTACCTACACCCTGTGCCCCAAAGGCTAAAGAGTCTCCCTACCTCCCCCACCCAAAAAAAAAAAGAAAAAAAAAAGGGTGGGGTGGGGTGGAGGCAATTACAAAATATCACAATGATGGAATGTTTGACAGACCGCCGCAATACATGTTTCTAACCAGAGCAGCCCTTAAGTGTGAGGCGTAGCTGCTGTCTAGACATAGATTAAAATCTGGTATCTTACCCTTCTGTCATCCAAAATTAATTTGCATGTTTTATTGTGGTAGATCTGCATGAGCTGAGGAAGTAACTCATGGAAACTTTCAGAATTCTTATAAATGTCATAGTATCATCTTTCTCTTCTTGTCTTGCTGATGATAAATGCTGGTTTTGGTTAAATTACAGCCTTGTTTAGGAGGGGACTCAAAGACTCTGATGTTTGTCAACATTTCACCAGATCCTACCTCTGTTGGTGAATCACTTTGTTCACTTAGGTTTGCAGCACGAGTTAACGCATGCGAAATTGGGATCCCAAGGCGTCAAACTAGCATGAAATCATTGGATTCACGTTTGAGTATTGGCTAATTTTGATTATTAAAAAAAAAAAAATGGAAGGGAAGAGTAGTAGTAGTGTAATAATTTGGAAAGTCATGTTTTAGAAAAGTTGTGTGTTATATATAATACTACCACCTACCCACCCCCCAAGTGTGTGTTTGAATTTTCTTTTTTTTTACTTTTAACCTACAAGTCAAAGCACTTCTAACCATCTCTGTCGTCTATCTCTCTCTCTTTATCTTAAAAGAAAATTTGTATAGAGGATGGAAGAAACATGTGGCAGGCATATATTTGTATTAGTAAGAGCAAAAGGGTTTGCCCTTTCATTGATTTAATCTGTATCTACGATCATTTCTCATTTATTGATATTATCTAATCTCATTTACTTCCTCTGTTTTTCTTTTTGTTCCCAATTTACACTTATTACAACTCATTGACAAAGAAGAGTTAATGAACAACATTCACAATGGAATCAAATTATTACTCTCAAGAACTGACCATTCATTTCATTTCACAGAGAGCGAGAGCTGCAAATTTTCAGGTCTATGCCATTCGTGCCATAACCTCTTCAAGAATAGTTGCAGTGTCTCGATAATAGGATTGTGTTTGAGAAAGGTTCTTCTTCTTTGTAGCATCTTCAAGCTGACCAAAACACAAAGACAATTTTTTACTAAATCATTTGACATATAATGTGTAAAACTCCTGTACCAGAGATTAAAATTACCTTCTCAAAGCTGTCGAACAAGCGATTAGCAAGATCAATAAGAGGTTGCTTGTCACCGACTGGTGCTGCTGTGATTACTTCGTCAAAATCGTAGTACATGAAAGTAGACTTTAGACGCAGATACTTCTTCACATAATTGAGAGTATCTTCACCTATTAAGTCTGCCATTGCCAAAAGATCAAAGGCATATCTCTTTAGCCTTCGCATTCTCCCTTTCGTTCCAATGTTCGCCATATAGATTCCGCCCTTAACGAATGATCGAGTCCCTGTTTCTTCATTTGCAATCTCTACATACATATATATATGAATTTCACATATTAAAAATAAATTCAATTCGCATATTGAATTACTCTATGGGGCTTACTATTTTTGACTGAAGGTATAGGCATGGGACTAGTGAGCCAATATCCATTGTCCTCGGCAAAGGAGATTCCAGTGCCCTGATTTCCAATAAGTGCGAGAGAGGCCATGCCAATGGCGGCTAGTCTTCTTGTGGTCTGCAGAGGATTATTATTGTCTTGAATTTCGTCATTCTTCTTACCGGAAATAAAGCTGACAATGGCGGATGACCTTTTGTGGATTTTTTCGGCGGAGTGAAGCTTCGGAATTACTGATAATGCTTCGAAAATGGCGCTGGTATTTTTAGCTCCAGCCATTTCTGTTCTGGAGATGCGAGAGTGAAAAGCAGCTTTACGGTTTTCAGTTTTTTATTATCCATATCCGTATGGCTATTTCGGACCACCAGAAGAAGTGAAGGATATCCGAATTGGGATAATGCCGTAATTTCGCAAGGTAAATTCGTAAAATTGTACTATGAACTTGCAGGTCAGATGGAATGGTCAAGAAGAAATCATCAATAAATATTGCCTTAATATTTTATAAGAATCCAATATTTTTTTACTCTTTAATTGTTATGAATCCGAAGATTCATTAAATTAGTGGATGTTCATTATACAATCGTTATTATGACTTAATTCCGAGTGGTATATGTACCATAACCCCCTACATAAAACATATCTCTACAACACAAAATATCCCAAACAACCCGTATACAATATCCCATTATTATACTAGCCAAAAACCTAAAATATTTATAAACGACCCATAACAAAAAGGCTCACATATTGTAGATAATCGTAGATAAATACCTCTCTAAGAGAAAGCTAGGGCATGAGAGACAAAAATCACACATGCACACAAAAAGGCAAAAAGAGATACACCAAGAACAAGCACTATCACCAAGAAAGAGAAATTCGAGAACATTAAAGACCTTCAAGAAAGAAAGATCCAAGGAGAGAGGAAGGAATAACGGAAAGAGAATTAGAGCAGTTAGAGTCAGACTACATCATATTGGCGCCCACCGTACTTTTTCGTACGATTATATCGACGAAAAAAACCACGACAACCCACGACCATGATTCTAAAAACCCTAATACCCCTCCAGAAATTCCTACCACATCCCTGGGCATCCCTCTTCCTGTTCCCGCCAGTACACATCAACCTCTGGCAACCGCCTCTGCAATCGCAAATACCAACCAGCGCCAACCCTCCTCGTCCGCACACCCACCAGGAGACGCCCCCGTCCCGTCCACATAAGAAACCCATCCGCCGATCACATTCTCTATCCATTTGGCAAGATCAACCGAACGTCAATGTCCCATATGATGACATTATGCAGAACTTAAGAAACATCGCCAATTATGTGCGAACCAAACGACCAAGATTAGATCCAGATGTAACAGACGAAGCCACATCCCATTTCCCCGAAACCATCGGATTCTCAACCAACGTTCCGGCACCCCCAAAGCGTCACCGTAAGTCTCTTCCGATGAAACAAACCAACCACCCCGCCATGAAAACTTCAAGGTAAGCTAAACAATAGGACCATAAACCTGTATGTCCCGATATAGACATACACCAACAACTATTTCCACACCCTCAACACAACACAGTCCCGCATGCCCCCCCCGCTTTCAGATAATATAGTACACCTCATACCATACCAACACCCACCTGGCACATCCCAACACAAAACCCCGGACCCTAAGAATTCCCCCGACTCCACCAAAACAACCAACAACCATTTTCCCACCCTCCAATCAATATATTCCCTCCAGCGTCATCCACCCCCCCAACACAGACACCGATACCCCAGCCACCTCCGGGTAATCAAGCACAACCCATGATATACCAACACCCTTCACAACAACCGCTAACACCAACACAAACATGGTACCTCCCACCGCAACTCCCCGGAACCCCAGATCTCCACCAACCCCACCAACACAACCAACCTACAGCCTGACCTACACCCACCACCGCACACCTCAAGAGGCTATGCGACCCGGTTCCAATTGAACCCCCTCCACTAAAACCAAATGATGACATCCTCCCTTGGAACACACTAGACAAAAACCCTCTGGCTCCAGCCTACGCCAAGGGTCCACTACCACCAACGTTCCAGATTCCCACATTCACCCCATACACCAGAGACTCCGATCCCGAAACCCACCTCCGGCAATTCACTACAACAATGGTCTTGCACGGGGCAGACGATTTCTTGTTGTGCCGCTGCTTTCCGATGACACTCGCTGACTAGGCACAAACATGGTTCGGTAGTTTACCCGCAGGATCCATCGTCTCCTTTCGCCAACTCGGCAATAGTTTTCTACAACACTTTGAAGCATTCCGAACAGACAAAAAAACACGCCTCGAACTCCTACAAATTCGCAAGAACATAGGAGAATCCTTGTTCTCATACCTCCAACGGTTTAACAAAGAAGTATTGCTCACTAAGGACTGCACGAACTCCTTTTATGTCGAAGCATTCCACAACGGCCTCATCCCAGGAGAATACTCACATCAATTAAACATCCAAGAACCACGGACCACACAAGAGTTGCTCACACAGATCGGAGCTTGGATAAAAGCCAAGAAATTATCCTCCACCATGGCATTCACTCAGGCTCAAAACGCTACCCGAAATAGCACAATAGCCACGCCTAGATACCCCCCTGTCAGACACACTCAACCTCTAACCCGATCCCCACATCCTGAATACCGCACACGAACGACAACACCGACCAACGGGCGCCCCGTTACCCTAAATACAATACAACCCAATTCATCCCTTAACGTCCGATAGTGCCACCATTTGGCAGAACATAGAATCGTTAGGCATATTGCCAGCCCCACGCCCGATGCCTTCCCCCAATCGAACGCCGAAACCAACAATATTTCTGCACCTTCCACAAAGAAGTCGAGCACACGACCGGAAATTGCTACGCTCTGAAACACGCAATTGAAGCAGCAATCCAAAAAGGACAATTATGCGAATACGTCCGGATGCCAAACACAGCCACCCCAACCTCCGATAATCTACCACAAACAGACGCAGCCCCCACCCACATCATTAACCTTATAGACGACCATCCCCACCCATATGACCCACCACCCCCAAAACGCGTCAAATCTACCAAACTTGATAAAAATACCAACACCCCACTCATAATTTCTTTACACATCCAGTCCTTTTTCGTCCGGTGCATATTAGTAGACACGAGTAGTTCTGCCAACATCATGTACTACGAAACCTGGAGAAGAATGCACCTAGACGATAGCCTCATACAACCACACTCCACACCAATCATCAACTTTTCCGGCACGACCACTCACCCTCGCGACATTGCTCAACTATTATTTCAATGGGGTCCACCTTCCCACCTCCAACAACACACAACCACTTTCGTCATCGTCGATTCCCCAGCACTTATAACATCATCCTTGGACGCCCAACTCTGAATGCAATGTAGGCACAAATTTGTACATTTCGCAACGACATAATCTTGTCGTTACCTTCCGGACCCTGGATCATTCCTGGAGACGAACAGATCCAACAAACCTACTACCTCACCAAAAATACACCACCTAGAGCTTCAGCCATTCCCTCTAATAAACCTGACCGCAACCTGACCCCTGTCGACCACTTCGAAACCTTCAGCATCGACGCCACACATCTGTAATGCCAGATCAAAATAGGCTTTTCCCTCCCGAACCCGCTACAACTACAAATTTTAGAACTTGCGGCAGAATTTTCTCATATTTTCGCCTGGTCGCCCACGGACCTCGGAGCGATCACCTGATCCTTCATAGAACATAAATTGGGCATTCCCTCCACAGCAAAACTCATCACCCACAAACCCTGCTCCTTCAACACCGAGAAACAAACCATTATCCGCAAAGAAATATCAGAGCTACTTGAAACCAATGTCATCCGAAGAGTCCAATTCCCTCAATGGTTAGCCAACCCCGTCGTTGTACCGAAGCCAGGCAAAAAAAGGCGAGTTTGCATTGATTTTACCTCGCTTAACAAAGCCATCCCTAAAAAACCGTATCCCCCTCCTCGAACGGACCTCTTCGCCGACGCCACAGCAGGATACAACTTACTCTTATTTCTAGACGCTCACAAAGGATACCACCAAATCCTTATGGCAAAAGACGACGAAGAAAAGACTACCTTCGTCACACCCGAAGGGCTTTTCTGCTATAAACGTATGCCTTTCAGACTAAAAAATGCAGGCGCAGATTTTCAAGACACGATCAACCGAATGTTTAAATCCCAAATTGGCAGAAATGTCGAAGCATACATCGACGACATCTTAGTTAAGACTACTTCCTCATTAGACATAATTCGCGACCTCCGCGAAACATTCCAAACATTGCAAGACTTCGGCCTAAAACTCAATCCCGAAAAGTGTACATTCGGAGTACGTGCTGGTAAATTCTTGGGTTTTATGATATCACAGCGGGGACTCGAAATCAACCCATCCAAAATAGTAGCCATACAGAATCTAAAACCCCCGACAACTATTAAAGAGGGTCAGCGATTCAGCGGACGACTCGCAACACTCAACTGCTTTCTCTCCAAATCTGGAGAAAAATCCCTCCCGTTTTTCTTGTTCCTACGAAGCTGTAAACATTTTGAATGGACCCCCGAATGTGAGAAAGCTTTTTCAGGACATAAAATGATACTTGCAGAGTCCCCCTGTCTTAGTTCCCCCAAAACCAAACGAAGTCCTCCACCTTTACATTTCAATTTCCCCCTCGGTTATAAGCGCCGTTCTCTGCGCTGATCGCGACAATACCTTTCACCCAGTTTACTACATTAGCCACGTCCTGCAACCTGCCAAAACCCGATACTCCCCCTTAGAAAAACATATCTTCTGTAATACCCGCATTTTATTTTATTTTATTTTATTTTATTTTTGGGGCTTTAATTATTTATGTAATAGTGTAAGGACTTGATGGTAAATAGTATATAGTTGGATATGAGAGTAATTATAAATATAAGCGTAAGTATGATTATTAGGATTTACTAGGGTTTTCTTTTATCTCAGAACGTGATAGCCGCCAGAGACAAGGGTTTTCTCAATACCGAGAAGTTGTTCAAAGAGGTAAGTAATTTTTAGTGGTTTTGATTATTAGAATGGTAAGATTAAGTAATCAACTATATGAATTTAGTTTTAACGTTTGTACTATGGATTTCTGATAGAGTCCGGAGGAAATTTAAGAGCGGAATACTTGAGTTAATCGAAGTATCAGAAAGTACGCTTAGAGCTCAATCGAGGTAGGTGGACTATCCCATCTGTTGTTTTTATCTATAGTATGAATGATTTTTCTAAGTATTGAAATTGAAGATTCCATTACTTTTATCTATAGTTTGAATATTTTCTTTAAGTATTGAATGTGAAGATTTTGATATGTTTCTTTAATTGTTATTTTTCTTCATAGAGTTTTGAAAGTTTAAGATCTGAGATTAATCGTTGATTTATAAAAGTCTTAATTATACATGTTTTCCTTATTTACTCTTTTTATTATACATATTTGTATATATATTTGATACTCCGAGAATTCAGAACATTATATTTCCTTATTCTTTTTATTTTATATATATATATATATCTGATACTGCGGGATTTCAGAGGATTATATTTGGTTACTTTTTCAATATATATATCTGATACTCAGAAAACTGTTGTGTTTATATTTCCTTTTGATATAAAATTTTGATTAAGTATTATATATGTATTTAAATCAAGTTTGAGTTTTCTGATTATCATTTTAAAATAATGAATATTTTTCTGATTTCAATATTTGTTAAATATTTTAGAATGTTGAGTATTTTTACATGAAAGTTTTATAAGAGTAGATTATATGGAATGTTTTTATATTTGATTTTATTGAGGATTAACTTGATGGATAGCAATGGGGGGAACATGTTCCACCATTTAAAGATCTCCATTGGCATGGACAAAAAGCCATAGATAAAGATAAAGTAAAGGCCCTTTCCTAACGGGATTAAAGTTAGGAACTGATATCAGTCAAAGATCCATTCGCGAAACATTCATATTATTCCCCCAATAGTCAAAGAAAAGAAAAGAAAAATGAAAGATATTTGAATGAGTTTGTTACGTGTCTTGCTCAATGTTTTTATTTAACATTTATTTTATATTTTGTCTTTTTGTACTTTAAATATAAAAGTACGGTACTAGTATTATTATTTTCAACATATATATATATATATATATATATATATATATATATGTATGTATGTATGTATATTATTTTTCTTTAATTTGAAAAGATTGTTTTAAATGAGGCGAGATGTTCTGCCTACTGGGTATTTTTATACTCACCCCCTATGTTTTCCCACTTTACAGATAATAGAGAAGATTCTGATTTTGGGGATGATTACTGGACGAATGATTTTGAATAGGAGTTAAATGTGTTTTATTCTTGTTTTTGGAAACTTATTGTTTGATTTGAAGTTTTATTATTGATGAAAGTTGGTATTTGTAGATAATGTTTTATAATTATTTAAGTCAATATTTGGACTGTTTTTGTTGATTAATTGAAAGTAAGTGGCTTTACATTCTTTGGAGAAATCTTGGGAGTGTAGCCGTGTCATTTCTTGAATTTGGGAATTTAGTTCACGAACTAGGCCCGAATTTGGGGCGTGACATCTTCGCCCTGATCATGGCAACACGAAACCTCCGACATTATTTCCATGCTCATCAGATATGCATGCACACCCAAGCCCCCATTCGACAGTCATTATACAAAGCCGATATCACCGGCTGCCTCATGCGATGTGCCATCGAGCTGTCAGAATATGACAATACATACACCCGCAGGAAGCAAGTCAACGCCATCGCACTATCTGACTTCATCGTAGAATGCACCGACTTACCCCATCCCTTCCTCATCGTCCACCCGACGACAACATCCCGAAAGCGTGTTGGATAATTCATGTTGATGGTTCCGCGGCCGCAACCAACCGAGGCGCCGACATAGCCATCACCTCACCCGAAGGCTCTAAATTATTCTACGCCCTAAAATACACATTCACACTCAGCAACAACGAATCTGAATATGAAGCGGTCCTCGTAGGGTTACGGATTGCCCGTACCTTAAACATCTGCAACCTCCGCATATTCACCGATTCCCAACTAATAGCTGGTCAAGTTAGCGGCGAGTTTGAAGCCAAGGAAGAGAACATGCAAAAGTATTTACAGCTAGTATCCGATTTCCTCAAAGATTTTCAGTACATAAGCATTGAATATATCACCCGAAAAGCAAACATTAAAGCTGACACCCTATCCAAAGTACAGATGAACGTCACCATAGATGGAACATGGATAGAGCCCCTCACACAGAGGTCTATCGACCACCTCCCAGTTATGAATATTTCCCAACCACAGTCCTGGATGACGCCCATAATCCAATACATCACCAACAACATCACCCCAGAAGACAAAGTCCAAACACAACAACTCAGGCAAGCCGCAGCCTGATACGTTGTTCTAAACAATCAATTATACCGACGTCATTACTCTTGGCGATTACTAAAGTGTTTACCCGAGCTGAAGGTAATTACATCTTACGCATCCACGAAGGAATCTGTGGAGCTCATATCGGGACCCGAAGTTTGGCCCGAAAGGTCATGCTGACGGGATACTTTTGGCCCACGATGGAAGCTGACGCCACCAAGCTTATAAAACACTGTTCAAAATATCAGCTACACGCTAACATACACCACATGCCCACTGCAGAATTCCACTCCATCAGTAACCCGATTCCTTTCTATCAATGGGGCATGGATATCGTTGGCCCGTTCCCAAAAGCTAAAGGAAGTAAAGAGTTTCTCATCGTGGCCATTGGCCATTTCACCAAATGGGTTGAAGCAAAACCTGTTGCCTCCATCACAACACAAGTTGTCAAGGATTTCTTTTGGAACGATATCATCACTAGGTTCGGCATCCCCCGCATCCTTATCACAGACAACGGGAAACAGTTCGAAGCGCAGGAATTCTAGAATTTTTGCCAAGAATTACATATAGATCACCGTTTCACATCAGTCGGATACCCACAAATGAACGGCTTAATAGAAGTCACTAACCGAACTATCGTACAAGGTTTGAAAAAGCGGTTAGACTCGTCCAAATCCAAATGGGTTGATGAACTAACGAATGTCCTGTGGTCATACCGCACAACACCTCATTCTCGCACCCTCGAAAGCCTATTTTCTTTATGCTTTGGCACCGAAGCATTACTCCCAGTCGAAGTCGGCTCTCCCTCTCCAAGATTGGACAATTTCTCCATCGAATGGAACGACCTCAAAATTACAGAAAATTTAGCACTACTCGACAGTATCTGATCCAACACAGCCACCCGTGAATATAACTACAAACGATCCCTAGCAAAACACAAGAACGCACGACTGCTCCCTCATAATCTCATCACAGGCGACCTTGTCCTTCGCAAAAACTCCGTTAGTCATCAAGAACCTACTCGGAAGCTAGACGCAAACTGGGAAGGCCCATACGTTGTTGCCAAAGTCAATTCAAACGGTAGTTTTCATTTAAAAGACCACAAATGCAACATTCTCACCCGAACGTGGAACGCAGCTAACCTCCGAAAGTACTACCCATAGTACTCAAACGTCCCCACCAATTCGTTTTCAAGAAAACACTTGTTTTTTTAACTACTACACATTCCCCCAATACGTACAACTATACCGTTTCTTTCAAAAGTCAAATTATTTCATTAATAATAAATACACATTTTCTATTCTCTTCTCTTTTTCTTTATTTTAACATAGTAGTCACCCATTTCATACCATAACATCCCCACCCCATCCACAAAACATAAACATATATAAAGAGTTTTAACTCAAGTGCAAAAAACAGTACATTATATTAATCCCATGATTTTTACAAAACATACACGTACATCATACATCTTTTGGCTCCCCCCATTACATTACTTTCCCCTTCCTCCCCAACCACCACCCCTTCCCCCGGAGCCATTTCCCCTTCCTCCACCCCTCTCCCGATTCTTCCTGCCCTTGACCAGTTTTGGCAATTAACTCATCGAAATCGAATGGACCCACTTCCCAAGGGTACACATTCCCTTTCGACCTCATCGCTAATGCCTGAAACTGCTCTGACAACTGGAAAGAAGGATCGGTTTGCTGCATGTGATCCCTCAGCACGGCCAAGGTATCACCAGCAACGGGAGCTGCTACTCGAGAAAATAGCCTATAGCACCGTTCATCCTTAAAGAACGATGTCACGACTGCTTTTTCTATTGCAGCGTTAATTAGCCCTTCGGGAGTCTCATAGCAGTCCCACAACCTCACCACTTCTTCCTCCCACTTCCTCCTAGCCAGCTCCAACTCCCCCACCTTCAGCCTCTCCCGCATCAATTCCTGCCGCACCCCCTCCAGTTCCTCACCCTGCTCCCGAACCCTCATCTTCCACTCTTGCACCTCGCTTTTGGCAGCCTCCTTTGCCGTTGTCGCTTCGTCTCTAGCCTTCCAGGCCAAGTCCTTCTCCGCCTCCACACTCTCATAATTATAATGAGTCAAGCAGAGGCGACCAAGGAGCTCGACCTCCGAAAGCAAGGCCTATCAAAATCAACACAACAAAAAGCAAGTTAGTTACACAGGTAATTATTATTTACATTCACCAATTTCTAACCACCTCCCCCCACCCTTACCTCAAATTTTTGCTAATACATCTGACCGATCAGCACTTCTGTCGGCACCTTTTCCACAGTTTCCTTCAAACCCGGGGAGAAGCAATGTTGAAAAAGCGTTATTGCCACCCCCGGACCCTCCATCGCCAGGTTCGTGGGAATATCCCAAGGGGGGAACATACTTCCCTACCCTAGCCTCCTTCTTCCCCTAAGCTTCACCCGGACCCCTCCTCAAGCGTTTCAAAGGAGGAGACGTATCCACCGAACCCTCCCCTACCACCTCCTTCCCCTTTCCATTCCCTGAATCTTTCGTTACTACCGGGGCCACTGTTTCCTTTTTCTTCCTGGCCCCGATAGCCACACTCTCCCCCCTATCCACCTTGACCGCACCCCCCATCCTTCTTCTCTGCATCCCAGAACATCCCTGGACAATAATACCTATGAGTTCCGGTAATAAAACTAAAGCTCCCTTTGTTAGGCATAACCGAAAGAATTTTTAGTTTACCGATAGGCTTCCTTTTACGTTTATCCGGATTATTTTGAACCATCTCCATTACTAAGTTTTTTCCTGCAAATAAACAAACAAGCCATCAGCTTCAGCAAACACACTTAGCAGAATTCATAATTAACAAACACACAATATACATAAAGAACCCCCCCTCATCAACGCCTTCATAAGCACCCACGTAGTTTTCGGATATCCAATCTGGAATCGCACTCCAACCCCGCATGCCTCATCAGGGTTTCCGACCAATCCTCCCCCACAGACAACTCAAACCGGTACTTCGATAATATCTCCGCATCCTGATAGTCTCTCCCATACTCATCTGGTACATAATTACTCAAGCTTTTTCTGTTATTCCTGGGCAGCAAGAGGCCGTTATTGCCAAAATTGTGATGCTTGACATAAAAGAATTCGTTTTTCCAAGAATGAATGCTGGAAGGACCCAGGATGATCGGCTGTGTACTCCATCTGGTAATATAAAAAAACCCTCGATCCTCTGGCGTAGTACATTTTTGGCTCAAATAGTATAACCTACACCACAATTCTAAATGACACTCACACCCGAATGCCCTACAGGCTATCAAAAATCCCACTGTGGTCCGGATGATATTCGGCATTAACTGTCCCAACTATATTTTATAATACTTACAAATATCCACAAACAGCGGGTGTAAAGGAAACCGCAACCTTGCCCGCAGGTGAGCTACGTAGGTGGTCACACAGTTCGCCGGTGGAGTGTGAATCCGCTGATTGGCATTAGGGCAAATGGTCTTGTACGTTATAGGGAAATGATAATGTTCTCGGATGCCCTCCAAGATACGGGATTCTGACACGGTCGTCTTGTACTGAGGAACCTGGGGATTATCCTTTTCTTCACACCCCTTGGTCTTCGGTTCTTTCCTCACCTGTCCTACTTCCTCCTTTGGCCTCCGGTAAGCCATCCCAGAGCTTACGTCTTTCTCATCTATCAAGGGGAAATAAAAGTCCTCCCCATCCATTCTATACCATACACTTGCATCCCATCCCTCCCTGACGAACTTATGGGTCCCATCCATTCCACTAACTCCTCAAATCCTACTGACCTGCCCGATCCCTCAGACGTACTTTCTTGCCCATCACCAAAACCCGTTCTGTTTGAAGCACTCATTGTACCCATGTGTTTTTTTAAACCTAACTGCCCTGTATCTTCTTCCCTTCTTCCCCAAGCCCTACCTAGAAAACGCAAAGCAACAGAACAACAAGTACCTGAAATTTGTCGAGAAGCCATGTTTAGCACAGATAGTCCAAGCACAATCACATAAAAGCAATAGCACACAAGCACTGCAAAATAACAACAAAAAACACATTTATTGGTTAAACCCATATTCAACGCAGTTCATCACCCTACACAGGCCATACACACAGAGATCATATTATCACATCCCTCACACATTAAAAGAGCCCCCCCATTTCAAACCCCACAACAATGCGAAATATTAACACACTAACCTGCAACCTTCACAGCAGACCAGAAGCCTTCCTTACACTCCAAGACGTTCACAAACAAATCGCACTCACCGGGAAAAGCTTCACAAACCACAAGACTAAACACCGATTTTTTCAAGAAGGCGCGAAGAGCACAGTCAAGAAAGCGTGTTCAAATAACCCCCCTGACTGTTCCTTTGCCCCTTATATTTTTCAAATCCCCTTTTGTTGGGCTCCAAAATTCTCGCGCAACCATATTCTATATTTTTTCACGTCCGTACGCGCTCCCACGCGAGCATGTCCTCCCCACGCCACCAGCTGAACCATCCCCACGCGCCTCCTCTCCCATCGAGGCGTCAAAGGCGTCTTGTCATTTCCACACACGTACCCATGACTATCATTACCACCCAACTCCCTAACCCACCAACCAGCAGCTCCATTCCCATGCCACATCCACATCCCGTCTCCAAAGCCATTCTTTTTTCCCCGAATCCCCCCTTTCCCCCGTCCCCCATTTCATCTCCTATCCGAAATCCTCTTCCACATCCCGTCTCCAAAGCCATTTTTTTTGAATCCCCCTTCCGCCCATCCCCCATCTCATCTCCCATCCGAAGCTCTCTTCTATTCGTATCTACTTCCGCTTCATCTTCGCTTTTTACCTTTTCCATTCACCCCGCACCTTCGCCACATCCGCCCCTAATCCAAATCTTCCAAAAAAATGCTAATATGCATAAATTATATCACTTTTTAGCATGTTTTTAGGCACACTTTAGGGTGAAATTGATGTTAAATCGCTCTTAATTGATTGTTATTAACTCAATTTCATAGTTTTTGTGATTTTGGAAGTGTCAGGTGAAAAGTACAAGAAAATGGCAAATTTCAGGGCAAAAACGTGATTTTCAAATGTTCAGAAGTCGGGATGGGCGTCCCGAAACCAGGACAGGCGTCCTGACCAGGACGAGCGTCCAAGACTTGGGACGGGCGTCCTGACCTGGTTAACAAGCCGGGACGGGCGTCCCGAGCCCCAGTTCAGAATCCCACATCGATTTTTAAAGAGAAATTCACCTAGTTCCCCTACTATAAATACCCCAGGTATTCCTTAGTTGAAATCATTCCTCTCCACTCGATCTGAGTCATTTAGTGACTTCAAGTATACAGTTTTCCATAGTATACAAGTCACTTAGTGTTCTCAGGTTTTAGTATAGGTTTATTTATATTCTTAGAAAGTGTCTCGTGTTCTTTGTTTCTGAGAGTCTATCTCAGATCCTAAAATACGACTATATAGGTTCATTTTTGGTATTCATAGAATACCCGGGATTTTGTTGGGATATCCTAAGAGGGCACTAGGCGTTCGAAGAGTCAGTCAACAAGGTTGTGCTTAAGCTGGGTATTAAGGTAAAGTACAGCTACTAGGCTGAGGAAGCGTCCTCCGAAGGTTCTGTCGAGCAGGGTCGGGTCGAGTAGTCCAACATATACAAGCAGTTGCTCCATCAGCAGACTACGTAAAGGGTGAATACTTTATGGCATCGGTCCCC
This sequence comes from Asclepias syriaca, assembly GCA_027405835.1. Classification (NCBI taxonomy): domain Eukaryota; kingdom Viridiplantae; phylum Streptophyta; class Magnoliopsida; order Gentianales; family Apocynaceae; genus Asclepias; species Asclepias syriaca. Next base: position 13,899,464 of record CM049930.1, read on the forward strand.
TTTTCCCTCTCTTTATATATCTGTACTGTGTTCGTCCAAACACTAATTATGAATATTGGATTATGATTATATGAATATGTGTTATGCATGTTGAAGTACTTTATGATTTTCCAGAAATGGTCACCAGCTTAACTTTCATTATGTCTGCATGTCTAATGTAGTTTCTTTTAAACTAAATGTAAGGTTATAGACAACTCCTAACCACAGTCTAATCATAACCTGTTTAGTTTAACAGGCATTAATTTAGGACTTTCCCGTCGGAAAGCATTAATGTGTGCCATATTAGATGAAATAACCTATAGATCACCATGTTTGTTAGAGTAGTCTAAGTAGGCTGAGTTTGTGTGTTTATGCCGGTGTTAGGGCGAGCAGCATGATCTCCTAAGTGACATAGGACTTTCATGGATGCCTTTAGCTCAAACCGTGAGTAGGGCCGTCAATGGCGATGAGGCGGTTTATTAGGTAACTTAGATGTGGTACACCTTTAGACTCAGTACATAATTGCAATCTAGACCAAGATATATCTAAAATACTCGAAGATAGGTCAATCAACATGTAGGAACAGTATAACATAGAATCAGAACATTATCTGTAAAACACTTTTTAGGCTTAGATAGACTTAAACCTAGTGGATAATGAATCACCCTCTCATCAAAGATTTTGATGAATGATTGCATAATTGGATCATAAGATAAGAGTTAGGGTAAGAGGATAGTTACTACTAAGCCGTTACCACTTCCCTGGGAGTGCGATAATTAATTTAATTAAAATCGTAGATACTTTCCAATAGACTAGCTACACGCTAGGTACTCTGCCTTAGGTTCTGATTGATTAAGTGACAATATAGAGACTAAATGTGACAATTAGTCAGGCTAAGTCCTTAATTACTCATAATCAACATAGGGTAATACAACATCTATTTTAGTATATCAGTCGGAACACATCAGATTTTTGGCGCCGTTGCCGGGGAAATATCATAATGAATTTAGGATTCCTGATTAAAATTCTAGAGACTATGATAGGTAACGGTAGTAACCTAGACCTTAGACCTAACACTTATTTTATGCTAGTTAGACAATCAATTTCCAAAATATAGGGTTATCATAACTAATTAATTTTAGATATTATCTAAAATTAAGACATTTAGGATAATCAAATTTTAGAAAATTATTCTAAAACCATATTGAGGAAATTTAACTGCTTTTGAAATAAAATATAAAAAGAGAAAAAAATGTTAAAAATTTAAAACCCGAAAAAATGTATTTTTCTTGTTCAACAATAAGTTGTTCTTCAACCCTATTGCTTGTCTTATTTGTTCTTTCTTAGTTGTACGTTTGCTGCTCTTTTTCGTGTTATTTCTATTATTTGATTTCGAAAAAAAAATAAAAATAGAAATGAGGAAAGAATATTTTTCTTTTGAGCTGTCAATTTTTTTGCTAGGTTTTAATTAGGAAGAAATGTCATTCTATGTTAGGATTTTCTTAAGTCATGCTAGCTTTATTAGACAAGCTATGAAATAATTTTTTCTTAATAGCCAGACTTTTGAAAATTCTATTGAGAAAGGATGTTCCTTTTTTATGATAAATGCATGATATCTTTTTACTGAAGGAACTGTTTATTACTGCACCCATTATGAGATCACTTGATTGGAGTTTTCTTTCTGAATTGATATGTGATGCTAGTAACCATGTAGTAATGATTGTTTTAGGAAATAGGCATGATTAGAACCTTCATGTTATACACTATGCAAGTAAGACCTTTTACTAATGCCCAGTAGAACCATACCACTACTGAAAAGGGATTACTAGTCATTGTATATGATGATAGATTCATACCATATCTAGTTTCATCTAAAACAATAGTATGCACTGATCACTCTGAGATATCTGTTCAATAAAACTGTTGATGAACCATAATTGATTAAGTTAAGTTTTATTGTTACTTGAATTTGATGTAGAAGTAAGGGGAAAAGACAAGGGGATGAATATCTAGAAAAACAAACCATTGGTCTAGATTAGAAAACCCTGAGTTAGAGGCTATTGATGAAATAATATATCTGACAAATTATTTTTGGATGAGAATTTAATTTCATTGCTTGCTATGTATAATATTTCTCCTCCTTGGTTTATCGATACTGTAAATTATCTAGCCGCTAAGATATTCCCGAGTGATATGACCTATTAGCAAAAGAAGAGATTCTTTGTTGATTTAAAATATTACTACTGGGCAGATCCCTCTTCTATTTCAAATTTTTGCAAATCAGTTGATCAAAAGATGTGTCTCAGAAGACGAATGCCACAAGATTCTGGGGCAATGCCATCAAGGATCTACGGGAGACCAATTGACTGCTATCAACACTGTCCGGAAAGAGCTGGAAGCAGGATCTTATTGGCCCATAATATTCAAGGATTCTATATCCTTGATACAGTCCCACGATGCTCGCCAACTAAAGGTAACACATCTTCTAGAGATCGTCTACCCCAGCGACGTATACAGAGTGTTGCAACCTTTGATATATGGGGATTGATTGAATCCTTTTCTCTTTCTTCCTGTGAAAACAATTACATCATAGTAGTCGTGGAACACTTTTCAATTACCTACTAATGATGTTAAAGTCATGTGCAGATTCTGTGAGAAACTGTTTTCTAGATTCAGATGTGCCTATGTATCAAATCTGTGAAGTCTGCCAAGTACCACACTTTAGCAGGGATTGCTATGGGAATGAAATACTGACCATTCCAAAAAGAGGTAGGAGTAGGTTACTGCAGAATGCTGCTCCAATGGGAAACACATACAATCCCTACCGAAGAAATCATCCGGGATTTAGTGGAGGAATAACTCTGGAGCTAAAAACTTCTAGAAAATACCACCACAACAAAGTCCCTAGCCGCAGAATCAACAGATGAGATGCTGTTAATGGTCAAACCCGTTTACTATGACAGAAGTGTCGTCATAGGAAGCTTATGTTATAATGGATCAAGACAACACTACTAAAAAGGTAAACAGGCAACAATTAGAGCTATCCAAGTGCGAGCAAGTGACATACAGACCAAGCGGTATCAACCGGTCAATAGATATAGAGGAGTTGGCGTTGTATCAGGTGTATAGCTGTGGAGGAGCTTGCGTCCCTGTTGCGTTGTGTGCGTGTGTCACAAATTGAGAAGATAATAAAATAGAATAAATCAACGCAATCTTAACAAGTGCAAGTATACACCGGTCAACAAGTAATATATGTACCTAAGTACAAGATTATCGACCCCACAGAGATTTTGTATGCCAATTATACATGTAAACATGATTTACATTTGGTTAAAAGAATAAAAGAATAAAGAATGATGAATATTGGGTGGAGATTCGGAGGTTAAGCTACTGCTAAGATATTGCTGCAGCAACGGAAATGCTGTAGCATCACCAATGCCGCAACAATTCTACCTAACTACTACTACAGGTCAGCCTACTGGAAAATCACCATGAGAATACAACAGGTAATACAATGCTGTAAAAATCAAGCCAAAAATGCAAACATAAACCAGTAATGAATCCAAGAATGCTAAGCATGGAGTACGAAGTACCGTGAACCTAGAACAACACAAGGCAGTGAAATTGGTCGTGTCCCCTGCAATATTGACCGCACGGTCATGCGTCCCAAGCAAGTACCATGCAATTAACGTGTCAACTAGACCCCTTCTGGTTAGAAAGCCAGATACTAGTTCGATACATAACTTGGACAGTCGTAACCGCAAGTTATTCCTAATCCGTTTAAGTAATTTCATGAATAAACTAAGTATGCCCCATACAAGCATCAATAAAGAAAACGATACACAAAACTTATGCATTCTATTCATCTTATGCCACATTACGTTTTTCCACATGTTTATAATTTACTAGACTACAACACCTTCAGGTTATGAATATATATTTTGCTGAAACGAATCATGAAAGACAAGGATTAAAGTAATAGGAAAAACAGTCCCTAGGTCCATAGTGACACCAGTCAATCCCAAGACGGAAAACATATCAATCCCAATCCTTGAAAACATGTAAACATTCTCATATCACAAAGATCTTTTAATTACAAAAGAGTAACAAATTGAAGAACATTCAATTACAAAACAGTAACAAATTGAAGAACATTCAATTACAAAATAGTAAGCAAATTGAAGAAATGGAAATAGGGTTACTCGGGTCGGAGATCACCCTACTGCCCCAAATCGGATTTAATCAAGCTGCTGCTGTCCTTCGTTTCCTCCGCGTGATGCTGCTGCCTTCGGTTCTGTCCAGCTTACAAGAATCCAGCAATGTCACCCCAGCCTTCTCAGGTATTTTCCTCTCTAATCTAAGCTCAAAAACAACTCAAAACAAGCTACCTACTGCCTAAGTCCTAAGCTGCCCGTAACTAAACACATACAAACATACAAACATACTACTATCTTTTCTCCTCCTCTCTTCCCGTCACTTCTTCTCTCCCCTCTCATATATATATACATATATATATATATATATATATATATAGCAATTGACACCAAGGCTGCCCCTTTTCTCCACCTACTCTCACAAAACCAGCCAGCAATTGAGAGTTGTCATCATGTGTATGTATATACATATATATATATATATACCCACTAGGAAATATGCTTCTTCTTTTTTGTATAGTGCAGCTGCCACTGCACCTTTTCTCCTGAAAATCTGCCAGAAAATTGAGAGGAATCTCATCATATGTATGTATATATGTATATATATATTGTTGGACAACAACTATCTTCTATCTTTTTGTCCACCTTGCCAACTTGCACTCCCACAAATATATATATATATATATATATATATATATATATAACAAAGATTTCAGCATGTGTACTTTATATATATATATATGTATAATGGATGGGACCAAAGAAATAAATACATAGGACCGAAAGTGTCCATCTTTAAATATGCCCAGCTGGATTTTAAGTGACAAATAATGTGTGGGTGTATATTATATATGTATATATATATATATGTATATATATATATATATATAGATAGATATATACATATATATGTATAGATGCAAATTATCCACACATTCTTCACTTTCTTCTCGGTTACTTTTATCCAACTTTCTTTTAACAATGTCAACCATCCACATTCCCTTTTTACCATTGTCACAATAAATCAATTCAAATAAATTCCCAAATAATAACAAATAATACAGATCATCCACATGTTGAGAAATTTATTCAATTAAATTGACTTTTAACAATAAATCCACATTTTTAGGTAAAAAGAGAGAAAATATCAAATCAACACATTTTTATTCCATTTTCCAAATAAAATCAGTTAATACAGGAATAAAATGTAGCAAATTAGATGTGAATAACTCTATTATTTTAGAGTTATCACACCCCCAAACTTAGGTCATTGCTCGTCCCGAGCAATGCTGCAGCAATGCAAAAGCAACAGAAATATACATACCCACATAAAAACTTTGTCCAACAGTTTCAGCCAAACCTGAGACCAATGATTTCAGAAAGAGAAAATTCAAAATTCGAGTAGACATAATGTTCCATCCTTAGTGAATAACCAAATATTAACTAACCCAAGTTCAAAGAATTTCCACTCCAGTGTGTGTGTGAATAGTCTTTCCTTTTCAATCTCTCATTCATAAGTCAACATATGGTAATCCTAAGGTTCATTTTGTATCCTCAAACTCAATCTATTATACCCCTCTCCACTAATGTAGCAAATTTAGCAATAAAGATCAAAGAGGTCTTAAATTGGTTGTAATGTAGGCTAAGGCTAAGGTAGGAAAAATATGGATAAAAAGTAGGCTCAAAACTTAGTCCTAGTCTGCCAAGAGCTTCTACCCAATGCTATCACTTCCCAAAAAATTTTTTTTCACTAAATCAAAATGCTGCAGCAATTCTACAACATTTCTTCGTTTTTTTTTCTTTTTTTTTCACTGAATCAAAATGCTGCAGCAACACCAATGCTGCAGCAATTCTACAACATTTCTCTTCTTTTTTTCAATCAACTCAAGGAGCATAAACATTTACACCCTGCTTTAGAAATACATGCAACATTTAACCACAATCAGTATTTAGCATTTTACCTCAAAGAAGCATAACACATATTTCCTTTTTTTTTTAAGTAAAGAGGGTGCTTTCATTTTTCACACATGTTTTCATACACATACCCTCAATACGTAGAGCATTTATATTATGCATTCAAATTTTCTTTAAATACCACTAATCCCAAAAAAATGATAATGTTGCAGCATTGTGCTGCAACATTTCTATGTTCCTCCTCATAACATTCTCAGCATACCCCAAACTTATGTTTAACAGTGTTCATAGCAGACTAAGATCAAGTTTAGGGAAAACAAAGAATGGATACATGCAAAACATTTAGGATAAGTGGCTATTTAATAAGGGTGTCAAGAAATTAGGCTTAGGCTCAACTTGGGTTAACTAAGGAAGCAAAATATATTAGGGTAAGCTAGAAAGGCTCAAACGGTTCAAGAACATGCCTCAATCATTTCTTTAGTACCAAATCTACTAGGATTTCGCCTCAAGGACTATAACAGATGAGTCTAAAAATTCTGAACCTTCATACCAAAGTGACTCTTTTTATAAACATGAAATTTCCAAGTAAGACTATTTGCAAAAGATAGGGAGTTGAAATAATTCTCACTTAGAGTCAACTAAAACCTAATTATTCCGAAAGAAGGTACAAAGTCTACGAGAATATACTTTTGTTTTTAAGATATCATCATAAATCGGGTCCCAAAAGTCTACGCTAATCCTGCTAAAACTAAGGTTCTAATGGGTCATATGAAAAATGCTGCCACATTCATGCAAACAGGTCTTCTATGCCAGATCAATCAATTTATAAGGCATCCTAAAACAGTTATTCAGACAAGGCGTCCATGCATTCAAATAGATCACTCAGAATTTCAGCAAAGAGGATGTTTATGCATTTAAAAGACAGCATGAAAAAAATTTAAAATTAGCACCATTTTGAACTTTTTGCCACAAGAGGACACCCTCCCCCAAACTTAAGAGGAGCAATGTCCTCATTGCTGTAGCAACAGGGGGAAAACAAGCCATTGGACTGATCATAAAAAGGGAAAACTAGTTCAACATGAAGCATGGGAAACAAACGCATTAGTGGCACATAAGTTCTCAATTCCGGGTGAGAAGAAAGCAACACAAATATACCAACAATTCAGGCGGTCATTGTTACTAAGTAAAAACATGAAGACCATTAAGACATGAATTCATTTTGAATCATAACCACCCTTTTGCCCAACACAATAAACCGAGATACACATCAACTGGCAGATCTGTTATTTCTACAAGCATGCTCACACACAAGAACTCAAGTATAACTAGAACCCTAAATACAGCCAATACAATCCTCTATCAATTTGTAATGCAAAAATTGTACTCCATAAATTTTATACATGCTACTCAAGGAGTGTATACTCACATTAAGATAAGAGAAATGAACCAGAATTTTTTTTTTCTTGCAAGTACCATACACCAACTCACATTACCGAGAAGAAATAAAAATGTAGAAAAGTGAGTACTAACCTTGAATCTTCTGGTTTGTTGAAGGCTGAAAAGTGAGTTTGAAGAGAAGGAAAGTAGAAGACCGTGTGTGTAGAGAAATTTGTGTCCTTTAGATAACTCCCCACTTCTTTCTCTCTTTGTCTTTTCAATTCACACACATTCTCCACAGATAAAATATAAAAAACAAACTAACCTTTTTGGTTTCCCAACAAGTTCTAGTTGTATGCCACCCATTGAAAATTTTGAAATTGAAAGGAACTAGGGCTGCTTGCATAAGTAGTCAATTCATGGCAGTCCCTTGTTGAATGGCACCGCCTGAATTTTGAAATTGAAATTGGACTAAGGCAGCCTTGAATGGCTTTGTCGGTGTGTGGCAGCTTGTTGTCACAGCATTTCTGAGAGGGCAGTGGCAAGTCCCATTTCTTTAATAAAATAGCCTTGACTCCTTTTGCTCTTTGACCGTAGGTATACCTGTATTAACAAGCAGAAGAGTACCGATAAGAGAGAAAGAAAATGACATTGCAATATGAAATTGAAGTCTCAAAACCAATTCTGAAAGAAACTTAGGAGTAAACAGCCATTAATTCCGAATTGAGGCACTTGAAAATAAAAGAACAACAATTAAAACCAAACAAGGAAAAGAAATCGAATGCTGAAAAAAAAAACAAACAAGAAGAAATAAGAAAAACGAAATAAAAAGAAATGCAATAAATAATAGATGAAAGTGTTCACTTATAGATTGTGCTCAATTAACTACTTAGCATCGACAAGTATTATAGGTGAAGAGTTTTGCACAATGTCTTCTTTAACCATGAAGTGACACTTCTTCCAATTGAGGACTAGGTTGGTGTCCTCAAAACGTTTAAGCACCTTGGCCACATTCTCTAAGCATTTTTCAAAAGAGTCCCCAAATATGGAGAAGTCATTCATGAAAACCTCTAAATATTACTTCACCATATCTGTGAAAATGGCCATCATATATCGTTGGAACATTACTGGAGCATTACACAGTCTGAATGGCATTCTTCTGAATGCTAAAGTACCATAAGGACAAGTGAAGGTCATTTTGTTCTGGTCCTCTGGTGCTACAGCAATCTGATTGTAACCAGAATACCCATACATAAAGCAATAAGAATCTCGTCCAGCCAACCTATCCAACATTTGATCAATGAAAGGCAGTGGGAAGCAGTTGTTTCTTGTGGCTTTGTTTATCTTCTTGTAATCCATGCAAATTCTCCATCCCCAGCGCTATCAGATATAGGATAAATAATGCCAAAATCTAGCCACTTGATAATTTGTTCCTTTACCACTTCCTTCGTAATTGGATTTAATCATTTCAGCCCTTCTATTAAATTTTTGGAATTGTCTTCCAAAATTATCTTGTGCATGCATAAGGTTAATCATATACCTTTGATGTAAGCTATGGTCCAGCACATAGCTCTCTTATGCTGTTGCAAAGCTCCAAGCAATTCTCTTCCCGTTCTGCACTCAGCAGTGCTGAAATGATTACTGGCAGTGTAGATTCTGCCCCTAGAAAACCATACTTCAAATGCTTCGGCAATTGCTTCAATTCCAGTTGTGGTGGTTCTTCAACTGAAGGTTTTGTTATCTTGAAATCTCGAGAAGACAACTCCAAGGATTCAAATTGAGCTCGAAATCTGAACCTTTGGGGGTTTGCTTCTACCCAAGCTGAATGTGCTTTGGTCTCCACATTGCCATCATCATGTAGACTTTCCTCCAACAATGCATCCTTGGCATCCTCATCTTGCTCTTCATCTTTTTCTTCCCAAGAATCATTGGTGGTGATCTGAAAACACTCCCCACCTTCATCATGGAATTTCATGGCTTTGAATACGTTGAATGTGACTTTATCGTCCTGGAATCTCATGGTTAGCTCCCCTTTCTACACATAAATAAGAGTCCTTCCCGTAGCTAGGAAAGGTATTCCTAAAATAATGGGAACTTCCCTGTCTGCTTGATAAGCAAGAACAATAAAATCAGCCGGAAAAATAAACTTATCAACTCTTACCAAGACGTCCTCAATTTTTCCATCGGGGTGAGATATAGACCTATACGCTAATTGCAATGTTATCGTCGTAGGTCTTACCTTACCTATGCCCAACTGTTTGAAAACTGACATAGGCATCAAGTTGATGCTAGCACCAAGATCACACAAGGCCATACCACAATATGAGTTTCCAATAGAGCAAGGAATATTAAAACTCCTCGGATCTTTCATCTTAGGGGGCAACTTGTCCTGCAAAAAGAAACTGCATTCTTTGGTTAATGAAACAATTTCATATTCTCCCAACTTTTTTTTTGTAAGGATATCCTTCATAAATTTGGCATAGTTGGGCATTTGTTCTATTGCTTCCACCAATGGAATGTTGATGTGCAGCTACTTTAAAATGTCCAAGAACTTCTTGAACTGCTCATCCTGTTTCTTTTTGGAAAACCTCTGTGGAAAAGGCATTCGTGGCTGTACTGGTTTGCTCTCTGGAATATTGCATTGCTGCAGCTTCGGAGATGCTGCATCATTCGACTGTTCTGGAATGCTGTTTTGTTGCAGGATTTGCGATGCTGCAGCATTTGGCTCCACTGATTTTTTTTCAACTACTGGAATTTCTGCATTCTGGCTGGGCTCACTGGTCTTCTCAGGTGCTCTAGACTTCATTTTTGGCTCGTCCAGTATTCTGCCACTTCGTAGTGTTACCGCTTTGCAATGTTCGTTTCTTCTCTCCTTGGATTTTTTGTATCACTTGGGAGTGATCCTTGTGGGCTGCTCCTCATCTCCTGAGCTAACTGCCCCATTTGACTTTCCAAGTTTCGCACAGTAGAGGATAATCTCTGTATGGTTATTTCCGTTCTTGCCATGAAGTCTCTCATCATGTTTTCTAAAGCGTTGAAGGTGGTGGTTGTTGTAGAGGTCTTTAGGGAGTACGGGAACAATTTCAGCCTCAACACTTCATCTGCTATCTCGTTTGCAACATTTGAAACATTAATGGTTTCAGCTCTGATACGCGAAAATCGTATCACATTTTTAGCATGTTTTTATGTATGAATTTGGGTGAAATCGAGGGTAATTTGATCTTGATTATTCATTATTCACTTAATTTCACAGTTTTTATGATTTTGGAAGTGTCAGGTGAAAAGTAGACGAAAACAGCAAATTTTGGGGCAAAACGCAATTTTTGGAAATGTTGACCCGGTCAAAGGGTCGGGACGGGCATCCCGACCAAGTCAAGGCACCTGGACGGGCGTCCCGAGCCGCCAGAAGCTGTCCCACATCGAATTTTTCAGAGATTTTTACTCCGGGAAGCTGCTATAAATACCCCAGGCCTCCAGCAGTTGAATTCATTCCTCTCCACTCGATCTGAGTCATTTAGTGGTGTCCAGTGTACAATTCTCTAGTACACAACTCACTCAGAGACTCGGATCTCAGTTTTCTTTCTTATTAGTGTTTTGTTTTAGTTTCTGAGAAATAGTCTCAGATCTTAGGTTTCTATAGATAGGTTCGTTTCTGGTATTCATAGAATACCTGGGATTTCGTTAGGAGATCCTAAGAGGGCTCTAGGCGTTCGAAGAGTCAGTCCACAGGGCTGGGCTTAAGCTGGGTATTAAGGTAAAACCCAGTTACTAGGCTGAGGAAGCGTCCTCCGAAGGTTCTGGTGAGCAGAGTCAGGGCGAGCAATACGACATATACAGCAGTACGCTCCGTCGGCGAGACTACGTAAAGGGTGATTTCTTTATGGCATCAGTCCCCATGTCCCTCTCTTATATGTTGTTATTGTTTTGTTCTAAATATTTATTATGAATGTGAGATTACGATGTTTATGAATAGTTGTTTTATATGTTGACGTTATTATGTTTTTCCGGAAATAGCCACCTGCTAAATATTCACTATGTCTGCATGTTTAATGTGCTCTTTTAAACTAAAGTTAGGGTTATAGACAACTCCTAACCACGGTCTAATCATAACCTGTTTAGTTTAACAGGCATCAATTAGTATTGGTTGCCATGCTAGATAAAATAACCTGCTGAACACCTTGCATGTTAGAGTAGTCTAGGGGAAGCCGAGCCGAGTCCGATTATGCCGGCGGCTAGGGCAACGGTATGATCCCCGAAGTGACATAGGGCTTTCATGGATGCCTTCGTCCCGAACCGTGAGTAGGGCCGTCATTAAGGTAGGGCGTTTATTAGAAACCTCGGATGTGGTACGCCTTTAGACACAGAACATAGTTGCAATCCAGGCTAAGACATGTCTAAAATACTCGAATTTAGGTCAATCAACATATAGGAACAGTATAACATAGAATCAGAACTCATCTATAAAACACTTCTAGGATTAATTAGACTTAAACCCAGTGGATAATGAATCACCCTCTCATCAAAGTATTTGATGAAGATTGCATAACTGGATTATAAGATAGGAGTTAGGATAAAAGGCTAGTTACTACTAAGCCGTTGCCACTTCCCTGGGAGTACGATATTTAACTTAATAAAATCGTAGATACTTTCTAACAGACTAGCTACACGATAGGTACTCTGCCTTAGGTTCTGGCTGATTAAGTGACACCATAGAGACTAAATGTGACAATTAGTCAATCACAGTCCTTAATTATTCATAATCAACATAGGGTAAAATAACACCTATTTTACAATGCTTGGATTCAATTCATTAAACATAGGGACCGCATACTGTCGAATAGCATGGTCCCTATCATCTGCCAACACCACAGGATTATAGACAGGTTCATTTTCTACATCACTCTGCTCCGCCATGTCTACCTTGTCCTTGGTTTGTTTCTTTTTCCTCAACGCCTTGGTGGTTCTCTCAATCTCTGGATCAAGTGGCAGCACTGTAGCTTGAGAGCCCTTACGCGTTTTACTCATGCAAAATAGCACACGTTAAGGAATGAATGATACACAAGTTGAAATTTAACAAATAATTCAGATCAATAATTCACAAAAATAGTTCAGCCCATGCATATTTATTCATCCCTCATACATCATTTCAATAATCTCATAAGCTCAAGAATGAGTATAACATAAAACAATAAAAATATAACCAAATGCAAACAATATTTACAATCAATTGACACCAAAATCCCCGGCAACGGCGCCAAAAACTTGTTGCGTTGTGTGCGTGTGTCACAAATTGAGAAGATAATAAAATAGAATAAATCAACGCAATATTAACAAGTGCAAGTATACACCGGTCAACAAGTAATATATGTACCTAAGTACAAGATTATCGATCCCACAGAGATTTTGTATGCCAATTATACATGTAAACATGATTTACATTTGGTTAAAAGAATAAAAGAATAAAGAATGATGAATATTGGGTGGAGATTCGGAGGTTAAGCTACTGCTAAGATATTGCTGCAGCAACGGAAATGCTGCAGCATCACCAATGCCGCAACAATTCTACCTAACTACTACTACAGGTCAGCCTACTGGAAAATCACCATGAGAATACAACAGGTAATACAATGCTGTAAAAATCAAGCCAAAAATGCAAACATAAACCAGTAATGAATCCAAGAATGTTAAGCATGCTTTTCGGTTTCTAAATTAACACTACAGCGGTCTGGTTCTACCCAGACTACTTAGCCTACTAGTCTAAACCCCCGATAACATTGTCTCATGGAGTACGAAGTACCGTGAACCTAGAACAACACAAGGAAGTGAAATTGGTCGTGTCCCCTGCAATATTGACCGCACGGTCATGCGTCCCAAGCAAGTACCATGCAATTAACGTGTCAACTAGACCCCTTCCGGTTAGAAAGCCAGATACTAGTTCGATACATAACTTGGACAGTCGTAACCGCAAGTTATTCCTAATCCGTTTAAGTAATTGCATGAATAAACTAAGCATACCCCATACAAGCATCAATAAAGAAAACGATACACAAAACTTATGCATTCTATTCATCTTATGCCACATTACGTTTTTCCACATGTTTATAATTTACTAGACTACAACACCTTCAGGTTATGAATATATATTTTGCTGAAACGAATCATGAAAGATAAGGATTAAAGTAATAGGAAAAACAGTCCCTAGGTCCATAGTGACAGCAGTCAATCCCAAGACGGAAAACATATCAATCCCAAAACACTTTTAATTAATCCTTGAAAACATGTAAACATTCTCATATCACAAAGATCTTTTAATTACAAAACAGTAACAAATTGAAGAACATTCCATTACAAAACAGTAAGCAAATTGAAGAAATGGAAAGAGGGTTACTTGGGTCGGAGATCACCCTACTGCCCCAAATTGGATTTAATCAAGCTGCTGCTGTCCTTCGTTTCCTCCGCGTGATGCTGCTGCCTTCGGTTCTGTTCAGCTTACAAGAATCCAGCAATGTCACCCCAGCCTTCTCAGGTATTTTCCTCTCTAATCTAAGCTCAAAAACAACTCAAAACAAGCTACCTACTGCCTAAGTCCTAAGCTGCCCGTAACTAAACACATACAAACATACTACTATCTTTTACTCCTCCTCTCTTCCCGTCACTTCTTCTCTCCCCCCTCATATATATATATACATACATATATATATATATATATATATATATATATATATATATATATATATATATATTATATATAGCAATTGCACCAAGGCTGCCCCTTTTCTCCACCTACTCTCACAAAACCAGCCAGCAATTGAGAGTTGTCATCATGTGTATGTATATACATATATATATATATATACCCACTAGGAAATATGCTTCTTCTTTTTTGTATAGTGCAGCTGCCACTGCACCTTTTCTCCTGAAAATCTGCCAGAAAATTGAGAGGAATCTCATCATATGTATGTATATATATGTATATATATATATTGTTGGACAACAACTATCTTCTATCTTTTTGTCCACCTTGCCAACTTGCACTCCCACAAATATATATATATATATGTATATATATATATATATATATATATGTATAATGGATGGGACCAAAGAAATAAATACATAGGACCGAAAGTGTCCATCTTTAAATATGCCCAGCTGGATTTTAAGTGACAAATAGTGTGTGGGTGTATATTATATATGTATATATATATATATATATATATATGTATAGATGCAAATTATCCACACATTCTTCACTTTCTTCTCGATTACTTTTATCCAACTTTCTTTCAACAATGTCAACCATCCACATTCCCTTTTTACCCTTGTCACAATAAATCAATTCAAATAAATTCCCAAATAATAACAAATAATACAAACCATCCACATGTTGAGAAATTTATTCAATTAAATTGACTTTTAACAATAAATCCACATTTTTAGGTAAAAAGAGAGAAAATATCAAATCAACACATTTTTATTCCATTTTCCAAATAAAATCAATTAATACATGAATAAAATGTGGCAAATTAGATGTGAATAACTCTATTATTTTAGAGTTATCAGTCCCTTGCATACTAGTCAGCTGTGTGAAACTTCCTTGAGGAAATCTCAATTATGTGGGCCCAGATCTGCACTACTGGAGCCCCCTACCACCACGGCTTCGCCAAATCTTCAGTCTATGGGGCTCGAGTCATTCATCACACTGGTAGCCACTACTTGGAGCTCGACATTGAAAGATCGAAGATGACAAGGATAGCTCCATCGACCAGACCCACCGACCTGAATATCCTTCAGAAAATGGGGATGGCAATTCACGACCCAGAAGGGAGACACACCCTCCATACGAGGCACATTCAGAGTTAGCAGCTCCAACATTCAGAGCTTACAGAATCGAGGGCATTTCAGCGACAACACATGGCTGAGGTGAACAGCCAATTGACATATCAGAGCAGACCCTTCTACTCGATACATGAAGGGAGTTTTTCTAATCCTCATCTTCCTCTCATTTTATTTTGTTTTCTCTTCATTGCTTTGTTATTTATGTTACCATTCGTGCTTTGTTTTATTTTCTTTCTCTTACCCTTAGTTAGTCAAATAAGTGTGGGTAAGAGTTCTCTGTTTTGTTTTTATTTCTTCTTGTTTTCAAATAAGTGTGGGGTAATTTAGATATGCATGAACACTGAGGACAGTGTCAGACTTAAGTGTGGGTTAGCAGTGCACTGTAGTAGGAAAAAAAATTTGCATGATTTTTGCATGTTTTTCCCGTATTTTCACACCCTTCCAAAAAAAATTTCAAAAATTTTCACTCTTTTAGACTTCAAAATGCAGTATGATTGGTAAAAAAACTTGCTGATGTCTATGATATGTAGGTAGAATGTTATGATCAGTAGGAGATAACGTGATGACTTTCTTGAATTTATCAATTAGAAATAGGGAATTCCTGATAATTGAGCACAACTTAGTTTGGATTAGAGACCTCAACCAAATACCTTTTCAAAACTTAACTAGATAAGATTAGACCAGTTGAGGATGTATTGGCAATCAAAATGACTAGATGATGCTCTGAGCTAAAAGTGAAAAGAAAAAAAAGAGAGATAATTAAATAGGGTAGTTTGCAAGCGGCCTTTGCTACTCGAGCACCACTCCTTAGGGGAACTTAAAGCCTGATGCCCTAAGGTCGTGTAGGTCTGGGAGTCATCGGAGTGGAACTCGCTACAAGGGTAGTTAAAGTTGACATGTGAAAGCAGACACAAAATACCCTGAAAAATCAATAAAAGATAAATCAATAAATGCTAAATTAAAAAAAATTCTTGTCACCAAGGCTCAGAACTCAGAAAGTTGTTTGTTGTTGGTATGTCTAACGATGGGTCGAAGTATTATCTGGTAAGAGTCGAGATGAGAGTATATTATGTTGACAATCTAGTCTGGGCAAGTACACACACTACACATCAGGAAGACCTTGTGATTGAGAGAAGAGTTCAATCTAGTTATTAAGTTGTTAAACCTGCTTGACCATGATAATCTACTAGAGACATTTGAGACCTTGTCATAGCAACTTAACCAGTCAGACCTGCGTTGTGAATTATCTGATTCAGTGATAAAGTTTGGAGTAAAAACATGGCTAGAAATTTTAAGTGACTGCACCTATGATTTAAAATCACTAACTTCAGGTAGACTTTGCTTGAGGACAAGCAAAAAGCTAAGTGTGGGGTTATATGATATGAATAAATCATATCACTTTTTAGCATGTTTTAGGCACAATTTAGGGTGAAAATGATGTTAAATCGCTCTTAATTGATTGTTATTAACTCAATTTCACAGTTTTTGTGATTTTGGAAGTGTCATGTGAAAAGTACAAGAAAATGGCAAATTTCGGGGCAAAACGTGATTTTCAGAAGTTCAGAAGTCGGGATGGGCGTCCTGAAACCAGGACGGGCGTCCAGGACTTGGGACTGCCATCCTGACCTGGTCAACAGGCCGGGATGGGCGTCCCATATCCAGGACGGGCGTCCTGAGCCCCAGTTCAGAATCCCACATCAATTTTTGAAGAGAAATTCACCCAGTTCCCCTACTATAAATACACAGGCATTCCTCAGTTGAAATCATTCCTCTCCACTCGATCTGAGTCATTTAGTGACTTCAAGTATACAATTTTCTATAGTATACAAGTCACTTAGTGTTCTCAGGTTTTAGTATAGGTTTATTTATATTCTTAGAGAGTGTCTCATGTTCTTTATTTCTGAGAGTCTGTCTCAGATCCTAGAATACGACTAGATAGGTTCATTTTCGGTATTCATAGAATACCCGGGATTTCGTTAGGAGATCCTAAGAGGGCACTAGGCGTTCGAAGAGTCAGTCAATAGGGTTGTGCTTAAGCTGGGTATTAAGGTAAAGTACAGCTACTAGGCTGAGGAAGCGTCCTCCGAAGGTTCTGTCGAGCAGAGTCGGGTCGAGCAGTCCAACATATACAAGCAGTTGCTCCATCAGTAGACTACGTAAAGGGTGAATACTTTATGACATCGGTCCCCTTGTCCCTCTCTTTATATGTATGTACTGTGTTCGTCCAAATACTAATTATGAATATTGGATTATGATTATATGAATATGTGTTATGCATGTTGAAGTACTTTATGATTTTCCAAAAATGGTCACCAGCTTAACTTTCATTATGTCTGCATGTCTAATGTAGTTTCTTTTAAACTAAATGTAAGGTTATAGACAACTCCTAACCACGGTCTAACCATAACCTGTTTAGTTTAACATGCATTAATTTAGGACTTTCCCGTCGGAAAGCATTAATGTCTGCCATATTAGATGAAATAACCTATAGATCACCATGTTTGTTAGAGTAGTCTAAGTAGGCTGAGTTTGTGTGTTTATGCCGGCATTAGGGTGAGCGGCATGATCTCCTAAGTGACATAGGGTGAGAGGCATGGATGCCTTTAGCTCGAACCGTGAGTAGGGCCGTCAATGGCGATGGGCGGTTTATCAGGTAACTCAGATGTGGTACACTTTTAGACTCAGTACATAATTGCAATCTAGACCAAGATATATCTAAAATACTCGAAGATAGGTCAATCAACATGTAGGAACAGTATAACATAGAATCAGAACATTATCTGTAAAACACTTTTTAGGCTTAGATAGACTTAAACCTATTGGAGAATGAATCACCCTCTCATCAAAGATTTTGATGAATGATTGCATAACTAGATCATAAGATAAGAGTTAGGGTAAGAGGATAGTTACTACTAAGTCATTACCACTTCCCTGGGAGTACGATAATTAATTTAATTAAAATCGTAGATACTTTCCAACAGACTAGCTACACGATAGGTACTCTGCCTTAGGTTCTGATTGATTAAGTGACAGTATAGAGACTAAATGTGACAATTAGTCAGGCTAAGTCCTTAATTACTCATAATTAACATAGGGTAAAACAACACCTATTTTAGTATATCAGTCGGAACACATCAAATGCTTATGGTATATGTACCATAACCCCCTACATAAAATATATCTTCACAACACAAAATATCCCAAACAACCCGTATACAATATCCCATCATTATACCAGCCAAAAACCTAAAATATCTAGAAATGGCTCATAACATAAAAGACCCATATATTGTAGATTATCGTAGATAAATACCTCTCTAAGAGAAAGCCAGGGCATGAGAGACAAAAATCGCACACGCACACAAAGAGGCAAAAAGAGATACACCAAGAACAGGCACTATCACCAAGAAAGAGAAATTCGGGAACATTAAAGAACTTCAAGAAAGAAGGATCCCAGGAGAGAGGAAGGAACAACGGAAAGAGAATTAGAGCAGTTAGAGTCAGGCTACATCACCAGGTGACAAGTGTCACTTAATACTTAATCCCGAGTGACAAGTGTCACCCTCAATACTTATCCTTATCACATATTCACCCCTATGAATAGAGGACTTTCTACCCTTTTGTAAACACAATCAAGATCAACAAGAAATCTCATATAATAATATTCTCTCTATTTTCTACATTTCTCGTTGACTTCTCATCTTGTTTTATTATTTTTATATAATTTTATAATACGTTATCAGCACGAATCTCTACCACCGGATAAAGTATTTTTGAAGTTTATCAAACATGTACGTTTTCTATTATTATTATGACAAATCTTACTAAACTCGAATTTGTGGCTCTTGATGTCAATGGAAAGAACTACTTGTCATGGACACTAGATGCCAAAATGCATCTTGCTGCGATGGGTTTGGCAGACACCATTGTGCAAAATAATGTATCATCAACACAAGATCGTGCCAAAGCTATAATATTTCTCCGTCATCATCTTCATGAAAATCTGAAAAATGAATATCTTACTGTGAAAAATCCTATTGTTTTGTGGGGAAATTTGAAAGAAAGATTCGATCACCAGAAGATGGTCATTCTTCCAAAAGCACGGTATGACTGGTTGCACCTGAGGTTGCAAGATTTCAAATCCGTGAGTGAGTATAACTCTGCAATATTTAAAATAGTTTCACAATTGAAATTATGTGAAGTTGATATAACGGATGATGATATGCTGGAGAAAACATACTCCACTTTTCGTGCCACGAATATTGTCCTACAACAACAATATCGTGAAAAAGGTTTTAAGAAATACTCTGAATTGATTTCTTGTCCTCTTGTTGCAGAACAGAATAATGAACTACTGATGAAAAATTACGAGACTCGACCTACTGGTTCTACTCCATTCCCTGAAGTGAATGCTGTTAGAAATCATGATCCCAAAAGAGGTCGTGGTCGTGGTCGTGGTCGTGGTCGTTACCGTGGTCATGGTCGAAAATATGATCATGGACGTCGTGATAAATTTGGCTCTTACAGTCGTAATAATACTTTAGGTGCCAAAAATGTTAATGACCACCTGAAGTGGACAAAACATAATGAGAAAGGAAATATTGTTCCAAAAAATTATGAAGACAAATGTTATCGTTGTAGCATGAAAGGTCACTGATCTCATATTTGTCGCACGACAAAACATCTTGTTGACTTATATCAAACATCTATTGAAAAGAAAGGCAAAGATGTTGAGGCAAATTTTACTTCTCAAAATTTATCTCATGAAAGAAATGATGACGATCTTGAAGATGTTGATGTTGGTGTGGCTCACCTAGATGTTGCTAATTTTTTCGAACATCCAGAAGGAAGAATTGATCACTTAATTGGAGATGGAAGTGTCCAAAATAATTAGAATAATAATATTATATGTTATATGTTTATATTACTTTTGTTGTGATATAATATGTTTAATTTTTATTTCTATAAATATTTTGTTAATGAAACAGATGACTGTTGTTCAATTTTCTAGTATGAATAACGATATCAAAAGTATCTGTCTTATTGACAGTGGAACTACGCACACCATACTGAAATATGAGAAATATTTTTCTCATTTGAATGTGGGAGAAACAAGTGTTACCACAATAAATGGTAGTGCAAAACTTATTAAAGGCCCCGGAAGAGCTAATATAATATTACCGAGAGGAACTATGATTGTTATTGATAAAGCATTATATTCCTCAAAGTCTCAAAGAAATTTATTGAGTTTTAAAGATATTCGACGTAATGGATATCATGTTGAGACTATGGAGGACAATGGTCATGAATATTTAGGCATCACAAAAGTGACCTCCGGTAATAAGTTTTTGTTGGAAAAACTACCATCTCTATCATATGGCCTATATTATGCGAAAATAAATGCTATTGAAGCGCATCATTTAGTAAACTAGAAGTTTACTAATCCCGTTACTTTTAAAGTTTGGCATGACAGTCTGGGTCATCCGGGATCAATTATGATGCAAAAAATTATCGAGACAACGCACAGTCATCCTTTGAAAAATCAAAGGATTTTGACTTTTGATAAAATTTCATGTGCTGCATGTTCCAAAGGGAAATTGATTATAAGACCATCACTATTGAAAGTAGGAGGTGAAAGTCCTACATTTCTAGAACGGATTCATGGAGATATATGTGGACCGATTAGTCCACCGTGTGGGCAATTTCGATATTTCATGGTCTTGATTGATGCATCGACCCGATGGTCGCATGTTTGTTTATTATCAACTCGCAACCTGGTTTTTGCGAGATTACTTGCCCAAATAATTCGCTTAAGAGCGCAGTTTCCTGATTATCCTATTAAGCGAATCTGTCTAGACAATGCTGGTGAATTTTCTTCGCATGCATTTGATTCTTATTGCATGTCGACTGTAATAATTGTTGAACATCCTGTAGCTCATGTTCACACATAGAATGGTCTAGCTGAATCATTTATTAAAAGGCTGCAATTAATTGCTAGACCATTATTGATGAAAACAAATCTCCCAACAGCAGCTTGGGGACATGCAATTTTGCATGCTGCAGCACTTGTGCGTTTAAGGCCATCGAGTTATCATAAATTTTCTCCCATACAGTTGGCTTTTGGTTCAGAACCAAATATTTCTTATTTGAGAATTTTTGGGTGTACTGTATATGCTCCAATTGAACCACCCCAACGGACAAAAATGGGTCCCCAAAGAAGATTGAGGATATATGTTGGGTATGACTCTCGGTCCATTATAAGGTATCTTGAACCTTTGACAGGGGATGTGTTTACAGCAAGATTTGCTGATTGCTATTTTGATGAAAATTTGTTTCCCAAATTAGGGGGAGAGAATAAATGGCATAAGATTGAACTTGCGTGGAAAACATCTTTGAATCATTTAGATCCACGCACAAATATGAGTAAACTTGAAGTTCAAAAGATTACACATTTGCAACAAATTGCAAATCAACTGCTAGATTCTTTTGCTGACTCCAGCAGAGTCACTAAATCGCATATTCCATCTATAGATGCTCCTATACGGATAGAAGTTTCTGAAGGATAGAAAGTTAATCTTATAGCTACTGAATCAAAAACACGCCAGAAGCGTGGCCGACCCCTTGGTTCCAAAAATAAAAATCCTTGAAAGAAAAGAGGATTAAATGATCCAGAAGATCATGTTGATGAAACAGAAAAAAAAACCAAGGGACAACTGATGAAAAGATTTCACTACAAATGATGGAGAGAATTCTGAAATCTCTATTAATTACACCAGTTCGAATCAAAGTTGAGATCGAAGAAACGTTGTATTGATAATGCTTTTGCATACAACGTAGCCCTTGATATCTTCAAGGATAATGAGGATTTAGATCCTTTATCAGTTGAAGAATGTCGGTTTGGCCTCAATGGAAAGATGTGATTCAATCGGAGTTAAATTCGCTTGTGAAGCGAGAAATTTTTTGACCTGTAGTCCAAACGCCAAAGGATGTAAAACCTATTGGCTATAAATGGGTGTTTGTGCAAAAACGAAATGAGAATAATGAAGTTGTAAGATATAAAGCACGACTTGTCGCACAAGGCTTTTCGAAAAATCCAGGAATTGATTGTGATCGAACTTATTCACCCGTTATTGATGTTATTACACTCCGATATCTTATAAGTTTGGCAATTCATGAAAAGGTGGACATGCGTCTAATGGATGTTGTTACAACTTATCTTTATGGAAGCCATGAAAATGAGATTTATATGAAAATCCCTGAAGGATTCAAATTACCAAAGGCTTCTAAAGTCACTCGTGAAAATTATTCTATCAAATTACAAAAGTCATTATATGGGCTTAAACAGTCTGGGCGCATGTGGTACAATCGCCTTAGTGAATTCTTATTGAATTCAGGATATAAGAATGACCAATTCTTTTGGTTTTGTGATTCTTGCTATATATGTTGACGATATCAATCTCATCGGAACTCCAGAAGAGCTTCGAGAAGCTATAGATTGTTTGAAACAAGAATTTGAAGTTAAAGATTTTGGAAAAATCAAATTTTATCTTGGGCTTCAAATTGAACATATGAAAGATGAAAATTTTTTTCATCAGTCAACATATATAGCTAAAGTGTTGAAAAGATTTTTCATGGATAAAGCATATCCATTGAGTATTCCAATGGTCGTGAGATTGCTAGATATAAATAAAGATGTATTTAGACCTCGAGAAAATGATGAAGAACTACTTGGTCTTGAAGTACCATATTTGAGTGCTATTGGTGCACTGATGTATCTTGCAAATAATACTCGACATGATATAGCATTTGCTATAAATCTAATAGCAAGATTTAGTTCTTCGCCAACACAACGATATTAGAATGGTGTTAAACACGTCCTTAGATACCTCCAAGGGACAATTGACCTCGAATTATTTTATTCAAATGTAAATGACCCAAAACTAATTGGGTATGCAGATGCGGGTTATCTTTCGGATCCGCATAAGGCTCGTTCTCAAAATGGCTATTTATTTACATATGGCAATACTGCTATATCATGGTGCTCCACGAAGCAAACAATAGCAGCAACTTCTTCTAATCATGCTGAGATAATAGTCATTCATGAAGCAAGTCGAGAATGTGTATGGTTGAGGTCAATAATACATTATATTATAGAGAGTTGTGGTTTATCCTCCGGAAGAGAGATTCCAACTCCTCTATATGAAGATAATGCAGCTTGTGTAGCTCAATTAAAAGGATGATATATCAAGGGAGATAGGACGAAACACATTTCACCTAAATTCTTCTTTACTCATGAACTTCAAAAGAATGGTGAAATTATTGTGCTTCAAATTCGATCAAGTGATAATCTTGCAGATATATTTACTAAAGCTCTTCCGACTGCAACCTTTGAGAAATTAAGATATAAAATTGGTTTACGTCGGTTTAAAGATTTCGAGAGATCATCTGGGGGAGAAATCTACACATAAAGAATAGTGTATGTACTCTTTTTCCTTCACTAGAGTTTTTACCCACTGAGTTTTTATCTAGTAAGGTTTTAACGAGGCATATTCTTTATGTAATGGACATCCAAGGGGGAGTGTTATGAATCCTGAAGATTCATTAAATTAGTGGATGTCCATCGTACAATCGTTATTATCACTTAATCTCGGGTGACAAGTGTCACTTAATACTTAATTTCGGGTGACAAGTGTCATCTTCAATACTTATCCTTATCCCATATTCACCCCTATAAATAGAGGACTTTCTACCCTTTTGCAAACACAATCAAGATTAACAAGGAATCTCATATAATAATATTCTCTCTATTTTCTACATTTCTCGTTTACTTCTCATCTTGTTTTATTGTTTTTATATTATTTTATAATATTAATAAAATTGTTTAGAGATTTATCTCTCATATCAGTGAGATTTGATATCATAATAATTGTCATCTTCTCCAACTATAAATAGAGGCTAAATTTTCTTTTGAAACATGAAAGAGTTCAGATGTAGAAGCTCTGAATAGGAGAGGAAAAGAAGGTGAGAAAAAACTGAGAGAATTATACAGAAATTCTGTCAAAATCCAATTCATTTCGAAAAAATCAAAGACATCTGAAAAAAATTGCAGAAGTCCTAGGAAGAAAATGAAAGACCCGTGAAGAAAAATCTAGAAGCCCACACCTCTAAAGAAAAACACAAGAAAAGTCAGAAGTCCTCAGAAAAAATTTGTAGCTATCAACAACCCTCAAAGTTGAATCCAGTCTGATATCAATCCAAAATAACTGTTCGACGGATCAAGCCACGACCCTTAAAGTTGAATCCAGTCCGATATCAGTCCAAAATAACTGTTCGACAGGTCAAGATCAAGTCAACAACCCTCCAAGTTGAATCCAGTCTAATATCAGTCCAAAATAACTGTTGGATGGATCAAGATCAAGCTAATGTCTATCAAAGTTGAATCCAGTCTAAGATCAACCTAAAATGCAACTCGAATAAATCAGAATTCAATCAAGCCTAAAAAAACCTTCGAACTCACGATAGATCCAATCAACGGATGAATATAAATAAAATTTTAAAAATATATATTTGTAATTATATTACGTGTAACCCTTTTTTTTTTTATAAAAAATAATTTTGTATACTCATTTTTTTTTAATAGTGAAATTTATGTAAGATATGAAGAATCTAAATGATGCCAATAATTATTATTATATGTATATATATGAATCACATAAGGAATAATGTGATATCATCCGGTTTTGTTAAGTTGACTAAAGCATAGGCTTCTATTGCTTCTGCTTTACGATTGTGAGCTGTACTTATTTATAGCCATTTTCTTATTTATGCCAACCACCTTTTTTTGTTTTTCTTTTCACAATTATTCAGTAGTTAGTGGTTAGCACAGCACATTATTTTTCCCTCTCCTCTTATTTTCTTATATATATATAGAAAAGATTAGTGCAAGTTTATGATATAACTGAAATATTTTTATATAGTGAAAATATACTGTAAATATATTTTGGAAGATGAATTTCAAACTTAAAAAAACATTCCTTTATTTTCAAACTAAATTATCCACTCAAAAGAATTGCGTTTATGGAGATGGCTTGGAAGCCATTCATATCCAATCATGTTCTTCATAATTCACCAATAGGAATTAGACACGTGAACTTGCTTCTTATGACGTCATAATACGACCAACATCGGTAAAAAATTATATCCATTTTTTATAATAAAATAAAATAAATGCTTAAAATAAATAAACTATCTGAACCATCTCTATCTTTGACCTTTTGAGTTTTGTCATGACATTATACACATTTTTTTTTAAAATTTTTAATATAATATATACTTCCTTTTAGATTTGTTTATTTCATTTTGATAATTTAAAAAAAAATAAAAAAAATGAAACACCATATTCCAACTTTGTTTATAATAAAACTTATCTCAATTTGTTTGATATTCTAAAGAAATAAAAGAAGATTCTAAAAAAGCTATACATATATATATATTACAATTTTTTTTTTTATTTTGAAGTATTTTATTTTACTATATCTCAAATTTATAATTTTCTAAAATTATAAATAAAATTATTAGTATAAACAGAAAAAAAAAATTTAAAAAGTTTTAGTTTAATATTGGGCCATGTTAGATGGGCTGCATTTATTTATAAAAGCCCAAATAGAATGGTAGTGGAAGGAAGGTAAAAGGTGTGTGCACTAACAAAAGAAGCCGCCTAGCAAGCACTTGCGCACTTAAGCAAATTACTGCTTCCTTTCTACAGTTATTTCTACCTTTCTATATATAAATATATATATATATATATATATATATATATATATAATATATAATTGCTGAATTTTCCATCGGTTTGGTTTTCGTCACTCTCTCGTTTCCTGTATATCTCAGAAGAAAGGAAGGAACGGAAGTTTTCTCGTCATTTCATTTTCCATCAGTGGGAGAAAAGCCCTTTATTTAATTCTTTTTTGGTTCCTTGGGGTTGGAAAATCTTTTTTTTGAGGTAATTGATCGGAAATGGTTTCGCCGGAAAATACCAATTGGTTGTACGATTATGGGTTTGAAGATATCCCTGTGCCCGAGGGTAATTTTTCAACTTCTGCTCCTGGGTTTAATTGGCCCGCGCAAGCCCTCTTGAACGGTTCATCAAATACCAGGTAATTGCTTGTTTTTTTTTTTTTTTTTTAAATTTATGGTATGGTCTCAACTAGAATTTGGACTTTGGAAAAGTTCCAAAATTTTGGGGAATTATTGGAATTTGGGGATTCTTTTAATCTGTACTGAATTGGGTTTTAGAAGTTTTTTAAATTAGGGATTCTTTGTTGTTATAGAGGTGGTTTTTGGTGACCCATTTGCATTTGTAGGGGTGGTTTATGGACGTACTGCTTTATATCTTTTTATTCGAATCTGAAGATCAATCAATGAAGTTTTCCCTTTCTCCCCCCTTACTTTTTGATTGGTGTTTCAGAAAATTCTCCTCGACATGGTCTTTAGATAAAGGACAGACTTTTCCAGTGTTACTATTTGGTTTATGTATGAAGTATTTTGCTAAATAGAGAAATTTAAGTTACTGATTATTTGTTAGTTTGTACTTTTTCTTGTTGCACTTTTGTTGGACACATAGCTGTGAGTTACACTTTTAAAATGTATTATAAAGTAGCACTATAGATGAGGAGTCTGATCTTTTGACTGGGAAGCGATGAGTAGTATTTTCCTTCTTTAAGGTGTTAAGTGTGATAGGAGCGCCATTTATGCGAGGTCTTTGGTTGACTTATCGTTTATGCAATCTTTTATGTCATTGGTACGGGATGCAGGCATAATATACAAATCTTTACATGATGGGTGGTGTTACTGCATTATAGGGATTTTCCTTCTTTTAGTAGCCTATAAGTAGCAGATTCAGTACAAAGGATCTTGCCTTCAAATTGCTTGTTGTTTAATATGAGTTCTCCAAACCAGAGTTTTTATATGTATACAATAAACACCAACAAACCACATTACTATTAAGGAACTGAGTTTTACTAAATTGCAGTTTTCAGGTAAACACATGAGTCTCTTCTCCTCCTGTTTATTGTCAATGTTCTTATCAACTTGAATAACCCTCATGTTCAACTGCAGCCCAATGCTTATAGTTACTGGTGGAATTGATTCACGGGGTTCCTTTTTGTTATTAGTAGGATCTGGAATGTGATGCTATAAAAGGATACCATTTTACAGATTTTGAACCTAACAAATTTGCCAGAATATCGATCATTCTGATTTCAAAATTGTTTAATGTTTCATAGATTAATAATTTTTTTCATACGTTTTATGATGAAAACCTCAGTGTCGTGATTATAGCCTGCCCAGAACTTATGATTTTTATTGCGCTTCTACAATTGGTTGGTCACTGGATTTGGATTGAAATTTCTCTTTGATGACTAGCCTTTGGAAGTTAATTTAGTCAAGAAAGCAAAATTCTTGATTGTTGAGTTATCTTGTATTCTATTAGTGATTTGGAAGCTAGGAAAGATAAAACATGGTGAGATCTGCTAGTTGAGTATCTAGGTTTGCACAGTGGCAAAATGTCTATACATGATTGAGAATCTAGATAAAAGAGGCTGAAAATTCATTTTTCTGGTCTAATTACCTATCATAGGAAGCTTGGAACTCGTGCGTAGCACAGTGTGCGCCATGATCCAGAATATTAATTCTGTTCGCTTTTGTGTGCATCGCTTTGTTTGTGTGGTTGACATTTGTTTGCATTCATGTATAAAGATATGATGGCGCTGGACGAAAACCTGGGAGATCTTTTTTGGCACTTATAATATGTGTTGAAATAATTTGTTTTCTTATCATGGCTAGTGAAAAGATATTATCAACTAATGAGTTAAATTTATTATTTGTCTCAGTGTGGAGATTGATGGCTCATTTGGTGATTCTGATGGTGTGGTGAAGGAAATTGGCTCAAAGAAACGGTGAAGGCACTTTGTTTACTTGTTGAGTTTGTTTTTTTTTATTAAATTTCCTGTTTCTGCAAATGTTAAATTTCTTCAGTCTATATCCTATTCTGGTTAGGTATTGGTATCAAGTTGTACAAAAAATAGTTTTGGTGGTCTCTTTGCTTTTATGTCCTTATCCCTTTTATTTTTATTTTCCCACTACAGCATATGGCCAAAAGGGGAAAAGGGGATCAAAGTGCAAGGTGGAGTGTGCTTGCCTCACTTTAAGTTGTGAATAATAGTGGGTTAGAGGAAAAGAACCTCCACTAAGTGACTTTGGCATTGATTCTGACAAAAGAATAGGGTGACAGTGGGCTATTAATTATAATTAGTGGTTTATGCATATACCTGAGGACAGCATATCTGAACTGAAGTTTATGCCATGAAAAAAGATCATCATGCCTTTATGCTTTTGCTTCTCATCTTAGTATTATTATCATGAATGGAGGTAGTTTCATCTGAGTTATTTCTTATCTCCACATTCATCGGATGCTCATATCTGAATGTTAAGGCACGTAGAGGATGCAGTTGATGTATTGTAAACTGAAAGGCATATGAATCATGCTTTTCTGAACCAACCAATGACTAATTCATCTGTTTCTACAATAACTATTTGTTACAGTGCAAGAAGTGAATCCTGTGGTTCATCAAGTTCCAAAGCGTGCAGGGAGAAACAGCGCCGAGATAGGCTGAATGACAAGTGTGTCCTCTTTTCTGATAACCTTCTGATACATCTCTCATTTTCCCCTTTTCTCATTCCTACTCATCTTTTGCTGTCACTCATAACTCACAGATTTCTGGAATTGGGAGCTTTGATGGATCCTGGAAGGCCTCCAAAAACTGACAAGGCTGCCATTTTGGTTGATGCTGTTCGAATGGTGACTCAGTTGCGTACTGAAACCCAGAAGTTGAAGGACTCAAACCTAAGTCTTCAAGAGAAGATAAAAGAACTCAAAGTAATTCCTTTTTTTTTACTTTTTTTGTTTATTCTTCTCTTCTAGCTCGTATCTCTTTCTGCAATCCTTCTTTCTCCTTCAGTTGGGGGAGGGGGATGTTTTTGGCTACTGACCTGATCCTAGTGCCTTTGCAATGTGCAATGAAGTTATCGTGTGTTCTATATATAGTCTGCAACCTACTTTCTTAATCTCTATGGTGATGTTATAGGCTGAGAAAAATGAGCTTCGGGATGAAAAGCAGAGGTTGAAGGCCGAGAAGGAAAAGCTGGAACAACAACTGAAGACCATGACTCCTCAACCAGGCTTCATGGCTCCTCCTGCCATTCCTGCTGCATTTGCTGCTCAGGGCCAAGCACCTGGCAACAAAGTGGTGCCTATCATCAGTTACCCTGGAATTGCCATGTGGCAGTTCTTGCCTCCTGCTGCTGTGGATACCTCACAGGATCATGTGCTTCACCCACCAGTTGCCTAAAATTGGAAACCAAGAACCGCAGAGGTCTTGGTCCTACATGCTTGTGGTGAAAATTATCATTGTAGTTCGTCATTTCTCCTGACTAATGTTAGTATTTTCTCTTTCTTTCTCCAAAAAATGTAACTCATTTTCATGGATGGTTGAAGGATCTTGCTTCTTGGGACCTTTAATTGATGCTTGGTTTTTGCCTGTAAATATCAGTCCTAGCTTATCCTGGCATTGTTTTGTTTTTCCTTCGGAGTCAATCCTCTTCCCAGCACAGCCACACACTATGAATTTTGTCAAATTTGCTCAGGTCTGGATGTTGACCATCTAACATTGCACCTCCTATGAAAGTATTCAGTGTCTGAAATTTATGCATTAGATTTGCATATCTGAAGAATTCTTAAATCAAGACAGCATATAATATAGTTGGACTCCGCCTTGGTTAATGCAATCCAATGATTGGTACATTCAAAACTTCCTGAGAAAGTTGTTCTGTGGTTGCCATTGTTCTATATATATATATATATATATGTATCCCTTTATCCTCTTCGTCCCAACACATACTACTTTCTTCTCAAT
Organism: Asclepias syriaca; assembly: GCA_027405835.1. NCBI lineage: Eukaryota > Viridiplantae > Streptophyta > Magnoliopsida > Gentianales > Apocynaceae > Asclepias > Asclepias syriaca. Next base: position 13,929,699 of record CM049930.1, read on the forward strand.
TTTAAGTCATTCATTTCCCTCTAAAATTCACAGTAAACAAAAAAATGACTTCCACAGTCTTTAAAGTGCATATGGAAATGCAAATTATCAGATTTTCAGATTATCCATTCAACCATAGAAATTTTAAAGCTTCTTGTTCTTCTCGCATACCTAAAATTCAGCAGCAGTACAGACATTTTCTTCCCTCCACTTCCACTTGGCCAATAAAACCCCTGTATAAATCAAGAATTCCTTCCTTTTCCCCACAATGTGCCGCTTCATCTTCATCTTCATCTCTCCCACCCCGCCTGCAACCAAAGAAGAAGCTATTCTTCAAGCCAAGATTGCTCTATCTTCCACCTTAGAAAAGCCCCTGAACAACCCCAAACTCGCCGGGAAATTAAAGAAATTGAAGCAACCAAAACTACGGGTCGAAATTCCGGTTATCGATGACTCGCCCTCTTCACTCACTCAACTTGCTCTTGATGTGTTCGGAAGCATGCCCATCAGAAGAAAAGGCTCAAAGATTAAGATTCTTATCTTTTGGCAAGGCAATAGCTTAACAAAAGCTGCAGCAGAAGCATTCAAGTCGAACTCTATGAATGTTCTCGTTGAAAATCGCGATATGGAATCTGTCAATGAAGCAGATAGAAGAACGTTCAGTTCTGCTGATGTTGCCGTGTTTTTGGCGCCAGAAACTTCAGATGTGGCGGTTATGGAATCAATTACAGATTCTTTGTACCCAAAACCTGTAGTGATTTTTAATCCTAAGTGGACTTTCGAAGAGGAAGGTGATTTTGTTGAATTGAGGAGCTTTGTGGGTTCGTTTGATGTGGTGTACTCATTCATGGGACTGGAGGTTCAAGGAATTTTGAGTAAGAAAAGAGGCGTGATCTTTAAATGTGTGAGAGATGGCGTTTTGAGTGGGGAGAGATGGAATATATTGGTTGAAGAAGAGGGTGGAGAAATGAAAGCAGTTTCGAGTTTTAAAGCGAGGCCATCACTTTCTGAAGTTGAGAATGTTTTGTATAATCTGATGGCCATGAATTCTCCCATTACCAAGTCTGCAAAGTTCTTGAAGGATTTAGTTTCAAATGCAACTGGGAAAAAGTAGATCCAGCACTGAGGTTTTGCTCCCACGTTCTCCTGGAAAGAAAATTCTTGTTGCATCCCTTTGTTATAAATTCTTAATTCTTCCAACTGCGGCCAAATTCATGCTTGTCAGGTTTCTAGCTTTTGGGCTTCCTTTGCTGTAGTAGATCAGTTGAAATCAGAGATCTTCTCGCAATTACCTAAGTTTAGATCCTAACTTTTAGGGTGTTTAGTTGTCAAATACATTGTTCTTGATGTTTGTTATCCATCTTAGTTCATGACAAACGGTTCACCTCTCAAATCTCAAATGGCTATACACAAACACTCCAAGATTTTCTCATGATTTTGAAAATCAGCATATGTTTACTTTCATATCATATCATGGGTATTATAGTATTTGTATTCCCATGGCCTTCTGTAATTCAATATGAATCAATGCTTTGGCATGAATTAGAATCAGTAGTCAAGTTGAATATATATATATATATATATTATTTTCTCTCTTTTCTTTGAGCTCTATTAGCAAATCTTATGCTTGTGTGATTCCATTTTGCTCTGTGGTAATTTATGTACAAGAACTCAAATACGAGCATAACTTTGTCCTTCTTGTTTCCAAGTATTCATGTTATAGTGTTCAAAATTAGAAAAGGATACAACTACCTCCACATTCACTGTCTGTGCCTGCAGAGTGTTTTTCTTTATTCTGGGTAAAAATTCTGGAAGTTTTATTGTTCAAAATACTGAAGTTGCATCTGAGATTTGCTATGAGTTCTTACCATGGAGATTGAATGTCAGCCATTCACAACTAAGAACTCATTAGAAAATGAGATTGGAAGGGAGTATTCTTCAACTGAAGTTCTTTTGCCTTACTGTTAATGGTCGTTTCAATTTGTGGCTTACCCCAAGTGGCATTATTGCAACAATCGTACACATAATCACAGGATAATGCATATAATTTACCTGAGTTAAATGAAATAAAAGACCTCTAACTCTTTTCTTTGTTTAGCTTCCCCTAGGTTTTTCTCCTTCTTTTAATGTATTATTACTGATTTACTTGTATATTTATATTCTCCTGAGTCAATTTTTATAAACCTATAGGAACTATCTGCTTTTAGAGAATAATGTATGAGGGATCTTAGTCTATACACTTAATAGAATAAGTAAAAGAAAAATAGGATTTATAATATATATATATATAGATCTTTTCAAAAAGAATAATAATTTGCTGTTGAAAAATTGAAGGAACAAGAGGTCAAAAAATTGAAGCCTGGGGGCTGTAATCACCAAGCATTAGAGAATTGATGACCTGAACTTATGAACAACGATGCCCCTGTTTCTTGTGTCCTCTCATTTACAAGCTGGTTGGCATCTTCTTCCCAAAATCCAATCTATGACTCTGTAATATGACAACTCTTGATGAATTTATCAGAGAAGTCAACATATTTGGTCCATAGTTGTCGAAGTTTGGGGAATGCTATGTCTAGCCAAGGTTTTGCTCGTCCATTGAAGTGGATGACACCAGCATTTTTAGCATCTGCAATGCTTGTATTGTCTTGATAACCAAGTCCTAGCATGTGCCAGAAGGGGTCGATAACATGAACATGCCCATGGAATGCAATTAGCCCTGGAGGTAGTGTTCCCAGTTGCCACAAACTCAGGTCAGATTTTAAATTCTGCAAAGAACAAGAAGTAAGAGATTGTTCAGTATTTTGAATTTTCTTACAGATATTTTGATATGTTTTCTGAGTTTTTCATGATTTCCCAGCATTTGGAGTTCCTCATCCTTTTGTTGTTTTGAATCCTTAAAATATTGTTTGAGTGCACATCCTAACTGAAAACTTAGGTACAGTTAAGTGTGGATTTCTGTAAGTTTACCTCATCAAGCCAGTGGTGGTATGTCTGGCTTATGTTAGTCTTCCTCCATGCATCTAGATCAAAGATGTTCATGCCATAGGCCCATGCACACTCATTGGGATTAAATTTCTCTGCTATCAGTGGATGAGAGAAGTTTAAATAGCTCTTAAGCCTTTTTGACATGACAAACTTATCTTCTCCTTTACATGTTTCCACTGCTCCATTCACTTTCCCGTTCATGTCAATGTCCCATAGAGGTGAAAGATCAGCTTGAATTACAATGTCATCGTCAAGGAATACCACTTTGTTTAGGCTGGGAAACAACTGAAAACAAGTTTATAAATGTGAGACATGTTGCTAGATATAATTTGAATGGCATTTTTGCTTCTAATTATGAATGTTCACCTCTGGCAAATGTATCCTTATGTGATTCATCAGTGAATTGTACTTTGGACTGAGGGCTTGCAACTTTGCAGCAATGACAGTAGGCTTTTCAGTATTATTTGCCACAATGGCTGATGAACCCCCCCTAAACTGTGACCTCACTTTTTGATCCTTTTCCATTGCTTCTAGCACTGGGATCTTCCCCTTTGTTAACCAATCAAAATGGTGCAAACCTTTAACTTCTATGATTGCAGGTGTCAAAGAATGCAACGAGAACCATGCCTGCATTGGGAGTAGGTTTTTCTGTCTGTTATTATGTGTAGGACAACCTTTTCTGGGTGCAAGGAGTTGCGAACCAATGATGATGCCACAACTGAGGCAGCAAGGACATTATCAGAGGCAAGGACGAAATGGAAAAAGTTGTTGTCAACCAGGGCAGGGACTAGTTCTGGGGATGGGAGTTGGAGGCGAGCATTGGCATTGTTTGAGTGTTCATTTGCTAATCTCAGGGTAAGGCAGTGCAGTTGTTTCGGAATGCTACTTGATGCCACATGGCGGTACAGGTATTCTTGAATTTTTGCATTCCTTATCCTCTGTTCAAGGAGGGTAACCTGCAAGGTGGCAGAAGCTGATGAATCACTTTACTGCATAGCAATTAGCAAGTTCAATAGATTGAGAATTCGTAGAAACTATAAACTTAGAGGATCTTTCCAGGATGATCTTACTGACAGAAGAATTGAAAAAACACAAAAAATGGTGAGGGGGGAATTCATAGAAGATGTGGTGAGAAAAGCCGAGGGATGTGAACTGATATTCATATTACCATGGACTTGAGCTTTTCAGCAAAGGTCTTTGCATCAGGTCTGCTCTGTTTCATCTCAGCCATGAACTCTTCTAGTGTCTGAGGAATTTCAGGCCTTGCTTTTAATTCCTCTTGGTTCATCGGTTCATTCAGTATCTGATACATAACTTCTGGAACCTGAAACAGACCAGAAAGTTTAGTTTTCTACAGTACCCTTTTGACTAGAAGGAGTAAAACATTTTGTCATCTTTTGCTTTCAATAGAAGGATTAAGAAATTACAGGTGGTTCATTTCTTCTCCCAGTATTCTTGGTCCTAATTTCTTTCCCAAGCAACCTACATTAGAATCAAAAGAGTTGTTAGTTAATACCAGAAGAAGAAAAAAAATCATCCTTTTTAGGCTTTATTAGTCTATTGCCTTCCACCATCCCATCCCCTTGTTGAATGCAAAACAAGAACATGAAACACAAATTTTGCAATGTCTCTAGCACTAGTATCTCGAACCTACAAACCACTATTTTTTTACCATTTTTAGAAGATGATTTACCATAAAATGTGAACTGCTGCAATTTGCATTTAGAATATATATATATATAAACAGAGAAGGAATTGTAACTTCCTTCTAGCCCCAAATTTCTCAACCATTTAGAACCAAGTTCTTGAATCTTGATTAAGGAGTTTGCCATCCAAAACATGAATCTAACCATAGTGCATAAGTACAGAGATATCTACAGAGATACATTTTGGATCATTTCACTTAAGAAACAGAAATGATTGCTTACTTATTATGTCTTTTATATTTTGGTGCATGTGTTTCAGGACAGGAGTAGTTGGAAAACAGAAAACATACCGATGGTTGCACATTTGCTTTCTCCATCAATATTATCCACAGCCGTTAGAACAAAGATGAAACGAAGAAGAAACGTGAAGAACAGAAGGGAATAAAAGACCATTCGGTAAGAAAATCTTCTTGAGCCAACCTTGACTTTGATGAACTCCTTGAACCCTTTGGCTGGCAGCACTGTTACATGCCTTAGACTAGGTGAGATATGAAGTTGCATATTTTTGTTTGTTAAGAATAGACAACCGGTCTCGATTACGATGAATGCAGCTCAAGAATTCTTGCTTGCTTCTCCACCCCCCCTTCCCCTTCTCCAGCTTTGGTTTATCACCAGTTGTAATCTTCAAGAAGAGCCTGCAAACAGCAATGGTGAGAAGAGTTGCAGTAAAAAAAAGGAAGGTGTTTATGTTCTGGGTTGTTATCAGTCACCTAACCTTGCTTAGCATGTAGGTTAGATATGAAGTCTTTTACTGGGATATACTTATATATATATATATATATATATGTTTTTATATATATAGGGAGAGAGAGAAGGGGGGAGTTGTTTGAAGGAAAACGACTGGAAACTGAGAAAGGAGACTGCAAGTGTTTCCGTGGCTTCATTTTAGTATTTTGGCTTGGTTTTGAAGAAGGGATGTTGGGAGAAAGAGAGAGGAGAGGAGAGAAGAAGAATATTGTAGCACAAGAAGTAAATATTTACAAGGGAAGAAGTAAGAAAAAAGAGTTTGTTTGTTTGTTCGTTAGCTTGGCCTTTTTGGCTTTGCCTACACATAAAGTTTCAAACAAAATGGAAACTTGAATCAAAAATATGTGTTTTGACGTGAACAGGGTTTCTAAAATGGAAAATGACCCATGATTTTATAATAATTAATAAAACATTCCTTTTTTTTCTTTGGTTTTTGCAAGGAGGGGGGTTGTTATGGAAGTTTCTAATGTATGACTAAAAATTTGGGTAGTTGGTCTGAAAATTACAGGAAGATCATATTTTGTTGTCATGGGACTTAATTGCTGATTTAGAATGTGACGAGATACATATTTTCATTAAGACAACATGATTAGAACTAAGACAACATAAATTGTATTTTTTTTTTTTAAAGAAAAAGGTAAATTAAAGAAGAATTAACTTAATAAGAAGTGAATATAATAAAGGAGAGGATATAGGGCAATTCACATAGTAAGCAAACTTTAAACATATGAAGCTTACCAAACAGGTACTTCTTACCATACACCTATTTCCATATATATATGATTAATGAAATATTGTCCTAAACCTATCAAAATTCTTTCAAAATTTACAATCAATAAATAATAAAATTCAATAAAAAATGAAACGAAGTAAAAGCTTTCAAGTAGAAATAGGAAGAAATAAATTTTGTAAATAGTTAAAAAATAAAGGTAAAATCAAAAAAATTATTAAGACAGTTAAAATAAAAATTATTTGAGGACTAAACTTACAATTATTCGATTATTTTCTACTCTAAAATAAATATTTGTTTTTAATTTAACCTTCTCACATTTCCTTACTCTTTCAAAAGCTCACCTACCAAAATAAACACTTTTTAACAACCTTTACCGGAGAACAAATAATAGCTCTGATACCCAACTTATGAAATTAAACACATTAGTCAAGCCAATAGATACTTCAACTTATTTGACAACCCCAATGTTTTCACAAAAAAATATATATACACTCATATATATGTCGATGTAGATATTAAGGATGTACAAAGAACATAAGTGTAAATTGAGTCCCATCTGCTGATAATTCACTGTTATTTACAAATTCAAGTATGTTTTCCTTTACTTTCCCTTTTTCTTTACAATTCATAGTTATATTCACATAGTCCCCCCTTTGTGTTCATCAGAATCTGATGACCTTTCCCTCATTATATTGTCAGATTCAGTGATGGATTCAGAACTAGAATTGCTCGTCCAGGTGCACTTGTAGTCCTCAGTTATCCCACACTTCTGAAATAGCAGTTGTCCCTCGTTATTCCCCTTTAAGACAAGAGACCTGAACATAACAGTGCTGGAATTCAACCAACTGCTCAAATGAATATATTGAAGGTAGAAACCAAGACTAATATCAGAAACTCGACAACTTTCTCTTTCCTTCTTCATGATATGATGCCACATAACTAAAACCCAAAACAAAGAGCCGCTTGTAAAGAAGGATAAAATGGTGTAAGGAAAGGAAGAGAGTATCAATGAACAAATGTAACATACCTTCCCTGTACAAACTTGGGAACTTGAAAATCAAAGACCGGAACCAATTCTTTAGACCTTGCTTCAATGATGCGCACGGGGATCCTTTCAACCTCTATCTCTCCCCCAACTGGACCAACATCATCCATGTTCAAACCTTCTGCCATCAGGGACTGGAAGTACATCTGGAAAACGGACACTCAAAATAAAGAAGACATGAATCTCACTCCAATACACAAGAAAATCTTAATGAATTGCAACAACTAAGGTACCTCTGCTTTAGCCCAGAGTGGAATCCTAGGAGCATGCATTTGGAGCTCGGCTTCAGATATGTACATGTGATGCCTTTCATCGAAAGCTATCTTATCTTTTATAACTGTAACTCTGGCACCCACACTGTTACTTTTCTTCTTTTCTATTCCTTCAGGAAACACTTTGCTGCTTTCTGAATTTCCATTCTCACCATATATGTCAATATTCTCTTCTCGCTCTTTGCGGTTTTGTTTATGAGAAACATTCCACCTCCGAATTGGCTCTACAATTAATCTTGCATCAGTTTCAGGCCCAGATTCATAAACCATACCTCCTCCATTCAAAGCAGTCACAGAATCTTGCCCAGAAGATACCCGAAATATATGTTGTACCAAACAACCTGGAGAAGAAAATACTAGCAGGTGACCAATCGTCTTCAGGACGCTTGTCTCTAGATTATCACTGGATCCATAGTTATGGAAAGCTGCTGCAATAATCCCAGGGAGAGAATTCACCCTTCCAGTAGCAGCTGCAGCAGCACCACTTACAGTGTGCCTCCAACCATTAGTTCCACTCCTTATTCTGCTCGTAACAGACAGTGTGATTGGGCGAGCAGATGCAGTTCTATTCTCCTGATGAAAAACCTCTAGTCCAGAATTAGGTGGACAACAAACTGAAGTTTGTCTAGGCGACATGCTAAATCCACTGCTTCTGGAGCAAGAATCAGCAGTTTGAAATCCAACTGAACCTCCAAAAGGGGAAATAGAAAAAAGATGGCTTGTTCCTCGTGAAGAACTTATCATTATCCATTGACTATCTCTACTGAAACTGATGTCCTGTATAACCTGAAAAGGTATTAACATAAGGAGAAAATTTGTCAGAACAACAATCACCTGAAGCAGTATCTTCAAAGAATGATGGGCCAAAAAAAATGTTCTTACAGCATTAGTTACACCACGTTGCAGCCGATAAAGATGAATGTAAGAGGCCCCATTATCAGCTCCAGAAGAATTTCCACTGCATCTGGGAATTATTTGGAAAACATTAATGTTGTGCCCTTGGACTGAGGCAGTCACCAAAAGCGTCCCACTGGGATCAAAACATAATGAAGCTATAGGACTCTTGTGTGCCCTAAACTGGGTAATAAGAGTCTTTTGAACAGTATCCCTGACAATCACCTGTTATGTTGAGAAAAATTAGTAGTTTAAAGAATCATACTTCAAAAAAGAAAACAGAAAAAAGAAACGACATTAAAATGCATGCAAACAAACAAATCTTAGTGTGTGTTTGAACAGCCGTTTTGTTTTAAAAGAAATTATATTTAGAATTTGACAGGAAATTCAAATATGTATATTTTTCAATTCAAAATTTCTATATTTTGTTATTAAAAATACATTTTAAATGAGTAAAAAGAGTTTATCAAATTTTTAAAAAGATTAATTTTATGAGGAAAAACATCTGCAACTTTCCTTCTTTTGCAAAATATAAAACCAAGAAGGGTATTGAGACAAAGAAACCCACCCAGCCACAAAGCACAATCTTCTAAAGGATGAAGCCAAAAGGTAAGAAAAAGAATAATCAAGGCTGAAACTCAAATTGGCCTTCAAACTAGTAAATTATGTCAGTCAGGACCAAGGGAAGAAAGAAAGACAAGTATCCACTATGAAATCTATCATATTGAAAGCAACTTTTTTACCAGTATACATTGAAATAAATATGAATAGGACTGGTAATTCAATGTGAAAAGCAGTAGAATAGCATTACCATTCCAACACTCTCTGCATCATGTAATTGACCATTCACAGTTCCCTGTACCCTCGGGCGAGCACTCCCTGTCTGAGAATTGTTGCCATCAGGCAAGAAGTCAGAATAGTACCGGGACAGCTTCTTATACCCTATATCACCTAAAGTAACAATACTGGCAGCTATTTGTTTGCTTGATTCTTTTGCATAATGTGCAACCAAGCTCCCATTAGAAGCTGGACCTGGACCTGGGAAACTAGAAGAAGGTGTAAGTTTTTGTGGAGTGACACGCCCAGAGTTTGAAACACCAATTGGGCTTCCACTATACGCAATCCACCTGGGACCCACTGCAAGAGGTCCAAAGCCTATGCTTCCAGATCCGCAACTCATAGAAATTGGATATGTAAGAATCGCATAATCCCGCTCCAATGTCACAGCATCAAAACAATGGATCTACAATGACACTAGTATCATTCAAATGCTAACATAAGATGTATATAAATATATGACAGCTTCAAATCTGATATTACATACCTGAGCTGCTTGTAAGACAGCAATAACACGGGAGCTGCATCTTACCACATGAATTGCTGAATTGAACTTTATGTGATGCACATAGGATTGAGACCGCAAGGAATAGAACCAAACTGTGGTAGGCAAAGAACTACCTTGTGGCAAATCATGTCCGTGTGGAATGGTTCCATTACAAGGTTTAGATGACCTGTCTTGATTCTTAGCATCTCCCAAGAAGCATCCATCAGCACAAATTATCAGCATTGGCCGACTGTTTGTAAATTTGTCTCCAGGTTGTTTTGAGGCTAAAGGTTTTGGTAATACTTGCAGAAATGAGACAATACCATCTTGCCTGGAAACCAAGTTGTGCACATTATTTGCTTCTTCAACATCCCAAACTTGAAAACCATGCCTAAATCCAAGCAAAAGAACGAGTCTACTGATTCCCCCTGCATGTTCTAGCCTGTCAAACCCAGCCCATTGCACCTACATCACGAAAAATATGAATTAAAAAGGTGAAAAGCTAGATAAAAAACAATCAAATTTTGTGCATCAGAGAGAATAACAGAGTATTCAGCAAAACAATAAGCAGTTTTAAGTTATAGAATTCATCAATACCATAGGTATAACATATAGAGAAGAAAATATTTGACTACTTATACGTCACTGCCCTGAACTGATAAACAAACATTTCAAAGAAAATACTAATACACCATCACTAGGAATCCTAAGAGATCATCTGAATCTAGATAATGCGCATAAAACATACACCGCAATGCACCTACTTTCTCTTCCATCAAAATACATCCCAAGAAAATCACAAAATCTAGCTGATGTGATAGATGCAATATAAAAAATTGAGATTTTTCCGCATGTGCTAAGGAATTATATTTAATTTTCAAAAATGACTTCTTATAATAAGTTGATCCAGGAATCATGCTAGAAGTCACAAAAACTAAACCAAAATTAAGACAGTTGATAAGGTTTACACATTTTTAGAAATTCCTTTTTCAGTTGTCAATGATGTAAGTAGGTATAAGGACATTTGAAATAATTCCACAGGCTTTTGTTCAGCTGTTACTTTAAGAATCAAAGACGTAATTATCACTTACCACAACATCAAATTAATTAGGTTGTTGCCAAAAATCAGATACCTTTTTATTTCAAGGAGATGATAAGGGAGCTAATGTTTATCATTTAGCCAAATATTGAGATTATGTGATTGATGACATAATGGAAACAACAAAAATTCACTTCTATTCCCCTTCAAGTTCACTTCTGCAGTTCCAGATCCATATACACAATCTTACAAATGGAATTACAAAGCCAATAGTATACTTTAAAACAAACATCATGCCATTAATATTACATACATCAAAATCTAAACATCGCGAAAAGATCCAGATAAAATGATAATATAATTGTAACCCCTTGCCCAACTACAAACATCATTCCAGATACTACTATTAAGCACATCATCCATTACAAATAACACTTACACATAATTAGATGAATACACCAAATTACCTAAAAACAAAAATACCTTGTTGACAACCGATAACTTTTAAATTCATATTGTAGGTGTGACATTTTTGTTGCTGAAAATAATAGTAGAGTTTTAGAAAACTATTGTCTACATAAGATGCTGAATGATCAAACGAAAGAAAATAGTCCTTTAACCAGATTTAATCATTGGCCCAATACAACCTTAATTTTTATTTCTGTAAAATATCAATTCAGTTTTCTACTCAGAAAACCATAGGACTAAGGACATTCTTAATCAATGCATCAAAACCAAAAGTGCCAACCAAAATAAACCTGAATTGACAACAACAGCTGGAAGAAATAAAACTCTAGTATCAAACAAAATAACAATCAGCCAATTATTTCATTCAGTAAGGAGGAAGTATTTCAAGAAGAAAAAAGGATTTCAAAATCATTTGTACTAACCAACTTTAGCTCAAGTTTTCAACTTAGTAGCATACATCATTTATATTGCTCCAACATCTTGTCAATCAGGAAGTATATGCTGACTCTACCCCTGCATAAGTGAGGAATAACTATGTGTTCCTGAAATCTTTTTATATTGGGAATTGCATCACCAGACCCAAATCCTGTGAAGAACTCCACTAATTTTTCCGCAGGCGAGCAATACCAATATGTACAAGGGTTATGGAAAAACTGGGATTCCATCAAGTTGATCGAAATGGTGCAAATTTATCCAAAACATTAAACAAAATCTGGAGGGTTCTATTATGGAAGAAAACAAGAAATTTATTGTTCCTACTAAGAAACCATCCAGAAATTACTCAAAAAGTGAAAAATAAAAATCTTCACGAAGGCATGAACTGGAACAAAATAAAATAACAAGATTTTAATTTTGACAGGTCCTGGCAAAGTAGACGACCAGCTCTGGATCATAATGTCAGTAAAATATCTAAAGCCAACACAATGTCAACAGTTTACAGAGTTCAGCCAAATTATGATAACTAATCTATAAACCAGAAATGGTCAAACTGCCAGGTTACAGCAATTAGCAAGCAGTAGGGAAGCTTTTGATACGGTTGACATAGTGGATCAAAGTAGTTTTGAGCATATTTAACAACAGCGTAACAAAAAAAACAACAAAACCAAGTAAATTAAGACCTTTTTAACTGCAGACAACAACCGAGCATAACGGGCTGAAGACAAAGTGCATAAAAAAAACAAAGTACTGTTTAGATGTCCAACCCGTTAATATTAACGAACAAGTCACAATCATCATAAATTAGCACGAAACAGCCCCCAATAAGGAATAAGACTATTATCTGTCTATATTCCAAAGAAAAAATAGAAGAAAGCAAAAAGAATACAACCATACATAATAAAAGATACAGGACAAACCTGATCATGTCCAGACTCCCATTCCCTTTCCACAATGGCCGAAGCAGCAGACTTCACGGTTGAAGCAACAGTAGAAGCACCAGAAGAAACAATTCTCGAAAGAGCCCTGAAAGAAGTTGGAATAAAGCCTACACCAGCACTGCCATTGATGCTTCGCCCCGCATTTTTGCTTCCGCCACCGCCTTGCAGTGGCTTCTGGCCATCATTTCTCATCAGCAAATTGATAAAAGCTCACCAATCACCACTACAAAACCAAAAAAATACTGTTACTCTTATCTTTCTCAGAACATCGCATGTCGTTAGACAATACCAAATAAAAGAAAAAAATAAAATTTAAGGACTCAACACACGCCTTTCAACTCTCCCTAAACACAGGTGTCATCGTTTTCTGCTTCCAACACCAAAAGCATCCAAACCAGTGCAACCACAGAATTAAACACCGCCTTATGAACTCGTTCTCAAATCGCAATAAAGCTAAAAAAATTCCTCTTCCCTCGCCTCCTTTCAACTTCGTTTTTCTTCTTCAGAACCGCAAGCAAATAACAGTTCCCGAACACAAAATAACAACTTTTTCTTCTCCAAATTTACGAGATGATAGATATTCAAAAGAAAAATAGTAAACTCAGATTATATGTTTTTTTAGACAGACTATCTCTCTTTCGAAGATTAAAATAGATTCTTAACAGAAAAACCTAGATAAATCAAAGAATTGACAAATTCATTTACACGAAGGAAAGAAAATTATAACTTCAGAATCAGCTCAAACAGATGAAAAATGAAGAATTTAAATTAATAAAAAAAAAAACCAATTCTTCAATCATTAAAATTCTCGTAATCTTCTGAAAATATGGAGAATGATGAAAGATTATTTTTTAGATAGAAAGAGAGAGAAAGAAAGATGGGGAAAATGGAAGGGATAATGAATATGGTTGAAGAAATATAATAAAGTTCATTATTAATAATAATATCATCAGACGATTTTAATTAAATAATTTATTTTACTTTTATTTTTCCGTGCCTTGGAAGGGATCAAATTAGGCATATAATATATTGAAATTTAAAACATTTTACACTTTTATTAAGAAAATAAAATACACATTATATTATGAAATTATATAAAAATAATAAAATAAACGAGATGAAAAAATAAACGAAAGATGAAAAAATAGAGACAATATTATTATATGATATTTTTTGTTGATCGTTTGTTGTATCTACAAAATGATAGAATGTCATTATTTATAGGGGTGAATATAAGATAAGAATAAGAATAATTGTCACCTGTTATTAATTGCTAGGTGACTGATGTGGCCTGATTCTAGTTTCCCTTCTTTCTCTTCCCTTTCTTCCCTCAGTTATCCTCTTCTGCGCTCCCTCTTCTTCTCTTTTTCCTTGGCGTCTTGTATTGGTGTAATTTTGTGGCGTATTATCCCTTGCCCTTCTCATCTTCGAGGCATTTGTATTTATCAATGTCTAACATGCCTTTTTGTAGACTTTCCTTAGATATTTTGTGTTATTCAGATATAACTGAAAAAGATAATGAAGATATATTATCTGCGGCTGCTCGGGATATTTCATGTAACATTCCCATAGGAAATAATATCGCATTAGATATTATTGTTGTGGGGGTATCTTAGTACATTTACCATGGGGGTATATTTGTACATATACCACTGACATTTGTCACCAAAATCATAAATATTAGGTGATATGTGTTACCTTATAGATAAACATCAGGTGATACTTATCACCTTTCATTAAATACATAATTATCTCGGAATAAAAGGATAATAACAATTATACGATGGACATCCACTAATTTAATGAATCTTTGGAATTCATAACACTCCCCCTTGGATGTCCATTACATAAATAATATGTCTCGTTAAAACCTTACTAGATAAAAACCCAATGGGAAAAAAACTCTAGTGAAGAAAAAAGAATACATTATTCTTTATGTGTAGACTTCTCCCCATGATGAGATGATCTCTCGAAATCTTTAAACCGACGCATACCAATTTTATATCTCAATTTCTCGAAGGTTGCAGTCGGAAGAGCTTAGTGAATATATCTGCAAGATTATCACATGATCGAATTTGGAGCACATCAATTTTACCATTCTTTTGAAGTTCATGAGTAAAGAAGAATTTAGGTGAAATGTATTTTGTCCTATCTCCCTTGATATACCATCCTTTTAATTGAGCTATACAAGCTGCATTATCTTCATATAGAGGAGTTGAAATCTCTCTTCCGGAGGATAAACAACAACTCTCTCTAATATAGTGTATTATTGACCTCAACCATACATATTCTCGACTTGCTCATGAATGACTATTATCTCAGCATGATTAGAAGAAGTTGATGTTATTGTTTGCTTCGTGGAGCGCCATGATATAGCAGTATTACCATATGTAAATAAATAGTCATTTTGAGAACGTGCCTTATGTGAATCCGAAAGATAACCAACATCTGCATACCCAATCAGTTTTGGGTCGTTTATATTTGAATAAAATAATTCGATGTCAATTATCCATTGGAGGTATCTAAGGACGTATTTAATACCATTCTAATGTCGTCGTGTTGGCAAAGAACTAAATCTTGCTAATAGATTTATAGCAAATGCTATATCAGATCGAGTATTATTTGCAAGATACATCAGTGCACCAATAGCACTCAAATATGGTACTTCAGGACAAAGTAGTTCTTCATCATTTTCTCGAGCTCTAAATATATCTTTATTTATATCTAGCGACCTCACGACCATTGGAATACTCAATGGATATGCTTTATCCATGAAAAATCTTTTCAACACTTTAGCTGTATATGTTGACTGATGAACAAAAATTTTATCTTTCATATGTTCAATTTGAAGCCCAAGACAAAACTTGGTTTTTCCAAAATCTTTAACTTCAAATTCTCGTTTCAAACAATCTATAACTTCTCGAAGCTCTTCTGGAATTCCGATGAGATTGATATCGTCAACATATATAGCAAGAATCATAAAACCAAAATCTGTTTTCTTAATAAAAACACATGGACAGATTTGGTTATTCTTATATCCTGAATTCAATAAGAATTCACTAAGGAGATTGTACCACATGCGTCCAGACTGTTTAAGCTCATATAATGACTTCTGTAATTTTATAGAATAATTTTCACGAGCGCCTTTAGAAGCCTTTGGTAATTTGAATCCTTCATGGATTTTCATATAAATCTCATTTTCAAGGCTTCCATAAAGATAAGTTGTAACAACATTCATTAGACGCATGTCCACCTTTTCATGAACTGCCAAACTTATAAGATATCGGAGTGTAATAGCATCAATAATGGGTGAATAAGTTTGATCATAATCAATTCCTGGCTTTTGCGAAAAACCTTGTGCGACGAGTCGTGCTTTAGATCTTACGACTTCATTATTGTCATTTCGTTTTCGCACAAACACCCATTTATAGCCAACAGGTTTTACATCCTTTGGCATTTAGACTACAGGTCCAAAAACTTCTCGCTTCGCAAGCGAATTTAACTCCGATTGAATTGCATCTTTCCATTGAGGTCAATCAATTCTATGCCAACATTCTTCAATTGATAAAGGATCTAAATCCTTATTATCCTTGAAAATATCAAGGGATGCGTTGTATGCAAAAGCATTATCAATAACAACGTTTCTTCGATCCCAACTTTGATTCGAACTGGTATAATTAATAGAGATTTCATAATTCTCTTCATCATTTGTAGTTGAAATCTTTTCATTTGTCCCTTGGTTTTCTTTTTCTGTTTCACCAATATGATCTTCTGGATCATTTAATCTTTTTTTCTTTCGAAGATTTTTATTTTTAGAACCAAGGGGTCGGCCACGCTTCTGACGTATTTTTGATTCAATAGATATAAGATTAACTTTCTATCCGTATAGGAGCATCTATAAATGAAATATGCGATTTAGTGACTCTGCTGGAGTCAGCAAAAGAATCTGGCAGTTGATTTGCAATTTGTTGCAAATGTATAATCTTTTAAACTTCAAGTTCACTCATATTTGTGCGCGGATCTAAATGATTCAAAGATGTTTTCCACACAAGTTCAATCTTATGCCATTTATTCTCTACCCCTAATTTGGGAAATAAATTTTCATCAAAATGGTAATCAGCAAATCTTGCTGTAAATACATCTTCGGTCAAAGGTTCAAGATACCTTATAATGGACGGGGAGTCATACCCAACATATATCCCCAATCTTCTTTGCGGACCCATTTTTGTCCGTTGGGGTGGTTCAATTGGAACACATACAGCACACCCAAAAATTCTCAAATAAGAAATATTTGGCTCTGAACCAAAAGCCAACTGTATGGGAGAAAATTTATGGTAACTCGATGGCCTTAAACGCACAAGTGCTGCAACATGCAAGATTGCATGTCCCCAAGCTGCTGTAGGGAGATTTATTTTCATCAATAATGGTCTAGCAATTAATTGCAGTCTTTTAATAAATGATTCAGCTAGACCATTTTGTGTGTGAACATGAGCTACATGATGTTCAACAATTATTCCAATCGACATGCAATAAGAATCAAATGCATGCGAAGAAAATTCACCAGCATTGTCTAGACGGATTCGCTTAATAGGATAATCAGGAAACTGCGCTTTTAAGTGAATTATTTGGGCAAGTAATCTCGCAAACGCCAGGTTGCGAGTTGATAATAAACAAACAAGCCACCATTGGGTCGATGCATCAATCAAGACCATGAAATATCGAAATTGCCCACATAGTGGACTAATCGGTCCACATATATCTCCATGAATCCGTTCTAGAAATATAGGACTTTCAGCTCCTACTTTCAATGGTGCTGGTCTTATAATCAATTTCCCTTTGGAACATGCAGCACATAAAAGTTTATCAGAAGTCAAAATTTTTTAATTTTTCAAAGGATGACCGTGCGTTGTCTTGATAATTTTTTGCATCATAATTGATCCCGGATGACCCAAACGATCATGCCAAACTTTAAAAGTAATGAGATTAGTAAACTTTTGATTTACTAAATGATGCGCCTCAATAGCATTTATTTTTGCATAATATAGGCCAGATGATAGAGATGGTAGTTTTTCCAACAAAAATTTATTATCGGAGGTCACTTTTGTGATACCCAAATATTCATGACCATTATCCTCCATAGTCTCAACATGATATCTATTACGTCGGATATCTTTAAAACTCAATAAATTTCTTTGAGACTTTGAGGAATATAATGCTTTATCAATAGCTATCATAGTTCTTCCCGGTAATATTATATTAGCTCTTCCGGAGCCTTCAATAAGTTTTGCACTACCATTTATTGTGGTAACACTTGTTTCTCCCACATTCAGATGAGAAAAATATTTCTCATATTTCAGTATGGTGTGCGTAATTCCACTGTTAATAAGACAGCCACTTTCGATATCGTTGTTCATACAAAAAAATTGAACAACAGTCATATGTTTTGTTAACAAAATATTTACATAAATAAAAATTAAACATATTATATCACAACAAAAAGTAATATAAACATATAACAGATTTGGACAATTTATTTTTTGAATAAGTAAAAATTGGGGTTCAAAGTAAACAAAATGCATATTTGATCCATAAAAATGTTTAAACACACCCTATTTCATCCATTATTCAGCACCAGTTCTTTTCACAAAGACAAACTTGTACCATGTCTACATGATGCAAAACATTGTTGGTCTATGTTCAATCTATCATCCTAATTCATTTTATTCAATTGAAGTGTTTCTCAATAATGCCAATAATATAATACTAGTGGACGATGATCCTTCTTATAGATGACACTAAAGGGATCCATTCAAAAACTACTGTTAAAATTCTAACTCTGTAGAATCAGACTTCAAAAGCTGATGAATTAGGAATCTCAATCTAACAATATGCTTCTAGGGATCATAAGAAGCAAAATCAATCATAGGCGAAGTTGAGAATCGACAAAGGAAAGTTATTTTGGAAGGATAAAACTTGAATGCAACTAGTCAAATCTGCTCCTTGTGAGCAAAGTATGCAACTAGTGTTAAAGACTTTGAAACACTTTCTCCAAATGCAGGGGAACTAAGAGATCAAATATTCTAGGAAACTAACAATGCAGAAGGCACACTTCCAAAGACATACACATAAACCTTTAAGAGGCACCAAAATGGATAGTGAACACGCATTACTCTTCTTCACCACAGATTCAATAGATAAATAACAACCACATTCCACCCTTCTGCATACTTCTTCCCAATTTAATCTAAGTAGAAAAATTGATTTTTTTTCAATATGAAAGGCTTAAGCAGACACACATTAAACAAATCAACAAGGAACAAGAACATAAAGATGAAAATCATGCATATATGATTTAATTAACTTCTCTTGATAAAAATTAGAAAACTCATTCCAAAGTTATTGAATCATTAGATTCTATGATTCTTCAGAAATTGTGCTTTTTAGGAGAATGACCATCTTTGGTGGTCGAATCTTTCTTTCAAATTTCCTCACAAAACAAGAGGATCTTTCACGGTAAAATATTTATTTTTCAAATCCTCATGAAGATGATGACGGAGAAATATTATAGTTTTGGCACAAATTCGAGTTTAATAAGATTTGACATAATAATAATAGAAAACGTACATGATTGATCTTCAAATAAACTTCAAAAAAACTTTACCCGTGGTAGAGACTCGTGCAGATAACGTATTGTGAAATTATATAAAAACAATAAAATAAACGAGAGATGTAGAAAATAGAGAGAATATTATTATATGAGATTTCTTGTTGATCGTTGGTTGTATCTACAAAAGGGTAGAAGATCCTCTATTTATGTGAGTGAATATGAGATAAGGATAAGAACAAAGGGTGACACTTGTCACATGTTATTAATTGCTAGGTGACATTTGTCACTAAAATCATAAATATTAAGTGATATCTGTCACCTTAGAGATAAACATCAGGTGATACTTATCACATTTCATTAAATACGTAATTATTTCGAAATTAAAAAATAATAATCATTATACGATGAACATCCACAATTTAATGAATATTCGGATTCATAACACATTACTATTTTTATCTAGATTATAAAAAGGAACTGATTATTATGTTTTTTATAACAACTATAAGGACCAGAATAGATAAAAAAATAATCACAAGGACTTAATTGGTTATTAATGAAAGTTGAAGGTTGTAACGGGTTTCCTTTTTTCCTTGGCACACACGAAATATTGAAACTATTAGAGACAGCCAATACACATCTTGGAAGTTTTTTTTTTTTCTCCAAAATAAAAATTTGTTTTATGATATAATATTTGAAATTATAAGAATCTAAATTTTAAGTACAAATATTGGATTATTTTTATTTGATTTATAAATTATTTTTTTCACTCCACGTCATTATTAAATAAAAGCTGAATAACTTTCAGGTGTAAAAAGCTGAATTCCGAAAGCTACTCCGAACATTATTGCAAAATTGATAAAAAAAAAAAGAAGAAAATTTCACGAGAAGTTACAGTTTGTTGTATTTTCTTATTTTTGAAATTTTCTTCTTCGTAGAAAAGAAAAAAAAAAAAAAGAAAAACCATCTCCAATCAATATCATCAGCTGGAACCTAGAGAAACTCAGCCAATTAGCCGAGCGCCGCACTTTTTCGGCTTCCGGGCCCAGAATTAAATTATTGCACGAGTCCTCAAACAAGGCCTTGGATAAGTTGATGACAAAAGAAGGCCCGAATATCCATAGTTGACGCCACTTTCTCCGGCTTGTCCCGTATCTGATGACCTGGCAATATACAAGCCTTATACGTAACTCCCAATTTGTCAGTCTATTTTCACTTTTTCTTTCTGTCGATCCAGCCCACATTAATTTCTTTCTGGGCTTCAAGCCATTATTTTAAAAATCCTAATAATAAAATTTAGTTGGTTCCATTAATAATATTCTGTCGGGCTTCAAACAAAGCCCATCAAAGAGTCGAATAATAATTTTATACATATTTCAGCTTTTTCCCAAATACCACTAAAATATATATAAGAATAATTTTGAAACATCATTATTAGGATGACAGCCAAAAGAAAATACGTTTACCATCAAATCTTGTCTTCCATGATTATTTTATTCCATTATCGAATAAATAAAATCTGGAAAAGAAATAATAATAATAATAATAATAAGGAAGAGTGTTGGTTGGTCATTACAAATGGGCCTAAAATTATTTTAAGTGAAAAATGAAAATAAATCAAAATTAAGACAAAAAGAAATGAGGTTACTTTTTATTCAGTTGTCTTAAAGTTTCCAAAAGTCAGTAAAAAGAATAAATAAATAAAACACCGACAAACGCCGTTCTGACACTTTACTTTACGTTCGGTCCAATTTTTCTGACAGCCCAACATTATCCCGAGATCCAATACAATACATCAATCATCAATTTTTCATCTTAATCATTCGCCGTTCATTTCTTCATCTGAAATCATTTCATATTTATCAGACGGCTGGTGATTAAAATCACCGAAATTCTCTCGATTTATGTGGGCCCCTCCGAATCTCTCCCACCCGCACTTCCTCACTTTCGCAGTTCACTTCACTCGCGGCACCCTCTCTCGCAGGTGCCAACCAATCCAACAACCAAATAAGCCCCCCAGATGGTGGTGTTGTTGTTCGGACCTTCTACCGCTATTTCACCTGAACTGGAACTCTCCCGCGGAGTTTCCGACCTCCACTGCCACCGCCAGATTACAGGTTGATCTAGGACGCCGGAGATTTAATTTTGGTATTTTTCTTTCCCCTGTAACGGTTACTGAGAAGAGATAGGTTAGTAATCATGGAGTCGATATTGGCGCGAGCATTGGAGTATACTCTGAAGTATTGGCTCAAGTCATTTTCCAGAGATCAGTTTAAATTGCAGGGTCGGACCGTACAACTTTCCAATTTAGGTAAAATTTTCATTTCTTTAGGATCATCTGTTTCATTTTTATTTTTTAAAATTTAGTCGATTAACGCGGATTCATATGGTAATTTTGCGATTTTGTTAGACATAGATGGAGATGCTTTGCATGCCAGTGTTGGATTTCCACCTGCCTTGAATGTAGCCACTGCGAAAGTCGGAAAATTGGAGATTATTGTAAGAAATTTCACAACTTCTATAACCCGATTAAATATTGGGATCAGTGAGCAGACAAAAAGAAAATTGTCCCCTTTAATTTTATTGTAACAACCTAAAACTTTAGTGAAATTCATCTTTTGATGAAATCTATCATTGTCTTAAAATACTTGTCACCGTGGATTTACATATCCTGATTGATTCTGATTTGATTATTATTTTCTTCTCTCTCCGATCTTTAATTTTTAAAGCTTCCATCCGTGAGTAATGTACAAGTAGAGCCAATAGTTGTGCAAATTGATAGGCTTGACTTGGTTTTGGAGGAGAATGATGAAATTGATCCATCTAGGAGTTCAAGCAGGTATTGTGTAGCCATGATGAGCTTCGCTAGTTGCTGTATACCACTTCGATTTTCTTTTCCCCCCTCTCCCACATAATTGTGAAGCTTTGATTGCTCATTCTATTTTCTTGATTTACTGCCCCTAGTGCTCAAGCTTCTGCTAGCTCTGCAAAAGGAAGTGGTTATGGACTTGCTGACAAGGTTAGTTTCTATGTTGTGGCACTTCTATTTTCTAAATTCAGTGGTCTAGGTCTTCTGGTCTCGTTTTATGTTCAACCAAATGGAATTCTTCATTTCTTTTTCTTTTCCCCTCTTAGAGAAACTACATGGCTGAGTGCTATTTTTCCTAATTATGCACAATTAAAAACTATATATATTTCTTTTGATGCAAACCAACAAGCCACAGTCTTGAAACCTACAGTTTGATCTAGATATCATTTAATTCCTGAATCTCAAGTTGTCTTGATCAGCTTCAATACTTGTGGCAAAACCATGACCCTTGTAGGCAAAGTACTACTAGACCGTAGGTGATATCTCTTAAAGAATATTCACTAAACGAATTCAGACATTAAAATGAGTCATGATTTTTAGGACTTTGCCTCAGGTGAGACTTCAATTCATAGCCTTTAGGTGAGGCCAGTGCCACTGAGTTGTCCCTGCATGTTTATCATGGGTTATTTTGATACTTGGATTTTTGGAGCTTTATGTTACTGGGGTTGTATTAGTAATGGTTTTGGAAAAAATTTTGGCTCTTCATAGTTTGATGTCTCATAGAATAGGACTTAATCTACAGTTTTTCTTCATACAAGTGGAAGTGGTTAATGTGTTGACAATTGAAATACTGAATGTGCATAAACAATTATACCTGTGGCATTAGGGTCCCTAAATATCAGAGAACTGTTCCCTCAACAGGAAAATTTCCATTCTAAGTTTATTAACCTCTTTGTGATGTGTTTTCGTAAGTTTTTGACCATTTTTTTTTCTTTTTTTTTTCTTTTTTGTTGGTATAACACACATTGCTTCCTTGCACGGGCCTTCTTTACTATGCAGATTGCAGATGGAATGACATTAGAAGTAGGAACTGTAAATCTTCTACTTGAGACTCATGGCGGTGCTCGCCAGCGAGGTGGAGCAGCTTGGTATTCCTCATTTTTTTATCTTCTTTTGGGATTTGATGTAACCTTCAGAAACAATTAATTCCTTTTTGTCAAATTTGTAACACAATTTTCTTTTTTTAGCGTTTTCAGATTATGGTAGCATGTATGTGTTTTTTTAGGTATTCCATTTTGTTTTGCTATTTTTCTTATTTACAAGACCCACACCATTCAGCTTTGTAACATTTTATATCAGTTCATGTGCACTTTCTGAAATAGGTAGAAAGTGTATTGATGACATTTCTGTCGTCAGTCGTAGAGGACCTGAGATTCTTTCCTTCTTACTCTAGGAATGGAGAATTTTGATGTTCCCAAGATCTTCTAGATTATGGTTAATAATCTATCATGTTTTGCTGCATTACTTTGATTGTTTTTCTAATAGCTTGTCAGACTATCATTTAGTTGACCTATAGCTGAAGTGATTATGGTTCAAGGATCATTCATTCTTAATAATCAATCCCTGATGTCAAAGGTTAATCAAGCTTTGAAACTGTATAGGAATTGATGATATTCTTGCTGGTTATGCTTCTTTCATCTGAGTAAATGTTTCAAAGCATTGAATTTGTACTCTGTACTGCATCAAGGTTTTAATATTTGTTTAATCTGTTAAGTTATTGCTTGATCATCATAGAGTATTTGGATATTTCTGTGTTAACCAGGGCATCACCAATGGCATCAATAACCATCCGCAACCTTCTGCTGTATACTACAAATGAGAGCTGGCAGGTTATTTTCTGAAGCTGTTTCTGCTCTTAATTTCTCTTATAAAATAGGATTAAGCTTTTCAATAAGCAATAATGTGTAACAGGTGGTAAATCTTAAAGAAGCAAGGGACTTTTCCAATAATAAGGGATTTATATATGTTTTCAAGGTACTCTCTTGTTCTCTAGATAATATGTTTATTTCCATTTTTGTTTATTTCTAATGGCATGTGTTCTTCTTAGTTTGGCTATGCATATGCATAAACTCATACTCATCTTGGCAGAAAAAACTTTCTATCATGCTTTACTTGGAAGCTTATATTTGTGTGCCTTTGAAGAGACAAAGAACTAATTCTTTGTGGATTCTATTTTTTTCTTTCTCCATAAGATCTTGTAATAAGTTATATTTTCATTTTTTGTTTCTTGGTCTTCTTTTCTTGTGGTTGCAGAAACTTGAATGGGAATCTCTATCTATTGATCTTCTGCCCCATCCTGATATGTTTACAGAAGCTCACATAGCAAGCTCCCTTGATGGATCAACCAGGAAAGATGATGATGGTGCAAAACGGAGATTCTTTGGTGGGGAGCGATTTATTGAAGGAATATCTGGAGAGGCTTATGTAATTACAGCTTTTCATTTGTAAATTCTTTCTCAGGTGCATTATGCAGTTGTATTTGCACGTCTTCAAGTTTCTGTGTGAATAACTTGATAATTATGATCAGATCACAATACAAAGGACAGAACTAAATGATCCATTAGGGCTTGAAGTTCAGTTACACATTACAGAAGCTGTTTGCCCTGCTTTGAGTGAACCAGGCAAGTAGAAATTTCTTGTCTATTTAGCAGTTTCAAGACTCACTTAGTTAGCCTTGTCCATTTAGATGGCATTATCACTGATTGTGGTGCTGCTGGCAGGACTGCGAGCTCTTCTCCGTTTCTTCACTGGATTGTATGTCTGTTTGAATAGGGGAGATGTGAATTCAAATGCTCAGAAGGTTAGAGAAGTCTTTGTTCTTGCTGTTTCTGTTCTGGGTCTATGATCATTCACCATATAATGCTTGCTAGCTTTGTTACATCCTCAACATCTGGTCATCATTATGTTCCATGTTTTTTAATTCATCAACTAAATCTCTCTCCCTGTCTCTTGCAGCGATCTACAGAAGCAGCAGGACGTTCTCTTGTTTCAATTATTGTTGATCACATATTTCTCTGCATAAAGGATGCTGGTTAGTTTTGTCTCCTTTAATCGTGGCATGTTTTGGTCCAAAGCTCCCTTCCCTGTTAACTTATCTGATCCTAAGAATGTCAAATTGAGTGCTCATACATTTTCCCAAGTGCTTTCAAGTGCCTCATCCATATTATGAATGCTAATGTTTACTATTCTGATTAGCTAAAGAGTTTTGATTTGACTTGCAGATTTCCAGCTTGAACTTCTAATGCAGTCGCTTCTCTTTTCACGCGTACGTGCTGTGTGTGGCTTGATGTAGTTTTGCTATTACCTTTCTTTTCAGGCATACATTTGTACTATTTCTTCCCCTTGATGTTTTGATGCGTAGACTTTTTATTACTACTTTTTATGCAGACTAGTGTATCTGATGGAGCAAATACTAAATTCTTAACAAGGGTGATGGTTGGTGGATTATTTTTGAGGTAATTTGCGAATTTGAATTCTGAATAAACCTTTTTAATGACCTCCCTGCAAATGACACAGCCCTAACTTCCCTTGGGAATTTGTTACCATCCCTTCTGCAGTAAAGTTAATTATGTTGTTATTTTAAGACTTAATGGACAACATATATCCAGATTTATGACCATGAGACAGGTGCCTGGTTGAAGGCCTGCAGCTGCCTTATAAAACTTGCAATGAACAAAAACAGACACATTCATTTTTCCTCTTTAAAAATAAATGGTTTGCAGACAATTTGCTCTTTACCTGTTACTCGTTAAATATGCTGGTACTAGCAATCTGCAAAACATTTGGCTACTCCTTTCAGCTGGGACTTTAGACCCAGGATAGAAGTTTTTTTTTTTTTGGCCTTTGTACATGAGTGGTTTTGTTAGTTGGCATGTTTTTGCTCCCACCATAGGTAGGAGAATTGTATAGTTTCAGCCATGGGGTTGGCTGATTGTTGTAAGTTTCTTTATTTAATACATCCAGATCCAGTTTCATACTCAAAAAATATGTTGGTGCCTGTGTGGGTTTACACTGATGCGAAAGTGATAGGGGAGATCAACTTATTTCTATTTGAATCATGATTCTGCTAACCTGTTCACAAGATGATTGGACTTTACCTATTGAAACTTTAAGGCATTCTCTTCACTTCACTTTGTCTGCACTGGGACCTCAATAAACCAATTATTTTCCTCTTTTAAGGCGTGGCTCAGGAGTTCCTACAAAGTGATGCCTGCAGAATCTTTGTTGTGCATATCCTTGTTATGCCATGTATTCCCTGTTATTCCTTTTTTTATGTCTTCATTACATGTTTACTTCAGTTCATGGGTGTTATTTCTAAATTTACATTTACTAGAAAGGCATTTCTATTCGATATATTTCTTGGTGATGTCTGTTGAGTTTCTCATCCATAATTAAGATGTGGCCATAGATATTAGTATGGTCCTTTCTTATGCAATCTTGAACTGGAGATGCCCATTATTTTTCTTCTCTCTCATTAATTCTTTTAAACTTATTGTTCCCAATTTTATGTTGTTTTAGTATGAGAATTTCTCAGAACTATCCTTCAGTCCAGATATTCTATATTCTTTTGTCCTGCCTTGTACATTTTTCTTTTAAATGTATTGACATAATTTGTGTTTGAAATGCAGAGATATGTTTTCACATCCTCCATGCACCTTAGTGCAACCAACAATGCATTCTTCTGGAAGTGATACAGCCGAGATTCCAGACTTTGGTACTTTCATTGCATGTCTCTCAGCCGAAAGTTTGGTCTAGGTGAGCTGGAACTTGTTTCACTTGAATTTAATACTTTGTTTTTGTTTTATAAACAGGTAAAAACTTCTGTCCCCCAATATATCCATTAGGAGATGACAAGTGGCAATTAAACATTGGCATTCCACTTATATGTCTCCATGCTTTTCAGCTCCAGCCCTCTCCGGCCCCACCAAGTTTTGCTTCCAAGACTGTTATTGATTGTCAACCACTTACGGTAACAATCTCTGATTATATGCCATTTGGAAAACTATTGCGCTTACTACTTAATCTTGAACTCCTTTTGTTATTATTACCAGATATATCTTCAGGAGGAGTCCTGCATGAGAATATCTTCATTTTTAGCTGATGGCGTTGTAGCTGGTCCTGGTTCTGTGTTGTCAGATTTTTCTATTAATTCTTTTATGTTCAATCTCAAAGGCTTAGTTGTCACTGTTCCACTGGAAATAAGGAAACCAGAATATGGAGTCAAATTTGCCTCTGGGCCACATGGTTCTTTTGCTGGAGCAACTCTTCATATAGAAAATTTGTTCTTTTGTGAGTCTCCTTCATTGCAACTCAGGCTACTAAACCTTGACAAGGATGCAGCATGTTTTTGGCTTTGGGATGGTCAACCTATTGATGCTAGTCAGAAAAAGTGGACAATTGGGGCTTCTCTAATTAGCTTGTGTTTGGATGTCAATAGTGCCTCGAATGGAGTCTCATGTGTGTCTTCAGGTTTATGGCGGTGTGTTGAGTTGAAAGGCACTTGCCTTGAGGCAGCAATGGCAACTGCAGATGGGAGGCCTTTAACCACGGTTCCACCACCAGGAGGTATTGTGAGAGTTGGAGTTGCTTGCCAGCAATATCTGTCCAACACTTCAGCTGAGCAATTGTTTTTTGTGTTAGATCTCTATTCATATTTTGGGAGGGTAAGTGAAAAAATAGCCTTTGTTGGAAAAAACAGCCAACCTAGGGAAACAAATGAACCTGTAAGTGAATCACTTCTGGAAAATGCTCCTGGTGATACTGCTGTAAGTTTAGCCTTGAAGGACCTCAGACTTAGATTCCTGGAACCTTCTTCTAATGATATTGAGGGACTGCCTTTGGTTCAGTTTGTGGGTGAAGATTTATTCATCAAAGTCAGTCATAGGACCTTGGGTGGTGCCATGGCAATTTCTTCAACGGTAAGATGGGAGAGTGTTGAGGTCGACTGTGCAGACACTCAAAGCAACGCATCACAAGAGAATGGTTTAGTGGTGGCATCATCCACTGAACAAAATTCTCCAGAAAGGAATGGTTGTTCTGAACTGAGAGCTGTCTTTTGGGTACAAAATAAGAGGATTTATCACAAGAATGGCAATTATGTCTCAGTACCTTTTTTGGACGTGAGGGTAGAGCATATGATTCCGTATGATGTAAAGGATGCTGAGTGTCATAGTTTAAGTGTGTCAGCTTGTGTATCTGGTATTCGCCTAGGAGGTGGCATGACTTATGCTGAAGCTCTGCTACACAGGTTTGGAGTTCTTGCACCAGATGGTGGTCCTGGAGAGGGTCTTAGTAAAGGTTTAGAGCAGCTATCTGCTGGACCTTTGTCAAAGCTTTTCAAAACATCACCTATTATGGGTGAGCTCCGAGAGAGCAAAAATAGTAAGCTCTTTAATTTTGTATCTCTGTGGCTTTTGTCACCTCCTATTATTCAAAGCTAGTAGTACTTTAGAGGTTTCCAAATATCAACCTTTAAATTATCCTCTCTGCTTCTGATTATTCACTTCTCTATCTCTGTCCAGATGGAAACTTATTGGATAATAAGGACATCAATACCCAGAGCTTGGGTGTTCCAGATGATGTCGATGTATTAATTCAGTTGAAAGACTGGTTATTTGCTCTTGAAGGTCCACAGGAGATCTCTGACAGGTGGAAGTTCTGCCCGCCTGAAGATGCTTCCAGGGAGGATAGTGCTGGCATACAAGTTTCCAGAATATGATTGTCAAAGCAAAAAGCAGGATGAACTACACAAATGGTGAACGGAAATACATTGGTGAACAAAAATATCCCATTGAATTGGTCACGGTGAGAATCTGTCCACTTATCTATCTTGTTGTATGCTGGCATCTGTATGTTGCACGATGGAGATTATTGTCAAAGGGTCGAATTTGACTTTCTTGACAAACTTTGTTGTCTTTTTTTTTTTTTTCTTTTTTTTAAATCTCCTAAAATAGAATTGAAAAGACAATTCAAAACATTTTGGCTAACATCTATTCTGCTGAGGAAGTACAATAACCTTGGGTCCTGACATCCAGCACTAGCATACTAGGAATGGATTCATCTGTGCTTGTCTGAAGAGACAAGAGGGGCAAACTTGTCTTTTGAGTGATAAAATACTTTTTCACTTGTGATCTTATCTCTTGATCTTATTTCTTGATCTTATTTCTATCCTTATCATCTGAAATGGTTCCAACTCATTTGGCTTACATCCTTGATAGTCATGGGGGGGTATAGTTAATAATGTTTTGATGTATCTCAATTGTCTTTTAAGCTTCTGTCTGTTTACACTTGAAGCTCTGTTTAATTTTCCAGCTGACCTTACTTATTTGATGATTCTGATGAAAAATTGAAGTTGCAGATTTTGTTATATATTTTTCTGCATGCTTGATATTGTCTTCCTATATCTGCATGTTCTCTCAAACTGTTCGAGATTTCTCTTAGATATCATATACAAATCCTTTACAGGTTGGTGTAGAAGGTCTGCAGATCTTAAAGCCTCTAGTTCAGAAAACCATTCTGGAAAATGGTGTAGCTGAGAATGGTCATAAACACAATGTGGAGACTCATGGTGTAAATGCTGAAATTGACATAGTAATTTCTCATGATGATGTTGATATTGCCATGGCCAAATGGGTGATAGACAACGTCAAGTTCTCTGTAAAGCAGCCGGTATGGTTTTTTCACTTGCATGTTGTTTGACTTTTGGTTCTTGGGTGTAATAGGTCTTTAAAAACCCACTCTTTCCCACCAGATTGAGGCAGTTGTAACAAAAGATGAACTGCAATACCTAGCATTTTTGTGCAAGTCTGAAGTTGAATCTATGGGGAGAATAGCTGCTGGAATCTTGAGGGTGCTTAAACTTGAAGGATCTATTGGTCCCGCTGCCATCAACCAACTGAGTAATTTAGGTAATTTCAACAACTATTTCATTGAAAGGGGTTTTGCTTCTCTCTTAAAGTCAAATGAATCTTGGCATATTCGATAATGCAAATAATATGTCAGGACTTGGACAGTAAAAAAACATAAAAACAGAAGGGGTGAACCTGTATTTTACTTTTATATTCTCTCTTTCTTAGGTCCTCCCTTTTTCTGTGGTGGGAAAAATTGGGTATTGACATGGGCTTAGAATTCCATTTAACTGCTGACATTTAATTACTACTACTTGGCAGTTCTGTTCACCATTGTATGATTTACTTGAATTGAATTGGTGCCCAACCCAAGTGGTTCATCATCAGAGTTGGTAACAAGGAGTGAAGTCTTTTGTGGATTAACTTTTGCCAAAATTATGACTTTATCAAATAGTCGTTTTTGCTAATGAAAAATTCTGATATAGATTAAGCCTATATTAACCTTTTGGTCCTGAGTCATCTCCATAGATTGCAAGGAGAATCTGAAGTACTCAGAGAGTAGCAATAGCTTGCTTGATTAACTCTGGCCAAAATATAATTCATGGATTGAGTTTCTTTAGATAGATGTCATAGGTGAGGGTGAAGTTGTTTAATAGGAAAATGTTATGAAATTTCTAAATTTCAATGTCACATCTCCCTATTGTAGTCAACCTACTGACTTGGTAATGAATTCAGAAATTGGAATAACTACTATAATTATTTTTACCTTTTCCCCTCAAGATATTGTAACACTCCTTTGAACTGACTCTCTGAAGTTTCACATTTTATTTTCTCAACTTTCAGTTTTGTTATCATACAATATAGTTATAAAATTTCTATATTTTGTCACTGGACGTGATACCATTGCTAATCATATTGCTGATTTTTCAGGAGGTGAAGGGTTTGACAAAATTTTCACAGAAAAACTCAGCCGGGGTAGCAGTGCCAGCAGTATTGTGCTCAATCCATCTTCCTCTACTACTGATGGAAGTGGAAACTTAAACTTAGAATCGACACTGACATCTCTTGATGAAATGGTATGGAAAGCAAAGGCCACCTGCACTGCTCTCACTTCTTCACTTGAGAATCCAGAAGCATCTCTGGAGAACCTTTGTAATGTCAAACAATTGAATCAGAAACTTGAGAGCATGCAGAAGCTACTGATGCAATTGCGGACTCAAATTTAATTTACCTATAGTTCACCCCCAAAACATGGGGCAAAAGTAGACTCTCATGTTATGTAATTTGGCCATTCATTTGTGTAAATAATTATCATATACAAACATGTTGAGAGTGTAAGTATCAGCAGGCAAATGTATAATAGCAACCACAGTTCCAAAGTGGAAATTTTGTCACACTAGCTTATAGGAATATATATATATGTAGAGAGAGAGAGAGAGAGAACACATTTCCTGAGAATGTAGTGGTGTAAGAATTACAATGATCTATACATGCTTGATGACAATTCATTTGAGGTGCATCATTAACAAGTTGAAGCTCCTAATCCCAGAGGAGATTGTATTATCCTGTATGCATGTGTCTTGAGAATATGCTGGAGATCTTATCTAGGGTCACAAAAAATACAGTTGTATCAACATCATAACAGTAAGAAGAAAACATATTTGTACATTTAAGATTGCATAGTCGATTTCTGGGCGATTTGTACAATGTTTACAGCATGAAAAGACCAAGAAATTTATAATTTTATCCAATAGAATAACGCCTAAGAAGGTACTACTATACAACAACAATTCTTTGCAGAGACAGGAGGCGGAAATCAACCAAATTTTGAAAGAAAAATCATGAAGTCGCTACAACATCCCAGCGCCATATGGTCCCGTCCTCACAGCAACTAAGAATGGTACTGTAATAATATACACACAAATTACATACAAATATTGTGTCATACAGTTTTAATTCAAACACTATATGTGCTGATTCAGTCTTTTAGGACTTTTACCTTCCATCAAAGGACATAGCTGTCTGCCTAATTGCAGATTTTGATTGAACATGTGATAACCTATAAAGGAAAGCATACAGAATATAAACTAACCTCATATTTTAGATTTATTATTCACACTGCATGGGAATGCAGAAAATTAGGGATTGCAGAAGAAATAAACAAACCTCGCTATAAGAACAGGGGGGCTAGAATGAAGATCCCAAACAAAAATCTTTCCATCCCGATTTCCTGGAAAATCAAATATCATGTAAGCTGTAGATTCATCAAGAACTCCACGGGAAAGGAGTATTTTGGTAATATATCAAAATTGATAATTTAGATGCTGGTACTATATTACTTTAGACTCCAGTGTAAATTTGATTAAAAACAGGTTAAGGATCAAATATTAAGTAAAAAAATTATTCTAGTGTTGGATATTGCAATAGCTATACCTATAGCTACTGCTTTGTATTTAAAATCGCAGGAAAACTTGATGAACCAGATATCACAATCAGGAACTGGATACTTCTGAAGGACATCGACTGTGCCCTGAAAGAATTGCACTGCTTATTGACACAGATGTTTTAAAATATCAGGACAGCAACAGCAGTGATATAAAATAAAGCTTCCAGTAGATCTCCTCACCTCACCAGGAGACTGTTCTTTAATTTTAGGTTCCCACAAGACAAGTTCATTGTCAACACTCTGACACACCGAAGAAGGAAAGAATTATGTATAGTCAAGGAAGTAATGCAGATATCAAATTGTACAAGAACCCCTGCATGGGCTAGTAAAAGACTTCCAAGGCCATATATACCAACAAGAATAACGTCTTTCTCCTTTTTGTTTCGCATTTCAAGAAATTTTTCTTAGCAGTAAGTCTTGATAAAACTTAGGGTTAAGATATATATATATATATATATATTGCAGCAGAATATGCTAAGTAGCAGCTCAGAAAAACACTCATCTGAGAATTGGACTATGTCATATAATTCATTTAAAAGCAAGAAAGATAAATCAATACCCCCCAGCATATAGAGTCTAGTTATTGGTCCATAGCACATAAAAGGTGAAGGCAGGGCTGACATACAAGTTGGTTACACAACTCACACCATAATTATGTCAAAAATACTCTTCCCTGATAGAGTGAAATGTGAATTGAACTTGTTGGGTCAACTTCTGAACCAACAAGAAGGCTAACATGTGGAATGCAGAGAGCAAAGTAATAAGCCTCCAAGGTGGCGTATTCCTATTTTTTCTTCCATTTATTTTTGTCTTTCTATATATTTGGAAAGGTACACACACGTGATGTTCATGTATGCCTGTTTATGTTCTTCTATAATCAAAGTAAAATTTAGGAGAGTATGCTGAGAAAAAAAAAGGATGATCCCATCTCCATTAAGTAATTTAAGAATTAAGGTCATGCAAAACAGTTCTGCTCACTCACCTTAGACAGGATGAAGTCACCAAACCACCTATTGCAGTCAACGTAGTTAGTATGAACAGAAGCTATGAACATCTGACAACCCAAAGAAAAATTTTAGATACAGCATTTGAAATTTAAAGGATAAAAACAAGGGAAAAAAGGGGAAAGAACAGTTACTACTGGGAACTGAACATATTTTGTTGGGAACTTGGAAGGATCATCTGTCCAAGTAAATGACTTCTCTACATATGTCCAAAATTCTGCAATGAACAAGGTAGGATCAAGAAGTTCTTAGGTTAATGAACATAGGTTAGTATATATATATCCAAATGCTGATGTTTTTCAGGGTTCAGGGGTATCCCCAAACAAAACATTTCAAGATAAAGAACAAAATCTAAAGTAGTCCAATGAGTTTAACGGATACAGTCCAAAGGAAATGCAAAGGAAGAATAGAATATTATATATAGAAAAAGTGAAAATTTTAACCAAAATTCTCATTGCCTTTTCCCTACTCAACCCACTATAAAGAGAGAAGTCAAGGTTTACTTGAATTGATTGAAAATTTCTCCAATATTGTAGTTCTGCATTTTGAAATAGAGCCCCATGCAGGGAAGGGAGAGTATGATGTGATTGATTAAAACAAAGAAGAAAGAGGGGGAAAAAAAAACCTGCACATGCAACCATATGGCTATAAAAATTGACTCGTGTAACTAAAAATAGGGACAAATACAAGTGTTTACCTGAAAACACCATTTTTTCAACTGCAAGAAAGATATCTAGAAAATAATCAAAGGAACTGTAATATGGCACCAGTGGTTTACCTCTCATTGACCAGATCTTAACATTGTTATCCATTCCACAGCTTGCAATGCGATATATATCTGAAGGATGGAAATCCTACAACAACAATGATAAATGTTTTCAAATTTCTTATTCGGGTCTTCAACTAGACTGGATTACATATTAAACTTCAAATAGAATCAGGGAGAATAACTGGAATGGACATACCACACTTAGTACTTCATTTCGGTGGCCACCAGCACCAGCAAAAATCAAAATACATATTCCTGTATGGACATTCCATAGCCGTACAGATTCATCCTGTATGGACATTCAATATATCTTTTCATTGTCTCTTCGAGGCAAAAGAACATGAAATGATTCACAAAAAAAAAAAAAAAAATCTTTTTATCTTTCTTCAAGCTTAATTTTTCTTTTCCATTTTTCCTTTTTTCTCTCTTTTTTTTTTTTTTTTTTTTTTGTCCTTAAAGATAAAAAATAAATTATTTCTTGCTCCATTTGAGATAAGATAATAATAGGAACAAAAAACAGATTAATATTCCACTCACTTTGCTTGCGGACAAAATAAGTGATGGTTTTAGAGTCTGAGTTCGTATCTCATTGATTGAGTCCCCATGACCAACAAAACTCTGCAGGATGCAGAAAGTGAGAGAGAGACAACCAAAAAATAAATTGCAAACTTATAGAAAGAGTATTATCCTCAGGAATTTAGATTGCAGCACAAGTTGAATCTGAAGAAAGCATGATAGAAAGGATAAGGACATAAAGCAAGACTTTTTTATTTTTTCACAGAAAACAAATCTAAATTAAGAGTTCATAGAAATCGCATCACAAACCAGCTCCTTCTTAGAAAAGCTAGATCAGAAACTATTGAAATACAGAAACAATAGCAGTAATTGAGTTTCATTCAAAGGCTACCTTGTGTATCTTCTCATTGCCAGCATCAATAACACGGATAATTCCGTTGATTCCACCAGCCACTACAAATGGTGTTCCATCAATGTTGCATGCCCAAGTCACAGTGTAGAATGATTCATCTTTCTGATGGAAAAACCAAAACCCCTCTCAAGAATAAAGCTCCAACAAAATTTTTTTTTTTTAAATAATAAAGTGCCCACCAAATTAAAAAGTTCTTACATCTTCATCAATGTAAGACTGCAGAACAGCAATAACCCCACCTTCCAAACATTGATAAACAGTGACCTGAAAAGCAAAAACCAAAATTAAAAACAAATAAGAACTCCCAAAATGGAATTGCCAACTGCACAATTCCTTAACAACCATATAAGAAAAGAGAAAAAACACAACCCATAAAATTCCATTAATCGAAGCACCAAGATTCATTCTTTTCCCTTACAAGACCCTTTGTAGATTGTACATGTACATTCTCATTAAAAAAATAGATAAATAAATAAACAAACAAATAAAAAGAAATTCTCTCAAAAGTAAAAGAATTAAAGGAACAACTCGATTGCCTCCGACGGTGGCGAAGACGTTGAAGTAGTTAGAGTCGATGAAATTGAAGGCGACGGCGTACAGAGGGCGTTTGCCTTCTTGGAGTCTATTGGTGACTCTGTACTCTTTCTTCCTCGACGGCGTTAAGGATCCAACCACCGGTTCGCAACCCAGGCTCACTTTCGCCATCACTCACTCTTCCGCTACTCACTCAAAACTCCCTTTTTTACTTAACATTAATTCATCCTCTAAAAATTAATCCTGCAGATACTTCTTGGGACATTTATTTTATTAAAAAATACAAAATTAATTAACTCTTTTCTCTAAAAAAAAAAAAAAAAAAAGGAAAATCAAGATTTCTTATTAATTTACCTATCTTTCATATTTCAAAGTAAACAAATAAATTTTACCTCTCTTTCAAATATATATTATCCAAAACACACTTCTACTTTACCGAATTTTAAGTTTTGTCCTCAAAAATAAATTTCTATAATTCTTGTACTTTAACGTATAGCTCAATTACTCAATTAATAATTTCACTTATAATTTAATAAATAAAAATATATCCAATTTTAATATATATATATATATATGTAATATAATTTTCAAAAGATAATATAATTTTTATTCTTACAGATTAACATAAATAATTTTCAAACTATAGAGGTTTGATGATATTAGTCTCTAAATTATTTTTTGGGTGAAATTGATCCCGAACTATAAAAAAAATTGTGACATTGATTATTCGGTTAAAAACTTCGTTAAATAATTAGTTAAGTAAAAAAAATTAAGGGTATTTATGTCATTACATTATTTAAATATATTTAATAATAAATAAAATGACATAAATAGTCTACAATCTAAAAATGTTTGATAACATTGGTCCCAAATTATAAAAAAAATTATGAGATTATTCTTTTTTATAAAAATCTAAAATATTTATTTCATTATACTATTTAAAATATATATATATAATATATATATATATATATTATATAATTATACATAAATATATTTAATAATATATAATATATATGAATATAATATCATTTCATATTTATTCATCTTCATTTTCTTTTTCATTGTTTTCTTCCTCTTTCACTTTTTTTGGTTTTGTTTACTAACAAAAAAAAAATTCCAAGAAAATTAATTGGTGCAAATAATAAAAAAAAATTAGATCAATAATTTTTAAAACAAAAAGAACGACAGATAAAAATAACTTAAAAAAATATGTGAGAATAATATTAAAATATTATTTGAAGGTATATGTATATAAATATATTTAAATAGTGTAATGACATAAATAAATTTAAAGTTTTTTACGAAAAATTTAACAAAAGGACTAATATCGCAATATTTTTTATAATTTGATGACTAATTTTACAAAAAATTAATAATTTATGGACCAATATCACAAAACATATATAGTTTATGGACTATTTATATCAATCTAAATGCATTGACATAAATATTTTAAAAGTTTTTTTTATTTAACGAAATTTTTAACAGAAAGACCAATATCACATTTTTTTATAACTCTGAGACCAATTTCACAAAAAATAATGTGGGGACTATTTATGCCACT
Organism: Asclepias syriaca; assembly: GCA_027405835.1. NCBI lineage: Eukaryota > Viridiplantae > Streptophyta > Magnoliopsida > Gentianales > Apocynaceae > Asclepias > Asclepias syriaca. The sequence continues at coordinate 13,966,838 of CM049930.1, forward strand.
TTTTATTTGTTAATAAACTAATAGCAAATTAAAAAAATGTTAGGCAAAAATATCTTAAAAATTTTAATATATTATGAACATAGTACTCAATATATACCTGAAGATATTTTAAGTTGATTTTCTCGCACTTAAGTACTATCTATGACCAATCCATGTTACCTGAAAGATATATATATATATATATATATATATATATATAGCATCCGCCTTATCCTCGCGTTTTCCCGCTTCAAACTCCTTGGGGACAAATGGCAATGGCTTCCAGTATCCTCCAACTCCTTCACTACGTTCCTCTTCATTTGGCTAATCTCCAGGTAGACCGGAACCTTTCAATTCCATATTCATCTTCTTCATCCGTATATTTCTCCAGACGCCATAAAAAACAATTTTCAGCCAAATGCGTTGCAGAACCAACACCAGAATCTGAATTTCTTATTCCAGATCCAAGCACGGAGACGACTATCAGTCCTGAAAAGTTTCCCATTGAAAAAAGGAGGAGATCCGAAATAATTCGGGATAGAAAGTCAAGGAAAGGTCTTGTGCAGCCAGAGCCACCCAACTTCGAGATTGGGTGGAAAAGGACTAAACCTATACAACTGGAGAAGCCGATAGGGTACGTGATTATAGATTTCCTGGAAAAATTTGAAAGCCTGATGGAAAGAGAATTTGGGTCAACGGCACTGCTGGCTAAAGTCGGAGAGATTGTGGCGGAGAGAGCAAGAGAAGAAGCTGAAGTTTTACAAGATGAAGGCAAAGTGGAGGATAGAATGGTTACTGAACTCTTTAGAGTTTTGAAGCTCATGGAGATGGATTTGGCTATGGTTAAAGCTGCTGTCAAAGAAGATACCATAAATGAGAGACTTGAACAAGCTAAGGCCCGATGCAGGCAAGCTATTCTAGTTGCTAATTCATTCTGATGCAAAATGGTATTGCTTTTGTGAGACTAATAATGCAAAAAGTCTGATGAGGATGATGAAGATGATGATAAAATATAAATGCAAAATTTCCGGACCCTTAAAATCGGCCAAAAAGAATTTCCAGCTGAATGCTAATATGATTGTCTTGAACACTTATCTTCAGGCGCAATGCCTTCAATTCCAGAATGGAGATATGGATAAAAGCAACAGTACATGATGATCACAGAAGTAAATTAGTTTCCTGTTTCTTACCCAAACCTAAGGCGCCCATGAATAAGGCAATACAAAAAAATATAGCTCATTTCCAGCATCCTATTAGTTAGTTTCCAACTCAGCTAAAACTTTCAAGAAGCTATCCCCATTTTTTGCTTTCTTCTTTTTCTTCATATTCTTCATCGAAAAAGTTTCTTGATATGCATTTATGATGCAGTTAACATGAGGATCGTCTTTTGGCATTTCATTCAGAATACGTGTGGCAGATGTATGATCTCCTAGAGCCAGAAGTGCCTGATACATCCTGTATATGAATTTAAAAAAGAAAATGAAATAAATGAGTCAGATCCAATCCCACTGATTTTGCGATATCAAACTTGTATAGTCATAAATATAAAACATGTACTTGTCCCAGTTCAAATAGTAAACCGAGGTTGCCACTATTGCAAAAAAAGTTCTAGGACCTACTATGCACAAAAAGGTAGTCTAGGAAAAGAAGGTTAACTCCCAATAAGATAGTAAAACAATGTATCCTAATGATAGGAGACATTATTTACTCAAGACTTTGTCTCAAGTCCATCCCCTCTTTTTCCCAAAATAATAATACAACTTTGTTTTAAGTTCTATGGTTAATACTTCTGTTATACACAATTTTTATAATGAACAAACTTCCGCTACTATAGTAGGAATTCTGAAAAATGCAACCAAACAGTTATTCAGAAAGGAGGGACAAAAAAGAAAAGAAGAAAAAAGAGAGGTCATTATGCCCATAGATCAATCTTAATTTTTAGGAAAATTGACTAATTTGTTCCTTTTTAAGGATTGATTCGCAGATAATATCTTTTTTCAAACTTTTCACCAGTAAAGTCTCTCTTTCGCTAAACTTTCACCAATAAGGTCCCTTTAACAGTTAGCCAATAAAATTATTTTACCCTTATAAAAATATTGGAAAAAGTTTACTGAAAAAAGAACCTTATTGGCCAAGCAAATGACTAAAAGGGATCAAATTGGTCAATTTTCCTACTTATTCAACTCACATAATCAGCTACATAAAGTGATATCACATTATCTTCCATTTCAAAAACAGACAATGAACTTCATGTAGAGTACTTAAGAAAGCAGAAAACAAAAACAAGAACAAGAAGATAGAATTCACCTCAAAAAACTCAAGACATTGTATGGTAAGTCAGCTTCTTCATACTCCCTCCATATCAGAAAACAAGTTTTCAAATCGTTAGCATTAACACAAGCAGTAAGAAGAAAATCAAGGGTTTTACGAGAAGGGCGAAGACCAAGTTCTTCTTTGATAGCTTGAAGCAGTTTCACACCAAACTGCATATCTGTGTACTCTTTCTCAGCAATGTGGGAAAAAACCTATTTTTACATGATTACCATGATAAAATTGTATAAGCAAGAGTCATATACACTTTGTTATAAAAATATTCAGAACTCTTCATTTCACAGGGATTTTATATCATCTCTAAAGCAGCAAAAAGCAGATCCAGAAAAGGATAAGTGTATAACCTCATCAAAAAGATCTTCTCTAAATGCCTCATCTATATTGACGCTATCATTGAGTTGCTTAAGCAAATCAACAGCAGATCTAAATATGAAAAGGATTAAGCAGTGGAAGTCAAACATATTAAATAGTTGAGATTGTTGAAAGTCATCGATAACCTTAGATGCTGATGACGAACACAGTATAAAATCACCCGATAGCAACCATTCATCCAATAAAGTGGATCATGCAGTTCCCCAAGTAGTTCAACCAATCTATTCAGTTCTCCATCAGACCCATCAGATTCAATACATTCCTGAATAGCCAATATGAGTTTGCAATAGAAGTGAAAAAACAGTATAGAGCTCACAAGCAAAGATGTCAAAGCAAACTTACAATTAGAGAACCAACGGCCTTAGGCTCCAACCTACCCCTTGCTTGCTTGATTTCTTTATATAAATCAAGGGCATCCTTTATTTTCCCATGTGATGCAAGAGCAGAGACTAGTGTACTTTTTATTTCATTCAAGCTCTTTACAGATATTTGGTCATTCAAAATTACCTGCCAATGATATGCTTTTAGAGATCATGGTACAGGCCTCCATTTCCACAAATTATCAAGATATGAATTTAAAGAAAAATAAACAAAATCAGGAATAGTGAGAAATAGAAGTGCAAAGAACCTCAGAATGTAAAGTATCAGTACATACTCAGATAAGCAATGATTTCTAATATAGAGCTGAGACATGTATATTATCATCCAATATATAGACCATGCTTATGGTGAATAGTTGACTACCTTTACCTAAGATTATTTTTGCCCCCTTTCTTTCTTTTCGGTCCCATTATCTAAGTAATCATGAATCTATGATGCATTATACATGCAGTCATGTCTATGAATTACAAGAAACATGAATGGTGATTTGAAAATTACACCTGCATTTGGAAGGATTATTCAAGTTAAGAATTTTGTGTTCACATTGAGAATAAAAGGGGGGGGGGGGAGTGGGGTAATGATTTGGATACCATCTAATTGGTTTTTTTCAATTAGATACATGATTTGATGATATTAAGTGGGTCCTATAAATTGGATTATTTAATAAAGTCATTAAAATTCATGTAATATAATAGTAAATAGATGAAGATTTAAATTAAAAATACTTAACAATGAGGATATATTTAACATATAGCCAAGGACCCCATGTTGGAAGTTAAGAGAAAATTTTAAGGAAAAGTTTTGGCTATACTTGGATGATGTCATTATTTTTTTCTTAATTCTTCAACAAATAATTTCTCTCAAAAAGGCAGGAATATCACACAACGCAGAACACATTAAACAGCAGAAGAGGCAAGCAGATGGTTTAGAATAAAGTCTTTAGTTATTCAAACATATAACAAGAATGTAAAACAAGGATAGGTGATACTTCTTTTCATTTTTAAAAATTACTGATTTTTTGGGCCTCAGTTGCAATTTAATTTGAGAATATTTATGTTTTCATTGAAAAATTCACTATTTTTCATATTTTGTATCGTAGGGTAAAATTGTTCTAAAAAGCATAAGCTAATAGAGAGGTGTTAAATTTATTCTCTTAACAATGATCAATAATAACAAAAGAGTCCAAGGAAAGGCAGAAATCTCGATGAAATTACAATAAAGGGGGAGGAAACACATTGAAGGTATTTGGAATAACTCAAGCAGTCTTATCCAATTAATCAAATTAGGAGAAAGTTTCTGATATCAAAACTCTTGCAATCTCAAGATTTCTCCTTCTTCCTATAAGGTTTTAAATAAGAGAAATATATGGCTTATTTTATTGTCACTATAAATATCTAAATCTTTTGTGACATAGGCCTTTTGTTAAGGCCAGAACTTTGAGAAAATGACAAAAAATTCAACTCAACTGTTTCGATTTCTTAAACTGTACTGTTAAAATTTCATTGTCATTTTTTTTTTGTCCATTACACTTCTTTTAATTATGAAAAATACTATTTAACTTGTACCTAAATTTTTGCATAGTTATTTTTATTTTATTGTCACTATTTGCACCATCAACTATGCATTTGCGGTGTTTGTGTTTGTAGGGTAAATAAAAGTAACTGCCAAAAAATACTATTAAGGATGGTGGTGTTTTTGCATAATTAAAAATGATGTAATGATATAAAATATAAAAATGTTTAAGAATACTTCTATAGAAACTAAATAGTTGAATGGCATTTTGACCTATGTTCTACAAAATTTGATGTATCTTATGGTTGATTAATATTTTAAATTTATGCCATATTCTTCTTTACTATTATCACTTGTTCCTAATGCTCGTGATTTGGCAAATAATTGCATGAATTCATATTCAATCTAGATATTAAAATAAACTGTGTTAAATTGGAAAGAGACAAAATAACATTGAGTAGAATGAAGAAGTAGATTTGGTTTACAACAAAAAAATCTGTCAGGAGTTTAAAGTTATGGAATTCCACATAGTTTTAAGGAACTTTGATTGATTCATTATGTGAAACCAAGAGCTTTTTGCTAAGGAATTAGATCTAGCCTGTAATCAAGGTTGGATCTATTAATGGCATCATCTATGGCACTAACTGTGGGATTCTTGCATGATTTGTGGATACAATTGTATATCTTACCATAGCTGTATATCTTACATAAATAAGTATAGAATTAGCCAATTGTATTTATTGTATATTATTTCTTACTTTAATAGGCTGTACAGAAAGTGTTGTTTAAGAAGAAAGATCTATAGAGAAAAGGATTCAACCATTTTACTCAAACATTGTCTAGTTCATACTTTATTTTACAATTTGTTAATTATGTTATAAACTAGACCCATCAAATAAATTTTATCTAAGTTGAATACAAAAAGTGATTATTTATAGTTAGATAACAGACCTTGTAGGAACATTACTTCAATTATTTATTTACTTGAGACAGTTGTACACTTGCAACTTAAAAATTAGATTTTAGGATAAGCATCCAGTGAATCCCAAAAGCTCATGGTAAAACAATTATAGCAGGATAAATTGGTGCAAAATTTTTTAAGATATAGAGTTGACAATAGATGCCAGATGACCAAAACAATTACCTGCTTAGCCCTTTCAAATTGTCCGCATGCTACATAGGCATTTATGAGAGCCATATAAATCGTCTTTGTGGCTTGAAACCCAGAATCCTTCATCTTGTCAAGAATCTACGAGTGAAACCACCAAATGAATAAAAAATAAAATAATTGGCTAAATAGTAGGACCCTATCTTAAAAACAACTGAAACCTAATAGCAGGGAAAATAATGTTGCTCATAACATTGATAAAAAAGAAATTAATATAAGAAACCATAAGAATGGGATCACATACCTATCTATCCTCAAGGATTGCTTTACTCGAAAGAACAAAATAGATCAGCATTAATAAAAGGAAAAAGACTTTTTTTGGTTTCAAAGCAAAAAAAAAAAAAAAAAGAAAAAAAAAAAAAAAACCACTAGATACTGAAGCATCTGCTCACTCTTACCTTATCTGGATCATATACTATTATCAACTAGATGAAGCATGTAGCATATGAACAATCTTAGCAAGAAGAACAGAATGATACAAGGCAATGAACAAAAACTAGCCAAATCAGGTATATACACACACATTTCTGATCCAATAATGGTGAGAACCTTATTTATATCCTCTTCACGGTTGCAGTTCATCAAAAGGTAACAGAAGGTCTGGTAATTTGGCTTAACACCGGCATCTTCCATTTGTTTGAGTGTAGCCAATGCACCCCTAATGTTTTTCTGCAGAGAAATCAGTAAAAGAGTTGGTCAGGAACAAGCATAATAAACAATCAGAAAATTCCAGAATCCATACAAAAAGCATCATGAAGAACATGTTTTAAAGGAAAGTCCGTTAACATGCCAACAATTACAATGACACATCTAACCAAATTACACAAAAGTAAACAAAATTGCAGGAAACACCATTTATCATTTTGTTAATTACTTAAACCAATTTTATGTACAGTTTCTCATGAATAATGTTAAATTGAGGTCCTATTCTAAAAGCTTAATGGGTATTTTACGGCAATTTAACATAGAAACAAAGTAGGAATCCTTAGTTACAATCCCAGCTTTTGCCCCCATTTGTTAATTATTGTGCACGTATTGATCCTTGTTAAGAAAATTTGTGCCAACCCACATGTAAGGGGTGTGTTAATAGGTAAAATTTAACCCTTTTCATTAATTTAAGCTTTTGAAGTACTGGCAACTTACCTCAATTTAACAAATAATAAGAATCAACATTATAGTAGAATTCAACAGACATTGTTTAACTGACTTGCCTCACGAAAATACCCAGACATTACGGCATTATACATGCTAGTTGTGGGACTCAAATTCAATGTCTCCAACTCATTCATCATGCCATATGCACCTTCAAACTGCCGGATAAAAAATGTTACTGAAATCACAAGGAATATCAAGTAAATGGTAGTAACAACAGAAGAAGAAGGAGATTTACATCTTTCATTTTCACAAAAAGAGTAATCATAATTCTGAAGGTGTCACTATTTGGTTTTTGGCCATGTTGAGATAACATTGAATATATGCGAGGGGCCTGGAAATTGAAAAGAGAAAAGTATCAGAAAACCACAGAACTACATAGAAGAATTTTGCAGAAACTGGGCATCAAATGTAATATGCTAGTTTGGATCAGAATGGGAAGACATGAAACAGATCACATACTAAATTATATTCACAGCTTTCGTCACAGGCATCCAGTAAGGAATGAAATGTAGCCAGGGACAAGATAATTCCTGATTCAAGCATCTCCTGAACAATGTCAAGCGCTGCATGTACCTATGGACAAACAATTTGAAGTACATCGAGGTGTTAGGCAATCTCCATATAACCAAACACGAAAAGAAAGATTTTTTCCTATCAGCGATTCAACTTTTTGAAGTAGATGAAACCATGCCTTCAATGATTTACAACAATGTTGTATAAGCTTCTCATATTGCTTGCAAGTAGGTTTCAGCTCCAATTCTGTGTGCATGTTTTTAAATCTCAAAATGACATCTTCAACCTGGCATGCCAAATGGAAGTATGCTTAGAAGAAAGGCCAAAGAAATAGTAAAAATTTAAACAAAAGATATATCTTGTGAAGAAATGAGCATTTGCAGCTTACTCATCTATTCAACTCTATGACAAACAATTTCTAAAAGTAATATACGTTATAAGCATGGTCCTCAAATGGCTAGAAATAGTCATGGAAAATTCAGTGGAAATAAACCATTGTTCTCTTACCCTCTTACGCTTACTTTTAATATTAACTTGCCAAGGGAAGTTCTTGAATTGTAACAGTTTACAAATAGCATTAAGCATTTCCTGATACTAGAAGTATCAGTGACACTATAAATAGATCATAAATTCTATCACTTTAACAAAATTTTCATTGAAATATCTGTTGACAGCTAGATCACTCCTAGCAAAGTTTTAACTACTCTGGTCATCATTATGGTCTGCAATGAAGCCCACATCATAAGAGTTGGAATCCTTTCAATGTCATCTTTTTCACCACAAATGTCATAAGACATTGTTCTGGAACAATGAGATGAAGTTGTAGTTTTCAAGTTGGCAGAATGTCATATCTGAATGCAAAAGTTTCACCAACTCAGTTAGACAGTGGAATTAAATATAATACCTTACACTGTTATGTTTGAACTCTTTCATCTTTGAAAACCACAAACCTAATATTTTTGTACTTCAACTTGACATAAAACCAATACAACAGCATTTTATCCCTGATTTCTTTGTTGATTTGGTTATACATTAGCTAGCTACTACAAAGTGTTACTTGTTTAAGGGCTCAAAAGGAGGCTTTAGCAGAAGTCTATGCAAACAAGCTTAACAAGGCTTACACACACTGTGGCTCAAATTCCTTAAAAACTTTCTGGACTCAAGGAATTTACCAGTAGCACTCATGAGAAGTTCCTCACCGCTAAATTTGGCAAGCTAGTCACATAATTGCAGATGAAGCTTGATATTTCATCCACTCGAATATCTGCATTTGATTAAAAAAATTAATTTTTTTTTTTTTTTTTATAAAAAAAAGGCTAATTAAGGAAATATATACTTATAGATACAAAGAAATTAGACGCCTCTTAAGCAGTCTTAAAAATCAATCATGAACATAAACAGAATTACAAAAGTGTAGCTAGAGAAGAAGACACAAAAGATCTTTGTGTTGGAGATATAAAAGATCCAGAATAAGTGATTTCAGTACATATATAAGGATTTCTATTTATCATGAGAAAAGATGATTAGGAGTTTATTGACTTTTAGATGCAGCAGAAACCTCGAAGCAAAGGACACGAGCTGAAGCTTTCCCAAGGATCTGAATATATCTTCTGTATGCTTAGCAGATGAAACTTTTGTGATATCAAAAGTTTCTAAGAGCAGTAAGAACTCTTTCCTCCGATCTCTTTCACACAGAGCTAACAAATAATTTTCTGCAAAAACAGCAAGGATAATGACGCCTCCAAGCAAAAATATTGCATCAGAATACTTTAGTCCATTGCATTTAAATTTGAAACCAGAATACAGCTCAACGTAGTGTAACTAGACACACAACTCATGTTATGCTGTCATAGTTTAAGGGTAAACTTTAGCAACAAATACAAATAGGATGATGTTTGTGGACAAACTAGATTATAAAACTTAATTGAAAAATTTAGGTCTTACTCACATAGCAACCAATAAATTGATCATAACCACTTTAACATACCGTAGTAATCTTCTAGGAACTTACAGCTAATAAGCTAAAACTATTTAGAAAAAGCCTCTCCCTTTTCCTTGGCTTTGGACCCACCAACAGAAGAGGGAAAATGAAAGAAAAATGGACACAATGCATCCAATACTCCCTTACAAGTTCATCTATGAGAAAAAGTAGGAAAGAAGCAAGAATGAGATGTTACAAATGCTTAGCATTTGCCCCTCTGTAGAAAGAAAATTAAGCAGATAGAAAGGAAAATGGCACTTTAAAACAAATATAAAAATAAAATTCCTACAGGACAAGGAAAAAAAATAGAAGCAATCTAATTCAAGCAGTGAAGCCCAAAAAAGTTCTTAAGTGAGAAATAACAATTACCTGATAAGATTTTCAAAAGTTATCACATAAAAAAAATGTACGAGAAAATGAATTGAACTTAAAAAAGGGAATGTATTGCCTATCTCAAATGAATTACAAACCTTGAATGTAGGACTTATCTTCGCCCTCATATATTGTAAGATTATCGCAAAGCTCACTTATTTTTTTTTCATCATTAACACTAATCCATAGAAGCATCTCATAGAAAGAAAATCTTTGATAGGAATTTTCATCTTTGATAAGTTCACAAAAGAACTGAAATTCTTTAATTAAGCCTTTATCAATCAGGTACATAAGAAATGGTCCATATGTTTCTTCTTTTATTGGGAAACCTTGTTCCTTAACTGATTCAAAAATCTTGTAAGCCTTAGCAATCTGCTCTAGGGAGACCTCATCATCATCGGTATCCCTAGCCTTTTCTAAGCATAGACGTATTAAAGCATTAAATTCCTTTAGACCAGTTACTCGTCCCAATTTACCAAAAACCTGAATGGTTGCATCAGGCCCCAACTTCTCCCCGCACAAATTGACTAGCCGATCAAAGCGATTGTTTTGACTATTCTTAAAGATGAACTTTTGCTTCCGTTCTCGGGAAATTTCTTTCCTACGCAATGACTTATGGTTAGTTGACTTTTTTGAGAACCATGGTATATCTAGGACACTTTCCAAATGGCTGTCTTCAACATTTCCTGAGTCGCATGGGTCAGATATTTTTCCGTCTGCATCATTGAAGAATTACATAATTTAGTTGGACAACAACATTGAAGACTAATATTCAAGACAGTGCAAGAGCAAATTTAGTAGCTGAGTTTTACCAAGAATAGTAAAAAGTTTAAGTATCCACTCCTAAATATTTTGGGCTTGTCTAAGGTAATAGCAACAGATAAGCAACTGAGTTATAGTTTTAGATACTAAAAAAAGCAGAAAACGTATATACTAGTAAGTAGTAACACAAACCCTACGTACTGAAGTATATGCCAATCAAATTCTTCAGTGAAGTTTTACTAAATAAACTAATAATGTAGATTTATGCAACTAGATATAAACAGCTTAAACTTTTCCTTGCTCACATCCTCAGCTAAATAACCAAAATTAGAATATAAGATACGTCAAATTACTCAACCAAACATTTAAAAAAAAAAAACAAAAGGAAAATTAGGATTCAGCACCATTTAATGACGAAGATATCTCCTCAATAGCCGCTTTGATGATTCATCTGCTGAAAAAAAAAACTAAGAATTGGTACGTTCAATACTTCAAACCCATCTAAATTGAACCAACTAGATATCAAATGTACTGATAAATCAAACAGTAACTTGCCAATTTCCATCAGTTGCAGTTGAACATTGCTCTAGTTAATGTCAATAAAGAATTTCTTTTAAACTACACGAAACGAGGAGGCTTTCTTCATTTCAAAAATTAGTGCAATACCTGAATTAGCGAGCTTCAAGTTAGCAGTGGAAATGTCACCGGAAGAGCAACCAGTAGTGTAAGAAGAAGAATCAGGCTTAGAATTTGGTGACTTGAATACATTAGGTAAATTTTGACGACTGGTGGCGGAGGTAGTAGTAGGAACGTCGACTTCGGAAAGGTACAGTTTTAGGGCAGCGTCGGCGTCGGATTCGGCGTGACTTTTCTTTTTTACTTTCGAGGCGAAACGAAAAAGTGAGCTTAGGTTTTTGATGTTGGAGGGCGGCATGGGGATTGCAGCGGCGGAAGCATGAACAAGTGAGAAGGCGACTGTGTTGAAACTTGAAACCCCAGGAGGAGGAAGACGGTTGAAAGGAAATTAAAACGGTAATAATTCTTTTAATGAATTAAAAACAGAAACTGAATAACCTACAAATAATTTTTTTATTATTATTTTTATATTTCATATAATTCATATAATTTAATGGATAACAAAGTAAATTATAATTTTAATTTTCCACTCATCACATAGCCAAAAATCCTCCGCCTGCAAAGATGCCATATATCCAGGCATTCAGAAAGAATAATGGCTGTGCTATTTTCATACTTAAAAAATATATATATATTTAAAAGAATCCAAGAATTAATCACTAAGTGACAGATAAATATTATATTAACTGTATTTTATGAACAAAACTAACATAACAAGAATGATTCTTCCTAAAATATATATATATAAATTTAACTTCTTTTATTTATTTATTTATTACAACATGACAAACAATTAAGTTTGCCTCATTCAAACAAATATATATATATATATTTAAGTATACTAAGTATACTAAGGTTTTTGTTTTTGTTAATGAAGTTTATCACTCGAAGATTCCATAGATTATATATATATATATATATATTGTTAAAAAGGCAAGATTGTCTTCAAGACATTTTCATCAAAGTTACTTGGTTGGAACTATGTAAATGAGAATGCATATATATATATATATATATATATATATATATGTATGTATGTGTGTGTGTGTGATACTACAGCCGGCTTGATAGTAAAAACTAGCAAATGCAAAAGTTAAAAAGGCCGGCAATAAAATGTTCCTTATATAATATATATATATATATATGCTGCAAGTAAGTATGTAACACAACTACTAATGATTTCTGGGACTTTGGGAAATTAATATCCCTCAAATTTGATGATATGGGAAAAAGTAAAAGCAACAACAATGGCGGAATATTTAGATATGCTGACAGAGTAGACAAGGTTTTGATGATTCTTGGAAGTTTAGGAAGCATTGGAGATGGAATGCAGATTCCCTTAACTATGTTTGTTCTTAGCACTGTTATCAATGACTACGCAATTCCAAATCTTGCTGTTTCTGATCATTTGGTTAATAAGGTAATCAATAATTAGAAGAAAAAAGAATGTGGGATTTTTTTTTTCTTCTTTTTACTAACATTTAATTCTTGATATATATATCAGTATGCACTCAGGTTGCTGTATGTTGCAATTGGAGTTGGTATTGCAGCTTTTGTAGGTAATATATATATATGATTAATTGTGTGTGTGTGTGTATATATATATATATATGAAGTTTATGTAAGTTTAATTAATATTTGTGCAGAGGGATTGTGTTGGGCAAGGACAGCAGAAAGACAGACATCTCGGATGAGACTAGAATACCTTAAATCTGTACTTAGACAAGATGTTGGATTCTTTGACACTCAATTTGGAGCTGATTCTTCCACTTCTTACAACGTTGTTTCTACTATTTCAGTTGATTCAAATGCAATTCAAGTCACCATAGGCGAGAAGGTTCATCTTTTGTTAGTTAATTCAAAGAATTTTTCTTTTCTTTTTTGTTGTCTTCTTCATAATAGATATATATATATTGCAGATACCTGACTTGCTGGCGTACATGTCATCCTTTATATTCTGTATGATATTTGCATTCATTTTATCTTGGAAGCTAACGCTGGCAGCAGTGCCATTTACTGTAATGTTGATCGTGCCGGGGCTGGGATTCGGATCAGTGATGATGAAATTGGCAATGCAAGTAATTGAAACGTACGGGATTGCAGGTGGGATTGCGGAACAAGCAATTTCTTCGATAAGAACTGTGTACGCTTATGTGGCGGAAAATCATACTCTGGAGAAATTCAGCGGTGCGCTCCTAAAGACAATGGAATTGGGAATTAAGCAGGGTTTTGCGAGAGGATTGATGATGGGTTCCATGGGAATTATCTATTTTAGCTGGGCTTTTCAAGCTTGGATTGGATCTCTTTTAGTTAGTAAAAAGGGGGAGAAAGGTGGAGATATATTTGTTGCTGGATTCAATGTTCTCATGGGTGGATTGTGAGTATTTCATTCAAATTCAATCAATATAATATATATATATTTATATGTGTGTGACTCTGTAATCTGTATTCAAATTAATTTCTCCAGAAATATTATGAGTGCTCTTCCAAATCTGACTGCCATCACGGAAGCAAAAGCAGCTGCGATTAGGATAACAGAGATGATTGATCGGAAGCCAGCCATTGACACAGAAGACAAGAAAGGGAAAGCTTTATCATACGTGAGAGGAGAAATTGAATTCAATGGTGTCTATTTCAACTACCCATCAAGACCCGATACTCCAATTCTACAAGGTCTAAATATTCGTTTTCCGGCAGGCAAAACTGTAGGCCTTGTCGGAGGAAGTGGTTCTGGAAAATCCACCATAATTTCATTACTTCAAAGATTTTATGACCCTATTGAAGGTGAGATTCTTTTGGATGGCTACAAAATTAAGAGACTTCATCTTAAATGGTTAAGATCCCAGATGGGTTTAGTTAATCAAGAACCAGTTCTGTTTGCTACATCCATAAAAGAGAATATTTTGTTTGGGAAAGAAGGAGCTTCCATGGAAGATGTAGAAAGAGCAGCCATGGCTGCAAATGCTCATGATTTCATCTTCAAACTTCCAGATGCATATGACACTCAAGTAAGATAACTCCTATAAATCTCTACCTCAAATTTTAAATCTAAATCTAACCCTAAAAATTTCTTCAGGTTGGGCAATTTGGTGTTCAATTATCAGGAGGACAAAAACAGAGAATAGCAATAGCTAGAGCTTTGTTAAGAGATCCAAAGATCTTACTTCTTGATGAAGCTACAAGTGCATTAGATACTGAATCTGAAAGAATTGTGCAAAAGGCCATTGACAATGCATCCCAAGGAAGAACTGCAATCGTGGTAGCTCATCGCCTTTCCACGATTAGACTGGCTGATCTGATACTGGTTCTTCAATCAGGGAAACTGGTTGAATCAGGTACACATGATGAGCTTGTGCAAAACAGAGGAGGTGAATATTTCAAGATGGTCCAACTTCAACAACAGCAACAACAAACAACAAGAAACGAGTTAGGAAACAGTTTCAACTATCAGAGTGATGGAAGAAGGAGTCCTTGCAGAATTAATGTCCATCCGAGTCCATTTAGTTCGCCAGGGACTCCAACTCTGAACCCTTTTAGTCCTGCTTTTTCGAGGAGTATGCCCTATTCTTTGAGTCCTTACTCCCTGCAATTTGATTATGATAGTGATGACGAAGATTCAATGCAACTAGCTAATCCTGCACCATCACAATGGCGTCTGTTGAAATTGAATTCTCCAGAATGGAGAAGCGCTGTGTTTGGTTGTCTTGGAGCCATAGGTGCAGGAGCAGTTCAACCCATAAACGCCTATTGTGTAGGAGGACTAATATCAGTTTACTTCAGACCTGATAAATCCTCCATTACTTCTCATGCAAGAATCTACTCCTACATATTTATAGGTCTCGGAGTTTTCAATTTCTTTACAAATCTCCTCCAACATTACAACTTTGCAATCATGGGAGAAAAATTAACCAGAAGAGTGAGGGAGAAGCTGCTCGAGAAGTTGATGACTTTCGAGATTGGGTGGTTTGACCAAGAAGACAACACGAGTGCAGCCATATGTGCACGTTTGTCCAATGAAGCTAACATGGTTCGATCCCTTGTTGGTGACCGAATGTCATTACTAGCACAAGCAATCTTTGGTGCTTGTTTTGCATATGCATTAGGGCTAGTATTGACGTGGAAATTAGCTTTAGTATTGATGGCTGCACAGCCATTTCTGATCGGAAGCTTTTATGCCAGAAGTGTGTTGATGAAGAGTATGTCAGCAAAAGCACAAGTTGCACAAAGAGAAGGAAGTCAACTAGCAAGTGAAGCAGTCATTAATCATAGAACCATTACAGCATTTTCTTCACAGAAAAAGATATTGGGACTATTTAAAGCAACTTTGGAAGGGCCTAAAAAGGAAAGCATTAGGCAATCTTGGTTTGCAGGTTGTGGTCTATTCAGCACTCAATTTCTTGCAGCAGCTTCTACAGCATTGGCATATTGGTTTGGAGGGAAACTCTTAGTACAAAAGGAAATAAAACCCGAGCATCTATTTCAAGCATTTCTAGCACTTTTATTCACTGCTTATACCATTGCAGAAGCAGGAAGTATGACAAAAGACATATCTAGAGGAAGCTATGCTGTAAGTTCAGTTTTTGCAATTCTTGACAGAAACAGTGAGATACATCCCGACGACAACAACTCCTCTGATTACACAGGGAGAAAACAAGATGGAACAAGAACAACATTAATGATCAAGGGTCGTGTTGAGCTCAAGAACATCTTTTTTGCTTATCCATCAAGGCCAGATCAGATGATCTTGAAAGGCTTAAGCCTTAAAATCAGAGCAGGAACAACAGTAGCAGTAGTTGGACAAAGTGGATCAGGAAAATCAACAATCATTGGATTGATTGAGAGATTTTATGACCCTCTTAATGGACAAGTTCTTATTGATGAAAGGGATATAAAAAGCTACAATTTAAGAACATTGAGATCTCATGTTGCACTAGTTAGCCAGGAGCCAACTCTGTTTTCTGGAACAATTTATGACAACATTGCTTATGGTAAAAAGAATGCCAAGGAATCTGAGATAAGAAAGGCTGCCATGCTTGCTAATGCTCATGAATTCATAAGGTAACATATACTCAATTATGTTTATACTATATATATACATAAGATTTTTATCAGTAAAAAAGATTTTCTCTGTGATTTTTCAGTGGGATGAAAGATGGATATGAAACACAGTGTGGAGAAAGAGGGGTTCAACTATCAGGTGGACAAAAGCAAAGAATAGCATTAGCTCGTGCAATACTAAAGAATCCAAGTGTTTTGTTACTTGATGAAGCAACAAGTGCACTTGACAGTGTTTCTGAAAGCTTAGTTCAAGAAGCATTAGAGAAGATGATGATGAACAGAACCTGCATTGTTGTCGCTCACCGTTTATCCACAATACAGAAAGCTAACTCCATTGCTGTCATTAAAGATGGAAAGGTTGCAGAACAAGGCTCTCATTCTGAACTTCTTTCCTTTGGACGAGGCGGTGAATATTACTCCCTTGTTAAACTTCAAGGTGGTAACTCTCCTAGTTACCGGTAGTGCTAAATTCTTAGAATAACTTGTTTGGATTGTGATAAAATATATATATATATATTATATGCACTTGATATTCAAAAAGTTTTGTCTGAAAAGTATGTTAAATACTATAATCAAACCATACATAATAAATAAATCAATAAATATTTTAGAAAAGCTAAGATAAAAGCAGAAAGAAAAATTAGAACAGCAAATCCAGGAAACACAAAACGACAAAAAATCCGACCAGCGAAAGGCGGGAGACGCGTAGCTCCGCTGTCGCGGCGGCGGACTTGAGTCTAATGCCTTTTTTGCTGTTGACTTTCTGACCGGTGGCGTTGACATCAACATTAGCCCCAACAGTGAATTTATGTTTTTTGGTATACCAGAAAAGAATTTTGTACCTTACTTTTGTGGACAAATCCAATCGGAAAACTACGGTTCCGTTGGAGGAAATAGTCTCGGAAGCATTCACCCATGGAACTCCCCGAGTCTCCACCAGCGCTTTCCGGTGGGTGTTTTTGCCATGACCTTGACGAAACCTATTAATAGTGTAGTTTCCTATGGGAAGATTATTGTAATTAGTGTGGTTGGGACTGTAATAGAAAGTGAGATTAATATCATCGTACCGGACACCTTTGTCCTTCATCCCATTATCAAGCTTGAGATCGAAGTAAATACTGTGATTGCTGCTTCTTACAGTGGAATTAGCTGAAAGATTGAGGGCAGGAACGTAAAAATCTTGAATGGAACATTTTGGATTTGAACCTCGTAGACTTAGCCACAGGAACAGAGCTGTGAGACCAGTGGTCAATATGAAGCTGCACAAGCAACGGCAACATCCTCCTTCTCCACTGTTGTCCGTCATGGAATGGAATAAGTCCTGTTTCTTTTTTTTTTTCCGGCGGATGTACGGCGATGAACAGATGGTTCACAGAGAATCAAGGATAAAATTTAATAGTGGTAGCAATAGAAGAAAGGAAAAGATACTTCACTTCACTTACAAGAATTGTAAAAGATATTTATTCTCCCACCCATGGGAGAATGGTGGAACAAATTGTTAGATACCGAGACGAAATTTAAATACGAGAGATATAAATAGAGTAAAAATTTCCACTATATAAATATAGTTTACAAAAAAACTCTCTCTAGGAGGAGGAGCTATACTCACTCAACTCTCTCTTTTCTTTTCCCTCACATAACTCTCTCTATTCTATTTTGTGTTGGTATGTATGAATCATATATTGTTCAGCTATTTATAGGGATGAGTTACGATGGAAGGAAGGAAGAGAAAAAATCCAATGTATCCCATTGTTCCAATTTCTACGCAGCAGCCAATATAGAAAATTTGACGCAGCCAATATAGAAGTTTGACGCAGAAATCTTTGAAGCAGCATTTGTTGAATGTGTAGAACTCAACAATTGTGGGTAGGACTCAACAATTCTCCCCCTCCTACCAATTTAGGACGAGAATGAATACGACATCATTCAGTCGACGTTCACCCCAGCTATGTCTCTACATAGCTCAAGCTTGTCTCGTGTAACCACCATCGTCAACATATCTGCGGGATTCTCTGAGGTATGGATCTTCACCAACTTCAACAGTTGTTGCTCCATCACTTCGCGTATCCAGTGATAGCGAATATCGATATGTTTTGTCCGGGAATGATACATTGAATTCTTGCTCAAATCTAGAGCACTCTGACTATCACAATGTACCAAGTACTCTTCCTGATTGACTCCCAGTTCTTGGAGAAACCGCTTCACCCACAACATCTCCTTTCCAGCTTCCGTTGCGGCAATGTACTCTGCTTCGGTTGTAGATAAAGCAACACACTTTTGTAACTTGGACTGCCAGGAAATAGATCCTCCTGCAAAAGTGAAAAGAAATCCTGATGTAGACTTTCTACCAACAAGATCGCCGGCCATATCGGAATCCGTATAGCCTTCCATAACTGGTTTAGCTCCCCCATAGCACAAACACATCTTCGATGTACCCTTTAGATATCTCAGAATCCACTTGACGGCTTCCCAGTGTTCTTTTCCAGGATTGGAAAGAAATTTGCTTACAACGCCTACAGCGTGGGCGATATCAGGTCTAGTACAGACCATAGCATACATCAAGCTCCCTACAGATGATGAGTACGGGATCTCCGCCATTTCCTCAATCTCCTTCTTCGTGGTCGGACACGAGTGTTTGCTAAGCTTGAAGTGGTTAGCTAATGGAGTACTTGCTGGCTTTGCATGTTCCATGTTGAATCGTTTGATCACACGTTCAACATACTTCTGTTGTGACAACCACAACTTCTTGGCTTTCCGGTCACGAACAATCTTCATGCCGAGAATCTGTTCTGCAGGGCCCAAGTCCTTAATTTCAAAGAACTTTGATAACTCCATCTTCAGCTTGCTAATCATAGCTTTGTTTTGACCTACAATCAACATGTCATCGACATAAAGGAGTAAGATAACAAAACCTCCATCTGGGAATTTCTGAATATACACGCACTGGTCTGCCTCGGTTCTCTTGTACCCTTGACCCATCATGAATGAGTCAAACTTCTTGTACCATTACCTCGGGGCTTGCTTAAGGCCATAGAGACTCTTTTGCAGTTTGCAGACTAGGTGCTCCTTCCCCTGAACTTTGAAGCCTTCAGGTTGTTCCATGTATATTTCCTCATCCAGATTCCCGTGAAGAAATGCTGTCTTCACATCCATTTGCTCAAGTTCGAGGTCCATGCTGGCTACCAATCCAAGTATTACTCGGATTGAGGTCATCTTCACAACAGGTGAAAATATCTCGTCAAAGTCGATACCTTTCTTCTGTTCGAACCCTTTGACAACAAGCCGAGCCTTGTACCTAGCTAGATTCCCTCCATTGTTTTGCTTTAACTTGAACAACCATTTGTTCCTTAGAGCTCTCTTGCCATTAGGAAGTTTCACCAACTCATAGGTTTGATTCTTTTGGAGAGAACTCATCTCTTCTTGCATAGCCTGCAACCACTGCTTCTTCTCCTTATGAGTTTGAACTTCATTGAAACTTTCTGGTTCCCCATCTTCGGTGAGCATTATATACTCAAAACTTGGATACCTGCTGGACTTTGTGATGATACGGCCATACCTTGAGGTTCTTGGCCTATCTTCTTCAAACGGAGGAGTATCCTCGACATTTGGAGGGGATTGAAGCTCCCCCCACTCAATATCTTCTTCGAAAGTTTCATTCTGAGTCTCTTCAGTATCATCAGGAACTTGTGGCGGTGTAGGATCTGGAACAATGTCTCTTACACTCGATTCTCCAGATTGTGATGGTTTTTCAAAACAAGAGTCCTGATGTATCTGGTTCTCTTGGAACACAACGTCCCTGCTTCTGATGATCTTCTTTGCTACTGGATCCCATAGCCTGTATCCAAACTCTTCATCTCCATAGCCAACAAAGATACATGGAGTGGACTTGACATCTAGCTTCTGTCTTTGCTCTTTGGATACATGTGCAAATGCCTTGCACCCGAATACTCTCAGATGAGAATATGACACCTTCTTTCGTGACCAAATCTTCTCTGGAACATTAAAGTTCAATGGTACTGAAGGTGATCTGTTGATCAGGTAGCATGCCGCTAGAACAGCTTCTCCCCAGAATGGCTTCGGCAATTTAGCCATACTGATCATGCATCTAACTTTCTCCACAATGGTCCGGTTCATCCTCTCGGCTATACCATTATGTTGTGGGGTACGTGGGACTGTCTTCTCATGTCGAATGCCGCGATTCGAGCAATATGCCTTGAAGTCATTTGAAGTATACTCGCCTCCATTGTCAGATCGGAGGCACTTCAGCTTCTTCCCTGTTTCCCTTTCCACCATCACATGGAAATGTTTGAAATACTCAAGAACTTGGTCCTTGGTTTTCAACAAGTATATCCACACCTTCCTGGAAGCATCATCAATAAAAGTTAGAAAATACCTATTTCCGCCTAAGGACTCTTCTTCAATGGGTCCGCATACGTCAGAGTGTACCAGGCTCAATATTTCTGATCTTCTTCCCTTCCTGTATGACTTGAACGAGACTCGATGTTGTTTGCCGAAAAGGCAGTGTTCACAAGGATTAAGAGAAACTTCCTTGTCTACATTGATAAGGTTTTTCTTGCTCAGGATGTCTAAACCTTTCTCCCCAATGTGTCCGAGTCTCTTGTGCCATAGATTTGGGGACCCTTTATCTTCAACTGCATTAAGACTATGAATACTAACCTTGAGATTAGTTTTGTATAGCGTGTCACAAAGGTGACCACGTCCAATAACTAAAGAACCTTTAGTTAACTTCCACATGCCGTGTCCGAAGTATTGTTCATAGCCCTCTTGATCAAGAACAGATCCTGATATAAGATTGAACCGTAGGTCGGGGATGTGTCGAACGCCCTTTAGCTCAAAAGTGCATCCAACCTCCGTCTTCACAAGTATAGTCCCGACCCCAACAATCTTTGAGCAGCTGGTGTTCCCCATCTTCACGGTACCAAAATCTCCAGATTGATACGTGGTAAATAATTCTTCATGTGAAGTAGCATGATGAGAGGATCCTGTATCCACCACCCATTCACCTTCGCCGTTTTCAGCGTGGAGGCATTCTTCTATGTTGTTGGAAAGAAGAGCTACTTCGTGTGAAATAGTGACCAAAGTATCACCATTTTCATTCTTCTTACTGGAGCTGCTTTGACATTGTTCTCTTTTTAGCTTCCAGCAGTTGATTTTCTTGTGACCTGGAATTCCACAGTGATAGCACTTGAAATTACCTTTGTCTGAATTATTGCCATGATCTTGAGACTTGCATTTGCCTCGACCTCGACTTCGACCTCGACCTCGACTTTGACTCCTTCCTCATTGGTCATATCCTTTGTTCTCTGTGACAAAGGCATGTGGGTGGTCGGGTTCAGTTTCTTTCCTCCTTGCCTCTTCACTGTACAAGGCACCCTTGACAATGTTCATACTCAGTTTGCCGACTGCTGAGTTGCTGAGTGTGACAACTAGTGTTTCCCAGTTGTCCGGGAGTGTACCAAGGAGTAAAATGGCCTGCATTTCATCATTTTAAAGCATATCATATGAAATAAGTTGGTTTACCAAGTTCTGAAATACGACGATGAACAGATGGTTCACGGAGAATCAAGGATAAAATTTAATAGTGGTAGCAATAGAAGAAAGGAAAAGATACTTCACTTCACTTACAAGAATTGTAAAAGATATTTATTTTCCCATGGGAGAATGGTGGAACAAATAGCAAAGTGGTGTAGGTCTAAAAACTTAAAAACCAATTGTTTTGCTAGCTATGAATTACCCTGACAAGAACTGGGAAGAGGCAAGTAATAGTTTCGTGTTAAGAATCTAAAATGACTATGGAGGTTTTAAACTATAATTTGAAAATAAATTGCCATAATAGGGAATATCAAGCTGAGTGAAATTTCATGGTTTCTTCAAGGAAAATGGAAGTATCCCATATGGACAATAAACCAAAGATTACTCTAAACTCTAAAGTTTTCAAGCGTTCCCTTTATAATTTACCAATTTAAATAGGAAAATTGAAATAAATAGTTTTTAAATTATACAAGTTTGATAATATTGTTCTAAAGTATTTTTTTTAATTGGTCTTATAACTATAAAAAAATTGTAATATTCATCATTTCGTTAAATCAACCGTTAAAAAATATATATTTATGTCATTATATTATTTAAATATATGTAACAAGTAGATTACCCAAACTATAAATATTTGATGACTTAAATTATAAAAAATTTGTGAAATTAAATCAATTTTTTTAAAAATCCAAGATATTTATATCCTTACTTTATTTAAATATGTTTAATAATATAATATATATATATATATATACACATATAATTTAGGAATCAAATATCAATCTACATATTATTATATATATTTAAATAATATAATGATATAAATACTAAATTTTTTTTACAACGAATAATTTAATAAAATTTTTAATAGATTGATATATCAATTTTACTATAAAAAAAAATACATCGGAGACCAACACAAATGAATGCCAACAGCCTGATTGACCAAACCGTAAATAAATCATAAAATATCTGTGATCTTCGTCACAGTTCACAAGAGAAATAGTGCATTCAGGAGAGAGAAAGAGACGTGTATTAAAAAATATTTTACTTATGAAATATAAATTGAAATTCACAAATATCTCTTTAATATTTGTGAATTTCAATTTATATTTCATAAGTAAATTTTTTTTTAAAAAATGTACTTTTAAATTTTAATTTTTTTATTTGAAAAATTGTAAAAAACTTACAAATTCTGTCAAAATATTTAAAAATAAGTATAATTCTAATCAATAAAAAAATAATAATTAAATTTATAAATAACTTAATTACTTTTTCTTTTCATTTAAGAAATTACAAACACCATAAACAATAAAAATTTAACAAAATTCGTAAAAAAACTTTACTTTTCTTAAATAACAAAGTTAGAATTTTAAAAGTAAAAAAATAATAATAATAAATAGGAGAAATAAATTCTTCTATATTAAAACAAGACATCCGAAAGATTTTTTTTTTTTTTTTAAATGGACAAATTTTCAGCCAAAACTAAGAACAAAAATATCTATCATTACCGAGCATTTGATTAATGATTTCTATCATTATTAAACAGATCATATATATCCCCCGAATGATACGTGGGAAAATCATGCAACTAAAATCAACAGCCTTTAAGATCTAAACAAAAATTTAATCAAAACTTTAAAGCAGTTCTGAATAGAAGTAAATTTTGGGCAAGTTGACTCACAAATCTAAAAGCTATATAATAATGTAGAGAGCTGGAGAAATCGATATGTTGTATTTACACAATTTCTAATAGCCAAAATGAAGCTTACTCGTCGTCTTTGTA
This sequence comes from Asclepias syriaca, assembly GCA_027405835.1. Classification (NCBI taxonomy): domain Eukaryota; kingdom Viridiplantae; phylum Streptophyta; class Magnoliopsida; order Gentianales; family Apocynaceae; genus Asclepias; species Asclepias syriaca. The sequence goes on from CM049930.1 coordinate 13,990,397, forward strand.
AGGGTATTCCTCAGGAACTTGCTTCAAGAGCTTTACCTGCATTTCAAAAGTATCATCCCCTCTCAGCATATCACGAATCCATGTCACTTCAGTTTTCATTGAAACCTGCACAAAAGGAGAGAACAAGAAACCGATGTTGTCAGGAAGACATTTTTTTATGCTTTATTCAAGTATCATTAACATTCCACCAATAGTTTCTATACGTTTAAATATATCCGTAGGGTATAATTTTGCAAGTACTCATCACAAAGTTAACTAAATCCTTTCCATATAAAATTTCTACTCCGAGAAAGAACTTGTTAGGCATTACAAGAAACATAGAATAATGATTATGTTGACAAAACTAATAACAATAGTAACAGTAGATATCTCAATAATATATATATATGTATTTATATTGATGAAACATATCTAATCTGCATGATAGCTCCATACTAACCATCTCTAAAGCTCCCCTGATGACTCCACTTAAAATGTTGCAATAGTACAAGCCCTGGCATGCATCAGGAAGCTCAACGAAATTTACCAATGGGTTATCCTCCAAAATTAAGCTACATATTGTTCCCTCAGAATCCCAGTTGGTCACAGTTGCAGACCCCAAGGAACATTTTTATACCAACCTACCACCAGGAAATTGTTGGGTCCACATATACCCACAAGGTTGGATTTCCACCACTTAACTCCACATTAGTATGATATTGTCCGCTTTGGGCCTAAGCCCTCACGGTTTTATTCTTGGGCAACTTCCCAAAAAGCCTCATACTAATGGAGTTAGTGAAACTCTTATATGCTAGTCACCTCTAGCATTATCTTCAGATGTGAGACATGGGTTAACACCCCAACAATCCTCCCCTCAAACCAAGGACCACATACTCGTGGGCCTCCCCTAGACTTAGATGTGGGACATGGGTTGAAACCCCAACAAACCTCCCCTCAAACCAAGGACCACATGGGCCTCCCCTAGACGAAATCATCTTGTACCACTGTCGCTCCTTCGACACAAGGCGGCACAAGACACCCATAATCGCTAGGTCTTCACAAATGAGGGCTTTTTTCCACAAGGCACCCCGGCACAAGGCACCCCTAATCGCTAGATATGGAGGCACCCCTAATCGCTAGATATGGAGGCACCCCTAATCGCTAGATATGGAGGCACCCCTAATCGCTAGATATGGAGGCACCCCAGCACAAGGCACCCCTAATTGCTAGGTCTTCACAAATGAGGGCTCCCACACATCTCTTACAAGCAAGCCCGTTAACCTTAAACTCTGATACCACTTGTTGGGCCCACATATACCCACAAGGTTGGGCTTCCACCACTTAACTCCATATTAGTATGATATTGTCCGCTTTGGGCCTAAGCCCTCACGGTTTTGTTCTTGGGCAACTTCCCAAAAGGCCTCATACTAATGGAGTTAGTGAAACTCTTATATGCTAGTCACCTCTAGCATTATCTTCAGATGTGGGACATGGGTTGACACCCCAACAATCCTCCCCTCAAACCAAGGACCACATACCCGTGGGCCTCCCCTAAACTCAGATGTGGGACATGGGTTGAAACCCCAACAAACCTCCCCTCAAACCAAGGACCACATGGGCCTCCCCTAGACGAAATTATCTTGTACCACTGTCGCTCCTTCGACACAAGGCGGCACAAGGCACCCATAATCGCTAGGTCTTCACAAATGAGGGCTTTTTCCCACAAGGCACCCCTAATCGCTAGATCTTCACAAATGAGGGCTCCCACACATCTCTTACAAGCAAGCCCATTAACCTTAAGCTCTGATATCACTATGTTGGGAAAAACGCGAAACCGGCACAAACGGTAAACTAACAAATGCGGAATTAATCTTCGTTTGACCAAAACTTTTCCCGACCCGAAGTAACCTATGAGGATGCAAACAAATAAGGTATACTAGGTATAATCAAAACAGTCCTAAAACAATAATAATGAGACACCAAATTTTAGCGTGGAAAACCTCTCAGAAAAGGAGAGTAAAAACCACGGGACTACTAGAGCCGCTTCAAATCCATTATCACCAAATAGAGCAATACAAAGTCTTCCCTAGATATACTACAAACATCATATACTTGGAATCAACTAACATCAAGCATATGGAATCAAACTACAACAACAAAAGGAGAAATATCACAAAAAAACGCAGCAGAGAACAGAGGCTGTAAAACCTGACTTAGAAACGTGATTAACATATCTCCACCGTTGAATAAGGTCACCCAGATGTGGTGAAGACTCTTCCCAAAATTCAGAATGATCCAACGGTTCAATCTCCGGGGCACTGAGGTTTTATGTACGTGTGTATGAAGGTGACGGATTTTCTTCTTCTTCTTTGTGTGTGTTGAAGTGTGTGTAAGAGTAGTGTGTTCGACAGAGACAAATCAATAATAATACCAGTCAAAAAATATTTTCTTCTTTTAGTAGTGGGAGACAAAGAAAAAAGAAAACTAATGATTATTTTTTTTCTTTTCCTTTCACATGGGCAAAAGGACCCATCATGTCACATGACAAGTAGCACCACTGTCAACAACCCAACTCGAAGAATCATGTGCAATGTTCACCATATCATAATCACAACAAATAAAGAACTTTCTGTAGCAGTATTAACTTCAGAAGTATCATTGCCACCATCATCTTTCTTATGGTTGTTCTTTTGATTGTTGTAATTAGCCTTCTTGTTCTCCTTTTTCAACTGTCTGCAAAACTTGATAGTATGCCATTTTCTACCACAATGATGACACTCATAATCAGCATACATGCCTTTAGACTTACTACGATGCCTCTGAGATAGAGGCGCCGTGCGGGCACGTTGTGAATCGGAGCCCGTGACAAGTGTTGCGTGTACTTGTGCTTGCGCATGCTGCCTGTGCAAGTGGGTTGAGTGCATTGAACTGGTGGCCGAGCCAAGAAGAGGCACTTCGTGAAAAATTGGTATCAGAGCTGACCAGCACATTGCGTCGTATCGTCCTGCACTCAAACAACAAGAGGTGGTGTTGGTCTGCACCCACATCACAGTGATGAGTTCGGCAAGGGGCGTGCACTGTTGGACGGTCGTGGGAATCCCCTCAATGACACCCATGAAGAAACCGTTAAAGACGTCGGGCGAGTGGATGTGTACGAGGGCGTACACGGAATTGGGTGGGGGAGAGTTTGTAACACCCTGCATGATAGTGGTGTTTAAAGAAGGACAATTGCTGGTAGATGCAGTGGAATGTGTAAGAAAGGCTTCAGAAAGGTTGTGGTGTAGGGCCAAGACTACCCACAACTGGTCGGGGTCTAGAGCCGATCCCCTGATGAGCCCAAGGCAAGGCGAAACCAGTACATTGTTCAGTGGTCAAGGGGTGCCTTGTGGGGAAAAAAGCCCTCATTTGTGAAGACCTAGCGATTATGGGTGCCTTGTGCCGCATTGTGTCGAAGGAGCGACAGTGGTACAAGATGATTTCGTCTAGGGGAGGCCCATGTGGTCCTTGGTTTGAGGGGAGGTTTGTTGGAGTTTCAACCCATGTCCCACATCTGAGTCTAGGAGAGGCCCACGAGTATGTGGTCCTTGGTTTGAGGGGAGGATTGTTGGGGTGTCAACCCATGTCCCACATCTGAAGATAATGCTAGAGGTGACTAGCATATAAGAGTTTCACTAACTCCATTAGTATGAGGCCTTTTGAGAAGTTGCCCAAGAATAAAACCGTGAGGGCTTAGGCCCAAAGTGGACAATATCATACTAATGTGGAGTTAAGTGGTGGAAGTCCAACCTTGTGGGTATATGTGGGCTCAACAATTTGATGGGTCCTTTTGCCCATGTGAAAGGAAAAGAAAAAAAAATCATTAATTTTCTTTTTTCTTTGTCTCCCACTACTAAAAGAAGAAAACATTTTTTGACTGGTATTATTATTGATTTGCCTCTGTCGAACACACTACTCTTACACACACTTCAACACACACAAAGAAGAAGAAAATTAGTCACCTTCATACACACCTGCAGAAAACCTCAATTTTCAGGAGATTGAACCGTTGGATCATTCTGAATTTTGGGCAGAGTCTTCACCACATCTGGGTGACCTTATTCAACGGTGGAGATGTGTTAATCACGTTTCTAAGTCAGGTTTTACAGCCTCTGTTCGCTGCTACGTTTTTGGTGATATTTCTCCTTTTGTTGTTGTAGTTTGATTCCATATGCTTGATGTTAGTTGATTCCAAATATATGATGTTTGTAGTATATCTCTAGTATATCTAGGGAAGACTTTGTATTGCTCTATTTGGTGATAGTGGATTTGAAGTGGCTCTAGTAGTCCCGTGGTTTTTACTCTCCTTTTCTGAGAGGTTTTCCACGCTAAAATTTGGTGTCTCATTATTATTGTTTTAGGGCTGTTTTGATTATACATAGTATACCCTATTTGTTTGCATCCTCATAGGTTCATTCAGGTCGGGAAAAGTTTTGGTCAAACGAAGATTAATTCCGTATTTGTTAGTTTACCGTTTGTGCCGGTTTCGCATTTTTTCCAACATAGTGGTATCAGAGCCAAAGGCTAGAGGGCTTGCTTGCCAGATGTGGATGCCTTGCGAAGGATGTAAGATGGGAGTCAGTTCCTTGCGAAAGATGCAAGATGGTTATCCCCCTCTAGGGGAGGACACGGGTATGTGGTCCTTGTTTGAGGGGAGAAATGTTGGGAGTGTCAACCCATGTCCCACATCTGAAGATAATGCTAGAAGTGACTAGCTTATAAGAGTACCACTAACTCAATTAGTATGCGGAGGATGCAAGATGAGAGTCAGTGCCTTGCGGAGGATGCAAGATGGGAGTCAGTGCCTTGCGATTCCTCTAGGGGAGGACGGAGGATGCAAGATGGGAGTCAGTGCCTTGCGAAAGATGCAAGATGGTTATCCCCCTCTAGGGGAGGACACGTGTATGTGGTCCTTGGTTTGAGGGGAGAAATGTTGGGAGTGTCAATCCATGTCCCACATCTGAAGATAATGCTAGAGGTGACTAGCTTATAAGAGTACCACTAACTCCATTAGTATGAGGCCTTTTGGGAAGTTGTCCAAGAACAAAACCGTGAGGGCTTAGGCCCAAAGCGGACAATATCATACTAATGTAGAGTTAAATGGTGGAAGCCCAACCTTGTAGGTATATGTGGGCCCAACAGAAATTTGAGGAGGTTATTAATCATACAAAAGTAAAGAGGGAAAAAGGCTTCAAGGAAGTTTAAAACCTAAACGATGCTACTCATTTCACATAAATGCATATATCATGGGTAGATAAGCTTCTTTTGTAGGAGTGAACACATATAGGCTGTTTGATGAGCTAGCATTTTGCAAAACTTGGGGATCCGAATCTATTATCTTTTGTATTTGCATATTCAAATTGCATGCAGAAGTTTAAGAATGTTTTAAAACATGACCACACTATCTCTATGGAAAAACTCTTTAACAAAAGCAAAGAAGTTATGCTTTAGATATCTAAGCCATTACAATAGCATTTAGATCCTATTAACTGCAAAATCAATCAAATTAGATGTTTATTTTCATCATCTTCTAACATGTAGATTTCTTGATTTCTCTAAAATTAAAAATATCTTGAAAATAAGTAGACAAAGTTTGGTCCCATCTCACTTTAACCATTTCAAGAAATATACACAATATCTCAACAAATCAACAAATTACTAAAACAATCAGTGTGGAGCTTTCAGTAGCATACACGTTGATTATATTAGGGTGATGACTTAATAGAAATACAAAATTATCCTGAGACTATAAAATTGAATGTAGTTTTCAAATTCTATTTGTTATTACATATATGTTTCCATCCTTTCCCTCCCATAAAGACATATCAAACAGTCAACCACTAAAAGAAGGACAGATAACAAACATTAAAATGAGAGGGATTCACCAACCAGCTATGGAAAACAATAGAAAGAGACCTTTGCAATGACTTCAGCTGTTTCCTTGAAATCAACACATCTAGAGACATTGGATTTTGCTAGGAACTCATCAGTTAGTCGAATCCCAATGTTATATCCCCTGTAACATAACACAATTCTCCTACTTAATCAACTTTTACACTTCCAAGCTCTAAGGTCATCAAAAGCAGGGAAAAGGAAATTGTTGTTTCTCAACTTAATCAAACTAGAAGTATTCCACAAATGAAACTAACATGTCATTATCGTATATGTAGAATAATTTTTGAGAGGAATTGTAAGGTATTTTTGTATATTTTTCACATATTTTCTTCAATACAAAGTAATTATTCTTCAATATTCATTTTCATTCCTTCATCTCTCTTTGGTTTCTTGTCTAAACAAAGAAGGAAATCTTTGAAAGTGACAATCAATTCATTTTGAGTGGCGTGAGTGTGAAAGTATCTAAACAAAGAAGTCTAACATTCACAATACTTGGAGTGAGTTTGATTCCTAATATCAAACATCTTCCAAGTGGTTGATAAATTGAGAGTGCCTTGTTGGATTGTTTGAGTGTTGAAGAATTGGATTGCAACATCTACAAGACCTTGGAGGATTAAGAAGTTCCTTGCTTCAATTTTTGTACACCTCTTCTCCTCCTTTAATCTTTTAAGTCCCTGTATGATTCTAGCACAATTCCCACGAATATCTTAGATGTATGATATATGCTATCTATACCCATCATATTGGCACTTTGGTAGGGTTCAAGGTAGATGTCAATACAACAAGTAAGTTGTACATTAATACTTGAGTTTAAGCATATGATTTCTCAATTCATGAGAATCTATTATATGTAGAACCTCCCATTAATCATGTGTTCTTTCTTACTTGTTCATGATCCTATGTTTACATTACTTGCTTTTACTTGCTTTCTTAGATTAGAATTCAACTCTCTTTTACTTGAACTTGGAACCTACAACTTAAATTTTTCTTAGTTAATCACTTAATTAAATGAATCCTTACTTCCTTGGGAAAAAGGATATTACAAAATGAATTGATTGTCACTCTCAAACAACAAACTCTCAAAGATTTCCTTCTTGGTTTAGAAGAGAAACAAAAAAGAGATGAAGGAATGAAAATGAATATTGAAGAACAATTACTTTGTATTGAAGAAAAGAAAATACGTGAAAAATACACAAAAATGCCTTACAATTCCTCTCAAAAATTATTCTACATATATCATCTAAGACTTTGAACTAAGCATTTCAAAGGATCATAATATATACACAAGTAAGGAAAATAATTCAAAGATGTTTTAAGAAAATGTACCTCATACTACTTATTCATTCAAGTTAAACATGTAGTAAAGGCATGATAGTTAAGCATAATATCCAAGTAAAATAAAAAACATAGGTAAAGATATCTAAACCTAAACCAATCGAAACGACTCTAAACAAATGCAAAAGGACATGAATAAAACTCATACAAAGCCAAAAATACTGCAGTACACCTGCTATCAAAAACTACCTTATACTAAACTAAAGTAAAAATAAACCAAATAATATTCAAAATAGGCATATGGTATACTAAAAGAAAGCTTAAAACACATAAAATTCGAAAAACTCAAATTCCAGACGTGAGGGTATTAGATTTACAAATATAAATACAATTATTTACAAATCACTTACATCTGGTTTAGCTGTTTGTTAACTTCCTCAACCTCCTCCAGATCAGTAAGAAGCTGACGACCATTGCACCATAAGTAAGGGTGAAAAGCTCGGCATTCTGCCAAGAAATCACACAAAAAAAAAAAAAAAAAACAAAAACTATTTCTCAACAACAATTAGGCACTCAACAAACAATTTTGCCAAAAAAAAAAAAGCCAGAGTAAATGAAACAGAAAACCACTCCCAGAAAGAGAGAAAGAGAGAAAGAAAATGGCTGAGGCTCCAAAGAAATACTAGTATTACTACAAATACAAAAATTAAAACGCGAGTATTAATACTCAAATTGCACATGGGAAATGATATTTTTAGGAACAAAATTTTTCATTTACATTCAACATACCACTCGTTCAACGCTGGCGAAAATTGCCTCGCCGGATTTAGGAGCAACAGGAGCCATAGAGATAGGCGATCACGTCGGCACTGTGAAATTTTACCAGTTGATTTATGGTGATGAAGTTTGGCTCAGATGTGTGAGCGTGAGATTTGAGTGTACTCTACAAAAGAAAATGAGTTTTTAGCAAAATGCTCAGAATTTGTTCAGTTTTGAATTTTTAATATTGCTGGTCGTAAACAATCCAAATACAATTAAATTATTAATTAAAAAATAACTTTTTGAAGACGGACAATTCTAAAAACAATTTAAATAAATTAATATTTAAAATAAATAAATAATTAAGTTAATGGAGTGCTAATAAATTAGCGTTATTAATGTAAAATATGAATGGAACATAATTATACCGAAAAACAGGTTTACAATATTGTTCACAGGATGCTAATGTATAGCACAATCTGTAAGCAGAACAATAATACAGATAAGGTAATAGCCAATATGATTACAGTTAGATTTACTAATATGATTACAGTTAGATTTACTGGCCAGTTAAAAGGATGGTGGGATAATTATCTCACCAAAAAAAATCAAGAAGAAATATTAACTTCCGTCAAAACAGAAGACAATAGAACTGTAGATATGCAGTCTATACCATAATAGTAAATATTGTAAAGCATTTTACAGGAAGATGGTCTGAGAATAGTGAGACCATTAGAACCTTATTACAGAATCTCAGATGTCCAACCTTGACATTCTTTAGGTGGTATAAAGATACCTTCCTAAGCAGAGTTATGAAACTCCGATGCTAATAGTGCCCACTAGAATCTAAATTTATTGATGGCCTACCCTCCTTATTTGCAGAAAGGGTAAGAAAAACCTTAAGAAAGGATAAAACTGCTATTGAATACAATAGTTATACCTATGACAAGTTAATAGGAATATGTGTCCAAGAAGAATTATCTCTATGTAATGAAATTAAGTTGAATCAACAGCTAAAAAAGCATAGACTCACAGAAAAAACCCAATTAGGGGAATTTTGTGGACAATTTGGTATGGAACCAATTGCACCTAATAGAAAAAAACATTATAAAAAACATAGGGAAGAAGATAAGAAAAACCCTCCTTATAGGAAAAAGCATAGAAAAACAAAAGAAAAAAGAATAGAGAAAAAAACACGTCGAAAAAAGGCTAGAGAATCTTCTAGTAAACCCATTATCTGTGACTATTGTGGCAAGAAAGGATACTATGCTACAAATGCTGGTCTAAAAAGAAAAAGAAGATTAATAGTCTAAACATTTCCGAAGAATTAAAGGAAAATCTATATCAAATATTAGGATCAGAATCTGAAGATACAGAATCTAATTCTTCAGGAAATAATATTATTAACATAAATGAAGATTCATCATCCTTAGATTCTTCATCAGAATCTGAATGTGACCCTTGTAAGCAAGGACTAACATGTATAAAGGCATTAGAAAATTCAGAATCTGAGTCAGAGAATATTTATAAATTACAATCACAGTTCCAAGAAATAAATATGTTAACTCAGGATAATATTCTGGAAATATTAGGCATGGTTAAGGACCCTGAACTTAGGTCAAAAATTATAGACTAGGTAAATAGACCTACATCTTCTAATCAACCACCTATAATAGAACAAGTTCAAAATTCTGAACCTTATACCTTATCAGAAGTAAAAAAATTATTAAGGGATAAACATAGTCATTTAAGTCCAACGACATTACAGGACTTAGGCAAAGAAGTAGAAAAAATGAAATATGAAATTAAGAATTTAAAGAATAATAACAATAATTTCGAAAAAAGGATTATATCCTTAACAAAAGGAAATGAGATTATAGAATTTCCAATATACCTTCACCCTTAATAATAACAGAACAAGAAAATTTCTTATCAACCTTAGAAGTAATAACTTCTCAAAAATGTATGTAGAAATTACTTTAATGATAAATAGAAATTTCCATAAGAAATTGACAGCCTTAATAGATAGTGGAGCAGATCTAAACTGTATACAAGAAGATTTAATTCCAACAAAATATTTTCATAAAACTACCCATTCGTTGAGCTCTGCTAATGGACAGAGAATGAAAATAAATTATAAAATACCTAAAGCCTTTATATGTAAGGACCAGAAATGTATACTTACTAGTTTCCTACTAGTTAAAGATATAACCAACCAGGTAATACTTGGCACACCTTTCCTAAAAAAGATATTTCCTCTAGTCAATGTAGATTAAACAGGGATTACAGGAACATATGAAGGGAAGCAGATTAAATTTACTTTCATAACTGAACCATTAACTAGGATTCTAAATCAGATTAAAGAGTCTTTCATAAAAAATAAGCAAGAACAAATTAATTTCTTAAAACAAGAAATACAAATTTTATCCCTATCTGATAGACTTAAGAATCCAAAATTACAGGATAAAATACAGTATATTCATAATCAATTCTCATTAGATATTTGTAATGAACACCCAAATGCTTTCTGGGGCAGAAAGAATCACATAGTTTCTTTACCTTACGAGGACAATTTTAAAGAAGTAGATATTCCTACTAAAGCTAGACCTTGTCAAATGAATGCAGAATATAAAAAATTGTGTATTCAGGAAATTCATAATTTAGAAAACAGAGGGCTAATAAGATCCTCTAAATCACCGTGGTCTTGTACGACTTTTTATGTTAATAAGCATGCAGAGAAAGAAAGGGGAATACCCAGGCTAGTAATAAATTACAAGCCCCTAAATAAAGCCTTAAGATGGATTATGTATCCCATACTTAATAAAAAGGATTTATTAGATAGACTTCATAATTCTATCATCTTTTATAAATTTGATTTAAAATCTGGATACTGGCAAATCCAGATAAAAGAAACAGATGTTTATAGGACTGCTTTTAATGTTCCCTTTGGGCAATATGAATGGAAGGTAATGCCCTTTGGATTAAAAAATGCACCTTCTGAATTCCAGAAGATTATGAAAGATATTTTCAATCCCTATATTGATGATATCTTGTATTTTCACAAGACATAAAACAACATTTTAAACATTTATCTATGTTTAAACAAATCATCATAAAAAATGGCTTAGTTATTTCTAAACCAAAGATGGCCTTATTCCAGGAAAAAGTTAAATTTTTAGGACATAATATATCTGGCGAGAAAATAATCCCAATCCAAAGGAGCATAGATTTTGCTTAAAAATTTCCAGATATCATAATAGATAAAACCCAATTACAAAGGTTTTTAGGTAGTTTGAATTATATAGCCCCATACTATCCAAACTTAGCAACAGATGCAGCAATCTTATATGATAGGCTTAAAAAGAAACCTCAACCCTGGACAGATGAGCACACTAGAGCCATTCAGAAAATAAAACAAAAAGTAAAATCTTTACCATGTTTAATGTTAACAAACCAAATTGGGAGAAGATTGTGGAAACAGATACTTTTGAAATAGGTTTTGGAGGAATTCTAAAACAAAAATCTCCTCATAATAATCAAGAATATCTGATTAGATTTCATTCAGGAAAATGGAATAATAGCCAAAAGAATTATGCCACAATAGCTAAGGAAATATTAGCCATATTAAAATGTGTGTTAAAATTTCAATATGATTTATATAATCAGAAATTCATAATAAAAACTGACTGCCAAGCAGCCAAATATATGTTTAACAAAGACTTTAAACATGATGTTTCAAAACAGATGTTTGCAAGGTGGCAAGCACATCTAGCTCCTTTTGATTTTGAAATAATATATAAGAAAGGAACAGATAATAGTCTGCCTGATTTTCTAACTCGTGAATTTATATCATGTCTAACAATCTTATGGAAGCTATGCAAGACAAAGGAGAATCCTCCTCTTATAGAGGAAGGACAAGAGGACAGAGTACTCCCTCTTATAGAGGAAGAGGAGGCCGAGGCAGGCCTTTAATTGAACATGGTCAAAGACAGCTAGTAGCTGCAACTCTAACAGGCCATGCTTATAAGGAATGGTTCAGCAAAAAACATGAGGATAATAATCCATGCATGGTTAACAATCCGTCCTATGCAGCAATGCTGACTGAGGAAGAACCAGAAAATCTGGAAATCCCTTTTATTCCTAACCCTTATAAGGAAATGATATTTCCTTTGGAATTTTTTGATATCAAATGAAGAGATAATGTATGGAAACTAATGGAGAGATATCTCGAAACTAAATCATATCCCGAGTTATCATACAAAAGTAGGATGCATTCAGAACATCTCCTGAAAATTACAGGAACTGCTGAATTTCAGCACTTTACTCCTAATCCACAGACTCAGACTGTTTATAATTTTAGCAAAGTTATCATCAAGCAAGTCATAACTGCTGAAGATTGGGGACATACATCCAGACAGAGGGAATATACCATCCCAGGTACCAAATCAATAACTCTTTATAATTATTGGGATTATCAAGATACTTTTTATAAAAGCTTCTTTTATGAAAATAGAAATCATAAACATACATGGTTTTTTAAAATTTGCCCTTCCCTTTATAAGGCAGAAAAACATGCATGATTATATCATTGGTGGGATCAATATGGTCCTAAAATTGACATACTCCCAGAACCTTATAAAGGATTATATAAAGATTGGGTCAAAGTATCCCCGGCTCTAATAGAAGCCACTGAAAAAGATCAATTAGTTGAAGGAATGCCTTCATTCTTGTTTTTCACTGAATTTGGCATACCATGGATTTGGAGATGGTATCCCATCATATGGGAAACAACACAAGGAGTTCCTTGTATAGTAAGGAAAACAGAAACAAAGTTTTGGAAGAAAATGCTCAAACCAGATGAGTATGGCATCATAGAAGGACAACCTACAATTGATAATATTCAACAAGCCATCAAGGCTTATACGGAAATTCAATCATACTCAGAAATGTCAGAAACACCGAGCCCATTCAAACAAATGGCCAGAAGACTGAAAATTCAGTAAGGTACTATATCAACAACAGACATGATGAAAGCATACATAAAGGCAATAAAAGAAAATCTGGTAAAAACTTTTCCACCAGACATAGATGTGTCTATGCCATCAAGATCGGCAACTCATTCAGAAGATGATACTGAAGAACCTGAATATACCAGAGACGAACGTGGAGAAACCCAGCCACCAGAAGACACCCAGGAAATCCTGGAGAAGACTCTCAAATTCATCGACCAATGAGAGCAAATCGCGTCATCAAAGACACCAGACCCCACAAAGAAAGGAAAGGGTCCAGCCTCCAAATAAGGACAAAAGAAGAAATCATCTGCATATGGCCGACAACGACAAAAGGCCGACAAGATTTTGGTAAAAGTAACCACTCTCTATCCAACTTTTGACTCGGATAGCCACTAATAGTTATCAACAATAATTTCTGGACTCAAAAAATTCCAGAATTCTAATAGAAGTGGATTTGAAATCCACCCCAGAAATACCTCTATAAATAGAATCCATTTCTCTGCAATAGGCAGAGGCGGAATCAGCATATGTAATATTTTTACTTCTTCTTTGTTTTCTTTAAAATCGTTTTAAGAGAGTCTCCTCTCTCTTTCCCTTGTAACAACTTTTATATTCAATAAAAAGAAGAACTTTTGAAAGCACAAAGTTTCAGTCGGTTTGAGAGTCCTCCCAGTAAATCCGTAAGTTTTTAAATTTCCCAAATTAATGATGTTAGTTCATAACTAACTTACTCTGTAGGTTTCAGTCGGTTTGAGAGTACTCTGGCATACTACAGACTGAAACCTACTCTGTAGTATGCCAGAGTACTCTCAAACCGACTGAAACCTACAGAGTAAGTTAGTTATGAACTAACATCATTAATTTGGGAAATTTAAAAACTTACGGATTTACTGGGAGGACTCTCAAACCGACTGAAACTTTGTGCTTTCAAAAGTTCTTCTTTTATTGAATAAAAGTGTTTTACAAGGGAAAGAGAGAGGAGACTCTCTTAAAACGATTTTAAAGAAAACAAAGAAGAAGTAAAAATATTACATATGCTGATTCCGCCTCTGCCTATTGCAGAGAAATGGATTCTATTTATAGAGGTATTTCTGGGGTGGATTTCAAATCCACTTCTATTAGAATTCTGGAATTTTTTGAGTCCAGAAATTATTGTTGATAACTATTAGTGGCTATCCGAGTCAAAAGTTGGATAGAGAGTGGTTACTTTTACCAAAATCTTGTCGGCCTTTTGTCGTTGTCGGCCATATGCAGATGATTTCTTCTTTTGTCCTTATTTGGAGGCTGGACCCTTTCTTTTCTTTGTGGGGTCTGGTGTCTTTGATGACGCGCTTTGCTCCCATTGGTCGATGAATTTGAGAGTCTTCTCCAGGATTTCCCGAGTGTCTTCTGGTGGCTGGGCTTCTCCACGTTCGTCTCCGGTATATTCCGGTTCTTCAGTATCATCTTCTGAATGAGTTGCCGATCTTGATGGCATAGACACATCTGTGTTTGTTGGAAAAGTTTTTACCAGATCTTCTTTTATTGCCTTTATATATGCTTTCATCATGTCTGTTGTTGATATAGTACTTTGTTGAATTTTCAATCTTCTGGCCATTTGTTTGAATGGGCTCGGTGTTTCTGACATTTCCGAGTATGATTGAATTTCCGTATAAGCCTTGATGGCTTGTTGAATATTATCAATTGTAGGTTGTCCTTCTATGATGTCATGCTCGTCTGGTTTGAGCATTTTCTTCCAAAACTTTGTTTCTATTTTCCTTACTATGCAAGGAACTCCTTGTGTTGTTTCCCATATGATGGGATACCATCTCCAAATCCATGGTATGCCAAATTCAGTGAAAAACAAGAATGAAGGCATTCCTTCAACTAATTGATCTTTTTCAGGGTCTTCTATTAGAGCCGGGGATACTTTGACCCAATCTTGATATAATCCTTTATAAGGTTCTGGGAGTATGTCAATTTTAGGACCATATTGATCCCAGCAATGATATAACCATGCATGTTTTTCTGCCTTATAAAGGGAAGGGCAAATTTTAAAAAACCATGTATGTTTATGATTTCTATTTTCATAAAAGAAGCTTTTATAAAAAGTATCTTGATAATCCCAATAATTATAAAGAGTTATTGATTTGGTACCTGGGATGGTATATTCCCTCTGTCTGGATGTATGTCCCCAATCTTCAGCAGTTATGACTTGCTTGATGATAACTTTGCTAAAATTATAAACAGTCTGAGTCTGTGGATTAGGAGTAAAGTGCTGAAATTCAGCAGTTCCTGTAATTTTCAGGAGATGTTCTGAATGCATCCTACTTTTGTATGATAACTCGGGATATGATTTAGTTTCGAGATATCTCTCCATTAGTTTCCATACATTATCTCTTCATTTGATATCAAAAAATTCCAAAGGAAATATCATTTCCTTATAAGGGTTAGGAATAAAAGGGATTTCCAGATTTTCTGGTTCTTCCTCAGTCAGCATTGCTGCATAGGACGGATTGTTAACCATGCATGGATTATTATCCTCATGTTTTTTGCTGAACCATTCCTTATAAGCATGGCCTGTTAGAGTTGCAGCTACTAGCTGTCTTTGACCATGTTCAATTAAAGGCCTGCCTCGGCCTCCTCTTCCTCTATAAGAGGGAGTACTCTGTCCTCTTGTCCTTCCTCTATAAGAGGAGGATTCTCCTTTGTCTTGCATAGCTTCCATAAGATTGTTAGACATGATATAAATTCACGAGTTAGAAAATCAGGCAGACTATTATCTGTTCCTTTCTTATATATTATTTCAAAATCAAAAGGAGCTAGATGTGCTTGCCACCTTGCAAACATGTTTTGAAACATCATGTTTAAAGTCTTTGTTAAACATATATTTGGCTGCTTGGCAGTCAGTTTTTATTATGAATTTCTGATTATATAAATCATATTGAAATTTAACACACATTTTAATATGGCTAATATTTCCTTAGCTATTGTGGCATAATTCTTTTGGCTATTATTCCATTTTCCTGAATGAAATCTAATCAGATATTCTTGATTATTATGAGGAGATTTTTGTTTTAGAATTCCTCCAAAACCTATTTCAAAAGTATCTGTTTCCACAATCTTCTCCCAATTTAGGTTTGTTAACATTAAACATGGTAAAGATTTTACTTTTTGTTTTATTTTCTGAATGGCTCTAGTGTGCTCATCTGTCCAGGGTTGAGGTTTCTTTTTAAGCCTATCATATAAGATTGCTGCATCTGTTGCTAAGTTTGGATAGTATGGGGCTATATAATTCAAACTACCTAAAAACCTTTGTAATTGGGTTTTATCTATTATGATATCTGGAAATTTTTAAGCAAAATCTATGCTCCTTTGGATTGGGATTATTTTCCCGCCAGATATATTATGTCCTAAAAATCTAACTTTTTCCTGGAATAAGGCCATCTTTGGTTTAGAAATAACTAAGCCATTTTTTATGATGATTTGTTTAAATATAGATAAATGTTTAAAATGTTGTTCTATGTCTTGTGAAAATATAAGGACAATATCAATATACACAATTATAAAATCCTTATAGGGATTAAAAATATCATTCATAATCTTCTGGAATTCAGAAGATGCATTTTTTAATCCAAAGGGCATTACCTTCCATTCATATTGCCCTAAGGGAACATTAAAAGCAGTCCTATAAACATCTGTTTCTTTTATCTGAATTTGCTAGTATCCAGATTTTAAATCAAATTTAGAAAAGATGATAGAATTATGAAGTCTATCTAATAAATCCTTTTTATTAGGTATGGGATACCTAATCCATCTTAAGGCTTTATTTAGGGGCTTGTAATTTATTACTAGCTTGGGTATTCCCCTTTCTTTCTCTGCATGCTTATTAATATAAAAAGCCGTACAAGACCACGGTAATTTAGAGGATCTTATTAGCCCTCTGTTTTTTAAATTATGAATTTCCTGAATACACAATTTTTGATATTCTGCATTCATTTGACAAGGTCTAGCTTTAGTAGGAATATCTACTTCTTTAAAATTGTCCTCGTAAGGTAAAGAAACTATGTGCTTCTTTCTGCTCCAGAAAGCATTTGGGTGTTCATTACAAATATCTAATGAGAATTGATTATGAATATACTGTATTTTATCCTGTAATTTTGGATTCTTAAGTCTATCAGATAGGGATAAAATTTGTATTTCTTGTTTTAAGAAATTAATTTGTTCTTGCTTATTTTTTATGAAAGACTCTTTAATCTGATTTAGAATCCTAGTTAATGGTTCAGTTATGAAAGTAAATTTAATCTGCTTCCCTTCATATGTTCCTGTAATCCCTGTTTGATCTACATTGACTAAAGGAAATATCTTTTTTAGGAAAGGTGTGTCAAGTATTACCTGGTTTGTTATATCTTTAACTAGTAGGAAACTAGTAAGTATACATTTCTAGTCCTTACATATAAAGGCTTTAGGTATTTTATAATTTATTTTCATTCTCTGTCCATTAGCAGAGCTCAACGAATGAGTTGTTTCATGAAAATATTTTGTTGGAATTAAACCTTCTTGTATACAGTTTAGATCTGCTCCACTATCTATTAAGGCTGTCAATTTCTTATGGAAATTTCCATTTATCATTAAAGTAATTTCTACATACCATTTTTGAGAAGTTATTACTTCTAAGGTTGATAAGAAATTTTCTTGTTCTGTTATTATTAAGGGTGAAGGTGTATTGAAAAATTCTATAATCTCCTTTCCTTTTTCTAAGGATATAATCCTTTTTTCTAAATTATTGTTATTATTCTTTAAATTCTTAATTTCATATTTCAATTTTTCTACTTCTTTGCCTAAGTCCTGTAATGTGGTTGGACTTAAATGACTATGTTTATCCCTTAATAATTGTTTTGCTTCTGATAAGGTATAAGGTTCAGAATTTTGAACTTGTTCTATTATAGGTGGTTGATTAGAAGATGTAGGTCTATTTACCTGGTCTATAATTTTTGACCTAAGTTCAGGGTCCTTAACCATGCCTAGTATTTCCAGAATATTATCCTGAGTTAACATATTTATTTCTTGGAACTGTGATTGTAATTTATAAATATTCTCTGACTCACATTCTGAATTTTCTAATGCCTTTATACATGTTAGTCCTTGCTTACAAGGGTCACATTCAGATTCTGATGAAGAATCTAAGGATGATGAATCTTCATTTATGTTAATAATATTATTTTCTGAAGAATTAGATTCTGTATCTTCAGATTTTGATCCTAATATTTGATATAAATTTTCCTTTAATTCTTCGGAAATGTTTAGACTATTAATCTTCTTTTTCTTTTTAGACCAGCATTTGCTAGCATAGTATCCTTTCTTGCCACAATAGTCACAGATAATGGGTTTACTAGAAGATTCTCTAGCCTTTTTTCTACGTGTTTTTTTCTCTATTTTTTTTCTCTTTTGTTTTTCTATGCTTTTTCCTATAAGGAGGGTCTTTCTTATCTTCTTCCCTATGTTTTTTATAATGTTTTTTCCTATTAGGTGCAATTGGTTCCATACCAAATTGTCCACAAAATTCCCTAATTGGGTTTTTTCTGTGAGTCTATGCTTTTTTAGCTGTTGATTCAACTTAATTTCATTACATAGAGATAATCATTCTTGGACACAGATTCCTATTAACTTGCCATAGATATAACTATTGTATTCAATAGCAGTTTTATCCTTTCTTAAGGTTTTTCTTACCCTTTCTGCAAATAAAGAGGGTAGGCCATCAATAAATTTAGACTTCCAGTGGGCACTATTAGCATCTGGGAGTTCCATAACTCTGCTTAGGAATGTATCTTTATACCACCTAAAGGATATCAAGGTTGGACATTTGAGATTCTGTAATAAGTTTCTAATCGTCTCACTATTCTCCGACCATCTTCCTGTAAAATGCTCTACAATATTTACTATTAAGGTATAAACTGCATGATATACAGTTCTATTATCTTCTGTTTTGACGGAAATTAATATTTCTTCTTGATTTTCTTTGGTGAGATAATTATCCCACAATCCTTTTAACTGGCCAGTAAATCCAACTGTAATAATATTGGCTATTACCTTATCTGTATTATTGTTCTGCTTACAGATTGTGCTATACATTAGCATCATGTGAACAGTATTATAAACCTGTTTTTCGGTATAACCATCTATGTTCCATTCATAAATTTGTTTTTCACTATAAGAATTATTGTTAATACATTCTTATTCTTCTAACAAAACATCCTGGGGAGTTGGTCTAGGATAATAATACATCCTAGTTGTGGGTATGTCCTGATACTTAGAGATTTTATTTATCTCATCATTTATGACTTGTTTATAATATGAGGAGTTGTTAATTATGTTTTCAAATTCTTCCCCTAAAGTGTGAAGGCTTAATTTATTAAATTTTTCTTCTAATAATTTTTCTAAATCCGATGTGGATCTTAATTTAAAATCTGATATGTCAGGGGAGGCTGTATACTAGGTGAGGCTACAGTTATGGACTTATCCTGTATTCCTTGATGAATATATTTCTTTAATTCGGATAAAATATTTTCTACCCTACTATATAGAGATAAAACCTGTTCTCCTAAAACATGAATATATAAATTCGTATGATTCTGTTGTCTTATTATATGGTTCAGATGAGTAGTTGTGACTGGCAAGGACTCATTTTGAAGTAGTCTTTGAAAGGCATTATAAAATCTAATTTCATTATTATTATCCATATGATAAGGTTGTAAAGGGGGAAAAACTGATTTAACCACATATCCATTCTGTAGTTTGAATGTCCTTTCTAAAACTGAAAGGTAATTATTAAAATGGATGGTTAAAAACCATGGTACAAATGAAATTATTTGATTTTTCTCAGATAAATGTTTATAAAATTGATCTGCCAAATCTTTTCTTTCTTCAGGTTTAAAGCTTTCGAAAAACCATTTTTTAAAACATCCCCATCTGGGTAGATTGAATTCTTTTTGGACTAAGGCTCTTGCCTCAGATCCTGGTTGAAAATCTATTTTTGGTTTGTTATTCATTAAACAGTAAAATTCATTTATGATACAGTTATATCTGGATCTACTGGGGTTGAATATAAACCTCTGACTATATTATCTGATGATATATGTAATTCTTCCACCCTGGAAGAGCTTTCAGGATTACTCGGTCTAATACTAGAAGTGGATCTTCTAGACGGTGACCTAATCTGGTAATCTAGTGGAGAAATATGTGAATGAGATGTATAAGATCTATGAGATCTTGAAGCCAAAAGATTTCTGTTATTTTCAAATTGTATTTGGACTCTTCCATCTTGAGTCTGTAAAATATTAGTTGGGACTCTATTGTCTATCTGTTGAGTAGGTAGGGCATTCTTAATAGTCTAGGATTCAGGAAAATCTATTTCTTCCAACTTAATTGTTCTTCTGGTCGTTATATTAGACCTATTGAAGTTTGATTCTATAAGAATTGTTTCATTTTTTGGTTTATCTACTATCCTACACTGAGGATTAAGGGTGTATAATGGCTTATAATAAACCCTATAACGGATTGCTATTATCTCACTTCCTGGAGTATAATTATATCCATATGCCTGAATATTAAGTGTTAAGGCATCTAATATATTTACATCTGTCAAAGATAATGCCAGATTAGGATACACATTAAAATAAACTGCTCCATGAGCAAGACTGGACTGCATAATTCCTATTATGGATTGTTTCCATTTAAGTTTCTACCATCTCTTAAGGTTAGTAGAAAACTCTCAAGTAGTCCTTCTAAAGTTAAAGGTTTTAAAGCTACCTGAACTAATCCAATATGGATAAACTTATGAGTAGATCTGTATTTAGACAGATCATGATTATTTAACAATTGTAGTGTCATATTATCACTGTTTATAGGGATAGTTTCCTCTGTAGTTTTTACTACCTGTGTGAAACTCAGCTTATCAAACATCCCAAATTTATATATTATTTTTGGATCTATCCTTGGGATAGTCCACCTATTTAATCTTCTAGATTTCTAGGAATTTCTTGTTCTTCTAAGACACTATTTTTAATAGTGTCCTTATCCTTATGTTTTATGATATTCATAAAATCAGATGTGATATGCTAACACAATTCCAAATTCATGGATCTGATACCATTTACCAAGATCACACACACAAACAAACATTAAACACAAAACATTAAACAAATGTGTAAAGTCCAATAAACAGTAAAATATTCTTATAGCAGTCAAGAAATTTTACATTTTAAATAAATTAATATTTAAAATAAATAAATAATTAAGTTAATGGAGAGCTAATTCACCGCACCTGGTTTTGTCGGTTTCGGAATACCTTGCTTTTTTTTGGAGTTATGTACCAAAAATAGAGTTATTATTATTATTTTTTTTAAAAAAATTTAATTAACGGTCTATTTGTCAAAATAAATTCTTATTTATTTTTAAATATATTTTATTAAAGTAAAACATTTTTTAAAAAAATAAAATAAAATATTTGTTACTTAAAAAAAAATACTTGTAAATTTTAATTTTCTAATAAATTTAAGTTTATAACTTGATATTAAAATAATATTTATTTAATATAAATATGTTCTAAAAAATATAAATTTATAATAATATTTTAAATAAAGAATTGATAACAAATTTTGAAATGATTTAAAAACAGTAACCTTCAAATACATTTTTTTTTAAAAAATAAAATAATTTATGTACAAAATATTTATTATTTATGATATATTATATAAGTTCATTTGAAGCATATAATCATTGAGTTTCTGGGGCCCACTTCACCTACTATCATTTGTTTTATCTTGGCAGATTCCTTCCAATAACTTTTATTATTATATATTTAATCCGTGAATATTTACAGGAATAAAAAGAAAGTCTCTCATAGAGGAAATCACAAAGATGAAAATCCTCCGAAGATACAATACCCGTCATTGCATACCATTGCATTATCAAGTTTATACCTGATATTCAACGGTTGCTTATTGGCTGCAGACACCCGTTGAGTTGTCTTACTGTAATATTTTGAAGGAATTATTCCTTCTGTAATACAGTTTATGTCTGCACCTGAGTCTACTATGGCTTCAGTTTCCAGGTAGAACTCTTTGTTGACGATTATCGTCACATTTATAAATAATTTCTGGAATACAACGGGCTCAATATAATTGACACCGTTGATATGGTTTATCTTTGAGGATTTATCCTCATCGTCCGATGTATCGGGCATTTTAGATGTAGAAGGCTGTTTAGCCTTGATCTTTTCGATCTTTCTTTTTATTTGAGAAATTTCAGATTTAATCTGATTGATTTCTCCTTTCAATTCTTGAACCGTAGGTTCCTTCTCTTTAGTCGATTGCATCTTGTCGATCAATTGATCTAAGGAAATCGTCTTAAAAGAGGTATTGATTTGTTTAGAGAGCTTGGTCGGCTGCTCTCTTGGTCTTTCAACCAAATAGTTTTCAAGAGCTTTTCATTTCTTTTATGGATCTTCAATCTGATCGATGAGGTCCAGAATGAAGCTCTCTTCTCGTGTTAGCATGTTTATGCTAAGCCCAAGGTCTTTGATGATGCATACATTGCATTCACCATCATCGCAGTTGCAGAACTCGGACTCGTCTTCACTCGTGCTATGGGATGAACTTGCTGATTTTTCACTAGAAGGTTTTGTAAGATACACCTTTCTTACACCTCTCACCACCTCTATCTCTATAATATATCTCTCTGCGTGTACTCTTAGCAATCAAGAGGCCCTTTGGTCTCAAAAATGTAAGTCCTTTACATTTTTCGTATTTTAATTAAAGTTTTTAGTTTTATCTTGTTTTATGTTTTTAAAACAAGATCTTAAAGATCTTGTTAAGTTTACAATTAGATCTTAAAGATCTAATAAAACAAGTGATATCAATGGTAAACTTAACAAGATCTTTAAGATCTTGTTTTAAAAACATACAACAAGACAAAACTAAAAATTTTAATTAAAACACAAAAAATGTAAAGGACTTACATTTTGAGATCAAAGGGCCTCTTGATTGCTAAGAGCACACACAGAGAGATATATTATAGAGAGAGAGGTGGTGAGAAGTGTAAGAAATGTGTATCTTACAAAGAGAGAGAGATGGATAAGAAGAGTGTGTGGAAGATGAGAATACAATGACCTATTTATAGACATCAGACTCCAAACACTCGCTAAACTAAATACAATTCAGATTTTAAATCCATAGTGGAAAAACCACTATTCCCTATGACGTCACTGCTTGCATCATCATCGGTTGAGGTAGGCGCTTACGTCATCATCCGCCATTGTTGACTTTTATGCCAATTTTTTAAGAAAAGTCTTATTTTTTGTGTTTTCCTTGTTCTTTTCTGGCAATTAATGTCTGTTGCAACTCGAGAAAGTCCTCTAAATCCATGTACGCATCGTTCGAATCTTGGGCGAACTGCTCGAGGTATGGGTCGAACGGAGGAGAGGTTTATCCGTCGGACGAGAGGTTGATCAGAGATTTTTCTCCTTTGGCAGATTTTTCTGTAATCTGCATTGGGGTCTTGTGCTGTGTTTCTGGCACAGCCGTTGAGGAAGATGCTGCATCCTTGTCCTTCCCCCCCACCCAAAATTTCTTCAAAAAATTTTGAAGCTTCTTCTCGGGACATTTTGGAAAATGCCTCCTTGAATATGTCTTTAGGGTGCTGTTTTGGCGCCCTGGTTGGTTGAGATAAGGTGAGAACCCCATTCTTTGCAAAGACACCGTCGTTGTAGAAGAACTCAAATTTATTCCACCATCGGATGTAAACTCTTCTCCAGAGGAAGAATTCTCAGAGGTAGATGTCGTGCTTGCCTGCTTCCGTGGAGTGGGCAATGCGGTAGTCCCATCTGACAATCCAGGGGACTGAGTAGGTGATTGTGAACCGGATCAAAATATCAAGTTCACAAGGCTGCTCATTTGCTAGTCAAAAATTTTCAAAAACTTTCAGTACCCTTTTGGGTAGAATGACGGGATTTAATCCCCATGTAAAAAACCAGGTTTTGAACCATGCTGGGATGTTGACCAGCTGGCCTTCGAGTTGGAACATGAGGAACTAACTGTGTTTCTTTTGGACGTTCTCGTAGAATAACGCCTTTTCCCACGCTTCCATATAATCGTAATAATTATACGACCTTGAATTCCTTGGATTGTATTGGAACTTTAAGTACCTGACCACTTGAGGTCTAATTTTCCAATCATTAGAGGATAAACCCCTCTTAATGATTAATTTGCTATAAGCAGTATGGGGATCGGCAGAACTGCTGGCTCGACCCACTGTTCAATAAGAACCGAATGGGTTTCCTGTAGGATTGCTTGATAATAGTATATAGATTTATCTGTATATGTTGAGATCATATGTTTATTGAGGAATATATCCGCAACATGATCTGCTGACATCCCTTTAAGGGTTATATCCACTGGATACAACTTTATCCAGTTGTACGGGATATAAGGATATTTTCGACCTTTAAGGTCTTCAGGCGGAATCACCCAGTTGTATGCCTCTGTTTGATAGGCATCTGGATCTGTAGCGAACTCATCAGCCTTATAAGGCTCCGGTGTTGCTTTTGGTTCTTTTGCCTTTTCGGCAAATGTTTTCTTTCGAGGATTCTCCTCTTTGGATTTTCCTCTATAAGAGGCTTTCTTTTTATCCCTGCAAATATTCACGGGTTTAAAAGTCAGCTAAGGAGTTGTTTACTCCATTGACATGTTCAATATCAAAATTGAAACATGATAAGATAGCTTGCCATCTGGCAAATATTTGTTTAGACGCTAAGTTGCGCACATCCTTTTCAAGAATGCTTTTCGCAGACTTAGCATCAGTCCTGATAAGAAAATTCTTATTTAATAAGTCACTTTCAAATTTAGTGGCACACAGGACTATAGAAAGAACTTCTTTCTTAATAGTCGAATAGTTTTGTTGGGCTGAATTCCATAAGCCCAAAGTATATCTAACCAATTGTTCTTGGTTAGTCTGAGGATCCTTCTGTTTTAGGATTTCCCCATAACCTCTTTCAAAGGCATCCGTTTCTACTATTTTAAAGTAGTCCGGATTGGCTATACCCATGCATGGAAGCTCTTTGAGCTTTTTCTTGAGGTTTCTGACCGCCTCAGTGTGTACACTACTCTAAAGTTTAGGATTTTCCCTTAACCTGTCAAATAGCGGTTTACATTCTAGGGCCAGTTCCTTGTAGAAGTCAGCAATATAATTGAGACTTCCCAAAAACCTCTGTAGTTGATTTTTGTCCAAAATTTCATCAGGAAATTTGTCGGCGAATATAATCGCTCTTTCAATAGGTTGTATTAGACAATTTTCAATGTAATGGCCCAAAAACCTTATTTTAAGCTGAAATAAGCTTATCTTTTTCGCAGAGACTGCAAGTCCCACATGTTTAGCAACTTCTAAAAACACCTTAAGATGTTTGAAGTGCTGATCTATGGTTTGTGAATAGACCAAGACATCATCAATGTAAACAATTATAAAATCCGTATATGGATTGAATAATTCATTCATTATGTGTTGATATTCCGAAGGGGCATTCTTTAACCTGAACAGCATTATGTTCCATTCATAGTGTCCAAAGGGCACTGTGAAGGCGGTTTTATACCGATCTTTCTCTTCAATTTGAATCTGCCAGTAACCTGACTTCATGTCAAATTTAGAGAATATTTTGGCTTTATATAGCCGATTAAGTAGATCCCTTTTATTAGGAATCGGGTACCTAATCCATTTCAACACTTTATTAAGCGGTTTGTAATTTATTACAAGTCTGGGAGCTCCTCTTTCGAGTGCAACCGTATTCTCAACATAGAATGCTGGACAACTCCGTGGACTGTAACTTTGCCTAATAAGGCCTTTTCTTAGGAGATCGTTTATCTCCTTTTTACAGAGCTCTAGATGCTTGAGTCCTATGGCAATGGGCCTAGCCTTCGTAGAGATGTGCTTTTCATTGAACCCTTCCTCATAAGGCAGGGACACAACAAATTTGTTACGTGTCCAAAAGGCATTGGGCACTTCGGCACATATCTGCCTTTTGATAAATTCTTCAAGGTCTTTTATCTTTCCTTGAATATCCGATTTTTCTAGCCTTTCTCGAATTTGTTTAAAATCCACTTCCTCCTTTAAGGAGTTTAGAAAGCTAGTTTTTCTTTCCTTTAAGGAATTTAGAAGTTGTACTTCGTACTGCCTCGTACAGTTATAAAAGCGAATTTTAATTCCTTACCACCCACCAAGGATGTAATACCCTTTTCTGTTATTGAGGTAATTGGGAATATCTTTTGCAAGAATTGATTTCCCAAAATTACCGCGGTCGATAGACCTTTGACTATTATAAATGGTATCGGGATACAATACCCGTCATTGCATATCATTGCATTATCAAATTTATACCTGATATACAACGGCTGCTTATTAGCTGCAGACACCCGTTGGGTTGTCTTACTGTAATACTTTGAAGGAATTATTCCTTTCATAATACAGTTTATGTCTGCACCTGAGTCTACCATGGCTTCAGTTTCCAGGTAGAACTCTTTGTTGACGATTATCGTCACATTTATAAACCATTTCTGGAATACAACGGGCTCAATATAATTGACACCGTTGATATGGTTTATCTTTGAGGATTTATCCTCATCATTCGATGTATCGGGCGTTTTAGATGTAGAAGGTTGTTTAGCCTTGATCTTTTTGATCTTTCTTTTTATTTGAGAAATTTCAGATTTAATCTGATTGATTTCTCCTTTCAATTCTTGAACCGTAGGTTCCTTCTCTTTAGTCGATTGCATCCTGTCGATCAATTGATCTAAGGAAACAGTCTTAAAATTGGTATTGATTTGTTTAGAGAGCTTGGTCGGCTGCTCTCTTGGTTTTTCAAGCAAATAGCTTTCAAGAGCTTTTTTTTTTCTTTTCTGGATCTTCGATCTGATCGATGAGGTCCAAAATGAAGCTCTCTTCTCGGGTTAGCATGTTTATGCTAAGCCCAAGGTCTTTGATGATGCATATGTCGCATTCACCATCATCGCAGTTGCAGAGCTCGGACTCGTCTTCACTCGTGCTCTGGGATGAACTTGCTGATTCTTCACTAGAAGAATACTCAAGGTTTTGTTTGAAGTCTTCTTCGGTCTTGTTCAGTAGAGCCTGACATAGAGACTTCTTCTGTTCTTCGTCTATGTCAATAAAAATGAAGAATCCACTCTCAAACAACAAACTCTCAAAGATTTCCTTCTTGGTTTAGAAGAGAAACCAAAAAGAGATGAAGAATGAAAATGAATAATGAAGAACAATTACTTTGTATTGAAGAAAAGAAAATACGTGAAAAATACACAAAAATGTCTTACAATTCCTCTCAAATATTATTCTACATATATCATCTAAGACTTTGAACTAAGCATTTCAAAGGATCATAATATATACACAAGTAAGGAAAATAATTCAAAGATGTTTTAAGAAATTGTACCTCATACTACTTATTCATTCAAGTTAAACATGTAGTAAAGGCATGATAGTTAAGCATAATATCCAAGTAAAATAAAAAACATAGGTAAAGATATCTAAACCTAAACCAATCGAAACGACTCTAAACAAATGCAAAAGGACATGAATAAAACTCATACAAATCCAAAAATACTGCAGTACACCTGCTATCAAAAACTACCTTATACTAAACTAAAGTAAAAACAAACCAAATAATATTCAAAATAGGCATATGGTATACTAAAAGAAAGCTTAAAACACATAAAATTCGAAAAACTTAAATTCCAGACGTGAGGGTATTAGATTTACAAATACAAATGCAATTATTTACAAATCACTTACATCTGGTTTAGCTGTTTGTTAACTTCCTCAACCTCCTCCAGATCAGTAAGAAGCTGACGAAGATTGCACCATAAGTAAGGGTGAAAAGCTCGGCATTCTGCCAAGAAATCACACCAGAAAAAAACAACAAAAACTATTTCTCAACAACAATTAGGCACTCAACAAACAATTTTGCTAAAAACAAAAAAGCCAGAGTAAATGAAACAGAAACCCACTCCCAGAAAGAGAGAAAGAAAATGGCTGAGGCTCCAAAGAAATACTAGTACTACTAAAACCATTCTAGATAAATTAATATTTAAAATAAACAAATAATTAAGTTAATGGAGAAGAGCTAATAAATTAGCGTTATTAATGTAAAATATTTAGAATTAATTAAAGTGATATTGACAAACTTTTCCGTATAACTCATAATTATTAGAAAGAAAGTGGTAGATGCTATAATTCACCGCACCTGGTTTTGTCGGGCTCGGAATACCTTGCTTTTGTTTTTTAAAGTTATTTACCAAAAATAGAGTTATTATTATTTTAAAAAAAAAATTAATTAACAGTCTATTTATCAAAATAAATTCTTATTTATTTTGTAAATATATTTGATTGAAGTAAAACATTTTTTTAAAAAATAAAATAAAATATTTGTTATTTAAAAGAAAAAAATTACTTGTAAATTTTAATTTTCTAATAAATTTAAGTTTATAACTTGATATTAAAATAATATTTATTTAATATAAATATGTTCTAAAAAATATAAATTTATAATAATATTTTAAATAAAGAATTGATAACAAATTTTGAAATGATTTAAAAACAGTATCCTTCAAATACATTTTTTTTTAAAAAAATAAAATAATTTACGTACAAAATATTTATTATTTATGATATATTATATAAGTTCATTTGAAGAAGATAATCATTGGTTTTCTGGGGCCCACTTCACCTACTATCATTTGTTTCATCTTGGCAGATTCCTTCCGATAACCTTTATTTATTTTTATTAATTTTATTATTATTTCTTTTTTTCTTTTTTATAAGATTACCTTTATTTATATATAATATATATTTCTGAAAATGAGATTGCGATAACTTAAAATAATAATAACATCAATTACACTTTTCCCTCTGAAGAGAACGAAAGTAGACTAGTATCGAAGTTGAGGAACACGCCCACGCGCCTCTGTGACCTTGGTTGTAAAAGTTAGTCCTCTATCAAACCAAATTTATTATAAACCATTATTTGTCCTTTTAGTTACTTTTTTCTTTTTAATTTTAAATTTACATTTTTAATAATAATTAAATATATTAAAAATTTTAAATAATATTTAATTGGTATTTAATCATTCTACCATAAAATTTGAAGATTATTCTTTGTTTATTTTCATTATGCCAAATTTCGAAATGAATTTAAAATTGGAGAATCAATATTAATATCATTAAATTATTATTTTTTATAATTACATTAAATAACACAAATAAAATATAATTATTATATTATTTAAATTTATTTATTATAAATTAAAATACATATGATTTTACTTTTACCGCATCTTCCTTAGTTGCGGCAGCCAAAAAAACCCCAATGCAGATTACAGATGGAAAATCTGCAGACGGAGAAAACTCTCCGATCAATCTCGAACAGTTTGCCCAAGATCCGTACGAAGATCTGGAGGATCTGTTCGACTGGCAAAAGACATTAATTGCTAGAAAAGACAAAGGAAGGCATAAAAAATAAGGCTTTTCTAAAAAATTGACAAGAAAGTCAACAATGGCGGCTGAATGACGTAAGCGCTTACTTCAGTTGTGAATGATGTAAGCAGTGACGTCAGCACAAGGGATAGTGGCTTTTCCACTATGGATTTAAATTCTGAATTGTAATTAGTTTAGCGAGTGTTTGGAGTCCGATGCTTATAAATAGGTCATTGTATTCCCATTCTCCACACACCTTTTCTTACACAACTCACCACCTCTCTCTCTCTCTCCAGCACAAGGGACAACTATGATTTTACTTTTATAGAAGAAAAACCCCAACATTATTCTACCTGGGGATAATTTCTTCAATAAGGCCTAATAATGTGATACCACTCTTTTTTTTTTAATTTTTTTATTTTAGACCTTTAAGGTCTAATTGTAAATTTTACAAGATCTTTAAAATCTTGTTTTAAATATATAAAAGCTTTACAAAATTAAAGATTTAAATATAAAACAAGAAAATGTAAAAGACTTATATTTTTTGAGACCAAGAGGCCTCTTCTTTCCTAAGAGCACACGCGGAAAAATATATATAGAGAGAGAGGTGGTAAGTTGTGTAAGAAAAGGTGTTTGGAGAATGGGAATACAATGGCCTATTTATAGGCACTGGACTCCAAACACTCGCTAAACTAATTACAATTCGAATTTTAAATCCATAGTGAAAAAGCCACTATTCTTTGTGCTGACGTCACTGTTTGCGTCATCCAGCCGCCATTGTTGACTTTGATGTCAATTTTTTAAGAAAAGCCTTATTTTTGTGTGCTTTCCTTTGTCTCTTCTGGCAATTAATGCTTTTTTCCAGTCGAACAGATCCTCCAAATCTTCGTACGGATCTTGGGCAAACTATTCGAGATTGATCAGAGAGTTTTTTCCATCAGAAGAAAGGTTAATCGGAGAATTTTCTCTGTCTGTAGATTTTCCGTCTGTAATTGCATTGGGGTTTTTTGGGCTGCCGCCGTTGAGGAAGATGCTGTATCCTTCTCCTTCCCCCCCCCCCCAAAAAAAATTTCTTCAAAATATTTTGAAGCTTCTTCTCGAGACATCTTTGAAAATGTCTGCTTGAATATTTCCTTCGGGTGCTGTTTTGGCTCCCTGGTTGGTTGTGATAGGGTAAGAACCCCGTACTTTGCAAAGACGCAATCGTTTGCAAAGAACTCAAATTTGTTCCACTAGCGAATGAAAACCTTTTCCAGAGGAAGAACTCATCCAATCGGATGTTGTGTTTGGTTGCCTCCGTAGAGTGGGCAATGTGGTAGCCCCATTTGACTATCTAGGGGACTGAGTACGTTAATGCGAACAGATCATAAGATCGAGGTTGCAGGAGTGTACATTTGCTTTGAGGAAATTCTCAAAGACTTCCTTCACCCTTTTGGGTAAAATAATGGGATTTAATCCCCAGGTAAAAAACCAAACTTTAAACCATGCTGGGATGTTGACCAGTTGGCCTTCAAGTTGGAACATGAGGAACCAACTGTGTTTCTTCTGGACATTCTCGTAGAGTAATGCCTTCTCCCAAGCTTCCATATAGTCGTAATAATTATACGACCGTGGATTCTTTGGGTTGTATTGATACTTTAAGTATCTGACCTCTTGTGGTCTGATTCCCCAATCACTAGAGGATAAAACCCTCTTGATGATAAACTTGCTATAAGCAGTGTGGGGATCGGCAGAGCTGTTGGCTCTGCCCACTTGTTCTATAAGAACTGAATGGGTCTCTTGCAGAATTGCCTGGTAGTAATATACAGTTTTATCTGTATATGTTGAGATCATATGTTTGTTGAGGAATATATCCGTAACATGATCTGCTGCCATCCCTTTAAGGGTTATATCCACTGGGTACAACTTAATCCAACTATATGGGATATAAGGATATTTTTGACCTTTAAGGTCTTTAGGCAGAATCGCCCAGTTGTATGCCTCTGGTTCGTAGGCATCTGGATCTGTAGCGAACTCATCAACCTTATAAGGTTCTGGTGTCACCTTTTCTTGTTTTTCCATTTCGGCAAATGATTTCTTCTGAGGATTTGCATCCTTGGACCTTCCTCTATAAGAGGCTTTTGCCTTTTTATCCCTGCAAATATTCACGGGTTAAAAACTTAGCTATGGAGTTGTTTACTCCATTAACATGTTCAATATCAAAATCGAAGCATGATAAGATGGCTTGCCATCTGGCAAAGATTTGTTTGGACGCTAAGTTGCGTACATCCTTTTCAAGAATGCTCTTTGCAAACTTGGCATCAGTTCTAATAAGAAATTTTTTGTTTAGTAGGTCACTTTCAAACTTAGTAACACACAAGACTATAGAAAGAACTTCTTTCTTAATAGTCGAGTAGTTTTGCTGGGCTGAATTCCATAAGCCCGAAGTATATCTAACCAGTTGTTCTTGGTTAGTCTGAGGATCCTTTTGCTTTAGGATTCCTCCATAACCTCTTTCAGAGGCATCCGTCTCTACTATATTAAAGTAGTCCGGATTGGCTATAGC
Source organism: Asclepias syriaca (assembly GCA_027405835.1). Lineage (NCBI taxonomy): Eukaryota > Viridiplantae > Streptophyta > Magnoliopsida > Gentianales > Apocynaceae > Asclepias > Asclepias syriaca. Next base: position 14,022,407 of record CM049930.1, read on the forward strand.
CATACATGGGAGCTCTTTGAGCTTTTCTTTGAGGTTTCTGACCGCCTTAGTGTGTACACTACTCCAAGGTTTAGGATTTTTCCTCAACCTATCAAATAGTAGTTTACATTCTAGGGCAAGTTCTTTATAGAAGTTTGCAATATAATTGAGACTTCCCAAAAACCTCTGCAATTGATTTTTATCTTGAATTTCATCAGGGAATTTGTCGGCGAATATAATCGCTCTTTCAATAGGTTGTATTAGACCATTTTCTATATAATGGCCTAAGAACCTTATCTTAAGCTGAAATAAGCTTATCTTTTTGGCAGAGACTGCAAGTCCCGCATGCTTAGCTACTTCTAAAAACACCTTAAGATGTTTGAAGTGCTGATCTATGGTTTGAGAGTAGACCAAGACATCATCAATGTAAACAATTATAAAATCCGTATATGGATTGAATAATTCATTCATGATGTGTTGGTATTCCGAAGGGGCATTTTTTAACCCGAACGACATTACGTCCCACTCATAGTGTCCAAAGGGCACTGTGAATGCGGTCTTATACCGATCTTTCTCTTCAATTTGAATCTGCCAGTAACCTGACTTCATGTGAAACATAGAGAATATTTTGGCTTTATATAGCCGATTAAGCAGATCCCTATTATTAGGAATCGGATTCCTAATCCATTTTAACGCTTTATTAAGCGACTTGTAATTTATTACAAGTCTTGGAGCTCCTCTTTCGAGTTTGGCCGCATTCTCAACATAAAATGCCGGACAGCTCCATGGGCTGTAACTTTGCCTAATAAGGCCATTGCTTAGGAGATCGTCTATCTCCATTTTACAGAGCTCTAGATGCTTTAGTCCCATGGCAATGGGCTTAGCCTTTGTAGAGATGTGTTTTTCGTTGAACCCTTCCTCATAAGGTAGGGACACAACAAATTTGTTACGTGTCCAAAAGGCATTGGGCACTTCGGCACATATTTGCCTTTTGATATATTCTTCAAAGGTTTTTATCTTCCCTTGAAGATCCGATTTTTCTAGCCTTTCTCGGATTTGTTTAAAATCCACTTCCTCCTTTAAGGAGTTTAGGAAGCTAGTTTTTCTTTCCTTTAAGGAATTTAGAAGTTGTACCTCGTACTGCTTCGGAACAGTTGTAAAAGGGAATTTTATCTCTTTACCACCCAAGAAGGAGGTAATACCCTTTTCTGTTATTGAGGTAATTGGGAATATCTTTTACAAAAACTGATTTCCCAGAATTACCGCGGTCGATAGACCTTTGACCATTATAAATGGTATTGGGATGCATAGTCCGCTATTGCATACCACCGCGTTATCAAGTTTATACTTGATATTCAACGACTCCTTATTAGCTGCAGACACCCGCTGGGTTGTCTTACTATAATACTTTGAAGGAACTATTCCCTCTGTAATACAGTTTATGTCTGCACCTGAGTCTACCATGGCTTCGGTCTCCATGTAGAACTCTTTGTTGATGATTATCGTCACATTTATAAACCATTTTTAGAATACAACGGGCTCAATATAATTGACACCGTTGATTTGGCTTATCTTTGAGGATTTATCCTCATCGTCCGATGTATCGGGCATTTTCGAGGTCGAAGGCTGATTGGCCTCAACCTTTTTTATCTTTCTTTTTATTTGAGAAATTTCATATTTAATCTGATTGATTTCCCTTTTTAGATCTTGAACCGTAGGTTCCTTCTCTTTAGTCGTTTGCATCCTGTCGATCAATTGATCTAGGAAAACAGTGCTAAAAGAGGAATTGATTTGTTTAGAGAGCTTAGTTGGCTGCTCTCTCAGTCTTTCAACCAAATAGCTTTCAAGAGCTTTTCTTTTCTTTTCTGGATCTTCAATCTGATCGATAATATCCAGAATGAAGCTCTCTTCTTGGGTTAGCATGTTAATGCTTAGCCCAAGGTCTTTGATGATGCATACGTCGCATTCACCGCCATCGCAGTTGTAGAGTTCGGACTCGTCTTCACTCGTGCTCTGTGATGAGCTCATTGATTCTTCGCTAGAAGAATATTCAAGGTTTTGTCTGAAGTCTTCTTCGGTCTCGTTCAGTAGAGACTGCCATAAAGACTTCTTTTGTTCTCTGTCTATGTCAAGAGACCGTATCTTCTTCTTGACTAGACACTTATTTGCATAGTGGCCCTTCTTGCCACATTTCCAACAAACGGGATACTTCTTAAAGGATTTCCTTTTGTTGAATTTCTTCCCTTGGTTAGGGACTTTCGATTCTTCTTCGAAGAATCTCTTCTTTCTTTTCTTTCTGAAGAAGTGCTTTTCTCTTTTAGAGAACTTCTTTTTCTTTTCCCTTGTGGGATACTTGATCGGTGCATAACCGATCTGATCACAAAAGTTACCCAAAGTCTCCTTTTGATGGAGCCTTTGTTCTTCCAGCTGCTGCCTCAGCTTAACGTCGTTGCATAGATTGATTCCTTCTGAAATCACCTCTGAAGCTAGATCTCCATACGTCAAGTGAGTATAGGGTATTATACCCGAATATTTAGCTCTAAGCTTAATTCGTAGCCTCTCTGCAAATAAATCAGGAAGTCCAGCTATGAATTTTTCCTTCCAAAAGTCCATGTGGCTATCTGGCCTTTACATGACTCTTGTAAAAAACACGTCCTTGTACCATGTAAAGTAGCCCAAAGTTGGACACTTTAGGTTCAAGAGTTCTTGGGATCTATCCCTTTGTAGATCATTCTTTCCAATGAAATGAGAAGCGATTGTGTATATTGGAGTAGTCACAATCTCTTCGGTGATTTCACATGTATCTGGATTGGTGGCAGTTGCACTCCATATCTGATTTTTTGCAATTTCAGACATGTTGAGATCCCACCATCCATACAGTTGACCGGTGAATCCGGCCGTAATGGCATCGACTATTTGCCTTTGATTGTTGCCATTGGCTTGGCTTGCTTTAGTAAACATGAGCATATATTTCAGAACCATCTTGACGTTATATTCAGATAGTCCGTCAATATTCCACTCTACTAGAGATTTGCCGTCAAACTAGGCAAACTCTATTCTATCCTCGATCTGCATATCCATCGGGGTAGGCTTTGGATAGAATGGCTTTACTAGGGAAGTATTCTTCCGGAATGTCATTTTGTTGACTTCCATTGGACTCTCCCAATGCTTTAACTGCTTTCGTTCCCTTTCACGGTCGATACAGTTTGTTTTTTCTTTCCCTCTGAAATTTTCAGCTTCGTGAGCCTCACCATAAGTTCTTCTACGAACTTGATGTCTGGCTTGGCCTGAAACCGGAAATCTTTTCAAATTCAAAAGAGGTTTGAAGGGAATTGAATCCTCCTTTTTGCCTGAAGTCGATGCTTCGGGCTTCACCTTGGTTGGATCATAAGTCATATTGGATATCTTCTCTTCTATTCGAGAAGTCTGTTCTCCAATAGACTGTAAGAACAAATTAGTATAATTGTTCTGTTCAGCCATGTGATTGGAATTTAGTTCCCCCAGCTTTCCTTTAAAAGGAATAGAATTTTCCGTTCTCTCGTTGTGAGAGACCTTTACCCAAGTATTTGGTGGATGGATAGACTTGAACATCTTTCTGTTTCCATTCAAATACTCTCGATACGCCACTTCGATGAAGTTGACAAATTTCTTAATATTAAAGTCTGGTTACTCTTCTTATCCCACGATTTTCGTATTGCCTCAGGGATTTCTAGGTCAATATTATCGATAGAGATCATATTGACTTCGTAGCCCTTGTCGGAGGCTGTTGGCCAGGTATAACCTCTGCTGCTTTCTGGTATGTCAACCCTGTACACGGGCTAACTAACCTGTTCTTGGGTCCTTCGTACTCCCAGAACTTCAGTGTTTAACTTCTCTCTTTCAGAGAGCGGTACCTCGGAGGTCGAGGACCTAGATCGGACCGATGGTGTTCGGGTTAAGTTTAACCTAAACCTTCGATCGTTGGAGAATTTAATCTCTACATCCCCATCAGGATGCTGTCTAATCTGATCCAATTCCCTTTTTTCTTCGGGTTCCGGCTCAACTATACTTTCTAGCTTCCACACTTTGGGAAGCTGTACTTGGTTCTAGACGACTATCTTTGGAACAACCAAGTTGCTTTTGACGTCTGTTATAAACAGAGTCGTTTCTCCCCTTCTGGCACTAAGGACTTCTGGGTTGATCCTTAGTCTGGGGATGATTGTGTTCATTACTTTGTAATAAACCTGATACACCAGAGTAACATGACTTGTTACTTCCGGCATGTCATATCCGTGTGTCTTGATGTTTAACACCAGTGCATCCAAAACATTGCTGTCATAGATCGACACGGAGAAATCTGGTAAACACTTGAAGTAGGCAGGGCCTTCACACAAGGATGTTTCCACTACTCCTAATAAGGAGTCGTTACTCTTATTATGCCGTTTATCCCGGACAATAATAAGTGCGGCTGTATTTAAGCCTCGCTTTGTTAGCACTTGCAGCCCTACTTGGATTAACCAAATATGTAGGTAGCTGTATTTTTTCCTATGCTCTTCAATTAATTTCTGAGAGAGCATATGGATAGTTTCATCTCCTCTTTTAAGAGGTATTTGTCTTTCAACCGTCTTGATTATATAATCAGACTTGAGGCTGAAAGAGCCCTTTTCATAAACCTGATGCGGTTTATATTTTGGCAATTTCCATTTCTGGAGATCGCTTTCATTGTCTTGTGAGATAATAATCTCCTCATTGAGTGTTGAGCTTTTAGCTCTGGTTTTATCCATAGCATTCTCAAATCTTAAATCTTTTAGACCTAGAACTAAAAAGTCATTTCATCCCTTCAGTGGTTATCACTGTCAACAATTTAATCACAACCAGCCCAACGACCTTGATGGGTTTCCGACCGATGTGCTAAATAGGTGTTATTTTACCCTATGTTGATTATGAATAATTAAGGACTGTGATTAACTAATTGTCACATTTAGTCTCTATGGTGTCACTTAATCAGACAGAACCTAAGGCAGAGTACCTATCGTGTAGCTAGTCTGTTGGAAAGTATCTACGATTTTATTAAATAAATATCGTACTCCCAGGGAAGTGGCAACGGCTTAGTAGTAACTAGCCTTTCTTCCTAACTCTTATCTTATAATCCAGTTATGCAATCTTCATCAATAATGTTGATGAGAGGGTGATTCATTCTCCACTAGGTTTAAGTCTAGCTAAACTTGAAAGTGTTTTAAAGATTAGATCCTGATTTTATGTTATACTGTTACTATACGTTGATTGACCTATATTCGAGTGTTTTAGACATGTCTTGGCCTGGATTGCAATTATGTTCTGTGTCTAAAGGTTACCACATCTGAGTTTCTACGCTACCGCCCCATCGTTAAGGGTAACGTCCCTACTCACGGCTTGGACTAAAGTCAGCAATGACCGCCCTATGTCACTTTGGGGATCATACTGCTCGTCGCATAACTGCCGGCATAAAACTCTACTCAGCCTACCTAGACTACTTTCAACCAACGGGGTGTTCCGCAGATTATTTTATCTAGTATGGCAGACACCAATACTAATTGATGCCTGTTAAACTAAACAGGTTATGAATAGACCGTGGTTAGGAATTGTCTATAACCCTAATTTCAGTTTAAAAGAACGGCAATAGACATGCAGACATAATGGATATTTAAGAAGGTGGCCATTTCTAGAAAAACATAATACTTCAACATAAATAACAAATATTTATAAAAACATAATCTGGTATTCAAACAGTTATTTGGACAAACACAATAACAACATATAAGAGAGGGACAGGGGGACCGATGCCATAAAGAATTCACCCTTCACGAAGTCTCGCCGATGGAGCGTACTGCTGTAAATGTGATGTGTGGATTCCGGTTGACTTACTAAATAGGTGTTATTTTACCCTATGATGATTATGATTAATTAAGGACTGTGATTAACTAATTGTCACGTTTAGTCTTATGGTGTCACTTAATCAGCCAGAATCTAAGGCAGAGTACCTATCGTGTAGCTAGTCTATTGGAAAGTATCTACGATTTTAATTATCGTACTCCCAGGGAAGTGGCAACGGCTTAGTAGTAACTAGCCTCTTATCCTAACTCTTATCTTATGATCCAGTTATGCAATCTTCATCAAATCTTTTGATGAGAGGGTGATCCATTCTCCACTAGGTTCAAGTCTAATTAACCCTAGAAGTGTTTAAAGATAAATTCTGATTCTATGTTATACTGTTCCTATATGTTGATTGACCTACATTCGAGTGTTTTAGATATCTTAGCCTGGAATGCAATTATGTTCTGTGTCTAAAGGTTTACCACATCTGAGTTTCTATGTTACCGCCCCCTCACTCATCAAGGGTAAACGGCCCTACTCACGGTACGAACAGAGAAGATATGAAAGCCCTATGTCACTTTCGGGATCACTCTGAAGGCTCGTAATCGCTGGCATAACGCTCTACTCAGCCTTTCTAGACTACTCTAACATACAAGGTGATCAGCATGTTATTTTATCTAGCATGGCAGACACCAATACTAATTGATGGCTGTTAAACTAAACAGGTTATGAATAGACCGTGGTTAGGAATTGTCTATAACCTCAACTTTAGTTTAAAAGAAACTATTAGACATGCAGACATAATGAATATTTAGCAGGTGGCTATTTCCGGAAAAACATAACAACTTCAACACATAAAACATATATTCATAACAATCATAGTCTGATATTCAAAATAAGTATTTGGACAGACACAGTAACAACATTAAAAGAGAGGGACCGGGGGGACCAATGCCATAAAGAAATCACCCTTTACGTAGTCACTGCCGTGGGACTGTGCTCCTTTGTATGTCGTACTGCCGACCCGACTCTATTTGACAGAGCCTTCGGAGGACGCTTCCTCAGCCTAGTAACTGGGCTTTACCTTCGACTCTCGGCTTAAGCCCAGCCCTGTGGACTGACTCTTCGAACGCCTAGAGCCCTCTTAGGATCTCCTAACGAAATCCCGGGTATTCTATGAATACCAGAAACGAACCTATCTATAGAAACCTAAGATCTGAGACTAATTCTCAAAAACTAGAGCAAAACACTAACAAGAAAGAAAACTGAGATCTGAGTCTCTGAGTGAGTTGTGTACGAGAGAATTGTACACTAGACACCACTAAATGACTCAGATCGAGTGGAGAGGGATGAATTCATATGGAGGGCCTGGGTATTAGCAGCTTCCAGGAGTGAAAATCTCTGAAAAATTCGATGTGGGACAGCTTCTGGCGGTTCGGGACGCCCGTCCCGGTTCGGGACGCCCGTCCTGGTTCGTTGACCAGGTTCGGGACGCCCGTCCCGGGTCAGGACGCCCGTCCTGGCGGTTTGACTGGGTCAATATTTCCAAAAATTGCGTTTTTGCCCCAGAATTTGCTATTTTCGTCTACTTTTCACCTGACACTTCCAAAATCATAAAAACCGTGAAATCAAGTAAATAATAAACAATTAATGTCAATTTACTCTCAATTTCACATTAAAACATATATAAAAACATGCTAAAAATGTGATACGATTTCGCGTATCAGATACCCCACACTTAGCTTTTTGCTTGTCCTCAAGCAAAGTCTACATGGAGTTAGTGATTCTAAACCGTAGTGCAGTCACTTAAATTCCTAGTCATGTTTTTATTCCAAAAATTCTTCAGACAATTCTTAATACAAGTCTGATTGGTTAGGTTGCTATGACAAGGTCTCAGATGTTTTTAGTAGTTTGTTATGATCAGGCAGAAAACAAATCAACAACTAGGTTGAACCTTTCTCTTAGTCATAGGGTCTTCCTGATGTGTAGTGTGTGTACTAGTCCAGACCAGATAGTCAACACAATGGCTCCTATCTTAACTGCTACCAGATAACCCTTCGACCTATCGCTAGACATGCTGACAACAGATAACTTTCTGAGTTCTGAGCTTTGGTGATAAGATTTTTAACGTTTTAGCACTTAGTTATTTTCTTTATAGATTCAGGGTATTTCGAGTCTGCTTAGAACACGTCAACTTCAACTACCCATGTAACGAGTCCCACTCCGATGACTCCCAGACCTACACGGCCTTAGGGCATCAGGCTTTAAATTCCCCGAAGGAGTGGTGCTCGAGTAGCGAAGGCCGCTGGCAAACTACCCTTATTATAATTAATTTCCTTAAGTTCTTTTCACTTTTAGCTCAGAGTCTCATCTAGTCGTTCTAACTGCCAATATATCCACAACTGGTCTAGTTTTATCTAGTTAAGTCTCGAATAGGCAATTGGTTGAGGTTTCTAATCCAGACAGGGTTGTGCTCAGTTATCAGGAATTCCCTATTCCTAGTCAATCAGTCCAAGATAGCTATCAACTATCTCCTACTAACCATAACATACTACCTACATATCACAGACATAAGCAATTTGTTTAACCAAGCATACTGCATTTAGAAGTCTGAAAGACGGAAAAATTTTGAAAAAAATTTTGGAAGGGTGTGAAAATACAGGAAAAACAAGCAAAAGCATGCGAAAAATTTTTCAAACTGCTAAGTGCACCGTGCACTGCTACCCCACACTTAAGGCTGGCACTGTCCTCAGTGTTCATGCACATCTACCCCACACTTATTTGAAAACAAGAAATAAAACAGAAAAGATTCTTACCCCACACTTATTCGACTAACTAAGGGTAAGAGAGAAAATCAGGCAACAAAACAGGAAGGATAGCAAAACAAAACACAAAACAAATAAAATAAAAGGAATATGAGGATTAGAAAAACTCCCTTCATGTCGCGAACAGAAGGGTCTTCTCTGATCTGTCAATTGGCTCTTCACCTTAGCCATGTGCTATTGCTGAGGCGCTCTTGACTCTGTAAGCTCTAGATACTGGAACGGATGATGTCAGCTCCGATCCTTCATTGTCGAGCTCCAGGTAGTGGCCTATTCATTTGATGAATGGCTCGAGCCCCACAGACTGCTTCCTCGAATCATTTGTAAGATTTCTCATAATCATAGCAACGTGTCCAGGAGGAGCGTGTCTAGGAATGAGATTTCTTGGGATTTGTGTGCCTTCCTGCCAATGTTAGTAAAGGTATTGCATGCAAGTCTCAAATGGAAGAAAATATACCTGAAGTTTTGGCGAAGCTGTGGTGGTAGGGGCTCCAGTTGTGTAGATCTGGGCCCAAGTGTTTGAGACTTCCTCGAGGAAGTTTCTCACAGCTGATTGGTATGCAGGGAATGCAAGCTCCTCCATTGCTATGCTCCCGACACAATGCCAAATTCCTCTATATCTGCCGACCGTTCGTTACCTCTTGGTAGATCACTTGCTTGCACTGATCTGGCTTTAATTGTTGCCAGTATCTCATCTATTGATTCTGCGAGTGTGGGTTTTGCTGTGGTGGTGTCTTCTGAAAGTTTCCAGCTTCCGAATTACTCCTCAGCTAAATCCCGTACGATTCCTCTAGTTGGGATTGTATGCGTTTCCCATTGGAGCAGCATTCTGCAGTAACCTACTCCTACCTCTTTTGGAATGGTCAGTCATTCCCATAGCAATCCCTGCTAAAGTGTGGTACTTAGCAAACTTCACAGATTTGATACACAGGCTGAACATTTCTTCCTAAAACATTGGCACTCTGAATCTGGAAAACAACTAGAATCTGCACATGACTTTAACATCATTAGTAGGTAATGCCTGTGGTTCAGGCTATTTTCGAAAAGTGTTCCACGACTACTATGATGTAATTATGTTCAAAGGAAGAAAGGAAAAAGATTCGAAATAGAGTGATCGGTGTAACCTATTGTTTTTAGACAAGACTAGATAAGATCGGAATTTATCATGCATGAATGTTTTTGTCCTAAAACAATTCGTACTACATCATTACATCACATATTCATTCAAAAAGCAGATTTTAATTAGGTGATGTCATAATGGGTGCATTAATTCCTTTCGGTTTAAACAATCTCATGCATTTATCATCAAACAAAAGGAACATCCTTTCTCATTAGAATATACTCAGAGGTCTGTCTATTAAAGAAAATTTTATTTCAGGATTCTGTCTAATAGACTAAGCATGACCTAAGAAAACTCCACAATGAGATTTCTTCCAGATTAAAACCTTAGCCAAAAATTGACAACTCAGAAAAATATTCGATCCTCATTTCCATTTTTACATTTTCGAAAAAGAGCAACAAATGTACAACTAAGAAAACAACTAAGAAAGAACAAGAGATAGGGAAAAAAAAACAACTTACCATTGAGCAAGAAAAATACATTCTTTTTGGATTTTAAATTTTTAACATTTTTTTTTCTTTTTATATTTCGAAAGCAATTAAATTTCCTCAATACGGTTTTAGAATAATTTTCTAAAATTTGATTATCCTAAGTGTCTTAATTCTAGATAACATCTAAAATTAATTAGTTATGATAATCCTATATTTCGGAAACTGATTGTCTAACTAGCATAAAACAAGTGTTGGATCTAAAGTCTAGGTTACCATCGTTACCTATCATAAGTCTCTAGAATTTTGATCAGGAATCCTAAATTCATTATGATATTTCCCCGGCAACGGCGCCAAAAATCTGATGTGTGGATTCCGGTTGACTTACTAAATAGGTGTTATTTTACCCTATGATGATTATGATTAATTAAGGACTGTGATTAACTAATTGTCACGTTTAGTCTTATGGTGTCACTTAATCAGCCAGAATCTAAGGCAGAGTACCTATCGTGTAGCTAGTCTATTGGAAAGTATCTACGATTTTAATTATCGTACTCCCAGGGAAGTGGCAACGGCTTAGTAGTAACTAGCCTCTTATCCTAACTCTTATCTTATGATCCAGTTATGCAATCTTCATCAAATCTTTTGATGAGAGGGTGATCCATTCTCCACTAGGTTCAAGTCTAATTAACCCTAGAAGTGTTTTAAAGATAAATTCTGATTCTATGTTATACTGTTCCTATATGTTGATTGACCTACATTCGAGTGTTTTAGATATATCTTAGCCTGGAATGCAATTATGTTCTGTGTCTAAAGGTTTACCACATCTGAGTTTCTATGTTACCGCCCCCTCACTCATCAAGGGTAAACGGCCCTACTCACGGTACGAACAGAGACAGATATGAAAGCCCTATGTCACTTTCGGGGATCACTCTGAAGGCTCGTAATCGCTGGCATAACGCTCTACTCAGCCTTTCTAGACTACTCTAACATACAAGGTGATCAGCATGTTATTTTATCTAGCATGGCAGACACCAATACTAATTGATGGCTGTTAAACTAAACAGGTTATGAATAGACCGTGGTTAGGAATTGTCTATAACCTCAACTTTAGTTTAAAAGAAACTATTAGACATGCAGACATAATGAATATTTAGCAGGTGGCTATTTCCGGAAAAACATAACAACTTCAACACATAAAACATATATTCATAACAATCATAGTCTGATATTCAAATAAGTATTTGGACAGACACAGTAACAACATATAAAGAGGGACCGGGGGGACCAATGCCATAAAGAAATCACCCTTTACGTAGTCACTGCCGTGGGACTGTGCTCCTTTGTATGTCGTACTGCCGACCCGACTCTATTTGACAGAGCCTTCGGAGGACGCTTCCTCAGCCTAGTAACTGGGCTTTACCTTCGACTCTCGGCTTAAGCCCAGCCCTGTGGACTGACTCTTCGAACGCCTAGAGCCCTCTTAGGATCTCCTAACGAAATCCCGGGTATTCTATGAATACCAGAAACGAACCTATCTATAGAAACCTAAGATCTGAGACTAATTCTCAAAAACTAGAGCAAAACACTAACAAGAAAGAAAACTGAGATCTGAGTCTCTGAGTGAGTTGTGTACGAGAGAATTGTACACTAGACACCACTAAATGACTCAGATCGAGTGGAGAGGGATGAATTCAACTGCTGGAGGCCTAGGGTATTTATAGCAGCTTCCAGGAGTGAAAATCTCTGAAAAATTCGATGTGGGACAGCTTCTGGCGGTTCGGGACGCCCGTCCTGGTTCGTTGACCAGGTTCGGGACGCCCGTCCCGGGTCAGGACGCCCGTCCTGGCGGTTTGACTGGGTCAATATTTCCAAAAATTGCGTTTTTGCCCCAGAATTTGCTATTTTCGTCTACTTTTCACCTGACACTTCCAAAATCATAAAAACCGTGAAATCAAGTAAATAATAAACAATTAATGTCAATTTACTCTCAATTTCACATTAAAACATATATAAAAACATGCTAAAAATGTGATACGATTTTCGCGTATCAAAATGCCGTATTGCTTGACCCGACTCTGCTCGCCAAAACCGTCGGAGGACGCTTCCTCAGCCTAGTAACTGGGCTTTACCTTAATACTCAGCTTAAGCCCAGCCCTGTGGACTGACTCTTCGAACTCCTAGAGCCCTCTTAGGATCTCCTAACGAAATCCCGGGTATTCTATGAATACCAGAAACGAACCTATCTATAGAAACCTAAGATCTGAGACTATTTCTCAGAAACTAAAACAAAACACTAACAAGAAAGAAAACTGAGATCCGAGTCTCTGAGTGAGTTGTGTACTAGAGAATTGTACACTGGAAACCACTTAATGACTCAGATCGAGTGGAGAGGAATGAATTCAACTGCTGGAGGCCTGGGGTATTTGTAGCAGCTTCCTGGAGTGAAAATTTCTGAAAACTTCGATGTGGGACAGCTTCTGGCAGCTCGGGACGCCCGTCCCGGCTCGGGACGCCCGTCCCGATCTGTTGACCAGGTCGGGACGCCCGTCCCAGGTCCTGGACACCCGTCCCGGTGCCTTGACTTGGTCGGGATGCCCGTCCCGGGTTCGGGACGCCCGTCCTAAACCTTTGACCGAGTCAACATTTCCAAAAATTGCATTTTTGCCCCAAAATTTGCTGTTTTCGTCTACTTTTCACCTGACACTTCCAAAATCATAAAAACTGTGAAATTAAGTGAATAATGAACAATCAAGATCAAATTACCCTTGATTTCACCCAAATTCATACATAAAAACATGCTAAAAAAGTGATACGATTTTCGCGTATCAGATAACCCCACACTTAGCTTTTTGCTTGTCCTCAAGAAAAGTCTACCTGAAGTTACTTAAATTCCTAGTCATGTTTTTATTCCAAAAATTCTTCAGACAAGTCTTAATACATGTCTGTCTGGTTAGGTTGCTATGACAAGGTCTCAAATGTCTCTAGTAGCTTGTTATGATCAGGCAAAAAATAAATCAACAACTAGGTTGGACTTTTTTCTTAGTCACAGGGTCTTCCTGATGTGTAGTGTGTGTACTAGTCCAGACCAGATAGTCAACACAATGTACTCTTGTCTTAACTACTACCAGATAACACTTCGACCTATCGCTAGACATATTAACAACAGACAACTTTTTGAGTTCTGAGCTTTGGTGATCAGATTTTTAATGTTTTAGCATTTAGTTATTTTATAGATTCAGGGTATTTTGAGTCTGCTTAGAACACGTCAACTTCAACTACCCATGTAGCGAGTCCCACTCCGATGACTCCTAGATCTACATGACCTTAGGGCATCAGGCTTTAAATTCCCCGAAGGAGTGGTGCTCAAGTAGCGAAGGCCGCCGACAAACTACCCTTATTTGATTAACTTCTTTTAATTTCTTTTCACTTCTAGCTCAGAGTCTCATCTAGTTATCCTAACTGCCAATATATCCACAACTGGTCTAATTTTATCTAGTTAAGTCTCGAACAAGTAATTGGTTGAGGTCTCTAATCCAGACAAAGTTGTGCTCAATTATCAGGAATTCCCTATTCCTAATCAATTAGTCCAAGATAGCTATCAATTATCTTCTACTAACCATAACATACTACCTACATATCATAGACATAAGCAATTGTTTAACCAAGCATACTGCATTTAGACGTATGAAAGACGGAAAAAATTTTGAAATTTTTTTTGGAAGGGTGTGAAAGTACGTGAAAACAAGCAAAATCATGCGAAAATTTTTGCAAACTGCTACAGTGCACCGTGCACTGCTACCCCACACTTAAGTCTGGCATTGTCCTCAGTGGTCATGCATATCTAATTACCCCACACTTATTTGAAAATAAGAAATAAAACAGAAAAGATTCTTACCCCACACTTATTTGAAAATAAGAAGTAAAACAGAAAATAAAGGATTCTGTATGGGTAAGTAAGACATAAAATAAAATAATGCAAACAATTCTGTATGTCATATAAATCAAATTTGTACATAGATTCATACGTCATACAGCCTAGACATGTTTATACACATAGAACAAGAAAAACAAAAACAAAAGAAAGGAAAGAAAAAGAAAGAAGGAGAGAGAGACTAAGAACCCGGCGGATCGTTGTCCAGTGGACCTAAGTCTGCTAAGTCAAACTCGAAGTTTTCCGCCACTAGGGAAGTCTGCTGATGTATCTCCTCAATCCTGCTGGTGTTCATGGCGATCCTATCATCTATCATCGCCAACCGTCTGTCAATCCTGTCCTCCATCATCGTCAGCCGTTTGTCAATCCTGTCCATGTCTCGACTGTATCGGGCCGATAGTTTTGCCAATCCGTGCGACATGTGTCGTTCGAAGGCAGTTCGTGGCACGAATGTCTCGGATGGAGGGATATGCACTGGAAATGCTTCCGATGCCGATGCCTGTCCTGTCTGCTCTGTGTGGATGGTGTCGCGGCCATTCGCATCCCGGACAACCATTCCCATGTTCCGTAGAATGGTAACATCTGTCGGAATGGTGGTCGGGGCGACCAGAGTAAGCTCCGAGCCCTCTATGTCCAACTCCAGGTAGCGGGCTAGCCTGGTACGAGCACGTTTGGGAGCCATTGAAAACGTACGAGAGAAGTTAGGTGGGAAGGATGAAATTAGGTTAGGGAATGAATTTTTGGCAGGAAAATCGAATTTTGGAGGGAAATTCAAGTTTTTGGGAAAATTCAAAATTTGGAGGGAAATTCGAATTTTTAAACTTTGAAGAGTTTGCCAAAAATTTGTAGAGAGAAGGTAGAGAGAAATATTTAGAGAGATGAATTTTTGGTTGTAGATTTAAGAGAAAATGAAAAAAATTGAACTTTTATAGAAGGGTGGCCCTCGGGACGCCCGTCCCGGAGGAAGGACTCCCGTCCCGCTGGACGACCGTCCAGAACCGGGACGCCCGTCCCGGGTTGCATCGGGACGCGTGCCAATTCCGGAAAACAAAAAAAAAATTTTCTTCGTAATTCCTTGAAAATCTCAAGATACCAAAAATAATCATAATTCTTAACAAGGCTTCATGTTTATCCAATGAAATTCAGAAGTTGTTAAAAACTCTATGCAAAAATTCCTCAGTCTTTTTTCGAAAATTGTGACTACCCTAATTTTATCCTAACTTAAATTCAGCAAGAATTTCAGAAAAACAAAACTGAGTTTGTGCAATGTAATTAGTGGAAAATAAACTGTATTTGCAAAACTCTTGTTTTTCATAGAAATTCGAAATAAAATGTCTGAAGAAATTGTTGAATATAAAGGACCCATTAAAAATGTTTGAAAGATAGAAAAAAATAAGGGTCAATTATTCAAGTTTCAATTCAAACGAATTATTTGTTGAAAGTAAAAGAATCTTCCCTTTTTAACGAATCCTATCTCTGATCTCATGTAGTTCTGTTCGAACTATGGTTCTCATCTCATCCCTCTGCCTGTTCTGCTCACTGCGTAAATCAGCCATCTCTCGGAGTAGTTGTGCACCTTGGTTCTCCTGAAGATTGACCGTGGCTCTGAGTCGGTCTACGTTAGTTGTGATATTCAGACTGAGTTGGTCTAAATGACACAATCTGCTGGCAATCCCTTGGTCCATCTCATAGACCCTTTGAGTTAGTGTGTCTATCTGCACGGACAACATTGAATAATAACCGTTAGTACTCCCTGCAGATGAAGGGGTGCGCTCGTTAGGTGTTGGGGTGTATGCAGGAGAGGTTGGTGAATTTTGGGTTTGGTCAGTAGGGGGTGGATTTATAGGAACTCTCTGGGCAGGAGGGTGAATTGGAGATCTCTGGGGTACTTCTCTAGGAGGGAAGGTATCCTCAGAAGGATCTTCTTCCGTGGGACTATGCTCACGGGTGTTCAGGAATCGTCTCACTAGTTCACTAGCATCAGGGCTTGAGTTTACTTCCACTGGTTGTGAAGGAAGAGTCCCTCGTGGTACTTCTGGTGCAGGCCTAGAGTCTGGTTAGAAATAACAAATAACAAAAGTAGGAAAGTGAAACAAGAAAGCAAGAAAAATATTTTTATGGATTTTGATTTATTTAGAAAGCAAGTAAATTTCCTCAATATGGTTTTAAAATAATTTTCTAAAATTTGATTATCCTAAGTGTCTTAATTTCAGATATTATCTAAAATTAATTAGTTATGATAATCCTATATTTAGGGAAGTGATTGTCTAACTAGTATAAGATAAGTGTAAATCAAAAGTCTAGGTTACTACCGCTACCTATCATAAGTTTCTAGAATTGTGGCCAATAATCCTAAATTGATTATGATATTTCCCCGGCAACGGCGCCAAAAATCTGATGCGTTTCCGACCGATGTGCTAAATAGGTGTTATTTTACCCTATGTTGATTATGAATAATTAAGGACTGTGATTGACTAATTGTCACATTTAGTCTCTATGGTGTCACTTAATCAGCCAGAACCTAAGGCAAAGTACCTATCGTGTAGCTAGTCTGTTGGAAAGTATCTACGATTTTATTAAATAAATATCGTACTCCCAGGAAAGTGGCAACGGCTTAGTAGTAACTAGCCTTTCTTCCTAACTCTTATCTTATAATCCAGTTATGCAATCTTCATCAATAATGTTGATTAGAGGGTGATTCATTATCCACTAGGTTTAAGTCTAGCTAAACCTGAAAGTGTTTTAAAGATTAGATCCTGATTTTATGTTATACTGTTACTATACGTTGATTGACCTATATTCGAGTATTTTAGACATGTCTTGGCCTGGATTGCAATTATGTTCTGTGTCTAAAGGCTACCACATCTGAGTTTCTACGCTACCGCCCCATCGTTAAAGGTAACGTCCCTACTCACGGCTCGGACTAAAGTCAGCAATGACCGCCCTATGTCACTTTGGGGATCATACTGCTCGTCGCATAACCGCCGACATAAAACTCTACTCAGCCTACCTAGACTACTTTCAACCAACGGGGTGTTCCGCAGATTATTTTATCTAGTATGGCAGACACCAATACTAATTGATGCCTGTTAAACTAAACAGGTTATGAATAGACCGTGGTTAGGAATTGTCTATAACCCTAATTTCAGTTTAAAAGAACGACAATAGACATGCAGACATAATGGATATTTAAGAAGGTGGCCATTTCTAGAAAAACATAATACTTCAACATAAATAACAAATATTTATAAAAACATAATCTGGTATTCAAACAGTTATTTGGACAAACACAATAACAACATATAAGAGAGGGACAGGGGGACCGATGCCATAAAGAATTCACCCTTCACGAAGTCTCGCCGATGGAGCGTACTGTTGTATATGCCGTATTGCTTGACCCGACTCTGCTCGCCAGAACCGTCGGAGGACGCTTCCTCAGCCTAGTAACTGGGCTTTACCTTAATACCCAGCTTAAGCCCAGCCATGTGGACTGACTCTTCGAACGCCTAGAGCCCTCTTAGGATCTCCTAACGAAATCCCGGGTATTCTATGAATACCAGAAACGAACCTATCTATGGAAACCTAAGATCTGAGACTATTTCTCAGAAACTAAAACAAAACACTAACAAGAAAGAAAATTGAGATCCGAGTCTCTGAGTGAGTTGTGTACTAGAGAATTGTACACTTGAAACCACTTAATGACTCAGATCGAGTGGAGAGGAATGAATTCAACTGCTGGAGGCCTGGGGTATTTATAGCAGCTTCCTGGAGTGAAAATTTCTGAAACATTCGATGTGGGACAGCTTCTGGCGGCTCGGGACGCCCGTCCCGGGTCCTGGACGCCCGTCCCGGTGCCTTGACTTGGTCGGGACGCCCGTCCTGAACCTTTGACCGAGTCAACATTTCCAAAAATTGCGTTTTGCCCCAAAATTTGCTGTTTTCGTCTACTTTTCACCTGACACTTCCAAAATCATAAAAACTGTGAAATTAAGTGAATAATGAACAATCAAGATCAAATTACCCTCGATTTCACCCAAATTCATACATAAAAACATGCTAAAAAGTGATACGATTTTCGCGTATCAGACCTCCTGCCTAACGGGTCTTACAGCTCAACGAAACGACTTGGGTTTCAAACCACTTCAGAAACAAAACAAACTTAGTTGTTTCTTCGATCTATAAGATCTTCCGGCGAACTATAAGTTCAGAGAAATTCTTTCAGGATTTTGGCCTGATACCACTCTTTTTTAATTTTTTTACTTTAGACCTTTAAGGTCTAATTGTAAATTTTACAAGATCTTGTTTTAAATACATAAAAGCTTTACAAAACTAAAGATTTAAATATAAAACAAGAAAATGTAAAAGACTTACATTTTTTGAGACCAAGAGGCCTCTTCTTTCCTAAGAGCACACGCGGAGAAATATCTATTATAGAGAGAGAGAGGTGGCGAGTTCTGTAAGAAAAGGTGTGTGGAGAATGGAATACAATGGCCTATTTATGGGCACTGGACTCCAAATACTCGCTAAACTAATTACAATTCGGATTTTAAATCCATAGTGGAAAAGCCACTATCCCTTGTGCTGACGTCACTGCTTGCGTCATTCACGGCTGAGGTAAGCGCTTACGTCAGCCAGCCACCATTGTTGACTTTCTTGTCAATTTTTTAGAAATGCCTTATTTTTTGTGCTTTCCTTTATCTTTTCTGGCAATTAATGCCTTTTGCCATCGAACAGATCTTCCAGATCTTCGTACGGATCTTGGGCAAACTGTTCGAGATTGATCGGAGAGTTTTCTCCGTCAGAAGAAAGGTTAATCGGAGAATTTTCTCCGTCTGTAGATTTTCCATCTGTAATCTGCATTGGGGTTTTTTGGGTTGCCGCCGCTGAGGAAGATGCTGTATCCCTCTCCTCCCCCCCCCCCCCAAAAAAACATTTCTTCAAAAAACCCCAACATTATTCTACCTGGGGATAATTGTAAGGGTATTAGCATTATTAAAACAAAACATTTTCTTGTTTCTTCAAAGAGGGATTTAAAGCTTGGTTTTTTACCTGGGGATTAAATCCCATTATTCTACCCAAAAGGGTAAAGGAAGTCTTTGAGAACTTCCTAGCAGCAAACCTGCACTCCTGCGACCTTGATCTCCTGACCCGGTTCGCATTAACGTACTCAGTCCCCTGGATAGTCAGATGGGGCTACCACATTGCCCACTCTACGGAGTCGACCAAACACAACATCCGATTAGATGAGTTTTTCCTCTGGCGAAGGGTTTTCATTCACTGGTGGAACAAATAAAATCCTAAAGCAAAAGGATCCTGAAACTAACCAAGAACAACTGGTTAGATATACTTCGAGCTTATGGAATTCAGCCCAACAAAACTACTCGACTATTAAGAAAGTGACTTACTAAACAAAAAATTTCTTATTAGAACTTATGTCAGGTCTGCGAAAAGCATTCTTGAAAAGGATGTACGCAACTTAGCGTCTAAGCAAATCTTTGCCAGATGGCAAGCTATCTTATCATGCTTGGATTTTGATATTGAACATGTTAATGGAGTAAACAACTCCCTAGCTGACTTTTTAACCCGTGAATATTTGCAGGGATGAAAAGGCAAAAGCCTCTTATAGAGGAAAGTCCAAGGATACAAATCCTCGGAAGAAATCGTTTGCCAAAATGGCAAAACAAGAAAAGGCGACACTAGAACCTTATAAGGTTGATGAGTTCGCTACAAATCCAGATGCCTACGAACCAGAGGCATACAATTGGGCTATTCCGCCTAAAGACCTTAAAGGTCGAAAATATGCTAATACCACTCTTTTTTTTTATTTTAGACCTTTAAGGTCTAATTGTAAATTTTACAAGATCTTTAAGATCTTGTTTTAAATACAAAAAAGCTTTACAAACTAAAGATTTAAATATAAAACAAGAAAATGTAAAAGACTTACATTTTTTGAGACCAAGAGCCTCTTCTTTCCAAAGAGCACACGCGAAGAAATATATATATAGAGAGAGAGAGGTGGTGAGTTGTGTAAGAAAAGGTGTTTGGAGAATGGGAATACAATGGCCTATTTATAGGCACCAAACTCCAAACACTCGCTAAACTAATTACAATTTGAATTTTAAATCCATAGTGGAAAAGCCACTATTCCTTGTTCTGACGTCACTGCTTGTGTCATCCATGGCTGAGGTAAGCGCTTACGTCATCCAATCGCCATTGTTGACTTTGATGTCAATTTTTTAAGAAAAGCCTTATTTTTTGTGCTTTCCTTTGTCTCTTATGGCAATTAATGCTTTTTGCCAGTCGAACAGATCCTCCAGATCTTCGTACGGATCTTGGGCAAACTGTTTGAGATTAATCGGAGAGTTTTCTCCGTCAGAAGAAAGGTTAATGAGAGAATTTTCTCCGTCTACAGATTTTCCGTCTGTAATCTGCATTGGGGGTTTTTTGGACTGCCGCCGTTGAGGAAGATGCTGTATCCTTCTCCTTCCCCCCCCCCCCCCCAAAAAAAAATTTCTTCAAAAAATTTTGAAGCTTCTTCTCGAGACATATTTGAAAATGTCTGCTTGAATATTTCCTTCGGGTGCTGTTTTGGCTCCCTGGTTGGTTGTGATAGGGTAAGAACCCCGCACTTTGCAAAGACGCTATCGTTTGCAAAGAACTCAAATTTGTTCGACCAGCGAATGAAAACCCTTCGCCAGAGGAAGAACTCATCCAATCGGATGTTGTGTTTGGTTGCCTCCGTAGAGTGGGCAATGTGGTAGCCCCATCTGACTATCTAGGGGACTAAGTACGTTAATGCGAACCGAATCATAAGATCGAGGTCACAGGACTGTACATTTGCTTTGAGGAAATTCTCAAAGACTTCCTTCACCCTTTTGGGTAAAATAATATGATTTAATCCCCAGGTAAAAAACCAAGCTTTAAACCATGCTGGGATGTTAACCAGCTGGCCTTCAAGTTGGAACATGAGGAACAAACTGTGTTTCTTCTGGACATTCTCGTAGAGTAATGCCTTCTCCCAAGGTTCCATATAGTCGTAATAATTATACGACGTGGATTCTTTGGGTTGTATTGATACTTTAAGTACCTGACCTCTTGAGGTCTGATTCCCCAATCACTAGAGGATAAAACCCTCTTGATGATAAACTTGCTATAAGCAGTGTGGGGATCGGCAGAGCTGCTGGCTCGACCCACTTGTTCTATAAGATCTGAATGGGTCTCTTGCAGAATTGCCTGGTAGTAATATATAGTTTTATCTGTATATGTTGAGATCATATGTTTGTTGAGGAATATATCCACAACATGATCTGTTGCCATCCCTTTAATGATTTCTTTCGAGGATTTGCATCCTTGGACCTTCCTCTATAAGAGGCTTTTACCTTTTTATCCCTGCAAATATTCACGGGTTAAAAACTCAGCTAGGGAGTTGTTTACTCCATTAACATGTTCAATATCAAAATCGAAGCATGATAAGATAGCTTGCCATCTGGCAAAGATTTGTTTGGACGCTAAGTTGCATACACCTTTTCAAGAATGCTCTTTGCAGACTTGGCATCAGTTCTAATAAGAAATGTTTTGTTTAGTAGGTCAGTTTCAAACTTAGTGACACACAAGACTATAGAAAGAACTTCTTTCTTAATAGTCGAGTAGTTTTGCTGGGCTGAATTCCATAAGCCCGAAGTATATCTAACCAGTTGTTCTTGGTTAGTCTGAGGATCCTTTTGCTTTAGGATTCCTCCATAACCTCTTTCAGAGGCATCCGTCTCTACTATCTTAAAGTAGTCCGGATTGGCAATAGCCATACATGGGAGCTCTTTGAGGTTTCTGATCGCCTTAGTGTGTACACTACTCCAAGGTTTAGGATTTTCCCTCAACCTATCAAATAGTGGTTTACATTCTAGGGCAAGTTCTTTATAGAAGTCTGCAATATAATTGAGACTTCCCAAAAACCTCTGCAATTGATTTTTATCCTTAATTTCATTAGGGAATTTGTCGGCGAATATAATCGCTCTTTCAATAGGTTGTATTAGACCATTTTCTATATAATGGCCTAAGAACCTTATCTTAAGCTGAAATAAGCTTATCTTTTTTGCTGAGAGTAGACCAAGACATCATCAATGTAAACAATTATAAAATCTGTATATGGATTGAATAATTCATTCATGATGTGTTGGTATTTCGAAGGGGCATTTTTTAACCCGAACGACATTACGGTCTTATACTGATCTTTCTCTTCAATTTGAATCTGCCAGTAACCTGACTTCATGTCAAACTTAGAGAATATTTTGGCTTTATATAACCGATTAAGCAGATCCCTTAATTAGGAATCGGATACCTAATCCATTTTAACGCTATATTAAGCGGCTTGTAATTTATTACAAGTCTTGGAGCTCCTCTTTCGAGCTCGGCCGCATTCTCAACATAGAATGCCGAAAAGCTCCATGGATTGTAACTTTGCCTAATAAGGCATTTGCTTAGGAGATCGTCTATCTCCTTTTTACAGAGCTCTAGATGCTTTGGTCCCATGGCAATGTGCCTAGCCTTTGTAGAGATGTTTTTTCGTTGAACCCTTCCTCATAAGGTTTTATTAGGACAAATGTTTTATTAGGACAAATGTTGTCACTCAATAGTCCTACTTATGAACAAGGTTAATAGGAATGTTCAAATTACACGTGTTTTAAAGTCATTGGTTTATAATGTGTGGCCTTTTTTTAAAATGGATTTTCCCAGAAGTAAAAGAAATAAGCTTGAATATCTAAGAATCTTGAAATTCTTGAAAATTTTATTGAATAGTTTCCAAGTAAAAATAATAAATTTGTTACGTGTCCAAAAGGCATTGGGCACTTCGGCACATATTTACCTTTTGATAGATTCTTCAAAGGTTTTTATCTTCCCTTGAAGATCCGATTTTTCTAGCCTTTCCCGTATTTGTTTAAAATCCACTTCCTCCTTTAAGGTGTTTAGGAAGCTAGTTTTTCTTTCCTTTAAGGAATTTAGAAGCTGCACCTCGTACTGCTTCAGAACAGTTGTAAAAGGGAATTTTATCTCTTTACCACCCAAGAAGGAGATAATACCCTTTTCTGTTATTGAGGTAATTGGGAATATCTTTTGCAGAAATTGATTTCCCAGAATTACCGCGGTCGATAGACCTTTGACCATTATAAATGGTATTGGGATGCATAGTCCGCTATTGCATACCACCGCGTTATCAAGTTTATACTTTATATTCAACGACTGCTTATTGGCTGCAGACACCCGCTGGTTTGTCTTACTATAATACTTTCAAGGAACTATTCCCTCTATAATACAATTTATGTCTGCACCTGAGTCTACCATGGCTTCGGTCTCCATGTAGAACTCTTTGTTGACGATTATCGTCACATTTATAAACCATTTTTGGAATACAACGGGCTCTATATAATTGACACCGTTGATTTGGCTTATCTTTGGGGATTTATCCTCATCCTCCGATGTATCGGGCGTTTTCGAGGTCGAAGGCTGATTGGCCACAACTTTTTTTATCTTTCTTTTTATTTGAGAAATTTCAAATTTAATCTGATTGATTTTCCTTTTTAGATCTTGAACCGTAGGTTCCTTCTCTTTAGTCGTTTGCATCCTGTCGATCAATTGATCTAGGGAAACAGTGCTAAAAGAGGAATTGATTTGTTTAGAGAATTTAGTTGGCTGCTCTCTCAGTCTTTCAACCAAATAGCTTTCAAGAGCTTTTCTTTTATTTTCTGGATCTTCAATCTGATCGATAATATCCAGAATGAAGCTCTCTTCTCGGGTTAGCATGTTTATGCTTAGCCCAAGGTCTTTGATGATGCATACGTCGCATTCACCGCCATCGCAGTTGCAGAGTTCAAACTCGTCTTCACTCGTGCTCTGTGATGAGCTCGTTGATTCTTCGCTAGAAGAATATTCAAGGTTTTATCTGAAGTCTTCTTCGGTCTCGTTCAGTAGAGCCTGACATAAAGACTTCTTTTGTTCTTCGTCTATGTCAAGAGACTGTATCTTCTTCTTGACTAGACACTTGTTTTCATAGTGGCCCTTCTTGCCACATTTCCAACAAACGGGATCCTTCTTAAAGGATTTCCTTTTGTTGAATTTCTTCCCTTGGTTAGGGACTTTCGATTCTTCTTCGAAGAATCTCTTCTTTCTTTTCTTTCTGAAGAAGTGCTTTTCTCTTTTAGAGAACTTCTTCTTTTTCTTTTCCCTTGTGGGATACTTGATCGGTGCATAACCGATCTGATCATAGAAGTTACCCAAAGTCTCCTTTTGATGGAGCCTTTGTTCTTCCAGATGCTGCCTCATTTTGACGTCGTTGCAGAGATTGATTCCTTCTAAATTCACATTTGAAGCTAGATCTCCATACGTCAAGTGAGTATAGGGTATTATATTCGAATATTTAGCTATAAGCTTAATTCGTAGCCTCTATGCAAATAAAGCAGGAAGTTCAGCTATGAATTTTTCCCTTCAAAAGTCCCTGTGGCTATCTGGCCTTTGCATGTGATGTGATTCCGACTGATATGCTAAAATAGGTGTTGTTTTACCCTATGTTGATTATGAGTAATTAAGGACTTATCCTGACTAATTGTCACATTTAGTTTCTATAGTGTCACTTAATCAATCAGAACCTAAGGCAGAGTACCTATAGTGTAGCTAGTCTGTTGGAAAGTATCTATGATTTTAATTAATTCAAATATCGTACTCCCAGGGAAGTGGTAACGGCTTAGTAGTAACTATCCTCTTACCCTAACTCTTATCTTATGATCCAGTTATGCAATCGTTCATCAATACCTTTGATGAGAGGGTGATTCATTCTCCACTAGGTGTAAGTCTATTTAAGCCTAAAAGTGTTTTACAAATAATGTCCTGATTCTATGTTATACTGTTCCTACATGTTGATTGACCTATCTTCGAGTATTTTAGACATGTCTTGGCCTAGATTACAACTATGTACTGAGTCTAAAGGTGTACCACATCTGAGTTACCTGATAAACCGCCCTACCTTAATGACGGCCCTACTCACAGTTCGAGCTAAAGGCATCCATGAAAACCTATGTCACTTAGGAGATCATGCCACTAGCCCTAACGCCGGCATAAACACACAAACTCAGCCTACTTAGACTACTCTAACAAACATGGTGTTCTGTAGGTTATTTTTCTAATATGGCAGACATTAATGCATCCCGACGGGGAAGTCCTAAATTAATGTCTGTTAAACTAAACAGGTTATGATTAGACCATGGTTAGGAATTGTCTATAACCCTACATTTAGTTTAAAAGAAACTACATTAGACATGCAGACATAATGAAAGTTAAGCTGGTGGCCATTTCCAGAAAATCATAAAGTACTTCAACATGCATAACAAATATCCATAAAATCATAATCCAATATACATAACAAATGTTTGGACGAACACAGTACAAACATATAAAGAGAGGGACATGGGGACCGATGCCATAAAGTAATCACGCTTTACAAAGTCTCGTCGATGGAGCAACTGCTTGTATATGTTGGACTGTTCGACCCGACTCTGCTCGACAGAACCTTCGGAGGACGCTTCCTCAGCCTAGTAGCTGACTTTACCTTAATACCCAGCTTAAGCCCAGCCTTGTGGACTGACTCTTCGAACGCCTAGAGCCCTCTTAGGATCTCCTAACGAAACTCCAGGTATTCTATGAATACCAGAAATGAACCTATCTAGTTGTATCCTAGGATCTGAGACTAACTCTCAGAAACAAAGAACACGAAAACACTATCTAGAAATAAAAAGAAACTTATACTGAAACCTGAGTCTCTAAGTGACTTGTATACTGGAAAACTGTATACTTGAAGTCACTAAATGACTCAGATCGAGTGGAGAGGAATGAATTCAATTGAGGAAGGCCTGGGGTATTTATAGCAGCTTTCTGGAGTGAATTTCTCTCAGAAATTCGATGTGGGACTCTGAACTATGGCTCGGGACGCCCGTCCCGGCCTGTTGACCAGGTCAGGACAGTCGTCCCGAGTCCTGGACGCCCGTCCTGGCCTGTTGACCTGGTCAGGATGCCTATCCTGACTTTGAGATGCCCACCCCGACTTCTAAATTTCTGAAAATCACGTTTTTACCCCAAAATTTTCCATTTTCTTCTACCTTTCACCTAACACTTCCAAAATCACAAAAACTATGAAATTGAGTTAATAACAATCAATTAAGACCGATTTACCATCAATTTCACCCTAAATTATGCCTAAAAACATGCTAGATCATTCTTTCCAATGAAATGAGAAGCGATTGTGTATATTAGAGTAGTCACAATCTCTTCGGTGATTTCACCTATATCTGGATTGGTGGCAGTTGCACTCCATATCTGATTTTTTGCAATCTCAGACATGTTGAAGTCCCACAATCCGGATAGTTGACCGGTGAATCCGTCCGTAATGGCATCGGTGATCTACCTCTGATTGTTGCCATTGGCTTGGCTTGCTTTAGCAAACATGAGCATATATTTCAGAACCATCTTGACGTTGTATTCAGATAGTCCGTTAATATTCCACTCTACTAGAGATTTGCTGTCGAACTGGGCAAACTCTATTCTATCCTCGATCTGCATATCCATCGGGGTAGGCTTTGGATAGAATGGTTTTACTAGAGAAGTATTCTTCTGAAACGTCATTTTGTTGACTTCCATAGGAGTCTCCTCTATGCTTTGACTGCTTTCGTTCCCTTTCAGGGTCGATACAGTTTCTTTTTTCTTTCCCTCTGAAATGTTCAGCTTTGTAAGCCTCACCATAAGTTCTTCTACGAACTTGTTGTCTGGCTTGGCCTGAAATCGGAAATCTTTCAAATCTAGTGGAGGTTTGAAGGGAATTGAATCCTCCTTTTTACATGAAGTCGATGCTTCGGGCTTCACCTTGGTTGGATCATAAGTCATATTGGATATCTTCTCTTCTATTTGAGAAGTTTGTTCTCCAATAGACTACAAGAACAAATTAGTATAATTGTTTTGTTCAGCCAAGTGGTTGGAATTTAATTCCTCCAGCTTTCCTTTAAAAGGAATAGCATTTGCCGTTCTCTCGTTGTGAGAGACCTTTACCCAAGTATTTGGTGGATGGATAGACTTGAACGTTTTTTCGTTTCCATTCAAATACTCTCGATACGCCACTTTGATGAAGTTGACAAATTTCTGACTATTAAAGTCTGGAAGCTCGTGCCCCCTGCTTTCTCAACTGGCTTTAATCCATTTGAAAAAGGTAAGGGTCTTTTGACGATCCTCCATGTATTGGCGTATATACCAACGTTGATGTGTAGGAGAATAGTAACTCAAAAACCATTTTTTCATGATCTGGTTACTCTTCTTATCCCACGATTTTCGTATTGCCTCAGGGATTTCTAGGTCAATATTATCGATAGAGATCATATTGACTTCGTAGCCCTTGTCGGAGGCTGTTGGTGAGGTATAACCTCTACTGCTTTCTGGTATGTCAACCCTGTACACGGGCTGACTAACCTGTTCTTGGGTCCTTCATACTCCAAGAACTTCAGCGTTTAACTTCTCTCTTTCAGAGAGCGGTACCTCGGAGGTCGAGAACCTAGATCGGACCAATGGTGTTCGGGTTAAGTTTAACCTAAACCTTCGATCGTTGGATAATTTAATCTCTACATCCCCATCGGGATGCTGTATAATCTGATCTAGTTCCCTTTTTTCTTCAAGTTCCTGCTCAGCTATACTTTCTAGCTTCCACACTTCGGGAAGTTGTACTTGGTTCCAGACGACTGTCTTTAGAACAAGCAAGTTGCTCTTGACGTCTGTTATAAACAGAGTCGTTTCTCCCCTTCTGGCACTAAGGACTTCTGGGTTGATCCTTAGTCTGGGAATGATTGTGTTCATTACTTTGTAATGAACCTGATACGCTAGAGTAACGTAACTTGTTACTTCCGGCATGTCATATCCGTGTGTCTTGATGTTTAACACCAGTGCATCCAAAATATTGCTGTCATGGATCGACACGGAGAAATCTGGGAAAAACTTGAAGTAGGCAGGGCCTTCACACAAGGATGTTTCCACTACTCCTAATAAGGAGTCGTTAAACTTATTATGCCGTTTATCCCACACAATAATAAGGGCGGCTGTATTTAAGCCTCGCTTTGTTAGCGCCTGCAGCCCTACTTGGATTAACCCAATATGTAGGTAGCTGTATTTTTTCCTATGCTCTTCAATTAATTTCTGAGAGAGCATATGGATAGTTTCATCTCCGCTTTTAAGAGGTATTTGTCTTTCATCTCTAGAGATCGCTTTCATTGTCTTGTGAGATACTAATCTCCTCATTGAGTGTTGAGCTTTTAGCTCTGGTTTTATCCATAGGATTTTCAGATCTTTCAGATCCTTTAGACCTAGAACCAAAAAGCCGGTTCATCCCTTCAGTGGTTATCACTGTCAACGATTTAATCGCAACCAGCCCAACGGCCTCCTGCCTAATGGGTCTTACAGCTCAGCGAAACACGAATTGGGTTTCAAACCACTTCAGAAACAAAACAAACTTAGTTGTTTCTTTGATCTATAAGATCTTCTGGCGAACTATAAGTTCAAAGAAATCCTTTTAGGATTTTGCCTGATACCACTCTTTTTTTTTATTTTTTTTATTTTAGACCTTTAAGGTCTAATTGTAAATTTTACAAGATCTTTAAGATCTTGTTTTAAATACATAAAAGCTTTACAAAACTAAAGATTTAAATATAAAATAAGAAAATGTAAAAGACTTACATTTTTTGAGACCAAGAGGCCTCTTCTTTCCTAAGAGCACACGCGGAGAAATATATATTAGAGAGAGAGAGAGAGAGGTGGTGAGTTGTGTAAGAAAAGGTGTTTGGAGAATGGGAATACAATGGCTTATTTATAGGCACCGAACTCCAAACACTCACTAAACTAATTACAATTCAAATTTTAAATCTATAGTGGAAAAGCCACTATCCCTTCTGCTGACGTCACTGCTTGCGTCATTCACGGCTGAGGTAAGCGCTTACGTCATCCAGCCGCCATTGTTGACTTTCTTGTCAATTTTTTAGAAAAGCCTTATTTTTTGTGCTTTCCTTTGTCTTTTCTAGCAATTAATGCCTTTTGCCAGTCGAACAGATCCTCCAGATCTTCGTACGGATCTTGGATAAACTGTTCGAGATTGATCGGAGAGTTTTCTCCTTCAGAAGAAAGGTTAATCGGAGAATTTTCTTCGTCTGCAGATTTTCCATCTGTAATCTGCATTGGGGTTTTTTGGGCTGCCGTCGCTGAGGAAGATGTTGTATCCTTCTCCTTCCCCCCCCCCTCCAAAAAAACATTTCTTCAAAAAGGAGAAATTTTGAAGCTTGATGCTGATACCACTCTTTAAACCCCTAAAAAAAATGAGATACCACTCTTTTTTTAAAAAAAATTATTTTAGACCTTTAAGGTCTAATTGTAAATTTTACAAGATCTTTAAGATCTTGTTTTAAATACATAAAAGCTTTACAAAACTAAAGATTTAAATATAAAACAAGAAAATGTAAAAGACTTACATTTTTTGAGACCAAGAGGCCTCTTCTTTCCTAAGAGCACACGTGGAGAAATATATATTATAGAGAGAGAGAGAGAGGTGGTGAGTTGTGTAAGAAAAGATGTTTGGAGAATGGGAATACAATGGCTTATTTATAGGCACCGGACTCCAAACACTCGCTAAACTAATTACAATTCGGATTTTAAATCCATAGTGGAAAAGCCACTATTCCTTGTGCTTACGTCACTGCTTGCGTCATTCACGGCTGAGGTAAGCGCTTACGTCATCCAGTTGCCATTGTTGACTTTCTTGTCAATTTTTTTGAAAAGCCTTATTTTTTGTGCTTTCCTTTGTCTTTTCTGGTAATTAATGCCTTTTGCCAGTCGAACAGATCCTCCAAATCTTCGTACGGATCTTGGGCAAACTGTTTGAGATTGATCGGAGAGTTTTCTTCGTCAGAAGAAAGGTTAATCGGAGAATTTTCTCCGTCTGCAGATTTTCCATCTGTAATCTGCATTGGGGGTTTTTTGGTGTCCGCCGCTGAGGAAGATGCTGTAACCTTCTCCTTCCCCCTCCCCCCCCCCCTCCAAAAAACAATTCTTCAAAAAGGAGAAATTTTGAAGCTTGGTTTTACAAGATGCTGATACCACTCTTTAAACCCCTATAAAAAAAATGAGATACCACTCTTTTTTTTAATTTTATTTTAGACCTTTAAGGTCTAATTGTAAATTTTACAAGATCTTTAAGATCTTGTTTTAAATACATAAAAGCTTTACAAAACTAAAGATTTAAATATAAAACAAGAAAATGTAAAAGACTTACATTTTTTGAGACCAAGATGCCTCTTCTTTCCTAAGAGCACACGCGGAGAAATATATATTATAGAGAGAGAGGTGGTGAGTTGTGTAAGAAAAGGTGTGTGGAGAATGGGAATACAATAGCATATTTATAGGTACCGGACTCCAAACACTCGCTAAAATAATTACAATTCAGATTTTAAATCCATAGTGGAAAAGCCACTATCCCTTGTGTTGACGTCACTGCTTGCGTCATTCACGGCTGAGGTAAGCGCTTACGTCATCCAGCCGCCATTGTTGACTTTCTTGTCAATATTTTAGAAAAGCCTTATTTTTTGTGCTTTCCTTTGTCTTTTCTGGCAATTAATGCCTTTTGCCAGTCGAACAGATCCTCCAGATCTTCGTACGAATCTTGGGCAAACTGTTCGAGATTGATCGAAGAGTTTTCTCCGTCAGAAGAAAGGTTAATCGAAGAATTTTCTCCGTCTGCAGATTTTCCATTTGTAATCTACATTGGGGTTTTTTGGGCTGCCCCCGCTGAGGAAGATGTTGTATCCTTCTCCAGCAGTCTATTGGAGATCAGAATTCTCGTATATAAGAAAAGATATCCAATATGACTTTGATTAACCTTTCTTCTGACGGAGAAAACTCTCCGATCAATCTCGAACAGTTTGCCCAAGCTTTGTTCGACTGGAAAAAGGCATTAATTGCCAGAAAAGACAAATGAAAGCACAAAAAATAATGTTTTTCTAAAAAATTGATAAGTCAACAATGGCGGCTGGATGACGTAAGCGCTTACCTCAGACGTGAATGACGCAAGTAGTGACGTCAGCACAAGGGATAGTGGCTTTTCCACTATGGATTTAAAATCCGAATTGTAATTAGTTTAGTGAGTGTTTGGAGTCCGGTGCCTATAAATGGGCCATTGTATTCCCATTCTCCACACCTTTTCTTACACAACTCACCACCTCTCTCTCTATATATAATATATATTTCTCCGCGTGTGCTCTTAGGAAAGAAGAGGCCTCTTGGTCTCAAAAAATGTAAGTCTTTTACATTTTCTTGTTTTATATTTAAATCTTTAGTTTTGTAAAGCTTTTATGTATTTAAAACAAGATCTTAAAGATCTTGTAAAATTTACAATTAGACCTTAAAGGTCTAAAATAAAATTTAAAAAAAGAGTGGTATCAGGCCAAAATCCTGAAATGATTTCTCTGAACTTATAGTTCGCCAGAAGATCTTATAGATCGAAGAAACAACTAAGTTTGTTTTGTTTCTGAAGTGGTTTGAAACCCAAGTCGCGTTTCGCTGAGCTGTAAGACCCGTTAGGCAGGAGGCCATTGGGCTGGTTGCGATTAAATCGTTGACAGTGATAATCACTGAAGGGATGAACCGACTTTTTGGTTCTAGGTCTAAACGATCTAAAAGATCTGAGAATCCTATGGATAAAACCAGAGCTAAAAGCTCAACACTCAATGAGGAGATTATTATCTCACAAGACATTGAAAGCGATCTCCAGAAATGGAAATTGCCAAAATATAAACCGCATCAGGTTTATGAAAAGGGCTCTTTCAGCCTCAAGTCTGATTATATAATCAAGACGGTTGAAAGACAAATACCTCTTAAAAGCGGAGATGAAACTATCCATATGCTCTCTCAGAAATTAATTGAAGAGCATAGGAAAAAATACAGCTACCTACATATTGGGTTAATCCAAGTAGGGCTGCAAGCGCTAACAAAGCGAGGCTTAAATACAGCCGCACTTATTATTGTCCGGGATAAATGGCATAATAAGTTTAACGACTCCTTGTTAGGAGTAGTGGAAACATCCTTGTGTGAAGGCCCTGCCTACTTCAATTGTTTCCCAGATTTCTCCGTGTCGATCCATGGCAATAATGTTTTGGATGCACTGGTGTTAAACATCAAGACACACGGATATGACATGGCGAAAGTAACAAGTCACGTTACTCTGGTGTATCAGGTTCATTACAAAGTAATGAACACATTCATTCCCAGACTAAGGATCAACCCAGAAGTCCTTAGTGCCAGAAGGGGAGAAACGACTCTGTTTATAACATATGTCAAAAGCAACTTGGTTGTTCCAAAGGCTGTCGTCTGGAACCAAGTACAGCTTCTCGAAGTGTGGAAGCTAGAAAGTATAGTTGAGCCGGAACCCGAAGAAAAAAGGGAACTGGATCAGATTATACAGCATCTCGATGGGGATGTAGAGATTAAATTCTCCAATGATCGAAGGTTTAGGTTAAACTTAACCCGAACACCATCGGTTCGATCTATGTCCTCGACCTCCGAGGTACCGCTCTCTGAAAGAGAGAAGTTAAACGCTGAAGTTCTTGGAGTACGAAGGACCCAAGAACAGGTTAGTCAGCCCGTGTACAGGGTTGACATACCAGAAAGTAGCAGAGGTTATACCTCGCCAACAGCCTCCGACATGGGCTACGAAGTCTATATGATCTCTATCGATAATATTGACCTAGAAATCCCTGAGGCAATATGAAAATCGTGGGATAAGAAGAGTAACCAGACCATGAAAAAATGGTTTTTGAGTTACTATTCTCCTACACAGCAACGTTGGTATATACGCCAATACATGGAGGATCGTCATAAGACCCTTACCTTTTTCAAATAGATTAAAGCCAGATGGGAAAGTAGGGCGCGCGAGCTTCCAGACTTTAACAGTTAAAAATTCATCAACTTCATCGAAGTGGTGTACCGAGAGTATTTGAATGGAAATGGAAAGACGTTCAAGTCTGTCCATCCACCAAATACTTGGGTAAAGGTCTCTCACAATGAGAGAACAACAAATGCTATTTCTTTTAAAGGAAAGCTAGAGGAATTAAATTCCAAACACTTGGCTGAACATAACAATTATACTAATTTGTTCTTGCAGTCTATTGGAGATCAGACTTCTTGTATAGAAGAAAAGATATCCAATATGACTTATGATCCAACCAAGGTAAAACCTGAAGCATCGACTTCAGGTAAAAAGGAGGATTCTATTCCCTTCAAGCCTCTGCCGGATTTAAAAGATTTCCGATTTCAGGCCAAGTCAGACAACAAGTTCGTAGAAGAACTTATGGTGAGGCTCACGAAGCTGAAAATTTCAGAGGGAAAGAAAAAAGAAACTGTATCGACCCTGAAAGGGAACGAAAGCAATCAAAGCATAGGGGAGAGTCCAATGGAAGTCAACAAAATGACATTCCGGAAGAATACTTCCCTAGTAAAGCCATTCTATCCAAAGCCTACCCCGATGGATATGGAGATCGAGGATAGAATAGAGTTTGCCCAGTTTGACGGCAAATCTCTAGTAGAGTGGAATATTGACGGACTATCTGAATATAATGTTAAGATGGTTCTGAAATATATGCTCATGTTTGCTAAAGCAAGCCAAGCCAATGGCAACAATCAAAGGTAAATAGCCGATGCCATTACGGCCGAATTCACCGGTCAACTGTCCTGATGGTGGGACTTCAACATGTCTAAGATTGCAAAAAATCAGATATGGAGTGCAACTGCCACCAATCCAGATACGGGTGAAATCACCGAAGAGATTGTGACTACTCTAATATACACAATCGCTTCTCATTTCATTGGAAAGAATGATCTACAAAGGGATAGATCCCAGGAACAGCTCTTGAACCAGAAGTGTCGAACACTAGGCCACTTTACATGGTACAAGGACGTGTTCTTTACAAGAGTCATGCAAAGGCCAGATAGCCACATGGACTTTTGGAAAGAAAAATTCATAGCTGGACTTCCTGCTTTATTTGCAGAGAGGCTACGAATAAAGCTTAGAGCTAAATATTCGGGTATAATACCCTATACTCACTTGACGTATGGAGATCTAGCTTCAGAGGTGATTTCAGAAGGAATCAATCTCTGCAACGACGTCAAGCTGAGGTAGCATCTGGAAGAACAAAGGCTCCATCAAAAGGAGACTTTGGGTAACTTCTGTGATCAGATCGGTTATGCACCGATCAAGTATCCCACAAGGGAAAAGAAAAAGAAGTTCTCTAAAAGAGAAAAGCACTTCTTCAGAAAGAAAAGAAAGAAGAGATTCTTCGAAGAAGAACCGAAAGTCCCTAACCAAGGGAAGAAATTCAACAAAAGGAAATCCTTTAAGAAGGATCCCGTTTGTTGGAAATGTGGCAAGAAGGGCCACTATGCAAACAAGTGTCTAGTCAAGAAGAAGATACAGTCTCTTGACATAGACGAAGAACAAAAGAAGTCTTTATGTCAGGCTCTACTGAACGAGATCGAAGAAGACTTCAGATAAAACCTTGAATATTCTTCTAGCGAAGAATCAACGAGCTTATCACAGAGCACGAGTGAAGGCGAGTCCGAACTTTGCAACTACGATGGCGGTGAATGCGACGTATGCATCATCAAAGACCTTGGGCTAAGCATAAACATGCTAACCCGAGAAGAGAGCTTCATTCTGAATATTATCGATCAGATCGAAGATCCAGAAAAGAAAAGAAAAGCTCTTGAAAGCTATTTGGTTGAAAGACCGAGAGAGCAGCCAACTAAGCTCTCTAAACAAATCAATTCCTCTTTTAGCACTGTTTCCCTAGATCAATTGATCGACAGGATGCAAACGACTAAAGAGAAGGAACATACGGTTCAAGATCTAAAAAGGGAAATCAATCAGATTAAATCTAAAATTTCTCAAATGAAAAGAAAGATCAGAAAGGTTGAGGCCAATCAGCCTTCGACCTCGAAAACGCCCGATACATCGGACGATGAGGATAAATCCTCAAAGATAAGCCAAATCAACGGTGTCAATTATATTAAGCCCGTTGTATTCCAAAAATGGTTTATAAATGTGATGATAATCGTCAACAAAGAGTTCTACATGGAGACCGAAGGCATGGTAGACTCAGGTGCAGACATAAACTGTATTACAGAGGGAATAGTTCCTTCAAAGTATTACAGTAAGACAACCCAGCGGGTGTCTGCAGCCAATAAGCAACCGTTGAATATCAAGTATAAACTTGATAACGCGGTGGTATGCAACAACGGGCTATGCATCCCGATACCATTTATAATGGTCAAAGGTCTATCGACTGCGGTAATTTTGGGAAATCAATTTCTACAAAAGATATTTCCAATTACCTCAATAATAGAAAAGGGTATTACCTCCTTTATAGGTGGTAAAGAAATAAAATTCCCTTTTACAACTGTTCCGAAGTAGTACGAGGTACAGCTTCTAAATTCCTTAAAGGAAAGAAAAACTAGCTTCCTGAACTCCTTAAAGGAGGAAGTGGATTTTAAACAAATCCGGGAAATGCTAGAAAAACCGGATCTTCAAGGGAAGATAAAAGACTGATATGCATAAATCATATCACATTTTTAGCATGTTTTTAGGCATGATTTAGGGTGAAATTGAGGGTAAATTGGTCTTAATTGTTCATTATTAACTCAATTTCACAGTTTTTATGATTTTGGAAGTGTCAGGTGAAAAGTGGAAGAAAATGGTAAATTTTGGGGCAAAAATGCAATTTTTCAGAAGTTCGGACTTCGGGGAGGGCGTCCCGGTTCAGGACGGGCGTCCTGACCTGGTCAACAGGTCGGGACGGGCTTCCAGGACTCAGGACGGCCGTCCTAACCTGGTCAACAGACCGGGACGGGCGTCCCAATCCGAGACGGGCATCCCGAACCAGAAAGTCAAGTCCCACATCGATTTTTTGAGAGAAAATCACTCCAGAAAGCTGCTATAAATACCCCAGGCCTTCCTCAGTTGAATTAATCCCTCTCCACTCGATCTGAGTCATTCAGTGGTTTCTAGTGTACAATTCTCGAGTACACAACTCACTCGGAGACTCAGATTTCAGTATAAGTTTTCTTTCTTTCCTTTTTGTGTTTCGTTTTTCTTAGTTTCTAAGAAATAGTCTCAGATCCTAGGGATCGATAGATAGGTTCGTTTCTAGTATTCATAGAATACCCGTGATTTTGTTAGGAGATCCTAAGAGGGCTCTAGGCGTCCGAAGAATCAATCCACAGGGCTGGGCTTAAGCTGGGTATTAAGGTAAAGCCCAGTTACTAGGCTGAGGAAGCGTCCTCCGAAGGTTCTGGCGAGCAGAGTCGGGTCAAGCAATACGGCATATACAGTAGTACGCTCCATCAGCGAGACTTCGTAAAGGGTGATTTCTTTATGGCATCGGTCCCTCTGTCCCTCTCTTATATGTTGTTATTGTGTTTGTCCAAATAGTAATTGTGGATACTGGATTTTGATTGTTATGGATATTTGTTATATATGTTGAAGTTATTATGTTTTTCCGAAAATGGCCACCTGCTTAAATATTCATTATGTCTGCATGTCTAACGCAGTTTCTTTTAAACTAAAATTAGGGTTATAGACTGATGCGTTCCGATTGGTATGCTAAAAGATAGGCTTTATTTACCTATGTCGATTATGAGTAATTAAGGACTGAGTCTTACTAACTGTCACTTAGCATTTAATTATTGTCACTTAATCAATCAGAACCTAAGGCAGAGTACCTATCGTGTAGCTAGTCTGTTGGAAAGTATCTACGATTTTATTAAATAAATATCGTACTCCCAGGGAAGTGGCAACGACTTAGTAGTAACTAGCCTTTTATCCTAACTCCTATCTTATGATCCAGTTATGCAATCTTCATCAAGTACTTTGATGAGAGGGTGATCCATTCTCCACTAGGTTTAAATCTAATTAATCCCAAAAGTGTTTTATAGATGAGTCCTGATTCTATGTTATACTATTACTATACGTTGATTGACCTATATTCGAGTATTTTAGACATGTCTTGGCCTGGATTGCAACTATGTTCTGTGTCTAAAGGTTACCACATCCGAGTTTCTACGCTACCACCCCATCGTTAAGGGTAACGGCCCTACTCACGGCTCGGACTAAAGTCAGCAATGAACGGTACCCTATGTCACTTCGGTATCATGCTGCTCGTCTCATAACCACCGGCATAACACTCTACTCAGCCTACTTAGACTACTTTCAATCAACAGGGTGTTCCGCAGATTATTTTATCTAGTATGGCAGACACCAATACTAATTGATGCCTGTTAAACTAAACAGGTTATGAATAGACCGTGGTTAGGATTTGTCTATAACCCTAATTTCAGTTTAAAAGAACGGCAATAGACATGCAGACATAATGAATATTTAAGCAGGTGGCCATTTCCAGAAAAACATAACAACTTCAACATATAAAACAAAATTCATAAGAATCGTAATCTGATATTCAAATTAATATTTAGATAAAACAATTCGTAAACATACAGAACCTCGTCTAGGGGACCCACTGTCATAAAGTAATCACCACTCTATGCAGGTCCAGCCGGCGCTGCAGCTCCTGTATGCTCCTGACTGCTCGATCCTGCTCTGCTCGGCAGAGCCTTCGGAGAACGCTCCTTATACCTAGTAGCAATTGCTTTACCTTACATCCCGGGCTTAAGCAAATTGCCCTAATCTGACTAAGAACACGCGCCCTATCTCTCTCTTAGGATCTCCTAACGAAATCCCGGTATTCTATGAATACCAAAAACGAACCTATTTATCGAAGCCTAGCTCTGAGACTATTTCTCAGAAACTAAGAAAACGAAACACTAAAGAAAGAAAGAAAACTGAAACTGAAACCCGAGTCTCTCAGTGACTTGTGTACTCGAGAATTGTACACTGGAAGTCTCTGAATGACTCAGATCGAGTGGAGAGGGATGATTTCAACTCCTGGAGGCCTGGGGTATTTATAGCAGCTTTCTGGAGTGAAAAATTCCAAAAAATTCGATGTGGGACAAATTCTGGTGCTTCGGGACGCCCGTCCTGGATTGGGACGCCTGTCCTGGTAGCTTGACTGGGTCGGGACGCCCGTCCTGGACCGTTGACCAAGTCAACATTTCCAAAAATTGCATTTTTGCCCCAAAATTTGCTGTTTTCGTCCAATTTGCTCCTGAAACTTCCAAAATCGAAATTTAAGCAATATTATGTCAATTTGATTCAATTAAGATCAAATACATTCAAATATGGCCCTAATTTATGTCTAAAAACATGCTAAAAAGGGTATATGATTTGTGCACATCATAGACAATTCCTAACCACGGCCTATTCATAACCTGTTTAGTTTAACAGACATCAATTAGTATTGGTGTCTGCCATACTAGATAAAATAACCTGCAGAACACCCTGTTTGTTAAAGTAGTCTAGGTAGGCTGAGTAGAGTGTTATGCCGGCGGTTATGAGCTAGCGGCGTGATTCCCGAAGTGACATAGGGCTTTCACAGCTGTCTTTAGGCCGAACCGTGAGTATGGCCGTTTACCTTAACGATGGGGCGGTAGCATAGAGACTCAGATGTGGTACCCCTTTAGACTCAAAACATAGTTGCAATCCAGGCCAAGACATGTTTAAAATACTCGAATATAGGTCAATCAACATATAGGAACAATATAACATAGAATCAGAACTTTGTCTATAAACACTTTTAGGCCTGATTAGACTTAAACCTAGTGAAGAATGGATCACCCTCTCATCAAGATTATTGATGACGATTGCATAACTGGATCATAAGATAAGAGTTAGGATAAAAGGCTAGCTACTACTAAGCCGTTACCACTTCCCTGGGAGTACGATAATTATTTAATAAAATCGTAGATACTTTCCAACAGACTAGCTACACGATAGGTACTCTGCCTTAGGTTCTGGCTGATTAAGTGACACCTTAGAGACTAAATGTGACAATTAGTCAATCACAGTTCTTAATTACTCATAATCAACATAGGGTAAAATAAAACCTATTTAGCATATCGACTGGAACGCATCAGATTTTTGGCGCCGTTGCCGGGGATATATCATAATGAATTTAGGATTATTGGCCACAATTCTAGAGACTTATGATAGGTAGCGGTAGTAACCTAGACTTTTGATTTACACTTATCTTATACTAGTTAGACAATCACTTTCCAAAATATAGGATTATCACAACTAATTGATTTTAGATAATATCTAAAATTAAGACACTTAGGATAATCAAATTTTAGAAAATTATTCAAAAACCATATTGAGGAAATTTACCTGCTTTCTAAATAAAATTCAAAATCCCTAAAAATATTTTTCTTGCTTTTCTATTTTACTTTCCTATTTCTGTTATTTGTTATTCCTAACCAGACTTTGCACTCATAAATGAAGGGAACAAGAACCCAAGATATTCTGGACGAATTAGAAAATAACATCAATCATTTCCCAGAGATTAAAACTCCTACTTCTCCCGAACATACTCCTGCTTCTCCCGAATATACTCCTGCATCTCCCGAATATACTCCTGAATCCCCCGAATACACTCCGAAATCTCCTGAGTATACTCCTGCATCCCCCACACCTAACAACCAACCACCTTCATCAGAGGATAGCACTAACAGTTCTCAATCAGCCTTGGCTGCCCGGGTAGATGATATATCTCATAGGATAAGCGCCATGACTTAGATAATACCAGGCAGACTAAGACGGTCATATCAGGCTGTTCTAACCGTAAGTTCTGAAGTAACCCAACTCAGAACCACAATAGAATGCCAAAATGTGCAAATACTCCGAGAGGTGATGGAAATCTTAAAGGAACAAAGGAACCAGCAGGAGGAGATGTGAAACATACGAGCAGAACTACAAGAGATGCGAAACATTTAGGCAGAGCTACAGGAGATCAGAGATAAGGGTCGTTGAAAAAGGGAAGATTCTTTTACTTTTATTATCAGCAAATAAATTGTTTGAACTAAACCTGAATAATTGACCCCTATTTTCTATTTTTCAATTTTTTTTAAAGGGTCATTTATACTAAACAATTTTCTTCAGATATTTTATTTTCAAATTTCTATGAAAAATAAAACTTTTGCAAATGCAGTTTATTTTTCACTAATTAAATTGTACAAACTCAGTTTTTGTTTTTCTGAAATTCTTGCTGAATTTAAGTTAGGATAAAATTAGGGTAGTCATGATTTTCGAAAAAGATTGAGGAATTTTTGCATAGAATTTTAACAACTTCTGAATTTGATTGGATTAACATGAAGACTTGTTAAAAATTATGATTATTTTTGGTATCCTGAGATTTGCAGGGAATTACGAAAAAAAAATATTTGTTTTCGGAATTGGCACGCATCCCGAAGCAACCCGGGACGGGCGTCCAGCGGGACGGGAGTCCTGCCTCCGGGACGGGCGTCAGGAAGGCCACCCCTCCTACAAATAATCCATTTTTTTTTTCATTTCCCCTCAAATCAACTTCCAAAAATTCACCTCTCTCAAATAATTCTCTCTATCTTCTCTCTACAAATTTTTGGCAAACTTCCCAAAAATTCAAAAATTCAAATTTCCCTGCAAAATTTGAATTTTAAATTTCCTTCCAAATTCGAATTTCCCGCCAAAAATTCAAAATCATTCCCTAACCAAAATCCATCCTCCCGAATTCAAATTCACCTCCATAATTCGAATTCGAATCTTCCTTCCTGCCTAAATTCTCAAAATCTCTCAAACGCTCTCAACCCAAATGGCTCCCAAACGCTCTCAACCCAAATGGCTCCCGAACGCGCCCGTATCACATCCACCATGACCACCACATCGGTGGCACATCCTTTTATGTTATTTCACTCCAGCCCAGCATACCAGGAGAGATGTCACGGATACATCGGACGCACCATACTGACGGGTAGAACACTTGACTGGGCAGCAATACAGACGCTAGAGGTGGAGCAGGAAGTCAGACGCATGCTCGACGTACTACCCTACAGTCGAGTGTTCATCATCACTGAGCCGACATACCTAGAGCTGGTATGTGAGTTCTATGCGTCATTTACGTACCATCAGGAGCAGATCACATTCCGCTTGGGCAGAATAGATCGGTCGATGAGCATGGCCGAGTTCGGCATTGCCCTGGGTATCTGGCAGAGAGACGAGCTGGATACGCCCGCCTACACCACGGCAGTTCGAGACTTCACGTCTGCAGACGTCTCCACTGCTTGGGCTCAGATCTGTATGACTGGTGTCCCATACCAGCATGGCTTTGCAAAAGCCACAGGTATCTATCTTGCTCTTCGATACTTGCATGCTATTATTGCACACACTTTGTCAGGACGACGGACGGCCCCCGGGAATGTCACCCAAATGGAGACATTCCTCTTGGCCAACATGCACATGGGATCCACAATGGAGATGGCTCGACTTATCACTGTCATCATGCGGGGTTTCGCTACGGACACTCGGAAACAGTGTCTGGGACTCGGACCATTCATCACCAGGATAGCTCACTACCTGGAGTTGGACATCGAGGGCTCGGAGCTGACCCAGATCGCCCAGACCACCATTCCTACGGACCTCACTATCCTACGAAACATGGGAATGGTCGTAAGGGATGCAAATGGATGCTACTCCATCCACACGGAGCAGCCAGGACAGGCCGCGGCACCAGGAGCAATTCCAACACACATACCTCCGTCCGAGACGTTTGTTCCACGCACTGCCTTCGAACGACACATGTCGCACGGATTGGCAGAACTCTCAGCCCGATACAGCCGAGATATGGACAGGATCGAGAGACGGCTGACGTTGATAGAGGACAGAGTCGCTATGAACACCAGTAGGATCGATGAGATTCATCAGCATACCTCCCACCTGGTGGAGAACTCCGAGGTCCACTTTCCGGCAGACTTTCCGGTAGACTTTCCGGTATCCTTCGTTCCACCTAATGACGGTGAGTCGGGTTCTTAGTTTTTCTTTCCTTTTCTTTTCCTTTTGT
Organism: Asclepias syriaca; assembly: GCA_027405835.1. Classification (NCBI taxonomy): domain Eukaryota; kingdom Viridiplantae; phylum Streptophyta; class Magnoliopsida; order Gentianales; family Apocynaceae; genus Asclepias; species Asclepias syriaca. The sequence continues at coordinate 14,064,613 of CM049930.1, forward strand.
TGTTTTCATTCTATGTGTGATCATGTCTGGGCTGTATGAATTATGAATCTCTGTGTAACATTGATTGATATGACATAATAGCATTGTTTTCTCTATGTTTTCTTGTTATTTCCTTATTTTTCCTTCTTACCCATAGTCATTCAAATAAATGTGGGGTAGCTTAGAAATGCATGAACACTGAGGACAGTGTCATACTTAAGTGTGGGGTAGCAGTGCACAGTGCACTGTAGTGAGAACATTTTTGCATGATTTTGCTTGTTTTCCCCATATTTTCATATTTTCACACCCTTCCAAATTTTTTTTTCAAAATTCTCATTCTTTCAGACTTCTAAATGCAGTATGATTGGTTACATATTGCTTATGTCTATGATATGTAGGTAGAATGTTATGGTTAGTAGAACGCAATGTGATAGCTATCTTGGACTAATTGATTAGGAATAGGGAATTCCTGATAACTGAGCACAACTTTGTCTGGATTAGAGACCTCAGCCAATTACCTTTTCAAGACTTAACTAGATAAAATTAGACCAGTTGTGGATGTTTTGACAATTAGAATGACTAGATGAGACTCTGAGCTAAAAGTGAAAAGAAATAAAAGAAAGTTAATTAAATAAGGGTAGTTTGCCAGCGGCCTTCGCTACTCGAGCACCACTCCTTCGGGGAACTTAAAGTCTGATGCCCTAAGGTCGTGTAGGTCTGGGAGTCATCGGAGTGGGACTCGCTACATGGGTAGTTGAAGTTGACATGTTCTAAGCAGACTCAAAATACCCTACATCTATAAAGAAAATCAATAAGTGCTAAACCATTAAAAATCTGATCGCCAAGGCTCAGAACTCAGAAAGTTGTCTATTGTTATTATGTCTAGCAACAGGGTCGAAATATTATTTGGTAGTAGTTAAGACGAGAGTATATTGTGTTGACTATCTGGTCTAGACTAGTACACACACTACACATCAGGAAGACCTTGTGACTAAGAAAGGAGTTCAACCTAGTTGTTAAGTTGTTTTCTGCTTAACTATAACAATCTGCTAGAGACATTTGAGACCTTGTTATAGCAACCTGACCAGTCAGACCTGTGTTAAGAATTGTTTGAATAAATTTTTGGAATAAAAACATGACTAGGAATTTAAGTGACTGCACTATGATTTAGAATCACTAACTTCAAGTAGACTTTGCTTGAGGACAAGCAAAAAGCTAAGTGTGGGGTTATATGATATGCATAAATCATATCACATTTTTAGCATGTTTTTAGGCATGATTTAGGGTGAAATTAAGGGTAAATTGGTCTTAATTGTTCATTATTAACTCAATTTCACAGTTTATATGATTTTGGAAGTGTCATGTGAAAAGTGGAAGAAAATGGAAAATTTCGGGGCAAAAACGCAATTTTTGGAAGTTCAAACTTCGGGGAGGGCGTCCCGGTTCAGGACGGGCGTCCTGACCTGGTCAACAGGTCGGGACGGGCGTCCAGGACTCGGGACGGCCGTCATGACCTGATCAACAGACCGGGATGGGCGTCCCAATCCGGGACGGGCATCCCGAACTAGAAAGTCAAGTCCCACATCGAATTTTTGAGAGAAAATCACTCCAGAAAGCTGCTATAAATACCTCAGGCCTTCCTCAGTTGAATTCATCCCTCTCCACTCGATCTGAGTCATTCAGTGGTTTCCAGTGTACAATTCTCGAGTACACAACTCACTGGAGACTCAGATTTCAGTATAAGTTTTCTTTCTTTCCTTTTTGTGTTTCGTTTTTCTTAGTTTCTGAGAAATAGTCTCAGATCCTAGGGATCGATAGATAGTTTCGTTTTTTGTATTCATAGAATACCCGAGATTTCGTTAGGAGATCCTAAGAGGGCTCTGGGCGTTCGAAGAATCAGTCCACATGGCTGGGCTTAAGCTGGGTATTAAGGTAAAGCCCAGTTACTAGGCTGAGGAAGCGTCCTCCGAAGGTTCTGGCGAGCAGAGTCGGGTCAAGCAATACGGCATATACAGCAGTACGCTCCATCGGCGAGACTTCGTAAAGGGTGATTTCTTTATGGCATCGGTCCCCCTGTCCCTCTCTTATATGTTGTTATTGTGTTTGTCCAAATAGTAATTGTGGATACTGGATTTTGATTGTTATGGATATTTGTTATATATGTTGAAGTTATTATGTTTTTCCGGAAATGGCCACCTACTTAAATATTCATTATGTCTGCATGTCTAATGCAGTTTCTTTTAAACTAAAATTAGGGTTATAGACAATTCCTAACCACGGTCTATTCATAACCTGTTTAGTTTAACATGCATCAAGTAGTGTTGGTGTCTGTCATACTAGATAAAATAACCTACAGAACACCCTGTTTGTTAAAGTAGTCTAGGTAGGCTGAGTAGAGTGTTATGCCGGCGGTTATAAGCCAGCGGAGTGATTCCCGAAGTGACATAGGGCTTTCACAACTGTCTTTAAGCCGAACCGTGAGTAGGGTCGTTTACCTTAACGATGGGGCGGTAGCATAGAGACTCAGATGTGGTACACCTTTAGACTCAGAACATAGTTGCAATCCAGGCCAAGACATGTCTAAAATACTCGAATATAGGTCAATCAACATATAGGAACAATATAACATAGAATCAAAACTTTGTCTATAAACAATTTTAGGCCTGATTAGACTTAAACCTAGTGAAGAATGGATCACCCTCTCATCAAGATTATTGATGACGATTGCATAACTGGATCATAAGATAAGAGTTATGATAAAAGGCTAGCTACTACTAAGCCATTACCACTTCCCTGGGAGTACGATAATTATTTAATAAAATCGTAGATACTTTCCAACAGACTAGCTACACGATAGGTACTCTACCTTAGGTTCTGGCTGATTAAGTTACACCTTAGAGACTAAATGTGACAATTAGTCAATCACAGTCCTTAATTACTCATAATCAACATAGGGTAAAATAACACCTATTTAGCATATCGACCGGAACGCATCAAAGACCTTGAAGAATCTATTAAAAGGCAAATATGTGCCGAGGTGCCCAATGCCTTTTGGACATGTAACAAATTTGTTGTGTCCTTACCTTATGAGGAAGGGTTCAACGAAAAACACATCTCTACAAAGGTTAGGCCCATTGCCATGGGACCAAAGCATCTAGAGCTCTGTAAAAAGGAGATAAACGATCTCCTAAGCAAAGGCCTTATTAGGCAAAGTTACAGTCCGTAGAGTTGTCCAGCATTCTATGTTGAGAATGCGGCTGAACTCGAGAGAGGAGCTCCAAGATTGGTAATAAATTACAAGCCGCTTAATAAAGCGCTAAAATGGATTAGGTGTCCGATTCCTAACAAAAGAGATATGCTTAATCGGCTATATAAAGGCAAAATATTCTCTAAATTTGACATAAAGTCAGGTTACTGGCAGATTCAAATTGAAGAGAAAGATCGGTATAAGACCGCATTCATAGTGCCCTTTGGACACTATGAGTGGAACGTAATACCGTTCGGGTTAAAAAATGCCCTTTCTGAATACCAACACATCATGAATGAATTATTCAATCCATTTACGGATTTTATAATTGTTTACATTGATGATGTCTTGGTCTACTCTCAGACCATAGATCAGCACTTCAAATATCTTAAGGTGTTTTTAGAAGTAGCTAAGCATGCGAGACTTGCAGTCTCTGCAAAAAAGATAAGCTTATTTCAGCTTAAGATAAGGTTCTTAGGCCATTATATAGAAAATTGTCTAATACAACCTATTGAAAGAGCGATTATATTCGCCGACAAATTCCCTGATGAAATTCAGGATAAAAATCAATTGCAGAGGTTTTTGGGAAGTCTCAATTATATTGCAGACTTCTATAAAGAACTTGCCCTAGAATGCAAACCACTATTTGATAGGTTGAGGAAAAATTCTAAGCCTTGGAGTAGTGTACACACTAAGGCAGTCAGAAACCTCAAAGAAAAGCTCAAAGAGCTCCCATGTATGTCTATAGCCAATCCGGACTACTTTAAGGTAGTAGAGACGGATGCCTCTGAAAGAGGTTATGGAGGAATCCTAAAGCAAAAGGATGCTCAAACTAACCAAGAACAACTGGTTAGATATACTTCGGGCTTATGGAATTCAGCCCAGCAAAACTACTGGACTATTAAGAAAGAAGTTCTTTCTATAGTCTTGTGTGTCACTAAATTTGAAAGTGACCTACTAAACAAAAAATTTCTTATTAGAACTGATGCCAAGTCTGCAAAGAGCATTCTTGAAAAGGATGTACGCAACTTAGCGTCCAAACAAATCTTTGCCAGATGGCAAGCCATCTTATCATGCTTCGATTTTGATATTGAACATGTTAATGGAGTAAACAACTCCCTAACTGAGTTTTTAACCCGTGAATATTTGCAGGGATAAAAAGGCAAAAGTCTCTTTTAGAGGAAGGTCCAAGGATGCAAATCCTCGGAAGAAATCATTTGCCGAAATGGCAAAACAAGAAAAGGCGACACCAGAACCTTATAAGGTTGATGAGTTCGCTACAGATCCAGATGCCTACGAATCGAAGGCATACAACTGGGCGATCCCGCCTGAAGACCTTAAAGGTCGAAAATATCCTTATATCCCATATAGCTGAATTAAGCTGTACCCAGTGGATATAACCCTTAAAGGGATGGCGACAGATCATGTTGCGGATATATTCCTCAACAAACATATGATCTCAACATATACAGATAAAACTATATATTACTACCAGGCAATTCTGCAAGAGACCCATTCAGTTCTTATAGAACAAGTGGGCTGAGCCAGCAGCTCTGCCGATCCCCACACTGCTTATAGCAAGTTTATCATCAAGAGGGTTTTATCCTCTAGTGATTGGGGAATCAGACCGCAAGAGTTCAGGTACTTAAAATATCAATACAACCCAAAGAATCCATGGTCGTATAATTATTACGACTATATGGAAGCTTAGGAGAAGGCATTACTCTACGAGAATGTCCAGAAGAAACACAGTTTGTTCCTCATGTTCCAACTTGAAGGCCAGTTGGTCAACATCTCAACATGGTTTACAGCTTGGTTTTTTACCTGGGGATTAAATCCCATTATTCTACCCAAAAGGGTAAAGGAAGTCTTTGAGAACTTCCTAGCAGCAAACCTGCACTCCTGCGACCTCGATCTCCTGATCCGGTTCGTATTAACGTACTGAGTCCCCTGGATAGTCAGATGGGGCTACCACATTGCCCACTCTACGGAGTCAACCAAACACAACATCCGATTGGATGAGTTTTTCCTCTGGCGAAGGATTTTCATTCGCTGGTGGAACAATTTTGAATTCTTTGCAAGCGACAACGTTTTTGCAAAGTACGGGGTTCTTACCCTATCACAACCAACCAGGGAGCCAAAACAGCACCCTAAAGACATATTCAAGCACACATTTTCGAAGATGTCTCGAGAAGAAGCTTCAAAATTTTTTGAAGAAATTTTTGGGGGGAGGGAAGGAGAAGGATACAACATCTTCCTCAGCGGCGGCAGCCCAAAAAACCCCAATGCAGATTACAAATGGAAAATCTGCAGACATAGAAAATTCTCCGATTAACCTTTCTTCTGATGGAGAAAACTCTCCGATCAATCTCGAACAGTTTGCCCAAGATCCGTACGAAGATCTGGAGGATCTGTTCGATTGGCAAAAGGCATTAATTGCTAGAAAAGACAAAGGAAAGCACAAAAAATAAGGCTTTTCTTAAAAAATTGACATCAAAGTCAACAATGGCGGCTGGATGACGTAAGCGCTTACCTCAGCCGTAGATGACGCAAGCAGTGACGTCAGCACAAGGAATAGTGGATTTTCCACTATGAATTTAAAATCTGAATTGTAATTAGTTTAGCGAGTGTTTGGAGTCCAGTGCCTATAAATAGATCATTGTATTCCCATTCTCCCAACACCTTTTCTTACACAACTCACCACCTCTCTCTCTCTCTATAATATATATTTCTCCGCGTGTGCTCTTAGGAAAGAAGAGGCCTCTTGGTCTAAAAAAATGTAAGTCTTTTACATTTTCTTGTTTTATATTTAAATCTTTAGTTTTATAAAATTTTTATGTATTTAAAACAAGATCTTAAAGATCTTGTAAAATTTACAATTAGACCTTAAAAAGGTCTAAAATTTTAAAAATTAATTAATTAATTAAAAAAAAAAAAGTGGTATCGAAGCCCAAAATCACACAAAGCTCGGCATTCTGCCAAGAAATCACACAAAAAAAAAACAAAAACTATTTCTCAACAAACAATTTTGCCAAAAACAAAGAAGCCAGAGTAAATGAAACAGAAAACCACTCCCAGAAAGGCTGCCATGCTTGCTAATGCTCATGAATTCATAAGGTAACATATACTCAATTATGTTTATACTATATATACATAAGATTTTTATCAGTAAAAAAGATTTTCTCTGTGATTTTTCAGTGGGATGAAAGATGGATATGAAACACAGTGTGGAGAAAGAGGGGTTCAACTATCAGGTGGACAAAAGCAAAGAATAGCATTAGCTCGTGCAATACTAAAGAATCCAAGTGTTTTGTTACTTGATGAAGCAACAAGTGCACTTGACAGTGTTTCTGAAAGCTTAGTTCAAGAAGCATTAGAGAAGATGATGATGAACAGAACCTGCATTGTTGTCGCTCACCGTTTATCCACAATACAGAAAGCTAACTCCATTGCTGTCATTAAAGATGGAAAGGTTGCAGAACAAGGCTCTCATTCTGAACTTCTTTCCTTTGGACGAGGCGGTGAATATTATTCCCTTGTTAAACTTCAAGGTGGTAACTCTCCTAGTTACCGGTAATGCTAAATTCTTAGAATAACTTGTTTGGATTGTGATAAAATATATATATATTATATGCACTTGATATTCAAAAAGTTTTGTCTGAAAAGTATGTTAAATACTATAATCAAACCATACATAATAAATAAATCAATAAATATTTTAGAAAAGCTAAGATAAAAGCAGAAAGAAAAATTAGAACAGCAAATCCAGGAAACACAAAACGACAAAAAATCCGACCAGAGAAAGGCGGAAGACGCGTAGCTCCGCCGTCGCGGCGGCGGACTTGAGTCTAATGCCTTTTTTGCTGTTGACTTTCTGACCGATGGCGTTGACATCAACATTAGCCCCAACAGTGAATTTACGTTTTTTGGTATACCAGAAAAGAATTTTGTACCTTACTTTTGTGGACAAATCCAATCGGAAAACTACGGTCCCGTTGGAGGAAACAGTCTCGGAAGCATTCGCCCATGGAACTCCCCGAGTCTCCACCAGCGCTTTCCTGCGGGTGTTTTTGCCGTGACCTTGATAAAACCTATTAATAGTGTAGTTTCCTATGGGAAGATTATTGTAATTAGTGTGGTTGGGACTGTAATAGAAAGTGAGATTAATATCATCGTACCGGACACCTTTGTCCTTCATCCCATTATCAAGCTTGAGATCGAAGTAAATACTGTGATTGCTGCTTCTTACAGTGGAATTAGCTGAAAGATTGAGGGCAGGAACGTAAAAATCTTGAATGGAACATTTTGGATTTGAACCTCGTAGACTTAGCCACAGGAACAGAGCTGTGAGACCAGTGGTCAATATGAAGCTGCACAAGCAACGGCAACATCCTCCTTCTCCACTGTTGTCCGTCATGGAATGGAATAAGTCCTGTTTCTTTATTATTTCTTTTTTTTTTCCGGCGGATGTACGGCGATGAACAGATGGTTCACAGAGAATCAAGGATAAAATTTAATAGTGGTAGCAATAGAAGAAAGGAAAAGATACTTCACTTCACTTACAAGAATTGTAAAAGATATTTATTCTCCCATGGGAGAATGGTGGAACAAATAGCAAAGTGGTGCAGGTCTAAAAACTTAAAAACCAATTGTTTTGCTAGCTATGAATTACCCTGACAAGAACTGGGGAAGAGGCAAGTAATAGTTTCGTGTTAAGAATCTAAAATGACTATGGAGGTTTTAAACTATAATTTGAAAATAAATTGCCATAATAGGGAATATCAAGCTGAGTGAAATTTCATGGTTTCTTCAAGGTAAATGGAAGTAACCCATCTGGACAATAAACCAAAGATTACTCTAAAGTCTAAAGCTTTCAAGCGTTCCCTTTCTAATTTATTCATATAAATAGCTATCAAATTAGAAAAGTCTGATCATATTATTTTAAAGTATTTTTTTTTAAATTAATCTTTCAACTACAAAGAAATTGTAACATTCATCATTCCGTTAAATCATTGGTTAAGTAAAAAAAAATTAAAAATACTTATGTCACTACATTATTTAAATATATATAACAAAGATATAAATAGTTTTCAAACTATAGATAATATTTATATCACTATATTATTTAAATATATATAACAAGCAGATTGACATAAATAGTCTTCAAACTATAGATATTTAGTGATATTATCTCTAAATTATAAAACATTTGTGAAATTAATCATTTCCTTAAAAATCTAAAATATTTATATCATTATTCTATTTAAATATGTTTAATAATAATATATAATATATATACATATAATTTAGGACTAAATATTAATCTGCATATTATTATATATATTTATTATTATATATATTTAAATAATATAGTGATATAAATACAAATGATTTAACAAAATATTTAACCGTTTTAAAAATTAATTCTATCAAAAAAATATATTGAAGACATTGATATTATCAAATTTTTAGAATTTAGACACTATTTTTCTCAATTTATCATTTAAACAATGCCAACTGCCTGATTGACCAAACCGTAAATAAATCATAAAATATCTGTCACCTTCGTCACAGTTCACAAGAGAAATAGTGCATTTAGGAGAGAGAAAGAGACGTGTATTAAAGAGATATTTGTGAATTTCAATTTATATTTCATAAGTAAAATTTTTTTAAAAAACATTTACTTTTAAATTTTAATTTTTTTATTTAAAAAATTGTAAAAAACTTACAAATTCTGTCAAAATATTTAAAATTAAATATAATTCTAATCAATAAAAAATAATAATTAAATCTATAAATAACTTAATTACTTTTTATTTTCATTTAAGAAATTACAAACTCCATAAACAATAAAAATTTAACAAAATTCGTAAAAAAACTTTACTTTTCTTAAATAACAAAATTATAACTTTAAAAGTAATAATAATAATAATAATAATAAATAGGAGAAATAAAATAAATTCTTCTATATTAAAACAAGACATCCGAAAGATTTTTTTTTTTTTTTTAAATGGACAAATTTTCAGCCAAAACTAAGAACAAAAATATCTATCATTACCGAGCATTTGATTAATGATTTCTATCATTATTAAACAGATCATATATATCCCCCGAATGATACGTGGGAAAATCATGCAACTAAAATCAACAGCCTTTAAGATCTAAACAAAAATTTAATCAAAACTTTAAAGCAGTTCTGATTAGAAGTAAATTTTGGGCAAGTTGACTCACAAATCTAAAAGCTATATAATAATGTAGAGAGCTGGAGAAATCGATATGTTGTATTTACACAATTTCTAATAGCCAAAATGAAGCTTACTCGTCGTCTTTGTAAGGGTATTCCTCAGGAACTTGCTTCAAAAGCTTTACCTGCATTTCAAAAGCATCATCCCCTCTTAGCATATCACGAATCCATGTCACTTCAGTTTTCATTGAAACCTGCACAAAAGGAGAGAACAAGAAACCGATGTTGTCAGAAAGACATTTTTTTATGCTTTATTCAAGTATCATTAACATTCCACCACTAGTTTCTATACGTTTAAATATATCCGTAGGGTATAATTTTGCAAGTACTCATCACAAAGTTAACTAAATCCTTTCCATATAAAATTTCTACTCCGAGAAAGAACTTGTTAGGCATTACAAGAAACATAGAATAATGATTATGTTGACAAAACTAATAACAATAGTAACAGTAGATATCTCAATATATATATATATATATATATATATGTATATATATATATGTATGTATTTATATTGATGAAACATATCTAATCTGCATGATAGCTCAATACTAACCATCTCTAAAGCTCCCCTGATGACTCCACTTAAAATGTTGCAATAGTACAAGCCCTAGCATGCATCAGGAAGCTCAACGAAATTTACCAATGGGTTATCCTCCAAAATTAAGTTACATATTGTTCCCTCAGAATCCCAGTTGGTCACAGTTGCACTGACCCCAAGGAACATTTTGATACCAACCTACCACCAGGAAATTGTTGAACCCACATATACCCACAAGGTTGAGCTTCCACTACTTAACTTCACATTAGTATGATATCATCCGCTTTAGGCCTAAGCCCTCACGGTTTATTCTTGGGCAACTTCCCAAAAGGCCTCATACTAATGGAGTTAGCGAAACTCTTATATGCTAGTCACCTCTAGCATTATCTTCAGATGTGAGACATGGGTTGACACCCCAACAATCCTCCCCTCAAATCAAAGACCACATACTCGTGGGTCTCCCCTAGACTCAGATGTGGGACATGGGTTGAAACCCCAACAAACCTCCCCTCAAACCAAGGACCACATGGGCCTCCCCTAGAAGAAATCATCTTGTACCACTGTCGCTCCTTCGACACAAGGCGGCACAAGGCACCCATAATCGCTAGGTCTTCACAAATGGAGGCTTTTTCCCACAAGGCACCCCGCCACCCCTAATCGCTAGGTCTTCACAAATGAGGGCTCCCACACATCTCTTACAAGCAAGCTCATTAACCTTAAGCTCTGATACCACTTGTTGGGCCCACATATACCTACAAGGTTGGGCTTCCACTACTTAACTTCACATTAGTTTAATATTGTTCGCTTTGGGCTTAAGCCCTCACAGTTTTGTTCTTGGGCAACTTACCAAAAGACCTCATACTAATGGAGTTACTGAAACTCTTATATGCTAGTCACCTCTATCATTATCTTCAGATGTAGGACATGGGTTGACACCCCAACAATCCTCCCCTCAAACCAAGGGCCACATACTCGTGGGCCTCCCCTAGACTCAGATGTGGGACGTGGGTTGAAACCCCAACAAACCTCCCCTCAAACCAAGGACCACATGGGCCTCCCCTAGACAAAATCATCTTGTACCACTGTCGCTCCTTCGACACAAGGCGGCACAAGGCACCCATAATCGCTAGGTCTTCACAAATGAGGGCTTTTTCCCACAAGGCACCCTGCCACAAGGCACCGCTAATCGCTAGGTCTTCACAAATGAGGGCTCTCACACATCTCTTACAAGCAAGCCCATTAACCTTAAGCTCTGATACCACTGTGTTAGAAAAAATGCGAAACCGGCACAAACGGTAAACTAACAAATGCGGAATTAATCTTCATTTGACCAAAACTTTTCCCGACCCGAATGAATCTATGAGGATGCAAACAAATAGGGTATATTAGGTATAATCAAAACAGCCCTAAAACAATAATAATGAGATACCAAATTTTAGCGTGGAAAATCTCTCAGAAAAAAAGAGTAAAAACCACGGGACTACTAGAGCCGCTTCAAATCCACTATCACCAAATAGAGCAATACAAAGTCTTTCCTAGATATACTAGAGATATACTACAAACATCATATACTTGAAATCAACTAACATCAAGCATATGGAATCAAACTACAACAACAAAAGGAGAAATATCACCAAAGACGCAGCAGCCAACAGAGGCTGTAAAACCTGACTTAGAAATGTGATTAACACATCTCTACCGTTGAATAAGGTCACCCAGATGTGGTGAAGACTCTGCCCAAAATTCAGAATGATCCAACGGTTCAATCTCCGGAAAACTGAGGTTTTCTGCAGGTGTGTATGAAAGTGACGAATTTTCTTCTTCTTCTTTGTGTGTGTTGAAGTGTGTGTAAGAGTAGTGTGTTCGACAGAGGCAAATCAATAATAATACCAGTCAAAAAATGTTTTCTTCTTTTAGTAGTGGGAGACAAAGAAAAAAGAAAACTAATGATTATTTTTTTTTTCTTTTCCTTTCACATGGGCAAAAGGACCCATCATGTCACATGACAAGTAGCACCACTGTCAACAACCCAACTCGAAGAATCATGTGCAATGTTCACCATATCATAATCACAACAAATAAAGAACTCTTCTGTAGCAATATTAACTTCAGAAGTATCATTGCCACCATCATCTTTCTTATGGTTGTTCTTTTGATTGTTGTAATTAGCCTTCTTGTTCTCCTTTTTCAACTGTTTGCAAAACTTGATAGAATGCTCTTTTCTACCACAATGATGACACTCATAATCAGCATACATGCCTTTAGACTTACTACAATGTTTCCCTTTGTTACTACGATGCCTCTGAGATAGAGGCGTCGCGCGGGCACGTTGTGAATCGGAGCCCGTGACAAGTGCTGCGTGTACTTGTGCTTGCGCATGCTGCCTGTGCAAGTGGGTTGAGTACCGTGAACTGGTGGCCGGGCCAGGAAGAGGCACTTCGTGACAAATTGGTATCAGAGCCGACCAGCACGTTGCGTCGTATCGTCCTGCACTCAAACAATAGGAGGTGGTGTTGATCTACACCCACATCACAGTGATGAGTTCGGCAAGGGGCGGGCACTGTTGGACGGTCGTGGGAATCCCCTCAATGACACCCATGAAGAAACTGTTCGAGACGTCGGGCGAGTGGATGTGTACGAAGGCGTACACGGAATTGGGTGGGGGAGAGTTTGTAACACCCTGCATGATAGTGGTGTTTAAAGAAGGACAATTGTTGTGGATGTAGTGGAATGTGTAAGAAAAGCTTCAGAAAGGTTGTGGTGTAGGGCCAAGACTACCCACAAGTGGTCGAGGTCTGGAGCTGATCCCCTGATGAGCCCAAGGCAGGGCGAAACCAGTACATTGTTCAGTGGTCAAGGGGTGCCTTGTGGGAAAAAAGCCATCATTTGTGAAGACCTAGTGATTATGAGTGCCTTGTGCCGCCTTGTGTCGAAGGAGCGACAATGGTACAAGATGATTTCGTCTAGGGGAGGCCCATGTGGTCCTTGGTTTGAGGGGAGGTTTGTTGGGGTTTCAACCCATGTCTCACATCTGAGTCTAGGGGAGGCCCACGAGTATGTGGTCCTTGGTTTGAGGGGAGGATTGTTGGGGTGTCAACCCATATCCCACATCTGAAGATAATGCTAGAGGTAACTAGCATATAAGAGTTTCACTAACTCCATTAGTATGAGGCATTTTGAAAAGTTGCACAAGAATAAAACCGTGAGGGCTTAGGCTCAAAGCAGACAATATCATACTAATGTGGAGTTAAGTGGTGAAAGCTCAACCTTGTGGGTATATATGAGCCCAACAATTTGATGGGTCCTTTTGCCCATGTGAAAGGAAAAGAAAAAAAATAATCATTAATTTTCTTTTTTCTTTGTCTCCCACTACTAAAAGAAGAAAATATTTTATGACTGGTATTATTATTGATTTGCCTCTGTCGAACACACTACTCTTACACACACTTCAACACACACAAAGAAGAAGAAGAAAATTCGTCACCTTCATACACACCTGCAGAAAACTTCATTTTTCCGGAGATTGAACCGTTGGATCATTCTGAATTTTTGGCAGAGTCTTCACCACATCTGGGTGACCTTATTCAACGGTGAAGATGTGTTAATCACGTTTCTAAGTCAGGTTTTACAGCCTATGTTCGCTGCTGCATTTTTGGTGATATTTCTCATTTTGTTATTGTAGTTTGATTCTATATGCTTGATGTTAGTTGATTCCAAGTATATGATGTTTGTAGTATATTTCTAGTATATCTAGGGAAGACTTTGTATTGCTCTATTTGGTGATAATGGATTTGAAGCGGCTCTAGTAGTCCCGTGGTTTTTACTCTCATTTTCTGAGAGGTTTTCCACGTTAAAATTTGGTGTCTCATTATTATTGTTTTAGGGCTGTTTAGATTATACCTAGTATACCTTATTTGTTTGCATCCTCATAGGTTCATTCGGGTCGGGAAAAGTTTTGGTCAAACGAAGATTAATTCCGCATTTGTTAGTTTACTGTTTGTGTCAGTTTTGCGTTTTTCCCAACATAGTGGTATCAGAGCCAAAGGCTAGAGGACTTGCTTGTCAGATGTGGGTGCCTTGCGGAGGATGCAAGATGGGAGTCAGTGCCTTGCGATTCCTCTAGGGGAGGACGGAGGATGCAAGATGAGAGTTAGTGTCTTGCGAAAGATGCAAGATGGTTATCCCCCTCTAGGGGAGGACCCGAGTATGTGATCCTTGGTTTGAGGGGAGAAATGTTGGGAGTGTCAACCCATGTCCCACATCTGAAGATAATGCTAGAGGTGACTAGCTTATAAGAGTACCACTAACTCCATTAGTATGAGGCCTTTTGGGAAGTTGCCCAAGAACAAAACCATGAGGGCTTAGGCCCAAAGCGGACAATATCATACTAATGTGAGTTAAGTAGTGGAAACCCAACCTTGTGGGTATATGTGGGCCCAACAGAAATCTAAGGAGGTTATTAATCATACAAAAGTAAAGAGGGAAAAAGGCTTCAAGGAAGTTTAAAACCTAAACGATGCTACTCATTTCACATAAATGCATATATCATGGGTAGATAAGCTTCTTTTGTTGGAGTGAACACATATAGGCTATTTGATGAGCTAGCATTTTGCAAAACTTGGGGATCCGAATCTATTATCTTTTGTATTTGCAGTATTCAAATTGCATGCAGAAGTTTAAGAATGTTTTAAAACATGACCACACTATCTCTATGGGAAAACTCTTTAACAAAAGCAAAGAAGTTATGCTTTAGATATCTAAGCCATTACAATAGCATTTAGATCCTATTAACTGCAAAATCAATCAAATTAGATGTTTATTTTCATCATCTTCTAACATGTAAATTTCTTGATTTCTCTAAAATTAAAAATATCTTGAAAATAAGTAGACAAAGTTTGGTCCCATCTCACTTTAACCATTTCAAGAAATATACACAATATCTCAACAAATCAACAAATTACTAAAACAATCAGTGTGGAGCTTTCAGTAGCATACACGTTGATTATATTAGGGTGATGACTTAATAGAAATACAGAATTATCCTGAGACTATAAAATTGAATGTAGTTTTCAAATTCTATTTGTTATTACATATATGTTTCCATCATTTCCCTCCCATAAAGACATATCAAACAGTCAACCACTAAAAGAAGGACAGATAACAAACATTAAAATGAGAGGGATTCACCAACCAGCTATGGAAAACAATAGAAAGAGACCTTTGCAATGACTTCAGCTGTTTCCTTGAAATCAACACATCTAGAGACATTGGATTTTGCTAGGAACTCATCAGTTAGTCGAATCCCAATGTTATATCCACTGTAACATAACACAATTCTCCTACTTAATCAACTTTTACACTTCCAAGCTCTAAGGTCATCAAAAGCAGGGAAAAGGAAATTGTTGTTTCTCAACTTAATCAAACTAGAAGTATTCCACAAATGAAACTAACCTGTCATTATCGTATATGTAGAATAATTTTTGAGAGGAATTGTAAGGCATTTTTGTATATTTTTCACATATTTTCTTCAATACAAAGTAATTATTCTTCAATATTCATTTTCATTCCTTCATCTCTCTTTGGTTTCTTGTCTAAACAAAGAAGGAAATCTTTGAAAGTGACAATCAATTCATTTTGAGTGGCGTGAGTGTGAAAGCATCTAAACAAAGAAGTCTAACATTCACAATACTTGGAGTGAGTTTGATTCCTAATATCAAACATCTTCCAAGTGGTTGATAAATTGAGAGTGCCTTGTTGGATTGTTTGAGTGTTGAAGAATTGGATTGCAACATCTACAAGACCTTGGAGGATTAAGAAGTTCCTTGCTTCAATTTTTGTACACCTCTCCTCCTCCTTTAATCTTTTAAGTCTCTGTATGATTCTAGCACAATTCCCATGAATATCTTAGATGTATGATATATGCTATCCATACCCATCATATTGGCACTTTGGTAGGGTTCAAGGTAGATGTCAATACAACAAGAAAGTTGTACATTAATACTTGAGTTTAAGCATATGATTTCTCAATTCATGAGAATCTATTATATGTAGAACCTCCCATTAATCATGTGTTCTTTCTTACTTGTTCATGATCCTATGTTTACATTACTCACTTTTACTTGCTTTCTTAGATTAGAATTCAACTCTCTTTTACTTGAACTTGGAACCTACAACTTCAATTTTTCTTAGTTAATCACTTAATTAAATGAATCCTTACTTACTTGGGAAAAAGGATATTACAAAATGAATTGATTGTCACTCTCAAACAACAAACTCTCAAAGATTTCCTTCTTGGTTTAGAAGAGAAACCAAAAAGAGATGAAGGAATGAAAATGAATATTGAAGAACAATTACTTTGTATTGAAAAAAAGAAAATACATGAAAAATACACAAAAATGTCTTACAATTCCTCTCAAAAATTATTCTACATATATCATCTAAGACTTTGAACTAAGCATTTCAAAGGATCATAATATATACACAAGTAAGGAAAATAATTCAAAGATGTTTTAAGAAAATGTACCTCATACTACTTATTCATTCAAGTTAAACATGTAGTAAAGGCATGATAGTTAAGCATAATATCCAAGTAAAATAAAAAACATAGGTAAAGATATCTAAACCTAAACCAATCGAAACGACTCTAAACAAATGCAAAAGGACATGAATAAAACTCATACAAAGCCAAAAATACTGCAGTACACCTGCTATCAAAAACTACCTTATACTAAACTAAAGTAAAAACAAACCAAATAATATTCAAAATAGGCATATGGTATACTAAAAGAAAGCTTAAAACACATAAAATTCGAAAAACTCAAATTCCAGACGTGAGGGTATTAGATTTACAAATACAAATACAATTATTTACAAATCACTTACATCTGGTTTAGCTGTTTGTTAACTTCCTCAACCTCCTCCAGAACAGTAAGAAGCTGACGACGATTGCACCATAAGTAAGGGTGAAAAGCTCGGCATTCTGCCAAGAAATCACACAAAAAACAAAAACTATTTCTCAACAAACAATTTTGCCAAAAACAAAAAAGCCAGAGTAAATGAAACAGAAAACCACTCCCAGAAAGAGAGAAAGAAAATGGCTGAGGCTCCAAAGAAATATCCAAGTATTAATACTCAAATTGCACATGGGAAATGATATTTTTAGGAACAAAATTTTTCATTTACATTCAACATACCACTCTTTCAAAGCTGGCGAAAATTGCCTCACCGGATTTAGGAGCAACAGGAGCCATAGAGATAGGCGATCACGTCGGCACTGTGAAATTTTACCAGTTGATTTATGGTGATGAAGTTTGGCTCAGATGTGTGAGCGTGAGATTTGAGTGTACTCTACAAAAGAAAATGAGTTTTTAGCAAAATGCTCAGAATTTGTTCAGTTTTGAATTTTTAGTATTGCTGGTCGTAAACAATCCAAATACAATTAAATTATTAATTAAAAAATAACTTTTTGAAGACGGACAATTCTAAAAACATTTTAGATAAATTAATATTTAAAATAAATAAATAAGTAAGTTAATGGAGAGCTAATAAATTAGCGTTATTAATGTAAAATATTTAGAATTAATTAAAGTGATATTGACAATGACTTTTCCGTATAACTCATAATTATTAGAAAGAAAGTGGTAGATGCTATAATTCACCGCACCTGGTTTTGTCGGGCTCGGAATACAATATTTTTTTAAAAAAAATTAATTTTTTTAAAAAAAAATAAAATAATTTACGTACAAAATATTTATTATTTATGATATATTATATAAGTTCATTTGAAGCAGATAATCATTGGTTTTCTGGGGCCCACTTCACCTACTATCATTTGTTTCATCTTGGCAGATTCCTTCCGATAACCTTTATTTATTTTTATTAATTTTATTATTATTTCTTTTTTTCTTTTTTAAAAGTATTACCTTTATTTATATATAATATATATTTTTGAAAATGAGATTGCGATAACTTAAAATAATAATAACAACAATTACACTTTTCCCTAAGGAGAGAACGAAAGTAGACTAGTATCGAAGTTGAGGAACACGCCCACGCGCCTCTGTGACTTTGGTTGTAAAAGTTAGTCCTCTATCAAACCAAATTTATTATAAACTATTATAAATTGTATAATATTAGTAAAATTGAGCAAATAATATCAACTAAGAAATGATATATATATATATATATATATCTATATGTAAGGGGAGATAGAGGAAGAGAATAGAGGAGAAAAGAAAAGAGAGGAGAGGTCTCGGGAATTGAAGATGTAAAGGATGGAAATGATTGTTTCAAATTCTTCTTCAAAATTACAATTCATATCACATACCTATATACATATATATATATACATACATATTAAGTGCTCGCTTCACTTCTCCCTCTAATGCTCCACTAGTGTATATATATCCAATAAATATAAGGTGATATTTATCACTTTGCGTAATTTTCTGGGATGATGGACATCCATTAATTTAATGAATCTTTGAGATTCATAACACTCCCCCTTGGATGTCCATTACATAAAGAATAGGTCTCGTTAAAACCTTACTAGATAAAAACCCAGTGGGAAAAAAATCTAGTGAAGGAAAAAGAGTACACTATTCTTCATGTGTAGATTTCTCCCCCTGATGAGATGATTTCTTGAAATCTTTAAATCGACGCAAACCAATTTTATATCTCAATTTTTCAAAGGTTGCTGTCGGAAGAGATTTAGTGAATATATCTGCAAGATTATCACGTGATTGAATTTGAAGCACATCAATTTCACCGTTCTTTTGAAGTTCATGAGTAAAGAAGAATTTAGGTGAAATGTGTTTCGTCCTATCTCCCTTAATATATCCTCCTTTTAATTGAGCTATACAAGCTGCATTATCTTCATATAGAGGAGTTGGAATCTCTCTTCTGGAGGATAAACCACAACTCTCTCTAATATAATGTATCATTGACCTCAACCATACACATTCTCGACTTGCTTCATGAATGGCTATTATCTCAGCATGATTAGAAGAAGTTGCTGCTATTGTTTGCTTCGTGGAGCGCCATGATATAGCAGTATTACCATATGTAAATAAATAGCCATTTTGAGAACGTGCCTTATGCGGATCCGAAAGATAACCCGCATCTGCATATCCAATCAGTTCTGGTCATTTACATTTGAATAAAATAATCCGAGGTCAATTGTCCCTTGGAGGTATCTAAGGACGTGTTTAATACCATTCCAATGTCGTCGTGTTGGTGAAGAACTAAATCTTGCTAATAGATTTATAGCAAATGCTATATCATCGAGTATTATTTGCAAGATACATCAGTGCACCAATAGCACTCAAATATGGTACTTCAGGACCAAGTAGTTTTTCACATTTTCTCGAGGTCTAAATATGTCTTTATTTATATCTAGCGACCTCACGACCATTGGAATACTCAATGGATATGCTTTATCCATGAAAAATCTTTTCAACACTTTAGCTGTATATGTTGACTGATGAACAAAAATTCCATCTTTCATATGTTCAATTTGAAGCCGAGACAAAACTTAGTTTTTCCAAAATCTTTACTTCAAATTCTCGTTTCAAACAATCTATAGCTTCTCGAAGCTCTTCTGGAGTTCCTATGAGATTGATATCGTCAACATATATAGCAAGAATCACAAAACCAAAATCTGTTTTCTTAATAAAAACACATGGACAGATTTGGTCATTCTTATATCCTGAATTCAATAAGAATTCACTAAGGCGATTGTACCACATGCGTCCAGACTGTTTAAGCCCATATAATGATTCTGTAATTTGATAGAATAATTTTCATGAGGGCCTTTAGAAGCCTTTGGTAATTTGAATCCTTCAGGGATTTTCATATAAATTCATTTTCAGGCTTCCATAAAGATAAGCTGTAATAACATCCATTAGACGCATGTCCACCTTTTCATGAACTGCCATACTTATAGATATCGGAGTGTAATAGCATCAATAACGGGTGAATAAGTTTGATCATAATCAATTCCTGGCTTTTGCGAAAAGCCTTGTGCGACGAGTCGTGCTTTATATTTTACGACTTCATTATTCTCATTTCGTTTTCGCACAAACACCCATTTATAGCCAACATGTTTTACATCCTTTGGCGTTTGGACTACAGGTCCAAAAACTTCTCGCTTCGCAAGTGAATTTAACTCCGATTGAATCGCATCTTTCCATTGAGGCCAATCAATTCTATGCCGACATTCTTCAACTGATAAAGGATCTAAATCCTCATTATCCTTGAAAATATCAAGGGCTACGTTGTATGCAAAAACATTATCAATAACAACGTTTTTCGATCCCAACTTTGATTTGAACTGGTAATTAATAGAGATTTCAGAATTCTCTTCATCATTTATAGTTGGAATCTTTTCATCAGTTGTCCCTTGGTTTTCCTTTTCTGTTTCATCATTATGATCTTCTGGATCATTTGTTCCTCTTTTCTTTCGAGGATTTTTATTTTTGGAACCAAGGGGTCGGCCACGCTTCTGACGTGTTTTTGATTCGAAAGCTATAGGATTAACTTTTTGTCCTTCAAGAACTTCTATCCGTATAGGAGCATCTATAGCTGGAAGATGCGATTTAGTGACTCTGCTGGAGTCAACAAAAGAATCTGGCAGTTGATTTGCAATTTGTTGCAAATGTATAATCTTTTGAACTTCAAGTTCACTTATACTTGTGCGTGGATCTAAATGATTCAAAGATGTTTTCCACGCAAGTTCAATTTTATGCCATTTATTCTCTCCCCCTAATTTGGGAAACAAATTTTCATCAAAATGACAATCAGCAAATCTTGCTGTAAATACATCTGATGGGGTTTCCGACCGACGTGCTAAATAGGTGTTATTTTACCCTATGTTGGTTATGAATAATTAAGGACTGTGAATTAACTAATTGTCACATTTAGTCTATGGTGTCACTTAATCAGCCAGAACCTAAGGCAGAGTACCTATCGTGTAGCTAGTCTATTGGAAAGTATCTACGATTTTATTAAATAATTATCGTACTCCCAGGGAAGTGGCAACGGCTTAGTAGTAACTAGCCTTTTATCCTAACTCCTATCTTATGATCCAGTTATGCAATCTTCATCAAATACTTTGATGAGAGGGTGATCCATTCTCCACTAGGTTCAAGTCCAATTAATTCTAAAAGTGTTTTAAAGATGAGTTCTGATTCTATGCTATACTGTTCCTATATGTTGATTGACCTGTCTTCGAGTATTTTAGATGCATCTTAGCCTGGATTGCAACTATGTTCTGTGTCTAAAGGCGTACCACATCCGAGATCTCTAATAAACCGCCCTACCTTAATGACGGCCCTACTCACGGTTCGGGACGAAGGCATCCATGAAAGCCCTATGTCACTTCGGGGATCATACCGCTTGCCCTAGCCGCTGGCATAATCGGACTCAGCTCGACTCCTACCTAGACTACTTTAACAAGCAGGGTGTTCAGCATGTTATTTTATCTAGCATGGCAGACACCAATACTAATTGATGCCTGTTAAACTAAACAGGTTATGATTAGACCGTGTATAGGAATTGTCTATAACCCTAACGTTAGTTTAAAAGAGCACATTAAACATGCAGACATAGTGAATATTTAGCAGGTGGCTATTTCCGGAAAAACATAATAACTTCAACATACAAAACAACTATTCATAAAAACCGTAGTCTCACCGACAGAGCGTACTGCTGTATACGTCTAATTGCTCGCCCTGACTCTGCTCACCAGAACCTTCGGAGGACGCTTCCTCAGCCTAGTAACTGGGCTTTACCTTAATACCCAGCTTAAGCCCAGCCCTGTAGACTGACTCTTCGAACGCCTAGAGCTCTCTTAGGGTCTCCTAATGAAACCCCGGGTATTCTATGAATACCGGAAACGAACCTATCTATAGAAACCTAAGATCTGAGACTATTTCTCAGAAACTAAAACAAAACACTAATAAGAAAGAAAACTGAGATCCGAGTCTCTGAGTGAGTTGTGTACTAGAAAACTGTACACTGGAAACCACTTAATGACTCAGATCGAGTGGAGAGGGATGATTTCAACTGCTGGAGGCCTGGGGTATTTATAGCAGCTTCCCGGAGTGAAACATTCTGAAAAATTCGATGTGGGACAGCTTCTGGCGGCTCAGGACGCCCGTCCCGGTTCAGGACGCCCGTCCTGGCGGTTTGACCGGGTTCGGGATGCCCGTCCCGGACCTTTGACCGGGTCAACATTTCCAAAAATTGCGTTTTTGCCCCAGAATTTGCTGTTTTCGTCTACTTTTCACCTGACACTTCCAAAATCATAAAAACCGTGAAATCAAGTAAATAGTAAACAATTAATGTCAATTTACTCTCAATTTCACATTAAAACATATATAAAAACATGCTAAAAATGTGATACGATTTTCGCGTATCAGATAACCCCACACTTAGCTTTTTGCTTGTCCTCAAGCAAAGTCTACATGGAGTTAGTGATTTTAAACCGTAGTGCAGTCACTTAAATTCCTAATCATGTTTTTATTCCAAAAATTCTTCAGACAATTCTTAACACAGGTCTGACTGGTTAGGTTGCTATGACAAGGTCTCACATGTCTCTAGTAGTTTGTTATGATCAGGCAGAAAATAATCAACAACTAGGTTGGACTTTTTTCTTAGTCACAGGGTCTTCCTGATGTGTAGTGTGTGTACTAGTCTAGACCAGATAGTCAACACAATGACTTTTATCTTAACTGCTACCAGATAATACTTCGACCTATCGCTAGACATACTGACAACAGATAACTTTCTGAGTTCTGAGCTTTGGTGATCAGATTTTTAATGTTTTAGCACTTAGTTATTTTCTTTATAGATTCAGGGTATTTCGAGTTTGCTTAGAACACGTCAACTTCAACTACCCATGTAGCGAGTCCCACTCCGATGACTCCCAGATCTACACGACCTTAGGGCATCAGGCTTTAAGTTCCCCGAAGGAGTGGTGCTCGAGTAGCGAAGGCCGCTGGCAAACTACCCTATTGTAATTAACTTCCTTAAGTTCTTTTCACTTTTAGCTCAGAGTCTCATCTAGTCATTCTAACTGCCAATATATCCACAACTGGTCTAATTTTATCTAGTGGAGTCTCGAATGGGCAATTGGTCGAGGTCTCTAATCCAGACAAGGTTGTGCTCCGTTATCAGGAATTCCCTATTCCTAATCAATTAGTCCAAGATAGCTATCGACTATCTCCTACTAACCATAACATACTACCTACATATCATAGACATAAGCAATTTGTTTAACCAAGCATACTGCATTTAGAAGTCTGAAAGACGGAAAATTTTGAAATTTTTTAAGGGTGTGAAAATACAGGGAAAACAAGCAAAAGCATGCGAAAATTTTTTTCAAACGGTAAAGGTCCACGTGCACTGCTACCCCACACTTAAGTTTGGCACTGTCCTCAGTGTTCATGCATAGCTAATTACCCCACACTTATTTGAAGACAAGAAATAAAACATAATAAAAAACAAGAAAAGACAAATAATGCAACAATTCTGTATGTCATATAAATCAATTTTGTACAAAGATTCATAGTCATACAGCCCAGACATACACAAAGAACAAGATAAACAAAAGACAAAAGAAAAAGAAAGAAAAGAAGGGAGAGAGAGACTAAGAACCCGGCGGGTCGCCATCCAGTGGACCGAGGTCTGTTAAGTCAAACTCGAAGTTCTCCGCTACTCGGGCAGTCTGCTGATGTATCTCCTCAATCCTACTGGTGATCATGGCGATCCTGTCATCCATCACCGCCAGTCGTCTGTCAATCCTGTCATCCATCATTGCCAGCCGTCTGTCGATCCGGTCCATGTCTCGACTGTATCGTGCCGATAGTTCTGCCAATCCGTGCGACATGTGTCGTTCGAAGGCAGTACGTGGCACGAACGTCTCGGATGGATGGATATGCGGTGGAGCTGCTTCTGATGCCGAAGCCTGTCCTGGCTGCTCTGTGTGGATGGTGGTGTAGCGGCCGCTCGCATCCCGGACAACCATTCCCATGTTCCGTAGGATGGTAACGTCTGTGGGAATAGTGGTTGGGGCGACCAGAGTAAGCTCCGAGCCCTCTATGTCCAACTCCAGGTAGCGGGCTATCCTGGTGATGAATGGCCCGAGCCCCAGACACTGTTTCCGAGTGTCCGTAGCAAAACCCCGCATGATGACTGTGATAAGTCGAGCCATCTCTACTGTGGATCCCATATGCATGTTGGCCAAGAGGAATGTCTCCATCTGGGTGACATTCCCGGGGGCCGTCCGTCGTCCTGACAAAGTGTGTGCAATAATGGCATGTAAGTAGCGAAGAGCAGGATAGATACCTGTGGCTTTCGCAAAGCCATGCTGGTAGGGAACACCCGTCATACAGATCTGAGCCCAAGCAGTGGAGACTGCAGAAGTGAAGTCCCGAACTGCTGTGGTGTAGGCGGGCGTATCCAGCTCCTCTCTCTGCCAGATACCCAAAGCGATGCCGAACTCGGCCATGCTCATCGACCGATCTATTCCGCCTAAGCGGAATGTGATCTGCTCCTGATGGCATGCAAAGGATGCATAGAACTCACATACCAGCTCCAGGTACGTGGGCTCTGTGACGATGAATACTCGACTGTAGGGTAGTACATCGAGTATGCGTCTGACCTCAGCCTCTACTCCCAGTGTCTGTACTGCTGCCCAATCCAGCGTTCTGCCCGTCAGAATCGTGCGTCCGATGTACCCAGTGCATCTCTCCTGATATGCTGTGCTGGAGGGAAACAACATAAAAGGATGTGTCACTGAGGTAACTGCCATAGTGGATGTGGTACGAGCACGTTTGGCAGCCATTTGGTTTGATAGTGTTTGAGAGACTTTTGGGGAGTTTAGGTAGGAAGGAAGGTTCGAATTCGAATTCTGGAGGTGAATTTGAATTCAAAAGGGTGAAATTAGGCTAGGGAAGGATTTCGAAATTTTTGGCGGGAAATTTGAATTTTGGAGGGAAATTTGAAATTTTAAATTTGAAAAGTTTGCCAAAGGTAAAGAGAGAGAGTTATTTGAGAGAGGTGGATTTTTGGAAGTGAATTTTGAGGGAAAAATGAAAAAATTGAGATTTTATAGAAGGGGAGGCCTTCGGGACGCCCGTCCCGGAGGTAGGACTCTCGTCCCGCTGGACGCCCGTCCCGGGTTACCTCGGGACGCGTGCCAATTCCGAAAATATTATTATATTTTTTTTTCTAATTCCTGCAAATCTCAGTATACCAAAAATAATCATAATTTTTAACAAGGCTTCCTGTTTATCCAATGAAATTCAGAAGTTGTTAAAAAAAACACTCTATGCAAAAATTCCTCAGTCTCACTTTTTCGAAAATCATACTACCCTAATTTTATTCCTATTTAAATTCAGCAAGAAAAACAAAAATTTGAATTTATACAATTTAGTTAATGAAAAATAAACTGTAATTGCAAAATTTTCGTTTTTCATAGAAATAAAATGTCTGAAGAAAATTGTTGAAAATAAAGGACCCTTAAAAATGTTTGAAAAATAGAAAAATATGGGTCAATTATTCAAGTTTCAGTTCAAACGAATTATTTGCTGAAAATAAAAGTAAAAGAATCTTCCCTTTTTAACGAATCCTGTCTCTGATCCTGTAGTTCTGTTCGAATGTTTCGCATCTCTTGCAGTTCTGCTTGTATGTTGCGCATTTCCTCCTGCTGGTTCCTTTGTTCCTTCAAGATTTCCATCATCTCTCGAGTAATTGCACATTTGGCGTTCTATTGTGGTTCTGAGTTGGGTTACTTCAGAACTTAAGGTTAGAACAGCCTGATATGATCGTCTTAGTCCGCCCAGTATTGTCTGAGTCATAGCGCTTATCCTGTGAGATATAGCATCTACCCGGGCAGCCAAGGCTGATTGAGAACTGTCAGTGCTATCCTCTGATGAAGGTGGTTGGTCGTTAGGTGCGGGGGATGCAGGAGTATATTCAGGAGATTTCGGGGTGTACTCGGGAGATTTAGGAGTATATTCAGGAGATTTCGGGGTGTATTCGGGAGAAGCAGGAGTGTATTCGGGAGAAGAAGGAATTGTTTGGATTTCTGGGGAAGTGTTATGTTCTACTTCGTCCAGAGTATCCTGGGCTCTTGTCCCCTTCATTTCTGAGTGCAAAGTCTGGTTAAAAATAACAAATAACAAACATAGGAAAGTGAAGAAAAACAAGAAAAATATTTTTATGGATTTTAAAATTTATTTAGAAAGCAGGTAAATTTCCTCAATATGGTTCTAGAATAATTTTCTAAAATTTGATTACCCAAGTCTCTTAATTCCAGATATCTAAAATTTAATTAGTTATGATAATCCTATATTCAGGAAAGTGATTGTCTAACTGGTATAACATAAGTGTTAATCAAAAGTCTAGGTTACTACCGTTACCTATCATAAGTCTCTAGAATTGTGGCCAATAATCCTAAATTCATTATGATATGTCCCCGGCAACGGCGCCAAAAATCTGATGGGGTTTCCGACCGACGTGCTAAATAGGTGTTATTTTACCCTATGTTGATTATGAATAATTAAGGACTGTGAATTAACTAATTGTCACATTTAGTCTATGGTGTCACTTAATCAGCCAGAACCTAAGGCAGAGTACCTATCGTGTAGCTAGTCTATTGGAAAGTATCTACGATTTTATTAAATAATTATCGTACTCCCAGGGAAGTGGCAACGGCTTAGTAGTAACTAGCCTTTTATCCTAACTCCTATCTTATGATCCAGTTATGCAATCTTCATCAAATACTTTGATGAGAGGGTGATCCATTCTCCACTAGGTTCAAGTCCAATTAATTCTAAAAGTGTTTTAAAGATGAGTTCTGATTCTATGCTATACTGTTCCTATATGTTGATTGACCTGTCTTCGAGTATTTTAGATGCATCTTAGCCTGGATTGCAACTATGTTCTGTGTCTAAAGGCGTACCACATCCGAGATCTCTAATAAACCGCCCTACCTTAATGACGGCCCTACTCACGGTTCGGGACGAAGGCATCCATGAAAGCCCTATGTCACTTCGGGGATCATACCGCTTGCCCTAGCCGCCGGCATAATCGGACTCAGCTCGACTCCTACCTAGACTACTTTAACAAGCAGGGTGTTCAGCATGTTATTTTATCTAGCATGGCAGACACCAATACTAATTGATGCCTGTTAAACTAAACAGGTTATGATTAGACCGTGTATAGGAATTGTCTATAACCCTAACGTTAGTTTAAAAGAGCACATTAAACATGCAGACATAGTGAATATTTAGCAGGTGGCTATTTCCGGAAAAACATAATAACTTCAACATACAAAACAACTATTCATAAAAACCGTAATCTGATATTCATAATTGATGTTTAGGACAAAGCAATAAAACATATAAGAGAGGGGTATGGGGACTGATGCCATAAAGAAATCACCCTTTACGTAGTCTCGCCGACAGAGCGTACTGCTGTATACGTTTAATTGCTCGCCCTGACTCTGCTCACCAGAACCTTCGGAGGACGCTTCCTCAGCCTAGTAACTGGGCTTTACCTTAATACCCAGCTTAAGCCCAGCCCTGTAGACTGACTCTTCGAACGCCTAGAGCTCTCTTAGGGTCTCCTAACGAAACCCCGGGTATTCTATGAATACCGGAAACGAACCTATCTATAGAAACCTAAGATCTGAGACTATTTCTCAGAAACTAAAACAAAACACTAATAAGAAAGAAAACTGAGATCCGAGTCTCTGAGTGAGTTGTGTACTAGAAAACTGTACACTGGAAACCACTTAATGACTCAGATCGAGTGGAGAGGGATAATTTCAACTGCTGGAGGCCTGGGGTATTTATAGCAGCTTCCCGGAGTGAAAAATTCTGAAAAATTCGATGTGGGACAGCTTCTGGCGGCTCGGGACGCCCGTCCTGATTCGTTGACCAGGTTCGGGACGCCCGTCCTGATTCGTTGACCAGGTTCGGGACGCCCGTCCCGGTTCAGGACGACCGTCCTGGCGGTTTGACCGGGTCGGGACGCCCGTCCCGGGTTCGGGACGCCCGTCCCGGACCTTTGACCGGGTCAACATTTCCAAAAATTGCGTTTTTGCCCCAAAATTTGCTGTTTTCGTCTACTTTTCACCTGACACTTCCAAAATCATAAAAACCGTGAAATCAAGTAAATAGTAAACAATTAATGTCAATTTACTCTCAATTTCACATTAAAACATATATACAAACATGCTAAAAATGTGATACGATTTTCGCGTATCAACATCCCCCGTCAAAGGTTCAAGATACCTTATAATGGACGGGGAGTCATACCCAACATATATCCCCAATCTTCTCTGCAGACCTATTTTTGTCCGTTGGGGTGGTTCAATTGGGACATATACAGCACACCCAAAAATTATCAAATAAGAAATATTTGGCTCTGAACCAAAAGCCAATTGTATGGGAGAAAATTTATGATAACTCGATGGCCTTAAACGCACAAGTGCTGCAGCATGCAAAATTGCATGTCCCCAGGCTGCTGTAGGGAGATTTGTTTTCATCAATAATGGTCTAGCAATTAATTGCAGCCTTTTAATAAATGATTCAGCTAGACCATTCTGTGTGTGAACATGAGCTACATGATGTTCAACAATTATTCCAATCGACATGCAATAAGAATCAAATGCATGCGAAGTAAATTCACCAGCATTGTCTAAACGGATTCGCTTAATAGGATAATCAGGAAACTGCGCTCTTAAGCGAATTATTTGGGCAAGTAATCTCGCAAACGCCAGGTTGTGAGTCGATATTAAACAAACATGCGACCATTGGGTCGATGCATTAATCAAGACCATAAAATATTTAAATTGCCCACATGGTGGACTAATCGGTCCACATATATCTCCATGAATCCGTTCTAGAAATGTACGACTTTCAGCTCCTACTTTCAATGGTGCTGGTCTTATAATTAATTTCCCTTTGGAACATGCAGCACATGAAAGTTTATCAGAAGTCAAAATCTTCTAATTTTTCAAAGGATGACCGTGCGTTGTCTCGATAATTTTTCGCATCATAATTGATCCCGGATGACCCAAACGGTCATGCCATACTTTAAAAGTAACGGGATTAGTAAACTTCTGGTTTACTAAATGATGCGCCTCAATAGCATTTATTTTTGCATAATATAGGCCAGAGGAGAGAGATGGTAGTTTTTCCAACAAAACCTTATTACCGGAGGTCATTTTTGTGATACCCAAATATTCATGACCATTATCTTCTATAGTCTCAACATGATATCCATTCCGTCGGATATCTTTAAAACTCAATAAATTTCTTTGAGACTTTGAGGAATATAATGCTTTATCAATAGCAATCATAGTTCCTCCCGGTAATATTATATTAGCTCTTCCGGAGCCTTCAATAAGTTTTGCACTACCATTTATTGTGGTAACACTTGTTTCTCCCATATTCAGGTGAGAAAAATACTTCTCGTATTTCAGTATGGTGTGCGTAGTTCCACTGTCAATAAGACAGACACTTTCGATATCGTTGTTCATACCAGAAAATTGAACAACAACCATCTGTTTTATTAACAAAATATTTACAGAAATAAAAATTAAGCATATCATTACAAAAGTAATATAAACATATAATATATAATATTAATATTCTAATTATTTTGGACACTTTAATTTCCAATCAAGTGGTCAATTATTTTTTCTGGATGTTTGAAAAGATCAGTAACATCCAGGTGAGCCACATCAACATCAACATTTTTAAGATCGTCATTATTCATTTCATAAGACAAATTTTGAGGAGTAAGTCAACAAGATATTTTGTCGTGCTACAGGCACGAGACCAGTGACCTTTCATGCCACAATGATAACATTTGTCTTCATAATTTTTCGGAACAATATTTCCTTTCTCGTTATGTTTTGTCCACTTCAGGTGGTCATAAATATTTTGGCACCTAAATTATTATCACGATTATAAGGGCCAAAATTTATCACGACGTTCATGATCATGACCACGGTAACGACCACTACTATGACCACGATCTCTTCTGGGATCATGTATTCGCTTCAGGGAATGGAGTAGGCCAGCAGGTCGAGTCTCGTGATTTTTTATCAGTAATTCATTATTCTGTTCCGCAGAAGACAAAAATTAATTCAGAGTATTTCTTAAAACTTTCTCACGATATTGTTGCTGCAGGACAATATCCGTGGCATGAAAAGTGGAGTATGTTTTCTCCAGCATATCATCATCCGTTACATATTTTCAGCTATGAAACTATTTTAAACATTGAGGAGTTATACTCACTCATGGATTTGAAATCTTGCAACTTCAGGTGCAACTAGTCATACCGTGCTTTCGGGAGAATGACCATCTTCTGGTGGTCGAATTTTTTCTTTCAAATTTCCACACAAAATAAGAGGATCTTTCACGGTAAGATATTTATTTTTCAGATCTTCATGATCATGATGACGGATAAATATTATAGCTTTGACACGATCTTGTGTTGATGACACATTATTTTATACAACGGTGTCTGCCGGACCCGTTTTAACAAGATGCATTCTGGCATCTAGTGTCCATTACAAATAATTCTTTCCGGTGACATCAAGAGCCACGAATTTGAGTTTAATAAGATGTGACATAATAATAATAGTACACGTACATGTTTGATAACGTACCTGTGGTAGACAATCGTGCTGATAACGTGTTATAAATTATATAATATTAGTAAAACTGGGCAAATAATATCAGCTAGGATATGATATATATATATATATATTATATATATATATATATATATATATATATATCTATATGTAAGGGGAGATAGAGGAAGAAGAGAGGAAAAAAAGAGAGGAGAGGTCTCGGGAATTGAAGATGTAAAGGATGGAAATGATTGTTTCAAATTCTTCTTCAAAATTACAATTCATATCACATACCTATATACATATATATACATACATATTAAGTGCTCGCTCCACTTCTCCCTCTAATGCTCCACTAGTGTATATATATATATATCCAATAAATATAAGGTGATATTTATCACCTTGCGTAATTTTCTGGGATGATGGACATCCATTAATTTAATAAATCTTCGGGATTCATAACATAAACCATTATTTGTCCTTTTAGTTACTTTTTTCTTTTTAATTTTAAATTTACATTTTTAATAATAATTAAATATATTAAAAAATTTAAATAATATTTAATTGGTATTTAATCATTCTACCATAAAATTTGAAGATTATTCTTTGTTTATTTTCATTATGCCAAATTTCAAAATGAATTTAAAATTGGAGAATCAATATTAATATCATTAAATTATTATTTTTTATAATTACATTAAATAACACAAATAAAATATAATTATTATATTATTTAAATTTTATTTATTATAAATTAAAATACATATGATTTTACTTTTACATCATCTTCTTTAGGTGCGGCAGCCAAAAAAACCCCAATGCAGATTACAGATGGAAAATCTGCAGACGGAGAAAACTCTCCGATCAATCTCGAACAGTTTGCCCAAGATCTGTACGAAGATCTGGAGGATCTGTTCGACTGGAAAAAGACATTAATTGATAGAAAAGACAAAGGAAAGCATAAAAAATAAGGGTTTTCTAAAAAATTGACAAGAAAGTCAACAATGGCGGCTGAATGAAGTAAGCGCTTACTTCAGCCGTGAATGATATAAGCAGTGACGTCAGCACAAGGGATAGTGGCTTTTCCACTATGGATTTAAAATCCGAATTGTAATTAGTTTAGCGAGTGTTTGGAGTCCGGTGCCTATAAATAGGCCATTGTATTCCCATTCTCCACACACCTTTTCTTACACAACTCACCACCTCTCTCTCTCTCTCTCCAGCACAAGGGACAACGATGATTTTACTTTTATAGAAGAAAAAACCCCAACATTATTCTAGCTGGGGATAATTTCTTCAATAAGGCCTAATAATGTGATACCACTCTTTTTTTTTATTTTTTATTTTTTTTTATTTTAGACCTTTAAGGTCTAATTGTAAATTTTACAAGATCTTTAAGATCTTGTTTTAAATATATAAAAGCTTTACAAAATTAAAGATTTAAATATAAAATAAGAAAATGTAAAAGACTTACATTTTTTGAGACCAAGAGGCCTCTTCTTTCCTAAGAGCACACGCGGAGAAATATATATTATAGAGAGAGAGGTGGTGAGTTGTGTAAGAAAAGGTGTTTGGAGAATGGGAATACAATGGCCTATTTATAGGCACCAGACTCCAAACACTCGCTAAACTAATTACAATTCGAATTTTAAATCCATAGTGAAAAAGCCACTATTCCTTGTGCTGACGTCACTGTTTGCGTCATCCAGCCGCCATTGTTGACTTTGATGTCAATTTTTTAAGAAAAACCTTATTTTTTGTGCTTTCCTTTGTCTCTTCTGGCAATTAATGCTTTTTTCCAGTCGAACAGATCCTCCAGATCTTCGTACGGATCTTGGGAAAACTGTTCAAGATTGATCAGAGAGTTTTCTCCGTCAGAAGAAAGGTTAATCGGAGAATTTTCTATGTCTGCAGATTTTCCGTCTGTAATTTGCATTGGGGTTTTTTGGACTGCCGCCGTTGAGGAAGATGCTGTATCCTTCTCCTTCCCCCCCCCCCCCAAAAAAAAAATATCTTCAAAAAATTTTGAAGCTTCTTCTCGAGACATCTTTGAAAATGTCTACTTGAATATTTCCTTCGGGTGCTGTTTTGGCTCCCTGGTTAGTTGTGATAGGGTAAGAACCCCGTACTTTGCAAAGACGCTATCGTTTGCAAAGAACTCAAATTTGTTCCACCAGCGAATGAAAACCCTTTGCTAGAGGATGAACTCATCCAATCGGATGTTGTGTTTGGTTGCCTCCGTAGAGTGGGCAATGTGGTAGCCCCATCTGACTATCCAGGAGACTGAGTACGTTAATGCGAACCAGATCATAAGATCGAGGTTGCAAGAGTGTACATTTGCTTTGAGGAAATTCTCAAAGACTTCCTTCACCCTTTTGGGTAAAATAATGGGATTTAATCCCCAGGTAAAAAACAAGCTTTAAACCATGTTGGGATGTTGACCAGATGGCCTTCAAGTTGGAACATGAGGAACCAATTGTGTTTCTTCTGGACATTCTCGTAGAGTAATGCCTTCTCCCAAGCTTCCATATAGTCGTAATAATTATACGACCGTGGATTCTTTGGGTTGTATTAATACTTTAAGTACCTGACCTCTTGTGGTCTGATTCCCCAATCACTAGAGGATAAAACCCTCTTGATGATAAACGTGCTATAAGCAGTGTGGGGATCGGCAGAGCTGCTGGCTCGGCCCACTTGTTCTATAAGAACTGAATGGGTCTCTTGCAGAATTGCCTGGTAGTAATATACAGTTTTATCTGTATATGTTGAGATCATATGTTTATTGAGGAATATATCCGCAACATGATCTGCTGTCATCCCTTTAAGGGTTATATCCACTGGGTACAGCTTAATCCAACTATATGGGATATAAGGATATTTTCGACCTTTAAGGTCTTCAGGAAGAATCGCCCAGTTGTATGCCTCTGGTTCGTAGGCATCTGGATCTGTAGCGAACTCATCAACCTTATAAGGTTCTGGTGTCACCTTTTCTTGTTTTTCCATTTCGGCAAATGATTTCTTCCGAGGATTTGCATCCTTACCTTCCTCTATAAGAGGCTTTTGCCTTTTTATCCCTGCAAATATTCACGGGTTAAAAACTCAGCTAGGGAGTTGTTTACTCCATCAACATGTTCAATATCAAAATCGAAGCATGATAAGATGGCTTGCCATCTGGCAAAGATTTGTTTGGACGCTAAGTTGCGTACATCCTTTTCAAGAATGCTCTTTGCAAACTTGGCATTAGTTCTAATAAGAAATTTTTTGTTTAGTAGGTCACTTTCAAACTTAGTAACACACAAGACTATAGAAAGAACTTCTTTCTTAATAGTCGAGTAGTTTTGCTGGGCTGAATTCCATAAGCCCGAAGTATATCTAACCAGTTATTCTTGGTTAGTCTAAGGATCCTTTTGCTTTAGGATTCCTCCATAACCTCTTTCAGAGGCATCCGTCTCTACTATATTAAAGTAGTCCGAATTGGCTATAGCCATACATGGGAGCTCTTTGAGCTTTTCTTTGAGGTTTCTGACCGCCTTAGTGTGTACACTACTCCAAGGTTTAGGAGTTTTCCTCAACCTATCAAATAGTAGTTTGCATTCTAGGGCAAGTTCTTTATAGAAGTTTTCAATATAATTGAGACTTCCCAAAAACCTCTGCAATTGATTTTTATCTTGAATTTCATCAGGGAATTTGTCGGCTAATATAATCGCTCTTTCAATAGGTTGTATTAGACCATTTTCTATATAATGGCCTAAGAACCTTATCTTAAGCTGAAATAAGCTTATCTTTTTTGCAGAGACTGCAAGTCCCGCATGCTTAGCTACTTCTAAAAACACCTTAAGATGTTTAAAGTGCTGATCTATGGTCTGAGAGTAGAACAAGACATCATCAATGTAAACAATTATAAAATCCGTATATGGATTGAATAATTCATTCATGATGTGTTGGTATTCCGAAGGGGCATTTTTTAACCCGAACGGCATTATGTCCCACTCATAGTATCCAAAGGGCATTGTGAATGCTGTCTTATACCGATCTTTCTCTTCAATTTGAATCTGCCAATAACCTGACTTCATGTCAAACTTAGAGAATATTTTGGCTTTATATAGCCGATTAAGAAGATCCCTATTATTAGGAATTGAATTCCTAATCCATTTTAACGCTTTATTAAGTGACTTGTAATTTATTACAAGTCTTGGAGCTCCTCTTTCGAGCTCGGCTGCATTCTCAACATAAAATGCCGGATAGCTCCATAGGCTGTAACTTTGCCTAATAAGGCCTTTGCTTAGGAGATCGTCTATCTCCTTTTTACAGAGCTCTAGATGCTTTAGTCCCATGGCAATGGGCTTAGCCTTTGTAGAGATGTGTTTTTCGTTGAACCCTTCCTCATAAGGTAGGGACACAACAAATTTGTTACGTGTCCAAAAGGCATTGGGCACTTCGGCACATATTTGCCTTTTGATAGATTCTTCAAAGGTTTTTATCTTCCCTTGAAGATCTACTTTTTCTAGCCTTTCTCGGATTTGTTTAAAATCCACTTCCTCCTTTAAGGAGTTTAGGAAGCTAGTTTTTCTTTCCTTTAAGGAATTTAGAAGCTGTACCTCATACTGCTTAGGAACAGTTGTAAAAGGATTTTTATCTCTTTACCACCCAAGAAGGAGGTAATACCCTTTTCTGTTATTGAGGTAATTGGGAATATCTTTTACAAAAATTGATTTTCTAGAATTACCACGATCGATAGACCTTTGACATTATAAATGGTATTGGGATGCATAGTCCGCTATTGCATACCACCGCGTTATCAAGTTTATACTTGATATTCAACGGCTGCTTATTAGCTGCAGACACCCGTTGGGTTGTCTTACTGTAATACTTTGAAGGAACTATTCCCTCTGTAATACAGTTTATGTCTGAACCTGAGTCTACCATGGCTTCGGTCTCCATGTAGAGCTCTTTGTTGACGATTATCGTCACATTTATAAACCATTTTTAGAATCCAACGGGCTCAATATAATTGACACCGTTGATGTATCGGGCATTTTCAAGGTCGAAGGCTGATTGGCCTCAACCTTTTTTATCTTTCTTTTTATTTGAGAAATTTCATATTTAATCTGATTGATTTCCCTTTTTAGATCTTGAACCGTAGGTTCCTTCTCTTTAGTCGTTTGCATCATGTCGATCAATTGATATAGGGAAACAGTGCTAAAAGAGGAATTGATTTGTTTAGAGAGCTTAGTTGGCTGCTCTCTCAGTCTTTCAACCAAATAGCTTTCAAGAGCTTTTCTTTTCTTTTCTGGATCTTCGATCTGATCGATAATATCCAGAATGAAGCTCTCTTCTCGGGTTAGCATGTTTATGCTTAGCCCAAGATCTTTGATGGTGCATACGTCGCATTCACCGCCATCGCAGTTGCAGAGTTCGGACTCGTCTTCACTCGTGCTCTATGATGAGCTCATTGATTCTTCGCTAGAAGAATATTCAAGGTTTTGTCTGAAGTCTTCTTCGGTCTCGTTCAGTAGAGCCTGACATAAAGACTTCTTTTGTTCTTTGTCTATGTCAAGAGACTGTATCTTCTTCTTGACTAGACACTTGTTTGCATAGTGGTCGTTCTTGCCACATTTCCAACAAATGGGATACTTCTTAAAGGATTTCCTTTTGTTGAATTTCTTCTCTTGGTTAGGGACTTACGATTCTTCTTCGAAGAATCTCTTCTTTCTTTTCTTTCTGAAGAAGTGCTTTTCTCATTTAGAGAACTTCTTCTTTTTCTTTTCCCTTGTGGGATACTTGATCGGTGCATAACCGATCTGATCACAAAAGTTACCCAAAGTCTCCTTTTGATGGAGCCTTTGTTCTTCCAGCTGCTGCCTCAGCTTGACGTCATTGCAGAGATTGATTCCTTCTGAAATCACATCTGAAGCTAGATCTCCATACGTCAAGTGAGTATAGGGTATTATACCCGAATATTTAGCTCTACGCTTAATTCGTAGCCTCTCTGCAAATAAAGCAGGAAGTCCAGCTATGAATTTTTCCTTCCAAAAGTCCATGTGGCTATCTGGCCTTTGCATGACTCTTGTAAAGAACACGTCCTTGTACCATGTAAAGTGGCCCAGAGTTGGACACTTTAGGTTCAAGAGCTGTTCTTGGGATCTATCCCTTTGTAGATCATTCTTTCCAATGAAATGAGAAGCGATTGTGTATATTAGAGTAGTCACAATCTCTTCGGTGATTTCACCTGTATCTGGATTGGTGGCAGTTGCACTCCATATCTGATTTTTTTGCAATTTCAGACATGTTGAGGTCCCACCATCCGGACAATTGACCGGTGAATCCGGCCGTAATGGCATCGACAATTTGCCTTTGATTGTTGCCATTGGCTTGGCTTGCTTTAGCAAACATGAGCATATATTTTAGAACCATCTTGACGTTATATTCAAATAGTCCGTCAATATTCCACTCTACTAGAGATTTGCTGTCAAACTGGGCAAACTCTATTCTATCCTCGATCTGCATATCCATCGGGGTAAGCTTTGGATAGAATGGCTTAACTAGGGAAGTATTCTTCCGGAATGTCATTTTGTTGACTTCCATTGGACTCTCCCCTATGCTTTGACTGCTTTCATTCCCTTTCACGGTCGATACAGTTTGTTTTTTCTTTCCCTCTGAAATTTTCAGCTTCGTGAGCCTCACCATAAGTTCATCTATGAACTTGTTGTCTGGTTTGGCCTGAAACCGGAAATCTTTCAAATCCGGCGGAGGTTTGAAGGGAATTGAATCCTCCTTTTTGCCTAAAGTCTATGCTTCGGGCTTCACCTTGGTTGGAACATAAGTCATATTGGATATCTTCTCTTCTATTCGAGAAGTCTGTTCTCCAATAGACTACAAGAACAAATTAGTATAATTGTTCTGTTCAGCCAAGTGGTTGTAATTTAATTCCCCCAGCTTTCCTTTAAAAGGAATAGCATTTACCGTTCTCTCGTTGTGAGAGACCTTTACCCAAGTATTTGGTGGATGGACAGACTTGAACGTCTTTCCGTTTCCATTCAAATACTCTCGATACGCCACTTCGATGAAGTTGATGAATTTCTGAGTATTAAAGTCTGGAAGCTCGAGCCCCCTGCTTTCCCATCTGGCTTTAAACCATTTGAAGAAGGTAAGGGTCTTTTGACGATCCTCCATGTATTGGCGTATATACCAACGTTGCTGTGTAGGAGAATAGTAACTCAAAAACCATTTTTTCATGGTCTGGTTACTCTTCTTATCCCACGATTTTCGTATTGCCTCAGGGATTTCTAGGTCAATATTATCGATAGAGATCATATTGACTTCGTAGCCCTTGTCGGAGGCTGTTGGCGAGGTATAACCCCTGCTGCTTTCTGGTATGTCAACCCTGTGCACGGGCTGACTTACCTGTTCTTGGGTCCTTCGTACTCCCAGAACTTCAGTGTTTAACTTCTCTCTTTCAGAGAGCGGTACCTCGGAGGTCGAGGACCTAGATCGGACCGATGGTGTTCGGGTTAAGTTTAACCTAAACCTTCGATCGTTGGAGAATTTAATCTCTACATCCCCATCGGGATGCTGTATAATCTGATCCAGTTCCCTTTTTTCTTCGGGTTCTGGCTCAGCTATACTTTCTAGCTTCCACACTTTGGGAAGCTGTACTTGGTTCCAGACGACTGTCTTTGGAACAATCAAGTTGCTTTTGACGTCTGTTATAAACAGAGTCGTTTCTCCCCTTCTGGCACTAAGGACTTCTGGGTTGATCCTTAGTCTGGGAATGATTATGTTCATTACTTTGTAATAGACCTGATACACCAGAGTAACGTGACTTGTTACTTTCAGCATGTCATATCCGTGTGTCTTGATGTTTAACACCAGTGCATCTAAAACATTGCTGTCATAGATCGACACGGAGAAATCTGGGAAACACTTGAAGTAGGCAAGGCCTTCACACAAGGATGTTTCCACTACTCCTAATAAGGAGTCGTTACTCTTATTATGCCGTTTATCCCGGACAATAATAAGTGCGGCTGTATTTAAGCCTCGCTTTGTTAGCGCTTGCAGCCCTACTTGGATTAACCCAATATGTAGGTAGCTGTATTTTTTCATATGCTCTTTAATTAATTTCTGAGAGAGCATATGGATAGTTTCATCTCCTCTTTTAAGAGGTATTTTTCTTTCAATCGTCTTGATTATATAATCAGACTTGAGGCTGAAAGAGCCCTTTTCATAAACTTGATGCGGTTTATATTTTGGCAATTTCCATTTCTGGAGATCGCTTTCATTGTCTTGTGAGATAATAATCTCCTCATTGAGTGTTGAGCTTTTTGCTCTGATTTTATCCATAGGATTCTCAGATCTTTCAAATCTTTTAGACCTAGAACTAAAAAGTCGGTTCATCCCTTCAGTGGGTATCACTGTCAACGATTTAATCGCAACCAGCCCAACGACCTCCTGCCTAACGGGTCTTACAGCTCAGCGAAACGCGACTTGGGTTTCAAACCATTTCAGAAACAAAACAAACTTAGTTGTTTCTTCGATCTATAAGATCTTCCTGCGAACTATAAGTTCAGAGAAATCCTTTTAGGATTTTGGCCTGATACCACTCTTTTTTTATTTTTTTTTATTTTAGACCTTTAAGGTATAATTGTAAATTTTACAAGATCTTGTTTTAAATACATAAAAGCTTTACAAAACTAAAGATTTAAATATAAAACAAGAAAATGTAAAAGACTTACATTTTTTGAGACCAAGAGGCCTCTTCTTTCCTAAGAGCACACGCGGAGAAATATCTATTATAGAGAGAGAGAGGTGGTGAGTTGTGTAAGAAAAGGTGTGTGGAGAATGGGAATACAATGGCCTATTTATAGGCACCGGACTCCAAATACTCGCTAAACTAATTACAATTCGGATTTTAAATCCATAGTGGAAAAGCCATTATCCTTTGTACTGACGTCACTGCTTGCGTCATTCACGGCTGAGGTAAGCGCTTAAGTCAGCCAGCCACCATTGTGGACTTTCTTGTCAATGTTTTAGAAATGCCTTATTTTTTGTGCTTTCCTTTATCTTTTCTGGCAATTAATGCCTTTTGCCAGTCGAACAGATCCTCCAAATCTTTGTACGGATCTTGGGCAAACTGTTCGAGATTGATCGGAGAGTTTTCTCCGTCAGAAGAAAGGTTAATCGGAGAATTTTCTCCGTCTGCAGATTTTCCATCTGTAATCTGCATTGGGGTTTTTTGGGTTGCCGCCGCTGAGAAAGATGCTGTATCCTTCTCCCCCCCCCCGCCAAAAATTTCTTCAAAAAACCCCAGCATTATTCTACCTGGGGATAATTGTAAGGGTATCATCATTATTCAAAAAAAAAACATTTTCTTGTTTCTTCAAAGAGGGGTTTAAAGCTTGGTTTTTTACGTGGGGATTAAATCCCATTATTCTACCCAAAAGGGTAAATGAAGTCTTTGAGAACTTCCTAGCAGCAAACCTGCACTCCCGCGACCTTGATCTCCTAATCTGGTTCGCATTAACGTACTCAGTCCCCTGGATAGTCATATGGGGCTACCACATTGCCCACTCTACGGAGTCGACCAAACACAACATCCGATTGGATGAGTTTTTCCTCTGGCGAAGGGTTTTCATTTGCTGGTGGAACAAATAGAATCCTAAAGCAAAAGGATCCTCAGACTAACCAAGAACAACTGGTTAGATATACTTGAGCTTATGGAAATCAGCCCAACAAAACTACTCGACGATTAAGAAAGAAGTTCTTTCTATAGTCTTGTGTGTCACTAAATTTGAAAGTGACCTACTAAACAAAAACTTTCTTATTAGAACTGATGTCATGTCTGCGAAAAGCATTCTTGAAAAGGATGTATGCAACTTAGCGTCTAAGCAAATCTTTGCCAGATGGCAAGCTATCTTATCATGCTTAGATTTTGATATTGAACATGTTAATGGAGTAAACAACTCCCTGGCTGACTATTTAACCCGTGAATATTTGCAGGGATAAAAAGGCAAAAGCCTCTTATAGAGGAAAGTCCAAGGATACAAATCCTCGGAAGAAATCGTTTGCCAAAATGGCAAAACAAGAAAAGGCGACACCAGAACCTTATAAGGTTGATGAGTTCACTACAAATCCAGATGCCTACGAACTAGAGGCATACAACTGGGCGATTTCGCCTGAAGACCTTAAAGGTCAAAAATATGCTAATACCACTCTTTTTTTTATTTTAGACCTTTAAGGTCTAATTGTAAATTTTACAAGATCTTTAAGATCTTGTTTTAAATACATAAAAGCTTTACAAAACTAAAGATTTAAATATAAAACAAGAAAATGTAAAAGACTTACATTTTTTGAGACCAAGAGGCCTCTTCTTTCCTAAGAGCACACGCGAAGAAATATATATTATAGAGAGAGAGAGAGAGGTGGTGAGTTGTGTAAGAAAAGGTGTTTAGAGAATGGGAATACAATGGCCTATTTATAGGCACCGAACTCCAAACACTCGCTAAACTAATTACAATTCAAATTTTAAATCCATAGTGGAAAAGCTACTATTCCTTGTGCTGACGTCATTGCTTGTGTCATCTATGGCTAAGTTAAGCTTTTACGTCATACAGCCACCATTGTTGACTTTGATGTCAATTTTTTAAGAAAAGCCTTATTTTTTGTGCTTTCCTTTGTCTCTTCTGGCAATTAATGCTTTTTGCCAGTAGAACAGATCCTCCAGATCTTCGTACGGATCTTGGGCAAACTGTTCGAGATTGATCGGAGAGTTTTCTCCGTCAGAAGAAAGGTTAATCGGAGAATTTTCTCCTTCTGCAGATTTTCCGTCTGTAATTTGCATTGGGGTTTTTTGGACTGCCGTCGTTGAGGAAGATGATGTATCCTTCTCCTCCCCCCCCCCCCAAAAAAATATCTTCAAAAAATTTTGAAGCTTCTTCTCGAGACATATTTGAAAATATCTGCTTGAATATTTCCTTCGGGTGCTGTTTTAGCTCCCTGGTTGGTTGTGATAGGGTAAGAACCCCGTACTTTGCAAAGACGCTATTGTTTGCAAAGAACTTAAATTTGTTCCACCAGCAAATGAAAACCCATCGCCAGAGGAAGAACTCATCCAATCGGATGTTGTGTTTGGTTGCCTCCGTAGAGTGGGCAATGTGGTAGCCCCATCTGACTATCCAGGGGACTGAGTACGTTAATGCGAACCGAATCATAAGATCGAGGTCGCAGGAGTGTACATTTGCTTTGAGGAAATTCTCAAAGACTTCCTTTACCCTTTTGGGTAAAATAATAGGATTTAATCCCCAGGTAAAAAACCAAGCTTTAAACCATGCTGGGATGTTGACCAGCTGGCCTTCAAGTTGGAACATAAGGAAAAAACTGTGTTTCTTTTGGACATTCTCGTAGAGTAATGCCTTCTCCCAAGCTTCCATATAGTCGTAATAATTATACGACCGTGGATTCTTTAGGTTGTATTGATACTTTAAGTACCTGACCTCTTGAGGTCTGATTCCCCAATCACTAGAGGATAAAACCCTCTTGATGATAAACTTGGTATAAGCAGTGTGGAGATCGGCAGAGCTGCTAGCTCGGCCCACTTGTTCTATAAGAACTGAATGGGTCTCTTGCAGAATTGCCTGGTAGTAATATACAGTTTTATCTGTATATGTTGAGATCATATGTTTGTTGAGGAATATATCCGCAACATGATATGCTGCCATCCCTTTAATGATTTATTTAGAGGATTTGCATCCTTGGACCTTCCTCTATAAGAGGCTTTTACCTTTTTATCCCTGCAAATATTCACGGGTTAAAAACTCAGCTAGGGAGTTGTTTACTCCATTAACATGTTCAATATCAAAATCGAAGCATGATAAGATAGCTTACCATCTGGCAAAGATTTGTTTGGACGCTAAGTTGCGTACACCTTTTCAAGAATGCTCTTTGCAGACTTGGCATCAGTTCTAATAAGAAATTTTTTGTTTAGTAGGTCACTTTCAAACTTAGTGACACACAAGACTATAGAAAGAACTTCTTTCTTAATAGTCGAGTAGTTTTGCTAGGCTGAATTCCATAAGCCCGAAGTATATCTAACCAGTTGTTCTTGGTTAGTCTGAGGATCCTTTTGCTTTAGGATTCCTCCATAACCTCTTTCAGAGGCATCCGTCTCTACTATCTTAAAGTAGTCCGGATTGGCTATAGCCATACATGGGAGCTCTTTGAGCTTTTCTTTGAGGTTTCTGACCGCCTTAGTGTGTACACTACTCCAAGGTTTAGGATTTTCCCTCAACCTATCAAATAGTGGTTTGCATTCTAGGGCAAGTTCTTTATAGAAGTCTGCAATATAATTGAGACTTCCCAAAAACCTCTGCACTTGATTTTTATCTTTAATTTCATTAGGGAATTTGTCGCCGAATATAATCGCTCTTTCAATTGGTTGTATTAGACCATTTTCTATATAATGGCCTAAGAACCTTATCTTAAGCTGAAATAAGCTTATCTTTTTTGCTGAGAGTAGACCAAGACATCATCAATGTAAACAATTATAAAATCCGTTTATGGATTGAATAATTCATTCATGATGTGTTGGTATTCCGAAGGGGCATTTTTTAACCCGAACGGAATTACGTTCCACTCATAGTGTCCAAAGGGCACTGTGAATGCGGTCTTATACCGATCTTTCTCTTCAATTTGAATCTGCAAGTAACCTGACTTCATCTCAAACTTAGAGAATATTTTGGCTTTATATAACCGATTAAGCAGATCCCTTAATTAGGAATCAGATACCTAATCCATTTGAACGCTTTATTACAAGTCTTGGAGCTCCTCTTTCGAGCTCGGCTGCATTCTCAACATAGAATGCCGGACAGCTTCATGGACTGTAACTTTTCCTAATAATGTCTTTGCTTAGGAGATCGTCTATCTCCTTTTTACAGAGCTCTAGATGCTTTGGTCCCATGGCAATGGGTCTAGCCTTTGTAGAGATATGTTTTTCGTTGAACCCTTCCTCATAAGGTAGGGACACAACAAATTTGTTATGTGTCCAAAAGGCATTGGGCACTTCGGCACATATTTACCTTTTGATAGATTCTTCAAAGGTTTTTATCTTCCCTTGAAGATCCAGTTTTTCTAGCCTTTCCAGGATTTGTTTAAAATCCACTTCCTCCTTTAAGGTGTTTAGGAAGCTAGTTTTTCTTTCCTTTAAGGAATTTAGAAGCTGTACCTCGTACAGCTTCGGAACAGTTGTAAATGGAAATTTTATCTCTTTACCACCCAAGAAGGAGGCAATACCCTTTTCTGTTATTGAGGTAATTGGGAATATCTTTTGCAGAAACTGATTTCCCAGAATTACCGCGGTCGATAGACCATTGAACATTATAAATGGTTTTGGGATGCATAGTCCGCTATTGCATACCACCGCGTTATCAAGTTTATACTTGATATTCAACGGCTGCTTATTGGCTGCAGACACCTGCTGGTTTGTCTTACTATAATACTTTGAAGGAACTATTCCCTCTGTAATACAGTTTATGTCTGCACCTGAGTCTACCATGGCTTCGATCTCCATGTAGAACACTTTGTTGACGATTATCGTCACATTTATAAACCATTTTTGGAATACAACGGGCTCAATATAATTGACACCGTTGATTTGGCTTATCTTTGAGGATTT
The DNA here is from genome assembly GCA_027405835.1 of Asclepias syriaca. Classification (NCBI taxonomy): domain Eukaryota; kingdom Viridiplantae; phylum Streptophyta; class Magnoliopsida; order Gentianales; family Apocynaceae; genus Asclepias; species Asclepias syriaca. The sequence continues at coordinate 14,108,950 of CM049930.1, forward strand.
ATCCTTATCGTCCGATGTATCGGGCGTTTTCGAGGTCGAAGGCTGATTGGCCTCAACTTTTTTTATCTTTCTTTTTATTTGAGAAATTTCAGATTTAATCTGATTGATTTCTGATGTGCACAAATCATATACCCTTTTTAGCATGTTTTTAGACATAAATTAGGGCAATATTTGAATGTATTTGATCTTAATTGAATCAAATTGACATAAAATTGCTTAAATTTCGATTTTGGAAGTTTCAGGAGCAAATTGGACGAAAACAGCAAATTTTGGGGCAAAAATGCAATTTTTGGAAATGCTGACTTGGTCAACGGTCCGGGACGGGCGTCCCGAATTCGGGACGGGCGTCCCGACCCAGTCAAGCCACCAGGACGGGCGTCCCAATCCAGGACGGGCGTCCCGAAGCGCCAGAATTTGTCCCACATCGAATTTTTTGGAATTTTTCACTCCAGAAAGCTGCTATAAATACCCCAGGCCTCCAGGAGTTGAAATCATTCCTCTCCACTCGATCTGAGTCATTCAGAGACTTCCAGTGTACAATTCTCAAGTACACAAGTCACTGATAGACTCGGGTTTCAGTTTCAGTTTTCTTTCTTTCTTTAGTGTTTCGTTTTCATTGTTTCTGAGAAATAGTCTCAGAGCTTAGACTTCGATAGATAGGTTCGTTTTTGGTATTCATAGAATACCGGGATTTCGTTAGGAGATCCTAAGAGAGAGATAGGGTGCGTGTTCTTAGTCAGATTAGGGCAATTTGCTTAAGCCCGGGATGTAAGGTAAAGCAATTGCTACTAGGTCTAAGGAGCGTTCTCCGAAGGCTCTGCCGAGTAGAGTAGGATCGAGCAGTCAGGAGCATACAGGAGCTGCAGCGCCGGCTGGACCTGCATAGAGTGGTGATTACTTTATGACAGTGGGTCCCCTAGACGAGGTTCTGTATGTTTACGAATTGTTTTATCTAAATATTAATTTGAATATCAGATTACGATTCTTATGAATATCTATTTTATATGCTGAAGTTATTATGATTTTCCGGAAATGGCCAGCTACTTAAATATTCATTATGTCTGCATGTCTAATGCCGTTCTTTTAAACTGAAATTAGGGTTATAGACAATTCCTAACCACGGTCTATTCATAACCTGTTTAGTTTAACAGGCATCAATTAGTATTGGTGTCTGCCATACTAGATAAAATAATCTGCAGAACACCTTGTTGGTTGAAAGTAGTCTAGGTAGGCTGAGTAGAGTGTTATGCCGGCGGTTATGAGACGAGCAGCATGATACCGAAGTGACATAGGGTACCGTTCATTGCTGACTTTAGTCCGAGCCGTGAGTAGGGCCGTTACCCTTAACGATGGGGCGGTAGCGTAGAAACTCAGATGTGGTAACCTTTAGACACAGAACATAGTTGCAATCCAGGCCAAGACATGTCTAAAATACTCGAATATAGGTCAATCAACATATAGGAACAGTATAACATAGAATCAGGACTCATCTATAAAACACTTTTAGGATTAATTAGACTTAAACCTAGTGGAGAATGAATCACCCTCTCATCAAAGTATTTGATGAAGATTGCATAACTGGATCATAAGATAGGAGTTAGGATAAAAGGCTAGTTACTACTAAGCCGTTGCCACTTCCCTGGGAGTACGATATTTATTTAATAAAATCTTAGATACTTTCCAACAGACTAGCTACACGATAGGTACTCTGCCTTAGGTTCTGGCTGATTAAGTGACACCATAGAGACTAAATGTGACAATTAGTCAATCACAGTCCTTAATTATTCATAATCAACATAGGGTAAAATAACACCTATTTAGCACATCAATCGGAACGCATCAGATTTTTGGCGCCGTTGCCGGGGAAATATCATAATGAATTTAGGATTCCTGATCAAAATTCTAGAGACTTATGATAGGTAACGGTAGTAACCGAGACCTTAGACCTAACACTTATTTTCTGCTAGTTAGACAATCAATTTCCGAAATATAGGATTATCATAACTAATTGATTTTAGATATTATCTGGAATTAAGACACTTAGGATAATCAAATTTTAGAAAATCATTCTAGAACCATATTGAGGAAATTTAACTGCTTTCGAAAAAAAAAAGAAAAAAAAAATTTTAAAAATTCAAAACTCGAAAAAATTGTATTTTTCTTGCTCAATGGTAAGTTGTTCTTTTCCCTATCTCTTGTTTTTTTTCTTAGTTGCTCTTTTTCGTGTTTTTCTTCCTTTATTTAATTTCGAAGAAATAAAAATGGAAATGAGGATAAAATATATTTTCTTCTGAGATGTAAAATGTTGGCTTAGATTTTTATCGGGAAGAAACTCTATTTTAGAATTTTCTTAGAGTCATGCCGGCCTTATTAGGATGAGTTATGAAATAGTTTTTCCTTAATAGCCAGACCTTTGAATGTTCTATTGGAAAAAGGATGTTCCTTTTGTTTTGCTGATGATTGCATGAGAATTTTTAAAACCAAAAGGAATTATTGCACCCATTATGACATCACCTGATTGAAATCTGCTTTTTGAATGAATATGTGATGTAGTAAGAATTGTTTTAGACAGAGACATGATAAGAAAGTTCATGTATGATAAATCCTAATCTTATCTAGTCTTGTCTAAAAACAATAGGTGACACTGATCACTCCAAGATATCTGTGTTCAATAAAACTAATGTTGAACCATACTTGATTAAGTTAAGTTTTATTGTTACTTGAACTTGATATAGAATAAAGGGATAAGAAAAAGGGTTGAAAATCTAGAAAGTAAACCATTGGTCTAGATTAGAAAATCCCGAGTTAGAGGCTAGTGTAATACTGATAAATTTTTGGATGAAAACCTATTTGCATTGTTTGCTATGTATAATAATTCTCATCTGTGGTTTATTGCAAATTATCTAGTCACTGAATAAGTTCCAAGTGATATGACTTATCAGCAAAAGAAGAAATTCTTTGCTGATTTGAAATATTACTACTGGGCAGTTTCTCTTCTATTTCAAATTTTTGCAGATCAGTTGATCAGAAGATGTGTCTCAGAAGATGAAGGACACAAGATTCTGGAGCATTGCCCTAAAAGAATCTACGGGAGACCAATTGATGGCTATCAACACTGTCCGGAAAGTGTTGAAAGCAGGATCTTGTTGACCCACTATATTCAAGGATTTTGTATCTCTGATACAGTCTTGCGATGCTTGCCAAATAACAGGTAACACATCCTTCAGAGATAATCTACCCCAACAAGGTACACAAAGTTTTACAATCTTTTGATATCTGGGGGTATTCATTAAATCCTTTCTTTTTCTTTCCTTTGAACATAATTACATCATAGTAGTCGTGGAACACTTTTCAAATGGCCTGTAGCACAGGCATTACCTACTAATGATGTTAAAGTCATGTGCAGATTCTAGTTGTTTTCCAAATTCAGAGTGCCAATGTTTTAGGAAGAACTGTTCAGCCTGTGTATCAAATCTATGAAGTCTGCTAAGTACCACACTTTAGCAGGGATTGCTATGGGAATGACTGACCATTCCAAAAGAGGTAGGAGTAGGTTACTATAGAATGCTGCTCCAATGGGAAATGCATACAATTCCAACTAGAGGAATCATACAGGATTTAGCTGAGGAGAAATTCGGAAGCTGGAAACTTTCAGAAGACACCACCACAGCAAAACCCCTACTCGCAGAAGCAATAGATGAGATACTGGCAACAGTTAAAGCCAGACCAGTGCAAGCAAGTGATCTACCAAGAGGTAACGAAGGGTCAAGGGATATAGAAGAATTTGGCGTTGTATCAGGAGCATAGCAATGGAGGAGCTTGCATTCCCTGTATACCAATCAGCTGTGAGAAACTTCCCCGAGGAAGTCTCAAACACTTGGGCCCAGATCTACACAACTAGAGCCCCCTACCACCATAGCTTCGCCAAAACTTCAGGTATCTTTTCTCCCATTCGAGATTTGCATGCAATACCTTTACTAACATTGGCAGGAAGGCACACAAATCCCAAGAAGTCTCATTCCTAGACACGTTCCTCATGGACACGTTGCTATGATTGTGAGAAATCATTGCAAATGATTCGAGGAAGCAGTCCATGGGTCTCGAGCCATTCATCAAATGAATAGGCCACTACTTGGAACTCGACAATGAAGGATCGGAGCTGACGTCATCCGTTCCAATATCTAGAGCTTATAGAGTCAAGAACGCCTCAGCAATAGCACATGGCTAAGGTGAAAAGCCAATTGACAAATCAGAGAAGACCCTTCTGCTCGCGACATGAAGGGAGTTTTTCTAATCCTCATGATCCTTTACTTTTGTTTTCTTTGTTTTGTGTTCTGTTTTGCTATTTCTATTATCCTTCTTGTTTTATTTTCTCTCTTACCCTGAATTAGTCAAATAAGTGTGGGGTAAGAGTTCTCTATTTTATTTTTGTTTCTTGTTTTCACATAAGTGTGGGGTAGTTTAGCTATGCATGAACACTGAGGACAGTGTCAGACTTAAGTGTGGGGTAGCAGTGCACGGTGCACTATAGTAGTTGGCAAACTTTTTGCATGATTTTGCTTGTTTTCACCGTATTTTCACACCCTTCCAAAATTTTTTCAAAATTTTTCCGTCTTTCAGACTTCTAAATGCAGTATGCTTGGTTAAACAATTGCTTGTCTATGATATGTAGGTAGTATGTTATGGTTAGTAGGAGATAATTGATAGCTATCTTGGACTAATTGATTAGGAATAGGGAATTCCTGATAATTGAGCACAACTTAGTCTGGATTAGAGACCTCAACCAATTACCTTTTCAAAACTTAACTAGATAAAATTAGACCAGTTACAGATGCATTGACAATTGGAATGACTAGATGAGACTCTGAGCCAAAAGTGAAAAAGAAAAAAATGAGCTAATTAAATTAGGGTAGTTTGCCAGCGGCCTTCGCTACTCAGCACCACTCCTTCGGGGGAACTTAAAGCCTGATGCCCTAAGGTCGTGTAGATCTGGGAGTCATCGGAGTGGGACTCGCTACATGGGTAGTTGAAGTTGACGTGTTCTAAGGAATCAATAAATGCTAAATGATAGAATCTGATCACCAAAGCTCAGAACTCAGAAAGTTATCTGTTGTCAGTATGTCTAGCGATAGGTCGAAGTGTTATCTGGGAATAGTTAAGACAAGAGTTTATTGTGTTGACTATCTGGTCTGGACTAGTACACACACTACACATCAGGAAGACCTTATGACTAAGAGAAGAGTTCAACCTAGTTGTTAAATTGTTTTCTGCTCAATCCTAACAATCTACTAGAGACATTTGAGACCTTGTCATAGCAACCTAACCAGTCAGACATGTGTTAAGAATTATCTGAATAATTTTTGGAATAAAAACATGACTAGAAAATTTAAGTGACTGCACATATGATTTAAAATCACTAACTTCAGGTAGACTTTGCTTGAGGACAAGCAAAAAGCTAAGTGTGGGGTTATTTGATGTGCACAAATCATATACCCTTTTTAGCATGTTTTTAGACATAAATTAGGGCAATATTTGAATGTATTTGATCTTAATTGAATCAAATTGACATAAAATTGCTTCAATTTCGATTTTGGAAGTTTCAGGAGCAAATTGGACGAAAACAGCAAATTTTGGGGCAAAAATGCAATTTTTGGAAATGCTGACTTGGTCAACGGTCCGGGACGGGCATCCCGAATTCGGGACGGGCGTCCCGACCCAGTCAAGCCACCAGGACGGGCGTCCCGAAGCGCCAGAAATTGTCCCACATCGATTTTTTTGGAATTTTTCACTCCAGAAAGCTGCTATAAATACCCCAGGCCTCCAGGAGTTGAAATCATTCCTCTCCACTCGATCTGAGTCATTCAGAGACTTCCAGTGTACAATTCTCGAGTACACAAGTCACTGAGAGACTCGGGTTTCAGTTTTAGTTTTCTTTCTTTCTTTAGTGTTTCGTTTTCATTGTTTCTGAGAAATATCTCAGAGCTTAGACTTCGATAGATAGGTTCGTTTTTGGTATTCATAGAATACCGGGATTTCGTTAGGAGATCCTAAGAGAGAGATAGGGTGCGTGTTCTTAGTCAGATTAGGGCAATTTGCTTAAGCCCGGGATGTAAGGTAAAGCAATTGCTACTAGGTCTAGGAGCGTTCTCCAAGGCTCTGCCGAGAGAGTAGGATCGAGCAGTCAGGAGCATACAGGAGCTGCAGCGCCGGCTGGACCTGCATAGAGTGGTGATTACTTTATGACAGTGGGTCCCCTAGACGAGGTTCTGTATGTTTACGAATTGTTTTATCTAAATATTAATTTGAATATCAGATTACGATTCTTATGAATATCTATTTTATATGAAGTTGTTATGATTTTCCGGAAATGGCCACCTGCTTAAATATTCATTATGTCTGCATGTCTATCCGTTCTTTTAAACTGAAATTAGGGTTATAGACAATTCCTAACCACGGTCTATTCATAACCTGTTTAGTTTAACAGGCATCAATTAGTATTGGTGTCTGCCATACTAGATAAAATAATCTGAACACCTGTTGGTTGAAAGTAGTCTAGGTAGGCTGAGTAGAGTGTTATGCCGGCAGTTATGAGATGAGCAGCATGATACCGAAGTGACATAGGGTACCGTTCATTGCTGACTTTAGTCCGAGCCGTGAGTAGGGCCGTTACCCTTAACGATGGGGTGGTAGCGTAGAAACTCAGATGTGGTAACCTTTAGACACAGAACATAGTTGCAATCCAGGCCAAGACATGTCTAAAATACTCGAATATAGGTCAATCAACATATAGGAACAGTATAACATAGAATCAGGACTCATCTATAAAACACTTTTAGGATTAATTAGACTTAAACCTAGTGGAGAATGAATCACCCTCTCATCAAAGTATTTGATGAAGATTGCATAACTGGATCATAAGATAGGAGTTAGGATAAAAGGCTAGTTACTACTAAGCCGTTGCCACTTCCCTGGGAGTACGATATTTATTTAATAAAATCTTAGATACTTTCCAACAGACTAGCTACACGATAGGTACTCTGCCTTAGGTTCTGGCTGATTAAGTGACACCATAGAGACTAAATGTGACAATTAGTCAATCACAGTCCTTAATTATTCATAATCAACATAGGGTAAAATAACACCTATTTAGCACATCAATTGGAACGCATCAATTTCCCTTTTTAGATCTTGAACCGTAGGTTCCTTCTCTTTAGTCGTTTGCATCCTGTCGATTAATTGATCTAGGGAAACAGTGCTAAAAGAGGAATTGATTTGTTTAGAGAGCTTAGTTAGCTGCTCTCTCGGTCTTTCAACCAAATAGCTTTCAAGAGCTTTTCTTTTCTTTTCTGGATCTTCGATCTGATCGATTCCAGAATGAAGCTCTCTTCTCAGGTTAGCATGTTTATGCTTAGCCCAAGGTCTTTGATGATGCATACGTCGCATTCACCGCCATCGCAGTTGCAGAGTTCAAACTCGTCTTCACTCGTGCTCTGTGATGAGCTCGTTGATTCTTCGCTAGAAGAATATTCAAGGTTTTGTCTGAAGTCTTCTTCGGTCTCGTTCAGTAGAGCCTGACATAAAGACTTCTTTTGTTCTTCGTCTATGTCAGGAGACTGTATCTTCTTCTTGACTAGACACTTGTTTTCATAGTAGCCCTTCTTGCCACATTTCCAACAAATGGGATCCTTCTTAAAGGATTTCCTTTTGTTGAATTTCTTCCCTTGGTTAGGGACTTTCGATTCTTCTTCGAAGAATCTCTTCTTTCTTTTCTTTCTAAAGAAGTGCTTTTGTCTTTTAGAGAACTTCTTCTTTTTCTTTTCCCTTGTGGGATACTTGATCGGTGCATAACCGATCTGATCATTGAAGTTACCCAAAGTCTCCTTTTGATGGAGCCTTTGTTATATCCAGATGCTGCCTCAACTTGACATTGTTGCAGCGATTGATTCCTTCTAAATTGACATTTGAAGCTAGATCTCCATACGTCAAGTGAGTATAGGGTATTATACCCGAATATTTAGCTATAAGCTTAATTCGTAGCCTCTCTGCAAATAAAGCAGGAAGTCCAGCTATGAATTTTTCCTTTCAAAAGTCCATGTGGCTATCTGGCCTTTGCATGTGATGTGATTCTGACTAATATGCTAAAATAGGTGTTGTTTTACCCTATGTTGATTATGAGTAATTAAGGACTTATCCTGACTAATTGTCACATTTAGTCTCTCTAGTGTCACTTAATCAATCAGAACCTAAGGCAGAGTACCTATCGTGTAGCTAGTCTATTGGAAAGTATCTACGATTTTAATTAATTCAAATATCGTACTCCCAGGGAAGTGGTAACGGCTTAGTAGTAACTATCCTCTTACCCTAACTCTTATCTTATGATCCAGTTATGCAATCGTTCATCAATATCTTTGATGAGAGGGTGATTCATTCTCTACTAGGTGTAAGTCTATTTAAGCCTAAAAGTGTTTTACAGATAATGTCCTGATTCTATGTTATACTGTTCCTACATGTTGATTGACCTATCTTCGAGTATTTTAGACATGTCTTGGCCTAGATTGCAACTATGTACTGAGTCTAAAGGTGTACCACATCTGAGTTACCTGATAAACCTCCCTACCTTAATGACAGCCCTACTCACTGTTCGAGCTAAAGGCATCCATGAAAACCTATGTCACTTAGGAGATCATGCCGGTCGCCCTAACGCCGGCATAAACACACAAACTCAGCCTACTTAGACTACTCTAACAAACATGGTGTTCTGTAGGTTATTTTATCTAATAGGGCAGACATTAATGCATCCCGACGGGGAAGTCCTAAATTAATGTCTGTTAAACTAAACAACTTATGATTAGACCATGGTTAGGAATTGTCTATAACCCTACATTTAGTTTAAAAGAAACTACATTAGACATGCAGACATAATGAAAGTTAAGCTGGTGGCCATTTTCGGAAAATCATAAAGTACTTCAACATGCATAACAAATATCCATAAAATCATAATCCAATATACATAATAAATGTTTGGACGAACACAGTATAGACATATAAAGAGAGGGATAGGGGGACCGATGCCATAAAGTAATCACCCTTTACGAAGTCTCGCTGATGGAGCAATTGCTTGTAAATGTTGGACTGCTCGACCTGACTCTGCTGGACAGAACCTTCGGAGGACGCTTCCTCAACCTAGTAGCTGGACTTTACCTTAATACCCAACTTAAGCCCAGCCCTGTGGACTGACTCTTCAAACGCCTAGAGCCCTCTTAGGATCTCCTAACGAAACCCCAGGTATTCTATGAATACCAGAAACGAACCTATCTAGTTGTATCCTAGGATCTGAGACTAACTCTCAGAAACAAAGAACACGAAAACACTATCTAGAAATAAAAAGAAACTTATACTGAAACCTGAGTCTCTAAGTGACTTGTATACTGGAAAACTCCATACTTGAAGTCACTAAATGACTCAGATCGAGTGGAGAGGAATGAATTCAACTGAGGAAGGCCTAGGGTATTTATAGCAGCTTTCTGCAGTGAATTTCTCTTAGAAATTCGATGTGGGACTCTGAATTGCGGCTCGGGACGCCTGTCCTGGATTGGGACGCCCGTCCCGGCCTGTTGACCAAGTCAGGATGCCCATCCTGGCCTGTTGACCAGGTCAGGACGCCCATCCTGACTTCGGGACGCCCACCCTAACTTATGAAATTCTGAAAATCACGTTTTTACACCAAAATTTGCCATTTTCTTCTACTTTTCACATGACATTTCCAAAATCACAAAAACTGTGAAATTGAGTTAATAACAATCAATTAAGACCGATTTACAATCAATTTCACCCTAAATTATGCCTAAAAACATGCTAAAAATGTGATATGATTTATGCATATCATATAACCCCACACTTAGCCTTTTGCTTGTCCTCAAGTAAAGTCTACCTGAAGTTAGTGATGTTAAATCATATGTGCAGTCACTTAAATTTTCTAGTCATGTTTTTATTCCAAAAATTATTCAGATAATTCACAACACAGGTCTGACTGGGTTAGGTTGCTATGACAAGGTCTCAAATGTCTCTAGTAGATTATTATGATCAAGCTGGTTTAACAACTTAACAACTAGATTGAACTCTTCTCTCAGTCACAAGGTCTTCCTGATGTGTAGTGTGTGTACTAGTCTAGACCAGATAGTCAACACAATATACTCTCATATTAACTACTACCATATAACACTTCGACCTGTCGCTAGACATACTAACAACAGATAACTTTGAGTTCTAAGCCTTGGTGATCATATTTTTAATTATTTAGCATTTATTGATTTTTTTTCTTTTATAGATTTTTCAGGGTATTTTGAGTCTGCTTTAACACGTCAACTTTAACTACCCATGTAGCGAGTCCCACTCCGATGACTCCCAGACCTATACGACCTTAGGGTATCAGGCTTTAAGTTCCCCTAAGGAGTGGTGCTCGAGTAGCAAAGGCCGCTAGCAAACTACCCTATTTAATTAACTATCTCTTTTATTTTCTTTTCACTTTCAGCTCAGAGTCTCATCTAGTCATTTTAATTGCCAATACATCCTCAACTGGTCTAATCTTATCTAGTTAAGTTTTGAAAAGGTAATTGGCTGAGGTCTCTAATCCAGACTAAGTTGTGCTCAATTATCAGGAATTCCCTATTCCTAATCAATAAGTTCAAAATAATCATCACATTGTCTCCTACTAATCATAACATTCTACACACATATCATACACATAAGCAATGTTTTACCAATCATACTGCATTTAGAAGTCTGAAAGAATGAGAAATTTTGAAATTTTTTTGGAAGGGTGTGAAAATATGGGGAAAACATGCAAAGATCATGCAAAAATTGTTCTACTACAGTGCACAGTGCACTGCTACCCACACTTAAGTCTGACACTGTCCTCAGTGTTCATGCATATCTAAATTACCCCACACTTATTTGAAAACAATAAGAGATAAAAAACAAAAAAAAAAACTCTTACCCCACACTTATTCGACTAACTAAGGGTGGGTAAGAAGAAACAAAAAATAAAACAATGAAAGAAATAACAAAATATAGTAAAAGAAACAAATGTTGTTATGTCATATCAATCAACGTCATACAGAGATTCATATTTCATATAGCCCAGACATGATCACACATATAGAGCAAAAACAACAAAAGAAAAAGAAAAGGAAAAGAAAAACTAAGAACCCGACTCATCGTCGTCAGGTGGACGGAGGTCTGCTGTAAAGTAGACCTCTGTGTTTTCAACCAGTTGGGAGGTATGCTGAAAGATATCCTCGATCCTGCTGGTGATCATGGCGATTCTGTTGTCCATCATCGACATCCGTCTCTCGATTCTTTCCATATCCCGGCTATATCAGGCTAAAAGTTCTGCCAATCTGTGCGACATATGTCGTTCAAAGGCAGTGCGTGGAACGAATGTCTCGGTCGGAGGTATATGTGCTAGAACTGCTCCTGGTGTCGATGCCTGTCCTTGCTGCTCCGTGTGGATGGAGTAGCGCCCATTTGCATCCCGTACGACCATCCCCATGTTCCGTAGAATGGTAAGGTCCGTAGGAATGGTGGTCGGGGCAACCTGAGTCAGCTCCGAGCTCTCGATGTCCAACTCCAAGTAGTGGGCTATCCTGGTGATGAACAGCCCGAGCCCCAGACACTATTTCCGAGTGTCCGTAACAAAACTCCGCATGATGACAATGATGAGTCGAGCCATCTCCACTGTAGAACCCATATGCATGTTGGCCAGGAGGAATGTCTCCATCTGGGTGACATTCCCGGGGGCCGCCCGACGTCCTGACAGAGTGTGTACTATAATGGCATGTAAATAGCGAAGAGTAGGATAAATACCTGTGGCTTTCGCAAAGCCATGCTGGTAGTGATGGTGTTCCGACCGATGTGCTAAACAGGTGTTATTTTACCCTATGTTGATTATGAATAATTAAGGACTGTGATTGACTAATTGTCGCATTTAGTCTCTATGGTGTCACTTAATCAGCCAGAACCTAAGGCAGAGTACCTATCGTGTAGCTAGTCTGTTGGAAAGTATCTACGATTTTATTAAGTTAAATATCGTACTTCCAGGGAAGTGGCAACGGCTTAGTAGTAACTAGCCTTTTATCCTAACTCCTATCTTATGATCCAGTTATGCAATCTTCATCAAGTACTTTGATGAGAGGGTGATTCATTCTCCACTAGGTTTAAGTCTAATTAATCCTAGAACTGTTTTATAGATGAGTTCTGATTCTATGTTATACTGTTCCTATATGTTGAATGACCTAAATTCGAATATTTTAGACATGTCTTAACCTGGATTGCAACTATGTTCTGTGTCTAAAGGCGTACCACATCCGAGGTTTCTAATAAACCTCCCTACCTTAATGACGGCCCTACTCACGGTTCGGGACGAAGGCATCCATGAAAGCCCTATGTCACTTCGGGGATCATACCGCTTGCCCTAGCCGCCGGCATAATCGGACTCAGCTCGGCCCCTACCTAGACTACTTTAACATGCAGGGTGTTCAGCATGTTATTTTATCTAGCATGGCAGACACCAATACTAATTGATGCCTATTAAACTAAATAGGTTATGATTAGACCGTGGTTAGGAATTGTCTATAACCCTAACTTTAGTTTAAAAGAGCACATTAAACATGCAGACATAGTGAATGTTAAGCAGGTGGCTATTTCCGGAAAAATATAATAACGTCAACATATAAAACAACTATTCATAAAAAAATCGTAATCTCGTATTCATAATAGGTATTTAGAACAAAACAATAACAACATATAAGAGAGGGACATGGGGACTGATGCCATAAAGAAATCACCCTTTACGTAGTCTCGCCGACGGAGCGTACTGCTGTATATGTCATATTGCTCGCCCTGACTCTGCTCACTAGAACCTTCGGAGGACGCTTCCTCAGCCTAGTAACTGGGCTTTACCTTAATACCCAGCTTAAGCCCAGCCTGTGGACTGACTCTTCGAACGCCTAGAGCCCTCTTAGGATCTCCTAACGAAATCCCGGGTATTCTATGAATACCAGAAATGAACTTATCTATAGAAACCTAAGATCTGAGACTATTTCTCAGAAACTAAAACAAAACACTAATAAGAAAGAAAACTGAGATCCGAGTCTCTGAGTGAGTTGTGTACTGGAGAAGTGTACACTAGAAACCACTTAATGACTCAGATCGAGTGGAGAGGAATGAATTCAACTGCTGGAGGCCTGGGGTATTTATAGCAGCTTCCCGGGGTGATTTTTCATCAAAAATTTGATGTGGGACTGGTTCTGGGGGTTCGGGACGCCCGTCCTAATCTGTTGACCAGGTCGGGACGCCCGTCCCGAGTCCTGGACGCCTGTCCCGGTGGTTTGACTGGGTCGGGACGCCCGTCCCGGGTTCGGGATGCCCGTCCTGACCCTTTGACCGGGTCAACATTTCCAAAAATTGCGTTTTTCCCCCAAAATTTGCTGTTTTCGTCTACTTTTCACCTGACACTTCCAAAATCATAAAAACCGTGAAATTGAGTAATTAACAAACAATTAAGATCAATTTGCCCTCAATTTCACCCGAAATCATACATAAAAACATGCTAAAAAGGTGATACGATTTTCGCGTATCAGGTAGGGAACACTCGTCGTATAAATCTGAGCCTAAGCGGTGGAGACATCTGCAGAAGTGAAGTCTCGAACTGCTGTGGTGTAGGCGGGCGTATCCAGCTCATCCCTCTGCCAGATACCCAAGGCGATGCAGAACTCGGCCATACTCATCGATCGATCTATTCCGCCCAAACGGAATGTGATATGCTCCTGCTGGAATGTAAACGAAGCGTAGAACTCGCATACCAGCTCTAGGTAGGTCGGCTCAGTGACGATGAAGACTCGACTGTAGGGTAGTACGTCGAGTATGCGTCGGACCTCCTGCTCAACTTCTAGTGTCTATACTGCTGCCCAGTCAAGCGTTCTGCCAATCAGTATGGTGCATCTGATATATCCATGACATCTCTCATGGTCTGCTGGAATGGAGGGAAACATCATAAAAGGGTGTGCCATCGATGTGATGGTCATGGAAGAAGTGATACGAGCGCGTTTTGGAGCCATTTGGTTGAGAACGTTCGAGAGACTTTGAGAATTTAGGCGGGAAAGAAGATTCGAATTCGAATTCTGGAGGTGAATTTGAATTCGGAAGGATGGATTTTGGTTAGGGAAGGATTTTGAAGTTTTGGCGGGAAATTCGAATTTTGGAGGGAAATTCAAATTTTGAAACTTTGGGGAGTTGCCAAAAATTTGTAGAGAGAAGAAGGTGGAGAGAATTTTGTAGAGAGATTGAATTTTTGGTGGTTGGTTTGAGAGAAAATGAAGAAAAATGGCATATTTGTAGAAGGGGAGGCCTTCGGGACGCCCGTCCCGGGTTGCCTCGGGACGCGTGCCACTTATGGATTTTTTTTCTTTCATAATTCACTGCAAATCTCAGTACACCAAAAACAATCATAATATTTAACAAGTCTTCATGTTTAACCTATCAAATTCAGAAGCTGTTAAAGACTCTTTGCAAAAATTTCTCAATCTCTTTGTCGAAAATCATGACTACCCTAATCTTATCCTAACCTCTATTCAGCAAGAACTATAGAAAAACAAAAGGTTGAGTTTATACAACTTATTAATGAAAAATAAACTGTATTCGTAACACATTTGTTTTTCGTAAAGAATTTGAAAAAGTCTGAAGAAAAATTGTTGAATAAAATAAGAGACCCTTTTAAAAAGTTTAAAAATAAAAAAGTAGGGGTCAATTATTTAATTTTAGTTCAAACAATTTATTTGCTGAAAAGAATAGTAAAAAGAATCTTCCCTTTTTCAATGGCCCTTATTTCTAATCTCTCGTATTTCAGCTTGTATGGTTCGCATCTCTATGCGCATGGCTCTCATCTCATCCCTTTGCCTGCCCTACTCACTTCTTAAGTCAGCTAACTTCCGGAGTATCTGTGCACCTTGGTTTTCCTGGAGACTTACTGTGGCCCTGAGTTGGTCCATGTTAGTTGTGATATTCAGGATACATTGGTCTGAATGACACAATCTGCGTGCAATTCCTTGATCCATCTTATAGATCCTTTGAGCCAAAGTATCTATCTGCATGGATAAAACTGAATGAGAACCGTTAGTGCTTCCCCCGGATGAAGGGGTGTGCTCGTTAGGCGTTGGAGTGTACTCAGGAGATGTTGGTGAGTTTTAGGTTTGGTCAAGGGGTGGTGGATTTATAGGAACTCTCTGGGCAGGAGTGTGAACTGGAGATCTTTGAGGTTCTTCTCTTGGAGGAAAGGTATCTTCAGAAGGATCTTCTTCCATGGGACTAGGCTCACGGGTGTTCATTAATCTTCTCACTAAGTCACTAGTGTCTAGGCTTGAGTTTATTTCTATAGGTTGTGAAGGAGGGTTCTCCCGTGGTATTTCTGGTTCAGGCCTAGATGGTCCTTCTGGTTTTGTCTTCTTTCGTCCTGGAGTGTCAGGGTTTTCTATTTTCTTTGATTGGTTTGTAGCTGCTCTTGTTCTCTTCATCTATGAGTGTAAAGTCTGGTTAGGAATAACAAATAACAAAGATAAATAAAACAAACTAAAAAAAGGTAAGAAAGATATTTTTCGGGATTTTAAATTTTTAACTTTTTTTCTTTTTATATTTTATTTCGAAAGCAGTTAAATTCCCTCAATATGGTTTTAGAATAATTTTCTTAAATTTGATTACCCTAAATGTCTTAATTTCAGATAATGTCTAAAATTAATTAGTTATGATAACCCTATATTTCGGAAATTGATTGTCTAACTAGCATAAAATAAGTGTAGGTCTAAAGTCTAGGTTACTACCGTTACCTATCATAAGCTTCTAGAATTGTGGCCAATAATCCTAAATTCATTATGATATCTCCCCGGCAACAGCGCCAAAAATCTGATGTGATTCCGACTGATATGCTAAAATAGGTGTTGTTTTACCCTATGTTGATTATGAGTAATTAAGGACTTATCCTGACTAATTGTCACATTTAGTCTCTATAGTGTCACTTAATCAATCAGAACCTAAGGTAGAGTACCTATCGTGTAGCTAGTTTGTTGGAAAGTATCTACGATTTTAATTAATTCAAATATCGTACTCCCAGGGAAGTGGTAACGGCTTAGTAGTAACTATCCTCTTACCCTAACTCTTATCTTATGATCCAGTTATGCAATCGTTCATCAATATCTTTGATGAGAGGGTGATTCATTCTCCACTAGGTGTAAGTCTATTTAAGCCTAAAAGTGTTTTACAGATAATGTCCAGATTCTATGTTATACTGTTCCTACATGTTGATTGACCTATCTTCGAGTATTTTAGACATGAATTGGCCTAGATTGCAACTATGTACTGAGTCTAAAGGTGTACCACATTTGAGTTACCTGATAAACTGCCCTACCTTAATGACGGCCCTACTCACGGTTCGAGCTAAAGGCATCCATGAAAACCTATGTCACTTAGGAGATCATGCCGCTCGCCCTAACGCCGGCATAAACACACAAACTCAGTCTACTTAGACTACTCTAACAAACATGGTGTTCTATAGGTTATTTTATTTAATATGGCAGACATTAATGCATCCCGACGGGAAAGTCCTAAATTAATGCTTGTTAAACTAAATAGGTTATGATTAGACCATGGTTAGGAATTGGCTATAACCATATATTTAGTTTAAAAGAAGCTACATTAGACATGCAGACATAATGAAAGTTAAGCTGGTGGCCATTTCCGAAAAATCATAAAATACTTCAACATGCATAACAAATATCCATAAAATCATAATCCAATATACATAACAAATGTTTGGACGAACACAGTACAGACATATAAAGAGAGGGACAGGGGGACCGATGCCATAAAGTAATCACCCTTTACGAAGTCTCGCTGATGTAGCAACTGCTTGTATATGTTGGACTGCTCGACCCGACTCTGCTCAACAGAACCTTCGGAGGACACTTCCTCAACCTAGTAGCTGGACTTTACCTTAATACCCAGCTTTAGCCCAGCCCTGTGGACTGACTCTTCGAACGCCTAGAGCCCTCTTAGGATCTCCTAACGAAACCCCGAGTATTCTATGAATACCATAAACGAACCTATCTAGTTGTATCCTAGGATCTGAGACTAACTCTCAGAAACAAAGAACACGAAAACACTATCTAGAAATAAAAAGAAACTTATACTAAAACCTGAGTCTCTAAGTGACTTGTATACTGGAAAGCTGTATACTTGAAGTCACTAAATGACTCAGATCAAGTGGAGAGGAATGAATTCAACTGAGGAAGGCCTGTGGTATTTATAGTAGCTTTTTGGAGTGAATTTCTCTTAGAAATTCGATGTGGGACTCCGAACTGCGGATCGAGACGCCCGTCCTGGATTGGGACGCCCGTCCTGGCCTGTTGACCAGGTCAGGACGCCCACCCCGACTTTTGAATTTCTGAAAATCACGTTTTTACCCCGAAATTTGCCATTTTCTTCTACTTTTCACCTGACACTTCCAAAATCACAAAAACTGTGAAATTGAGTTAATAACAATCAATTAAGACCGATTTACCATCATTTTCACCCTAAATTATGCCTAAAAACATGCTAAAAATGTGATATGATTTATGCATATCAGCATGACTCTTGTAAAGAACACGTCATTGTACCATGTAAAGTGGCCCAGAGTTGGACACTTTAGGTTCAAGAGCTGTTCTTGGGATCTATCCCTTTGTAGATCATCCTTTCCAATGAAATGAGAAGCGATTGTGTATATTAGAGTAGTCACAATCTCTTCGGTGATTTCACCTGTATCTGGATTAGTGGCAGTTGCACTCCATATCTGATTTTTTGCAATCTCAGACATGTTGAAGTCCCACCATCTGGACAGTTGATCGGTGAATCCGTCCGTAATGGCATCGGTGATTTGCCTCTAATTGTTGCCATTGGCTTGGCTTGCTTTAGCAAACATGAGCATATATTTCAGAACCATCTTGACGTTGTATTCAGATAGTCTGTCAATATTTCACTCTACTAGAGATTTACCGTCGAACTGGGCAAACACTATTCTATCCCCGATCTGCATATCCATCGGGGTAGGCTTTGGATAGAATGGTTTTACTAGAGAAGTATTCTTCCGGAACGTCATTTTGTTGACTTCCATAGGAGTCTCCTTTATGCTTTGACTACTTTCGTTCCCTCTCAGGGTCGATACAGTTTCTTTTTTCTTTCCCTCTGAAATGTTTAGCTTTGTAAGCCTCACCATAAGTTCTTCTACGAACTTGTTGTCTGGCTTGGCCTGAAACCGGAAATCTTTCAAATCCGATGGAGGTTTGAAGGGAATTGAATCCTCCTTTTTGCCTGAAGTCGATGCTTCTGGCTTCACCTTGGTTGGATCATAAGTCATATTGGATATCTTCTCTTCTATTCGATAAGTCTGTTCTCCAATAGACTACAAGAACAAATTAGTATAATTGTTCTGTTCAGCCAAGTGGTTGGAATTTAATTCCTTCAGCTTTCCTTTAAAAGGAATAGCATTTGCCGTTCTCTCGTTGTGAGAGACCTTTACCCAAGTATTTGGTGGATGGATAGACTTGAACATTTTTCCGTTCCCATTCAAATACTCTTGATACGCCACTTCGATGAAGTTGACGAATTTTTGACTATTAAAGTCTGGAAGGTCGTGCCCCCTGCTTTCTCATCTGGCTTTAATCCATTTGAAAAAGGTAAGGGTCTTTTGACGATCCTCCATGTATTGGCGTATATACCAACGTTGCTGTGTAGGAGAATAGTAACTCAAAAACCATTTTTCATGGTCTGGTTACTCTTCTTATCCCACGATTTGCGTATTGCCTCAGGGATTTCTAGGTCAATATTATCGATAGAGATCATATTGACTTTGTAGCCCTTGTCGGAGGCTGTTGGAGAGGTATAATCTCTGCTGCTTTCTGGTATGTCAACCCTGTACACGGGCTGACTAACCTGTTCTTGGGTCCTTCGTACTCCAAGAACTTCAGCGTTTAACTTCTCTCTTTCAGAGAGCGGTACCTCGGAGGTCGAGGACCTAGATCGGACCGATGGTGTTCGGGTTAAGTTTAACCTAAACCTTTGATCGTTGGATAATTTAATCTCTACATCCCCATCAGGATGCTGTATAATCTGATCTAGTTTCCTTTTTTCTTCGGGTTCCGGCTCAGCTATACTTTCTAGCTTCCACTCTTCGGGAAGTTGTACTTGGTTCCAGACGACTGTCTTTGGAACAACCAAGTTGCTTTTGACGTCTGTTATAAATAGAGTCGTTTCTCCCTTCTGGCACTAAGGACTTCTGGGTTGATCCTTAGTCTGGGAATGATTGTGTTCATTACTTTGTAATGAACCTGATACACCAGAGTAACGTGACTTGTTACTTCCGGCATGTCATATCCTTGTGTCTTGATGTTTAACACCAGTGCAACCAAAACATTGCATTCATGGATCGACACTGAGAAATCTGGGAAACACTTGAAGTAGGCAGGGCATTCACACAAGGATGTTTCCACTACTCCTAATAAGGAGTCATTAAACTTATTATGTCGTTTATCCCAAACAATAATAAGTACGGTTGTATTTAAGCCTCGCTTTGTTAGCGCTTGCAGCCCTACTTGGATTAACCCAATATGTAGGTAGCTGTATTTTTTCCTATGCTCTTCAATTAATTTATGAGAGAGCATATGGATAGTTTCATCTCCTCTTTTAAGAGGTATTTGTCTTTCAACCGTCTTGATTATATAATTAGACTTGAGGCTGAAAGAGCCATTTTCATAAACCTAATGCGGTTTATATTTTGGCAATTTCCATTTCTAGAGATCGCTTTCATTATCTTGTGAGATACTAATCTCCTCATTGAGTGTTGAGCTTTTAGCTTTGGTTTTATCCATATGATTCTCAGATCTTTTAGACCTAGAACCAAAAAGTCGGTTCATCCCTTCAGTGGTTATCATTGTCAACGATTTAATCGCAACCAGCCCAACGACCTCCTGCCTAACGGGTCTTACAACTCAGCGAAACGCGACTTGGGTTTCAAACCACTTCAAAAACAAAACAAACTTAGTTGTTTCTTCGATCTATAAGATCTTTTGGCGAACTATAAGTTCAAAGAAATCCTTTCAGGATTTTGGCGTGATACCACTCCTTTTTTTTATTTTTTTATTTTTTTATTTTAGACCTTTAAGGTCTAATTGTAAATTTTACAAGATCTTTAAGATCTTGTTTTAAATACATAAAAGCTTTACAAAACTAAAGATTTAAATATAAAATAAGAAGATGTAAAAGACTTACATTTTTTGAGACCAAGAGGCCTCTTCTTTCCTAAGAGCACACGCGAAGAAATATATATTTTTAGAGAGAGAGAGAGGTGGTGAGTTGTGTAAGAAAAGGTGTTTGGAGAATGGGAATACAATAGCTTATTTATAGGCACCGGACTCCAAACACTCACTAAACTAATTATAATTTGAATTTTAAATCTATAGTGGAAAAGCCACTATCCCTTGTGCTGACGTCACTGCTTGGGTCATTCACGGTTGAGGTAAACGCTTACGTCATCCAGCCGCCATTGTTGACTTTCTTGTCAATTTTTTTAGAAAAGCCTTATTTTTTGTGCTTTCCTTTGTCTTTTCTAGCAATTAATGCCTTTTGCCAGTCGAACAGATCCTCCAGATCTTCGTACGGATCTTGGGCAAACTATTCGAGATTGATCGGAGAGTTTTCTCCGTCAGAAGAAAGGTTAATCGGAGAATTTTCTTCGTCTGCAGAATTTCCATCTGTAATTTGCATTGGGGTTTTTTGGGCTGCCGCCGCTGAGGAAGATGCTGTATCCTTCTCCCCCCCCCCCCCCCCCCCCCCAAAAAAAATTTCTTCAAAAAGGAGAAATTTTGAAGCTTGATGTTGATACCACTCTTTAAACCCCTAAAAAAATGAGATACCACTCTTTTTTAAAAAAAATTTATTTTAGACCTTTAAGGTCTAATTGTAATTTTTACAAGATCTTTAAGATCTTGTTTTAAATACATAAAAGCTTTACAAAACTAAAGATTTAAATATAAAACAAGAAAATGTAAAAGACTTACATTTTTTGAGACCAAGAGGCCTCTTCTTTCCTAAGAGCACACGTGGAGAAATATATATTATAGAGAGAGAGAGAGAGGTGGTAAGTTGTGTAAGAAAAGGTGTTTGGAGAATGGGAATACAATGGCTTATTTATAGGCACCGGACTCCAAACACTCGCTAAACTAATTATAATTCGGATTTTAAATCCATAGTGGAAAAGCCACTATCCCTTGTGCTGACGTCACTGCTTGCGTCATTCACGGCTGAGGTAAGCGCTTACATCATTCAGCCGCCATTGTTGACTTTCTTGTCAATTTTTTAGAAAAGCCTTATTTTTTGTGCTTTCCTTTGTCTTTTCTGGTAATTAATGCCTTTTGCCAGTCGAACAGATCCTCCAAATCTTCGTACGGATTTTGGGCAAACTGTTCGAGATTGATCAGAGAGTTTTCTTCGTCATAAGAAAGGTTAATCGGAGAATTTTCTCCGTCTGCAGATTTTCCATCTGTAATCTGCATTGGGGTTTTTTGGGCTGCCGCCGCTGAGGAAGATGTTGTATCCTTCCCCTTCCCCCTCCCCCCCCCCCCTCCAAAAAAAAAATTCTTCAAAAAGGAGAAATTTTGAAGCTTGGATTTACAAGATGCTGATACTACTCTTTAAACCCCTATAAAAAAAATGAGATACCACTCTTTTTTTTTAAATTTTATTTTAGACCTTTAAGGTCTAATTGTAAATTTTACAGGATCTTTAAGATCTTGTTTTAAATACATAAAAGCTTTACAAAACTAAAGATTTAAATATAAAACAAGAAAATGTAAAAGACTTACATTTTTTGAGACCAAGATGCCTCTTCTTTCCTAAGAGCACACGCGGAGAAATATATATTATAGAGAGAGAGAGGTGGTGAGTTGTGTAAGAAAAGGTGTGTGGAGAATGAGAATACAATGGCCTATTTATAGGCACCGGACTCCAAACACTCGCTAAACTAATTACAATTCAAATTTTAAATCCATAGTGGAAAAGCCACTATCCCTTGTGCTGACGTCACTGCTTGCGTCATTCACGGCTGAGGTAAGCGCTTACGTCATCCAGCAACCATTGTTGACTTTCTTGTCAATTTTTTAGAAAAGCCTTATTTTTTGTGCTTTCCTTTGTCTTTTCTAGCAATTAATGCCTTTTGCCAGTCGAACAGATCCTCCAGATCTTCGTACGAATCTTGGGCAAACTGTTCGAGATTGATCGGAGAGTTTTCTCCGTCAGAAGAAAGGTTAATCGGAGAATTTTCTCCGTCTGCAGATTTTCCATTTGTAATCTGCATTGGGGTTTTTTGGGCTGCCGCCGCTGAGGAAGATGTTGTATCCTTCTCCAGCAGTCTATTGGAGATCAGAATTCTCGTATATAAGAAAAGATATCCAATATGACTTTGATTAACCTTTCTTCTGACTGAGAAAACTCTCCCATCAATCTCGAACAGTTTGCCCAAGCTCTGTTCGACTGGAAAAAGGCATTAATTGCCAGAAAAGACAAATGAAAGCACAAAAAATAAGGCATTTTTAAAAAATTGATAAGAAAATCAACAATGGCGGCTGGATGACGTAAGCGCTTACCTCAGCCGTGAATGACGCAAGTAGTGACGTCAGCACAAGGGATAGTGGTTTTCCACTATATATTTAAAATCCGAATTGTAATTAGTTTAGCGAGTGTTTGGAGTCCGGTGCCTATAAATAGGCCATTGTATTCCCATTCTCCACACAAATTTTCTTACACAACTCACCACCTCTCTCTCTATAATATATATTTCTCCGCGTGTGCTCTTAGGAAAGAAGAGGCCTCTTGGTCTCAAAAAATGTAAGTCTTTTACATTTTCTTGTTTTATATTTAAATCTTTAGTTTTGTAAAGCTTTTATGTATTTAAAACAAGATCTTAAAGATCTTGTAAAATTTACAATTAGACCTTAAAGGTCTAAAATAAAATTTTAAAAAAAGAGTGGTATCAGGCTAAAATCCTGAAAGGATTTCTATGAACTTATAGTTCGCAAGAAGATCTTATAGATCGAAGAAACAACTAAGTTTGTTTTGTTTCTGAAGTGGTTTGAAACCCAAGTCGCTTTTTGCTGAGCTGTAAGACCCGTTAGGCAGGAGGCCGTTGGGCTGGTTGCGATTAAATCGTTGACAGTGATAATCACTGAAGGGATGAACCGACTTTTTGGTTCTAGGTCTAAAAGATCTGAGAATCCTATGGATAAAACCAGAGCTAAAAGCTCAACACTCAATGAGGAGATTATTATCTCACAAGACATTGAAAGCGATCTCCAGAAATGGAAATTGCCAAAATATAAACCGCATCAGGTTTATGAAAATGGCTCTTTCAGCCTCAAGTTTGATTATATAATCAAGACGGTTGAAAGACAAATACCTCTTAAAAGCGGAGATGAAACTATCCATATGCTCTCTCAGAAATTAATTGAAGAGCATAGGAAAAAATACAGCTACCTACATATTGGGTTAATCCAAGTAGGGCTGCAAGCGCTAACAAAGCGAGGCTTAAATACAGCTGCACTTATTATTGTCCAGGATAAATGGCATAATAAGTTTAACGACTCCTTATTAGGAGTAGTGGAAACATCCTTGTGTGAAGGCCCTGCCTACTTCAAGTGTTTCCCAGATTTCTCCGTGTCGATCCATGACAACAATGTTTTGGATGCACTGGTGTTAAACATTAAGACACACGGATATGACATGGCGAAAGTAACAAGTCACGTTACTCTGGTGTATCAGGTTCATTACAAAGTAATGGACACAATCATTCCCAGACTAAGGATCAACCCAGAAGTCCATAGTGCCAGAAGGGGAGAAACGACTCTGTTTATAACATACGTCAAAAGCAACTTGGTTGTTCCAAAGAAAGTCGTCTGGAACCAAGTACAGCTTCCCGAAGTGTGGAAGCTAGAAAGTATAGTTGAGCCGGAACCCGAAAAAAAAGGGAACTGGATCAGATTATACAGCATCCCGATGGGGATGTAGAGATTAAATTCTCCAACGATCGAAGGTTTAGGTTAAACTTAACCCGAACACCATCGGTCCGATCTGGGTCCTCGACCTCCGAGGTACCGCTCTCTGAAAGAGAGAAGTTAAACGCTGAAGTTCTTGGAGTACGAAGGACCCAAGAACAGGTTAGTCAGCCCGTGTACAGGGTTGACATACCAGAAAACAGCAGAGGTTATACCTCGCCAACAGCCTCCGACATGGGCTACGAAGTCAATATGATCTCTATCGATAATATTGACCTAGAAATCCCTGAGGCAATACAAAAATCGTGGGATAAGAAGAGTAACCAGACCATGAAAAAATAGTTTTTGAGTTACTATTCTCCTACATAGCAACGCTGGTATATACGCCAATACATGGAGGATCGTCATAAGACCCTTACCTTTTTCAAATGGATTAAAGCCAGATGGGAAAGTAGGGTGCGCGAGCTTCCAGACTTTAACAGTTAAAAATTTGTCAACTTCATCGAAGTGGCGTACCGAGAGTATTTGAATGGAAACGGAAAGACGTTCAAGTCTGTCCATCCACCAAATACTTGGGTAAAGGTCTCTCACAATGAGAGAACAACAAATGCTATTTCTTTTAAAGGAAAGCTAGAGGAATTAAATTCCAATCACTTGGCTGAACAGAAAAATTATACTAATTTGTTCTTGCAGTCTATTGGAGATCAGACTTCTCGTATAGAAGAAAAGATATCCAATATGACTTATGATCCAACCAAGGTAAAACCCGAAGCATCGACTTCAGGTAAAAAGGAGGATTCTATTCCCTTCAAGCCTCCGCCGGATTTAAAAGATTTCCGGTTTCAGGCCAAGTCAGACAACAAGTTCGTAGAAGAACTTATGGTGAGGCTCACGAAGTTGAAAATTTCAGAGGGAAAGAAAAAAGAAACTGTATCGACCCTGAAAGGGAACGAAAGCAATCAAAGCATAGGGGAGAGTCCAATGGAAGTCAACAAAATGACATTCCGGAAGAATACTTCCCTAGTAAAGCCATTCTATCCAAAGCCTACCCCGATGGATATGCAGATCGAGGATAGAATAGAGTTTGCCCAGTTTGATGGCAAATCTCTAGTAGAGTGGAATATTGACGGACTATCTGAATATAACGTCAAGATGGTTCTGAAATATATGCTCATGTTTGCTAAAGCAAGCTAAGCCAATGGCAACAATCAAAGGCAAATAGCCGATGCCATTACGGCCGGATTCACCGGTCAATTGTCCGGATGGTGGGACTTCAACATGTCTGAGATTGCAAAAAATCAGATATGGAGTGCAACTGCCACCAATCCAGATACGGGTGAAATCACCGAAGAGATTTTGACTACTCTAATATACACAATCGCTTCTCATTTCATTGGAAAGAATGATCTACAAAGGGATAGATCCCATGAACAACTCTTGAACCTGAAGTGTCGAACACTGGGCAAGGACGTGTTCTTTACAAGAGTCATGCAAAGGCCAGACAGCCACATGGACTTTTGGAAAGAAAAATTCATAGCTGGACTTCCTGCTTTATTTGCAGAGAGGCTACGGATTAAGCTTAGAGCTAAATATTCGGGTATAATACCCTACACTCACTTGACGTATGGAGATCTAGCTTCAGAGGTGATTTCAGAAGGAGTCAATCTCTGCAACGACGTCAAGCTGAGGTAGCAGCTGGAAGAACAAATGCTCCATCAAAAGGAGACTTTGGGTAACTTCTGTGATCAGATCGGTTATGCACCGATCAAGTATCCCACAAGGGAAAAGAAAAAGAAGAAGTTCTCTAAAAGAGAAAAGCACTTCTTCAGAAAGAAAAGAAAAAAGAGATTCTTCGAAGAAGAACCGAAAGTCCCTAACCAAGGGAAGAAATTCAACAAAAGGAAATCCTTTAAGAAGGATCCCGTTTGTTGGAAATGTGGCAAGAAGGGCCACTATGCAAATAAGTGTCTAGTCAAGAAGAAGATACAGTCTCTTGACATAGACGAAGAACAAAAGAAGTCGTTATGTCAGGCTCTACTAAACCAGATCGAAGAAGACTTCAGACAACACCTTGAATATTCTTCTAGCGAAGAATCAACGAGCTCATCACAGAGCACGAGTGAAGGCGAGTCCGGACTTTGCAACTGCGATGGCCGTGAATGCGACGTATGCATCATCAAAGACCTTGGGCTAAGCATAAACATGCTAACCCGAGAAGAGAGCTTCATTCTGGATATTATCGATCAGATCGAAGATCCAGAAAAGAAAAGAAAAGCTCTTGAAAGCTATTTGGTTGAAAGACCGAGAGAGCAGCCAACTAAGCTCTCTAAACAAATCAATTCCTCTTTTAGCACTGTTTCCCTAGATCAATTGATCGATAGGATGCAAACGACTAAAGAGAAGGAACATACGGTTCAAGATCTAAAAAGGGAAATCAATCAGATTAAATCTAAAATTTCTCAAATAAAAAGAAAGATCAGAAAGGTTAAGGCCAATCAGCCTTCGACCTCGAAAATGCCCGATACATCGGACGATGAGGATAAATCCTCAAAGATAAGCCAAATCAACGATGTCAATTATATTGAGCCCGTTGTATTCCAAAAATGGTTTATAAATGTGACGGTAATCGTCAACAAAGAGTTCTACATGGAGACCGAAGCCATGGTAGACTCAGGTGCAGACATAAACTGTATTATAGAGGGAATAGTTCCTTCAAAGTATTACAGTAAGACAACCCAGCGGGTGTCTGCAGCCAATAAGCAACCGTTGAATATCAAGTATAAACTTGATAACACGGTGGTATGCAACGACGGGCTATGCATCCCGATACCATTTATAATGGTCAAAGGTCTATCAACTGCGGTAATTTTGGGAAATCAATTTCTACGAAAGATATTCCCAATTACCTCAATAATAGAAAAGGGTATTACCTCCTTTATAGGTGGTAAAGAAATAAAATTCTCTTTTACAACTGTTCCGAAGCAGTACAAGGTATAGCTTCTAAATTCCTTAAAGGAAAGAAAAACTAGCTTCCTAAACTCCTTAAAGGAGGAAGTGGATTTTAAACAAATCCGGGAAATGCTAGAAAATCGGATCTTCAAGGGAAGATAAAAGACC
Source organism: Asclepias syriaca (assembly GCA_027405835.1). Classification (NCBI taxonomy): domain Eukaryota; kingdom Viridiplantae; phylum Streptophyta; class Magnoliopsida; order Gentianales; family Apocynaceae; genus Asclepias; species Asclepias syriaca. Next base: position 14,136,195 of record CM049930.1, read on the forward strand.
TTGAAGAATCTATTAAAAGGCAAATATGTGCCGAGGTGCCCAATGCCTTTTGGACACGTAACAAATTTGTTGTGTCCTTACCTTATGAGGAAGGGTTCAACGAAAAACACATCTCTACAAAGGTTAGGCCCATTGCCATGGGACCAAAGCATCTAGAGCTCTGTAAAACGGAGATAAACGATCTCCTAAGCAAAGGCCTTATTAGGCAAAGTTACAGTCCGTAGAGCTGTCCAGCATTCTATGTTGAGAATGCGGCTGAACTCGAGAGAAGAGCTCCAAGATTGGTAATAAATTACAAGTGCTTAATAAAGCGCTAAAATGGATTAGGTGTCCTATTCCTAACAAAAGGGATCTGCTTAATCGGCTATATAAAGCCAAACTATTCTCTAAATTTGACATGAAGTTAGGTTACTGGCAGATTCAAATTGAAGAGAAAGATCAGTATAAAACCGCATTCACAGTGCCCTTTGGACACTATGAGTGGAACGTAATACCGTTCGAGTTAAAAATGCCCTTTCGGAATACCAACACATCATGAATGAATTATTCAATCCATTTACGGATTTTATAGTTGTTTACATTGATGATGTCTTGGTCTACTCTCAGACCATAGATCAACACTTCAAATATCTTAAGGTGTTTTTAGAAGTAGCTAAGCATGCGGGACTTGCAGTCTCTGCAAAAAAGATAAGCTTATTTCAGCTTAAGATAAGGTTCTTAGGCCATTATATAGAAAATGGTCTAATACAACCTATTGAAAGAGTGATTATATTCGCCGACAAATTCCCTGATGAAATTCAGGATAAAAATCAATTGCAAATGTTTTTGGGAAGTCTCAATTATATTGCAGACTTCTATAAAGAACTTGCCCTAGAATGCAAACCACTATTTGATAGGTTGAGGAAAAATCCTAAGCCTTGGAGTAGTGTACACACTAAGGCAGTCAGAAACCTCAAAGAAAAGCTCAAAGAGCTCCCATGTATGGCTATAGCCAATCCAGGCTACTTTAAGGTAGTAGAGACGGATGCCTCTGAAAGAGGTTATGGAGGAATCCTAAAGCAAAAGGGTCCTCAAACTAACCAAGAACAACTGGTTAGATATACTTCGGGCTTATGGAATTCAGCCCAGCAAAACTACTCGACTATTAAGAAAGAAGTTCTTTCTATAGTCTTGTGTGTCACTAAGTTTGAAAGTGACCTACTAAACAAAATATTTCTTATTAGAACTGATGCCAAGTCTGCAAAGAGCATTCTTGAAAAGGATGTACGCAACTTAGTGTCCAAACAAATCTTTGCCAGATGGCAAGCCATCTTATCATGCTTCGATTTTGATATTGAACATGTTAATGGAGTAAACAACTTCCTAGCTGAGTTTTTAACCCGTGAATATTTGCAGGGATAAAAAGGCAAAAGCCTCTTTTGGAGGAATGTCCAAGGATGCAAATCCTCGGAAGAAATCATTTGCCGAAATGGAAAAACAAGAAAAGGCGACACCAGAACCTTATAAGGTTGAGGAGTTCGCTACAGATCCAGATGCCTACGAACCGGAGGCATACAATTGGGCGATCCCGCCTGAAGACCTTAAAGGTCGAAAATATCCTTATATCCCATATAGCTGGATTAAGCTGTACCCAGTGGATATAACCCTTAAAGGGATGGCAGCAGATCATGCTGCGGATATATTCCTCAACAAACATATGATCTCAACATATACAGATAAAACTATATATTACTACTAGGCAATTCTGCAAGAGACCCATTCAGTTCTTATAGAGCAAGTGGGCCGAGCCAGCAGCTCTGCCAATCCCCACACTGCTTATAGCAAGTTTATCATCAAAAGGGTTTTATCCTCTAGTGATTGGGGAATCAGACCGCAAGAGGTCAGGTACTTAAAGTATCAATACAACCCAAAGAATCCACGATCGTATAATTATTACGACTATATGGAAGCTTAGGAGAAGGCATTACTCTACGAAAATGTCCAGAAGAAACACAGTTGGTTCCTCATGTTCCAACTTGAAGGCCAGCTGGTCAACATCTCAACATGGTTTACAACTTGGTTTTTTACCTGGGGATTAAATCCCATTATTCTACCCAAAAGGGTAAAGGAAGTCTTTGAGAACTTCCTAGCAGCAAACCTGCACTCTTGCGACCTCGATCTCCTGATCTGGTTCGTATTAACGTACTCAGTCCCCTGGATAGTCAGATGGGGCTACCACATTGCCCACTCTACGGAGTCGACCAAACACAACATCCGATTGGATGAGTTTTTCCTCTGGCGAAGGGTTTTCATTCGCTGGTGGAACAAATTTGAATTCTTTGCAAGCGACAATGTTTTTGCAAAGTACGGGGTTCTTACCCTATCACAACCAACCAGGGAGCCAAAAGCACCCTAAAGACATATTCAAGCAGACATTTTCGAAGATGTCTCGAGAAGAAGCTTCAAAATTTTTTGAAGAAATTTTTGGGGGAGGGAAGGAGAAGGATACAGCATCTTCCTCAGCGGCGGCAGCCCAAAAAACCCCAATGCAGATTACAGATGGAAAATCTGCAGACGAGAAAATTCTCCGATTAACCTTTCTTCTGACGGAGAAAACTCTCCGATCAATCTCGAACAGTTTGCCCAAGATCCGTACGAAGATCTGGAGGATCTGTTCGATTGGCAAAAGGCATTAATTGCCATAAAAGACAAAGGAAAGCACAAAAAATAAGGCTTTTCTTAAAAAATTGACATTAAAGTCAACAATGGCGGCTGGATGACGTAAGCGCTTACCTCAGCCGTGGATGATGCAAGCAGTGACGTCAGCACAAGGAATAGTGGCTTTTCCACTATGAATTTAAAATCCGAATTGTAATTAGTTTAGTGAGTGTTTGGAGTCCGATGCCTATAAATAGACCATTGTATTCCCATTCTCCCAACACCTTTTCTTACACAACTCACCACCTCTCTCTCTCTATAATATATATTTTCCGCGTGTGCTCTTAGGAAAGAAGAGGCCTCTTGGTCTAAAAAAATGTAAGTCTTTTACATTTTCTTGTTTTATATTTAAATCTTTAGTTTTGTAAAGTTTTTATATATTTAAAACAAGATCTTAAAGATCTTGTAAAATTTACAATTAGACCTTAGGTCTAAAATTAAAAAATTAATTAATTAATTAAAAAAAAGTGGTATCGAGAGCCCAAAATCACACAAAGCTCGGCATTCTGCCAAGAAATCACACAAAAAAAAAACAAAAACTATTTCTCAACAAACAATTTTGCCAAAAACAAAAAAGCCAGAGTAAATGAAACAGAAAACCACTCCCAGAAAGGCTGCCATGCTTGCTAATGCTCATGAATTCATAAGGTAACATATACTCAATTATGTTTATACTATATATATACATAAGATTTTTATCAGTAAAAAAGATTTTCTCTGTGATTTTTCAGTGGGATGAAAGATGGATATGAAACACAGTGTGGAGAAAGAGGGGTTCAACTATCAGGTGGACAAAAGCAAAGAATAGCATTAGCTCGTGCAATACTAAAGAATCCAAGTGTTTTGTTACTTGATGAAGCAACAAGTGCACTTGACAGTGTTTCTGAAAGCTTAGTTCAAGAAGCATTAGAGAAGATGATGGTGAACAGAACCTGCATTGTTGTCGCTCACCGTTTATCCACAATACAGAAAGCTAACTCCATTGCTGTCATTAAGGATGGAAAGGTTGCAGAACAAGGCTCTCATTCTGAACTTCTTTCCTTTGGACGAGGCGGTGAATATTATTCCCTTGTTAAACTTCAAGGTGGTAACTCTCCTAGTTACCGGTAATGCTAAATTCTTAGAATAACTTGTTTGGATTGTGATAAAATATATATATATTATATGCACTTGATATTCAAAAAGTTTTGTCTGAAAAGTATGTTAAATAGTATAATCAAACCATACATAATAAATAAATCAATAAATATTTTAGAAAAGCTAAGATAAAAGCAGAAAGAAAAATTAGAACAGCAAATCCAGGAAACACAAAACGACAAAAAATCCGACCAGAGAAAGGCGGAAGACGCGTAGCTCCGCTGTCGCGGCGGCGGACTTGAGTCTAATGCCTTTTTTTCTGTTGACTTTCTGACCGCTGGCGTTGACATCAACATTAGCCCCAACAGTGAATTTACGTTTTTTGGTATACCAGAAAAGAATTTTGTACCTTACTTTTGTGGACAAATCCAATCGGAAAACTACGGTCCCGTTGGAGGAAACAGTCTCGGAAGCATTCGCCCATGGAACTGCCCGAGTCTCCACCAGCGCTTTCCGGTGGGTGTCTTTGCCGTGACCTTGATAAAACCTATTAATAGTGTAGTTTCCTATGGGAAGATTATTGTAATTAGTGTGGTTGGGACTGTAATAGAAAGTGAGATTAATATCATCGTACCCGACACCTTTGTCCTTCATCCCATTATCAAGCTTGAGATCGAAGTAAATACTGTGATTGCTGCTTCTTACAGTGGAATTAGCTGAAAGATTGAGGGCAGGAACGTAAAAATCTTGAATGGAACATTTTGGATTTGAACCTCGTAGACTTAGCCACAGGAACAGAGCTGTGAGACCAGTGGTCAATATGAAGCTGCACAAGCAACGGCAACATCCTCCTTCTCCACTGTTGTCCGTCATGGAATGGAATAAGTCCTGTTTCTTTTTTTTTTTTTCCGGCGGATGTACGGCGATGAACAGATGGTTCACAGAGAATCAAGGATAAAAGTAAATAGCAGTAGCAATAGAAGAAAGGAAAAGATACTTCACTTCACTTACAAGAATTGTTAAAGATATTTATTCTCCCATGGGAGAACGGTGGAACAAATTGCAAAGTGGTGTAGGTCTAAAAACTTAAAAACCAATTGTTTTGCTAGCTATGAATTACCCTGACAAGAACTGGGGAAGAGGCAAGTAATAGTTTCGTGTTAAGAATCTAAAATGACTATGGAGGTTTTAAACTATAATTTGAAAATAAATTGCCATAATAGGGAATATCAAGCTGAGTGAAATTTCATGGTTTCTTCAAGGTTAATGCAAGTATCCCATCTGGACAATAAACCAAAGATTACTCTAAACTCTAAAGTTTTCAAGCGTTGAAATAAATAGTTCTCAAACTATAAATAGTTATCAAATTATAAAAGTGTGATGATATTATTCCAAAGTATTTTTTTTAAAATTGGTCTTCTAACTATAGAAAAATTGTAACATTTATTATTTCGTTAAATTATTCGTTAAAAAAAATATTTATATCACTACATTATTTAAATATATCTAACAAGTAGATTGCCCAAACTATAAATATTTGATGACTTAAATTATAAAAAATTTGTGAAATTAAATTATTTTTTTTAAAATTCAAGATATTTATATCCGACTTTATTTAAATATGTTTAATAATATATAATATATATATATATATACATATAATTTAGGGATCAAATATTAATCTATATATTATTATATATATTTAAATAATATAATCACATAAGACATAAATACTGATTTTTTTTACAACAAATAATTTAATAAAAATTTTAATAAATTCAAAAATTAATTCTACTAAAAAAATACATTGGATGAATGCCAACAGCCTGATTGACGAAACCGTAAATAAATCATAAAATATCTGTAACCTTCGTCACAGTTCACAAGAGAAATAGTGCATTCAGGAGAGAGAAAGAGACGTGTATTAAAGAGATATTTGTGAATTTCAATTTATATTTCATAAGTAAAATTTTTTTTAAAAAAAATTTACTTTTAAATTTTAATTTTTTTATTTGAAAATTTGTAAAAAACTTACAAATTCTATCAAAATATTTAAAATTAAGTATAATTCTAATCAATAAAATAATAATTAAATCTATAAATAACTTAATTACTTTTTCTTTTCATTTAAGAAATTACAAACTCCATAAACAATAAAAATTTAACAAAATTCGTAAAAAAACTTCACTTTTCTTAAATAACAAAGTTAGAACTTTAAAAGAAAAAAAAAAAGGGAGAAATAAATTCTTCTATATTAAAACAAGACATCCGAAAGATTTATTTATTTATTTATTTTTTTAAATGGACAAATTTTCAGCCAAAACTAAGAACAAAAATATCTATCATTACCGAGCATTTGATTAATGATTTCTATCATTATTAAACAGATCATATATATCCCCCGAATGATACATGGGAAAATCATGCAACTTAAATCAACAGCCTTTAAGATCTAAACAAAAATTTAATCAAAACTTTAAAGCAGTTCTGAATAGAAGTAAATTTTGGGCAAGTTGACTCACAAATCTAAAAGCCATATAATAATGTAGAGAGCTGGAGAAATCGATATATTGTATTTACACAATTTATAATAGCCAAAATGAAGCTTACTCGTCGTCTTTGTAAGGGTATTCCTCAGGAACTTGCTTCAAAAGCTTTACCTGCATTTCAAAAGCATCATCCCCTCTTAGCATATCACGAATCCATGTCACTTCAGTTTTCATTGAAACTGAGAACAATTGCAGAAATCACCACACGTAAAAGGTAGTGAGAGTTTTCTATTTATAATCATTTACAAATCAAACAAGATCAGAATAGATTACAATTATTTACAAATCAAATAATATCAAAATAGATTACAAAGTAAAAGGAAAGTAGCCGATAATCAAGGGTCAAATATGGTAAACCGTAATGGATGGCTAAGTATCCTCAACACCCCCCCCCCCGCAAGCTAAGCGTCGGATTGGAGCAAACGTGAAGCTTGGATCTGAAAAATTCAAAGAGAGGTCGAGAAACACTTTTGGTGAAGATGTCAGCAACCTGGAGATGCGAGGGCACATATTGTGTGCGAAGTTTGCCAGCGACAACAAGTTCCCGAAGGAAGTGATAATCTAATTCAACATGCTTGGCCCGCTTGTGAGAAATGGGATTGGAGCTCAAAAAAATAGCACTTTTGTTGTCACATAAGAGCAAGGGCTGCTGTGGAATGGGGACCTTGAGGTCATGCAGAAGATGCGTAAGCCAAAGAAGTTCAGCAGCAGTTATGGCAAGAACACGATACACAGATTCACAGTTGGAGCGTGAGACAGTATGTTGCTTCTTGGCACTCCAAGAAATGAGATTGTTACCAAGATAAATAGAGTAGCCGGAGGTGGAACGACGAGTATCGGGACAGCCAGCCCAGTCAGCATCCGAATAAGCCACTAGCGCACTAGGAACAGTGGATGGACGAAAGGTAAGGCCAAAGTGGAGTGTGCCCTTAACATAGCGAAGAATACGCTTGACAGCAAGAAAATGATCTGCAGTAGGGGCATGCAAAAATTGACTGACAACATGGGCAATATCTGGACGCGTAATGGTCAAGTACTGAAGGGCGCCAACAAGAGATCGATAGAGAGTAGGATCAGAGAAAGGAGAACCATCAGCAGTCAGGTGGTGAGAAATAACCATGAGGGTGTGGATTGGTTTGCTATCGAGCAACTGAGCACGAGTAAGAATATCTCGAGCATATTTTAACTGACTGATAAAGAGACCATCAGGAGTGGGTGAAGCTTCAAGACCTAGAAAGTAACTGAGAGAGCCCAAATCCTTGGTAGCAAACTCAGAATGAAGATTGCGAGTAAAGCGGTCAAGAAGAGATGGGTTGTTGCCAGTAATAATAATGTCATCAACATAAAGAAGTAAATAAATAAGGTTAGACTGCTGATGAAAGACAAAAAGTGACGTGTCAGTGCGACTGCAAGAAAAACCAAGTGTGAGAAGAAATGAGCTGAAACGCTGAAACCAGGCGCGAGGAGCTTGCTTTAAGCCATAGAGGGCTTTCTTTAATAGACAGACATGAGTGGGAAAGCGAGGATCAATATACCCAGGAGGTTGTTCCATATAAACATGTTCAGTAAGAGTGCCATTGAGAAAAGCATTCTTGACATCAAGTTGTCGAAGGGGACATTTATTGGTGACAGCAAGAGAAAGCACAACACGGACAGTAGTAGCTTTGACAGCCAGACTGAAAGTGTCAGTGTAGTCGAGACCAGGAACCTGAGTATAACCTTTGGCAACAAGACGAGCCTTGAGACGCTCGACGGATCCATCTGGCAAATATTTAGTGCGAAACACCCATTTAGAGCCCACGATGTTTGTGTTGGCAGGACGAGGAACCAAAATCCAAGTGCCATTTTGTTGTAAAGCGCGAACTTCCTCATCCATGGCACCAAGCCAAGCAGGATTCTTAGCAGCAGATTTGAATCCTTTGGGCTCAGTGGATGCAAGAAGAGCAGAGAGAAGTCCAGATGAGCCCAAAACACCAAGATTTGCTGGATGACGAGTCTTGAAAATACCAGCTTTGGCTCGTGTGATCATAGGATGAGAGCCCAAGGAAGAAGTGGAAGGAGCAGCAGGTTCAATAGCGGGCGGATCAGAAGCCGAGGGTGGCAAAGAGGAACCTGCAAGAGAAGTATCAACCTGCACAGACTCATCCACAAGGTCAGAACAAATATCACACGGAGAGGAGCTGGACCGAGAAAGGTGCGGTGAAGGAGGGGTAGGGGGGGATGGATCAATGTGGTAAAGACGCGGTTCCAAGAAATTTGAAATATGAAGAGAGGAAAGGGGTTGGGCCTGGGAGCTAGGGACAGCAGGAAAGTGAGTTTCATCAAATTGAGCGTGGCGGGTGTAAAGCCTAGTGGTGGTGGGATCGAGACAACGAAACCCTTTATGAGAGGGACTATAACCCAAGAAAATGCAAGGAATGCTGCGGGGAGAAAGTTTGTTAGGCATATAATCACGCAAGTAAGGATAAACACGACAACCAAAAGGATGAAAATTGTCATAATGTGGAGAGTAGCCGTATAGAAGTTCAAAGGGTGACTTACCTCCAAGAAGTGGAGTGGGCAACCGGTTGATGATATAGGCTGCAGTGCTGAAAGCGTCAACCCAAAAACGAGAGAAAGATGGGAGTGGAAGAGAAGGGCCAAGCCAGTTTCAGTCACATGACGATGTTTTCTCTCACACGGCCATTTTGAGCAGGTGTATATGGGCAAGAGAGTTGATGATGGATGCCAGAAGTACGTAAGTGATGTTTGAAGCAAGTGCTAGTAAATTCAGCACCGCCATCGCTTTGAAAAACCTTGATACGAGCAGAATATTGGTTTTCCACGAATTTTTGAAATTGAAGAAAAATATCAAAGAAATCAGATTTAAATTTTAAAGGGTAAAGCCAAGTGAATCGGGAATAATCATCAATAAAAATAACATAGTAAAGAAAACCCGAATTGGACTTCACGGGAGAAGGACCCCAAAGATCACAATGAATAAGATCTAACACATGAGACGACCTATGTTCATTGCGAGAATAAGGCAATCGATGATTTTTCGCAAGTTGACAAGTACTACATAGTGATGGAGAAGGCAATAAAGACGTAAGAGAAAGATGTCCTTTTTTTTAAAAAAGAAATAACAGAATAATTTACATGACCCAAACGAGCGTGCCATAAATCATATGAAGCACGTAGAGATTTATTTTTAAGGACTGAAATAAAGGCAGAGTTGCCACGCTCCAGCACATATAGCCCTCCATCCCTTTTACCGGTCGCCACTACCCTTCCTGTTTGACGATTCTGGATAGTAAAAAGATTATTAGTAAATGTAACGGAGAAAGGAAAATCAGACGTTAATTTACTAATTGAAAGAAGATTTTTAGTGAGATGAGGGACAACCAAAACATCTAATAAGTGAATATTTGGAACCGGAGAAAGAGTACCAGTGTGGGTAATGGGTAGAGAGGCACCGTTTCCAACGATCACAGAGTCCTTACCCGTGTAATTTTTGGACTGATCCAAAACAGATGAATCGGTGGTCATATGGGCCGAAGCCCCAGTGTCTAAAAACCAATCAGCAGTCTCGGGTCCAGCAATAGAACAACGTGTTGAAAGCTTCGGCAAGGTGAGCAACAGAATCAGTCCGAGCATACCGTTGGTTGCAGCGGTCAGCATAATGGCCCTCCGTGCGACAGATTTGGCAGCGAGGTGGTCGACGACCCTGACCAGAGTGGGTTCGTCCTCGGTTGGAAGAGTAATTTCCGTGGGAATGAGACCGACCTCGCTGGTTGCTACGGGAGGCAGCGTTGTTGCCATGGGTGCGGCCACGATTAGTGGCTGTGAATGCTGTAGGAGTGGAGTCAGAAGACTCAAGGGAGCGCTGGAACAACTCAAAGCTTTCGGCTTTAGAGACTAAATCTGCAAAACAGGGGAGAGGGGTGAGAGACATTTGAGCAGTAGAAAAACTTGAGAAGTCGGTGCCGAGTCCACGAAGGAACCAGTGCACTTTGTCAGTGTCCTCGACGGGTCTGCCAATGGCATGAAGCTGATCACAGATTGTTTTGAAGGTACGGGCATACTCAGCAACAGGTTTGGTGCCACGTTTCATCAGTTGCAAGTCATCCTTGAGTTTCAGTTCACGTGCTTTCGAATGATGGCTGAACGTAGTCTCCAACGCAAGCCAAACATCACGGGCAGTGGAGAGACCAACGACGACAGCAATGGCTTCCTCGGTGAGAGAGGAGAGCAGGAGACAGAGAAGCCGTTGATCGGCTGCTTTCCACGCCAAATATTTGGGGCTGAGTGTGGTAGAGTTTTCTGGTTCAAAACGAGGTGGTGAAACCAGAGTTCCATCAACGTAGCCCAGCAGGTCTTGACTCTCAAGGAGAGGGAGAAGTTGGCTTTTCCAGAGAAGATAATTGGAGGAAGAAAGCTTGATGGTGATCATATGGATTAGAGTGTTGAAAGGAAGGAGATGAGAAGAGGATTCGGAAGCCATGGAGAAGAAGGGATCGGGGTTGTTAAACCGGAGTATGCTCTGATACCATGAGAACAATTGCAGAAACCACCACACGTAAAAGGTGGTGAGAGTTTTCTATTTATAATCATTTACAAATCAAATAAGATCAGAATAGATTACAATCATTTACAAATCAAATCAGAATATATTACAATCATTTACAAATCAAATAATATCAAAATAGATTACAAAGTAAAAGGAACGTAGCCGATAATCAAGGGTCAAATATGGTAAACCGTAATGGATGGCTAAGTATCCTCAACAGAAACCTGCACAAAAGGAGAGAACAAGAAACCGATGTTGTCAGGAAGACATTTTTTTATGCTTTATTCAAGTATCATTAACATTCCACCAATAGTTTCTATACGTTTAAATATATCCGTAGGGTATAATTTTGCAAGTACTCATCACAAAGTTAACTAAATCCTTTCCATATAAAATTTCAACTCCGAGAAAGAACTTGTTAGGCATTACAAGAAACATAGAATAATGATTATGTTGACAAAACTAATAACAATAGTAACAATAGATATCTCAATATATATATATATACATATATGTATATATATCACCCAGAATTTATAAACAGAGATCTATAAAAACAAACTACAAGCCTGACAACAGCAAAATATTCAGATAAGCAGTAAAGAGAATTTTGACACTAAACATTTCCGTCTATATGCATATAGATTTACTCCGGTCATGCAAAAATGCCTAAAACGCCATTCAACTTCGGGTAAAACGGCTAACAGTAGACCACGAAGATTCTAATATACCTATGCCAGGAATGTTTAGTAACCCTAACTGTTCCTACCCAGAATATCTTTCAGTTTCAGACTTTTTTTAACCCAGTACATGGCGTTGTTTACACCAGAGATCTTTAGAGCTAAACGACCTTTCGGTCTTCCAATAGCTCATGTTGAGGAAACCAGTAGCCCTCATCCTCGGGTTTTACAGCTCATATACTCAAGGTTAAGGCTAGCTAAATTATCTAATTTAATTATGAAACCATGTTTAAGAAATTATGCAGCATATCACATAGATAGTTAGTTATTAACTAACATAATTTGTACTTAAAAGATATAAAAACTTACAAGAATGCTGTGAAGACTCTCAAAACTGTTGAAGCTTTGTTGTTCCAAAAAGTTTTCTTTTATTTAGAAATTCGAAGAATTTTACAGGGTAGAGAGGAGACTCTCTTACAATATAGAAATATAAAGAAAACCGAAATTGTTTTACACCCTGCTTCCGCCTCTGCTTAATGAGGGGTAGAAGCTATTATTTATAGAGAGTTTTAGGCGGATCTTAAATCTGCCTTAGCTATATTCTATGGGTTTTTGAAATCCATTAATTATTATTGTTGGCTGTATTTGCAACTGAAGTCATCAATAAGATAAGGATGATGTCGCTGGTGGATGTCATCAATAAGATAAGGATGACGTCTTCTCCCAGACCAAATGTGGGTCTTCTGGTGGATGTGCTTCTCTTGTATATTTCACCTCTTCGATATTATCTTCTGAATTAGTTGGTGACCTGGATGGCATAGATACATCTGTATCTATTGAATTTTTTTTACTAAGTCTTCTTTGACGGCCTTCATATAGGCTTTCAGCATTTCTGTTGATGAAACAGTGTCTTGCTGGATTTTTATTCTTCTAGCCAATTGCTGGAATGGGCTTGGTGTTTCAGGAATTTCCGATTCTGATTGTAATTCTGTATAAACTTTGATAGCTTGTTGGATGTTGTCAATAGTTGACTGGCCTTCTATTATGCCGTGTTCATCTGGCTTGAGCATTTTCTTCCAAAATTTTGTTTATGTTCTTCTTATTATACAAGGAATTCCTTGTGCTGTTTCCCATATCATGGGATACCATCTCCATATCCATGGAATACTGAATTCAGTAAAGAATAAAAATGAAGGCATTCCTTCAATTAATTGATCATTAGACGTGGCTTGTATTAAAGCCGATGAAACCTTGACCCATTCCTGGTATAACCCTTTATATGGTTCTGGTAGTATATCTATTTTAGGACCATATTGATCCCACCACTGGTATAACCAGTTTGGTATTTCTGCCTTATGAAGGGAAGAACATATTTTAAAGAACCATGTATGTTTATGGTTATTATTTTCATATAAAAGACCTTTATAAAAGGCTTCCTTGTAGTCCCAATAGTTGTATTTGACCACTGATTTTGTACCTAGGATAGTATACTCCCTTTGCTTGAGGGTCTGTCCCCAGTCTTCAGCAGTTATAATCTGCTTGATTATGATCTTTCTAAAGTTATGAACACTAGCAGATTGTGCAGGATTAAAATGCTAAATTTCAGCAGTTCCTGTAATTTTCAAGATGTGCTCATAATGCACTTTGCTTTTATATGAAAGCTCTGGATATGATCATGTTTCTAAATATCTTTGTATTAATTTCTAGACATTGTCCCTCCATTTGAGGTCTGAGAATTCTAAAAGAATTATAATCTCTTTATAAGGATTTGGGATAAAAGGAAATTCCAGAATGTCTGGATCTTCTTCATGCAACACTGCTGCATAAGATGGATTATTATCCTCATGTTTCTTACTATACCACTCTTTATAAGCTTGGCATGTTAAGCTTGCAGCTATAAGCTGTTTTTGGCCATGTTCGATTATGGGAATACCACGACCTCCTCTTCCTCTATAAGAGGAAGTACTTTGTCCTCTCCTTCTTCCCCTATAAGGAGTTGAAGAGGTTTCACCTCTTTCCTGCATTTCTGTAATAAAATCGTTACTCATGATATAAATTCACGTGTTAAAAAATCAGGTAGACTGTTATCAGTACCTTTTTATTTCAAAATCAAATGGGGCTAATTGTGCCTGCCATCTAGCAAACATTTGTTTCGAAACATCATGTTTAAAATCTTTATTAAACATGTACTTAGCTGCCTGGCAATCATTTCTTATAATAAACTTCTGATTATATAAATCATCTTGAAATTTTAGTATACATTTTAGTATAGCTAATATTTCTTTAGCTATTGTTGCATAGTTCTTTTGACTATGGTTCCATTTTCCTGAATGAAATCTAACCAGATATTCCTGGTTGTTATGGGGAGATTTTTGTTTTAAAATTCCTCCAAATCCTATATCCGAGGCATCTGTCTCTACAATTTTTTCCCAATTCGGATTTGTTAACATTAAACATGGTAATGTTTTTACTTTATGTTTTATTTTATGTATTGCCTTAGTGTGTTCATCTGTCCAGGGCTTAGGTTTTTTCTTAAGCCGATCATATAAGATTGTTACATCTATTGCTAAATTTGGATAATAACGAGCTATATAATTTAAGCTTCCTAAAAATCTTTGTAATTGTGTTTTATCTGTTATGACATCGGGAAATTTTGAGGCAAAATCTATGCTTCTTTGGATTGGGATTATCTGCCCACCAGATATATTATGTCCTAGAAATCTAACCTTTTCCTGAAATAAGGTCATCTTTGGTTTAGATATAACCAGACCGTTCTTTATAATAATTTGTTTGAACATAGATAAATGCTTAAAATGTTGTTCTATATTCTGTGAAAATACAAGAATATCATCAATATACACAATAATAAAATCCTTATAAGGATTAAAAATGTTATTCATGATCTTCTGGAATTCAAAAGGGGCATTTTTTAGTCCAAATGACATTACCTTCCACTCGTATATTGTCCAAAAGGTACATTAAATGTTGTTATGTATATATCATTTTCTTGTATCTGGATTTGCCAGTATCCAGATTTTAAATCAAATTTAGAGAATATGATAGAATTATGAAGTCTATCTAAGAGGTCTTTTTTATTAGGTATAGGATACCTAATCCATCTTAGGGCTTTATTTAAAGGCTTATAATTTATTACTAGCCTGGGTATTCCTCTTTCTTTTTCTGCATGTTTATTAATATAGAAAGTTGTACATGACCAAGGTGATTTAGAGGACCGAATTAACCCTCTATTTTCTAAATTATGAATTTCTTGAATGCATAACTTTGGTATTCTGCACTCATTTGGCAAGGTCTAGCCTTAGTAGGGATATCAATTTCCCTAAAATTGTCTTCATAGGGTAGAGAAACTATGTGTTTCTTTCTGCTCCAAAAAGCATTAGGGTGATCATTACAGATTTCTAATGAAAATTGATTATGAATCAATTGTATCTTATCCTGTAATTTTAGATTTTTAAGTTTATCAGATAAGGATAAAATTTGTATTTCTTGTTTCAAGAAATTAATTTGAGCTTGTTTATTCTTTATAAAAGAATCTTTTATTTGGTTTAATATCCTAGTTAAAGGTTCAGTTATGAATACAAATTTAATTTGTTTGTCTTCATATGTTCCTATAATCCCTGTTTGATCTACTCTAATTAAGGGAAATATCTTTTTTTAGAAAGGAAGTATCAAGTATTACTTGGTTAGGTATATCTTTTACTAGTAAAAAACTAGTAGAAATACACTTCTGATCCTTACATATAAAAGCCTGCGGTATTTTATAACTTATTTTCATTCTCTGTCCATGATGCGTTCCCGACTGATATGCTAAATAGGTGTTGTTTTACCCTATGTTGATTATGAGTAATTAAGGACTGAGGTTGACTAATTGTCACATTTAGTCTTTTAAGGTGTCACTTAATCAGTCAGAACCTAAGGCAGAGTACCTATCGTGTAGCTAGTCTGTTGGAAAGTATCTACGATTTTATTAAGTTAAATACCGTACTCCCAGGGAAGTGGTAACGGCTTAGTAGTAACTAGCCTTTTACCCTAACTCTTATCTTATGATTTAGTTATGCAATCTTCATCAATAACTTTGATGAGAGGGTGATTCATTCTCCACTAGGTTTAAGTCTATTAAAGCCTAAAGTGTTTTATAGATGATGTCCTGATTCTATGTTATACTGTTCCTACATGTTGATTGACCTATCTTCGAGTATTTTAGATATATCTTAGCCTGGATTGCAACTATGTTCTAAGTCTAAAGGTGTACCACATCCGAGTTATCTGATAAACCGCCTTATCGCCAAGGTTAACGGCCCTACTCACGGTTCGAGCTAAAGACATCCATGAAAGCCCTATGTCACTTTGGGGATCATGCCGCTCGCCCCTAACCGCCTGCATAAACGCTCAACTCAGCCTACTTAGACTACTCTAACAAACAGGGTGTTCCGCAGATTATTTTATCTAATATGGCAGACACCAATACTAATTGATGCCTGTTAAACTAAACAGGTTATGAATAGACCATGGTTAGGAATTGTCTATAACCCTAACTTTAGTTTAAAAGAAACTACATTAGACATGCAGACATAATAAATATTTAAGCAGGTGGCTATTTCCGGAAAATCATAAGAACTTCAACATATAAAACAAATACTCATAAAAATCATAATCTCATATTCATAATAAATCTTTGGACAAACACAATACAAACATATAAAGAGAGGGACAGGGGGACTGATGCCATAAAGAAATCACCCTTTACTTAGTCTCGCCGATGGAGCAAGTATATGACGTACTCCTTGACCCGACTCTGCTCGACAGAACCTTCGGAGGACGCTTCCTCAACCTAGTAGCTGGACTTTACCTTAATACCCAACTTAAGCCCAGCCTTGTGGACTGACTCTTTGAACGCCTAGAGCCCTCTTAGGATCTCCTAACAAAATCCCGGGTATTCTATGAATATCAGAAACGAACCTATCTATCGAAGTCTAAGATCTGAGACTAACTCTCAAAAACTAAGAAAACAAAACACTAACTAGAAATAGAAGAAAACTTATACTGAACCCGAGTCGCTAAGTGACTTATGTACTCGAGAAAAATGTACAACTTAAGTTACTAAATGACTCAGATTGAGTGGAGAGGAATGAATTCAACTGAGGAAGGCCTGGGGTATTTATAGCAGCTTTCTGGAGTGATTTTTCTTCAAAAATTTGATGTGTGACTTGGAATTTCAGCTCGGGACCCCCGTCCTGGATTGGGACGCCCATCCTGGACTGTTGACCAGGTCAGGACGCCCGTCCTGATTCGGGACGCCCTCCCCGAAGTCCGAACTTCTGAAAAATTGCGTTTTTGCCCCGAAATTTGCCATTTTCTTCTACTTTTCACCTGGCAATTCCAAAATCATAAAAATTGTGAAATTGATTTAATAACAAACAATTAAGACCAATTTGCCCTCAATTTCACCCTAAATTATGCCTAAAAACATGTTAAAAATGTGATATGATTTATGCATATCAGTCCATTAGCAGAACTTAATGAATGGGTAGTCTTATGAAAATACTTAGTCGGGATTAACCCTTCTTGTATGCAATTTAAATCTGCTCCACTATCTATTAAAGCAGTTAATGTTTTATGGAAACTATCGCCTATCATTAGAGTAATTTCTACAAACCATTTTTGAGAAGTTATTACTTCTAAAGTAGATAAAAAATTTTCATGTTCTGTTATTATTAGGGGTGAAGTCATATTAGGAATTTCTATTATTTCTTTTCCCTTTTCTAAGGATATAATTCTTTTCTCTAAATTATTATTGTTATTTTTTAAATTCAGGATTTCTGATTTTAATTTTTCTATTTCTTTTGCTAAGTCCTGTAATGTTGTAGGACTGAGATGACTCTGTTTTTCTCTTAGCAATTTTTTTACTTCGGCTAATGTATATGGTTCAGAATTCTGAACTGTTTCTATATTCGAAGGTTGAATTGTAGAAGTAGGTATATTAATCTGGTCAACAATTTTTGACCTAAGTACTGGGTCTCTAACCATTCTTAATATTTCCAGAATATTATCCTGGGTCAACATATTTATCTCTTGAAATTGAGACTGTATTTTGTATATGTTTTCTGATTCAGATTCTGAATCTCTTAAGGTTTTTATACAGCTTAATCCTTGTTTACAGGGATTACATTCAGATTTTGATGAGGAGTCTAGAGATGTTGATCCTTCGTATATATTTTCTATTTGATCTTTTGTGGAATTATAACCACTTTTCGAATCTTCTGAGGTTAATATTTGATATAATTTATCTTTTATTTCTTCTGAGATATTAAGACTATTAATTTTTTTTTCTTTTTAGACCAGCATTTATTAGTTGTATGACCTTTCTTTCCACAATAATCACATATAATTGGTTGACTAGACGATTCTCTAGCCTTTTTCCTAAAGGTTTTCTTTTCTATCCTTTTTTCTTTGGATTTTCTATGTTTTTTCCTATAAGGAGGGTCTCTCTTATATTTTTCTTTATGTTTTTTATGATGTTTTACTCTTTTAGATGGAATTGGTTCCATGCCGAATTGGCCACAGAATTCTCCTAATTGATTTCTTTCTGTTAATCTGTGTTTTTTAAATTGTTGATTTAACTTAATTTCATTACACAGAGATAATCCTTCCTGAACACAAGTTCCTATTAACTTGCCATAAGTATAATTACTATATTCAATTGCAATTTTATCTTTTCTTAAGGCTTTTCTTACCCTTTCAGCAAAGAGAGAGGGTAAGCCATCTATAAATTTAGATTTCCAGTGGGCACTATTAGCGTTTGGGAGTTCCATTACTCTACTTAGGAAGGTATCCTTATACCACCTAAATGATGTTAATGTTGGACATCTAAGATTTTGTAATAAGGTTCGAATGGTCTCGCTATTTTCCGACCATCTTCCTGTAAAATGTTCTACAATATTGACTATGAGTGTATAAACTGCATGATCTACTGTTCTATTATCTTCTTCCGTTTTCACAGAAGTTAGAATTTGTTGGTGGTTTTCTTTACTGAGATAATTATCCCACCAGCCTTTTAATTGTCCTGTGAAGCCTGCTATAATCATGTTTGTTATGGCCCTATCTGTATTATTATTTTGTTTATAGATTGTGCTATACATTAGCATTATGTGAACAGTATTATAAACCTATTTTTCGGTATAACCATCTATGTTCCATTCATATATCTGTTTCCACTATAAGAATTGGTATTAATCTAGTCTTGTTCTTCTAATAGGACATCTTGTGGACTTGGTCTAGGATAGTAATACATCCTAGTTGTTGGTATATCCTGGTATTTAGAGATTTTATTTATCTCATCTTTTATTATTCGTTCATAATCTGAAGAATTGCTAATTATGTTTTCAAATTCTTCTCCTAAGGTATGAAGACTTAATTTGTTAAATTTATCTTCTAATATTTTTTCTAAATCGGATGTAGATTTTAATTTAAAATCTGATATTTCAGGGGGAGGCTGTATACTAGGTGAGGCTACATCGACTGATTTATCCTGGATTCCTTTATGTATATATTTCTTTAATTCTGATAAAATACCTTCTATTCTATCATGTAAGGATAGAACTTGTTCTCCTAGAAAATGAATGTATAAATTCATATGATTCTGTTGTTTTATCATATTATTTAAATGAGTAGTGGTTACTGGTAATAAATCATTACTGAGTAATTTTTGAAAAAGCATTATAATGCCTAATTTCATTATTATATTCCATATGATAAGGATGTAAAGGGGGAAAAACATATTTGACTGCAGAACCGTTCTGTAGTTTGAATGTTCTTTCTAGTACATAAAGATAATTATTAAAATGAGTGGTTAAAAACCAAGGTACAAAAGAAATCATTTGTTTTTTCTCAGATAAATGTTTATAAAACTGATCTGCAAAATATTTTCTATCATTTGGATTAAAGCTTTCTAAAAACCATTTTTTAAAAAGGTTCCCATCCGAGCAAGTTGAATTCTTGCTGGATCATAGCTCTAGCCTTAGATCCTGGTTGAAAATCTATTTTAGGCTTATAATCCATTAAACAGAAAAGTTCATTTCGGACACAGTTATATCTGGATCAATTGGGGTTGAATATAGACCCTTTACTATGTTGTCAGAAGATATATGTAACTCTTCAACCCTTGAAGAGCTTTCCGGATTATTTGGACGAATACTAGAAGTGGATCTCCTAGAAGGTGACCTAACCTGATAATCTAATGGAGAGATATGTGAATGTGATGAATAAGATCTATTAGATCTTGATGACAATAGATTTTTATTATCTTCAAAGTATATTTGGACTCTACCATCTGGAGTCTGAGAAATCTCAGTAGGAGTTCTATTATTAACTGGTTGAGCAGGTAAAGCATGCTCAATAGTCCAAGATTCATGAAATTCTATTTCTTCCCATTTAATAGTTCTTCTAGTCGTTATATTAGACCTATTGAAATTTGATTCTATAAGAATTGTTTCATTTTTAGGTTTATCTACTATTCTACATTGTGGATTAAGAGTATATAATGGTTTATAATATACTTTATAGCAGATAGCTATTATTTCACTACCTGGGATATAATTATATCCATATGCTTGAATGTTTAAAGTTAAGGCATCTAATATATTTATGTCTGTTAAAGACAATGATAAATTAGGATATACATTAAAGTAGACTGCTCCATGAGCAAGACTGGATTGCATAATTCCTATTAGGGATTGTTTCCAGTTTAGGTTTCTACCGTCTCTTAAAGTCAGTAGAAAACTCTCAGGTAGTCCTTCTAAAGTTAAAGGTTTTAATACTACCTGTACTAATCCTATGTGGATAAATTTATGTGTTGATTTGTATTTATGCAAATCATGAGTATTTAAAAGCTGCAATGTCATATTATCACTGTGCAAGGGTATGGTTTCTTCAGTAGTTTTAACTACTTGTGTGAAACTTAGTTTATCAAACATTCCAAATTTATAAATTATTTTTGGATCTATCCTGGGGATAGTCCACCTATTTAAATCCTCTAGATTCCTAGGGATTTCCTGTTCTTCATAGATACTGTTTTTAACAATATCTTTATCTTTTCGTTTTATGATATTCATAAACGTAGATGTGATATACTAGCATAATTTCTTATCCATGGCTCTGATACCATACTTTTCACCCAGAATTTAAAAACAGAGATCTATAAAAACATACTACAAGCCTGACAACAGCAAAATATTCAGATAAGCAGTAAAGAGAATTTTGACACTAAACATTTCCGTATATATGCATATATATATATATATATATATATATATGTATGTATATATATATGTATATATATATATGTATGTATATATATATGTATATATATATATATATGTATGTATATATATGTATGTATATATATATATGTATGTATATATATATGTATGTATATATATATATATGTATGTATATATATATATGTATATATATATATATATATATATATATATATAAAAGAATGAGAAGAATAAGATCTATGAGATCTTGAAGCCAATAAATTTCTATTATTTTCAAATTGTATTTGGACCCTTCCATCCTGAGTTTGAGAAATATTGGTTGGGACTCTATTGTCTACAGATTGGGCAGGCAAAGCATGCTCAATAGTCCAAGATTCAGGAAATTCAATTTTTTCCCATTTAATAGTTCTTCTGGTCGTTATATTAGATCTATTAAAATTTGATTATATAAGAATTGTTTCATTCTTGGGTTTGTCTACCATTCGACATTGAGGGTTAAGAGTATATAAGGACCTATAATATACCCTATAGCAGATAGCTATTATTTCACTACCTGGGATATAATTATATCCATACGCCTGAATATTTAGTGTTAAGACATCTAATATATTTATGTCGGTTAAAGATAAAGATAAATTAGGGTATACATTAAAGTAGACTGCTCCATGAGCTAGACTGGATTGCATAATTCCTATTAGGGATTGTTTCCAATTTAAATTTCTACCATCTCTTAGGGTTAGTAGAAAACTTTCAGGTAGTCCTTCTAAAGTTAAAGGTTTTAATGCTACCTGTACTAATCCAATATGGATAAATTTATGAGTTGATCTATATTTAGCCAAATCATGTGTATTTAGAAGTTGCAGTGTCATATTATCACTTTGTAAAGGAATAGTTTCCTCTGTAGTTTTGACTACCTGAGTGAAACTTATTTTATCAAACATTCCAAATTTGTATATTATTTTTGGATCTATCCTTGGGATAGTCCACCTATTTAGATCCTCTAGATTTCTAGGGATCTCTTGTTCTTCTAAGACACTGTTTTTAACAGTGTCATTATCTTTTCGTTTTATGATATTCATAAAATCAGATATGATATGCTAACACAATATCTAATCCATGGCTCTGATACCATCTAGACCTAGGATCTATATTAAAATTTATAAAACATAAAACAGTAATAAAACAACAAGCCCGAAAATAGTAAAATTTCCAGATAAGCAGTAAAGGAATGTTGACACTAAACATCTCCGTCTACAAGTATATAGACTACTCCTATCATGCAAAAAAGCCTAAAACGCCTTTCATCTTCGGCTAAAACGGCCAACAGCAGACCACGGAGATTCTAATATACTTATGCCAGAATTGTTTAGTAACCCTAACTGTTCCTACCCAGAATATTTTTCTAAATTCAGACTTTTTTTAATTAGCTCTATCTGAGTTCAAAAAATATATCCATCAAGGAATTCAAGATAAGTCAGTAGCTGTAGTATCACCCAGTATACATCCTCCTCCTGAAATAGTAGATTTTAAATTAAAATCAACCTCGGACTTGGAAAATTTGTTAGAAGATAAATTTAATAAATTAAGTCTTCATACCCTGAGGGAAGAATTTGAAAACATAATTGGCAGCACCTCAGATTATAAACAAGTTATAAATGATGAGATAAATAAAATCTCTAAGTATCAAGATATACCTACGACTAGGATGTATTACTATCCTAGACCAACTCCACGGGATGTTTTATTAGAAGAGCAAGAATGGATTAACAACAATTCTTATAGTGGAAAACAAATTTATGAATGGAACATAGACGGTTATACTGAAAAACAAGTTTATAATACTGTTCACAGAATACTAATGTATAGCACAATTTGCAAACAAAATAATAATACAAACAAAACAATAGCAAATATGATTACAACCGGATTTATTGGCCAATTAAAGGGATGGTGGGATAATTATCTCACCAAAGAAAATCAAGAACAAATATTGACTTCTATTAAAACAGAAGATAATAGAACAGTAGATCATGCAGTTTATACACTAATAGTGAATATTGTAGAACATTTTACAGGAAGATGGTCAGAGAATAGTGAGACCATTAGAACCTTACTACAAAATCTTAGATGTCCAACCTTAACATCTTTTAGGTGGTATAAAGATACCTTCTTAAGCAAAGTTATGGAACTCCCTGACTCTAATAGTGCTCATTGGAAATCCAAATTTATAGATGGCTTACCCTCGTTATTTGCTAAGAGAGTTAGAAAAGCCTTAAGAAAGGATAAAACTGCTATTGAATATAATAATTATACTTATGGCAAGTTAATAGGAACTTGTGTACAAGAAGGACTATCCTTGTGCAATGAAATTAAGTTAAATCAACAACTTAAAAAACACATGTTAATAGAAAAAAACCCAATTAGGGGAATTTTGTGGACAATTTGGTATGGAACCAATTGTACCTAATCGAGAAAAGCATTCTAAGAAACATAGAGAAAAGGACAAAAGAGATCCTCCTTATAGGAAGAAACATAGAAAATCAAAAGAAAAAATAATAGAAAAGAAAACCCGTAGAAAACAGGCTAGAGAATCATCTAGTAAACCTATTATTTGTGATTATTGTGGGAAAAAAGGACATTATGCTAGCAAATGTTGGTCTAAAAAGAAAAAGAAAATTAATAGTCTAAATATTTCCGAAGAATTAAAGGAAGACATATATCAAATATTAGAATATGAAGATACAGAATCCAGTTCTTCAGAAAACAATATTATCAACATAAATGAAGAATCATCATCTTTAGACTCTTCCTCAGAATCTGAATGTAGCCCCTGTAAACAAGGACTAACTTGTGTAAAAACTTTAGAAAATTCAGAATCAGAATCAGAAAATGTCATATAAGATACAATCACAGTTTCAAGAAATAAACATGTTAACTCAGGATAATATTCTGGAAATATTAAGAATGGTCAAAGACCCAATACTTAGGTCAAAAATTGTAGACCAAATTGATATACCTACTTCTTCAGTTCATAACTCAGAACCAGTTCAGAATACTGAACCATATACTTTAGCAGAGGTAAAAAAATTGCTCAGAGAAAAACAGAGTCATCTTAGTCCTACCACATTACAGGACTTAGCTAAAGAAATAGGAAAATTAAAATTGGAAATTCATAATTTGAAGAACAATAATGATAATTTAGAAAAGAGAATTACATCCTTAGAAAAAGGAAAGGAAATAATAGAATTTCCTAGTATACCTTCACCACTAATAATAACAGAACATGAAAATTTCCTATCTACTTTAGAAGTAATAACTTCTCAAAAATGGTTTGTAGAAATTACTCTAATGATAGGTGATAGTTTTCATAAAAAATTAACTGCTTTGATAGATAGTGGAGCAGATTTAAACTGTATACAAGAAGGGTTAATCCCGACTAGGTATTTTCATAAAACTACTCATTCATTAAGTTCTGCTAATGGACAAAGAATGAAAATAAGTTATAAAATACCACAGACCTTTATATGTAAGGATCACAAATGTATTCCTACTAGTTTTTTACTAGTAAAAGATATAACTAACCAAGTAATACTTGGCACTCCCTTCTTAAAAAGGATATTCCCTTTGATTAAGGTAGATCAAATAGGAATCATAGGGACATATGAGGGCAAACAGATTAAATTTGTATTCATAACAGAACCCTTAACTAGGGTACTAAACCAAATTAAAAATTCTTTTATAAAGAATAAACAAGCCCAGATTAATTTTCTAAAACAAGAAATACAAAGGAATGTTGACACTAAACATCTCCGTCTACAAGTATATAGACTACTCCTGTCATGCAAAAATGCCTAAAACGCCTTTCATCTTCGGCTAAAACGGCCAACAGCAGACCACAGAGATTCTAATATACTTATGCCAAAATTGTTTAGTAACCCTAACTGTTCCTACCCAGAATATTTTTCTAAATTCAGACTTTTTTAATTAACTCTTAACCCCGTACGTGGCGTTGTTAAACCAGAGGAAATTTAGAGCTAAACGACCTTTCGGTCTTCCAATAGCTCAGGTCGAGGAAACCAGTAGCCTTGCCCTCGGGTGTCCAGCCGATATACGGAAGGTTAAGGCTAACATGATTATCTAAACTGATTATGATACCATTTTTAAGAAATTATGCAGCATATCACATAGAAAGTTAGTTATTAACTAACATATTTGATATTTTTAAATAAAATACTTACAGAAAATTTTTTGGAGACTCTCAAAACTGATGAGCTTTCTTGTTATGAAACTTCTTCTTTTATTTAGAAATGTGAAAGTTTTACAAAATAAAGAGAGTACTCTTCTGGAATAGAAAGAAAACTGAAAAACTATTTCACACCCTGCTTCCGCCTCTGCCTATTGCAGGGAAGAAGATAGTATTTATAGAAATTTTCTAGGGCTGGACTTCAAATCCGCCTGTATTAAAGTTTTGGATTTTTGAAATCCGTGAATTATGATAAGGATTGTGTTGCTTTCATGAAAGCACTGTCTGTACTTTGTTTTTGTCTGCCATTTGCTGACTTTTGTTCCTTCTTTTATTATCCTTATTTGGATGCGGGATCCTTACCTTTTTTCGTAGGGTCGGGAGTTTTTGATGATGCAGTTTCCTCCCATTGGTTGAGAAATTTGAGCGTCCTTTCTAGGATCTCCTGGGGATCTTCCGGTGGTTGAGCTTCTCCAGTATATTCCAGTTCTTCAGTGTTATCATCTGAATGAGTTGCCGATTTGGACGTCATAGATACATCTGTATCTACTGAGAAATTTTTTACTAGGTCTTCTTTTACTACCTTCATGTAGGCTTTCAACATATCTGTTGATGAGATAGTGCCTTGCTGGATTTTTATTCTCCTAGCCATTTGTTGGAATGGGCTCGGTGCTTCTGAAATCTCCGAGTCGGATTGTAATTCTGTGTAAGCCTTAATGGCTTGTTGGATATTATCGATTGTCGATTGGCCTTCTATTATGCCATGTTCATCTGGTTTGAACATTTTCTTTCAAAACTTGGTTTCTGTTTTTCTCATTATACAAGGAATTCCTTGTGTTGTTTCCCATATCATGGGACACCATTTCCATATCCATGGTATGCTGAATTCAGTAAAGAATAAGAATGAAGACATTCATTCAATTAATTGGTCTTTTGATGTAGCTTCTATTAGAGCCGGGGATACTTTAACCCATTCTTGATATAACCCTTTATAGGGTTCTGGTAATATGTCAATCTTAGGACCATATTGATCCCACCATTGGTATAACCATGTAGGTACTTCTGCCTTATAAAGGGAAGAACATATTTTGAAAAACCATGTATGTTTATGGTTGGCATTCTCATAGAAGAAGCTTTTATAAAAAGCATCCTTATAATCCCAGTAATTATAATTGGTTACCGATTTGGTACCTGGGATAGTATACTCCCTTTGTCTGAAGGTATGTCCCCAATCTTCAGCGGTTATAACCTGTTTAATTATGACTTTACTAAAGTTATAAACAGTAGATGTTTGTGAAATGGGATTAAAATGCTGAATTTCAGTAGTTCCTGTAATTTTCAGGAGATGCTACGAATGCATTCTACTCTTGTATGAGAGTTCTGGATATGATCTGGCCTCTAAATATCTTTCCATTAATTTCCATACGTTATCTCTCCATTTGAGATCCGAAAATTCTAAAAGAAATATTATTTCTTTATAAGGATTTGTGATAAAAGGAAATTGCAGAATTTCTGGTTCTTCCTCATTCAGCATTGCTGCATAAGAAGGAGTATTATCCTCTTGCCTTTGGTTATATAATTCCTTATAGGCTGCTCCTGTTAAAGTTGCAGCTACAAGCCGTCTTTGGCCATGTTCAATAATCGGAGTACCTCGGCCTCCTCTTCCTCTATAAGAGGGATTACTTTGTCCTCTTCGTCTACTACCCCTATAAGGGGTTGAGGATTCTCCTCTCTCTTGCATAGCTGCCATAAAATTGTTAACTATGATATAAACTCACGAGTTAAAAAATCAGGCAGACTATTATCTGTTCCTTTTTTATATACAATTTCAAAATCAAACGGGGCTAATTGTGCTTGCCACCTAGCAAACATTTGTTTTGAAACATCGTGTTTAAAATCTTTATTAAACATATACTTGGCTGCTTGACAGTCAGTTCTTATTATAAATTTCTGATTATATAAATCATCCTGAAATTTTAATGTACATTTTAATATAGCTAATATTTCTTTAGCTATTGTATCATAGTTTTTCTGACTCTGATTCCATTTACCTGAGTGAAATCTAACTAGATATTCTTGATTATTATGGGGAGATTTTTGTTTTAAAATTCCCCCAAATCCTATATCAGAGGCATCTGTTTCTACAATTTTTTCCCAATTAGGATTTGTTAACATTAGGCATGGTAAAATTTTTACCTTTTGCTTAATTTTTTGTACTGCCTTAGTATGTTCATCAGTCTAAGGCTTGGGTTTTTTCTTTAGCCTATCATATAAGATGGCTGCATCTATAGCCATACTAGGGTAGTACGGAGCTATATAATTTAGACTTCCTAGAAATCTATGTAATTGAGTTTTATCTATAAGAATATCTGGAAATTTTGACGCAAAATCTATACTTCTTTGAATTGGAACAATTTGTCCTCCAGATATATTATTTCCTAGGAACCTCACATTTTCCTGGAATAATGACATTTTAGGTTTAGAAATAACTAAGCCATTGTTTACTATTATTTTCTTAAACATTGATAAATGTCTAAAATGTTGTTCAATATTCTGTGAGAATACCAAGATATCGTCTATGTATACAATAATAAAATCCCTATAAGGGTTAAAAATGTCATTCATTATTTTCTGAAATTCAGAAGGTGCATTCTTTAGGCCAAAAGGCATTACTTTCCATTCATATTGTTCGAAAGGGACATTGAATGCTGTTTTATAAATAACCTTCTCCTGTATCTGGATTTGCCAGTATCCAGATTTTAGGTCAAATTTAGAAAATATAATAGAATTATGAAGTCTGTCCAATAATTCTTTTTTATTAGGTATTGGGTACCTAATCCATTTCAAGGCTTTATTTAAAGGCTTGTAATTAATTACCAGCCTGGGTACTCCTCTTTCCTTTTCTGCATGTTTATTAACATAGAAGGTCGTACAAGACCACGGTGATTTGGAGGACCTAATTAATCCTTTATTTTCTAAATTATTTATTTCTTGAATGCATAATTTTTGATATTCAGCATTCATCTGGCAAGGTCTAGCCTTAGTAGGAATATCTATTTCCTTAAAACTATCTTCATAAGGTAAAGAAACTATATGTTTCTTTCTATTCCAGAAAGCATTTGGATGGTCATTACATATTTCTAATGAAAATTGATTATGAATCAATTGTATCTTATCTTGTAATTTGGGGTTTTTTAGTTTATCCGATAAAGATAAGATTTGTATTTCTTGTTTTAGAAAATTAATCTGGGCTTGTTTATTCTTTATAAAAGAATTTTTAATTTGGTTTAGTACCCTAGTTAAGGGTTCGGTTATGAATACAAATTTAATCTGTTTACCCTCATATGTCCCTATGATTCCTGTTTGATCTACCTTAATCAAAAGGAATATCCTTTTTAAGAAGGGAGTGTCAAGTATTACTTGGTTAGTTATATCTTTTACTAGTAAAAAACTAGTAGGAATACATTTGTGATCCTTACATATAAAGGCCTGTGGTATTTTATAATTTATTTTCATTCTTTGTCCATTAGAAGAACTTAATGAATGAGTGGTTTTATGAAAATACCTAGTCGGGATTAACCCTTCTTGTATACAGTTTAAATCTGCTCCACTATCTATCAAAGCAGTTAATTTTTGTTTGAAAACTATCACCTATCATTAGAGTAATTTCTACAAACCATTTTTGAGAAGTTATTACTTCTAAAGTAGATAGGAAATTTTCCTGTTTTGTTATTATTAGTTGTGAAGGTATACTAGGAAATTCTATTATTTCCTTTCCTTTTTCTAAGGATGTAATTCTCTTTTCTAAATTATCATTATTGTTCTTCAAATTATGAATTTCCAATTTTAATTTTCCTATTTCTTTAGCTAAGTCCTGTAATGTGGTAGGACTAAGATAACTCTGTTTTTCTCTAAGCAATTTTTTTTACCTCTGCTAAAGTATATGGTTTAGTATTCTGAACTGGTTATGGGTTATGAACTAAAGAAGTAGGTATATCAATTTGGTCTACAATTTTTGACCTAAGTACTCGGTCTTTGACCATTCTTAATATTTCCAAAATATTATCCTGAGTTAACATGTTTATTTCTGGAAATTGTGATTGTATCTTATAGACATTTTCTGATTCAGATTCTGAATTTTCTAAAGTTTTTACACAAGTTAGCCCTTGTTTACAAGGGCTACATTCAGATTCTGAGGAAGAGTCTAAAGATGATGATTCTTCATTTATGTTGATAATATTGTTTTCTGAAGAACTGGATTCTGTATCTTCAGATTCTAATATTTGATATATGTCTTCCTTTAATTCTTCGAAAGTATTTAGACTATTAATTTTCTTTTTCTTTTTAGACCAGTATTTGCTAGCATAATGTCCTTTTTCCCACAATAATCACAAATAATAGGTTTACTAGATGATTCTCTAGCATGTTTTCTACGGGTTTTCTTTTCTATTCTTTTTTCTTTTGATTTTCTATGTTTCTTCCTATAAGGAGGATCTCTTTTGTCCTTTTCTCTATGTTTCTTAGAATGCTTTTTTCGATTAGGTGCAATTGGTTCCATACCAAATTGTCCACAAAATTCCCCTAATTGGGTTTTTTCTGTTAACCTGTGTTTTTTAAGTTGTTGATTTAACTTAATTTCATTGCATAAGGATAGTCCTTCTTGTACACAAGTTCCTATTAACTTGCCATAAGTATAATTATTATATTCAATAGCAGTTTTATCCTTTCTTAAGGCTTTTCTAACTCTCTCAACAAATAACGTGGGTAAGCCATCTATAAATTTGGATTTCCAATGAGCACTATTAGCGTCAGGGAGTTCCATAACTCTGCTTAAGAAGGTATCTTTATACCACCTAAAAGATGTTAAGGTTGGACATCTAAGATTTTGTAGTAAGGTTCTAATGGTCTCACTATTCTCAGACTATCTTCCTGTAAAATGTTCTACAATATTCACTATTAGTGTATAAACTGCATGATCTACTGTTGTATTATCTTCTGTTTTAACATAAGTCAATATTTGTTCTTGATTTTCTTTGGTGAGATAATTATCCCACCATCCCTTTAATTGGCCAATAAATCCGGCTGTAATCATATTTGCTATTGTTTTGTCTGTATTATTATTTTGTTTGCAAATTGTGCTATACATTAGCATTCTGTGAACAATATTATAAACCTGTTTTTCGGTATAACCGTCTATGTTCCATTCATAAATTTGTTTTCCACTATAAGAATTGTTGTTAATCCATTCTTGCTCTTCTAATAAAACATCATGTGGAGTTGGTCTAGGATAGTAATACATCCTAGTCGTAGGTATATCTTGATACTTAGAGATTTTATTTATCTCATCATTTATAACTTGTTTATAATCTGAGGAGCTGCCAATTATGTTTTCAAATTCTTCCCTCAGGGTATGAAGACTTAATTTATTAAATTTATCTTCTAACAATTTTTCCAAGTCTGAGGTTGATTTTAATTTAAAATCTACTATTTCAGGAGGAGGCTGTATACTGGGTGATGCTACAGCTACTGACTTATCCTGAATTCCTTGATGGATATATTTTTTGAACTCAGATAGAATATTTTCTACCCTATCATGTAAAGATAGAACATGTTCTCCTAGAACATGAATATATAAATTCATATGATTATGTTGTTTTATTACATTGTTTAGATGATTCGTAGTTATTGGCAATAAATCATTACTAAGTAATTTTTGGAAAGCGTTATAATACCTAATTTCATTATTTTGTTCCATATGATAAGGATGTAAAGGTGGAAAAACAGATTTTACTACAGAACCATTCTGTAGTTTGAATGTTCTTTCTAATACAGAAAGATAATTATTAAAATGTGTGGTTAAAAACCAGTGTACAAAGGAAATCATTTGATTTTTCTCATCTAAGTGTTTATAAAACTGATCTGCAAAATATTTTCTATCATTTGGATTAACATTTTCTAAAAACCATTTTTTGAAAGGTTCCCATCTGGGCAGGTTAAATTCTTGTTGGATCATAGCCCTAGCCCTAGATCTTGGCTAAAAATCTATTTTAGGTTTATAATCCATTAAACAGAAAAATTCATTTCAGACACAGTTATATCTGGATCAACTGGGGTCGAATATACACCCCTGACTATATTATCTGAAGATATATGCAATTCTTCAACCCTTGAAGAATTTTAAGGGTTACTAGGTCTTAAACTAGAAGTAAATCTTCTAGATGGTGATCTTACCTGGTAATCTAGCGGAGAAATATGTGAATGAGAAGAATAAGATCTATGAGATTTTGAAGCCAATAAATTTCTATTATTTTGAAATTGTATTTGGACCCTTCCATCATGAGTCTGAGAAATATTGGTTGGGACTCTATTGTCTACAGATTGGGCAGGCAAGGCATGCTCAATAGTCCAGGATTCAGGAAATTCAATTTCTTCCCATTTAATAGTTCTTCTGGTCATATATATATATATATATATGTATGTATTTATATTGATGAAACATATCTAATCTGCATGATAGCTCAATACTAACCATCTCTAAAGCTCCCTTGACGACTCTACTTAAAATGTTGCAATAGTACAAGCCCTGGCATGCATCAGGAAGCTCAACGAAATCTACCAATGGGTTATCCTCCAAAATTAAGCTACATGTTGTTCCCTCAGAATCCCAATTGGTCACAGTTGCAGTGACCCCAAGGAACATTTTGATACTAACCTAAACCACCAGGAAATCTGAGGAGGTTATTAATCATACAAAAGTAAAGAGGGAAAAAGGCTTCAAGGAAGTTTAAAACCTAAACGATGCTACTCATTCCACATAAATGCATATATCATGGGTAGATAAGCTTCTTTTGTAGGAGTGAACACATATAGGCTGTTTGATGAGCTAGCATTTTGCAAAACTTGGGGATCCGAATCTATTATCTTTTGTATTTGTAGTATTCAAATTGCATGCAGAAGTTTAAGAATGTTTTAAAACATGACCACACTATCTCTATGGAAAAACTCTTTAACAAAAGCAAAGAAGTTATTCTTTAGATATCTAAGCCATTACAATAGCATTTAGATCATATTAACTGCAAAATCAATCAAATTAGATGTTTATTTTCATCATCTTCTAACATGTAGATTTCTTGATTTCTCTAAAATTAAAAATATCTTGAAAATAAGTAGACAAAGTTTGGTCCCATCTCACTTTAACCATTTCAAGAAATATACACAATATCTCAACAAATCAACAAATTACTAAAACAATCAGTGTGGAGCTTTTAGTAGCATACACGTTGATTATATTAGGGTGATGACTTAATAGAAATACAGAATTATCCTGAGACTATAAAATTGAATGTAGCTTTCAAATTCTATTTGTTATTACATATATGTTTCCATCCTTTCCCTCCCATAAAGACATATCAAACAGTCAACCACTAAAAGAAGGACAGATAACAAACATTAAAATGAGAGGGATTCACCAACCAGCTATGGAAAACAATAGAAAGAGACCTTTGCAATGACTTCAGCTGTTTCCTTGAAATCAACACATCTAGAGACATTGGATTTTGCAAGGAACTCATCAATTAGTCGAATCCCAATGTTATATCCCCTGTAACATAACACAATTCTCCTACTTAATCAACTTTTACACTTCCAAGCATTAAGGTCATCAAAAACAGGGAAAAGGAAATTGTTGTTTCTCAACTTAATCAAACTAGAAGTATTCCACAAATGAAACTAACCTGTCATTATCGTATATGTAGAATAATTTTTTAGAGGAATTGTAAGGCATTTTTGTGTATTTTTCACATATTTTCTTCAATACAAAGTAATTGTTCTTCAATATTCATTTTCATTCCTTCATCTCTCTTTGGTTTCTTGTCTAAACCAAGAAGGAGATCTTTGAAAGTGACAATCAATTCATTTTGAGTGGTGTGAGTGTGAAAGTATCTAAACCAAGAAGTCGTTAGATTGAGTGTGCCTCAACCATAACGACTTTCATTTGCTTCAATTTTTGTACACCTCTCCTCCTTTAATCTTTTAAGTCTCTTTATGATTCTAGCACAATTCCCATCTTAGTATCTCTTGATTTCTACATTTCTATAGGATTGATTTTTGGAAATTTTATATGTTTGTGAATGATTTTTCATGTGTTATCTATATCATGTTTTCTTTGGTATTTGCATTACAATCTTAGAGATTCCATTTTATGGATGTGAATATCTTAGATGTATGATATATGCTATCCATACCCATCATATTGGCACTTTGGTAGGGTTCAAGGTAGATGTCAATACAACACGTAAGTTGTACATTAATACCTGAGTCTAAGCATATGAATTCTCAATTCACGAGAATCTATTATATGTATAACCTCCCATTAATCATGTGTTCTTTCTTACTTGTTCATGATCCTATGTTTACATTACTTGCTTTTACTTGCTTTCTGAGATTAGAATTCAACTCTCTTTTACTTGAACTTGGAACCTACAACTTAAATTTTTCTTAGTTAATCACTTAATTAAATGAATCCTAACTTCCTTGGGAAAAAGGATATTACAAAATGAATTGATTGTCACTCTCAAACAACAAACTCTCAAAGATTTCCTCTTGGCTTAGAAGAGAAACCAAAAAGAGATGAAGGAATGAAAATGAATATTGAAGAACAATTACTTTGTATTGAAGAAAAGAAAATACGTGAAAAATACACAAAAATGCCTTACAATTCCTCTCAAAAATTATTCTACATATATCATCTAAGACTTTGAACTAAACATTTCAAAGGATCATAATATATACACAAGTAAGGAAAATAATTCAAAGATGTTTTAAGAAAATGTACCTCATACTACTTATTCATTCAAGTTAAACATGTAGTAAAGGCATGATAGTTAAGCATAATATCCAAGTAAAATAAAAAACTAAGTACTTTAAACATAGGTAAAGATATCTAAACCTAAACCAATCGAAACGACTCTAAACAAATGCAAAAGGACATGAATAAAACTCATACAAAGCCAAAAATACTGCAGTACACCTGCTATCAAAAACTACCTTATACTAAACTAAAGTAAAAACAAACCAAATAATATTCAAAATAGGCATATGGTATACTAAAAGAAAGCTTAAAACACATAAAATTCGAAAAACTCAAATTCCAGACGTGAGGGTATTAGATTTACAAATACAAATACAATTATTTACAAATCACTTAGATCTGGTTTAGCTGTTTATTAACTTCCTCAACCTCCTCCAGATCAGTAAGAAGCTGGCGACGATTGCACCATAAGTAAGGGTGAAAAGCTCGGCATTCTGCCAAGAAATCACACAAGAAAAAAAACAAAAACTATTTCTCAACAACAATTAGGCACTCAACAAACAAATTTGCCAAAAACAAAAAAGCCAGAGTAAATGAAACAGAAAACCACTCCCAGAAAGAGTGAAAGAAAATGGCTGAGGCTCCAAAGAAATACTAGTACTACTACAAATACAAAAATTAAAATGCGAGTATTAATTCTCAAATTGCACATGGGAAATGATATTTTTAGGAACAAAATTTTTGGTTTAAAACCGGGATCAAAGTTAATATTAAAAAACAAACAGGAGAACTTGTACCATGATGTCCTTATACAAAATGCATTTGCTTAGGGGAGGACACCGTTCCCCTAAGCAAACAGCAAATTTAAGACTTTCTCCATACATCTTCTAGCAAGAACTATAGGCTTAATACAAAGATAGTCATCCTGAAAATACTGTAAGTTGTGATGCCTCCAAAAACTATGGATGGCTTCTCTAAAAATGTAAGACCAAAAGGGTATATCAGCAAAAAGGTCTTTTGGTCGTTTTATGTTGAATAAGAGCCAAGCGTGCAGGGAGTTACAACTCCAAAAAATAGTTGAGCTATGCTGTGGAATCAAGAGACTCCAAGTCTTCCGTGGACGAGTACAATCTCGTAAAACATGAAGTACATCCTCAACAAGACAGCCACAGAGAGAACAAGCTTCCGTATGGGTAATTCGTCTACAATACAGCTGCTGCATAGTGAGTAATCTTTGATGTATGGCCAGCCAGAGGGTGAATGAAGGGTTTGAGGGACCCTTGAACTTCCATATCCGTTGCCATAAATGATCAAGGTCACACCTAGGTGGGGTGGGCGAAATTAGTTCCCACATGGAGGTTGAGGAGAAATGTCCAGAATCACAAATATGCCAAATTGGGCGAGATTGTGGGTTCTGTGGATGAGCAGGGAATAAAAGGCCAGTTCTCATAGCTTGGAACCCTTGGAGAATACTCTTCCAAGTGTGGGAGCAGGCAATCCGTTTCTGTGTTAGGTGATGGTTCTCCAAGCTGCCATACTTTGCATGAAGGATTTTGGCCCACAATTCATCAGGGTGTTGGAGCAGACGCCAACATAGTCTGCCAAGAGCCACCAGATTCATTAACCGCAGCGACCTAAAGCCCAGTCCACCCTTCTGTTTTGGTGTACAGATTTGGTCCCAGGCCATGGGACTGTAGTAATGAGATCTGCCAAGACCACCCCATAAAAAGGCTCGATTAAGTTTCTCTATTTCTGCCAAAGTCCCAGATGGAATAAGAGTAGTCTGCATAGTATAATACGGGATTGTAGAAGTTACACTTTGTATTAGTAGCATCTTTGCCCCCCGGGACAATTTTGCAACTCTCCATCCAACAAACTTCCTTCGCACATTTTCTACCAAGTAGCCAAAGGTTTTCCTCTGAATTCGATCATGGTTGGAACACCAAGGTACTTACCCAAATTAGACGTCAACATCATCCCCACGGTTGAGCTAATGGTAGCCGCCAGCTGTGGTTTTGAGTTGGGAGAGATCCAAATTCTGGATTTAGGTAAACTCACTTTCTGACCAGATTGGTTACAAAAGTATGTTAAAATATCCTTCATCACCCGTGCTTGTTCTACGGTAGCTTCGCTCACCAGAAGCAAGTCATCAGCAAAGAAGACGTGGGACACTCGTGGCCCATTTCTAGTGATCTGAACTGGTTTCCAGCTCCCACTGCCAATTGCCATATGAATTTGTTGACTTAAAACTTCCATACAAAGCACAAAAAGATAGGGAGCTAAGGGGTCTCCCTGTCGAAGGCCCCTAGAAGGTTTAAAAGCAGGCAATTTGACTCCATTCCATAGAACTGATAGCTCAGCTGAGGAGATACAAACCATAATTAATTTTGTGAGCGACCCGGAGAAACCAACGGTTTGTAAGATTTGCTCCAAAAAGTCCCAATTAACCCGATCGTAGGCTTTTTCGAGGTCAATTTTAGCAATTAGGCCGCCTCTCTTTCCTCTTCTTGTCTTAAGGGAGTGAATAAGTTCCTGAACTATAACCACATTGTCCGCCGCTTGTCTACCCGGCACAAAACTGCATTGATTGGGAGTTGTAAGAATGGGCATAAGTGGCTTTAAACGGTTAGCTATAACCTTTGAGATGAGCTTCACGATCACATTACATAGGGATATCGGTCTAAACTGGGATAAGTTTTCAGGTGAAGTGACTTTTCGGAGCAGGGTAATGAGAACTCCATTCAGCTCAAATGGAAAGGAGGAAGTAAGGAAAGCCTTTTGAACAAAGGAGATCACAGATTCCCCAACTAAGTGCCAATACTTCTGGAGGAAGAGTGCAGAAATTCCATCGGGTCCTGGTGTTTTGTTTCCATCCATTTGAAATAAGGCTGTCTTGATTTCCATTCCTGTTACCCCTCTGTTGAGCCACCGTTTGTCCCGCTAGTGCAGTCCCGGGAAAGACCATCGGAGAGGGTCAGAAACGGCCCCGTGTGTTGCTGTGTATAAGGCAGCATAGAAGTCAGTGGCCATTTTCTCCAAACGCTGCGGTTCTGTCTGCCAAATTCCATTTCCATCTTTCAGCTGAACAATTCGATTTCTGCTTCTCTTCAAGAGTGCTGATTGGTGAAAGAATTTTGTGTTTTGTTCGCCCCCTTTTAGCCATTTGATTCCAGCTTTCTGTTTCCAGAAGAGATGCTCTTGGATTAGTATTTCATTCAGTTCCTTTGTCAATTTCTCCTCCAAAGTCTCCAAATACTTCGATTCTCTGACAGTAAGACATTGTTGTATGCCCTCCAACCTGCCTGTGCAATGTGCTTTTCGATGGAAAAGGTGTCCAAACACATCTTTATTCCATATGTGTGTTAGGTGGGGCAACAACCGGAAGCAAGATTGGAGATCACCTTTACCTCTTCTCCAAATATCAGCTATTAACCCCTCAAAGCTGGGATGTTGGAACCACATTTCCAAGATCCGAAATGGAGCTTCGCCAGTGCCATGCATACCCCTAGCGTTCTGCTCCCCGGAGATCAAGATGGGGTGATGATCAGAGTGAAGTCTGGTGAGATGACGAACCTGATGATTCAGGAAGCATAGTCTCCAGCTTGTATTGCAAATTGCCCGGTCTAGGCGCTCTCGAATCTTGCTCCGACCCGTTTGATTATTCGTCCAAGTGTATTTGGGTCCCGAGTATCCCATGTCACCCAATCCGCTGTCATTTAAAAATTTCCAAATTGAGGCAGTTTGGACGAGTATAACTGGCTTACCACCCCTTTTGTCCGATGGATCTAGAACCTGATTAAAGTCACCCGCTAGTAACCAAGGTACTTTGAGTAGTCGAGCTAATTGCGTTAGATATAGCCACAGATCATCTCTTACCAAGCGGCAAGGAGATGCATACACTGCTGAAAATACCCAATGAATTTGATGTCCCCCATGCACTGCCATGGTCACACACTGGTCAGTACACGAGATGACCTCCATGCCAGGAATAGTGTTGTCCCAAAGAATCCAAATTCCCCCAGAATATCCCACTGCTTCCACTGCAATTAAATCAACAAAACACAAAGTATCCAAAAAATGTCGAATTCGGTTGCTATGAACCCTGGTTTCTACCAGAACCAGAATGTTTGGTTTATGTGCATTAATGAGGTCTCTAAGAGCTATCCAAAAGGTTGTCGAGGCAGCCCCTCGACAGTTCCAGACCAAAATGGTCGGGTTCATAAGGAAGGGTTGAGATTAGTACCTGGAGGCCCCCCCTCCACCTGCATGTCCGCAGCTGCAACAATACATATAATATTCTCGTCGGAGTGTCCAGAGGCATGGTCATCGTTTGATGTGGGATCGGGTGCCTCCGGTAGTGGTTGGATCCATGAACTTTGTTTCTGTTGGGCTATGTCAGGGGGTCGGAAACAAAATTGCATCTTTTGCTTCCTACCTTAATGAACAAAACATAATTTTAATAAATAAAAATTAAAAAATTAGGGTTTTATAAAGTTTTCATTGATTCAGAAAAAAATAGGGTTACCTGTTCATTATAGCAAATAAAATATCTTGTTACCTGTTCATTATAGCAAATAAAATATCTTCTCCAACTATTTCGATTCGTCCATGATGTTCTTACCCAACAAATTCGACCTCAATAACAATATGGTAATGGCAAATCTTGCTCACTAGGAATTTTAGGGAAAAAGTATGATAAAATTTCAAACCAATCGACTACAATTTCGGGATAAAATAAAGCATAACAATAACTACAACAACTCTTGCCTACTGGGTATTGGATATTCTACAAAAATAAGTAATTTAATTTGAAAGAAACGAACAATCTGAGATTAAATCGAAGTAATTTGAAAAAAAGAGTTGAAGAATAGATAGGGAAAGGGAGAGAGATTTAGAAGAACAGAGAGATATATTGTGTTTATTTAGGGAAAGTGAGTGATGGGTGGAAAAAGTTTTTTTTAATAATTTATTTTTAAATTAAAAAGATGAAAATGCCCTTGATAAATAGACAGAAAATAAAGGTTGACAGAAATTTTGAACAAAAGTGCAAAACATGTGATATTTGGTAGTTCGAGTGTCAATTCAAAGAAAAAATAAATAGAGGTGCAAAAGCTGGATTTTTGAAAAGTTCAAGTGCTACTGGGATAATTTACCCTAATTTTAAATTTCTCTGCTGACCGAGAAATTTTTCCGATTAACCTTTTTTCTGACGGATAAAACTCTCCGATCAATTTCGAACAGTTTGCTCAAGATTCGTACGAAGATTTGGAGGATGTGTTCGATCTGCAAAAGGTATTAATTGCTAGAAAAGACAAAGGAAAGCACAAAAAATAGCTTTTCTAAAAAAATTGACATAAAAGTCAACAATTGCGACTGGTGATGCAAGCGCTTACCTCAGACGTGGATGACGCAAGCAGTGACATCACCACAAAGAATAGTGGTTTTTCCACTATAGATTTAAAATCCGATTTATAACTAGTTTAGCCAGTGTTTGGAGTCCGGTGCCTATAAATAGGTCATTGTATTCCCATTCTCCACAAACCTTTCTTACACAACTCACCACCTCTTTCTCTCTCTATAATATATTTCTCCTCTTGTACTCTAAGGAAGGAAGAGATCTAAAAAATGTAAGTCTTTTACATTTTCTTGTTTTATATTTAAATATTTAAGTGTGTAAAGTTTTATGTTTTTAAAACAAGATCTTAAAGATCTTGTAAAATTTACAATTAGATCTTAAAGATCTAATAATAATAATAATAAAATAGAGTGGTATCAGGCCAAAATCCTGAAAGGATTTATCTGAACTTATATTTCGCCAGAAGATCTTATAGATCGAAGAAACAACTAAGTTTGTTTCGTTTCAAAAGTGGTTTGAAACCCAAGTCGCGTTTCTCTGAGCTGTAAGACCCGTTAGGCAGGTGGCCGTTGGGCTGGTTGCGATTAAATCATTGACAGTGATAACCACTGGAGAGATGAACCGACTTTTTGGTTCTAGGTCTAAAAGATCGAAAAGATCTGAGAGTCCTATGGCTAAATCTAGAGCTAAAAGCTCAACACTCAATGAAGAAATTATTATCTCACAAGATAATGAAGGTGATCTCCAGAAATGGAAATTACCAAAATATAAACCGCATCAGGTTTATGAAAAGGGCTCTTTCAGCCTCAAATCTGATTATATAATCAAGACGGTTGAAAGACAAATACCTCTTAAAAGAGTAGACGAAACTGTCCATATGCTCTCTCAGAAAATAATTGAAGAGCACAGGAAAAAATACAGCTACCTGCATATTGGGTTAATCCAAGTAGGCTGCAAGCGCTAATAAAGTGAGGCTTAAATACAGCCGCACTTATTATTGTCTGAGATAAACGGCATAATAGGTTTAACGACTCCTTATTAGGAGTAGTGGAAACATCCTTGTGTGAAGGCCCTGCATACTTCAAGTGTTTCCCAGATTTCTCTGTGTCGATCCATGACAGTAATGTTTTGGATGCACTAATGTTAAACATCAAGACACACGAATATGACATGTCGGAGGTAACAAGTCACGTTACTCTGGTTTATCAGGTTCATTATAAAGTAATGAACACAATCATTCCCAGACTAAGGATCAATCCGGAAGTCCTTGGTGCAAAAAGAGGAGAAACGACTCTGTTTATAACAGACGTTAGAAGCAACTTGGTTGTTCCAAAGACAGTCGTTTGGAACCAAGTACAGCTTCCCGAAGTATGGAAGCTAGAAAGTATAGCTGAGCCGGAACCCAAAGAAAAAAGGGAACTGGATTAGATTATACAACATCCCGATGGGGATGTAGAGATTAAATTCTCCAACGATCGAAGGTTTAGATTAAACTTAACCCGAACACCATCAGTGATCGCGAAAACTATATACCTTTTTTAGCATGTTTTTATGTATGATTTAGGATGAAATTGATAGGAAATCGATCTTAATTGATTGTTATTTACTCAATTTCACATTTTTTATGATTTTTGGAACTGTCATGTGAAAAGTAGACGAAAATAGCAAATTTTGGGGCAAAAATGCTATTTTTGGAAATGCTGACTTGGTCAACTATCCGGGACGGGTGTCCCGACCCAGTCAAACCACCAGGACGGGCGTCCCAATCCAGGACGGGCGTCCCGAAGCACCAGAAGTTGTCCCACATCGAAAGTTTTGGAGATTTTCACTCCAGAAAGCTGCTATAAATACCCCAGGCCTATAGGAGTTGAAATCATCCCTCTCCACTAGATGTAAGTCATTCAGAGACTTCCAGTGTACAGTTCTCGAGTACACAAGTCACTGAGAGACTCGAGTTTCAGTTTCAGTTTTCTTTCTTTCTTTAGTGTTTCGTTTTCTTAGTTTCTGAGAAATAGTCTCAGATCTTAGGCTTCGATAGATAGGTTCGTTTTTTGTATTCATAGAATACCGGGATTTCGTTAGGAGATCCTAAGAGAGAGATAGGGTGCGTGTTCTTAGTCATATTAGGGCAATTTGCTTAAGCCCGGGATGTAAGGTAAAGCAATTGCTACTAGGTCTGAGGAGCGTTCTCCGAAGGCTCTACCGAGCAGAGTAGGATCGAGCAGTCAGGAGCATACAGGAGCTGCAACGCCGGTTGGACCTGCATAGAGTGGTGATTACTTTATGACAGTGGGTCCCCTAGACGAGGTTCTGTATGTTTACGAATTGTTTTATCTAAATATTAATTTGAATATCAGATTACGATTCTTATGAATATCTGTTTTATATGTTGAAGTTGTTATGATTTTCCGGAAATAGCCACCTGCTAAATATTCACTATGTCTGCATGTTTAATGTGCTCTTTTAAACTAAAGTTAGGGTTATAGACAATTCCTAACCACGGTCTAATCATAACCTGTTTAGTTTAACAGGCATCAATTAGTATTGGTGTCTGCCAAGCTAGATAAAATAACTTGTGGAACACCCTGACTGTTAAAGTAGTCTAGGTAGGGGCCGAGCTGAGTCCGATTATGCCGGCGGCTAGGGCAAGCGGTATGATCTCCGAAGTGACATAGGGCTTTCATGGATGCCTTCGTCCCGAACCGTGAGTAGGGCCGTCATTAAGGTAGGGCGGTTTATTAGAGACCTCGGATGTGGTACGCCTTTAGACACAGAACATAGTTGCAATCCAGGCTAAGATATATCTAAAATACTCGAAGATAGGTCAATCAACATGTAGGAACAGTATAACATAGAATCAGGACCTCATCTATAAAACACTTTTAGGATTAATTAGACTTAAACCTAGTGGAGAATGGATCACCCTCTCATCAAAGTATTTGATGAAGATTGCATAACTGGATCATAAGATAGGAGTTAGGATAAAAGG
The DNA here is from genome assembly GCA_027405835.1 of Asclepias syriaca. NCBI lineage: Eukaryota > Viridiplantae > Streptophyta > Magnoliopsida > Gentianales > Apocynaceae > Asclepias > Asclepias syriaca. Next base: position 14,178,440 of record CM049930.1, read on the forward strand.
CTAGTTACTACTAAGCCGTTGCCACTTCCCTGGGAGTACGATAATTATTTAATAAAATCGTAGATACTTTCCAGCAGACTAGCTACACGATAGGTACTCTGCCTTAGGTTCTGATTGATTGAGTGACAATAATTGAATGCTAAGTGACAGTTAGTAAGACTCAGTCCTTAATTACTCATAATCGACATAGGTAAATAAAGCCTATCTTTTAGCATATCAGTCGGAAACCCCATCAGATTTTTGGCGCCGTTGCCGGGGAAATATCATAATGAATTTAGGATTCCTGATCAAAATTCTAGAGACTTATGATAGGTAACGGTAGTAACCTAGACCTTAACCCAACACTTCTCTTATGCTAGTTAGACAATCAGTTTCCGAAATATAGGAATATCATAACTAATTAATTTTAGATATTATCTGGAATTTAGACATTTAGGATAATCAAATTTTAGAAAATCATTCTAAAACCATATTGAGGAAATTTAACTGCTTTCGAAATTAAACATAAAAAGAAAAAAAATGTTAAAAATTTAAAATCCAAAAAAAAGAATGTATTTTTCTTGCTCAACGGTAAGTTGTTCTTCTTTCCCTATCTCTTGTTTTTTAGTTGTTTTCTTAGTTGCTCTTTTTCGTGTTTTTCTTCCTTTATTTAATTTCGAAGAAATAAAAATGGAAATGAGGATAAAATATATTTTCTTCTGAGTTGTAAAATGTTGGCTTAGATTTTTATCGGGAAGAAACTCTATTTTAGAATTTTCTTTAGAGTCATGTCGGCCTTATTAGGATGAGTTATGAAATAGTTTTTCCTTAATAGCCAGACCTTTGAATGTTCTATTGAAAAAAGGATGTTCCTTTTGTTTTGTTGATGATTGCATGAGAACTTTTAAACCGAAAGGAATTACTGCACCCATTATGGCATCACCTGATTGAAATTTGCTTTTTGAATTAATATGTGATGTAATGATGTAGTACGAATTGTTTGATGATAAGAAAGTTCATGCATGATAAATTCCGATCTTATCTAGTCTTGTCTAAAAATAATAGGTTACACTGATCACTCTGAGATATCTGCGTTCAATAAAACTAATGATGAACCAAGATTGATTAGTTAAGTTCTATTGAATTTGATATAGAAAGAAGGGATAAGAAAAAAGGGTTGAAAATCTAGAAAGCAAACCATTTGTCTAGATTAGAAAACCCCGAGTTAGAGGCTAGTGTAATACTGATAAATTTTTGGATGAAAACTTATTTGCATTGTTTGCTATGTATAATAATTCTCATCTGTGGTTTATTTCAAATTATCTAGTCACTAAATAAGTTCCAAGTGATATGACTTATCAGCAAAAGAAGAAATTCTTTGCTGATTTGAAATATTACTACTGGGCAGTTTCTCTTCTATTTCAAATTTTTGGCAGATCAGTTGATCAGAAGACGTGTCTCGAAAGACGAAGGCCACAAAATTTTGGAGCATTGTCATCAAGGATCTACAGGAGACCAATTGACTGCTATCAACACTGTCCGGAAAGTGTTGAAAGCAGGATCTTGTTGCACAATATTCAAGGACTTTTGTATCTCTGATACAGTCCTGTGATGCTTGCCAAATAACAGGTAACACATCTTCCAGAGATCATCTACCCAGCGATGTACACAGAATGTTGCAACCGTTGATATCAGGGGTATTTCGAATCCTTTTCCTTTCTTCCCTTGGCACTAATTACATCATTGTAGTCGTGGAACACTTTTTCAAAATGGCCTGAAGCACAGGCATTACCTACTAATGATGTTAAAGTCATGTGCAGATTCTAGTTGTTTTCCAGATTTAGAGTGCCAATGTCTTAGGAAGAAACGTTCAGTCTGTGTATCAAATCTGTGAAGTCTGCTAAGTACCACACTTTAGCAGGGATTGCTATGGGAATGACTGACCATTCCAAAAAGAGGTAGGAGTAGGTTACTGCAGAATGCTACTCCAATGGGAAATGCATACAATTCCAGCTGGAGGAATGATACGGGACTTAGCTGAGGAATAATTCGGAAGTTGGAAACTTTCAGAAGACACCACCACAGCAAAACCCACACTCACAGAATCAATAGATGAGATACTGGCAACAATTAAAGCCAGACCAGTGCAAGCAAGTGATCTACCAAGTGGTATCGAAGGGTCAAGGGATATAGAAGAATTTGGCATTGTATCAGGAGCATAGCAATGGAGGAGCTTGCATCCCCTGCATACCAATCAGCTGTGAGAAACTTCCCCGAGGAAGTCTCAAATACTTGGGCCCAGATCTACACAACTAGAGCCCCCTACCACCACAGCTTCGCTAAAACTTCAGGTATCTTTTCTTCCATTCAAGACTTGCATGCAATACCTTTACTAACATTGGTAGGAAGGCACCCAAATCCCAAGAAGTCTCATTCCTAAACACGTTGCCCCTGGACAAGTTGCTATGATTATGAGAAATCTTACAAATGATTCGAGGAAACAGCCCTTGGGGATTGAGCCATTCCTCAAATGGATATGCCACTACCTGGAGCTCGACAATGAAGGATCAGAGCTGACGTCATCCGTTCCAATATCTAGAGATTGCAGAATCAAGAACACCTCAGCAATAGCACATGGCTAAGGTGAAGAGTCAATTGACAGCCCAGAGAAAACCCTTCTGCTCAAGGCAAGAAGGGAGTTTTTTCTAATCTCATCTTCCTTTACTTTTATTTTCTTCATTTTTGTGTCTTGTTTTGTTGGTTGTTTTATTTTCTCTCTTACCCATAGTTAGTCAAATAAGTGTGGGGTAAGAATTCTTTGTTTTGTTTTCATTTCTTCTTGTTTGCAAATAAGTGTGGGGTAGTTTAGCTATGCATGAACACTGAGGTCAGTGCCAGACTTAAGTGTGGGGTAGCAGTGCACAGTGCACTGTAGTAGTTGGCAAAATTTTTGCATGATTTTGCTTGTTTTCCCCGTATTTTCACACCCTTCCAAAAAAAATTTCAAAATTTTTCCGTCTTTCAGACTTCTAAATGCAGTATGCTTGGTTAAACAATTGCTTATGTCTATGATATGTAGGTAGAATGTTATGGTTAGTAGGAGATAATTGATGACTATATTTGAACTTATTGATTAGGAGTAGGGAATTCTTCATAATTAAGCACAACTTAGTCTGGGTTAGAGACCTCAGCCAATTACCTTTTCAAGACTTAACTAGATAAAATTAGACCAGTTGTAGGATGCATTGACAATTAGAATGACTAGATGAGACTCTGAGCTAAAAGTGAAAAGAAAAGAAAAAAATGATGATGAAAAAAAAATAGGGTAGTTTGCCAGCGGCCTTCGCTACTTGAGCACCACTCCTTCGGGGAACTTAAAGCCTGATGCCCTAAGGTCGTGTAGGTCTGAGAGTCATCGGAGTGGGACTCGCTACATGGGTAGTTGAAGTTGACGTGTTCAAAGCAGACTCAAAATACTCTGAATCTATAAACGAAAGAAATCAATAAGAGCTAAATAATTAAAATCTGATCACCAAGGCTCAGAACTCAGAAAGTTATCTGTTGTCAGTGTGTCTAGTGACAGGTCGAAATGTTATCTGGTAATAGTTAAGACAAGAGTTTATTGTGTTGACTATCTGGCCTGGACTAGTACACACACTACACATCAGGAAGACCTTATGACTAAGAGAAGAGTTCAACCCAGTTGTTAAATTATTTTCTGCTCAATCCTAACAATCTACTAGAGACATTTGAGACCTTGTCATAGCAACCTAACCAGTCAGACCTATGTTAAGAATTATCTGAATAATTTTTGGAATAAAAACATGACTAGAAATTTAAGTGACTGCACATATGATTTAGAATCACTAACTTCAGGTAGACTTTGCTTGAGGACAAGCAAAAAGCTAAGTGTGGGGTTATCTGATACGCGAAAATCATATACCTTTTTAGCATGTTTTTATGTATGATTTAGGATGAAGTTGATAGGAAATCGATCTTAATTCATTGTTATTTACTCAATTTCACATTGTTTATGATTTTGGAAGTGTCAGGTGAAAAGTAGACGAAAACAGCAAATTTTGGGGCAAAAATGCAATTTTTGGAAATGCTGACTTGGTCAACGGTCCGGGACGGGCGTCCCGACCCAGTCAAACCACCAAGACGGGCGTCCCAATCCAGGACGGGCGTCCCGAAGCACCAGAAGTTGTCCCACATCGAAATTTTTGGAGATTTTCACTCCAGAAAGCTGCTATAAATACCCCAGGCCTCCAGGAGTTGAAATCATCCCTCTCCACTCGATCTGAGACATTCAGAGACTTCCAGTGTACAGTTCTCGAGTACACAAGTCACTGAGAGACTCGGGTTTTAGTTTCATTTTTCTTTCTTTCTTTAGTGTTTCATTTTCTTAGTTTCTGAGAAATAGTCTCAGATCTTAGGCTTCGATAGATAGGTTCATTTTTTGTATTCATAGAATACCAGGATTTCGTTAGGAGATCCTAAGAGAGAGATAGGGTGCGTGTTCTTAGTTAGATTAGGGCAATTTGCTTAAGCCCGGGATGTAAGGTAAAGCAATTGCTACTAGGCCTGATGAGCGTTCTCCGAAGGCTCTACCGAGCAGAGTAGGATCGAGCAGTCAGGAGCATACAGGAGCTGCAGCGCCTGCTAGACCTGCATAGAGTGGTGATTACTTTATGACAGTGGGTCCCCTAGACGAGGTTCTGTATGTTTACGAATTATTTTATCTAAATATTAATTTGAATATCAGATTACGATTCTTATGAATATCTGTTTTATATGTTGAAGTTGTTATGATTTTCCGGAAATAGCCACCTGCTAAATATTCACTATGTCTGCATGTTTAATGTGCTCTTTTAAACTAAAGTTAGGGTTATAGACAATTCCTAACCACAGTCTAATCATAACCTGTTTAGTTTAACAGACATCAATTAGTATTAGTGTCTGCCATGCTAGATAAAATAACTTGTGGAACACCCTGCCTGTTAAAGTAGTCTAGGTAGGGGCCGAGCTGAGTCCGATTATGTCGGCGGCTAGGGCAAGCGGTATGATCCCCAAAGTGACATAGGGCTTTCATGGATGCCTTCGTCCCGAACCGTGAGTAGGGCCGTCATTAAGGTAGGGCGGTTTATTAGAGACCTCGGATGTGGTACGCCTTTAGACACAGAACATAGTTGCAATCCAGGCTAAGATATATCTAAAATACTCGAAGATAGGTCAATCAACATGTAGGAACAGTATAACATAGAATCAGGACCTCATCTATAAAACACTTTTAGGATTAATTAGACTTAAACTTAGTGGAGAATGGATCACCCTCTCATCAAAGTATTTGATGAAGATTGCATAACTGGATCATACGATAGGAGTTAGGATAAAAGGCTAGTTACTACTAAGCCGTTGCCACTTCCCTGGGAGTACGATAATTATTTAATAAAATCGTAGATACTTTCCAGCAGACTAGCTACACGATAGGTACTCTGCCTTAGGTTCTGATTGATTGAGTGACAATAATTGAATGCTAAGTGACAGTTAGTAAGACTCAGTCCTTAATTACTCATAATCGACATAGGTAAATAAAGCTTATCTTCTAGCATATCAGTCGGAAACCCCATCAATCAGTCCGAAGTAGGTCCTCAACCTCCGAGGTACCGCTTTCTGAAAGAGAAAAGTTAAATGCTGAAGTTCTTGGAGTACGAAGGACTCAAGAACATGTTAGTCAGCCCGTATACAAGGTTGACATACCAGAAAGCAGCAGAGGTTATACCTCACCAATTGCCTCCGACATGGGCTACGAAGTCAATATGATCTCTATCGATGATATTGACCAAGAAATCCCTGAGGCAATACGAAAATCGTGGGATACGAAAAGTAACCAGACCATGAAAAAATGGTTTTTGAGTTACTATTCTCCTACACAACAACGTTGGTATATACGCCAATACATGAAGGATTGTCAAAAGACCCTCACCTTTTTCAAATGGATTAAAGCCAGATGGGAAAGCAAAGGGCGCGAGCTTCCTGACTTTAACAGTCAGAAATTCGTCAACTTCATCGAAGTGGCGTACCGAGAGTATTTGAATGGAAACGGAAAGACGTTCAAGTCTATCCATCCACCAAATACTTGCGTAAAGGTATCTCACAACGAGAGAACGACAAATGCTATTCCATTTAAAGGAAAGCTAGAGGAATTAAATTCCAACCACTTGGCTGAACAGAACAATTATACTAATTTGTTCTTGCAGTCTATTGGAGATTAGACTTCTCGTATAGAAGAGAAGTTATCCAATATGACTTATGATCCAACCAAGGTGAAGCCCGAAGCATCGACTTCAGGGAAAAAGGAGGATTCAATTCCCTTCAAACCTCTGCTGGATTTGAAAGATTTCCGATTTTAGGCCAAGCCAGACAATAAGTTCGTTGAAGAACTCATGGTGAGGCTCACAAAGCTGAAAATTTCAGAGGGAAAGTAAAAAGAAACTGTATCGACCCTGAAAGGGAACGAAAACAATCAAGGCATAGAGGAGAGTCCTATGGAAGTCAACAAGATGACATTCTAGAGGAATACTTCTCTGGTAAAGCCATTATATCCGAAGCCAACTCCGATGGATATGCAGATCGAGGATAGAATAGAGTTTGCCCAGTTCGACGATAAATCTCTAGTAGAGTGAAATTTTGACGGACTATCTGAATACAACGTCAAGATAGTTCTGAAATATATGCTTATGTTTGCTAAAGTAAGCCAAGCCAACGACAACAATCAGAGGCAAATTGTCGATGCCATTACAACCGGATTCAGCGGCCAGCTGTCCGGATGGTGGGACTTCAACATGTCTGAGATTGCAAAAAATCAGATATGGAGTGCAACTGCCACCAATCCAGATACGGGTGAAGTCAGCGAAGAGATTGTGACTATTCTAATATACACAATCGCTTCTCATTTCATTGGAAAAAATGATCTACAAAGGGATAGATCCCAAGAACAGCTCTTGAACCTAAAGTGTCCAACACTGGGCCACTTTACATGGTGCAATGATGTGTTCTTTACAAGAGTCATGCAAAGGCCAGATAGCCACATGGACTTTTGGAAAGAAAAGTTCATAGACGGACTTCCTGCTTTATTTGCAGAAAGGCTACGAATTAAGCTTAAAGCTAAGTATTCGGGTATAATACCCTATACTCACTTGACGTATGGAGACCTAGCTTCAGAGGTGATTTCAAAAGGAATCAATCTTTGTAACAACATCAAGTTGAGGCAGCGGCTGGAAGAACAAAGGCTCCATCAAAAGGAGACTTTGGGTAACTTCTGTGATAAGATCGGTTATGCATCGATCAAGTATCCCACGAGGGAAAAGAAAAAGAAGAAGTTCTCTAAAAGAGAAAAGCACTTCTTCAGAAAGAAAAGAATCTTCGAAGAAGAATCAAAAGTCCCTAACCAAGGGAAGAAATTCAACAAAAAGAAATCCTTTAAGAAGGATCCCGTTTGTTGGAAATATGGCAAAAGGGGCCACTATGCAAACAAGTGTCTAGTCAAGAAGAAGATACAGTCTCTTGACATAGACGAAGAGCAAAAGAAGTCTTTATGCCAGGCTCTATTAAACGAGACCGAAGAAGACTTCAGACAAAACCTTGAATATTCTTCTAGCTAAGAATCAACGAGCTCGTCCCAGAGCACGAGTGAAGACAAGTCCGAACTCTGCAACTGCGATGATGGTAAATGCGATGTATGCATCATCAAAGACCTTGGGCTAAGCATAAACATGCTAACCCGAGAAGAGAGCGTCATTCTGGATATTATCCATCAGATAGAAGATCTAGAAAAGAAAAGAAAAGCTCTTGAAAGCTATTTGATTGAAAGACCAAGAGAGCAGCCAACCAAGCTCTCTAAACAAATCAATTCCTCTTTTAGCATTGTTTCCCTAGATCAATTGATCGACAGGATGCAAACGACTAAAGAGAAGGAACCTACGGTTCAAGATCTAAAGAGAGAAATCAATCAGATTAAATCTGAAATTTCTCAAATAAAAGAAAAGATAAAAAAGGTTGAGGCCAATCAGCCGTCGACCTAAAAAATGCCTGATACATCAGACGATGATGATAAATCCTCAAAGATAAGCCAAATCAACGGTGTCAATTATATTGAGCCCGTTGTATTCCAAAAATAGTTTATAAATGTGACGATAATCGTCAACAAAGAGTTCTACATGGAGACCGAAGCCATGGTAGACTCGGGTGTAGACATAAACTGTATTACAGAGGGAATAGTTCCTTCAAAGTATTATAGTAAGACAACCCAACGGGTTTGCAGCTAATAAGTAGCCGTTGAATATCAAAGTATAAACTTGATAACGCAGTGGTATGCAATAGCAGACTATGCATCCCGATACCATTTATAATGGTCAAAGGTCTATCGACCGCGGTAATTTTGGAAAATAAGTTCCTACAAAAGATATTCTCAATTACCTCAATAACAGAAAAGGGTATTACCTCCTTCCTGGGTGGTAAAGAAATAAAATTTCCTTTTACAACTGTTCCGAAGCAGTACGATGTACAACTTCTAAATTCCTTAAAGGAAAGAAAAACTAGCTTCCTAAACTCCTTAAAGGAGGAAATGGATTTTAAACAAATCTGGGAAAGGCTAGAAAAATTGGATCTTCAAGGGAAGATAAAAAACTTTGAAGAATCTATTAAAAGGTAAATATGTGCCGAAGTGCCCAATGCCTTTTGGACACGTAACAAATTTATTGTGTCCTTACCTTATGAGGAAGGGTTCAACGAAAAACATATCTCTACAAAAGCTAGGCCCATTGCCATGGGACCAAAGCACCTAGAGCTCTGTAAAAAGGAGATAAACGATCTCCTAAGCAAAGGCCTTATTAGGCAAAGTTACAGTCCGTGGAGCTGTCCAACATTCTATGTTGAGAATGCGACTAAACTCGAAAGAGGAGCTCCAAGACTTGTAATAAATTACAAGCCGCTTAATAAAGTATTAAAATGGATTAGGTATCCAATTCCTAATAAAAGGGATATGCTTAATCGACTATATAAAGCCAAAAAATTCTCTAAGTTTGACATGAAGTCAGGTTACTGGCAGATTCAAATTGAAGAGAAAGATCGGTATAAGACCGCCTTCATGGTGCCCTTTGGACACTATGAGTGGAACGTAATGCCGTTCGGGTTGAAAAATGCCCATTCGGAATATCAGCACATCATGAATGAATTATTCAATCCATATACGGATTTTATTATTGTCTACATTGATGATGTCTTGGTCTACTCTCAGACCATAGATTAGCACTTTAAACATCTTAAGGTGTTTTTAGAAGTGGCTAAACATGCGGGACTTGTAGTCTCTGCAAAAAAAGATAAGCTTATTTCAGCTTAAGATAAGGTTTTTAGGCCATTATATAGAAAATGGTCTAATACAGCTTATTGAGAGAGCGATTATATTCGCCGACAAATTTCCTGATGAAATCCAGGATAAAAACTAATTACAGAGGTTTTTGGGAAGTCTCAATTACAGAGGTTTGATTCCCCAATCACTAGAGAATAAAACCCTCTTGATGATAAACTTGCTATAAGCAGTGTGAGGATCGGCAGAGTTGCTTGTTCGGCCAACCTGTTCAATAAGAACCGAATGGGTCTCTTGAAGGATTGCCTAGTAGTAATATACAGTTTTATCTGTATATGTTGAGATCATGTGTTTGTTGAGGAATATATCTGCAACATGATCTGCTGCCATCCTTTTAAGGGTTATATCCATTGGATATAGCTTAATTCAGCTACATGGGATATAAGGATAATTTTGACCTTTAAGGTCTTCAGGCGGAATCGCCTAGTTGTATGCCTTAGTTTCATAGGCATCTCGATCCGAGCGAACTCATCAACCTTACAAGGTTCTGGTGTTGCCTTTTCTTATTTTGTCATTTCGGCAAATATTTTCTTCCGAGGATTTGCATCCTTGGACCTTCCTCTATAAGAGGCTTTTGCATTTTTATCCCTGCAAATATTCACGGGTCAAAAAGTCATCTAGGGAGTTGTTTACTCCATTAACATGTTCAATATCAAAATCGAAGCATGATAAGATGGCTTGCCATCTGGCAAAGATTTATTTGGACGCTAAGTTGCGTACATCCTTTTCAAGAATGCTTTTCGCAGACTTGGCATCAGTTCTAATAAGAAATTTTTTGTTTAGTAGGTCACTTTCAAATTTAGTGACACACAAGACTATAGAAAGAACTTCTTTCTTAATAGTCGAGTAGTTTTGTTGGGCTGAATTCCATAAGCCCGAAGTATATCTAATCAATTGTTCTTGGCTAGTCTGAGGATCCTTTTGCTTTAGGATTCCCCCATAACCTCTTTCAGAGGCATCCGTTTCTACTATCTTAAAGTAGTTCGGATTGGCTAGGGCCATACATGTAAGCTCTTTGAGCTTTTCTTTAAGGTTTCTACTGGCTTAGTGTGTACATTACTCCAAGGTTTAGGATTTTTCCTCAACCTATCAAATAGCGGTTTGCACTCTAGGGCAAGTTCCTTATAGAAGTCTGCAATATAATTGAGACTTACCAAAAACCTCTGTAATTAGTTTTTATCCTGGATTTCATCAGGAAATTTGTTGGTGAATATAATTGCTCTCTCAATAGGATGTATTAGACCATTTTCTATATAATGGCCTAAAAACCTTATCTTAAGCTGAAATAAGCTTATCTTTTATGCAGAGACTGCAAGTCCCGCATGTTTAGCTATTTCTAAAAACACCTTAAGATGTTTGAAGTGCTGATCTATGGTCTGAGAGTAGACCAAGACATCATCAATGTAGACAATTATAAAATTCGTATATGGATTGAATAATTCATTCATGATGTGTTGATATTCCGAAGGGGCATTTTTCAACCCAAACGGCATTACGTTCCACTCATAGTGTCCAAAGGGCACTGTGAAGGCGGTCTTATACCGATCTTTCTTTTCAATTTGAATCTACCAGTAACCTGACTTCATGTCAAACTTAGAGAATATTTTGGCTTTATATAGCCGATTAAGCAGATCCCTTTTATTAGAAATCAGATACCTAATCCATTTTAATGCTTTATTAAGCGACTTGTAATTTATTACAAGTCTTGGAGCTCCTCTTTCGAGTTCAGCCGCATTCTCAACATAGAATGCTAGACAGCTCCACGGACTGTAACTTTGCCTAATAAGGCCTTTGCTTAGGAGATCGTTTATCTCCTTTTTACAGAGCTCTAGGTGCTTTGGTCCCATGGCAATGGGCCTAGCTTTTGTAGAGATGTGTTTTTCGTTGAACCCTTCCTCATAAGGTAAGGACACAACAAATTTGTTACGTGTCCAAAAGGCATTGGGCACTTCGGCACATATTTGCCTGTTGATAGATTCTTCAAAGTTTTTTATCTTCCCTTGAAGATCCGATTTTTCTAGCCTTTCCCGGATTTGTTTAAAATTCACTTCCTCCTTTAAGGAGTTTAGGAAGCTAGTTTTTCTTTCCATTAAGGAATTTAGAAGTTGTACATCGTACTGCTTCGGAACAGTTGTAAAAGGAAATTTTATTTCTTTACCACCCAGGAAGGAGGTAATACCCTTTTTTGTTATTGAGGTAATTGATAATATCTTTTGTAGGAACTGATTTCCCAAAATTACCGCGGTCGATAGACCTTTGACCATTATAAATGGTATCGGGATGCATAGTCCGCTATTGCATACGACTGCGTTATCAAGTTTATACTTGATATTCAACGACTGCTTATTAGCTGCAGACACCCGCTGGGTTGTCTTACTGTAATACTTTGAAGGAATTATTCCCTCTGTAATACAGTTTATGTCTGCACCCGAGTCTACCATGGCTTCGGTCTCCATGTAGAACTCTTTGTTGACGAATATCGTCACATTTATAAACCATTTTTGCAATACAACAGGCTCAATATAATTAACACCGTTGATTTGTCTTATCTTTGAGGATTTATCCTCATCGTCCGATGTATCGGGCATTTTTCAGGTCGACGGCTGATTGGCCTCAACCTTTTTTATCTTTCTTTTTATTTAAGAAATTTCAGATTTAATCTGATTGATTTCTCTCTTTAGATCTTGAACCGTAGGTTCCTTCTCTTTAGTCGTTTGCATCCTGTCGATCAATTGATCTAGGGAAACAGTGCTAAAAGAGGAATGATTTGTTTAGAGAGCTTGGTTGGCTACTCTCTTGGTCTTTCAATCAAATAGCTTTCAAGAGCTTTTCTTTTCTTTTCTGGATCTTCTATCTGATCGATAATATCCAAAATGACGCTCTCTTCTCGGGTTAGCATGTTTATGCTTAGCCCAAGGTCTTTGATGATGCATACGTCGCATTCACCATCATCGCAGTTGCAGAGTTCAGACTCGTCTTCACTCCTGCTCTGGGATGAGCTCGTTGATTCTTAGCTAGAAGAATATTCAAGGTTTTGTCTGAAGTCTTCTTCGGTCTCGTTTAATAGAGTCTGGCATAAAGACTTCTTTTGCTCTTCGTCTATGCCAAGAGATTGTATCTTCTTCTTGACTAGACACTTGTTTGCATAGTGGCCCCTTTTGCCACATTTCCAACAAACAGGATCCTTCTTAAAGGATTTCTTTTTGTTGAATTTCTTCCCTTGGTTAGGGACTTTTGATTCTTCTTCGAAGATTCTTTTCTTTCTTTTCTTTCTGAAGAAGTGCTTTTCTCTTTTACAGAACTTCTTCTTTTTCTTTTCCCTCGTGGGATACTTGATCGATGCATAACCGATCTGATCACAAAAGTTACCCAAAGTCTCCTTTTGATGGAGCCTTTGTTCTTCCAGCTGCTGCCTCAACTTGACATCGTTACAAAGATTGATTCCTTCTGAAATCACCTTTGAAGCTAGGTCTCCATATGTCAAGTGAGTATATGGTGTTATACCCGAATACTTAGCTTTAAGCTTAATTCGTAGTCTTTCTGCAAATAAAGCAGGAAGTCCAACTATGAAATTTTCTTTCCAAAAGTACATGTGGCTATCTGGCCTTTGCATGACTCTTGTAAAGAACACGTTATTGTACCATGTAAAGTGGCCCAGTGCTGGACACTTTAGGTTCAAGAGCTGTTCTTGGGATCTATCCCTTTGTAGATCATTTTTTCCAATGAAATGAGAAGCGATTGTGTATATTAGAGTAGTCACAATCTCTTCGGTGACTTCACCCGTATCTGGATTGGTGGCAGTTGCACTCCATATATGATTTTTTGCAATCTCAGACATGTTGAAGTCCCACCATTCGGACAGCTGGCCGCTGAATCCGGCCGTAATGGCATCGACAATTTGCCTCTGATTGTTCCCGTTGGCTTGGCTTGCTTTAGCAAACATGAGCATATATTTCAGAACTATCTTGACGTTGTATTCAGAGAGTCCGTCAATATTTCACTCTACTAGAGATTTGCCGTCGAACTGGGCAAACTCTATTCTATCCTCGATCTGCATATCCATCGGAATTGGCTTCGGATAGAATGGCTTTACCTGAGAAGTATTCCTCTGGAATGTCATCTTGTTGACTTCCATAGGACTCTCCTCTATGCCTTGACTGTTTCCGTTCCCTTTCAGGGTCGATACAGTTTCTTTTTTCTTTCCCTCTGAAATTCTCAGCTTCGCAAGCCTCACCATGAGTTCTTCAACGAACTTATTGTCTGGCTTGGCCTGAAATCGGAAATCTTTCAAATTCGGCGGAGGTTTGAAGGGAATTGAATCCTCCTTTTTCCCTGAAGTCGATGCTTCGGGCTTCACCTTGGTTGGATCATAAGTCATATTAAATATCTTCTCTTTTATACGAGAAGTCTGATCTCCAATAGACTGCAAGAACAAATTAGTATAATTGTTCTGTTCAGCCAAGTGGTTGGAATTTAATTCCTCCAGCTTTCCTTTAAAAGGAATAGCATTTTCCGTTCTCTTGTTGTGAGAGACCTTTACCCAAGTATTTGGTGGATGGATAGACTTGAACGTCTTTCCGTTTCCATTCAAATACTCTCGGTACGCCACTTCGATGAAGTTGACAAATTTCTAACTGTTAAAGTCTGGAAGCTCGCGCCCTTTGCTTTCCCATTTGGCTTTAATCCATTTGAAAAAGGTGAGGGTCTTTTGACGATCCTCCATGTATTGGCGTATATACCAACGTTGTTGTGTAGGAGAATAGTAACTCAAAAACTATTTTTTCATGGTCTGGTTACTTTTCTTATCCCACGATTTTTGTATTGCCTCAGGGATTTCTAGGTCAATATTATCAATAGAGATTATATTGACTTCGTAGCCCATGTCGGAGGCTGTTGGCGAGGTATAACCTCTGCTGCTTTTTGGTATGTCAACCTTGTATACGGGCTGACTAACCTATTCTTGAGTCCTTCGTACTCCAAGAACTTCAACATTTAACTTTTCTCTTTCAGAGGGCGGTACCTCGGAGGTCGAGGACCTAGATCGAACCGATGGTGTTCGGGTTAAGTTTAACCTAAACCTTCGATCGTTGGAGAATTTAATCTCTACATCCCCATCGGGATGCTGTATAATCTGATCTAGTTCCCTTTTTTCTTCGAGTTCCGGCTCTGATATGCATAAATCATATCACATTTTTAGCATGTTTTTAGGCATAATCTAGGGTGAAATTGAGGGTAAATCGATCTTAATTGTTCATTATTAACTCAATTTCCCAGTTTTTATGATTTTGGAAGTGTCAGGTGAAAAGTGGAAGAAAATGGCAAATTTCGGGGCAAAACGTAATTTTTCAAAAGTTCGAACTTCGGGGAGGGCGTCCCGGTTCAGGACGGGCGTCCTGACCTGGTCAACAGACCGGGACGGGCGTCCCGAACCAGAATTCAGAATCCCACATCGAATTTTTGAGAGAAAATCACTCCAGAAAGTTGCTATAAATACCCCATGCCTTCCTCAGTTAAATTGATCCCTCTCCACTCGATCTGAGTCATTCAGTGGTTTCCAGTGTACAATTCGCGAGTACACAACTCACCCGGAGACTCAGATTTCAGTATAAGTTTTCTTTCTTTCCTTTTTGTGTTTCATTTTTCTTAGTTTCTGAGAATTAGTCTCAAATCCTAGGGTTCGATAGATAGGTTCGTTTCTGGTATTCATAGAATACCCAGGATTTCGTTAGGAGATCCTAAGAGGGCTGTAGGCGTTCGAAGAGTCAGTCCACAAGGCTGGACTTAAGCTGGGTATTAAGGTAAAGCCCAGTTACTAGGCTGAGGAAGCGTCCTCGGAAGGTTCTGTCGAGCAGAGTCGGGTCGAGCAGTACGACATATACAAGCAGTTGCTCCAACGGCGTGACTACTTAAAGGGTGATTTCTTTATGGCATCGGTCCCCCATGTCCCTCTCTTTATATGTTTGTACTGTGTTTGTTCCAAAAATTAATTATGAATATGAGATTATGATTCCTATGAGTACTTGTCATATATGTTGAAGTTCTTATGATTTTCCGGAAATAGCCACCTGCTTAAATATTCATTATGTCTGCATGTCTAATGTAGTTTCTTTTAAACTAAAATTAGGGTTATAGACAATTCCTAACCACGGTCAATTCATAACCTGTTTAGTTTAACAGGCATCAATTAGTATTGGTGTCTGCCATACTAGATAAAATAACATGCGGAACACCCTGTTTGTTAGAGTAGTCTAGGTAGGCTGAGTAGAGTGTTTATGCCTGCGGTTATGGGCCAGCGACGTGATCCCCTAAGTGACATAGGGCTTTCATAGCTGTCTTTTGTTCAAACAGTGAGTAGGGCCGTTTACCTTGGCGATGGGGCAGTATATCAGATTACTCAGATGTGGTACACCTTTAGACTCAGAACATAGTTGCAATCCAGGCTAAGATATATCTAAAATACTCGAAGATAGGTCAATCAACATATAGGAACAATATAACATAGAATCAGGACTTTATCTATAAAACACTTTTTGGCTTAATTAGACTTAAACCTAGTGGAGAATGGATCACCCTCTCATCAAAGTTATTGATGAAGATTGCATAACTGGATCATAAGATAAGAGTTAGGATAAAAGGCTAGTTACTACTAAGCCGTTACCACTTCCCTGGGAGTACGATATTTATTTAATAAAATCGTAGATGCTTTCTAATAGACTAGCTACACGATAGGTACTTTGCCTTAGGTTCTGGCTGATTAAGTAACACCATAGAGATTAAATGTGACAATTAGTCAATCACAGTTCTTAATTAATCATAATCAAACATAGGGTAAAATAACACTTATTTAGCATATCAGTCGGAAACCCATCAGATTTTTGTCGCTGTTGCCGGGGACTTATCATAATGAACTTAGGATTCCTGATCAAAATTCTAGAGACTTATGATAGGTAACGGTAGTAACCTAGACCTTAACCCAACACTTATATCATGCTAGTTAGACAATCACTTTCTGAAATATAGGATTATCATAACTAATTAATTTTAGATGTTATCTGGAATTAAGACACTTAGGATAATCAAATTTTAGAAAATTATTCTAAAACCATATTGAGGGAATTTAATTGCTTTCGAAATATTAAAAGAAAAAAAAATGTTAAAATTTAAAAATCCGAAAATAAATTGTACTTTTTCTTGTTCAATGGTAAGTTGTTCTCTTTTCCCTATCTTTTGTGTTATTTCCTTTTCATAATTGAATAGTTGTTTTATTTTCTTTCTTCCAAATTTTTAATTTTTCACTTTCCCTGTAACCCCACTAACCAGTTTGCTCAGGCTTAAACGTATTCTTCTCTGTAGTTGCATGACTCGAACTTCAGAAGCTAACCTTGAAACACCAGTTGAGAATCCTGAACGTCTCATTCGTACAGCTAATAGGCGAAGAACAGAGATGGCTGCTGAAAGACCTACCCTCGAATCCTACATCCAGCCACAGACTGTTCCAGTATCATCTGCCATCCAAATCCCTGGGAACCCTCGCTATGATCTTAAACCGAATGTGATCCAGCTGATTATAAATCGGGTTCAGTTTGGAGGAACTGCAGCCGAGAATCCGCTGGAACACTTATCTGATTTCTCTTCTCTCTGCGAAGGCCTCAAGGGAGATCATACTGCAGAAGTAACTAAACTCAACCTCTTTCCCTACTCACTGAGGGACAGAGCTAAGAGATGGTTGGCCCAGCTACCTACTAACTCCATCACCTCTTGGGACGAGTTAAGCAAAGCCTTCCTAGAAGAGTACTACTCTGCAGCAAGAGTCCTAGAATATCGAAGGGCTCTGTCTAGTTTTACTCAAGCTGCTGATGAGACAGTGATCGAAGCTTGGGACAGATTCAAGGAGCTACTCAGGCTCTGCCCCCAACATGGACTTACCGAGGCATTGCTGATTCAGCAATTTTACGGGGGTATGTCAGACATGGGTAAGCAAATTCTTGATGGACTCAATCCCCAGAGCGGTTTCAATGGAATGAGTGATGTAGATGCTAGAAACGCTCTGGAGAGACTCTACAGGAATAGCAAGAATTGGCGCACAAGTGGCCGAGCTAAGAAGCAACCAGTAAATGCGGTCGTTGCCTCCACTGATGATCAATTTGAGGCACTGAAGGCCAGCATTACTAATCAGCTGAATGCTTTCCAACAAGGGAAAAGCATTCAGTCAGTATACCAAGTCTGCGAATTTTGCCAAGGACCACATTTCAGTGGGATTGTTATGGTAATGGGATATTAACTATTCCAGAGGATATGGAACAAGTGGACGCAGTGAATTCTGCTCCTATAGGAAATACCTACAATCCCACTTGGAAGAACCATCCGGGATTTAGCTGGAGAAACAATCCGGGACTACTAACTTCCAGAAAAGAGTACCTCAGCAACTGCCATATCCGCAGAACCAGCAAGTCGCTCTGCCTGCACCAAGGAACTACATCGTTCCAACTGACCCCATGCAAGAATTCAGAGACATGCTGAAGAGCATTTCCGACTCTAACAAGGAAATGATAGAGTCAAACAGAAAGTCAGGAAGCTCACGCAGAAAGAATCCAGCAGAACGAGAACAGACAGAAGCAGACCGAGCAAACAATCAGAAACACACAAGCTGCTATACAAACTTTAGAGAGCAAATGGGTCAGCTATCCACCCATTTCTCTCACAGGTCCCAGGGAACGCTACCAAGCAACACTAAGACCAACCCTCAAACTGAATGCAAGACATCACTCTAAGATCTGGTAAAATTCTATCTCCATCTCCACCCAAACCATTTAACCCTCCTATTCTTGTGCAGGAACCAGAAGAAGGCTCCAAGGACCCAACGCCGACGGATGTCGAAATCGAAGTAGCAAGGAAAGGGAAGACGGAGTTTATTCCTGAGTACCGGCCAAAAGTACCTTACCCTGCCAGACTTATGCACAATAAAGATAAGGAGCAATTTGAAAAGTTTCTTAAGAATTTTAGTCAGATTCATGTTAATTTACCTTTACTTGATGTTATTTCTGAAATGCCAAAGTATGCTAAGTTTTTAAAAGAAGTTGTTAGTAATAAAAGAAAATTTGACATGGACAAGGTGGTTCTTAATGAAGAATGTTCGGCGGTTCTGTTGAATAAACTACCGTCTAAACAGAAAGATCCTGGTTGTTTTACCTTGCCATGTACAATTGGAAATATTACTAACATGCATGCATTAGCAGACTTAGGAGCTAGTATTAATCTTATGCCATCTAGTTTATTTGATAAATTAGGATTGCATGATTTGAAAACGACTAGGATGTGCATACAACTTGCAGATAGGACAGTCAAAATCCCCAAGGGAATAATTGAAGATCTCTTAGTAAAGGTCGGAAAATTGTGTTTCCTGTGGATTTGTTGTCATGGATATGAATGGGGAAGGAGGAGTGCCCCTGATCCTAGGTCGACCATTTCTAGCTACCTCAAAAGCATTAATAGACGTCAGTAATGGTCAAATCAAGTTAAGGGTAGGAAATGATGACATCACTTTTGATCTAAATGAGACCCTTAGGTATCCCATGCATTTAGATGATACTTTTTTGTGTGGATGCCATGGAACACTTGATTGCAATTAACGTGACAGACCTATGCTCAAACTATCAATCTAAGTGAGGACTCCCTAGAATTAGAGGAGCCTGAACTTAGCTCTTCTGAAAATGAAATACTTCTGATAGTTTCACTGAGATAGGTGATGATGAGATGAAGAAAGAACGAACCTCGTTTGAAGATCCACCAGACTTGGAACTGAAGGAACTACCCACTCATCTGTGCTACGAATTCCTAGATGACAACAAGAAACTTCCCATTATTCTTGCAGCTGATCTGACTGCAGAACAAAGGAAGCTGACGTGGACATGTGCAGAAAGTATAGAAGAGCCTTTGCCTACAAAATGGACATTCCAGGTATTAATCCAAGCTTTTGTTCGCATAAGATTCTTCTAGAAAATGAGTATAAGCCATGTGTGCAACCTCAAAGGAGGTTGAATCCTAATGTGTGTGATGTTGTTAAGAAAGAAGTCATTAAACTGTTAGATGCAGGACTTATCTACCCTATCTCAGATAGTGAGTGGGTAAGCCCGGTGCAGGTAGTACCTAAGAAAGGCGGTATAACAGTTGTTAGGAATGAGCATAATGAACTAATCCCTAAGAACTGTAACTGGTCATCGTGTATGCATAGACTATAGAAAATTAAATACGGCCACACGAAAAGATCACTTCCCCTTCCTTTTATTGACCAAATGTTAGAAAGATTATCTGGACACATGTTTTATTGCTTTCTTGATGGGTTTTCTGGTTATTTTCAAATTCCTATTTCCCCTGAGGGACAGCATAAAACTACTTCACATGCCCTTTTGGAACATTTGCATATAGAAGGATGCCTTTTGGTTTGTGTAATGCACCTGCTACATTTCAACGTTGTATGACTGCTATCTTTGAGGATATGTTAGGAAAATCTATGGAAGTATTTATGGATGACTTTTCTGTTTTTGGTAATTCATTTGAGGTTTGTCTAAAGAACTTGGAGTTAATGTTGAAACGTTGTATAAAATCTAACCTGGTTTTAAATTGGGAAAAATGCCACTTCATGGTAAAAGAGGGAATCGTTTTAGGACATAAGATCTCACACCTAGGTATGGAAGTAGATAAGGCAAAAATTGAAGTTATTTCAAAACTACCTCCTCCCAAAAATGTGAGAGCCGTTAGAAGTTTTTTGGGACACGTTGGCTTTTATCGTAGGTTTATAAAAGATTTTTCATTAATAGCCAGGCCGTTGACCAATTTACTCGGAAAGGATGTTCCATTTATCTTCGATGAAAAATGTTTGAAAGCTTTTAACAGACTTAAGGAACTTTTAACCATTGCACCTGTCATGACGTCACCAAACTGGAGTCTACCTTTTGAGCTTATGTGTGATGCTAGTGACTATGCAGTGGCAGTAGTTTTAGGACAAAGATATGATAAGAAATTTCGGGTAATATATTATGCTAGTAAATCCTTAATTGATGCTCAGGAAAATTACACTACGACAGAAAAGGAATTATTAGCAGTAGTATATGCATTTGATAAGTTTCGATCTTATCTAGTCCTGTCTAAAACTATTGTTTATACCGATCATTCTGCACTAAAATACTTGTTCAATAAAACCGACGTAAAACCAAGATTAATTAGATGGGTTTTATTGCTTCAAGAATTCGACATAGAAATTTGGGATAAGAAAGGGGCAGAAAACTTAGCCGCAGACCACTTGTCCAGGCTAGAGAATCCGACCCTAGAAGCCATTGATGAAACAATCATATATGATAAATTTTCGGATGAGAATCTATGGGTATTGTTTGCTATTTTCTCACCCCCTTGGTTTGCAGATATAGCAAATTACTTGGCAGCCCGGACTCTCCCTAGTGATATCACTGCTCAACAAAGAAGAAAAGTCTTTGCTGACCTGAAATATTACTATTGGGAAGATCCTTTTCCATTTCGAATATGTGCAGATCAGATGATCAGGAGATGTGTCTCTCAAGAAGAAGGCTTCCAAATTCTGGAACATTGTCAGTGCGGACCAACAGGCGGTCACTTAGCTGCAGCTAATACCGCCCGAAAAGTATTAGAAGCAGGCTTCTACTGGCCTACTGTGAGCCCCTTTGTCCCGTTGGTGCGGGGCAGCTCTGGCGGAGGCCGGGCAAGTGTGATAGCGGCCGAGCAAGTGTGCCACGGCATAGAAAGTGCACAGTAGCGAATGGCTTTGGGGGTTGGCCGAACGTCCCTTTTATAGAAGGAAGGCAGGCGTGGGCTGCGGAGTGCCAAGTGGGCTGAGGCCCAGACCCAGACTGTTGGAAACCCTAATGAGATCTGAATGGAAAGAGTCAAACCGAGAATGGAGGCTTGATCCGTGAGTCGTAGATGGAAAGAGTCAAACCAAGATTGTGGGCACGATTTGTGGATCGTGTGTTGATTGACTCTAAACCCTACCCATCCCTAGTGGGCTATAAATAGGGGCAGATGGGCAAGGGAGAAGGCAGTTTGAGCGAGAGCACGACAAGAGCTAGCGAGAGTAGCTGATAGCGAGCGAGAGAGATAGAGAGAGATAGACTAGGTTGATCTATCTCGTAGGCCTGTGTGGCCGTGCAGCCTTGTGAACGGTTGCTTATACATTGTAATTCCTTACTATTTGTTCAATATAGAAAGGTTGGGTGAGTTACCCGTAAATATTGTGTCTATCTCTATACTTGTGATTTTTCCGTTATGTGTGTGTGTGTACCTGTGCGTGCGCACGTACCTGTGCAAGTCGGGTTGAGTGCTTGAGAACTGGTGGCCGTGCCAGGAAGAGGCACTTCGTGACAAATTGGTATCAGAGCCAAGTCCGACCCTTGCGGAAATGTCTAGTTCGTCCGAAGATGTGCGAAGGGCAGTACCGATACGCCTCGACAATATGCCGAATCCGCACGCTTCTACTCCGGATCGGTTGACAAGGCTGGAGACCTTGTTTTCACATCATGTGCAGGCGATTGGTGTGTTAGAGCATGTGCCGAATGCCCGTCCCTTGAAAGATCAGATCCAAGGGCCTCCAGATGTGGTGGCGGATCTACACCAACTCCAAGAGATTGTCGACCATATGAAGGCAAGCATCGACGCATTGAAGGCTAGTGTTGCGACACTGTAATCTAATATTATGGGGACCAGTGTTAGACAACCATTGTTCAGGGTGCCTGAGCCTAGGACATATTCTCGTGTTCGGGATGCGACGGTGATCAGGAGTTTCTTGTGGGATCTAGAGAAGTACTTTGCGACAGCTAGAGTCCCGGAGAGTGAACAAGTGGCGATTACATCGTTGTTCCTCGTTGACACTGCCAAGTTATGGTGGCAGACAAGGGAAGGGGACCCCACGAAAGAGGTAGTCCGATCTTTCAGACAAATGAAGGATGAATTGATGGAGCAATTCTTGCCAAAGAATTCTGCGTGGATGGCTCGTGAGAGTTTGAAGAGACTAGAACAGACGGGTACTGTTCGAGAGTATGTGAATCAATTCTCTGCAATCCTTCTGAATATACCTAACATGTCCGACGATGACAAGTTGTTCAACTTTTTGTCATGGTTGAAGAAGTGGGCTAGGATCGAGCTAATGAGGTAGAACCCTAAGGATGTGAGGGAGCCTATTCAATGGCGGAAAGATTGACGGATTTGCAATCTTCAGCTCCTCCTACCCCCGAGAGAAAGATGTTCCATCGAAGAACAAGGGAAGTCTGGAATGACAAACCCAAGAAGAGAGATGTTGATGTTGGGAAAACTAAGGATTTTCGTGTCAAGTGCTTCAATTGTAAGGAGACTGGACACATGTCATATCAATGTCCTAAGCCGAGAGGAATCAAAATTGGCTGTTGTCCAAATTGAAGATGAGACCGAAAGGATCCACTGCTCGTGTGAAATCCTATTCAGTTGTGCAATGCCATTCAAGTGTCGGAGCGACCACAACCAGTACGTGGGCTGATGTACGTGTCAGTGGTTGTGAATGGTGTGAAGCTGTGGGCAATGATAGACTCTGGTGCAACAAACAACTTTGTGGCTGATCGAGAAGCCACGCGCTTGCAGTTGGCACTGCAAGAGAGTTCCCATACCATCAAGACTGTCAATGCTGTGCAATAACGGGTGAAAGGCAGCGCCATGGTGTCATTGAAGATGGGAGCTTGGGAAGGCCAGTGCAAGGTGACGGCCGTTCCGTTGGATGATTTCGATCTCATTCTAGGGATTGAATTCTTGGCCATGGCCAAGGTGGCGGTGATGCCACATTTGCGTGGACTGATGATTATGGACGAGGGGACACCAAACTTTGTACAATGTACGTACAAGGACTTGGATCAAAAGGATGCAAAGGGGATGTTGTCGGCGATGCAGTTGAAGGATGGGTTGAGACGGGGTGAACCAACCTTTGTTGCTGTCTTGTTGGAAAAGACCGATGGGGATCACTCAGAGTTGCCTGAATCCGTGTCCAAAGTGTTGGACGAGTTTGCTGATTTGATGCCCGACGAGTTGCCCAAGATGCTGCCCCCGAGGCGTGCCATTGATCACCAGATTGAGTTGGTACCTGGAGCAGTACCACCTGCGCAAGCACCATATCGGATGAGACCAGCAGAGTTGTTGGAATTGAGGAAACAGCTGGGAGAATTGCTGGATGCGCAATTTATCAGACCCTCAAAGGCCCCTTATGGTGCCCCTGCCTTGTTCCAGAGGAAGGCAGATGGCTCGATGCGATTCTGTGTGGATTACCGAGCCTTGAACAAGTTGACAGTGAAGAACAAGTATCCTATCCCAAATCAGTTGGATTTGTTCGATAGGCTAGCGAAAGGAAGGTACTTCACTAAGATTGACCTGCGGTCAGGATATTGGCAAGTGCGGATTGCCAATGGTGATGAAGCCAAAACCACGGTTGTGACAAGGTATGGCTCATTCGAGTTTTTAGTGATGCCATTTGGCTTAACTAATGCCCCTGCAACATTTTGCAAATTGATGAATGATGTTCTGTATGAGTTTTTGGATAAATTCGTAGTTGTCTATTTAGATGATATTGTTATCTATAGTGAGTGCTTAGAGGAGCATGTTAGACATCTAAGACTTGTGTTTGCAAAATTGAGGGAGTATGTACTCTATGTCAAGAGGGAGAAGTGTGAATTTTGTAAGGAGGAAATTAAGTTCCTCGGGCACATAATTAGCCATGGGTCAGTGAGAATGGATCCTCGAAAGGTGGAGGCTATTGAAAGTTGGTCTGCCCCGTTGACAGTGGCAGAGTTGAGATCTTTCTTGGGATTGGCCAATTATTATCGAAGATTCATTGGTGGGTATGCAAGTGTGGCAAGCCCCTTGACCGACCTCTTGAAGAAGGGAGTAGATTGGAAGTGGAGCAAGGAGTGTGTGGAGGCATTCCAGAAGCTCAAGAAGGCTATTGTGACAGCCCCTGTGCTACAGTTGCCTAATTTTGATGTGCCCTTCGAGGTGCACACGGACGCGTCTGATCGTGGAATTGGTGGTGTGCTGATGCAAGGACAACACCCGTAGCATTTGAGAGCCGCAAGATGAAGGATTGTGAGCAGCGTTATTCTGCCCATGAGAAGGAGATGACGGCTGTGATCCATTGCCTTACGATTTGGAGGCATTACTTGTTGGGCTCGTCTTTCACAGTGGTGACAGACAATGTGGCGAACACATATTTTAAGACGCAGAAGCTGTCCGCAAAGCAAGCTCGTTGGCAAGAATTCTTGGCAGAATTTGATTTCGAGTGGGTGCATAGAGCGGGCAAGGCAAACGTAGTGGCAGATGCATTGAGTCGGCGGACTGAGTGCATGACATTGTCGGCAGTTTCGATTGTGGAATCGGACTTTGTGGCGAAAATACGTGAGTATGCACCTAAAGACCCTGTCTATCAACAATTGATATCGTTAGTGCAGGATGGCACAGTGAGAAGATATTGGCTCGATGATGGCTTGTTGTATGCCAAAGGTGGGCGAGCCTATGTCCCAAGTGGAGAGTTGAGACGGATGTTGCTTAAGGAAGCACATGACTCGTTGTGGGCTGGTCATCCCGGCATCGAAAGAACCCGTTCTTTATTAGCAAGAAGATTCTTTTGGCCAAAGATGGAGGATGACATCGAAGCATACGTCCGAACGTGTTTGGTATGTCAACAAGACAAGGTGGAAAGGCGGAGGGAACCTGGTTTGCTACAACCTCTTCCCATTCCAGAGGGACCGTGGCAGAGTATTTCAATGGATTTCATCTCTGGATGCCCAAGGTGAATGACCTGAGTTCTATCTTTGTAATAGTGGATAGATTCTCGAAGTACTGTATTTGTCCCAGCGCCATCGTCTTGTCCAGCTGATGTGGCAGCTGAATTGTTTTTCAAACATGTTGTAAAATACTTCGGTATTCCAAAGGACATAGTGAGTGACAGGGATGCCAGATTTACTGGTAGATTTTGGGTGGCGTTGTTCGGATTATTGGGATCTGAATTGAAGTTTTCGACTGCCAATCATCCTCAGACTGATGGTCAGACAGAGAGGATCAATGCCTTGTTGGAGGAGTACTTGAGGCATTATGTGACAGCAAGTCAGAAGAATTGGGTAAATCTTCTTGACTCGGCTCAGTTTTGTTACAATCTTCATCGATCTTCTGCAACGAAGATGAGTCCATTTGAGTTAGTAAATGGACAGCAGCCAACGACCCCAGGATTTGGCAATGGTTGCCAAGTGTTGGGACGTGTCCAGCAGCCCAGAGATTTGCCAAGGCAAAGCAAGAGATGATTGCCGAAGCAAGAGACAGTTTGGAGATGGCTCAAAGAAGGATGAAGAAGTATGCTGATAAGCATCGACGTGACGTACAATTTGAGGTGGTGACTTGGTGTTGCTGAAACTGACCCCTCAAATTTGGAAGAAGATCAGCCGGAAAGCTGTTCATCGTGGATTGATACCTCAGTATGATGGACCATTCGAGGTAATCAAAAGGGTAGGCAATGTTGCATATCGACTTAAGCTACCTGACAGATTTAAGATTCATCCTACTTTCATGTGAGTTACTTGAAGAAGTACAACAAGGATGAATTCGAAAGAGAAAGGCAGAAGTCTAGGAGGGCTCCACCTGTGATTCGGAAACAGTTTGACAAGCTGGTTGAGAAGATTTTGGACCATCGAACTATGGGCCAAAGTAAGAAGAATCGTAGGACGGACTTCCTTGTGCAATGGAAGGGGGAGGCCGAGATTGATGCCACGTGGGAAAGAGATGTGACCCTCTGGCAGTTTGAGGATCACATTGCTGACTATTGGAAGCAGCAAAGGTCGACGAGGACGTCGACAGCTTAAGTGGGGGTGGTCTGTGAGCCCCTTTGTCCCGTTGGTGCGGGGCAGCTCTGGCGGAGGCCGGGCAAGTGTGATAGCGGCCGAGCAAGTGTGCCACGGCCGAGAAAGTGCGCAGTAGCGAATGGCTTTGGGGGTGGCCGAGTCCCTTTTATAGAAGGAAGGCAGGCGTGGGCTGCGGAGTGCCGAGTGGGCTGAGGCCCCAGACCCAGACGTTGGAAACCCTAATGAGATCTGAATGGAAAGAGTCAAACCGAGAATGGAGGCTTGATCCGTGAGTCAAAGATGGAAAGAGTCAAACCAAGATTGTGGGCACGATTTGTGGATCGTGTGTTGACTGACTCTAAACCCTACCCATCCTAGTGGGCTATAAATAGGGGCAGATGGGCAAGGGAGAAGGGAGTTGAGCGAGGAGCACAACAAGAGCTAGCGAGAGCAGCGATAGCGAGCGAGAGATAGAGAGAGATAGACTAGGTTGATCTATATCGTAGGCCATGTGTGGCCGTGCAGCCTTGGAACGGTTGCTTATACATTGTAATTCCTACTATTTGTTCAATATAGAAAGGTGGTGTGAGTTACCCGTAATACTGTGTCTATCTCGATACTTGTGATTTTTCCGTTGTGTGTGTGTGTGTACCTGTGCGTGAGCACGTACCCGTGCAAGTCGGGTTGAGTGCTTGAGAACTGGTGGCCGTGCCAGGAAGAGGCACTTCGTGACACCTACCATATTCAAGGATGCCGCAGCATTCACAGGATCGTGCGATGCCTGTCAGAAAGCTAGAACCATTTCTTCTCGAGACAGTCTACCCCAACAGGTAATTCAAAGTGTAGAAATATTTGACATATGGGGTATAGACTTCATGGGTCTGTTTCCTCCCTCTTTTGGTAAGCAGTACATCATAGTAGTTGTGGAATATTTTTCAAAATGGCCTGAGGCACAGGCCCTACCTACTAATGATGCTAGAGTCGTATGCAAATTCCTTAAGCAGATTTTCGCCAGATTTGGATGTCCGAAGGCCCTAATTAGTGATCAAGGTACACACTTCTGCAACTCTCAATTGCAGAAGGTGCTTCAGCAATACGGAGTTCAGCATCGCGTTTCCACAGCCTACCATCCCCAAACCAATGGGCAGGCTGAGGTAACCAATAGGGGAATAAAGAGAATCCTAGAAAAGACTGTGGGTGTTAACCGTAAGGATTGGGCCAATAAGCTGGAGGATGCATTATGGGCCTTCCGTACAGCATACAAGACCACTACGGGATTCTCACCTTATCGACTAGTTTGTGGAAAAGCATGTCACCTTTCGGTTGAACTTGAACACAGAGCTTATTGGGCGGTACAAAAATGCAACCTCGACGATAATTTAACTAAGGAACGCCAGATTCTACAAATCAACGAACTGGATGAGTGGAGGCTCAAAGCCTATGAAAACTCACATCAGTTCAAGATGACAAGTAAACTCCGGCATGACAGGTGACTCAGAACCCAGAAGAATTTTGAACCAGGAGATAAGGTATTGCTATACAACTCACGTTTAAAATTGTTCCCAGGAAAGCTGCGTAGCTGTTGGTCGGGACCTTTCACAATCACGGAAGTATCACCTTTCGGAGCATGTGACATCATGGATTCTGACGGCATTATTCAAAAAGTGAACGGACAACACCTAAAGATTTACAGAGAGCCTTTTGACTCGTCCGAGCAGACTGTGGACTTCACAGAATAAGGGAGTATCTCTTTCATTTTATTTCATGTTTTGTTATTTGTTATTTCCTTCATTATTCTATTTTCCTTCTTACATGTAGTTAGTTGAATAAGTGTGGGGTAAGAGTTCTTTGTTTTGTTTTTGAGTTCTTTGTTTTTGTTTCTTATTTTCAAATAAGTGTGGGGTAGTTTAGAAATGCATGCACACTAAGGACAGTGTCAGACTTAAGTGTGGGGTAGCAGTACACAATGCACTGTAGTAGTTTAAAAATTTTTGCATGATTTTGCATGTTTTCACCGTATTTTCACACCATTCAGACTTCTAAATGCAGTATGATTGGTTAAACATTTGCTGATGTCTATGATATGTAGGTAGAATGTTATGGTTAGTATGAGACAAATGAGAACTATTTTGAACTAATTGATTAGAAATAGGGAATTCCTGATAACTGAGCACAACTTAGTCTGGAGTAGAGACCTCAACCAATTACCTTTTCGAGACTTAACTAGATAAAATTAAGACCAGTTGTGGATGTATTGGCAATTAGAATGACTAGATGAGACTCTGAGCTAAAAGTGAAAAGAAACAGAAGAAAGTTAATCAAATAAGGGTAGTTTGCCATCGGCCTTCGCTACTCGAGCACCACTCCTTTGGGGAACTTAAAGCCTGATGCCCTAAGGTCGTGTAGGTCTGGGAGTCATCGGAGTGGGACTCGCTACATGGGTAGTTGAAGTTGACGTGTTCTAAGCAGACTCAAAATACCCTGAATCTATAAAGAAAAAAAATCAATAAATGCTAAATTATTAAAAATCTGATCACCAAGGCTCAGAACTCAGAAAGTTGTCTATTGTTAGTATGTCTAGCGACAGGGTCGAAGTGCTATCTGGTAATAGTTAAGACAAGAGTATATTGTGTTGACTATCTGGTCTAGACTAGTACACACACTACACATCAGGAAGACCTTGTGACTAAGAAAAGAATTCAACCTAGTTGTTAAGTTGTTAACTGCTTGACTATAACAATCTGCTAGAGACATTTGAGACCTTGTCATAGCAACCTAACCAGTCAGACATGTGCTAAGAATTGTCTGAATAATTTTTGGAATAAAACATGACTAGGAAATTTAAGTGACTGCACTATGATTTAGAATCACTAACTTCAGGTAGATTTTGCTTGAGGACAAGCAAAAAGCTAAGTGTGGGGTTATCTGATATGCATAAATAATATCACGTTTTTAGCATGTTTTTAGGCATAATCTAGGGTGAACTTGAGGGTAAATCGATCTTAATTGTTCATTATTAACTCAATTTCACAGTTTTTATGATTTTGGATGTGTCAGGTGAAAAGTGGAAGAAAATGGCAAATTTCGGGGCAAAACGTAATTTTTCAGAAGTTTGGACTTCGGGGAGGGCGTCCCGGTTCAGGACGGGCATCCTGACCTGGTCAACAGGTCGGGACGGGCGTCCAGGACTTGGGACGGTCGTCCTGACCTGGTCAACGGACCGGGACGGGCGTCCCAATCTGGGATGGGCGTCCAGAACCAAAATTCAGAATCCCACATCGAATTTTTGAGAGAAAATCACTCCAGAAAGCTGTTATAAATACCCCAGGCTTCCTCAGTTGAATTGATCCCTCTCCACTCGATCTGAGTCATTCAGTGGTTTCCAGTGTACAATTCTCGAGTACATAACTCACTCGGAGACTCAAATTTTAGTATAAGTTTTCTTTCTTTCCTTTTAGTGTTTCATTTTTCTTAGTTTCTGAGAAATAGTCTCAGATCCTAGGGTTCGATAGATAGGTTCGTTTCTGGTATTCATAGAATACCCAGAATTTCGTTAGGAGATCCTAAGAGGGCTCTAGCCAATAGAAGAGTCAGTCCACAGGGTTGGGCTTAAGCTGGGTATTAAGGTAAAGCCTAGTTACTAGGTTGAGGAAGCGTCCTCCGAAGGTTCTATCGAGCAGAGTCGGGTCGAGCAGTACAACATATACAAGCAGTTGCTCCAACGGCGTGACTACATAAAGGGTGATTTCTTTATGGCATCAGTCCCCCCTGTCCCTCTCTTTATATGTTTGTACTGTGTTTGTTCCAAAAATTAATTATGAATATGAGATTATGATTCCTATGAGTACTTGTCATATATGTTGAAGTTCTTATGATTTTCCAGAAATAGCCACCTGCTTAAATATTCATTATGTCTGCATGTCTAATGTAGTTTCTTTTAAACTAAAATTAGGGTTATAGACAATTCCTAACAACGGTCTATTCATAACCTGTTTAGTTTAACAGGCATCAATTAGTATTGGTGTCTGCCATACTAGATAAAATAACCTGCGGAACACCCTGTTTGTTAGAGTAGTCTAGGTAGGCTGAGTAGAGCGTTTATGCCTGCGATTATGGGCCAGCGGCGTGATCCCCTAAGTGACATAGGGCTTTCATAGCTGTCTTTTGTTCGAACCGTGAGTAGGGCCATTTACCTTGGCAATGGGGCGGTATATCAGATTACTCAGATGTGGTACACCTTTAGACTCAAAACATAGTTGCAATCCAGGCTAAGATATATCTTAAATACTCGAATATAGGTCAATCAACATATAGGAACAATATAACATAGAATCAGGACTTTATCTATAAAACACTTTTAGGCTTAATTAGACTTAAACCTAGTGGAGAATG
This sequence comes from Asclepias syriaca, assembly GCA_027405835.1. NCBI lineage: Eukaryota > Viridiplantae > Streptophyta > Magnoliopsida > Gentianales > Apocynaceae > Asclepias > Asclepias syriaca. Next base: position 14,209,109 of record CM049930.1, read on the forward strand.
GATCACCCTCTCATCAAAGTTATTGATGAAGATTGCATAACTGGATCATAAGATAAGAGTTAGGATAAAAGGGTAGTTACTACTAAACCGTTACCACTTCCCTGGGAGTACGATATTTATTTAATAAAATCGTAGATACTTTCCAACAGACTAACTACACGATAGGTACTCTGCCTTAGGTTCTGGCTGATTAAGTGACACCATAGAGACTAAATGTGACAATTAGTCAATCACGGTCCTTAATTAATCATAATCAAACATAGGGTAAAATAACACCTATTTAGCATATCAGTCGGAAACCCATCAGGCTCAGCTATACTCTCTAGCTTCCATACTTCGGGAAACTGTACTTGGTTCCAGACGACTGTCTTTGGAACAACTAAGTTACTTCTACCGTCTGTTATAAACAGAGTCGTTTCTCCTCTTTTTGCACTAAGGACTTCCTGATTGATCCTTAGTCTGGGAATGATTGTGTTCATTACTTTGTAATGAACCTGATATACCAGAGTAACGTGACTTGTTAATTTCAGCATGTCATATTCGTGTGTCTTGATGTTTAACACCAGTGCATTCAAAACATTACTGTCATGGATCGACACGGAGAAATCTGGGAAACACTTGAAGTAGGCAGGGCCTTCACACAAGGATGTTTCCACTACTCCTAATAAGGAGTCGTTAAACCTATTATGCCGTTTATCTCGAACAATAATAAGTGCGGCTGTATTTAAGCCTCGCTTTGTTAGCGCTTGTAGCCCTACTTGGAATAACCCAATATGTAGGTTGCTGTATTTTTTCCTATGTTCTTCAATTATTTTCTGAGAGAGCATATGAACAGTTTCGTCTCCTCTTTTAAGAGGTATTTATCTTTCAACCGTCTTGATTATATAATCAGACTTGAGGCTGAAAGAGCCCTTTTCATAAACGTGATGCGGTTTATATTTTGGTAATTTCCATTTCTGGAGATCGCCTTCATTATCTTGTGAGATAATAATCTCTTTATTGAGTGTTGAACTTTTAGCTCTGGATTTATCCATAGGATTCTCAAATCTTTCCGATCTTTTAGACCTAGAACCAAAAAGTCGGTTCATCTCTCCAGTGGTTATCACTGTCAACGATTTAATCGCAACCAGCCCAACGGCCACCTGCCTAACGGGTCTTACAGCTCAGCGAGACGTGACTTAGGTTTCAAACCACTTTTGAAACGAAACAAACTTAGTTGTTTCTTCGATCTATAAGATCTTCTGGCGAACTATAAGATCAGCGAAATCCTTTCAGGATTTTGGCCTGATACCACTCTAATTTTTATTTTTTTTATTATTAGATCTTTAAAATCTAATTGTAAATTTTACAAGATCTTTAAAATCTTGTTTTAAAAACATAAAACTTTGCAAACTTAAATATTTAAATATAAAACAAGAAAATGTAAAAGACTTACATTTTTTAGACGAAGAGGCCTCCTCCTTCCTTAGAGTACAAGCGGAGAAATATATTGTAGAGAGAGAGATGTGGTGAGTTGTGTAAAAAAGGTGTGTGGAGAATGGGAATACAATGGCCTATTTATAGGCATCGAACTCCAAACACTCGCTAAACTAGTTACAAATCGAATTTTAAATCCATAGTGGAAAAGCTACTATTTTTTATGCTGACATCACTACTTGAGTCATCCACGGCTGAGGTAAGCGCTTGCGTCACCAGCCGCAATTGTTGACTTTTATATCAATTTTTTGAGAAAAGCTATTTTTTGTACTTTCTGACAATTAATGACTTTTGCAAATCGAACAAATCCTCCAAATCTTCGTACGAATCTTGAGCAAACTGTTCGAAATTGATCGGAGAGTTTTCTCCGTCCGAAGAGAGGTTAATAGGAGAAATTTCTCCGTCAGCAGATTTTCCTTCTGTAATCTGCATTGGGGTTTTTTGGGCTACTGCCGCAGCTAAGGAAGATGCTATGTCTGTCACCTTTCTTCAATATATCCGTAGGCTATAATTTTGCAAGTACTCATCACAAAGTTAACTAAATCCTTTCCATATAAAATTTCTACTACGAGAAAGAACTTGTTAGGCATTACAAGAAACATAGAATAATGATTATGTTGACAAAACTAATAACAATAGTAACAGTAGATATCTCAATATATATATATATATATATATATATGTATGTATTTATATATATGTATGCATATATATATATATATATATATATATATATGTATGTGTGTGCATTTATATTGATGAAACATATCGAATCTGCATGATAGCTCAATACTAACCATCTCTAAAGCTCCCCTGATGACTCCACTTAAAATGTTGCAATAGTACAAGCCCTGGCATGCATCAGGAAGCTCAACGAAATCTACCAATGGGTTATCCTCCAAAATTAAGCTACATGTTGTTCCCTCAGAATCCCAATTGGTCACAGTTGCAGTGACCCAAGGAACATTTTGATACCAACCTAAACCACCAGGAAATCTGAGGAGGTTATTAAATATACAAAAGTAAAGAGGGGAAAAGGCTTCAAGGAAGTTTAAAACCTAAACGATGCTACTCATTTCACACAAATGCATATATCATGGGTAGATAAGCTTCTTTTGTAGGAGTGAACACATATAGGTTGTTTGATGAGCTAGCATTTTGCAAAACTTGGGGATCCGAATCTATTATCTTTTGTATTTGCAGTATTCAAATTGCATGCAGAAGTTTAAGAATGTTTTAAAACATGACCACACTATCTCTATGGAAAAACTCTTTAACAAAAGCAAAGAAGTTATGCTTTAGATATCCAAGCCATTATAATAGAATTTAGATCCTATTAACTGCAAAATCAATCAAATTAGATGTTTATTTTCATCATCTTCTAACATGTAGATTTCTTGATTTCTCTAAAATTAAAAATATCTTGAAAATAAGTAGACAAAGTTTGGTCCCATCTCACTTTAACCATTTCAAGAAATATACACAATATCTCAACAAATCAACAAATTACTAAAACAACCAGTGTGGAGCTTTCAGTAGCATACACGTTGATTATATTACAGAATTATCCTGAGACTATAAAATTGAATGTAGTTTTCAAATTCTATTTGTTATTACATATATGTTTCCATCCTTTCCCTCCCATAAAGACATATCAAACAGTCAACCACTAAAAGAAGGACAGATAACAAACATTAAAATGAGAGGGATTCACTAACCAGCTATGGAAAACAATAGAAAGAGACCTTTGCAATGACTTCAGTTGTTTCCTTGAAATCAACACATCTAGAGACATTGGATTTTGCTAGGAACTCATCAATTAGTCGAATCCCAATGTTATATCCCCTGTAACATAACACAATTCTCCTACTTAATCAACTTTTACACTTCCAAGCATTAAGGTCATCAAAAACAGGGAAAAGGAAATTGTTGTTTCTCAACTTAATCAAACTAGAAGTATTCCACAAATGAAACTAACCTGTCATTATCGTATATGAAGAATAATTTTTGAGAGGAATTGTAAGGCATTTTTGTATATTTTTCACATATTTTCTTCAATACAAAGTAATTATTCTTCAATATTCATTTTCATTCCTTCATCTCTCTTTGGTTTCTTGTCTAAACCAAGAAGGAGATCTTTGAAAGTGACAATCAATTCATTTTGAGTGGTGTGAGTGTGAAAGTATCTAAACCAAGAAGTCTAACATTCACAATACTTGGAGTGAGTTTGATTCCTAATATCAAACATCTTCCAAGTGGTTGATAAATTGAGAGTGCCACAACCATAACGACTTTCATTTTGTTGATCTTTCTTGTTGGATTGTTTGTGGATTGTTTGAGTGTTGAAGAATTGGATTGCAACATCTACAAGACCTTGGAGGATTAAGAAGTTCTTTGCTTCAATTTTTGTACACCTCTCCTCCTCCTTTAATCTTTTAAGTCTCTGTATAATTCTAGCACAATTCCCATGAATATCTTAGATGTATGATATATGCTATCCATACCCATCATATTGGCACTTTGGTAGGGTTCAAGGTAGATGTCAATACAACAAGAAAGTTGTACATTAATACTTGAGTCTAAGCATATGAATTCTCAATTCATGAGAATCTATTATATGTAGAACCTCCCATTAATCATGTGTTCTTTCTTACTTGTTCATGATCCTTTGTTTACATTACTTGCTTTTACTTGCTTTCTTAGATTAGAATTCAACTCTCTTTTACTTGAACTTGGAACCTACAACTTAAATTTTTCTTAGTTAATCACTTAATTAAATGAATCCTTACTTCCTTGGGAAAAAAGATATTACAAAATGAATTGATTGTCACTCTCAAACAACAAGATTTCCTTCTTGGTTTAGAAGAGAAACCAAAAAGAGATGAAGGAATGAAAATGAATATTGAAGAACAATTACTTTGTATTGAAGAAAAGAAAATACGTGAAAAATACACAAAAATGTCTTACAATTCCTCTCAAAAATTATTCTACATATATCATCTAAGACTTTGAACTAAGCATTTCAAAGGATCATAATATATACACAAGTAAGGAAAATAATTCAAAGATGTTTTAAGAAAATGTACCTCATACTACTTATTCATTCAAGTTAAACATGTAGTAAAGGCATGATAGGTAAGCATAATATCCAAGTAAAATAAAAAAACTAAGTACTTTAAACATAGGTAAAGATATCTAAACCTAAACCAATCGAAATGACTCTAAACAAATGCAAAAGGACGTGAATAAAACTCATACAAAGCCAAAAATACTGCAGTACTCCTGCTATCAAAAACTACCTTATACTAAACTAAAGTAAAAACAAACCAAATAATATTCAAAATAGGCATATGGTATACTAAAAGAAAGCTTAAAACACATAAAATTCGAAAAACTCAAATTCCAGACGTGAGGGTATTAGATTTACAAATACAAATACAATTATTTACAAATCACTTACATCTGGTTTAGCTGTTTGTTAACTTCCTCAACCTCCTCCAGAACAGTAAGAAGCTGACGACGATTGCACAATAAGTAAGGGTGAAAAGCTCGGCATTCTGCCAAGAAATCACACAAGAAAAAAAAACAAAAACTATTTCTCAACAAACAATTTTGCCAAAAACAAAAAAGCCAGAGTAAATGAAACAGAAAACCACTCGCAGAAAGAGAGAAAGAGAGAAAGAAAATGGCTGAGGCTCCAAAGAAATACTAGTACTACTACAAATACAAAAATTCAAACGCGAGTATTAATACTCAAATTGCACATGGGAAATGATATTTTTAGGAACAAAATTTTTCATTTACATTCAACATACCACTCGTTCAAAGCTGGCGAAAATTGCCTCGCCGGATTTAGGAGCAACAGGAGCCATAGAGATAGGCAATCACGTCGGCACTGTGAAATTTTACCACTTGATTTATGGTGATGAAGTTTGGCTCAGATGTGTGAGCGTGAGATTTGAGTGTACTCTACAAAAGAAAAGGAGTTTTTAGCAAAATGCTCAGAATTTGTTCAGTTCTGGCCCGTTTCAAGGAGACTTTGAATTTTTAATATTGTTGGTCGTAAACAATCCAAATACAATTAAATTATTAATTAAAAAATAACTTTTTGAAGACGGACAATTCTAAAAACATTTTAGATAAATTAATATTTAAAATAAATAAATAATTAAGTTAATGGAGAGCTAATAAATTAGGGTTATTAATGTAAAATATTTAGAATTAATTAAAGTGATATTTACAATGACTTTTCCTGAATGAAATCTAACCCGATATTCCTGGTTATTTTGAGAAGATTTTTATTTTAGAATTCCTCCAAACAGAAGCTTAGTTTCTACAATTTTCTCCCAATTGGGTTTGTTAACATTAAACATGGTAATGATTTAACCTTTTGTTTTATTTTCTGAGTGACCCTAGTGTGCTCATCTGTCCAGGGCAGAGGTTTTTTTTAAGTCTATCATATAAGATTGCAGCATCTGTCGCCAAGTTAGGATAGTATGGGGCTATATAATTCAGACTGCCTAAAAACCTTTGTAATTGGGTCTTATCGGTTATGATATCCGGAAATTTTGAAGCAAAATCTATGCTTCTTTGGATTGGGATTATTTTCCCACCAGATATATTATGTCCCAAAAATCTTACTTTTTCTTGGAATAAGGTTATCTTTGGTTTAGAAATAACTAGGCCATTTTTTATGATGAGTTGTTTAAACATAGATAAATGTTTAAAATGTTGTTCTATATCATGTGAAAATACAAGGATATCATCAATTTACACAATTATAAAATCTTTATAAGGATTCAAAATATCATTCATAATCTTCTGAAATTCAGAAGGTGCATTTTTTAATCCAAAGGGCATTACTTTCCATTCATATTGCCCAAAGGGAACATTAAAAGCAGTTTTATAAACATCTGTCTCTTTTATCTGAATTTGCCAGTATCCAGATTTTAAATCAAATTTAGAAAAGATGAAAGAGTTATGAAGTCTATCTAATAAATCTTTTTTATTAGGTATAGGATATCTTATCCATCTTAAGGCTTTATTTAAAGGCTTGTAATTTCTGCATGTTTGTTAACATAAAAAGCAGTACAAGACCATGGTGATTTAGAGGATCTTATTAGTCCTCAGTTTTCTAAATTATGAATTTCCTTAATGCATAATTTCTGATATTCTGCATTCATTTGACAAGGTCTAGCTTTAGTAGGAATATCTATTTCTTTAAAATTGTCCTCGTAAGGTAAAGAAATTATGTGCTTTTTTCTGCTCCAAAAAGCATTTGGGTGTTCATTACAAATTTCTAATGAGAATTGGTTATGAATTAATTGTATCTTATCCTGTAATTTTGGATTTTTAAGTCTATTAGATAAGGATAAAATTTTTATTTCCTGTTTTAAAAAATTAATTTGGTCTTGCTTATTCTTTATGAAAGACTCTTTAATCTGATTTAGAACTCTAGTTAATGGTTCAGTTATGAAAGTAAATTTAATTTGCTTTCCTTCATATGTTCCTGTAATCCCTGTCTGGTCTACATTGACGAAAGGAAATATCTTTTTTAGGAAAGGTGTGCCAAGTATTACCTGGTTGGTTATGTCTTTGACTAATAGGAAGCTAGTAGGTATACACTTCTGATCCTTACATATAAAGGCTTTGGGTATTTTATAATTTATTTTCATTTTCTGTCCATTAGTAGAGCTTAATGAATGAGTGGTTTTATGAAAATATTTCGTTGGGATTAAACCTTCTTGTATACAGTTTAGGTCTGCTCCGCTATCTATTAAGGCTGTCAATTTCTTATGGAAACTTCCATTTATCATTAAAGTAATTTCTACAAACCATTTTTGAGAATTTATTACTTCTAAGGTTGATAAGAAATTTTCTTGTTCTGTTATTATTAAGGGTGAAGGTATATTGGGAAATTCTATAATCTCCTTTCCTTTTTCTAAGCATATAATCCTTTTTTCTAAATTATTGTTATTATTCTTTAAATTCTTAATTTCAGATTTTAATATTTCTACTTATTTTCCTAAGTCCTGTAATGTGGTTGGACTTAAATGACTTTGTTTATCCCTTAATAATTTTCTTACTTCTGATAAGTTTATTAAATTTTTCCCCTAAAGTGTGAAGACTTAATTTATTAAATTTTTCTTCTAATAAGTTTTCTAAATCAAATGTGGATTTTAATTTAAAATCTGATATGTCAGGGGGAGGCTGTATACTAGGTGAAGCTACAGTTACAGACTTATCCTGTATTCTATGATGAATATATTTCTTTGATTCGGATAAAATATTTTCTACCCTACTATGTAGAGATAAGACATGTTCTCCCAAAACATGAATATATAAATTTGTATGATTATGTTGTCTTATTATATGATTTAGATGAGTGGTTGTGACTGGCAAGGACTCATTTTGAAGTAGTCTTTGAAAGGCATTATAAAACCTAATTTTATTATTATTATCCATTTGATAAGGTTGTAAAGGGGGAAAATTTGATTTAACCACAGATCCATTCTGTAGTTTAAATGTCCTTTCTAAAACTGAAAGATAATTATTAAAATAGATGGTTAAAAACCATGGTACAAAGGAAATCATTTGATTTTTCCCAGATAAATGTTTATAAAATTGATCCGCCAAATCTTTTCTTTCTTCAGGCTTAAAGCTTTCGAAAAACCATTTTTTAAAAGGTTCCCATCTGGGTAAATTAAATTCTTGTTGGATTAAGGCCCTTGCCTTAGACCCTGGTTGGAAATCTATTTTTGGTTTGCTATCCATCAGACAGTAAAATTCATTTCTGACACAGTTATATCTGGATCTACTGGAGTCGAGTATAAACCTCTGACTATATTATCTGATGATATATGTAATTCTTCCACCCTGGAAGAGCTTTCAGGATTACTAGGTCTGATACTAGAAGTGGATCTCCTAGATGGTGACCTAACCTGGTAATCTAGTGGAGAAATATGTGAATGAGATGTATAAGATCTATGAGATCTTGAAGCCAAAAGATTTCTATTATTTTCAAATTGTATTTGGACTCTTCCATCTTGAGTCTGTAAAATATTAGTTGGGACTCTATTGTCTATTTGTTGAGTAGGTAGGGCATTCTCAATAGTCTAGGATTCAGAAAAATTTATTTCTTCCCACTTAATTGTTCTTCTGGTCGTTATATTAGACCTATTGAAATTTGATTCTATAAGAATTGTTTCATATTTTGGTTTATCTACTATCCTACATTGAGGATTAAGGGTGTATAATGGCTTATAGTAAACCCTATAGCAGATAGCTATTATCTCACTTCCTGGAGTATAATTATACCCATATGCCTGAATATTAAGTGTTAAGGCATCTAATATGTTTACATTTGTCAAAGATAGTGCCAGATTAGGATACACATTAAAATAAACTGCTCCATGAGCAAGACTGGACTGCATTATTCCTATTAGGGATTGTTTCCAGTTTAGGTTTCTACCATCTCTTAAGGTTAGTAGAAAACTCTCAGGTAATCCTTCTAGAGTTAAAGGTTTTAAAGCTACCTGTACTAATCCAATATGGATAAACTTATGAGTAGATCTGTATTTAGATAGATCATGAGTATTTAATAATTGCAGTGTCATATTATCACTGTTTATAGGGATAGTTTCCTCTGTAGTTTTTACTACCTGTGTGAAACTTAATTTGTCAAACATCCCAAATTTGTATATTATTTTTGGATCTATCCTTGGGATAGTCCACCTATTCAAATCTTCTAGATTTCTAGGAATTTCATTTTCTTCTAAGACACTATTTTTAACAGTGTCCTTCTCCTTTCGTTTTATGATATTCATAAAATCAGATGTGATATACTAACATAATTTCTAATCCATGGCTTTGATACCATTTCAACCCAAGATCTAACAAACACAAACAAACAAGAAATAAACAAGAAATAAAACATTGTGTAAAGTCCAATAAACACTAAAATATTCTTATAGCAGTCTAGAAATTTTTACACTAAATATCTCCGTCTATATGATTAAAGAATTATCTCTGTCATGCAAAATTGCCTAAAACGCCTATCATCTTCGGCTAAAGCGGGTGACAGCAGACCACGAGTTATTCTAAAATCTGTGCCAGAAGCACTTAGTAACCCTAACTTTTGCATAAACAATATTTTTATATTTTCCCGACTTTATTTTTATTTTTTATTATTTATTTTATTTTATTTTATTTTATTTTTTTATTTTTTTATTTTTTTAATGACCAGACTTGTACTTGTCTTGACGTAGAGGGATGAACCCTAAGAGAAGTTATATGGCTCCAAGACCATTATACTGCTCTGGCTACCTGACTATATACAAGTCGAGGTCATTTATTTATTTTCTAATATTAAACCATGTTTATGAAATTATGTAGCATATCACAGAGTAAGTTAGTTATGAACTAACATCTTTAATCTTAGAAATTTAAAAACTTACGGATTTGCTGGGAGGACTCTCAAACCGACTGGAACTTTGTGCTTCCGAAAGTTCTTTTTATTGAATATAAAACTTGTTACAAAGGAGAGAGAGAGAAGGCTCTCTGATAGAAAATTTTTATGAAACTTCAAATAAAAAAACTAAACTTTTTTTTTTACATACTCTACTTTTTTCCCTCTGCCTATTGCAGAGAAATGAATGCTATTTATAGAAATATTTCTCAAGGTGGATTTGAAATCCTCCTTCATTATAATGCTGGATTTTTTGAATTTCAGAAATTATTATTGATAACTATTAGTAGCCATTCCAGTCAAAAGTTGGATAGGTAGTGGCTGCTTTTATAAAAGTCTTGTCGGCCTTTTGTAGTTGTCGGCCATGTGTAAATGATTCCTTCTTTTGTCCTTATTTGGAGGCTGGACCCTTTCCTTTCTTTGTGGGGTCTGGTGTCTTTGATGACGCGCTTTGCTCCCATTGGTCGATGAATTTGAGAGTCTTTTCCAAGATTTCCTGGGTGTCTTCTGGTGGCTGAGCTTCTCCACCTTCTTCTCCGGTATATTCCGGTTCTTCAGTATCATCTTCTGAATAAGTTTCCGATCTTGATGACATGGACACGTCTATGTCTGTTGGAAATTTTTTTACCAATTCTTCTTTTATTGCCTTTATGTAGGCCTTCATCATGTCTGTGTTTGATATAGTGCCTTGCTGAATTTTTAGCCTTCTGGCCATTTGTTTGAAGGGGCTCGGTGTTTCTGACATTTCCGAGTACGATTGAAGTTCCGTATAAGCCTTGATGGCTTGTTGAATATTATCAATAGTAGATTGTCCTTCTATGATGCCATGCTCGTCTGGTTTGAGCATCTTCTTCCAAAACTTTGTTTCTGTTTTCCTTACTATGCAAGGAACTCCTTGTGTTGTTTCCCATATGATGGGATACCATCTCCAAATCTATGGTATGCCAAATTCAGTTAAAAATAAGAATGAAAGCATTCCTTCAACTAATTGATCTTTTTCAGTGGCTTCTATTAGAACCGGAGATACTTTGACCCAATTTTAATATAATCCTTTATAAGGTACTGGGAATATGTCAATTTTAGGACCATATTGATCCCACCAATGATATAACCATGCAGGTTTTTCTACCTTATAAAGGGAAGGGCAAATTTTAAAAAGCCATGTATGTTTATGGTTTCTATTTTCATAAAAGAAGCTTTTATAAAAAGTATCTTGATAATCCCAATAATTATAAAGAGTTACTGATTTGGTACCTGGGATGATATATTCCCTCTGTCTGGATGTATGTCCCCAGTCTTCAGCAGTTATGACTTGCTTGATGATAACTTTGCTAAAATTATAAACAATCTGAGTCTGTGGATTAGGAGTAAAGTGCTGAAATTCAACACTTCCTGTAATTTTTAGGAGATGTTCTGAATGCACCCTGCTTTTGTATCATAATTCAGGATATGATTTGGCTTCGAGATATCTCTCCATTAATTTCCATACATTATCTCTCCATTTGAGATCAGAAAATTCCAAAGGAAATATCATTTCTTTATAAGGGTTAGCAATAAAAGGGATTTCCAGATTTTCTGGTTCTTCCTCAGTCAGTATTGCTGCATAAGACGGATTGTTAACTATGCATGGATTATTATCCTCATGTTTTTTGCTATACCATTCCTTATAAGCCTGGTCTGTTAGAGTTGCAGCTACTAGCTGTCTCTGACCATGTTCAATTAAAGGCCTGCATCGGCCTCCTCTTCCTCTATAAGAGGGAGTACTCTGTCCTCTTGTCCTTCCTCTATAAGAGGAGGATTCTCCTTTGTCTTGCATAGCTGCCATAAGATTGTTAGTCATGATATAAATTCACGAGTTAGGAAATCAGGCAGACTATTATCTGTTCCTTTCTTATAAATTATTTCAAAATCAAAAGGAGCTAATTGTGCTTGCCACCTAGCAAACATTTGTTTCGAGACGTCATGTTTGAAGTCCTTATTACATATACTTGGCTGCTTGGCAGTCAGTTTTTATTATGAATTTTTGATTATATAAATCATCTTGAAATTTTAAGACACATTTTAATATAGCTAAAATTTCCTTAACTATTGTGGCATAATTCTTTTGGCTATTATTCCATTTACCTTAATGAAATCTAACCAGATATTCCTGATTATTTTGAGGAGATTTTTGTTTTAGAATTCCTTCAAAACCTAATTCAGAAGCATCAATTTCTACAATCTTCTCCCAATTTGGGTTTGTTAACATTAAACATGGTAATGATTTAACCTTTTGTTTTATTTTCTGAGTGACCCTAGTGTGCTCATCTGTCCAGGGCAGAGGTTTCTTTTTAAGCCTATCATATAAGATTGCAGCATCTGTCACCAAGTTAGGATAGTATGGAGCTATATAATTTAGACTGCCTAAAAACCTTTGTAATTGGGTCTTATCGGTTATGATATCCGGAAATTTTGAAGCAAAATCTATGCTTCTTTGGATTGGGATTATTTTCCCACCAGATATATTATGTCCCAAAAATCTTACTTTTTCTTGGAATAAGGCCATCTTTGGTTTAGAAATAACTAGGCCATTTTTTATGATGAGTTGTTTAAACATAGATAAATGTTTAAAATGTTGTTCTATTGTTTATTTTCTAATATTAAACCATGGATTAGAAATTATGTTAGTATATCACATCTGATTTTATGAATATCATAAAACGAAAGGAGAATGACACTGTTAAAAACAGTGTCTTAGAAGAACAGGAAATTCTTAGAAATCTAGAAGATTTGAATAGGTGGATTATCCCAAGGATAGATCCAAAAATAATAAACAAATTTAGGATGTTTGACAAATTAAGTTTCACACAGGTAGTAAAAACTACAGAGGAAACTATCCCTATAAACAGTGATAATATGACACTGCAATTATTAAATACTCATGATCTATCTAAATACAGATCTACTCATAAATTTATCCATATTGGATTAGTACAGGTAGCTTTAAAACCTTTAACTCTAGAAGGACTACCTGAGAGTTTTCTACTAACCTTAAGAGATGGTAGAAACCTAAACTGGAAACAATCTCTAATAGGAATTATGCAGTCCAGTCTTGCTCATGGAGCAGTTTATTTTAATGTGTATCCTAATCTGGCACTATCTTTGACAGATGTAAACATATTAGATGCCTTAACACTTAATATTCAAGCATATGGGTATAATTATACTCCAGGAAGTGAGATAATAGCTATCTGCTATAGGGTTTATTATAATCCATTATACACCCTTAATCCTCAATGTAGGATAGTAGATAAACCAAAAAATTAAACAATTCTTATAAAATCAAATTTCAATAGGTCTAATATAACAACCAGAAGAACAATGAAGTGGGAAGAAATAAATTTTCATGAATCCTGGACTATTGAGAATGCCCTACCTACTCAACAAATAGACAATAGAGTCCCAACTAATATTTTACAGACTCAAGATGGAAGAGTCCAAATACAATTTGAAAATAACAAAAATCTTTTGGCTTCAAGATCTCATAGATCTTATACATCTCATTCACATATTTCTCCACTAGATTACCAGGTTAGGTCACCATCTAGGAGATCCACTTCTAGTATCAGACCTAGTAATCCTGAAAGCTCTTCCAGGGTGGAAGAATTACATATATCATCAGATAATATAGTCAGAGGTTTATACTCGACCCCAGTAGATCTAGATATAACTGTGTCAGAAATGAATTTTACTGTCTGATAGATAGCAAACCAAAAATAGATTTCCAACCAGGGTATAAGGCAAGGGCCTTAATCCAAGAAGAATTTAATTTACCTAGATGGGAACCTTTTAAAAAATGGTTTTTCGAAAGCTTTAAGCCTGAAGAAAGAAAAGATTTGGCGGATCAATTTTATAAACATTTATCTGGGAAAAATCAAATAATTTCCTTTGTACCATGGTTTTTAACCATCCATTTTAATAATTACCTTTCAGGTTTAGAAAGGACATTCAAACTACAGAATGGATCTGTGGTTAAATCAAATTTTCCCCCTTTACAACCTTATCAAATGGATAATAATAATGAAATTAGGTTTTATAATGCCTTTCAAAGACTACTTCAAAATGAGTCCTTGCCAATCACAACCACTCATCTAAACCATATAATAAGACAACAGAATCATACGAATTTATATATTCATGTTTTGGGAGAACAGGTCTTATCTCTACATAGTAGGGTAGAAAATATTTTATCCGAATTAAAGAAATATATTCATCAGGAAATACAGGATAAGTCCGTAACTGTAGCCTCACCTAGTATACAGCCTCCCCCTGACATATCAGATTTTAAATTAAAATCCACATCGAATTTAGAAAAATTATTAGAAGAAAAATTTAATAAATTAAGTCTTCACACTTTAGGGGAAGAATTTGAAAGTATAATTGGCAACTTCTCAGATTATAAACAAGTTATAAATGATGAGATAAATAAAATCTCTAAGTATCAAGACATACCCACAACTAGGATGTATTATTATCCTAGACCAACTCCCCATGATGTTTTGTTGGAAGAACAAGAATATATTAACAATAATTCTTATAGTGGGAAACAAATTTATGAATGGAACATAGATGGTTATACCGAAAAACAGGTTTACAATACTGTTCATAGAATGCTAATGTATAGCACAATCTGTAAGCAAAACAATAATACAGATAAGGTAATAGCAATATGATTACAGCTGGATTTACTGGTCAGTTTAAAGGATGGTGGGATAATTATCTCACCAAAGAAAATCAAGAAGAAATTTTAAATTCTATTAAAACAAAAGATAATAGAACGGTAGACCATGCAGTTTATACATTAATAGTAAACATTGTAGAACATTTTAAACGAAGATGGTCTGAGAATAGTGAGACCATTAGAACCTTATTACAAAATCTCAGATGCCCAACTTTAACATCCTTTAGGTGGTATAAAGATACCTTCCTAAGCAGAGTAATGGAACTCCCAGACGCTAATAGTGCTCACTGGAAATCTAAATTTATAGATGGGTTACCCTCCTTATTTGTAGAAAGGGTAAGAAAAACTTTAAGAAAAGATAAAACTGCTATTGAATATAGTAGCTATACTTATGGCAAATTAATAGGAATTTGTATCCAGGAAGGATTATCTCTATGTAATGAGATTAAGTTGAATCAACAACTTAAAAAACATAGACTCACAGAAGAAACCCAATTAGGGGAATTTTGTGGACAATTTGGTATGGAACCAATTACACCTAATAAGAAAAAATATTCAAAAAACATAGAGAAAAAGACAAGAGAGACCCTCCTTATAGGAAAAAACATAGAAAATCAAAAGAAAAAAGAATAGAAAAGAAAACCCGTAGAAAAAAGGCTAGAGAATCATCTAGTAAACCTATTATCTGTGATTATTGTGGCAAAAAGGGACACTATGTTAGCAAATGCTGGTCTAAAAAGAAAAAGAAGATTAACAGTCTAAATATTTCCGAAGAATTAAAAGAAAACTTATATCAGATATTAGAATCTGAATCTGAAGATATAGAATCTAGCTCTTTAGAAAATAATATTATTAACATAAATGAAATCATCATCTTTAGATTCTTCATCAGAATCTGAATGTGACCCTTGTAAGCAAGGATTAACGTGTATAAAGGCATTAGAAAATTCAGAATCTGAATCAGAGAATATTTATAAGCTACAATCACAGTTCCAAGAAATAAATGTGTTAACTCGGGATAATATTCTGAAAATACTAGGCATGGTCAAAGACCCTGAACTTAGGTCAAAAATTATAGACCAGGTAAATAGACCTACATCTTCTAATCAAACACCTATAATAGAACAAGTTCAAAATTCTGAACCCTATACTTAATCAGAAGTAAGAAAATTATTAAGGGATAAACAAAGTCATTTAAGTCCAACCACATTACAGGACTTAGGAAAAGAAGTAGAAAGATTAAAATCTGAAATTAAGAATTTAAAGAATAATAACAATAATTTAGAAAAAAGGATTATATGCTTAAAAAAAGAAAAGGAGATTATAGAATTTCCCAATATACCTTCACCCTTAATAATAACAGAACAAGAAAATTTCTTATCAACCTTAGAAGTAATAACTTCTCAAAAATGGTTTGTAGAAATTACTTTAATGATAAATGGAAGTTTCCATAAGAAATTGACAGCCTTAATAGATAGCGGAGCAGACCTAAACTGTATACAAGAAGGTTTAACCCCAACGAAATATTTTTATAAAACCACTCATTCATTAAGCTCTACTAATGGACAGAAAATGAAAATAAATTATAAAATACTCAAAGCCTTTATATGTAAGGATCAGAAGTGTATACCTACTAGCTTCCTATTAGTCAAAGACATAATCAACCAGGTAATACTCGGCACACCTTTCCTAAAAAAGATATTTCCTTTAGTCAATATAGACCAGACAGGGATTACAGGAACATATGAAGGAAAGCAAATTAAATTTACTTTCATAACTGAACCATTAACTAGAGTTCCTAATCAGATTAAAGAGTCTTTCATAAAGAATAAGCAAGACCAAATTAATTTTTTAAAACAGGAAATAAAAATTTTATCCTTATCTAATAGACTTAAAAATCCAAAATTACAGGATAAGATACAATTAATTCATAACCAATTCTCATTAGAAATTTGTAATGAACACCCAAATGCTTTTTGGAGCAGAAAAAAGCACATAATTTCTTTACCTTACGAGGACAATTTTAAAGAATAGATATTCCTACTAAAGCTAGACCTTGTCAAATGAATGCGGAATATCAAAATTATGCATTAAGGAAATTCATAATTTAGAAAACTGAGGACTAATAAATCCTCTAAATCACCATGGTCTTGTACTGCTTTTTATGTTAACAAACATGCAGAAATTACAAGCCTTTAAATAAAGCCTTAAGATGGATAAGATATCCTATACCTAATAAAAAAGATTTATTAGATAGACTTCATAACTCTTTCATCTTTTCTAAATTTGATTTAAAATCTGGATACTGGCAAATTCAGATAAAAGACAGATGTTTATAAAACTGCTTTTAATGTTCCCTTTGGGCAATATGAATGGAAAGTAATGCCCTTTGGATTAAAAATGCACCTTCTGAATTCAGAAGATTATGAATGATATTTTGAATCCTTATAAAGATTTTATAATTGTGTAAATTGATGATATCCTTGTATTTTCACATGATATAGAACAACATTTTAAACATTTATCTATGTTTAAACAACTCATCATAAAAAATGGCCTAGTTATTTCTAAACCAAAGATAACCTTATTCCAAGAAAAAGTAAGATTTTTGGGACATAATATATCTGGTGGGAAAATAATCCCAATCCAAAGAAGCATAGATTTTGCTTCAAAATTTCCGGATATCATAACCGATAAGACCCAATTACAAAGGTTTTTAGGCAGTCTGAATTATATAGCCCCATACTATCCTAACTTGGCGACAGATGCTGCAATCTTATATGATAGACTTAAAAAAAACCTCTGCCCTGGACAGATGAGCACACTAGGGTCACTCAGAAAATAAAACAAAAGGTTAAATCATTACCATGTTTAATGTTAACAAACCCAAATTGGGAGAAAATTGTAGAAACTAATGCTTCTGTTTTGGAGGAATTCTAAAATAAAAATCTTCTCAAAATAACCAGGAATATCGGGTTAGATTTCATTCAGGAAAAGTCATTGTAAATATCACTTTAATTAATTCTAAATATTTTACATTAATAACCCTAATTTATTAGCTCTCCATTAACTTAATTATTTATTTATTTTAAATATTAATTTATCTAAAATGTTTTTAGAATTGTCCGTCTTCAAAAAGTTATTTTTTAATTAATAATTTAATTGTATTTGGATTGTTTACGACCAACAATATTAAAAATTCAAAGTCTCCTTGAAACGGGCCAGAACTGAACAAATTCTGAGCATTTTGCTAAAAACTCCTTTTCTTTTGTAGAGTACACTCAAATCTCACGCTCACACATCTGAGCCAAACTTCATCACCATAAATCAAGTGGTAAAATTTCACAGTGCCGACGTGATTGCCTATCTCTATGGCTCCTGTTGCTCCTAAATCCGGCGAGGCAATTTTCGCCAGCTTTGAACGAGTGGTATGTTGAATGTAAATGAAAAATTTTGTTCCTAAAAATATCATTTCCCATGTGCAATTTGAGTATTAATACTCGCGTTTGAATTTTTGTATTTGTAGTAGTACTAGTATTTCTTTGGAGCCTCAGCCATTTTCTTTCTCTCTTTCTCTCTTTCTGCGAGTGGTTTTCTGTTTCATTTACTCTGGCTTTTTTGTTTTTGGCAAAATTGTTTGTTGAGAAATAGTTTTTGTTTTTTTTTCTTGTGTGATTTCTTGGCAGAATGCCGAGCTTTTCACCCTTACTTATTGTGCAATCGTCGTCAGCTTCTTACTGTTCTGGAGGAGGTTGAGGAAGTTAACAAACAGCTAAACCAGATGTAAGTGATTTGTAAATAATTGTATTTGTATTTGTAAATCTAATACCCTCACGTCTGGAATTTGAGTTTTTCGAATTTTATGTGTTTTAAGCTTTCTTTTAGTATACCATATGCCTATTTTGAATATTATTTGGTTTGTTTTTACTTTAGTTTAGTATAAGGTAGTTTTGATAGCAGGTACTGCAGTATTTTTGGCTTTGTATGAGTTTTATTCACGTCCTTTTGCATTTGTTTAGAGTCATTTCGATTGGTTTAGGTTTAGATATCTTTACCTATGTTTAAAGTACTTAGTTTTTTTATTTTACTTGGATATTATGCTTAACTATCATGCCTTTACTACATGTTTAACTTGAATGAATAAGTAGTATGAGGTACATTTTCTTAAAACATCTTTGAATTATTTTCCTTACTTGTGTATATTATGATCCTTTGAAATGCTTAGTTCAAAGTCTTAGATGATATATGTAGAATAATTTTGAGAGGAATTGTAAGACATTTTGTGTATTTTTCACGTATTTTCTTTTCTTCAATACAAAGTAATTGTTCTTCAATATTCATTTTCATTCCTTCATCTCTTTTTGGTTTCTCTTCTAAACCAAGAAGGAAATCTTGTTGTTTGAGAGTGACAATCAATTCATTTTGTAATATCTTTTTTCCCAAGGAAGTAAGGATTCATTTAATTAAGTGATTAACTAAGAAAAATTTAAGTTGTAGGTTCCAAGTTCAAGTAAAAGAGAGTTGAATTCTAATCTAAGAAAGCAAGTAAAAGCAAGTAATGTAAACAAAGGATCATGAACAAGTAAGAAAGAACACATGATTAATGGGAGGTTCTACATATAATAGATTCTCATGAATTGAGAATTCATATGCTTAGACTCAAGTATTAATGTACAACTTTCTTGTTGTATTGACATCTACCTTGAACCCTACCAAAGTGCCAATATGATGGGTATGGATAGCATATATCATACATCTAAGATATTCATGGGAATTGTGCTAGAATTATACAGAGACTTAAAAGATTAAAGGAGGAGGAGAGGTGTACAAAAATTGAAGCAAAGAACTTCTTAATCCTCCAAGGTCTTGTAGATGTTGCAATCCAATTCTTCAACACTCAAACAATCCACAAACAATCCAACAAGAAAGATCAACAAAATGAAAGTCGTTATGGTTGTGGCACTCTCAATTTATCAACCACTTGGAAGATGTTTGATATTAGGAATCAAACTCACTCCAAGTATTGTGAATGTTAGACTTCTTGGTTTAGATACTTTCACACTCACACCACTCAAAATGAATTGATTGTCACTTTCAAAGATCTCCTTCTTGGTTTAGACAAGAAACCAAAGAGAGATGAAGGAATGAAAATAAATTAAGTCTTCACACTTTAGGGGAAAAATTTAATAAACTTATCAGAAGTAAGAAAATTATTAAGGGATAAACAAAGTCATTTAAGTCCAACCACATTACAGGACTTAGGAAAATAAGTAGAAATATTAAAATCTGAAATTAAGAATTTAAAGAATAATAACAATAATTTAGAAAAAAGGATTATATGCTTAGAAAAAGGAAAGGAGATTATAGAATTTCCCAATATACCTTCACCCTTAATAATAACAGAACAAGAAAATTTCTTATCAACCTTAGAAGTAATAAATTCTCAAAAATGGTTTGTAGAAATTACTTTAATGATAAATGGAAGTTTCCATAAGAAATTGACAGCCTTAATAGATAGCGGAGCAGACCTAAACTGTATACAAGAAGGTTTAATCCCAACGAAATATTTTCATAAAACCACTCATTCATTAAGCTCTACTAATGGACAGAAAATGAAAATAAATTATAAAATACCCAAAGCCTTTATATGTAAGGATCAGAAGTGTATACCTACTAGCTTCCTATTAGTCAAAGACATAACCAACCAGGTAATACTTGGCACACCTTTCCTAAAAAAGATATTTCCTTTAGTCAATGTAGACCAGACAGGGATTACAGGAACATATGAAGGAAAGCAAATTAAATTTACTTTCATAACTGAACCATTAACTAGAGTTCTAAATCAGATTAAAGAGTATTTCATAAAGAATAAGCAAGACCAAATTAATTTTTTAAAACAGGAAATAAAAATTTTATCCTTATCTGATAGACTTAAAAATCCAAAATTACAGGATTAAGATACAATTAATTCATAACCAATTCTCATTAGAAATTTGTAATGAACACCCAAATGCTTTTTGGAGCAGAAAAAAGCACATAATTTCTTTACCTTACGAGGACAATTTTAAAGAAGTAGATATTCCTACTAAAGCTAAACCTTGTCAAATGAATGCAGAATATAAAAAATTATGCATTCAGGAAATTCATAATTTAGAAAACAGAGGACTAAAAAGATCCTCTAAATCACCATGGTCTTGTACTGCTTTTTATGTTAACAAACATGCAGAAAAAGAAAGAGGCATACCCAGGCTAGTTATAAATTACAAGCCTTTAAATAAAGCCTTAAGATGGATAAGATATCCTATACCTAATAAAAAAGATTTATTAGATAGACTTCATAACTCTATCATCTTTTCTAAATTTGATTTAAAATCTGGATACTGGCAAATTCAGATAAAAGAGACAGATGTTGATAAAACTGCTTTTAATGTTCCCTTTGGGTAATATGAATGGAAAGTAATGCCCTTTGGATTAAAAAATGCACCTTCTGAATTCCAGAAGATTATGAATGATATTTTCAATCCTTATAAAGATTTTATAATTATGTATATTGATGATATCCTTGTATTTTCACATGACATAGAACAACATTTTAAACATTTATTTATGTTTAAACTCATCATAAAAAATGACCTAGTTATTTCTAAACCAAAGATGACCTTATTCCAAGAAAAAGTAAGATTTTTGGGACATAATATATCTGGTGGGAAAATAATCCCAATCCAAAGAAGCATAGATTTTGCTTCAAAATTTCCAGATATCATAACCGATAAGACCCAATTATAAAAGTTTTTAGACTGTCTGAATTATATAGCCCCATACTATCCTAACTTGGCGACAGATGCTGCAATCTTATATGATAGGCTTAAAAAAAACTTCTGCCCTGGACAGATGAGCACACTAGGGTCACTCAGAAAATAAAACAAAAGGTTAAATCATTACCATGTTTAATGTTAACAAACCCAAATTGGTAGAAAATTGTAGAAACTTATGCTTCTAAATTAGGTTTTGGAGGAATTCTAAAACAAAAATCTCCTCAAAATAACTAGGAATATCTGGTTAGATTTCATTCAGGTAAATGGAATAATAGCCAAAAGAATTATGCCACAATAACTAAGGAAATTTTATGTATATTAAAATGTGTCTTAAAATTTCAAGATGATTTATATAATCAAAAATTCATAATAAAAACTGACTGCCAAGCAGCCAAGTATATGTTTAATAAGGACTTCAAACATGATGTCTCGAAACAAATGTTTGCTAGGTGGCAAGCACAATTAGCTCCTTTTGATTTTAAAAAAATTTATAAGAAAGGAACAGATAATAGTCTGCCTGATTTTCTAACTCGTGAATTTATATCATGACTAACAATCTTATGGAAACTATGCAAGACAAAGGAGAATCCTCCTCTTATAGAGGAAGGACAAGAGGACAGAGTACTCCCTCTTATAGAGGAAGAGGAGGCCGATGCAGGCCTTTAATTGAACATGGTCAGAGACAGCTAGTAGCTGCAACTCTAACAGGCCGGGCTTATAAGGAATGGTATAGAAAAAAACATGAGGATAATAATCCATGCATAGTTAACAATCCGTCTTATGCAGCAATACTGATTGAGGAAGAACCAGAAAATCTGGAAATCTCTTTTATTACTAACCCTTATAAAGAAATGATATTTCCTTTGGAATTTTCTGATCTCAAATGGAGAGATAATGTATGAAAATTAATGGAGAGATATCTCGAAGCCAAATCATATCCTGAATTATCATACAAAAGCAGGGTGCATTCAGAACATCTCCTGAAAATTACAGGAACTGCTGAATTTCAGCACTTAACTCCTAATCCACAGACTCAGACTGTTTATAATTTTAGCAAAGTTATCATCAAGCAAGTCATAACTGCTAAAGACTGGGGACATACATCAAGACAGAGGGAATATATCATCCCAAGTACCAAATCAGTAACTCTTTATAATTATTGGGATTATCAAGATGCTTTTTATAAAAGCTTCTTTTATGAAAATAGAAACCATAAACATACATAGTTTTTTAAAATTTGCCCTTCCCTTTATAAGGCAGAAAAACCTGCATGGTTATATCATTGGTGGGATCAATATGGTCCTAAAATTGACATACTCCCAGTACCTTATAAAGGATTATATTAAAATTGGGTCAAAGTATCTCCGGTTCTAATAGAAGCCACTGAAAAAGATTAATTAGTTGAAGGAATGTCTTCATTCTTATTTTTCACTGAATTTGGCATACCATGGATTTGGAGATGGTATCCCATGATATGGGAAACAACACAAGGAGTTCCTTGCATAGTAAGGAAAACAGAAACAAAGTTTTGGAAGAAGATGCTCAAACCAGACGAGCATGGCATCATAGAAGGACAATCTACTATTGATAATATTCAACAAGCCATCAAGGCTTATACGGAACTTCAATCTTACTCGGAAATGTCAGAAACACCGAACCCCTTCAAACAAATGGCCAGAAAGCTGAAAATTCAGCAAGGCACTATATCAAACACAGACATGATGAAGGCCTACATAAAGGCAATAAAAGAAGATTAGGTAAAAAAATTTCCAACAGACACAGACGTGTCCATGCCATCAAGATCGACAACTCATTCAGAAGATGATACTGAAGAACCGGAATATACCGGAGAAGAAGGTGGAGAAGCTCAGCCACCAGAAGACACCCAGAAAATCTTGGAAAAGACTCTCAACTTCATCGACCAATGGGAGCAAAGCGCATCATCAAAGACACCAGACCCCACAAAAAAAGGAAAGGGTCCAACCTCTAAATAAGGACAAAAGAAAGAATCATTTACACATGGCCGACAACTACAAAAGGCCGACAAGACTTTTATAAAAACAGCCACTACCTATCCAACTTTTGATTAGAATGACTACTAATAGTTATCAACAATAATTTCTGGAATTCAAAAAATCCAGCATTATAATGAAGGAGGATTTCAAATCCACCCTGAGAAATATTTCTATAAATAGCATCCATTTCTCTGCAATAGGCAGAGGGAAAAAAGTAGAGTATGTAAAAAAAAGTTTAGTTTTCTTATTTGAAGTTTCATAAAAATTTTCTATCAGAGAGCCTTCTCTCTCTCTCCTTTGTAACAACTTTTATATTCAATAAAAAGAACTTTTGAAAGCACAAAGTTTCAGTCGGTTTGAGAGTCCTCCCAGCAAATCCGTAAGTTTTTAAATTTCTAAGATTAAAGATGTTAGTTCTTAACTAACTTACTCTGTGATAAGCTACATAATTTCATAAACATAGTTTAATATTAAAAAATAAACAAATGACCTCGACTTGTATATAGTTAGGTAGCCAGAGCAGTATAATGGTCTTAGAGCTATATAACTTCTCTTAGGGTTCATCCCTCTACGTCAAGACAAGTACAAGTCTGGTCATTAAAAAAATAAAAAAATAAAAATAAAGTCTCGAAAATATAAAAATATTGTTTATGCAAAAGTTAGGGTTACTAAGTATTTCTGGCATAGATTTTAAAATAACCCGTGGTCTGCTGTCAGCCGCTTTAGCCGAAGATGATAGGCATTTTAGGCAATTTTGCATGACAGAGATAATTCTTTAATCATATAGACGGAGATATTTATTGTAAAAATTCCTAGACTGCTATAAGAATATTTTACTGTTTATTGGACTTTACACAATGTTTTATTTCTTGTTTGTTTGTGTTTGTTAGATCTTGGGTTGAAATGGTATTCTAAAAAATATAAATTTATAATAATATTTTAAATAAAGAATTGATAACAAATTTTGAAATGATTTTAAAACAGTAACCTTCAAATACATTTTTTTTTAAAAAAAATAATAATTTACGTACAAAATATTTATTATTTATGATATATTATATAAGTTCATTTGAAGCAGATAATCATTGAGTTTCTTGGGCCCACTTCACCTACTATCATTTGTTTCATCTTGGCAGATTCCTTCCAATAACCTTTATTATTATATATTTAATCCGTGAATATTTACAGGGATAAAAAAAAGCCTCATATAGAGGAAAGCCCAAAGATGAAAATCCTCGGAAGATACAATACCCGTCATTGCATATCATTGCATTATCAAGTTTATACCTGATATTCAACGACTGCTTATTGGCTGCAGACACCCATTGGGTTGTCTTACTGTAGTACTTTGAAGGAATTATTCCTTTCGTAATACAGTTTATGTCTGCACCTGAGTCTACCATGGCTTCAGTTTCCAGGTAGAACTCTTTGTTGACAATTATCGTCACATTTATAAACCATTTCTGGAATACAATGGGCTCAATATAATTAACACCGTTGATATGGTTTATCTTTGAGGATTTATCCTCATCGTCCGATGTATCGGGCATTTTAGATGTAGAAGGCTGTTTAGCCTTGATCTTTTCGATCTTTCTTTTTATTTGAGAAATTTTAGATTTAATCTGATTGATTTCTCCTTTCAATTCTTGAACCGTAGGTTCCTTCTCTTTAGTCGATTGCATCTTGTCGATCAATTGATCTAAGGAAACAGTCTTAAAAGAGGTATTGATTTGTTTAGAGAGCTTGGTCGGCTGCTCTCTTGGTTTTTCAACCAAATAGCTTTCAAGAGCTTTTCTTTTCTTTTCTGGATCTTCGATCTGATCGATGAGGTCCAGAATGAAGCTCTCTTCTCGTGTTAGCATGTTTATGCTAAGCCCAAGGTCTTTGATGAACCATCATCGCAGTTGCAGAACTCGGACACGTCTTCACTCGTGCTATGGGATGAACTTGCTGATTTTTCACTAGAAGGTTTTGTAAGATACACCTCTCACCACCTCTCTCTCTATAATATATCTCTCTGCGTGTGCTCTTAGCAATCAAGAGGCCCTTTGGTCTCAAAAATGTAAGTCCTTTACATTTTTCGTGTTTTAATTAAAGTTTTAGTTTTATCTTGTTTTATGTTTTTAAAACAAAATCTTAAAGATCTTGTTAAGTTTACAATTAGATCTTAAATATCTAATAAAAAAAGTGATATCAATTGTAAACTTAACAAGATCTTTAAGATCTTGTTTTAAAAACATACAACAAGACAAAACTAAAAACTTTAATTAAAACACGAAAAATGTAAAGGACTTACATTTTGAGATCAAAGAGTCTCTTGATTGCTAAGAGCACACGCAAAGAGATATATTATAGAGAGAGAGGTGGTGAGAAGTGTAAGAAAGGTGTATCTTACAAAGAGAGAGAGATGGATAAGAAGAGTGTGTGGAGGATGGGAATACAATGACCTATTTATAGACATCAGACTCCAAACACTCGCTAAACTAAATACAATTCAAATTTTAAATCCATAGTGGAAAAGCCACTATTCCCTATGACGTCACTGCTTGCGTCATCATCGGCTGATGTAGGCGCTTACGTCATCAGCCGCCATTGTTGACTTTTATGCCAATTTTTTAAGAAAAATCTTATTTTTTGTGCTTTCCTTGTTCTTTTCTAGCAATTAATGCCTGTTGCAACCCAAGAAAGTCCTCTAAATCCATGTACGCATTGTTCGGATCTTGGGCGAACTACTCGAGGTATGGGTCGAACGGAGGAGAGGTTTATCCGTCGGACGAGAGGTTGATCGGAGATTTTTCTCCTTTGGCAGATTTGTCTGTAATCTGCATTGGGGTTTTGTGTTGTGTTTCTGGCACAGCCGTTGAGGAAGATGATGCATCCTTGTCCTTCCCCCCCCCCCCCCCAAAAACATTTCTTCAAAACATTTTGAAGCTTCTTCTCGGGACATTTTGGAAAATGCCTCCTTGAATATGTCTTTAGGGTGTTGTTTTGGCGCCCTGGTTGGTTGAGATAGGGTGAGAACCCCATTCTTTGCAAAGACATCGTCGTTGCAAAAGAACTCAAATTTATTCCACCATCGGATGTAAACTCTTCTCCAGAGGAAGAATTCTCAAAGGTAGATGTCGTGCTTGCCTGCTTCCGTGGTGTGGGCAATGCGGTAGTCCCATCTGACAATCCAGGGGACTGAGTAGGTGATTGTGAACCGGATCAAAATATCAAGTTCACAAGGCTGCTCATTTGCTAGTCAAAAATTTTCAAAAACTTTCAGTACCCCCTTTTGGGTAGAATGACGGGATTTAATCCCCATGTAAAAAACCAGGTTTTGAACCATGCTGGGATGTTGACCAGCTGGCCTTCGAGTTGGAACATGAGGAACCAACTGTGTTTCTTTTGGACGTTCTCGTAGAGTAACGCCTTTTCCCAAGCTTCCATATAATCGTAATAATTATACGACCTTGAATTCCTTGGATTGTATTAGAACTTTAAGTACCTGACCTCTTGAGGTCTAATTTCCCAATCATTAGAGGATAAAACCCTCTTAATGATGAATTTGCTATAAGCAGTATGGGGATCGGCAGAACTGCTGGCTCGGCCCACCTGTTCAATAAGAACCGAATAGGTTTCCTGCAGGATTGCCTGATAATAGTATACAGATTTATCTGTATATGTTGAGATCATATGTTTGTTGAGGAATATATCTACAACATGATCTGCTGACATCCCTTTAAGGGTTATATCCACTGGATACAGCTTTATCCAGTTGTACGGGATATAAGGATATTTTCGACCTTTAAGGTCTTCAGGCGGAATCACCCAGTTGTATGCCTCTGTTTGATAGGCATCTGGATCTGTAGCGAACTCATCAGCCTTATAAGGCTCCGGTGTTGCTTTTGGTTCTTTTGCCTTTTCGGCAAATGTTTTCTTTCGAGGATTCTCCTCTTTGGATTTTCCTCTATAAGAGGCTTTCTTTTTATCCCTGCAAATATTCACGGGTTAAAAAATCAGCTAAGGAGTTGTTTACTCCATTGACATGTTCAATATCAAAATTGAAACATGATAAGATAGCTTGCCATCTGGTAAATATTTGTTTAGACGCTAAGTTGCGCACATCCTTTTCAAGAATGCTTTTCGCAGACTTAGCATCAGTTCTGATAAGAAATTTCTTATTTAATAAGTCACTTTCAAATTTAGTGACACACATGACTATAGAAAGAACTTCTTTCTTAATAGTCGAGTAGTTTTGTTGGGATGAATTCCATAAGCCCGAAGTGTATCTAACCAATTGTTCTTGGTTAGTCTGAGGATCCTTCTGTTTTAGGATTTCCCCATAACCTCTTTCAAAGGCATCCGTTTCTACTATTTTAAAGTAGTCCGGATTGGCTATACCCATGCATGGAAGCTCTTTGAGCTTTTTCTTGAGGTTTCTGACCGCCTCAGTGTGTACACTACTCTAAAGTTTAGGATTTTTCCTTAACCTGTCAAATAGCGGTTTACATTCTAGGGCCAGTTCCTTGTAGAAGTCAACAATATAATTGAGACTTCCCAAAAACCTCTGTAGTTGATTTTTGTCCAGAATTTCATTAGGAAATTTGTCGACGAATATAATCGCTCTTTCAATAGGTTGTATTAGACAATTTTCAATGTAATGGCCCAAAAACCTTATTTTAAGCTGAAATAAGCTTATCTTTTTCGCAGAGACTACAAGTCCCGCATGTTTAGCAACTTCTAAAAACACCTTAAGATGTTTGAAGTGCTGATCTATGGTTTGTGAATAGACCAAGACATCATCAATGTAAACAATTATAAAATTCGTATATGGATTGAATAATTCATTCATTATGTGTTGATATTCCGAAGGGGCATTCTTTAACCCGAACGGCATTATGTTCCATTTATAGTGTCCAAAGGGCACTGTGAAGGAGGTTTTATACCGATCTTTCTCTTCAATTTGAATATGCCAGTAACCTGACTTCATGTCAAATTTAGAGAATATTTTGGCTTTATATAGCCGATTAAGTAGATCCCTTTTATTAGGAATCGGGTCCTAATCCATTTCAACACTTTATTAAGCGGTTTGTAATTTATTACAAGTCTGGGAGCTCCTCTTTCGAGTTCAACCGTATTCTCAACATAGAATGCTGGACAACTCCGTGGACTGTAACTTTGCCTAATAAGGCCTTTGCTTAGGAGATCGTTTATCTCCTTTTTACAGAGCTCTAGATGCTTGGGTCCCATGGCAATGGGCCTAGCCTTTGTAGAGATGTGTTTTTCATTGAGCCCTTCCTCATAAGGCAGGGACACAACAAATTTGTTACGTGTCCAAAAGGCATTGGGCACTTCGGCACATATTTGCCTTTTGATAAATTCTTCAAGGTCTTTTATCTTTCCTTGAAAATCCGGTTTTTCTAGCCTTTCTCGAATTTGTTTAAAATCCACTTCCTCCTTTAAGGAGTTTAGAAAGCTAGTTTTTCTTTCCTTTAAGGAATTCAGAAGTTGTACTTCGTACTGCTTCGTTACAGTTATAAAAGCGAATTTTAATTCCTTACCACCCACGAAGGAGGTAATACCCTTTTCTGTTATTGAGGTAATTGGGAATATCTTTTGCAAGAATTGATTTCCCAAAATTACCGCGGTCAATAGACCTTTGACCATTATAAATGGTATCGGGATACAATACCCGTCATTGCATATCATTGCATTATCAAGTTTATACCTGATATTCAACGGCTGCTTATTGGCTGCAGACACCCGTTGGGTTGTCTTACTGTAATACTTTGAAGGAATTATTCCTTCCGTAATACAGTTTATGTTTGCACCTGAGTCTACCATGGCTTCAGTTTCCAACTAGAACTCTTTGTTGACGATTATCGTCACATTTATAAACCATTTCTAGAATACAACGGGCTCAATATAATTGACACCGTTGATATGGTTTATCTTTGAGGATTTATCCTCATCGTCCGATGTATCAGGCGTTTTAGATGTAGAAGGTTGTTTAACCTTGATCTTTTCGATCTTTCTTTTTATTTGAGAAATTTCAGATTTAATCTGATTGATTTCTCCTTTCAATTCTTGAACCGTAGGTTCCTTCTCTTTAGTCGATTGCATCCTGTCGATCAATTGATCTAAGGAAACAGTCTTAAAATTGGTATTGATTTGTTTAGAGAGCTTGGTCGGCTGCTCTCTTGGTTTTTCAAGCAAATAGCTTTCAAGAGCTTTTTTTTTCTTTTCTGGATCTTCGATCTGATCGATGAGGTCCAGAATGAAGCTCTCTTCTCGGATTAGCATGTTTATGCTAAGCCCAAGGTCTTTGATGATGCATATGTCGCATTCACCATCATCGCAGTTGCAGAGCTCGGACTCGTCTTCACTCGTGCTCTGGGATGAATTTGCTGATTCTTCACTAGAAGAATACTCAAGGTTTTGTTTGAAGTCTTCTTCGGTCTTGTTCAGTAGAGCCTGACATAGAGACTTCTTCTGTTCTTCGTCTATGTCAATAAAAATGAAGAATCCACTCTCAAACAACAAACTCTCAAAGATTTCCTTCTTGGTTTAGAAGAGAAACCAAAAAGAGATGAATGAATGAAAATGAATATTGAAGAACAATTACTTTGTATTGAAGAAAAGAAAATAAGTGAAACATACACAAAAATGTCTTACAATTCCTCTCAAAAATTATTCTACATATATCATCTAAGACTTTGAACTAAGCATTTCAAAGGATCATAATATATACACAAGTAAGGAAAATAATTCAAAAGATGTTTTAAGAAAATGTACCTCATACTACTTATTCATTCAAGTTAAACATGTAGTAAAGGCATGATAGTTAAGCATAATATCCAAGTAAAATAAAAAACTAAGTACTTTAAACATAGGTAAAGATATCTAAACCTAAACCAATCGAAACGACTCTAAACAAATGCAAAAGGACATGAATAAAACTCATACAAAGCCAAAAATACTGCAGTACACCTGCTATCAAAAACTACCTTATACTACTAAAGTAAAAATAAACCAAATAATATTCAAAATAGGCATATGGTATACTAAAAGAAAGCTTAAAACACATAAAATTCGAAAAACTCAAATTCCAGACGTGAGGGTATTAGATTTACCAAATACAAATGCAATTATTTACAAATCACTTACATCTGGTTTAGCTGTTTGTTAACTTCCTCAACCTCCTCCAGAACAGTAAGAAGCTGACGACGATTGCACCATAAGTAAGGGTGAAAAGCTCGGCATTCTGCCAAGAAATCACACAAGAAAAAAAAACAAAAACTATTTCTCAACAACAATTAGGCACTCAACAAACAATTTTGCCAAAAACAAAAAAGCCAGAGTAAATGAAACAGAAAACCACTCCCAGAAAGAGAGAAAGAGAGAAAGAAAATGGCTGAGGCTCCAAAGAAATACTAGTACTACTACAAATACAAAAATTAAAACGCGAGTATTAATACTCAAATTGCACATGGGAAATGATATTTTTAGGAACAAAGTTTTTCATTTACATTCAACATACCACTCGTTCAAAGCTGGCGAAAATTGCCTCGCCGGATTTAGGAGCAACAGGAGCCATAGAGATAGGCGATCACGTCGGCACAGTGAAATTTTACCAGTTGATTTATGGTGATGAAGTTTGGCTCAGATGTGTGAGCGTGAGATTTGAGTGTACTCTACAAAAGAAAAGGAGTTTTTAGCAAAATGCTCAGAATTTGTTCAGTTTTGGCCCGTTTCAAGGAGACTTTGAATTTTTAATATTGCTGGTAGTAAACAATCCAAATACAATTAAATTATTAATTAAAAAATAACTTTTTGAAGACGGACAATTCTAAAAACATTTTAGATAAATTAATATTTAAAATAAATAAATAATTAAGTTAATGGAGAGCTAATAAATTAGCGTTATTAATGTAAAATATTTAGAATTAATTAAAGTGATATTGACAATGACTTTTCCGTATAACTCATAATTATTAGAAAGAAAGTGGTAGATGCTATAATTCACCGCACCTGGTTTTGTCGGGCTCGGAATACCTTGCTTTTTTTTTTGGAGTTATGTACCAAAAATAGAGTTATTATTATTATTTTATTTAAAAACTTAATTAACAGTCTATTTATCAAAATAAATTCTTATTTATTTTTAAATATATTTTATTAAAGTAAAACATTTTTTAAAAAAATAAAATAAAATATTTGTTACTTAAAAAAAAATTACTAGTAAATTTTAATTTTCTAATAAATTTAAGTTTATAATTTGATATTAAAATAATATTTATTTAATATAAATATGTTCTAAAAAATATAAATTTATAATAATATTTTAAATAAAGAATTGATAACAAATTTTGAAATGATTTAAAAACAGTAACCTTCAAATACATTTTGTTTTTAAAAAATAAAATAATTTACGTACAAAATATTTATTATTTATGATATATTATATAAGTTCATTTGAAGCAGATAATCATTGGTTTTCTGGGGCCCACTTCACCTACTATCATTTGTTTCATCTTGGCAGATTCCTTCCCATAACCTTTATTTATTTTTATTAATTTTATTATTATTACTTTTTTTTCTTTTTGATAAGTATTACCTTTATTTATATATTTCTGAAAATGAGATTGCGATAACTTAAAATAATAATAACAACAATTACACTTTTCCCTATGGAGGGAACGAAAGTAGACCAGTATCGAAGTTGAGGAACACGCCCACGCGCCCCTGTGACTTTGGTTGTAATACCATTATTTGTCCTTTTATTTACTTTTTTTTTAAAATTTTTAAATTTACATTTTTAATAATAATTAAATATATTAAAATTTTAAAATAATATTTAATTGGTATTTAATCATTCTACCATAAAATTTGAAGATGATTCTTTGTTTATTTTCATTATGCCAAATTTCGAAATGAATTTAAAATTGGAGAATCAATATTAATATCATTAAATTATTATTTTTTATAATTACATTAAATAACACAAATAAAGTATAATTATTATATTATTTAAATTTTATTTATTATAAATTAAAATATCCACATTCCTATCCCCAAAATTAGGGGCTTACCCTAAAATGACTCAACTTTTTAAAATTTGTCCCGTTTTAACCTAGTTTCTAAAACTATTTCCCAAACTAACTTGAACTCATTCACAAAATGAATTCTAATGGGACCTACTAATTTTTTAAAAAAAAATTCTCTTTTTTCTTTTTCTCTTTTTCTATTTTTATATCTTTTTTTTTTTTTTTAAAAACTTCTCCGTTTCCTCCCTCCGTTTCCCCTCTTTTCATTTTTTTTATTTCCTTTCCCTTCCAAACCCATCTTCCCCCCCCCCCCCCCACTTTCCCTTTTCTTTTCATTTTTGTCTGTTCTCCACATAAACCCTAGCTCACAACAAAAGGGATATATGAAGAAGGGATATATATATATATATATATATATATATATAATATATAATATATATAATATAATATAAAAGGAAACCTACTATCAGAACCCCTTAAAAAACAAAAGGGTAAAACATCTTATTCAGTACTGAAATTTAGCACGTATGAAAATTATGTGAAACATTAGGACTCATCTTCTCAATGAGTCCTATAATTCAGTATTGGAATTTATCACGTTTGAAAAATATGTGAAACATTAGGACTCGTCTTCTCAATGAGTCCTATAATTCAGTATTGGAATTTATCACATTTGAAAATTATGTGAAACATTAGGACTCATCTTCTCAATGAGTCCTATAATTCAGTACTGGAATTTATCACGTTTGAAAATTATGTGAAACATTAGGACTCATCTTCTCAATGAGTCCTATAATTCAGTACTGGAATTATTCACGTTTGAAAATTATGTGAAACATTAGGACTCATCTTCTGAACGAGTCCTATAATTCAGTACTGGAATTTATCACGTTTGAAAATTATGTGAAACATTAGTACTCATCTTCTCAATGAGTCCTATAATTCAGTACTGGAATTTATCACGTTTGAAAATTATGTGAAACATTAGGACTCATCTTCTCAATGAGTCCTATAATTCAATACTGAAAAAAAGTAGTTTAATTTATTTTTTGCTTTTGCAGTAATGTGTAATTAATTAAATGTTAAAGGCGGCTTTATAGGTTGGCGCAATTGAAGTGATATAAATCTCTATTTGGGAAAATTATTGATGCAACGGTACAAAGTCTGACTCCGTTGTACGCTCCTTGTTTATTTATTTATTTTTTTTCTCGTAAAGGAAGTTTTTTAGTAATTCAAGTTAAAAAGTTTTTTAAGTAGACTTGAAAAAAATTTTTAACTTAAACATTAATTGAAAAGGTTTTTAATTAAAAATTTGTATTTCTTTTTTATTTAGATTTGTACATAATATATATTCCAAGAAAAAACATAAATACAGAAAATTCTATTTGAGCTGGAGAACATTGTATTTGGAGGCGGTAATAGGGAGGAATTGCCGGTCTATAGAACTACAAATCTGAAAATAAGTGTCATTTATATATTATATATATGTATGTCATTGTAAAAATTATTAATGTATTTAAGAGAGATTGTGAACTAATTTTTGCTTATGTATGTGTATAAATATTGTTGGAATCAAAACACACGAACAATTAAAAAACAAAAATTAAATAATAAGAATATGAGACTCAAAAATTTACGTGCATGGTTCAAATTAAAAGATTCATATCTACTATTGCATTAGAATTGTATTTCTTATATATTGCTTAATTATAAAAACAATCAACAATAGAAATAAATGATATACAAATGCAAGACTTAAAAAGTAATTTACCGGCATTTGTATCACATTTGCCCTAATTTACCGGCATTTGACACAGGTCTAGATTTCCGTATAAAAGAATTTTTGTTGAAATGATACTTAATTGTAGAATACATGAATATATGTAAAAGATTTCGTCTGCTTAATGATACTTCCATGAACTCTCTTCAAGATAAAAATTAGAGAATATTTTTTATGACCCCACTTCCTTAATTTAGGGTTTATTACCCCACTTCCATCCTCAATTATAAATTCCAACAATATTTTTTTTTAAAAAAGATATTAACTCAAAATATTTCTGAAATATTTTGAGTTAATATCTTTTTTTTTTAAAAAAATATTGTTGGAATTTATAATTGAGGATGGAAGTGGGGTAATAAACCCTAAATTAAGGAAGTGGGGTCATAAAAAAATATTCTCTAATTTTTATATCTTGAATATTCTCTAACCCTGAATTCATCCATCCATTCATTCTTCTAGCTAGAAATTAAGGAAGAATATATTAAAATTTAAGAAGAAGATGACAGGATTCGGTTCACCTTGTGGTGCATGTAAATTTCTGAGAAGAAAATGTGTTACAGATTGTGTATTTGCACCTTACTTCTGCTTTAAACAAGGAGCAAGCCATTTTGCAGCCGTTCATAAAGTTTTTGGAGCTAGTAATGTCTCCAAACTCCTTGATCATGTTCCCATCACTGATCGTTGTGAAGCTGCTGTTACCATCTCTTATGAAGCTCAAGCCAGACTTCAAGATCCCATTTATGGCTGTGTCTCACAAATCATTTCCCTCCAACAACAGGTATATATATATATATATATATATATATATATATACTTCCTTCATTAATTCCAACCCCCAATAAATATACATATATATAATCAAACTCGCGATTTCGTGTAACGTCTACAGGTAGTGAATCTACAAGCACAACTAGCATCACTAAAGGAACAAGCAGCAGTAGTAGTAGCAGCAGCAGCAGCAGCTCAGTGTAGAATAAATATAAATGGTACAAACAATACAAACCCTAATAAATATCTTCCACAAGATCTTCTTCATCAGTATGGTTGGTTTCAATCAGAAAATTCAGGGATGCATCACCAATTTGATAATATGATTTCCAATTTCTCCAATCCACTACTTTTCAGTAATAATGATAATTCAGTAGTGGAACAAATTTATGTTTCTTGTCACGATGAACAACAACCAAATGAGCAGAAGTGGGTTTTGCCGGACGACGACAACAACATGGATGATCTACAATGCGAACGTCTTGGATGTGCAATGGGAAAATCAGATTACCAAAATTGTGAATCCCTCAATGACATGGGTGAAATATTTATCTCTTTTATTTATTTTTTTCAAAATTATTTACAAAATATTCATACTATCTATATATACTTTTTTTTTGCTATAGATGTAGCTCTACATCCTGAAGCACACCAGAATTTCCGAATCCTTGCTGAAAGAATGGTGTTGGGTTTCTCTGGTGGTGTCTCTGCTTCTGGTGGCGATCTTTGGACACCAATTTCTGGAAATGGCATTGCTGATGTAAGGATTATGAGAAGGAAAAATCTCAGAAATATTGGTGTACCAACTGGTCTTACAATAAGTGCTTCTTTTTGTTCTTGGCTTCCAACTTTTCCTAAAATCGTATTCGAGTATTTGCGTAATTACAAGAATCGATCCGAGGTACGACTTGATGCTTTTATTCAATACTATTATATCCATATTTTAGTTTTTTTGATAAACACACAGTATAATTTCTTGTGATATTATAACGAGTAAATTTTTTTTTTTTTTTGTTTTAGTGGGACATTATAAGCTTTAATGGTTATGTGAAAGAAATTCTTTACATGGGAAGTGGATCGGAAGATGGCAATTGTGTATCTATCTTACAAGTTACAGTAAGATATATATGAACCCTAAATTTCATCTTGTTTTTTTTTAGTGAATTTGTTCAAATTAGGGCATGGAAAATCTAATTTTTTGTTTATATTGGAAAAGGGTCCAAGAATAGATCATGGAGGTGTGTTCATCTTTCAAGAAAGCAGCTGTGAACCAACAACTTCATTCATAGTTTATGCACCGTTGGACGTGACGACGGCGAAAGTGTTATTCGGCGGTGGAGATCCTGAGATTATTCAACTTCTTCCTTCTGGTTTCACCATTATTCCCAGTGGACCTCCCTTGGATCATCCTGCTGCTGCTGCTGCTATTTGTGATGCTGATCTTCAAAATGGAACTCTTCTCACAATTTCTTTGCAAATTCTTGTGGATTCTAATCCTTTAGCCAATGTTTCTGATCAGGCTCTCGATAATGTTAGTAAGCTTCTGCGGTATACAATGCATAACATTGAGGTGGCTCTTGCTCCCTTTTACCTTTGAGAGAATCAGGTATGTTTTTTTTTATACATTTTTTTTACATTCAAGAATATATATATATATATATATATATATATATATAATAGATATATATGTATGTTTGTATGTGTTGAAATTTTATTTCTTTTTGATTTATTTTTTCGCAGGAATGGAAGTGTTTGAGGAGGTGGAAACAAGTCTTGATTTTAGGGTTTAATTTCTATGTAAAGTTTGTATGTATTAGGACTTTGTAATAAACAGTTTTGTTGGAA
Organism: Asclepias syriaca; assembly: GCA_027405835.1. Classification (NCBI taxonomy): domain Eukaryota; kingdom Viridiplantae; phylum Streptophyta; class Magnoliopsida; order Gentianales; family Apocynaceae; genus Asclepias; species Asclepias syriaca. Next base: position 14,246,024 of record CM049930.1, read on the forward strand.
CTCAAGAGTTCCCCTTTTTATCTTTCCAGTAGTTTTTATTTCTTCAAGACTTAATAAATATGCCTTTTGCAATACTCTATCATATATATATAATATATATATATATATATATATATCATGTGGTTTCCCCTTCAGACTCTTAGTTTTTTATACTTTTACATGGAAACAATTCAAGTGATAAACATATATATAAAAATTATTTTTAAAAAAACAACAAATTTTTTTATCTTTATATATGTTTCATTTTAACTTAAAAAAGATTATAAAAATTTTCCAAAAATATATATAATATTATATATGTGTAATATAACATATTTATTACTATTAAAACAACAAGAAACTTATTTTTAAAAAAAAAACAACAAATTTATATATATTATACTTATATATATTATGCTTAACTCTACTTTTAACTCCACTTTTAAAAAAACAACAAATTTAACTCCACTTTTCCCCCTTTTCAATCAACTTTAACTCTACTTTTAACTCCACTTTAGCTCACTTCCATCACCTCCCTCGCTTTTTTCTATATATATATACACATAAGAGAGCTAAAGTTATACCCTTTGGCTATGGCCTGATTTATTTTCAGATTTGTAGTTCTATAGACCGGCAATTCCTCCCTATTACCGCCTCCAAATACAATGTTCTCCAGCTCAAATAGAATTTTTTGTATTTATGTTTTTTCTTGGAATATATATTATACTTATATATATTATGTACAAATCGAAATAAAAAAGAAATACAAATTTTTAATTAAAAATCTTTTCAATTAATGTTTAAGTTAAAATTTTTTTTCAAGTCTACTTAAAAAACTTTTTAACTTGAATTACTAAAAAACTTCCTTTACGAGAAAAAAATAAATAAATAAACAAGGAGCGTACAACGGAGTTGGACTTTGTACCGTTGCATCAATAATTTGCCCAAGCAGAGATTTATATCACTTCAATTGCGCCAACCTGTAAAGCCGCCTTTAACATTTAATTAATTACACATTACTGCAAAAGTAAAAAATAAATTAAACTACTTTTTTTTCAGTATTGAATTATAGGACTCATTGAGAAGATGAGTCCTAATGTTTCACATAATTTTCAAACGTGATAAATTCCAGTACTGAATTATAGGACTCATTGAGAAGATGAGTACTAATGTTTCACATAATTTTCAAACGTGATAAATTCCAGTACTGAATTATAGGACTCATTGAGAAGATGAGTCCTAATGTTTCACATAATTTTCAAACGTGAATAATTCCAGTACTGAATTATAGGACTCATTGAGAAGATGAGTCCTAATGTTTCACATAATTTTCAAACGTGATAAATTCCAATACTGAATTATAGGACTCATTGAGAAGACGAGTCCTAATGTTTCACATAATTTTCAAACGTGAATAAATTCTAGTACTGAATTATAGGACTCATTGAGAAGATGAGTCATAATGTTTCATATAATTTTCAAACGTGATAAATTCCAATACTGAATTATAGGACTCATTGAGAAGATGAGTCCTAATGTTTCACATAATTTTCATACGTGCTAAATTCCAGTACTGAATAAGATGTTTTACCCTTTTGTTTTTTAAGGGGTTCTGATAGTAGGTTTCCTTTTATATTATATATATATATATATATATATATATATATATCCCTTCTTCATATATCCCTTTTGTTGTGAGCTAGGGTTTATGTGGAGAACAGACAAAAATGAAAAGAAAAGGGAAAGTGGGGGGGAAGATGGGTTTGGAAGGGAAAGGAAATAAAAAGAATGAAAAGAGGGGAAACGTAGAGAGGAAACGGAGGGAGGAAACGGAGAGGTTTTAAAAATTAAAAAAAGAGAGAGATAAAAATAGAAAAAGAGAAAAAGAAAAAAGAGAAAAAGAAAAAAGAGAATTTTTTTAAAAATTTTAGTAGGTCCCATTAGAACTCATTTTGTGAATGAGTTCAAGTTAGTTTGGGAAATAGTTTTAGAAACTAGGTTAAAGCTGGACAAATTTTAAAAAGTTGGGTCATTTTAGGAAAGCCCCCCAAAATTAGGTCAAATTTAGAAAGCAGAAAAATACGGAGTTTCCTGACAATTTCCGTTTTAATTGATGTACAACAACGGGCAACTTACCGGTTGCGTGTAGGTTTGGTGCACAGTATCATAGGGTATATTTAGGGTCGTTGAGAGAGAGAGAGAGGCAAAAGAAAAACTCCAACCCAAAAAACTCCAATGCAGATTACATAAGAAAAATTTGCTGACGGAGAAATTTCTCCAATTAACCTCTTTTCTGACCGAGAAAACTCTTTGATCAATTTCGAACAGTTTGCTCAAGGTATGTACGAAGATCTGGAGGATTTGTTCCATCTGCAAAAGGTATTTAATTGCTAGAAAAGACAAAGGAAAGCACAAAAATAGCTTTTCTAAAAAAATTGACATAAAAGTCAACAATTGCGGTTGGTGACGCAAACGCTTACCTCAGCCGTGGATGACGCAAGCAGTGACGTCAGCACAAAGAATAGTGGTTTTTCCACTATGGATTTAAAATCTAATTTGTAACTAGTTTAGCGAGTGTTTGGAGTCATGTGCATATAAATAGGCTATTGTATTCCCATTCTCCACACACCTTTCTTACACAACTTACCACCTCTCTCTCTCTATAATATATTTATCCGCTTGTACTCTAAGGAAGGAAGAGGCCTCTTGGTCTAAAAAATGTAAGTCTTTTACATTTTCTTGTTTTATATTTAAATATTTAAGTTTGTAAAGTTTTATGTTTTTAAATTAGATCTTAAAGATCTAATAATAATAATAATAATAATAAATAGAGTGGTATCAGGCCAAAATCCTGAAAGGATTTATCTGAACTTATAGTTAACCAGAAGATCTTATAGATCGAAGAAACAACTAAGTTTGTTTCGTTTCAAAAGTGGTTTGAAACCCAAGTCGTGTTTTGCTGAGCTGTAAGACCCGTTAGGCAAGTGGTCGTTGGGCTGGTTGCGATTAAATAGTTGACAGTGATAACCATTGGAGAGATGAATCGCCTTTTTAGTTCTAGGTCTAAAAGATCGAAAAGATCTGAGAATCTTGTGGATAAATCCAGAGCTAAAAACTCAACACTCAATGAAGAAATTATTATCTCACAAGATAATGAAGGTGATCTCCAGAAATGGAAATTACGAAAATATAAATCGCATCAGGTTTATGAAAAGGGTCTTTCAACCTCAAGTCTGATTATATAATCAAGACGGTTGAAAGACAAATACCTCTTAAAAGAGGAGACGAAACTGTTCATATGCTCTCTCAGAAAGTAATTGAAGAGCATAGGAAAAAATACAGCTACCTACATATTGGGTTAATCCAAGTAGGGCTGCAAGCGCTAACAAAGCGAGGCTTAAATACAACCGCACTTATTATTGTCAGAGATAAACGGCATAATAGGTTTAACGACTCCTTATTAGGAGTAGTGGAAACATCCTTGTGTGAAGGCCCTGCCTACTTCAAGTGTTTTCTAGATTTCTCCATGCCGATCCATGACAGTAATGTTTTGGATGCACTGATGTTAAACAACAAGACACACAGATATGACATGTCGGTGGTAACAAGTCACGTTACTCTGGTATATCAGGTTCATTACAAAGTAATGAACACAATCATTCCCAGACTAAGGATCAATCCGGAAGTTCTTAGCGCAAAAAGAGGAGAAACGACTCTGTTTATAACAGACGTTAGAAGCAACTTGGTTGTTCCAAAGACAGTCGTTTGGAACCAAGTATAGCTTCCCGAAGTATGGAAGCTAGAAAGTATAGCTGAGCCGGAACCCGAAGAAAAAAGGGAACTGGATCAGATTATACAGCATCCGGATGGGGATGTAGAGATTAAATTCTCCAACGATCGAAGGTTTAGATTAAACTTAACCCGAACACCATCGGTCCGATCTAGGTCCTCGACCTTTGAGGTACCACTCTCTGAAAGAGAAAAGTTAAATGCTGAAGTTCTTGGAGTACGAAGAACTCAAGAACAAGTTAGTCAGCCCGTATACAAGGTTGACATACCATAAAGCAGCAGAGGTTATACCTCGCCAACAACCTCCGACATGGGCTACGAAGTCAATATGATCTCTATCGATGATATTGACAGAGAAATCCCTGAGGCAATACAAAAATCATGGTATAAGAAAAGTAACCAGACCATGAAAAAATGGTTTTTGAATTACTATTTTCCTACAAAACAACGTTGGTATATACGCCAATACATGGAGGATCGTCAAAAGACCCTCACATTTTTCAAATGGATTAAAGCCAGATGGGAAAGCAAGGGGCGCGAGCGTCCAAACTTTAACAGTCAGAAATTCGTCAACTTCATCGAAGTGGCGTACTGAGAGTATTTGAATGGAAACGAAAAGACGTTCAAGTCTATCCATCCACCAAATACTTAGGTAAAGGTCTCTCACAACGAGAGAACAGAAAATGCTATTCCTTTTAAAGGAAAGTTGGAGGAATTAAATTCCAACCACTTGGCTGAACAGAACAATTATACTAATTTGTTCTTGCAGTCTATTGGAGATCAGACTTCTCGTATAGAAGAGATGATATCCAATATGACTTATGATCCAACCAAGGTGAAGCCTGAAGCATCGACTTTAGGTAAAAAGGAGGATTCAATTCCCTTCAAACTTCCGCCGGATTTAAAAGATTTTTTATTTCAGGCCAAGCCAGACAATAAGTTCGTTGAAGAACTCATGGTGAGGCTCACGAAGCTAAAAATTTCAGAGGGAAAGAAAAAGAAACTGTATCGACCCTGAAAGGGAACGAAAATAGTCAAGGCATAGAGGAGAGTCCTATGGAAGTCAACAAGATGACATTCCGGAGGAATACTTCTCTGGTAAAGCCATTCTATCCGAAGCTAACTCCGATGGATATGCAGATCGAGAATAGAATAGAGTTTGCCCAGTTCGACGGCAAATCTCTAGTAGAGTGGAATATTGATGGACTATCTGAATACAACGTCAAGATAGTTCTGAAATATATGCTCATGTTTGCTAAAGCAAGCCAAGCCAACGACAACAATCAGAGGTAAATTGTCGATGCCATTACGGTAGGATTCAGCGGCCAGCTGTCCGGATGGTGGGACTTCAACATGTCTGAGATTGCAAAAAATCAGATATGGAGTGCAACTGCCACCAATCCAGATAAGGGTGAAGTCACCGAAGAGATTGTGACTACTCTAATATACACAATCGCTTCTCATTTCATTGGAAAAAATGATCTACAAAGGGATAGATCCCAAGAACAGCTCTTGAACCTAAAGTGTCCAACACTGGGCCACTTTACATGGTACAAGGACGTGTTCTTTACAAGAGTCATGCAAAGGCCAGATAGCCACATGGACTTTTGGAAAGAAAAGTTCATAGCCGGACTTCTTGCTTTATTTGTAGAAAGGCTACGAATTAAGCTTAAAGCTAAGTATTCGGTATAATACCCTATACTCACTTGATGTATGGAGATCTAGCTTCAGAGGTGATTTTAGAAGGAATCTATCTCTGTAACGAAGTCAAGTTGAGGCAGCAGCTGGAAGAACAAAGGCTCCATCAAAAGGAGACTTTGGGTAACTTCTGTGATAAGATCGGTTATGCATCGATCAAGTATCCCACGAGGGAAAAGAAAAAGAAGAAGTTCTCTAAAAGAGAAAAGCACTTCTTCAGAAAGAAAAGAAAGAAAAGATTCTTCGAAGAAGAATCAAAAGTCCCCAACCAAGGGAAGAAATTCAACAAAAAGAAATCCTTTAAGAAGGATCCCGTTTGTTGGAAATGTGGCAAAAGGGGCCACTATGCAAACAAGTGTCTAGTCAAGAAGAAGATACAGTCTCTTGACATAGACGAAGAGCAAAAGAAGTCTTTATGCCAGACTCTATTAAACGAGACCGAAGAAGACTTTAGACAAAACCTTGAATATTCTTCTAGCGAAGAATCAATGAGCTCTTCCCAGAGCACGAGTGAAGACGAGTTCGAACTCTGCAACTGCGATGATGGTGAATGCGACGTATGCATCATCAAAGACCTTGGGCTAAGCGTAAACATGCTAACTAGAGAAGAGAGCTTCATTCTGGATATTATCGATCAGATAGAAGACCCAGAAAAAAAAAGAAAAGCTCTTGAAAGCTATTTGGTTGAAAGACCAAGAGAGCAGCCAACCAAGCTCTCTAAACAAATCAATTCCTCTTTTAGCACTGTTTCCCTAGATCAATTGATCGACATGATGCAAATGACTAAAGAGAAGGAACCTACGGTTCAAGATCTAAAGAGAGAAATCAATCAGATTAAATCTGAAATTTCTCAAATAAAAAGAAAGATAAAAAAGGTTGAGGCCAATCAGCCGTCGACCTCAAAAATGCCCGATACATTGGACGATGAGGATAAATCCTCAAAGATAAGCCAAATCAACGGTGTCAATTATATTGAGCCCGTTGTATTCCAAAAATGGTTTATAAATGTGACGATAATCATCAACAAAGAGTTCTACATGGAGACCGAAGTCATGGTAGACTCGGGTGCATACATAAACTGTATTACAGAGGGAATAGTTCCTTCAAAGTATTACAGTAAGACAACCCAGCGGGTGTCTGCAGCTAATAAGCAGCCGTTGAATATCAAGTATAAACTTGATAACGCAGTGGTATGCAATAGCGGACTATGCATCCCGATACCATTTATAATGGTCAAAGGTCTATCGACCGCGGTAATTTTGGGAATTCAGTTCCTACAAAAGATATTCCCAATTACCTCAATAACAGAAAAGGGTATTACCTCCTTCCTGGGTGGTAAAGAAATAAAATTCCCTTTTACAACTGTTCCGAAGCAGTACAATGTACAACTTCTAAATTCCTTAAAGGAAAGAAAAACTAGCTTCCTAAACTCCTTAAAGGAGGAAGTGGATTTTAAACAAATCCGGTAAATGCTAGAAAAACTGGATCTTCAAGGGAAGATAAAAAACTTTGAAGAATCTATCAAAAGGCAAATATGTGCCGAAGTGCCCAATGCCTTTTGGACACGTAACAAATTTGTTGTGTCCTTACCTTATGAGGAAGGGTTCAACGAAAAGCACATCTCTACAAAAGCTAGGCCCATTGCCATGGGACCAAAGTACTTAGAGCTCTGTAAAAAGGAGATAAACGATCTCCTAAGCAAAGGCCTTATTAGGCAAAGTTACAGTCCGTGGAGCTGTCCAGCATTCTATGTTGAGAATGCGGCTGAACTCGAAAGAGGAGCTCCAAGACTTGTAATAAATTACAAGCCGCTTAATAATGCATTAAAATGGATTAGGTATCCGATTCCTAATAAAAGGGATCTGCTTAATCGGCTATATAAAGCCAAAATATTCTCTAAGTTTGACATGAAGTCAGGTTACTGGTAGATTCAAATTGAAGAGAAATATCGGTATAAGACCGCCTTCACGGTGCCCTTTGGACACTATGAGTGGAACGTAATACCGTTCGGGTTGAAAAATGCCCCTTCGGAATATCAACACATCATGAATGAATTATTCAATCCATATACGGATTTTATAATTATCTACATTGATGATGTCTTGGTCTACTCTCAGACCATAGATCAGCACTTCAAACATCTTAAGGTGTTTTTAGAAGTGGCTAAACATGCGGGACTTGCAATCTCTGCAAAAAAAGATAAGCTTATTTCAGCTTAAGATAAGGTTTTTAGGCCATTATATAGAAAATGGTCTAATACAACCTATTGAGAGAGCGATTATATTCACCGACAAATTTCCTGATGAAATCCAGGATAAAAACCAATTACAGAGGTTTTTGAGAAGTCTCAATTATATTGCAGACTTCTATAAGGAACTTGCCCTAGAGTGCAAATATCCTTATATCCCGTATAGCTGGATTAAGCTATATCCAATGGATATAACCCTTAAAGGGATGGTAGCAGATCATGTTGCGGATATATTCCTCAACAAACACATGATCTCAACATATACAAATAAAACTGTATATTACTACCAAGCAATCTTGCAAGAGACCCATTCGATTCTTATTGAACAGGTGGATCGAGCAAGCAACTCTGCCGATCCTCACACTACTTATAGCAAGTTTATCATCAAGAGGGTTTTATCCTCCTAGTGATTGGGGAATCAGACAACAAGAGGTCAGGTACTTAAAGTACTAATACAACCCAAAGAATCCACGTTCATATAACTATTACGACTATATGGAAGCTTGGGAAAAGGCATTACTCTACGAGAATGTTCAGAAAAAATACAGTTGGTTCCTTATGTTCCAACTTGAGGGCCAGCTGGTCAACATCCCAGCATGGTTTAAAACTTGGTTTTTTACCTGGGGATTAAATCTCATTATTTTACCTAAAAGGGTAAAGGAAATCTTTGAAAAGTTCATTCAAGCAAATGTGCATTCTTGCCACCTCGATCTTCTGATCCGGTTCGCATTAACATACTCAGTCCCCTGGATAGTCAGGTGGGGCTACCACATTACCCACTCTACAGAGGCAACCAAACACAACATCCGATTGGATGAGTTCTTCATCTGGCGAAGAGTTTTCATTCGCTGGTGGAACAAATTTGAGTTCTTTGCAAGCGACAGCGTTTTTGCAAAGTATGGGGTTCTTACCCTATCACAACCAACCAGGGAGCCCAAATAGCACCCTAAGGAAGTGTTCCAGCAGACATTTTCAAAGATGTCTAGAGAAGAAGCCTCAAAAAGTTTTGAAGAAAATATTTTTTTTGGGGGGGGGGGGGGGGGGGGAAGGAGACGGACACATCATCTTCCTTTGCTACGGCAGCAACCCAAAAGACCCCAATGCAGATTACAGAAGGAAAATCTGCTGACGGAGAAATTTCTCCGATTAACCTCTCTTCTGAAGGAGAAAACTCTTCGATCAATTTCGAACAGTTTGCTCAAGATCCGTACGAAGATCTGGAGGATTTGTTCAATCTGCAAAAGGCATTAATTGCCAGAAAAGATAAAGGAAAGTACAAAAAATAGCTTTTCTCAAAAAATTGACATAAAAGTCAACAATTGCGGCTGGTGACGCAAGCGCTTACCTCAGCCGTGGATGACGCAAGCAGTGATATCAGCACAAAGAATAGTGGCTTTTCCACTATAGATTTAAAATCTGATTTGTAACTAGTTTAGCGAGTGTTTGGAGTCCGGTATCTATAAATAAGCCATTGTATTCCCATTCTCCACACACCTTTCTTACACAACTCACCACTTCTCTCTCTATATATATAATATATATCTCCGCTTGTACTCTAAGGAAGGAAGAGGCCTCTTAGTCTAAAAAATGTAAGTCTTTTACATTTTCTTGTTTTATATTTAAATATTTAAGTTTGTAAAGTTTTATGTTTTTAAAACAATATCTTAAAGATCTTGTAAAATTTACAATTAGATCTTAAAGATCTAATAAAAAAAGAGTGGTATCAGAGTCAAAATCCTGAAAGGATTTCTCTGAACTTATAGTTTGCTAGAAGATCTTATAGATTGAAGAAACAAGTAAGTTTGTTTCGTTTCAAAAGTGGTTTGAAATCTAAGTCGTGTTTCGCTGAGCTATAAGACCCGTTAGGCAGGTGGTCGTTGGGCTGGTTGCGATTAAATCGTTGAAAGTAATAACCACTGGAGAGATGAATTGACTTTTTGGTTTTAGGTCTAAAAGATCGGAAAGATCTGAGAATCCTATGGATAAATCCAGAGCTAAAAGCTCAACACTCGATGAAGAGATTATTATCTCACAAGATAATGAAGGTGATCTCTAGAAATGGAAATTACCAAAATATAACCGCATCAAGTTTATGAAAAGGCTTCTTTCAGCAACAAGTCTGATTATATAATCAAGACAGTTGAAAGACAAATACCTCTTAAAAGAGGAGATGAAACTGTCCATATGCTCTCTCAGAAATTAATTGAAGAGCATAGGAAAAAATACAGCTACCTACATATTGGGTTAATCCAAGTAGGGCTGCAAGAGCTAACAAAGCGAGGCTTAAATACAGCAACACTTATTATTGTCCGAGATAAATAGCATAATAGGTTTAACGACTCCTTATTAGGAGTAGTGGAATCATCCTTGTGTGAAGGCCCTGCCTACTTCAAGTGTTTCCCAGATTTCTCCGTGTCGATCCATGACAGTAATGTTTTGGATGCACTGGTGTTAAACATCAAGCCACACGGATATGACATGCCGGAGGTAACAAGTCACGTTACTCTGGTATATCAGGTTCATTACAAAGTAATGAACACAATCATTCCCAGACTAAGGATCAATCTGGAAGTCCTTAGTGCAAAAAGAGGAGAAATGACTATGTTTATAACAGACGTTAGAAGCAACTTGGTTGTTCCAAAGACAGTCGTTTGGAACCAAGTACAGCTTCCCGAAGTATGGAAGCTAGAAAGTATAGCTGAGTCGAAACCCGAAGAAAAAAGGGAACTAGATCAGATTATACAACATCCCGATTGGGTGTAGAGATTAAATTCTCCAATGATCGAAGGTTTAGATTAAACTTAACCCGAACACCATCGGTCTGATCTAGGTCCTCGACCTCCCAGGTACCGCTCTGAAAGAGAAAAGTTAAATGCTGAAGTTCTTGGAGTACGAAGGACTCAAGAACAGGTTAGTCAGCCCGTATACAAAGTTGACATACCAGAAGGCAGCAGAGGTTATACCTCGCCAACAACCTTTGACATGGGCTACGAAGTTAATATGATCTCTATCGATGATATTGACCTAGAAATCCCTGAGGCAATACGAAAATCGTGGGATAAGAAAACTAACCAGACCATGAAAAAATGGTTTTTGAGTTACTATTCTCCTACATAACAACGTTGGTATATACCCAATACATGGAGGATCGTCAAAAGACCCTCACCTTTTTCAAATGGAATAAAGCCAGATGGGTAAGCAAGGGGCGCGAGCTTCCGGACTTTAACAGACAGAAATTCATGAACTTCATCGAAGTGGCGTACCGAGAGTATTTGAATGGAAACGGAAAGACGTTCAAGTCTATCCATCCACCAAATACTTGGGTAAATGTCTCTCACAACGAGAGAACGACAAATGCTATTCCTTTTAAAGGAAAGCTGGAGGAATTAAATTCCAACCACTTGGCTGAACAGAACAATTATACTAATTTGTTCTTGCAGTCTATTGGAGATCAGACTTCTCGTATAGAAGAGAAGATATCCAATATGGCTTATGATCCAACCAAGGTGAAGCCTGAAGCATCGACTTCAGGTAAAAAGGAGGATTCAATTCCCTTTAAACCTCCACCGGATTTGAAAGATTTCTGATTTCATGCCAAGCCAGAGAATAAGTTCGTTGAAGAACTCATGGTGAGGCTCACGAAGCTGAAAATTTCAGAGGGAAAGAAAAAAGAAACTGTATCGACCCTGAAAGGGAACAAAAACAGTCAAGGCATAGAGGAAAGTCCTATGGAAGTCAACCAGATGACATTCCAGAGGAATGCTTCTCTGGTAAAGCCATTCTATCCGATGCCAACTCCGATGGATATGCAGATCGAGGATAGAATAGAGTTTGCCCAGTTCGACGGCAAATCTCTAGTAGAGTAGAATATTGACGAACTATCTGAATACAACGTCAAGATAGTTATGAAATATATGCTCATGTTTGCTAAAGCAAGCCAAGCCAACGACAACAATTAGAGGTAAATTGGTGATGCCATTACGGTCGGATTCAACGGCCAGCTGTCTGGATGGTGGGACTTCAACATGTCGAGATTGCAAAAAATCAGATATGGAGTGCAACTGCCACTAATCCAGATACGAGTGAAGTCACCGAAGAGATTGTGACTACTCTAATATACACAATCGCTTCTCATTTCATTGGAAAAAATGATCTACAAAGGGATAGATCCCATGAACAGCTCTTGAACCTAAAGTGTCCAACATTGGGCCACTTTACATGGTACAAGGACGTGTTCTTTACAAGAGTCATGCAAAGGCCAGATAGCCACATGGACTTTTGGAAAGAAAAGTTCATAGCCGGACTTGCTGCTTTATTTGCAGAAAGGCTACGAATTAAGCTTAAAGCTAAGTATTCGGGTATAATATCCTATACTCACTTGACGTATGGAGACCTAGCTTCAGAGGTGATTTTAGAAGGAATCAATCTCTGTAACGACGTCAACCTGAGGCAGCAGCTGGAAGAACAAAGGCTCCATCAAAAGGAGACTTTGGGTCACTTCTGTGATCAGATCGGTTATCCATCGATCAAGTATCCCACGAGGGAAAAGAAAAAGAAGAAGTTCTCTAAAAGAGAAAAGCACTTCTTCAGAAAGAAAAGAAAGAAAAGATTCTTCGAAGAAGAATCAAAAGTCCCAAACCAAGGGAAGAAATTCAACAAAAAGAAATCCTTTAAGAAGGATCCCGTTTGTTGGAAATGTGGCAAAAGGGGCCACTATGCAAACAAGTATCTAGTCAAGAAGAAGATACAGTCTCTTGACATAGACGAAGAGCAAAAGAAGTCTTTATGCCAGGCTCTATTAAACGAGACCGAAGAAGACGTCAGACAAAACCTTGAATATTCTCATCCCAGAGCACGAGTGAAGACGAGTTCGAACTCTGCAACTGCGATGATGGTGAATGTGACGTATACATCATCAAAGACCTTGGGCTAAGCATAAACATGCTTACCCGAGAAGAGAGCTTCATTCTGGATATTATCGATCAGATAGAAGATCCAAAAAAGAAAAGAAAAGCTCTTAAAAGCTATTTGGTTGAAAGACCAAGAGAGCAGCCAACCAAGCTCTCTAAACAAATCAATTCCTCTTTTAGCAGTGTTTCCCTAGATCAATTAATCGACTGGATGCAAACGACTAAAGAGAAGGAACCTATGGTTCAAGATCTAAAGAGAGAAATCAATCAGATTAAATCTGAAATTTCTCAAATAAAAAGAAAGATAAAAAAGGTTGAGGTCAATCAGTCGTCGACCTCAAAAACGCCCGATACATCGGACGATGAGGATAAATCCTCAAAGATAAGCCAAATCAACGGTGTCAATTATATTGAGCCCGTTGTATTCCAAAAATAGTTTATAAATGTGACGATAATCGTCAACAAAGAGTTCTATATAGAGATTGAAGCCATGGTAGACTCAGGTGCAGACATAAATTGTATTACAGAGGGAATAGTTCCTTCAAAGTATTACAATAAGACAACCCAACGGGTGTCTGCGGCTAATAAGCAGCTGTTTAATATCAAGTATAAACTTGATAACGCAGTGGTATGCAATAGTGGACTATGCATCCTAATACCATTTATAATGGTCAAAGGTCTATCGACCGCGGTAATTTTAGGAAATTAGTTCCTACAAAAAATATTTCCAATTACCTCAATAACAGAAAACGGTATTACCTCCTTCCTAGGTGGTAAAGAAATAAAATTCCCTTTTACAACTGTTTCGAAGCAGTACGATGTACGCTTCTAAATTTCTTAAGGGAAAGAAAAACTAGCTTCCTAAGCTCCTTAAAGGAGAAAGTGGATTTTAAACAAATTTGGGAAATACTAGAAAAACCGGATCTTCAAGGGAAGATAAAAAAACTTTGAAGAATCTATCAAAAGGCAAATATGTGCCGAAGTGCCCAATGCCTTTTGGACACGTAACAAATTTGTTGTGTCCTTACCTTATGAGGAAGGGTTCAACGAAAAACACATCTCTACAAAAGCTAGGCACATTGCCATGGGACCAAAGCACCTAGAGCTCTGTAAAAAGGAGATAAACGATCTCCTAAGCAAAGGCCTTATTAGGCAAAGTTACAGTATGTGGAGCTGTCCAGCATTCTATGTTGAGAATGCGGCTGAACTCGAAAGAGGAGCTCCAAGACTTGTAATAAATTACAAGCCGCTTAATAAAGCATTAAAATAGATTAGGTATCCAATTCCTAATAAAAGGGATCTGCTTAATTGGCTATATAAAGCCAAAATATTCTCTAAGTTTGACATGAAGTCAGGTTACTGACAAATTTAAATTGAAGAGATAGATCGGTATAAGACCGCCTTCACAGTGCCCTTTGGACACTATGAGTGGAACGTAATGCCGTTCGGGTTGAAAAATACCCTTTTGGAATATCAACACATATAATATAATATATAATTAGAGTGGTATCACCTCTCTCTCTCTATATAATATATTTCTCCGGATACCACTCTAGTTTTGTTTTTTTATTAGACCTTTAAGATCTAATTGTAAATTTTACAAGATATTTAAGATCTTGTTTTAAAAACATAAAACTTTACAAACTTAAATATTTAAATATAAAACAAGAAAATGTAAAAGACTTACATTTTTTAGACCAAGAGGCCTCTTCCTTCCTTAGAGTACAAGCGGAGAAATATATTATAGAGAGAGAGAGAGGTGGTGAGTTGTGTAAGAAAGGTGTGTGGAGAATGGAAATACAATGACCCATTTATAGGCACCGGACTCCAAACACTCGCTAAACTAGTTACAAATCGGATTTTAAATCCATAGTGGAAAAGCCACTATTCTTTGTGCTGACGTCACTACTTGTGTCATCCACGGCTGAGGTAAGCGCTTGCGTCACCAGCCACAATTGTTGACTTTTATGTCAATTTTTTGAGAAAAGCTATTTTTTGTGCTTTCCTTTATCTTTTTTGGCAATTAATGCCTTTTGCAAATCGAACAAATCCTCCAAATCTTCGTAAGGATCTTGACCAAACTGTTCGAAATTTAGCGGAGAGTTTTCTCCTTCAGAAGAGAGGTTAATCGGAGAAATTTCTCCGTCAGCAGATTTTCCTTCTGTAATCAGAAGATCGAGGTCGCAGGAATGCACATTTGCTTGAAGGAAGTTTTCAAAGACTTCCTTTACCCTTTTAGGTAAAATAATGGGATTTAATCCCCATGTAAAAAACCAAGTTTTAAACCATGCTGGGATGTTGACCAGCTGGCCCTCAAGTTGGAACATAAGGAACCAACTGTATTTTTTCTGGACATTCTCGTAGAGTAATGCCTTTTCCCAAGCTTCTATATAGTCGTAATAATTATACGAATGTGGATTCTTTGGGTTGTATTGGTACTTTAAGTACCTGACCTCTTGCGGTCTGATTCCCCAATCACTAGAGGATAAAACCCTCTTGATGATAAACTTGCTATAAGCAGTGTGAGGATCGGCAGAGCTGCTTGCTTAGCCCACCTGTTCAATAAGAACCGAATGGGTCTCTTGCAGGATTGCCTGATAGTAATATACAGTTTTATCTGTATATGTTGAGATCATGTGTTTGTAGAGGAGTATATCTGCAACATGATCTGCTGCCATCCCTTTAAGGGTTATATCCACTGGATATAGCTTAATCCAGCTATACGGGATATAAGGATATTTTCGACCTTTAAGGTTTTCAGGCGGAATCGCCCAGTTGTATGCCTCGGTTTCATAGGCATCTGGATCCGTAGTGAACTCATCAACCTTATAAGGTTCTGGTGTCGTCTTTTCTTGTTTTGCTATTTCCGCAAATGTTTTCTTCCGAGGATTTGCATCCTTGGACCTTCCTCAATAAGAGGTTTTTGCTTTTTTATCCCTGCAAATATTCACTGGTCAAAAAGTCAGCTAGGGAGTTGTTTACTCCATTAACATGTTCAATATCAAAATAGAAGCATGATAAGATGGCTTGCCATCTGGCAAAGATTTGTTTGGACGCTAAGTTGCGTACATCCTTTTCAAGAATGCTTTTCGCAGACTTGGCATCAATTCTAATAAGAAATTTTTTCTTTAGTAGGTCACTTTCAAATTTAGTGAAACGCAAGACTATAGAAAGAACTTCTTTCTTAATAGTTGAGTAGTTTTGTTGGGCTAAATTCCATAAGCCCGAAGTATATCTAACCAATTGTTCTTGGCTAGTCTGAGGATCCTTTTGCTTTAGGATTCCCCCATAACCTCTTTCAGAGGCATCCGTGATGCGTTCCGACTGATATACTAAAATAGGTGTTGTTTTACCCTATGTTGATTATGAGTAATTAAGGACTTAGCCTGACTAATTGTCACATTTAGTCTCTATACTGTCACTTAATCAATCAGAACCTAAGGCAGAGTACCTATCATGTAGCTAGTCTATTGGAAAGTATCTACGATTTTAATTAGATTCATTATCGTACTCCCAGGGAAGTGGTAACAGCTTAGTAGTAACTATCCTCTTACACTAACTCTTATCTTATGATCCAGTTATGCAATCATTCATCAAAATCTTTGATGAGAGGGTGATTCATTCTCCACTAGGTTTAAGTCTATTTAAGCATAAGAGTGTTTTACATATAATATTTTGATTCTATGTTATACTGTTCCTACATGTTGATTGACCTAACTTCGAGTATTTTAGATATATCTTGGCCTAGATTGCAATTATGTACTGAGTCTAAAGGTGTACCACATCTGAGTTACCTGATAAACCGCCCTACCTTAATGACGTCCCTACTCACGGTTCGAGCTAAAGGCATCCATGAAAGTCCTATGTCACTTAGGATATCATGCCGCTCGCCCTAACGCCGGCATAAACACACAAACTCAGCCTACTTAGACTACTCTAACAAACATGGTGATCTATAGTTTATTTCATCTAATATGGCAGACATTAATGCTTTCCGACGGGAAAGTCCTAAATTAATGCCTGTTAAACTAAATAGGTTATGATTAGACCGTGGTTAGGAGTTGTCTATAACCCTACATTTAGTTTAAAAGAAACTACATTAGACATGCAGACATAATGAAAGTTAAGCTGGTGACCATTTCCGGAAAATCATAAAGTACTTCAACATGCATAACACATATTCATAAAATCATAATCCAATAGTCATAATTAATGTTTGGACGAACACAGTACAAACATATAAAGAGAGGGACAAGGGGACCGATGCCATAAAGTATTCACCCTTTACGTAGTCCGCTGATGGAGCAACTGCTTGTATATGTTGGACTGCTCGACCCGACTCTACTCGACAGAACCTTCGGAGGAGGCTTCCTCAGCCTAGTAGTTGTACTTTACCTTAATACCCAGCTTAAGCACAACCTTGTTGACTGACTCTTTGAACGCCTAGTGCCCTCTTAGGATCTCCTAACAAAACCCCGGGTATTCTATGAATACAGAAAATGAACCTATCTAGTCGTATTCTAGGATCTGAGACATACTCTCAGAAACAAAGAACACGAGACACTATCTAAGAATATAAATAAACCTATACTAAAACCTGAGAACACTAAGTAACTTGTATATTATGGAAAACTGTATACTTGAAGTCACTAAATGACTCAGATCGAGTGGAGAGGAATGATTTCAACTGAGGAAGGCCTAGGGTATTTATAGTAGGGGCACTGGGTGAATTTCTCTCAAAAATTCGATGTGGGACTTTGACCAGGCATTCGGGATGCCCGTCCTGGATTTGGGACACCCGTCCCGGCCTGTTGACCAGGCCATGACGGCCGACCCAAGTCCTGGATGCCCGTCTTGGTCTGTTGACCAGGTCAGGAAGCCCGTCCTAGGTTCTGGACGCCCATCCCAACTTCCGAACTTCTAAAAATCACGTTTTTGCCCCGAAATTTGCCATTTTCTTGCACTTTTCACCTGACACTTCCAAAATCACAAAAACTGTGAAATTAAGTTAATAACAATCAATTAAGAATGATTTAACACTAATTTCACCCTAAATTGTGCCTAAAAACATGCTAAAAAGTTATATGATTTATGCATATCATATAACCCCACACTTAGCTTTTTGCTTGTCCTCAAGCAAAGTCTACCTGAAGTTAGTGATTTTGATGTGCTTCCGACTGATATGCTAAAATAAGTGTTGTTTTACCCTGTGTTGATTATGAGTAATTAAGGACTTAGATTGACTAATTGTCACTTTTAGTCTCTATGCTGTCACTTAATCAGTCAGAACCTAAGGCAGAGTACCTATCGTGTAGCTAGTCTGTTGGAAAGCATCTACGATTTTATTTAAATTAAATATCGTACTCCCAATGAAGTGGTAACGACTTAGTAGTAACTATCCTCTTACCCTAACTCTTATCTTATGATCCAGTTATGCAATCGTTCATCAATATCTTTGATGAGAGGGTGATTCATTCTCCACTAAGTTTAAGTCTATTTAAGCCTAAAAGTGTTTTACAAATAATGTCTTGATTCTATGTTATACTGTTCCTACATGTTGATTGACCTATCTTCGAGTATTTTAGATATATCTTGGCCTGGATTGCAACTATGTACTGAGTCTAAAGGTGTACAACATCTGAGTTACCTGATAAACCGCCACATCGCCATTGACAGCCCTACTCACAGTTCAAGCTAAAGGCATCCATGAAAGCCATATGTCACTTAGGGGATCATGCCGCTCGCCCTAACGCCGGCATAAACACACAAACTCAGCCTACTTAGACTACTCTAACAAACATGGTGTTCTGTAGGTTATTTTATCTAATATGGCGGACACCAATGCTTTCCAACGGGAAAGTCCTAAATTGATGCTTGTTAAACTAAACAGGTTATGATTAGACCGTGGTTAGGAATTGTCTATAACCCTACATTTAGTTTAAAAGAGACTACATTAGACATGCAGACATAATGAATATTAAGCAGGTGGCCATTTCCGGAAAATCATAAAGAACTTCAACATGTATAACAAATACTCATAAAATCATAATCTAATAAACATAATCAATATTTGGACGAACACAGTACAGACATATAAAGAGTGGGGCAGGGGGACTGATGCCATAAAGAATTCACCCTTTACTTAGTCTCGCCGATGGAGCAACTGCTTGTATATGTTAGACTGCTCGACCCGACTCTGCTCGACAGAACCTTCGGAGGACGCTTCCTCAGCCTAGTAGCTGGACTTTACCTTAATACCCAGCTTATGCCCAGCCCTGTGGAGTGACCCTTCGAACGCCTAGAGCCCTCTTAGGATCTCCTAACGAAATCCCGGGTATTCTATGAATACCAAAAACGAACCTATCTAGTTGTATCCTAGGATCTGAGACTAATTCTCAGAAACAAAGAAAACGAGACACTATCTAGAAATAAAAGAAAACATATACTGAAACCTGAGTCTCTAAGTGACTTGTATACTGAAAAACTGTATACTTGAAGTCACTAAATGACTCAGATCGAGTGGAGAGGAATGAATTCAACTGAGGAAGGCCTAGGGTATTTATAGCAGCTTTTTGGAGTGATTTTCTCTCAAAACTTCGATGTGGGACTCTGAACTGCGGCTCGGAACGCCCGTCCCGGCCTGTTGACCAGGTCAGGACGGCCGTCCCGAGTCCTGGACGCCCGTCCTGGCCTATTGACCAGGTCAGGACGCCCATCCTGACTTCGGGATGCCCACCTCGACTTCCGAACCTCTGGAAATCACGTTTTTGCCCCAAAATTTGCCATTTTCTTCTACTTTTCACCTGACACTTCCAAAATCACAAAAACTGTGAAATTGAGTTAATAACAATCAATTAAGACCGATTTACCATTAATTTCACCCTAAATTATGCCTAAAAACATGCTAAAAATTGTGATATAATTTATGCATATCGGATTTTAAATCATAGGTGCAGTCACTTAAAATTTCTAGTCATGTTTTTATTCCAAAATTTATCACTGAATCAGATGATTCACAACACAGGTCTGAATGGTTCAGTTGCCATGACAAGGTCTCAAATGTCTCTAGTAGATTATCATAGTCAAGCAGGGTTAACAACTTAATAACTAGATTGAACTCCTCTCTCAGTCACAAGGTCCTCCCGATGTGTAGTGTGTGTACTAGTCCAGACTAGATTGTCAACACAATACAATATACTCTCATCTTGACTCTTACTAGATAATACTTCGACCCGTCGCTAGACATACCAGCAACAAACAACATTATGAGTTCTGAGCTTTGGTGATAAGATTTTCAATTAGGAATTTCAACATAAGAATACACTGGGCTATGTATTTTTTAGATTGATTTTTTAGGGTATTTTGTGTCTGCTTTCACACGTCAACTTTAACTATCCATGTAGCGAGTCCCACTCCGATGACTCCCAGACCTACACGACCTTAGGGCATCAGGCTTTAAGTTCCCCTAAGGAGTGGTGCTCGAGTAGCAAAGGCCGCTTGCAAACTACCCTATTTAGTTAACTCTTTTTTTTCTTTTCACTTTCAGCTCAGAGCATCATCTAGTCATTTTGATTGCCAATACATCCTCAACTGGTCTAATCTTATCTAGTTAAGTTTTGAAAAGGTATTTGGTTGAGGTCTCTAATCCAAACTAAGTTGTGCTCAAGTATCAGGAATTCCCTATTTCTAATCGATAAATTCAAGTTATCATGTTGTCTCCTACTGATCATATTATTCTACATACATATCATAGACATCAGCAATTCTTTACCAATCATAACTGCATTTTGAAGTCTGAAAGAGTGAAAAATTTTGAAAAAGAAAATTTTGGAAGGGTGTAATTCTAGTGAAAATACGGGAAAAATATTCAAAAACATTTCTACTACAGTGCACTGTGCACTGCTACCCCACACTTAAGTTTGACACTGTCCTCAGTGTTCATGCATATCTAAATTACCCCGCACTTATTTGCAAACAATAAAGACAAAACAGAAACTTCTTACCCCACACTTATTTGACTAACTAAGGGTAAGAGAGAAAATAAAACAATAAAATAAATAACAAAATATAATAAAAGAAACAAATGTTGTTATGTCATATCAATCAACGTCATACAGAGATTCATATTTTATACAGCCCAGACATGATCACACACATAAAGCAGAAGCAACAAAAGAAAGAAAAAGAAAAGGAAAAGAAAAGCTAATAACCCAGCTCATCGTCATCGGGTGGACGAAAGGCTGCTGAAAAGTAGACCTCTGGGCCTTCAACCAATCGGGAGGTCTGCTGAAAAATCTCCTCGACCCTACTAGTGTTCATGGTGATTCTATCGTCCATCACCGACATCCGCCTCTCGATGTTTTCCATATCCTGTCTATGACGGGCTGTGAGTTCCACCAATCCTTGCGACATATGTCGCTCAAAGGCGGTGCGTGGGACGAATGTCTCGGTCGTAGGTATATGTGCTGGGACCGATCTCAGTGCCGATGCCTGTCCTTGCTGCTCCGTGTGGATGGAGTAGTGCCCAGTTGCATCCCGTACGACCATCCCCATGTTTCGTAGAATGGTAAGGTCCGTAGGAATGGTGGTCAGGATAACCTGGGTCAGCTCTGAGCCCTCGATGTCCAACTCCAAGTAGTGGGCTACCTGGTGATGAACGACCCGAGCCCAGACACTATTTCCGAGTGTCCGTAGCGAAACCCCGCATGATGACAGTAATGAGTTGAGCCATCTCTACTGTAGAACCCATATGCATGTTGGCCAGGAGGAATGTCTCCATCTGGGTGACATTCCCAGGGGCCGCCCGACGTCCTGACAGAGTATGTGCTATAATGGCATGTAAATAGCGAAGAGCAGGATGAATACCTGTGGCTTTCGCAAAGCCATGCTGGTAGGGAGTGCCCATCATACAAATCTGAGCCCAAGCGGTGGAGACGTCTGCAGAAGTGAAGTCTCGAACTGCTGTGGTGTAGGTAGGCGTATCCAGCTCGTCCCTCTGCTAGATACCCAAGGCGATGCTGAACTCGGCCATGCTCATCGATCGATCCATTCTGCCCAGACGGAATGTGATGTGCTCCTACTGGAATGTAAATGAAGCATAGAACTCACATACTAGCTCTAGGTAGGTCGGCTCAGTGATGATGAAGACTCGACTGTAGGGTAGTACGTCGAGTATGCGTCAGACCTCCTACTCAACTCCCAGTGTATGGACTGCTGCCCAGTCAAGCGTTCTGCCAACCAGTACGCTGCATCTGATATGTCCATGACATCTCTCCTGATATGCTAGAATGGAAAGAAAAAGCATAAAAGGATGTGCCACAGATGTGACGGTCATGGAAGAAGTGATACGAGCGCATTTGGTTGAGAGCGTTCGAGAGAATTTGAGAATTTAGGCGGGAAAGAAGATTCGAATTCGAATTATGGAGGTAAATTCGAATTCAGAAGGATGGATTTTGGTTAGGGAAGGATTTTGAGTTTTTGGCGGGAAATTCGAATTTTGGAAGGAAATTCAAAAGTTTAAATTTTGGAGGGAAATTCGAATTTTGAAATTTCAAGAGGTTGCCAAAATTTTGTAGAGAGAAGTTGGAGAGAATTTTGTAGAGAGATGATTTTTGGTGGTTGGTTTGGGAGAAAATGAAGAAAAATAGCATTTTTGTAGAAGGGGGCGGCCTTCGGGACGCCCGTCCCGGGTTACCTCGAGATGCGTGCCACTTCCAGAATTTTTTTTTCATAATTCCCTACAAATCTTAGTACACTAAAAACAATAATATTTAACAAGACTTCATGTTTAACCTATCAAATTCATAAGCTGTTAAAAACTCTTTGCAAAAATGCTCAATCTCTTTTTTCGAAAATCATAACTACCCTAATCATATCCTAACCTCTATTCAGCAAGAACTTAAGAAAAACAAAAGGTTAAGTTTATACAACTTAATTAAAAAAAACTGTATTTGTAACACATTTGTTTTTCATAAAGAATTTGAAAAATAAAAAGTCTGAAGAAAAATTACTGAATAAAATAAAAGACCCTTTTAAAAAGTTTGAAAATAAAAAGTAGGGGTCAGTTATTTAATTTTAGTTCAAACAATTTATTTGCTGAAAAGTAAAAAGAATCTTCCCTTTTTCAATGGCCTTTATTTCTGATCTCTAGCATCTCTATGCGCATAGCTCTCATCTCCTCCCTTTGCCTGCCCTGCTCACTTCGTATGTCAGCTAACTCCCGTAGTATCTGTGCACCTTGGTTGTGGAGGCTCACTGTGGCCCTGAGCTGGTCCATATTGGTTGTGATGTTCAGAATGCTCTGTTCTGAATGACACAATTTGCTTGCGATCGCTTGATCCATCTGGTAAATCGTGTGAGTCAAAGTATCTATCTGCATGGACAAAACTGACTAAGAACCATTAGTACTTCCCCCGGATGAAGGGGTGTGCTCGTTAGGCGTTGGAGTGCACTCAGGAGATGTTGGTGAGTTTTGGGTTTGGTCAAGGGGTGGTGGATTTCTAGGAACTCTCTGGGCAGGAGTGTAAATTGGAGATCTTTGAGGTTCCTCTCTCGGAGGAAAGGTTTCTTCAGAAGGATCTTCTTCCGTGGGACTGGGCTCACGGGTGTTCAACAATCTTCTCACTAAATCACTGGTGTCTAGGCTTGAGTTTACTTCTATAGGTTGTGGAGGAGGGTTCTCTCGTGGTTTTTCTGGTTCAGGCCTAGATGGTCCTTCTGGTTTCATCTTCTTTCGACCTGGAGTGTCAGGGTTTTCTATTTTCTTTGCTTGGTTTGTAGCTGCTCTTGTTCTCTTCATCTATGAGTGTAAAGTCTGGTTAGGATAAAATAACAAATAACAAAGAAAGAAAAACAAAAAAAGCAAGAAAGATATTTTTTGGGTTTTAAATTTTTAACATTTTTTTTCTTTTTATATTTTATTTAGAAAGCGGTTAAATTTCCTCAATATGGTTTTAGAATAATTTTCTAAAATTTGATTATCCTAAATGTCTTAATTTTAGATAATGTCTAAAATTAATTAGTTATGATAACCCGATATTTCAGAAATTGATTGTCTAACTAGCATGAAATAAGTGTTAGGTCTAAGGTCTAGCTTACTACCGTTACCTATCATAAGTCTCTAGAATTTTGTTCAGGAATCCTAAATTCATTATGATATTTCCCAGGCAACGGTGCCAAAAATCTGATGAGTTCCGACTGATATACTAAAATAGGTGTTGTTTTACCCTATGTTGATTATGAGTAATTAAGGACTTAGCCTGACTAATTGTCACATTTAGTCTCTATACTGTCACTTAATAAATCAGAACCTAAGGCAGAGTACCTATCATGTAGCTAGTCTGTTGGAAAGTATCTACGATTTTAATTAGATTCATTATCGTACTCCCAGGGAAGTGGTAACGGCTTAGTAGTAACTATCCTCTTACACTAACTCTTATCTTATGATCCAGTTATGCAATCATTCATCACAATCTTTGATGAGAGGGTGATTCATTCTCCACTAGGTTTAAGTCTATTTAAGCATAAGAGTGTTTTACAGATAATGTTCTGATTCTATGTTATAATGTTCCTACATGTTGATTGACCTATCTTCAAGTATTTTAGATATACCTTGGCCTAGATTGCAATTATGTACTGAGTCTAAAGGTGTACCACATCTGAGTTACCTAATAAACCGCCCTACCTTAATGACGGCCCTACTCACGGTTCGAGCTAAAGGTATCCATGAAAGTCCTATGTCACTTAGGAGATCATGCCGCTCGCCCTAGCGCCGGCATAAACACACAAACTCAGCCTACTTAGACTACTCTAACAAACATGGTGTTCTATAGGTTATTTCATCTAATATGGCAGACATTAATGCTTTCCGATGGGAAAGTCCTAAATTAATGCATGTTAAACTAAACAGGTTATGATTAGACCGTGGTTAGGAATTGTCTATAACCCTACATTTAGTTTAAAAGAAACTACATTAGACATGCAAACATAATGAAAGTTAAGCTGGTGACCATTTCCAGAAAATCATAAAGTACTTCAACATGCATAACACATATTCATAAAATCATAATCCAATAGTCATAATTAAAGTTTGGACGAACACAGTACAGACATATAAAGAGAGGGACAAGGGGACCGATGCAATAAAGTATTCACCCTTTTACGTAGTCCGCTGATGGAGCAACTGCTTGTATATGTTGGACTGCTCAACCTGACTCTGCTCGACAGAACCTTCGGAGGATGCTTCCTCAGCCTAGTAACTGTACTTTACCTTAATACCCAGCTTAAGCACAACCTTGTTGACTGACTCTTTGAACGCCTAGTGCCCTCTTAGGATCTCCTAACGAAACCCCGGGTATTCTATGAATACCGAAAACGAACCTATCTAGTCGTATTCTAGGATCTGAGACAGACTCTCAGAAACAAAGAACACGAGACACTATCTAAGAATATAAATAAACCTATACTAAAACCTGAGAACACTAAGTGACTTGTATACTATGGAAAACTGTATACTTGAAGTCACTAAATGACTCAGATCGAGTGGAGAGGAATGGTTTCAACTGAGGAAGGTCTGGGGTATTTATAGTAGGGGAACTGGGTGAATTTCTCTCAAAAATTCGATGTGGGACTTTGACCAGGCATTCGGGACGCCCGTCCTGGATCTGGGACGCCCGTACCGGCCTGTTGACCAGGTTAAGACGCCCGTCCCAAGTCCTGGACACCCGTCCTGGGTTCTGGACGCCCATCCCGACTTTCGATCTTCTAAAAATTACATTTTTGCCCCGAAATTTGCAATTTTCTTGCACTTTTCACCTGACACTTCCAAAATCACAAAAACTATGAAATTGAGTTAATAACAATCAATTAAGAACGATTTAACACTAATTTCACCCTAAATTGTGCCTAAAAACATGCTAAAAAGTGATATGATTTATGCATATCAATCCGTTTCTACTATCTTAAAGTAGTCCAGATTGACTAGGGTTATACACGGAAGCTCTTTGAGCTTTTCTTTAAGGTTTCTAACTGCCTTAGTGTGTACACTACTCCAAGGTTTAGGATTTTTCCTCAACCTATCAAATAGCGGTTTGCACTCTAGGGCAAGTTCCTTATAGAAGTCTGCAATATAATTGAGACTTCCCAAAAAACTCTGTAATTGGTTTTTATCCTGAATTTCATCAGGAAATTTTTCGGCGAATATAATCACTCTCTCAATAGGTTGTATTAGACCATTTTCTATATAATGGCCTAAAAATCTTATCTTAAGCTGAAATAAGCTTATCTTTTTTGCAGAGACTGCAAGTCCCGCATATTTAGCCACTTCTAAAAATACCTTAAGATGTTTGAAGTGCTGATCTATGGTCTGAGAGTAGACTAAGACACCATCAATGTAGACAATTATAAAATTCGTATATGGATTGAATAATTCATTCATGATGTGTTGATATTCTGAAGGGGCATTTTTCAACCCGAACGGCATTATGTTCCACTCATAGTGTCCAAAGGGCACTGTGAAGGCGGTCTTATACTGATCTTTGTCTTCAATTTGAATCTGCCAGTAACCTGACTTCATGTCAAACTTAGAGAATATTTTGGCTTTATATAGCCGATTAAGAAGATCCATTTTATTAGGAATCGGATACCTAATCTATTTTAATGCTTTATTAAGCGGCTTGTAATTTATTACAAGTCTTGGAGCTCCTTTTTCGAGTTCAGTCGCATTCTCAACATAGAATGCTGGACAGCTCCACGGACTGTAACTTTGCCTAATAAGGCCTTTGCTTAGGAGATTGTTTATCTCCTTTTTACAGAGCTCTAGGTGCTTTGGTCCCATGGCAATGAGCCTAGCTTTTGTAGAGATTTATTTTTCGTTGAACCCTTCCTCATAAGGTAAGGACACAACAAATTTGTTACGTGTCCAAAAGGTGATATGCATAAATCATATCACATTTTTAGCATGTTTTTAGGCATGATTTAGGGTGAAATTGAGGGTAAATCGGTCTTAATTGCTTATTAATAACTCAATTTCACATGTTTTATGATTTTGGAAGTGTCAGGTGAAAAGTAGAAGAAAATGGTAAAGTTTGGGGCAAAAATGCAATTTTTCAGAAGTTCGGACTTCGAGGAGGGCGTCCTGACTTGGTCAACAGGTCGGGACTGGTGTCCAGGACTCGGGACGGTCGTCCTGACCTGGTCAACAGACCAGGACGGGCGTCCCAATCCAGGACGAGCGTCCCGAGCAGAAATTCCAAGTCCCACATCGAATTTTTGAAGAAAAATCACTCCAGAAAGCTACTATAAATACCCCAGGCCTTCCTCAGTTGAAATCATCCCTCTCCACTTGATCTGAGTCATTTAGTGACTTCAAGTGTACACTTTTCTCGAGTACATAAGTCACTTAGAGACTCGGGTTTAGTTTTCTTTCTTGTTAGTGTTTCGTTTTTCTTAGTTTTTGAGAAATAGTCTCAAATCCTAGGGTTCGATAGATAGGTTCGTTTTTGGTATTCATAGAATACCCGGGATTTCGTTAGGAGATCCTAAGAGGGCTCGAGGCGTTCAAAGAGTCAGTCCACAGGGCTGGGCTTAAGCTGGGTATTAAGATAAAGTCCAGCTACTAGGCTGAGGAAGCGTCCTCCGAAGGTTCTGTCGAGCAGAGTCGGGTTAAGCAGTACGACATATACAAGCAGTACGCTCCATCAGTGAGACTAAGTAAAGGGTGATTTCTTTATGGCATCAGTCCCCATGTCCCTCTCTTTATATGTTGTTATTGTGTTTGTCCAAAGAATGATTTTGAATATCGGATTATGATTTTTATGAATATTTGTTATATATGTTGAAGTTGTTATGTTTTTCCGGAAATGGCCACCTACTTAATATTCATTATGTCTGCATGTCTAATGTAGTCTCTTTTAAACTAAAATTAGGGTTATAGACAATTCCTAACCAAGGTCTATTCATAACCTGTTTAATTTAACAGGCATCAATTAGTATTGGTGTCTGCCATACTAGATAAAATAACCTGCGGAACACCCTGTTCGTTAGAGTAGTCTAGGTAGGCTGAGTTGCGTTTTTATGCCGGCGTTAGGGCGAGCGGCATGATCCCCGAAGTGACATAGGGCTTTCATGGATGCCTTTAGCTCGAACCGTGAGTAGGGCCGTCATTAAGGTAGGGCAGTTTATTAGTTGACTCAGATGTGGTACACCTTTAGACTCAGAACATAGTTGCAATCCAGGCCAAGACATGTCTAAAACACTCGAATATAGGTCAATCAACATGTAGGAACAATATAACATAGAATTAGGACCTTATCTATAAAACACTTCTAGGCTGAATTAGACTTAAACCTTAGTGGAGAATGGATCACCCTCTCATCAAAGTTATTGATGACGATTGCATAACTGGATCATAAGATAAGAGTTAGGATAAAAGGCTAGCTACTGCTAAGTCGTTACCACTTCCCTGGGAGTACGATATTTATTTAATAAAATCGTAGATACTTTCCAACAGACTAGCTACACGATAGGTACTCTGTCTTAGGTTCTGGCTGATTAAGTGACACCATAGAGACTAAATGTGACAATTAGTCAATCTCATTCCTTAATTACTCATAATCAACATAGGGTAAAATAACACCTATTTAGCATATCAGTCGGCATCAGATTTTTGGCGCCATTGCCGGGGAGATATCATAATGAACTTAGGATTCCTGATCAAAATTCTAGAGAATTATGATAGGTAACGGTAGTAACCTAGACCGTAAACCCAACACTTATCTTATGCTACTTAGACAATCAGTTTCCGAAATATAGGGTTATCATAACTAATTAATTTTAGATATTATCTGGAATTAAGACACTTAGGATAATCAAATTTTAGAAAATTATTCTAAAACCATATTGAGGGAATTTAAGTGCTTTCGAAATATTAAGAAAAAAAATGTTAAAATTTAAAATCCGAAAAAAAAAATTGTACTTTTCTTGTTCAATGGTGAGTTGTTCTTTTCCCTATCTCTTGTGTTATTTCCCTTTCATAATTGAATAGTTGTTTTTCTTCCAAATTTTTAATTTTTCACTTTCCATGTAACTCCACTAACCAGTTTGCTCAGGCTTAAACGTATTCTTCTTTGTAGTTGCATGACTCGAACTTCAGAAGCTAACCTTGAAACACCAGTTGAGAATCTTGAACGTCTCATTCGTACAGCTAATAGGTTAAGAACAAAGATGGCTGCTAAAAGACCTACCCTCGAATCCTACATCCAGCCACAGACTGTTCCAGTATCATCCGCCATCCAAATCCCTGGGAACTCTCGCTATGATCTTAAACCGAATGTGATCCAGCTGATTATACTGAATGTGATCCAGCTGATCTTAAACCGAATGTGATCCAGCTATGGTTCAGTTTGGAGGAATTGCAGTCGAAAATCTGCTAGAACACTTATCTGATTTCTCTTCTCTCTACGAAGGCCTCAAGGGAGATCATACTGCAGAAATAGCTAAACTAAATCTCTTTCCCTACTCACTGAGGGACAGAGCTAAGAGATGGTTGGCCCAGCTACCAACTAACTTCATCACCTCTTGGGACGAGTTAAGCAAAGCCTTCCTAGAAGAGTACTACTCTGCAGCAAGAGTCCTAGAATATCGAAGGGCTCTGTCCAGTTTTACTCAAGCTGCTGATGAGACAGTGATCTAAGCTTGGGACAGATTCAAGGAGCTACTTAGGCTCTGCCCCCAACATGGACTTACAGAAGCATTGCTGATCCAGCAATTTTACGGGGGAATGACAGACATGGGTAAGCAAATTCTTAATGGACTCAATCCCCAGAGCGGTTTTAATGGAATGAGTGATGTAGATGCTAGAAACGCTCTGGAGATGCTATATAGAAATAGCAAGAACTGGCGCACGAGTGGCCGAGCTAAGAAGCAACCAGTAAATGCGGCCCTCGCCTCCACTGATGATCAATTTGAGGCACTGAAGGCCAGCATTGCTAATCAGCTGAATGCTTTCCAACAAGGGAAAAGCGTTCAGTCAGTATACCAAGTGCGAATTTTGCCAAGGACCGCATTTCAGTGGAGATTGTTATGGTAATGGGATATTAACTATTCCAGAGGATATGGAACAAGTGGATGCAGTTAACTCTGCTCCTATAGGAAACACCTACAATCCCACTTGGAAGAACCATCCGGGATTTAGCTGGAGAAATAATTCCGGGACTACTAACTTCCAGAAAAGGGTACCTCAACAACTACCTTATCCGCAGAACCAACAAGTCACTCTGCCTGCACCGAGGAACTACATCGTTCCAACTGACCCCATGCAAGAATTCAGGGACATGCTGAAAAGCATTTCTGACTCTAACAAGGAAATGATAGAGTCAAACAGAAAGGTTCAGGAAGCTCACGCAGAAAGAATCCAGCAGAACGAGAACAAACAGAAGCAGACCGAGCAAACAATCAGAAACACACAAGCTGCTATACAAACTTTAGAGAGACAAATGGGTCAGCTATCCACCCATTTCTCTCACATGTCCCAGGGAACGCTACCAAGCAACACTGAGACCAACCCTCAAACTGAATGCAAGACCATCACTCTAAGATCTGGTAAAATTCTATCTCCATCTCCACCCAACCCATCTGACCCTCCTATTCTTGTGTAGGAACCAGAAGAAGGCTCCAAGGATCCAACGTCGACGGATGTCGAAATCGAAGTAGCAAGGAAAGGGAAGACTGAATTTATTCCTGAGTACCGGCCAAAAGTACCTTACCCTGCCAGACTTATGCACAATAAAGATAAGGAGCAATTTGAAAATTTTCTTAAGAATTTTAGTCATATTCATGTTAATTTGCCTTTACTTGATGTTATTTCTGAAATGCCAAAGTATGCTAAGTTTTTAAAAGAAGTTGTTAGTAATAAAAGAAAATTTGACATGGACAAGGTGGTTCTTAATGAAGAATGTTCGGCGGTTCTGTTGAATAAACTACCGTCTAAACAGAAAGATCCTGGTTGTTTTACCTTGACATGTACAATTGGAAATATTACTAACATGCATGCATTAGCAGACTTAGGAGCTAGTATTAATCTCATGCCATCTAGTTTATTTGATAAATTAGGATTGCATGATTTGAAAACGACTAGGATGTGCATACAACTTGCAGATAGGACAGTCAAAATCCCCAAGGGAATAATTGAAGATCTCTTAGTAAAGGTCGGAAAATTTGTATTTCCTGTGGATTTGTTGTCATGGATGAATGGGGAAGGAGGAGTGCCCCTGATCCTAGGTCGACCATTTCTAGCTACCTCAAAAGCATTAATAGACGTCAGTAATGGTCAAATCAAGTTAAGGGTAGGAAATGATGACATCACTTTTGATCTAAATGAGACCCTTAGGTATCCCATGCATTTAGATGATACTTGTTTTTGTGTGGATGCCATGGAACACTTGATTGCAACGTGACAGACCTATGCTCAAACTATCAAGTTCTAAGTGAGGACTCCCTAGAATTAGAGGAGCCTGAACTTAGCTCTTCTGAAAATGAAATTACTTCTGATAGTTTCACTGAGATAGGTGATGATGAGATGAAGAAAGAACGAACCTCGTTTGAAGATCCACCAGACTTGGAACTGAAGGAACTCCCACTCATCTGTGCTACGAATTCCTAGATGACAACAAGAAACTTCCCATTATTCTTGCAGCTGATCTGACTGCAGAACAAAGGAAGCTGACGTGGACATGTGCAGAAAGTATAGAAGAGCCTTTGCCTACAAAATTGCAGATTCCAGGTATTAATCCAAGCTTTTGTTCGCATAAGATTCTTCTAGAAAATGAGTATAAGCCATGTGTGCAACCTCAAAGGAGGTTGAATCCTAATGTGTGTGTTGTTAAGAAAGAAGTCATTAAACTGTTAGATGCAGGACTTATCTACCCTATCTCAGATAGTGAGTGGGTAAGCCCGGTGCAGGTAGTACCTAAGAAAGGGGTATAACAGTTGTTAGGAATGAGCATAATGAACTAATCCCTACAAGAACTGTAACTGGTCATCGTGTATGCATAGACTATAGAAAACTAAATACGGCCACACGAAAAGATCACTTCCCCTTCCTTTTATTGACCAAATGTTAGAAAGATTATCTGGACACATGTTTTATTGCTTTCTTGATGGGTTTTCTGGTTATTTTCAAATTCCTATTTCCCCTGAGGACCAGCATAAAACTACTTCACATGCCCTTTTGGAACATTTGCATATAGAAGGATGCCTTTTGGTTTGTGTAATGCACCTGCTACATTTCAACGTTGTATGACTGCTATCTTTGAGGACATGTTAGGAAAATCTATGGAAGTATTTATGGATGACTTTTCTGTTTTTGGTAATTCATTTGAGGTTTGTCTAAAGAACTTGGAGTTAATGTTGAAACGTTGTATAAAATCTAACCTGGTTTTAAATTGGGAAAAATGCCACTTCATGGTAAAAGAGGGAATTTTAGGACATAAGATCTCACACCTAGGTATGGAAGTAGATAAGGCAAAAATTGAAGTTATTTCAAAACTACCTCCCAAAAATGTGAGAGCCGTTAGAGAGTTTTTTGGGACACGCTGGCTTTTATCGTAGGTTATAAAAGATTTTTCATTAATAGCCAGGCCGTTGACCAATTTACTCGGAAAAGATGTTCCATTTGTCTTTGATGAGAAATGTCTAAAAGCTTTTAATAGACTTAAGGAACTTTAACTACTGCACCTATCATGACGTCACCTGACTGGAGTCTACCTTTTGAACTTATGTGTGATGCTAGTGACTATGCAGTAGGAGTAGTTTTAGGACAAAGACATGATAAGAAATTTCATGTAATATATTATGCTAGTAAAACCTTAACTGATGCTCAGGAAAATTACACTACGACAGAGAAGGAATTATTAGCAGTAGTATATGCATTTGACAAATTTCGATCTTATCTAGTCCTGTCTAAAACTATTGTTTATACTGATCATTCTGCATTAAAATACTTGTTCAATAAAACCGACGCAAAACCAAGATTAATTAGATGGGTTTTATTGCTTCAAGAATTCGACATAGAAATTCGAGATAAGAAAGGGGCAGAAAACTTAACCGCAGACCACTTGTCCAGGCTAGAAAATCCGACCCTAGAAGCTATTGATGAAACAATCATATCTGATAAATTTCCGGATGAGAATCTATGTGCATTGTTTGCTATTTTCTCACCCCCTTGGTTTGCAGATATAGCAAATTACTTGGCAGCCCGGACTTTCCCTAGTGATATCATTGCTCAACAAAGAAGAAAATTCTTTGCTGACCTGAAATATTACTATTGGGAAGATCCTTTTCTATTTCGAATATCTGCAGATCAGATGATCAGAAGATGTGTCTCTCAAGAAGAAGGTTTCCAAATTTTGGAACATTGTCACTCTGGACCAACAGGCGATCACTTAGCTGCACCTAATACCGCCCGAAAAGTATTAGAAGCTGGCTTCTACTGGCCTACCATATTCAAAGATGCCGCAGCATTCACAGGATCGTGCGATGCCTGTCAGAAAGCTGAAACCATATCTTCTCGAGACAGTCTACCCCAACAGGTAATCCAAAGTGTAGAAATATTTGACATATGGGGTATAGACTTCATGGGTCTGTTTCCTCCCTCTTTTGGTATCAAGTACATCATAGTAGCCGTAGAATATTTTTCAAAATGGCCTGAGGCACAGGCCCTACCTACTAATGATGCTAGAGCCGTATGCAGATTCCTTAAGCAGATTTTCACCAGATTTGGATGTCCGAAAGCCCTAATCAGTGACCGAGGTACGCACTTCTACAACTCTCAATTGCAGAAGGTACTTCAGCAGTACGGAGTTCAGCATCGCATTTCCACAGCCTACCATCCTCAAACCAATGGGCAGGCTGAGGTAACCAATAGGGGAATAAAGAGAATCCTAGAAAAGACTGTTGGTGTTAACCGTAAGGATTGGGCCAATAAGCTGGATGATGCATTATGGGCCTTCCGTACAGCATACAAGACCACTACGGGGTTCTCACCTTATCGACAAGTCTATGGACAAGCATGCCACCTTCCGGTTGAACTTGAACACAAAGCTTACTGGGCAGTGCAAAAATGCAATCTCGACGATAATTTAACTAAGGAACACTGGATTCTACAACTCAACGAAGTGGATGAGTGGAGGCTCAAAGCCTATGAAAACTCACATCAGTTTAAGATGACAAGTAAACTCCGGCATGACAGGCGACTCAGAACCCAGAAAAATTTTGAACCAGGAGATAAGGTATTGCTATACAACTCACGCTTAAAGTTTTTCCCAGGAAAGCTGCGTAGCTGTTGGTCAGGACCGTTCACAATCACGGAAGTATCACCTTTCAGATTATGTGACATCATGAATTCTGATATCATTATTCAAAAAGTGAACGGACAACGCTTAAAGATTTACAGAGAGCCTTTTGACTTGTCCGAGCAGACTGTGGACTTCACAGAATAAGGGAGTATCTCTTTCATTATATTTCATGTTTTGTTATTTGTTATTTCTTTCATTACTCTATTTTCCTTCTTACCCGTAGTTAGTCGAATAAGTGTGGGGTAAGAGTTCTTTGTTTTGTTTTATTTATTTTTCTTATTTTCAAATAAGTGTGGGGTAGTGTAGCAATGCATGAACACTGCGGACAGTGTCAGACTTAAGTGTGGGGTAGCAGTGCACAGTGCACTGTAGTAGTTTGGGAAACTTTTTGCATGTGTTTGCTTGTTTTCCCCATATTTTCACCCTTCCAAAAAAAATTTCAAAATTTTTCGTTCTTTCAGACTTCTAAATACAGTATGATTGGTTAAACATTTCTTATGTCTATGATATGTATGTAGAGTGGTATGGTTAGTAGGAGACGATTTATGACTATTTTGAACTTATTGATTAGGAATAGGGGATTTCTGATAACTGAGCACAACTTAGTCTGGATTAGAAACCTCAACCAATTACCTTTTCAAGACTTAACTAGATAAAATTAGACCAGTTGTGGATGTATTGGCAATTAGAATAACTAGATGAGACTCTGAGCTAAAAGTGAAAAGAAACAAAAGAAAGTTAATTAAATAGGGTAGTTTGCCAGTGGCCTTTGCTACTCGAGCACCACTCCTTCGGGGAACTTAAAGCCTGATGCCCTAAGGTCGTGTAGGTCTGGGAGTCATCGGAGTGGGACTCGCTACATGGGTAGTTAAAGTTGACGTGTTCAAAGCAGACTCAAAATACCCTGGAAAATCTATAAAAGAAAAAAATCAATAAATGCTAAATCATTAAAAATCTGATCACCAAGGCTCAGAACTCAGAAAGTTGTCTATTGTTAGTATGTCTAGCGACAGGGTCGAAGTGTTATCTGGTAGTAGTTAAGACGAGAGTATATTGTGTTGACTATCTGGTCTAGACTAGTACACACACTACACATCAGGAAAACCTTGTGACTAAGAAAAGAGTTCAACCTAGTTGTTAAGTTGTTTTCTGCTTGATCATAACAATCTACTAAAGATATTTGAGACCTTGTCATATCAACCCAACCAGTCAGACCTGTGTTAAGAATTATCTGAATAATTTTTGGAATAAAAACATGACTAGGAAATTTAAGTGACTGCACATATGATTTAGAATCACTAACTTCAGGTAGACTTTGCTTGAGGACAAGCAAAAAGCTAAGTGTGGGGTTATCTGATATGCATAAATCATATCACATTTTTAGCATGTTTTTAGGCATGATTTAGGGTGAAATTGAGGGTAAATAGGTCTTAATTGCTTATTATTAACTCAATTTCACAGTTTTTATGATTTTGGAAGTGTCAGGTGAAAAGTAGAAGAAAATGGTAAATTTTGGGGCAAAAATGCAATTTTTCAGAAGTTCGGACTTCGGGGAGGGCGTCCCGATTCAGGACGGGCGTCCTGACCTGGTCAATAGACCGGGACGGGCATCCCAATCCAGGACGGGCGTCCCGAGCAGAAATTCCAAGTCCCACATCAAATTTTTGAAGAAAAATCACTCCAGAAAGCTGCTATAAATACCTCAGGCCTTCCTCAGTTGAAATCATCCCTCTCCACTTGATCTGAGTCATTCAGTGACTTCAAGTGTACACTTTTCTCGAGTACATAAGTCACTTAGAGACTCGGGTTTTATTTTCTTTCTTGTTAGTGTTTCGTTTTTCTTAGTTTCTGATAAATAGTCTCAGATCCTAGGGTTCGATAGATAGGTTCATTTCTGGTATTCATAGAATACTCGGGATTTCGTTAGGAGATCCTAAGAGGGCTCGAGGCGTTCAAAGAGTCAATCCACAGGCCTGGGCTTAAGCTGGGTATTAAGGTAAAGTCCAGCTACTATGCTGAGGAAGCGTCCTCCGAAGGTTCTATCGAGCAGAGTCGGGTCAAGCAGTACGACATATACAAGCAGTACGCTCCATCGGCGAGACTAAGTAAAGGGTGATTTCTTTATGGCATCAGTCCCCTTGTCCCTCTCTTTATATGTTGTTATTGTGTTTGTCCAAAGAATGATTTTGAATATCGGATTATGATTTTTATGAATATTTGTTATATATGTTGAAGTTGTTATGTTTTTCCGGAAATGGCCACCTACTTAATATTCATTATGTCTGCATGTCTAATGTAGTCTCTTTTAAACTAAAATTAGGGTTATAGACAATTCCTAACCACAGTCTATTCATAACTTGTTTAGTTTAACAGGCATCAATTAGTATTGGTGTCTGCCATACTAGATAAAACAACATGCGGAACATCCTGTTCGTTAGAGTAGTCTAGGTAGGCTGAGTTTCATTTTTATGCCGGCGTTAGGGCGAGCGGCATGATCCCCGAAGTGACATAGGGCTTTCATAGATGCCTTTAGCTCGAACCGTGAGTAGGGCCGTCATTAAGGTAGGGCGGTTTATTAGTTGACTCAGATGTGGTACACCTTTAGACTCAGAACATAGTTGCAATCCAGGCCAAGACATGTCTAAAACACTCGAATATAGGTCAATCAACATGTAGGAACAATATAACATAGAATTAGGACATTATCTATAAAACACTTCTAGGCTGAATTAGACTTAAACCTTAGTGGAGAATGGATCACCCTCTCATCAAAGTTATTGATGAAGATTGCATAACTGGATCATAAGATAAGAGTTAGGATAAAAGGCTAGCTACTGCTAAACCGTTACCACTTCCCTGGGAGTACGATATTTATTTAATAAAATCGTAGATACTTTCCAACAGACTAGCTACACGATAGGTACTCTGCCTTATGTTCTGGCTGATTAAGTGACACCATAGAGACTAAATGTGACAATTAATCAATCTCAGTCCTTAATTACTCATAATCAACATAGGGTAAAATAACACCTATTTAGCATATCAGTCGGAAACGCATCAAAAGGCATTGGGCACTTCGGCACATATTTGCCTTTTGATAGATTCTTCAAAGTTTTTTATTTTCCCTTGAAGATCCGGCTTTTCTAGCCTTTCCCA
Source organism: Asclepias syriaca (assembly GCA_027405835.1). Taxonomy (NCBI): domain Eukaryota; kingdom Viridiplantae; phylum Streptophyta; class Magnoliopsida; order Gentianales; family Apocynaceae; genus Asclepias; species Asclepias syriaca. The sequence continues at coordinate 14,283,154 of CM049930.1, forward strand.
AATTTGTTTAAAATCCACTTCTTTCTTTAAGGAGTTTAGGAAGCTAGTTTTTCTTTCCTTTATGGAATTTAGAAGCTGTACATCGTACTGCTTCGGAATAGTTGTAAAAGGGAATTTTATTTCTTTACCACCCAGGAAGGAGGTAATACCCTTTTCTGTTATTGAGGTAATTGGGAATATCTTTTGTAGGAACTAATTTCCCAAAATTACCACGGTCAATAGACATTTGACCATTATAAATGGTATTGGGATGCATAGTCCGCTATTGCATACCACTGCGTTATCAAGTTTATACTTGATATTCAACGGCTGCTTATTAGCTGCAGACACCCGCTGGGTTGTCTTACTGTAATACTTTGAAGGAACTATTCCCTCTGTAATACAGTTTATGTCTGCACCTGAGTCTACCATGGCTTTGGTCTCCAAGTAGAACTCTTTGTTGACGATTATCGTCACATTTATAAACTATTTTTGGAATACAACGGGCTCAATATAATTGACGCCGTTGATTATAGACCACTGTCCGAACGGCTCTCATCCTCTGATAGGGAATAACTTGGCTCCTTTTTACCATCCATATAGACCTGGATCATAAGTTTTGACCAAGCCCTTCGGACTGTGGTCTATAAGGAGTATTTTTCCATGCACATCGCTCTCTCCAGGAGGTTGGCCGCCAGCCCTTCGGACAGTGGTCTATAAGGAGTATTTTTTCATTGCACTTGGGACAGCCAAAAAGGACAAAAGGATAAGAAAGCGAAGGATAATTACACTAGATCTAAACCTGAGAAGATACTCCTTATAGACCACTATCCGAAGGGCTTGGGAAAATTCAGACTTTCTTTTTTATGCTGCGATCACATAATTTGGCTTATCTTTGAGGATTTATCCTCATCGTCCGATGATCGGGTGTTTTTGAGGTCAACGACTAATTGGCCTCAACCTTTTTTATCTTTCTTTTTATTTGAGAAATTTCAGATTTAATCTGATTGATTTCTCTCTTTAGATCTTGAACCGTAGGTTCCTTCTCTTTAGTCGTTTGCATCCTGTCGATCAATTGATCTAGGGAAACAGTGCTAAAAGATGAATTGATTTGTTTAGAGAGCTTGGTTGGCTGCTCTCTTGGTCTTTCAACCAAATAGGTTTCAAGAGCTTTTCTTTTCTTTTCTGGATCTTCTATCTGATCGATAATATCCAGAATAAAGCTCTCTTCTCGGGTTAGCATGTTTATGCTTAGCCCAAGGTCTTTGATGATGCATACGTCGCATTCACCATCATCGCAGTTGCAGAGTTCGGACTCGCCTTCACTCGTGCTCTGGGATGAGCTCGTTGATTCTTCGCTAGAAGAATATTCAAGGTTTTGTCTGAAGTCTTCTTCGGTCTCGTTTAATAGAGTCTGGCATAAAGACTTCTTTTGCTATTCGTCTATGTCAAGAGACTGTATCTTCTTCTTGACTAGACACTTGTTTGCATAGTGGCCCCTTTTGCCACATTTCCAACAAACGGGATCCTTCTTAAAGGATTTCTTTTTGTTGAATTTCTTCCCTTGGTTAGGAACTTTTGATTCTTCTTCGAAGAATCTTTTCTTTATTTTCTTTTTGAAGAAGTGCTTTTCTCTTTTAGAGAACTTCTTCTTTTTCTTTTCCCTCGTGGGATACTTGATCGATGCATAACCGATCTTATCACAGAAGTTACCCAAAGTCTCCTTTTGATGGAGCATTTGCTCTTCCAGCTGCTGCCTCACCTTGACGTCGTTACAGAGATTGATTCCTTCTGAAATCACCTCTGAAGCTAGGTCTCCATACGTCAAGTGAGTATAGGGTATTATACCCGAATACTTAGCTTTAAGCTTAATTCGTAGCCTTTCTTCAAATAAAGCAGCAAGTCCGGCTATGAACTTTTCTTTCCAAAAGTCCATGTGGCTATATGGCCTTTGCATGACTCTTGTAAAGAACACATCCTTGTACCATGTAAAGTGGCCCAGTGTTGGACACTTTAGGTTCAAGAGCTGTTCTTGGGATCTATCCCTTTGCAGATCATTTTTTCCAATGAAATGAGAAGCGATTGTGTATATTAGAGTAGTCACAATCTCTTCGGTAACTTCACCCGTATCTGGATTGGTGGCAGTTGCACTCCATATCTGATTTTTTGCAATCTCAAACATGTTGAAGTCCTACCATCCGGACAGCTAGCCTCTGAATCCGGCCGTAATGGCATCGGCAATTTGCCTCTGATTATTGCCGTTGGCTTGGCTTGCTTTAGCAAACATGAGCATATATTTTAGAACTATCTTGACGTTGTATTCAAATAGTCCGTCAATATTCCACTCTACTAGAGATTTACCATCGAACTAGGCAAACTCTATTCTATCCTCGATCTGCATATCCATCGGAGTTGGCTTCGGATAGAATGGCTTTACCAGAGAAGTATTCCTCCGGAATGTCATATTGTTGACTTCCATAGGACTCTCCTCTATTCTTGGACTGTTTTAGTTCCCTTTCAGGGTTGATACAGTTTCTTTTTTCTTTCCCTCTGAAATTTTCAGCTTCGTGAGCTTCATCATGAGTTCTTCAACGAACTTATTGTCTGGCTTGGCCTGAAATCAGAAATCTTTCAAATTCGGCGGAGGTCTGAAGGGAATTGAATCCTCCTTTTTACCTGAAGTCGATGCTTCGGGCTTCACCTTGGTTGGATCATAAGTCATATTGGATATTTTCTCTTCTATATGAGAAGTCTGATCTCCAATAGACTGCAAGAACAAATTAGTATGTTCTGTTCAGCCAAGTGGTTGAAATTTAATTCCTCCAGCTTTCCTTTAAAAGGAATAGCATTTGTCGTTCTCTCGTTGTGAGAGACCTTTACCCAAGTATTTGGTGGATGGATAGACTTGAACGTCTTTCCATTTCCATGCAAATACTCTCGGTACGCCACTTCGATGAAGTTGACGAATTTCTGACTGTTAAAGTCTGGAAGCTCGCGCCCCTTGCTTTCCCATCTAGCTTTAATCCATTTGAAAAATGTGAGGGTCTTTTGACGATCCTCCATGTATTGGCGTATATACCAACGTTGTTGTGTAGGAGAATAGTAACTCAAAAACCATTTTTTCATGGTCTGGTTACTTTTCTTATCCCACGATTTTCGTATTGCCTCAGGGATTTCTAGGTCAATATCATCGATAGAGATCATGTTGACTTCGTAGCCCATGTCGGAGGCTGTTTGCGAGGTATAACCTCTGCTGCTTTCTGGTATGTCACCCTTGTATACGGGCTGACTAACCTGTTCTTGAGTCCTTCGTACTCCAAGAACTTCAGCATTTAACTTTTCTCTTTCAGAGAGCGGTACCTCGGAGGTCAAGGATCTAGATCGGATAGATGGTGTTCAGGTTAAGTTTAACCTAAACCTTCGATCGTTGGAGAATTTAATCTCTACATCCCCATCGGGATGCTGTATAATCTGATCCAGTTCCCTTTTTTCTTCGGGTTCCGGCTCAGCTATACTTTCTAGCTTCCATACTTCGGGAAGCTGTACTTGGTTCCAGACGACTGTCTTTGGAACAACCAAGTTGCTTCTAACGTCTGTTATAAACAGAGTCGGTTCTCCTCTTTTTGCACTAAGGACTTCTGGATTGATCCTTAGTCTGGGAATGATTGTGTTCATTACTTTGTAATGAACTTGATATACCAGAGTAACGTGACTTGTTACCTTCGGCATGTCATATCCGTGTGTCTTGATGTTTAACACCAGTGCATCCAAAACATTACTGTCATGGATCGACACGGAGAAATCTGATAAACACTTGAAGTAGGCAAGGCCTTCACACAGGGATGTTTCCACTACTCCTAATAAGGAGTCGTTAAACCTATTATGTCGTTTATCTCGGACAATAATAAGTGTGGCTGTATTTAAGCCTCGCTTTGTTAGCGCTTGCAGCCCAACTTGGATTAACCCAATATGTAGGTAGCTGTATTTTTTCCTATGCTCTTCAATTAATTTCTGAGAGAGCATATGGACAGTTTCGTCTCCTCTTTTAAGAGGTATTTGTCTTTCAACCATCTTGATTATATAATCAGACATGAGGCTGAAAGAGCGCTTTTCATAAACCTGATGCGGTTTATATTTTGGTAATTTCCATTTTTGGAGATCACCTTCATTATCTTGTGAGATAATAATCTCTTCATTGAGTGTTGAGCTTTTAGCTCTGGATTTATCCATAGGATTCTCAGATCTTTCCGATCTTTTAGACATAGAACCAAAAAGTCAGTTCATCTCACCAGTGGTTATCACTGTCAACGATTTAATCGCAACCAGCCCAACGACCACCTGCCTAACGGGTCTTACAGCTCAGCGAAACGCGACTTGGGTTTCAAACCACTTTTGAAACGAAACAAACTTACTTGTTTCTTCGATCTATAAGATCTTCAGGCGAACTGTAAGTTCAGAGAAATCCTTTCAAGATTTTGGCCTGATACCACTCTAGGTTTTTTTTATTATTATTATTAGATCTTTAAGATCTAATTGTAAATTTTACAAGATCTTTAAGATCTTGTTTTAAAAACATAAAACTTTACAAACTTAAATATTTAAATATAAAACAAAAAAATGTAAAAGACTTACATTTTTTAGACCAAGAGGCCTCCTCCTTCCTTAGAGTAGAAGCGGAGAAATATATTATAGTGAGAGATGTGGTGAGTTGTGTAAGAAAGGTGTGTAGAGAATGGGAATACAATGGCCTATTTATAGGCATCCGACTCCAAATACTTGCTAAACTAGTTACAAATCGAATTTTAAATCCATAGTGAAAAAGTCACTATTCTTTGTGCTGACGTCACTACTTGCGTCATCCACGGCTGAGGTAAGCGCTTGTGTCACTAGCCGCAATTGTTGACTTTTATGTCAATTTTTTGAGAAAAGCTATTTTATGTGCATTCCTTTGTCTTTTCTGGCAATTAATACCTTTTACAGATCGAACATCGAACAAATCCTCCAGATCTTCGTACGGATCTTGAGCAAACTATTCGAAATTGATCGGAGAGTTTTCTCCGTCATAAGAGAGGTTAATCGGAGAAATTTCTTCGTCAGCAAATTTTCCTTCTGTAATCTGCATTGGGGTTTTTTGGGCTGCTGCCGCAGCTGAGGAAGATGCTATGTCCGTCTCCTCCTCCCCCCCCCCAAAAAAAATTTCTTCAATAGTTTCTATACGTTTAAATATATCCGTAGGGTGTAATTTTGCAAGTACTCATCGCAAAGTTAACTAAATCCTTTCCATATAAAATTTCTACTCCGAGAAAGAACTTGTTAGGCATTACAAGAAACATAGAATAATGATTATGTTGACAAAACTAATAACAATAGTAACAGTAGATATCTATATATATATATATATATATGTATGTATTTATATTGATGAAACATATCTAATCTGCATGATAGCTCAACACTAACCATCTCTAAAGCTCCCCTGATGACTCCACTTAAAATGTTGCAATAGTACAAGCCCTGGCATGCATCAGGAAGCTCAACGAAATCTACCAATGGGTTATCCTCCAAAATTAAGCTACATGTTGTTCCCTCAGAAGAATCCCAATTGGTCACAGTTGCAGTGACCCAAGGAACATTTTGATACCAACCTAAACCACCAGGAAATCTGAGGAGGTTATTAATCATACAAAAGTAAAGAGGGAAAAAGGCTTCAAGGAAGTTTAAAACCTAAACGATGCTACTCATTTCACATAAATGCATATATCATGGGTAGATAAGCTTCTTTTGTAGGAGTGAACACATATAGGCTGTTTGATGAGCTAGCATTTTGCAAAACTTGGGGATCCGAATCTATTATCTTTTGTATTTGCAGTATTCAAATTGCATGCAGAAGTTTAAGAATGTTTTAAAACATGACCACACTATCTCTATGGAAAAACTCTTCAACAAAAGCAAAGAAGTTATGCTTTAGATATCTAAGCGATTACAATAGCATTTAGATCCTATTAACTGCAAAATCAATCAAATTAGATGTTTATTTTCATCATCTTCTAACATGTAGATTTCTTCATCTCTCTTTGCTAGGAACTGCAAAATCAATCAAATCATACAAAGTAATTATTCCTTCATCTCTCTTTGCTAGGAACTCATCAATTAGTCGAATCCCAATGTTATATCCCCTGTAACATAACACAATTCTCCTACTTAATCAACTTTTACACTTCCAAGCATTAAGGTCATCAAAAACAGGGAAAAGGAAATTGTTGTTTCTCAACTTAATCAAACTAGAAGTATTCCACAAATGAAACTAACCTGTCATTATCGTATATGAAGAATAATTTTTGAGAGGAATTGTAAGGCATTTTTTTATATTTTTCACATATTTTCTTCAATACAAAGTAATTATTCTTCAATATTCATTTTCATTCCTTCATCTCTCTTTGACTTTGGAAATTGTCAAGAATGCGGGTCACGCATTGAACATGTTGTGATAGCTCGCCTAATTAATGTGATGTGATTTGAGCTTATGGATATTTAACATTTTGAACAAATTTAAGATATTTTATAATGTTGTATTTGGTTGGTCAATTAATGTTAATGGTTGTGTAGATTACCATTTTATGCTAAGTAATTCCTTCCTTCCTAAGCTACCCTAGGTTTTTGTGTTAAAGCATCGGAAAGTTTTATCTAAAAATAAGTAGACAAAGTTTGGTCCCATCTCACTTTAACCATTTCAAGAAATATACACAAGATCTCCCAAAATAAGTAGACAAAGTTTGGTCCCATCTCACTTTAACCATTTCAAGAAATATACACAATATCTCAACAAATCAACAAATTACTAAAACAATCAGTGTGGAGCTTTCAGTAGCATACACGTTGATTATATTAGGGTGATGACTTAATAGAAATACAGAATTATCCTGAGACTATAAAATTGAATGTAGTTTTCAAATTCTATTTGTTATTACATATATGTTTCCATCATTTCCCTCCCATAAAGACATATCAAACAGTCAACCACTAAAAGAAGGACAGATAACAAACATTAAAATGAAGGACAGATAACAAACATTAAAATGAGAGGGAATCACCAACCAGCTATGGAAAACAATAGAAAGAGACCTTTGCAATGACTTCAGCTGTTTCCTTGAAATCAACACATCTAGAGACATTGGATTTTGCTAGGAACTCATCAATTAGTCGAATCCCAATGTTATATCCCCTGTAACATAACACAATTCTCCTACTTAATCAACTTTTACACTTCCAAGCATTAAGGTCATCAAAAACAGGGAAAAGGAAATTGTTGTTTCTCAACTTAATCAAACTAGAAGTATTCCACAAATGAAACTAACTTGTCATTATCGTATATGAAGAATAATTTTTTAGAGGAATTGTAAGGCATTTTTTTATATTTTTCACATATTTTCTTCAATACAAAGTAATTATTCTTCAATATTCATTTTCATTCCTTCATCTCTCTTTGGTTTCTTGTCTAAACCAAGAAGGAGATCTTTGAAAGTGACAATCAATTCATTTTGAGTGGTGTGAGTGTGAAAGTATCTAAACCAAGAAGTCTAACATTCACAATACTTGGAGTGAGTTTGATTCCTAATATCAAACATCTTCCAAGTGGTTGATAAATTGAGAGTGCCACAACCATAACGACTTTCATTTTGTTGATCTTCCTTGTTGGATTGTTTGTGGATTGTTTGAGTGTTGAAGAATTGGATTGCAACATCTACAAGACCTTGGAGGATTAAGAAGTTCCTTGCTTCAATTTTTGTACACCTCTCCTCCTCCTTTAATCTTTTAAGTCTCTGTATAATTCTAGCACAATTCCCATGAATATCTTAGATGTATGATATATGCTATCCATACCCATCATATTGGCACTTTGGTAGGGTTCAAGGTAGATGACAATACAACAAGAAAGTTGTACATTAATACTTGAGTCTAAGCATATGAATTCTCAATTCATGAGAATCTATTATATGTAGAACCTCCCATTAATCATGTGTTCTTTCTTACTTGTTCATGATCCTATGTTTACATTACTTGCTTTTACTTGCTTTCTTAGATTAGAATTCAACTCTCTTTTACTTGAACTTGGAACCTACAACTTAAATTTTTCTTAGTTAATCACTTAATTAAATGAATCCTTACTTCCTTGGGAAAAAAGATATTACAAAATGAATTGATTGTCACTCTCAAACAACAAACTCTCAAAGATTTCCTTCTTGGTTTAGAAGAGAAACCAAAAAGAGATGAACGAATGAAAATGAATATTGACGAACAATTACTTTGTATTGAAGAAAAGAAAATACGTGAAAAATACACAAAAATGTCTTACAATTCCTCTAAAAAATTATTCTACATATATCATCTAAGACTTTGAACTAAGCATTTCAAAGGATCATAATATATACACAAGTAAGGAAAATAATTCAAAGATGTTTTAAGAAATGTACCTCATACTACTTATTCATTCAAGTTAAACATGTAGTAAAGGCATGATAGTTAAGCATAATATCCAAGTAAAATAAAAAACTAAGTACTTTAAACATAGGTAAAGATATCTAAACCTAAACCAATCCAAACGACTCTAAACAAATGCAAAAGGACATTAATAAAACTCATACAAAGCCAAAAATACTGCAGTACACCTGCTATCAAAAACTACCTTATACTAAACTAAAGTAAAAACAAACCAAATAATATTCAAAATAGGCATATGGTATACTAAAAGAAAGCTTAAAACACATAAAATTCGAAAAACTCAAATTCCAGACGTGAGGGTATTAGATTTACAAATACAAATACAATTATTTACAAATCACTTACATCTGGTTTAGCTGTTTGTTAACTTCCTCAACCTCCTCCAGAACAGTAAGAAGCTGACGACGATTGCACCATAAGTAAGGGTGTAAAGCTCGGCATTCTGCCAAGAAATCATAAAAAAAACAAAAACTATTTCTCAACAAACAATTTTGCCAAAAACAAAAAAGCCAGAGTAAATGAAACAGAAAACCACTCCCAGAAAGAGAGAAAGAGAGAAAGAAAATGGCTGAGGCTCCAAAGAAATATCCAAGTATTAATACTCAAATTGCACATGGGAAATGATATTTTTAGGAACAAAATTTTTCATTTACATTCAACATACCACTCTTTCAAAGCTGGCGAAAATTGCCTCGCCGGATTTAGGAGCAACAGGAGCCATAGAGATAGGCGATCACGTCGGCACTGTGAAATTTTACCAGTTGATTTATGGTGATGAAGTTTGGCTCAGATGTGTGAGCGTGAGATTTGAGTGTACTCTACAAAAGAAAATGAGTTTTTAGCAAAATGCTCAGAATTTGTTCAGTTTTGAATTTTTAATATTGCTGGTCGTAAACAATCCAAATACAATTAAATTATTAATTAAAAAATAACTTTTTGAAGACGGACAATTCTAAAAACATTTTAGATAAATTAATATTTAAAATAAATAAATAAGTAAGTTAATGGAGAGCTAATAAATTAGCGTTATTAATGTAAAATATTTAGAATTAATTAAAGTGATATTGACAATGACTTTTCCGTATAACTCATAATTATTAGAAAGAAAGTGGTAGATGCTATAATTCACCGCACCTGGTTTTGTCGGGCTCGGAATACCTTGCTTTGTTTTTTTTTTTTTTGGAGTTATTTACCAAAAATAGAGTTATTATTATTATTTTTTTAAAACAATTAATTAACCGTCTATTTGTCAAAATAAATTCTTATTTATTTTGTAAATATATTTTATTAAAGTAAAACATGTTTTTAAAAAATAAAATAAAATAAAAAATTACTAGTAAATTTTAATTTTCTAATAAATATAAGTTTATAACTTGATATTAAAATAATATTTATTTAATATAAATATGTTCTAAAAAATATAAATTTATAATAATATTTTAAATAAAGAATTGATAACAAATTTTGAAATAATTTAAAAACAGTAACCTTCAAATACATTTTTTTTAAATAAAATAGTTTACGTACAAAATATTTATTATTTATGATATATTATATAAGTTCATTTGAAGCTGATAATCATTGAGTTTCTGGGGTCAACTTCACCTACTATCATTTGTTTCAACTTGGAAGATTCCTTCCAATAACCTTTATTATTATATATTTAATCCGTGAATATTTACAAAGATAAAAGGAAAGTCTTTTATAGAGGAAAGTCCAAGAATGAAAATCCTCAGAAGAAAACGTTTGTCGAAAAGGCAAAACAAGAAAATGCGATACGAAAATTTTATAAGGATGGTGAATTCGCTACAGATCCAGATGCCTACGAAACTGAGGTATACAACTGGGCGATCCCGCCTGAAGACCTTAAAGGTCAAAAATTTCCTTATATCCCGTATAAGTGGATTAAGCTGTACCCGGTGGATATAACCGTTAAAGGGATGTCAGCAGATTATGTTGCGGATATATTCCTCAACAAACATATGATCTCAACACATACAGATAAAATTGTATATTATTATCAGGCAATCCTACAGGAGACCCATTCAGTTTTTATAGAACAGGTGGGCCAAACAAGCAGCTCTGCCGATCCCCACACTGCTTATAGCAAACTTATCATCAAGAGGGTCTTATCCTCTAGTGATTGGGGAATCAGACCTCAAGAGGTCAGGTACTTAAAGTACCAATACAACCCAAAGAATCCACGGTCGTATAATTATTACGACTACATGGAAGCTTGGGAAAAGACACTCTACAAGAATGTCCAGAAGAAACACAGTTGGTTCCTTATGTTCCAACTGGAAGGCTAGCTGGTCAACATCCCAGCATGGTTTAAATCATGGTTTTTTATTTGGGGATTAAATCCCATAATTTTTCCTAAAAGGGTCAAGGAAGTCTTCGATAACTTCCTTACAGCCAATGTACATTCCTGTGACCTAGATCTTCTGACCCGGTTCGCAATAACGTACTCAGTCCCATGGATAATCAGATGGGGCTACTACATTGCCCATTCCGCAAAGGCAATCAAACATAACATCCAACTGAAAGAGTTCTTCCTCTGGCGAAGAGTCTACATTCGTTGGTGGAACAAATTTGAGTGATGATGTATCCTTCTCCTCCCCCCCCCCCCCCCCCCCCAAAAAAAATTTCTTCAAAAAATTTTGAAGCTTGTTCTCGAGACATTTTGGAAAATGTATGTTTGAAGATGTCTTTAGGGTGCTGCTTTGGCTCCCTAGTTGGTTGAGACAGGGTGAGAACCCCGTACTTTGCAAAGGCACTGTCGCTTGCAAAGAACTCAATGATTTAAACTATGTTGGGATGTTGACCAGCTGACCTTCTAGTTGAAATATAAGGAACCAACTGTGTTTCTTCTGGACATTCTCGTAGAGTAATGTCTTTTCCCAAGCTTCCATGTAGTCGTAATAATTATACGACCGTGGATTCTTTGGGTTGTATTGATACTTTAAGTATCTGACCTCTTGAGGTCTGATTCTCCAATCACTGGAGGATAAGACCCTCTTGATGATAAATTTGCTATAAGCAGTGTGGGGATCGGCAGAGCTGCTTGCTCGGCCCACCTGTTCTATAAGAACCGAATGGGTCTCATGCAGGATTGCCTGATAATAATATACAGTTTTATCTGTATATGTTGAGATCATATGTTTGTTGAGGAATATATCCGAAACATGATCTGCTGATATCGAGAATAAAGGAGAAAAATCTCCGATCAACCTCTCTTCAGATGGAGAAACATCTCCGTTCAACTGTTACCTCGAGTAGTTCGCCCAGGATTCTTACGAAGATCTGGAGGATTTTCTCGATTTGAAACAAGCATTAATTGCTAGAAGAGACAAGGGAAAGCACAAAAAATAAGAATTTTCTTAAAAAATTGACATAAAAGTCAACAATGGCGGTTAGATGACGTAAGCGCTTACCACAGCCAACGATGACGCAAGTAGTGACGTCATAAGGAATAGTGGCTTTTTCACTATGGATTTAAAATTCGAATGATAATTAGTTTAGCGAGTGTTAGGAGTCTGGTGCCTATAAATAGGCCATTGTATTCCCATTCTCCCAACACCTTTTCTTACACATCTCACCACCTCTCTCTATATAATATACTCTCCGCGTGTGCTCTTAGAAATCAAGAGGCCTCTCGGTCTAAAAAATGTAAGTCTTTTACATTTTCTTGTTTTATATTTAAATATTTAAGTTTGGTAAGCTTTTATGTTTTTAAAACAATATCTTAAAGATCTTGTAAAATTTACAATTAGATCTTAAAGATCTAATAAAAAAAAAGAGTGGAGACTTCCAAAAACATCTGTAATTGGTTTTTGTCCAAAATTTCATCTGAAAATTTGTCGGCGAATATAATCACTCTCTAAATAGGTTGTATTAGACCATTCTGAATGTAATGGCCCAAGAACCTTATCTTAAGCTGAAATAAGCTTATCTTTTTTTCAGAGACGGCAAGTCCAGCATGTTTAGCCACTTCTAAAAATACCTTAAGATGTTTGAAGTGCTGATCTATGGTCTGTGAATAGACCAAAACATCATCAATGTAAATAATTATAAAATCCGTATATGGATTGAATAATTCATTCATGATGTGTTGATATTCCGAAGGGCATTCTTTAACCCGAACGACATTACGTTCCATTCATAGTGTCCAAAGGACACTGTGAAGGCGGTCTTATACCGATCTTTCTCTTCAATCTGAATTTTCCAGTAACCTAACTTCATGTCAAATTTAGAGAATATTTTGGCTTTGTATAGCCGATTAAGTAGATCCCTTTTATTAGGAATTGGGTACCTAATCCATTTTAACGCTTTATTAAGCGGCTTGTAATTTATTACAAGTCTTGGAGCTCCCCTTTCGTAGTTCTGCTGCATTCTCAACATAGAATGCTGGACAGCTCCATGGACTGTAACTTTGCCTAATAAGGCCTTTACTTAGGAGATCATTTATCTCCTTTTTACAGAGCTCTAAATGCTTTGGTCCCATGGCAATGGGCCTAGCCTTCGTAGAGATGTGTTTCTCGTTGAACCCTTCCTCATAAGGTAGGGACACAACAAATTTGTTACGTGTCCAAAAGGCATTGGGCACTTCGGCACATATTTGCCTTTTGATAGATCCTTCAAGGTCTTTTATCTTTCCTTGAAGATCCAGTTTTTCTAGCCTTTCCCGGATTAGTTTAAAATCCACTTCCTCCTTTAAGAAGTTTAGGAAGCTAATTTTTCTTTCTTTTAAGGAATTTAGAAGTTGTACTTCGTACTGCTTCAGAACAGTTGTAAAAGGGAATCTTATTTCTTTACCACCTAGAAAGGAGGTAATACCCTTTTGTGTTATTGAGGTAATCGGGAATATCTTTTGTAAAAACTGATTTCCCAAAATTACCGCTGTCGATAGACCTTTGACCATTATAAATGGTATCGGGATACAATATCCGTTATTGCATACCATTGCGTCATCAAGTTTATACATGATATTCAATGGCTGCTTATTGGTTGCAGACACCGCTGGGTTGTCTTACTGTAATACTTTGAAGGAACTATTCCCTTTGTAATACAGTTTATGTCTGCACCCGAGTCTACCATGGCTTCTGTCTCCATGTAGAACTCTTTGTTAACGATTATCGTTATATTTATAAACCATTTTTGAAATACAACGGGCTCAATATAATTGACACCGTTGATCTGGCTTATCTTTGAGGATTTATCCTCATCGTCCGATGTATCGGGGGTTTTCGAGGTCGAAGGCTGATTGGCTTCAAACCTTTTGATCTTTCTTTTTATTTGAGAAATTTCATATTTAATCTGATTGATTTCTCTCTTTAGATCTTGAACCTTAGGTTCCTTCTCTTTAGTCGATTTCATCATGTCAATCAATTGATCTAAGGAAACAGTGTTAAAAGAGGAATTGATTTGTTTAGAGAGTCTGGTCGGCTGTTCTCTTGGTCTTTCAGCCAAATAGCTTTCAAGAGCTTTTCTTTTCTTTTCTGGATCTTCTATCTGTTCGATAATATCCAGAATGAAGCTATCTTCTCAGGTCAGCATGTTTATGCTTAGCCCAAGGTCTTTGCTGATGCACACGTCGCATTCACTGCCATCACAGTTGCAGAGTTCCTCGGTGGTGAATGCGATAGCGGTGAATGCGACGTGTGCATCATCAAAGACCTTGGGCTAAGCATAAACATGCTGACCTGAGAAGAGAGCTTCATTCTGGATATCGGCTAATTAAAAAAAAGATCTAATTACATTTTATGTTTTATATTTTTTTTATTAGATCTTTAAGATCTAATTGTAAACTTAACAAGATCTTTAAGATCTTGTTTTAAAAACATACAATAAGACAAAACTAAAAACTTTAATTAAAACACGAAAAATGTAAAGGACTTACATTTTTTAGACCAAATGGCCTCTTGATTGCTAAGAGCACACGCAGAGAGATATACTATAGAGAGAGAGAGGTGGTGAGAAGTGTAAGAAAGGTGTATCTTACAAAGAGAGAGAGATGGATAAGAAGAGTGTGTGGAGAATGGGAATACAATGGCCTATTTATAGGCATCGGACTCCAAACACTCGCTAAACTAAATACAATTCGGATTTTAAATCCATAGTGGAAAAGCCACTATTCCCTATGACATCACTGCTTGTGTCATCATCGGCTGAGGTAGGTGCTTACATCATCAGCCACCATTGTTGACTTTTATGCCAATTTTTTAAGAAAAGTCTTATTTTTTGTGTTTTCCTTGTTCTTTTCTGGCAATTAATGCATATTGCAACTCGAGAAAGTCCTCTAGATCCATGTACACATTGTTCGGATCTTGGGCGAACTGCCATAGGTATGGGTCGAACGGAGGAGAGGTTTCTCCGTCGGACGAGAGGTTAAACGGAGATTTTTCTCCTTTGACAGATTTTTTTGTAATCTGCATTGGGGTCTTGTGCTGTGTTTCTGGCACAGCCGTTGAGGAAGATGCTGCATTCTTGTCCTTCCCCCCCCCCCCCAATTTCTTCAAAAAATTTTGAAGCTTCTTCTCAGGACATTTTGGAAAATGCCTCCTTGAATATGTCTTTAGGGTGTTGTTTTGGCGCCCTGGTTGGTTGAGATAGGGTGAGAACCCCATTCTTTGCAAAGACACCGTCGTTGCAGAAGAACTCAAATTTATTCCACCATCGGATGTAAACTCTTCTCCAGAGGAAGAATTCTCTGAGGTAGATGTCGTGCTTGCCTACTTCCGTGGAGTGGGCAATGAGGTAGTCCCATCCGACAATCCAGGGGACTGAGTAGGTGATTGTGAACCGGATCAAAATATCAAGTTCACAAGGCTGCTCATTTGCTAGTCGAAAATTTTCAAAAACTTACAGTACCCTTTTGGGTAGAATGATGGGATTTAATCCCCATGTAAAAAAACAGGTTTTGAACCATGCTGGGATGTTGACCAGCTGGCCTTCGAGTTGGAACATGAGGAACCAACTGTGTTTCTTTTGGACGTTCTCGTAGAGTAACGCCTTTTCCCAAGCTTCCATATAATCGTAATAATTATACGACATTGGATTTCTTGGATTGTATTGGTAATTTAAGTACTTGACCTCTTGAGATCTAATTCCCCAATCATTAGAGGATAAAACCCTCTTAATGATGAATTTGCTATAAGCAGTATGGGGATCGGCAGAACTACTGGCTCAGCCCACCTGTTCAATAAGAACCGAATGGGTTTCCTGCAGGATTGCCTGATAATAGTATATAGATTTATCTGTATATGTTGAGATCATATGTTTGTTGAGGAATATATCTGCAACATGATCTGCTGACATCCCTTTAAGGGTTATATCCACTGGATACAGCTTTATCCAACTGTACGGAATATAAGGATATTTTCGACCTTTAAGGTCTTCAGGCAGAATCGCCCAGTTGTATGCCTCTATTTGATAGGTATCTGGATCTGTAGCGAACTCATCAGCCTTATAAGGCTCCGGTGTCGCTTTTGGTTCTTTTGCCTTTTCGGCAAATATTTTCTTTCGAGGATTCTCCTATTTAGATTTTCCTCTATAAGAGGCTTTTTTTTTATCCCTGCAAATATTCACGGGTTAAAAAGTCAGCTAAGGAGTTGTTTACTCCATTGACATGTTCAATATCAAAATCGAAACATGATAAGATAGATTGCCATCTGGCAAATATTTGTTTGGACGCTAAGTTGCGCACATCCTTTTCAAGAATACTTTTCGCAGACTTGGCATCAGTTCTGATAAGAAATTTCTTATTTAAGAAGTCACTTTCAAATTTAGTGACACACAGGACTATAGAAAGAACTTCTTTCTTAATAGTCGAGTAGTTTTGTTGGGTTGAATTCCATAAGCCCGAAGTATATCTAACCAATTGTTCTTGGTTAGTCTGAGGATCCTTCTGTTTTAGGATTCCCCCATAACCTCTTTCAGAGGCATCCGTTTCTACTATTTTAAAGTAGTCCGGATTAGCTATAGCCATGCATGGAAGCTCTTTGAGCTTTTTCTTGAGGTTTCTGACCGCCTCAGTGTGTACACTACTCCAAGGTTTAGGATTTTTCCTTAACCTGTCAAATAGCGGTTTACACTCCAGGGCCAGTTCCTTGTAGAAGTCAGCAATATAATTGAGACTTCCCAAAAACCTCTGTAGTTGATTTTTGTCCAGAATTTCATCAGGAAATTTGTCGGCGAATATAATCGCTCTTTCAATAGATTGTATTAGACAATTTTCAATGTAATGGCCCAAAAACTTTATTTTAAGCTGAAATAAGCTTATCTTTTTCGCAGAGACTGCAAGTCCCGCATATTTAGCAACTTCTAAAAACACCTTAAGATGTTTGAAGTGCTGATCTATGGTGTGTGAATAGACCAAGACATCATTAATATAAACAATTATAAAATCCGTATATGGATTGAATAATTCATTCATGATGTGTTGATATTCCGAATGGACATTCTTTAACCCGAACGGCATTACGTTCCATTCATAGTGTCCAAAGAGCACTGTGAAGGCGGTTTTATACCGATCTTTCTCTTCAATTTGAATCTGCCAATAACCTGACTTCATGTCAAATTTAGAGAATATTTTGGCTTTATATAGCCGATTAAGTAGATCCCTTTTATTAGGAATCGGGTACCTAATCCATTTCAACACTTTATTAAGCGGCTTGTAATTTATTATAAGTCTGGGAGCTCCTCTTTCGAGTTCAGCCGCATTCTCAACATAGAATGCTGGACAACTCCGTGGACTGTAACTTTGCCTAATAAGGCCTTTGCTTAGGAGATCGTTTATCTCCTTTTTACACAGCTCTAGATGCTTGGGTCCCATGGCAATGCGCCTAGCCTTCGTAGAGATGTGTTTTTCGTTGAACCCTTCCTCATAAGGTAGGGACACAACAAATTTGTTACGTGTCCAAAAGACATTGAGCACTTCGGCACATATTTTCCTTTTGATAGATTCTTCAAGGTCTTTTATCTTTCCTTGAAGATTCGGTTTTTCTAGCCTTTCTCGAATTTGTTTAAAATCCACTTCCTCCTTTAAGGAGTTTAGAAAGCTAGTTTTTCTTTCCTTTAAGGAATTCAGAAGCTGTACTTCGTACTGCTTCGGAACAGTTGTAAAAGGGAATTTTAATTCCTTGCCACCCACGAAGGAGGTAATACCCTTTTCTGTTATTGAGGTAATAGAGAATATCTTTTGCAATAATTGATTTCCCAAAATTACCGCGGTCGATAGACCTTTGACCATTATAAATCGTATCGGGATACAATACCCGTCATTGCAAACCATTGCATTATCAAGTTTATACCTGATATTCAACGGCTGCTTATTGGCTGCAAACACCCGTTGGGTTGTCTTACTGTAATACTTTGAAGGAATTATTCCTTCCGTAATACAGTTTATGTCTGCACCTGAGTCTACCATGGCTTCAGTTTCCAGGTAGAACTCTTTGTTGACGATTATCGTCACATTTATAAACCATTTCTGGAA
Source organism: Asclepias syriaca (assembly GCA_027405835.1). Classification (NCBI taxonomy): domain Eukaryota; kingdom Viridiplantae; phylum Streptophyta; class Magnoliopsida; order Gentianales; family Apocynaceae; genus Asclepias; species Asclepias syriaca. The sequence goes on from CM049930.1 coordinate 14,301,125, forward strand.
TACAACGGGCTCAATATAATTGACACCGTTGATATGGTTTATCTTTGAGGATTTATTCTCATCGTCCGATGTATCGGGCGTTTTAGATGTAGAAGGTTGTTTAGCTTTGATCTTTTTTATCTTTCTTTTTATTTGAGAAATTTCAGATTTAATCTGATTGATTTCTCCTTTCAATTCTTGAACCGTAAGTTCCTTCTCTTTAGTCGATTGCATCATGTCGATCAATTGATCTAAGGAAACAGTCTTAAAAGAGGTATTGATTTGTTTAGAGAGCTTGGTCGGCTGCTCTCTTGATTTTTCAAACAAATAGCTTTCAAGAGCTTTTCTTTTCTTTTCTGGATCTTCGATCTGATTGATGAGGTCCAGAATGAAGCTCTCTTCTCGGGTTAGCATGTTTATGCTAAGCCCAAGGTCTTTGATGATGCATATGTCGCATTCACCATCATCGCAGTTGCAGAGCTCGGACTCATCTTCACTCGTGCTCTGGGATGAATTTGCTAATTCTTCACTAGAAGAATACTCAAGGTTTTGTTTGAAGTCTTCTTCGGTCTCGTTTAGTAGAGCCTGACATAGAGACTTCTTCTATTCTTCGTCTATGTCAATAAAAATGAAGAATCCACTCTCAAACAACAAACTCTCAAAGATTTCGTTCTTGGTTTAGAAGAGAAACCAAAAAGAGATGAACGAATGAAAATGAATATTGACGAACAATTACTTTGTATTGAAGAAAAGAAAATACGTAAAAAATACAAAAAAATGTCTTACAATTCCTCTAAAAAATTATTTTACATATATCATCTATGACTTTGAACTAAGCATTTCAAAGGATCATAATATATACACAAGTAAGGAAAATAATTCAAAGATGTTTTAAGAAATGTACCTCATACTACTTATTCATTCAAGTTAAACATGTAGTAAAGGCATGATAGTTAAGCATAATATCCAAGTAAAATAAAAAACTAAGTACTTTAAACATAGGTAAAGATATCTAAACCTAAACCAATCGAAACGACTCTAAACAAATGCAAAAGGACATGAATAAAACTCATACAAAGCCAAAAATACTGCAGTACACCTGCTATCAAAAACTACCTTATACTAAACTAAAGTAAAAACAAACCAAATAATATTCAAAATAGGCATATGGTATACTAAAAGAAAGCTTAAAACACATAAAATTCGAAAAACTCAAATTCCAGACGTGAGGGTATTAGATTTACAAATACAAATACAATTATTTACAAATCACTTACATCTGGTTTAGCTGTTTGTTAACTTCCTCAACCTCCTCCAGAACAGTAAGAAGCTGACGACGATTGCACCATAAGTAAGGGTGAAAAGCTCGGCATTCTGCCAAGAAAATGACACAAGAAAAAAAAACAAAAACTATTTCTCAACAACAATTAGGCACTCAACAAACAATTTTGCCAAAAACAAAAAAAGCCAGAGTAAATGACACAGAAAACCACTCCCAGAAAGAGAGAAAGAGAGAAAGAAAACGGCTGAGGCTCCAAAGAAATACTAGTACTACTAAAAACATTCTAGATAAATTAATATTTAAAATAAACAAATAATTAAGTTAATGGAGAGCTAATAAATTAGCGTTATTAATGTAAAATATTTAGAATTAATTAAAGTGATATTGACAATGACTTTTCCGTATAACTCATAATTATTAGAAAGAAAGTGTTAGATGCTATAATTCACCGCACCTGGTTTTGTCGGGCTCGGAATACCTTGCTTTTTTTTTGGAGTTATTTACCAAAAATAGAGTTATTATATATTTTTTAAAAAAATAAATTAATTAACAGTCTATTTGTCAAAATAAATTCTTATTTATTTTGTAAATATATTTTATTAAAGTAAAACAATTTTAAAAAAAAATAAAATAAAATATTTGTTACTTAAAAAAAAATTACTAGTAAATTTTAATTTTCTAATAAATTTAAGTTTATAACTTGATATTAAAATAATATTTATTTAATATAAATATGTTCTAAAAATATAAATTTATAATAATATTTTAAATAAAGAATTGATAACAAATTTTGAAATGATTTAAAAACAGTAACCTTCAAATACATTTTTTTAAAATAAAATAAAATAATTTACGTACAAAATATTTATTATTTATGATATATTATATAAGTTCATTGGGGCTTTCCCTAAAATGATCAAACTTTTTAAAATTTGTCTCAATTTAACCTAGTTTCTAAAATTATTTCCCAAACTAACTTGAACTCATTCTGGGACTTATTAAATTTTTTTAAAAAAAATCTCTTTTTTCTTTTTCTCTTTTTTTATTTTTATCTCTCTTTTTTTTTTTTTTTTTAAAACTTCTTCGTTTCCTCCCTCCGTTTCCTCTCTCCGTTTCCCCTCTTTTCATTTTTTTTATTTCCTTTCCCTTCCAAACCCATCTCCCCCCCCCCTCACTTTCTCTTTTCTTTTCATTTTTTGTCTGTTCTCCACATAAACCCTAACTCACAACAAAAGGGATATATGAAGAAGGTATATATATATATATATATAAAATATAAAAGGAAACCTACTATCAGAACCTACTTAGGACTCATCCTCTCAATGCGTCCTATAATTCAGGAAGGGAAAATTATCAGTACTAAATTTTCAGTACTGAATTATAGGACTCATTGAGAAGATGAGTCCTAATGTTTCACATAATTTTCAAACGTGATAAATTCCAGTACTGAATTATAGGACTCATTGAGAAGATGAGTCCTAATGTTTCACATAATTTGCAAACGTGAATAATTCCAGTACTGAATTATAGGACTCATTGAGAAGATGAGTCCTAATGTTTCACATAATTTTCAAACGTGAAATTCCAGTACTGAATTATAGGACTCATTGAGAGAGTCCTAATGTTTCACATAATTTTCAAACGTGAATAAATTCCAGTACTGAATTATAGGACTCATTGAGAAGATGAGTCCTAATGTTTCACATAATTTTCAAACGTGATAAATTCCAGTACTGAATTATAGGACTCATGAGAAAATGAGTCCTAATGTTTCACATAATTTTCAAACGTGATAAATTCCAGTACTGAAATATGGACTCATTGAGAAGATGAGTCCTAAATTTCACATATAATTATTCATTACTTTTCTGTTCCATAGCCATCCATTGTTTCTCCTCAGGATATGTTATGAACAATTTTCTTATTTTTTTAAATCTGGTAAATATAGGTAAGGGCTACTGGTACAAAAGTTTATACAACCTCTTCTATGTAATGTAAAATATATAGACATATTATTATCGAAAAAAGAAAAACACATATGTAATTGAAAAAGAAACAAATCAAGATTTGGTGGGGGAAACATCCACAAGATTTCAAAAATTCTGAATGACAGAAATACCATAGAAAAAACTGAAAATTGCATTCATGTTTAAACAGGAAACTGGTTTTGGTAATGGGAATAGGAAAAGGAGGCAATCGGAGCACAACTTCTTCCGTCATGGGGTCTGCTCTGAGAATCTAACCATAACCACCCGAAGAAAGGCAAAAAACAAAAAAAAAAAAAACTCATTAGGGTTTGAAATTAACAAGAACCCATTACTCCATAGGATCTTATGAATTGCTAAAAATGTAAAATGAAAATAATAGAGAAGAGAGTTTTAACTTATAGGGTCTTGTAGAATAGGCTTGGTATCATCTGCAGCAGGTCTGAATTGGGGTTTAGTTTCTTCACTCTTTTGGATTCGTTTTCTTGATTGAGATTCGTATGGTTTCCGGATAGAATTCTGCCATCTTCTCATCTTCTTCGTCTTCCTTCCTTCAATGTTCTTTGTTTACTCCGGGGTTTAAAGCTAATCAACGCTGGGTCGGGAGTAGCGTCAAATTATTGAATTTTTACCCTTTTGTTTTTTAAGGGGTTCTGATAGTAGGTTTCCTTTTATATATATATATCCCTTCTTCATATATCCCTTTGTTGTAAGCTAGGGTTATGTGGAGAATGACAAAATGAAAAGAAAAGGGAAAGTGGGGGGGGGGGGGGAAATGGGTTTGGAAGGAAAAGAAAATAAAAAAATGAAAAGAGGGGAAACGGAGGGAGGAAACGAAGAGGTTTTAAAAATTAAAAAAAAAAAAGAGATAAAAATAGAAAAAGAGAAAAAGAAAAAAGAGAAAATTTTTTTAAAAAATTTAGTAGGTTCCATTAGAACTCATTTTGTGAATGAGTTCAAGTTAATTTGGAAAATAGTTTTAAAAACTAGGTTAAAGCGAGACAAATTTTAAAAAGTTAGGTCATTTTAAGGATAGCTCCTAACTTCATTTGAAGCAGATAATCATTGGTTTTCTGGGGCCCACTTCACCTACTATTATTTATGATATTATATTATTTTTATTAATTTTATTATTTTTTCTTTTTTACCTTTATTTATATATAATATATATTTCTGAAAATGAGATTGCGATAACTTAAAATAATAATAACAACAACGCCCAGTATCGAAGTTGAGGAACACGCCCACGCGCCTCTGTGACTTTGGTTGTAAAACCATTATTTGTCCTTTTATTTACTTTTTTTTAATTTTAAATTTACATTTTTAATAATAATTAAATATATTAAAATTTTAAAATAATATTTAATTGGTATTTAATCACTCTACCATAAAATTTGAAGGTTATTCTTTGTTTATTTTCATTATGCCAAATTTCGAAATGAATTTAAAATTGGGGAATCAATATTAATATCATTAAATTATTATTTTTTATAATTACATTAAATAACACAAATAAAGTATAATTATTATATTATTTAAATTTTAGTTATTATAAATTAAAATACATATGATTTTACTTTTATAGCATCCACATTCCTATCCCCAAAATTAGGTCAAATTTAGAAAGCAGAAAAATACGGAGTTTCCTGTCAATTTTCGTTTTAATTGATGTACAACAACGGCCAACTTGCCGGTTGCGTGTAGGTTTGGTGCACTACGCGTCATCAGGACACGTGTCTGTCGTCTATTGGAAAGAATTTGAAGACTCTTTCGTATCAAGTCGGTATTGGCACCTTTAAAAGGAGGGCTTCTCCTCCCCTTATTCTCATCTATCATCACAATTTCTCTCTGCAGTTTCTCTGAAATTTATTTCTTCTCAAGAAGCTTTAGGCTCTCATTCTCTCTCTCCGTATAAAGGTGCGTTGTTCATCGATTTTTTTTTGGTCTTTCTTCGTATTTGTTGTTTTTTTTTTTGTAGTAGTTTGGAATGGATGCGTGTTTTTAGATTTGTGGAATTCAACAAGGTTGGTCAGTTTTCTGATGCTCATTCGGAATTTAGATCTGAATCTGTTGTTTCTAGATTAAATCTTTTACGTATTTATGATCGACTTTTTAATTCAAGCACCGTTCCTGAATTTTCAGTTGATCTGTTGTTGGTGCAAACCGATTTTCCCTCTGTAGTTTAGGGTTGTTTTGATTTGTTTAATCATTCGAACAATTGAAACAAAAGAATTTAGAAATTGAACTTTTTTTTTAATTGCTCTTTTTAGATTATCCTTTGTTGTTTATGGTGGACTTGTTCTTGCGTCAGATTGGGCTTTGTTAATTTTTTTATTTTATTTTATTGCATTTTTTCTTAACAGATGCAAATATTCGTAAAAACCCTCACCGGAAAAACCATTACTCTCGAGGTCGAGAGCTCGGATACCATCGATAATGTTAAGGCAAAGATCCAAGATAAGGAAGGTATTCCTCCAGATCAGCAGAGGTTGATCTTCGCTGGTAAACAACTTGAAGATGGCCGCACCCTCGCAGATTACAACATCCAGAAGGAGTCCACCCTGCACTTGGTGCTCAGGCTCCGTGGTGGCATGCAGATCTTCGTCAAAACCCTCACCGGAAAGACAATTACTTTGGAGGTGGAAAGCTCCGATACAATTGATAATGTTAAGGCTAAAATCCAGGACAAGGAGGGAATCCCACCAGACCAGCAGAGGTTGATCTTCGCCGGTAAGCAGCTTGAAGATGGCCGCACCCTGGCAGATTATAACATCCAGAAGGAATCCACCCTGCACTTGGTGCTCAGGCTCCGTGGTGGCATGCAGATCTTCGTCAAGACTCTCACGGGGAAGACCATCACTTTGGAGGTGGAGAGCTCAGATACCATCGATAACGTGAAAGCTAAAATCCAGGATAAGGAGGGAATTCCACCAGACCAGCAAAGGTTGATCTTTGCAGGAAAGCAGCTCGAAGATGGGCGGACCCTTGCCGACTACAACATCCAAAAGGAATCCACCCTTCACTTGGTCCTCAGACTGAGGGGAGGAATGCAAATATTTGTCAAGACTCTCACGGGCAAGACTATTACTTTGGAGGTGGAGAGCTCGGACACGATTGACAACGTGAAGGCCAAGATCCAGGATAAGGAAGGCATTCCCCCAGACCAGCAGAGGTTGATTTTTGCCGGTAAGCAACTGGAAGACGGTCGTACCCTGGCCGATTACAACATCCAGAAGGAGTCCACCCTTCACTTGGTGCTCCGTCTCCGTGGTGGTATGCAAATTTTTGTGAAGACCCTCACCGGTAAGACTATCACTTTGGAGGTGGAGAGCTCAGACACCATTGACAATGTGAAGGCCAAAATCCAGGATAAGGAAGGCATTCCCCCAGACCAGCAGAGGTTGATTTTTGCCGGAAAGCAACTGGAAGATGGTCGCACCCTGGCTGACTACAACATCCAGAAGGAGTCCACTCTTCACTTGGTGCTTCGTCTCCGTGGTGGAATTGAATGACAGTCTGCAGCTACGCTCATTTTGATTGATGATGATCATACCTGTTTTTATGTATTTGTGTTTGGGTATCGGAGGTGGTGTTCTTGAGTTTTGTTTTGGGTTGGCCATCTATAGAATGGCGATGGTGTGAAATTTCCTTTTTATTTTAAAAATTAATTGTATGTAATTTTATTGTGGGTTTCTGTGGGTGTTTATTAAAAATTATGGTGGTGTTTGAACTTTAATTTTAATAAGAAGTATAAATTTGTTCTGGGTAAGAAATTGTGCAATTTTTTTAGAAAGTTATATTGCTTCTCTTTGTACTATCTCGCCAAAGAATCATTACTTGCGGGGCTTAATTGATGATACCTCATTCAAATTCCAATACTTGTAATAGTTTTAAATCCTTTTCGTAAATGAGGTTGTAGGAAAGAAGGGGTTGGAGCCATTTTATAAATCTGTATAGGACCTGCTCTGGTTTTGGTTGACATCTTTACAGGAAGCGAGGGTATAGAAAATTGCAGAAATGGAGCTACAATTGTCTATCCAATGCCATTGGGTAATGGTTTTCTCTCTTCATACGAGTGTTGAACATCATCAAGCTCCAAGTTGCAGTTTTTGTCTGCTAATATTGGCTCTGTATTCTATTGATTTAAACTGGTGGATGAATGTTTTTGGATTCCTTGTGAAGAGCTCTGATTACTCTGTCATTTTTTGAATCCCTGTCTGCAGCTGATTTTCTGTGTTTGACAAATTTTTATAAGATTGATATTTCAGTTCAAGAATGATATAAAATGTGTTTCAAACTGGCTAATTTTCTTATATACATATAATGTTTGTTACAACTCATTGCCAGAATTATATTATGAAAATATATTTCCTTTGAAAGACTGGGGAACTTTGTATGCATATCTTTACTTTTTCCTGCATTCCTTCTCTGCATCATTCCAGCCTGCCTGTGTGCAGACTGTCAATGTTTCTTCATATGAATAGCCAACCTTTCCTATCTGCTGCATCCTGTACTTTTTCTTTCTTCTTCTTCAGGGGATCTATGGTTTGATACTACTACTATAGGCAAAACTTAAAATGGATAGAATAAATACATTCTTAAACGAGGTTTTTTTTTTTTTTTTTTTTTTTTTATTTGTCTATGAAATGCTTAGCCACAGATATATTATGTTCCTGGAGTTGAAGCTAAATAACTTTCTCTGCCATGGTTAACTCTGATAGGACACTAAACTCCCACAGGCACAAACATTTAAAACACAAATGTCGATGAGGCTTGAATAGAGTCTGTTGCTCAAATATACCTCATTTAAAACCTCAAATTTTAATGTCTATTAGGATTGAATCTATACATTTAAGTAGAGGCAAAAACATCTTAGTAACTTTGTTTATTCAATTCTTCCTGGTGAGATTCTTTTGCCGCAATCTTTATCATCATGTCATCCACATCAAGTTCGACATTTCTTCTAATTTGATTTTCAAAAATTTTATTTACCATTCTTTGATATGTGGTGGCTACGACGTTCTTCATGCCGAAAGACATAACATGGTAGCATAATACTTTTTTAGCTGCCTGAAATGAAGTGTGTACTTGATCAACTTCATTCATCTTTATTTGGTAATAATCAGAGAAAACATCCAAAAAATTAAAAATTGAGGGTCTGATAATCGGAAGTTGCATCTACCAAAGTACTTATCTTCGGAAAGTGGACAACAGTCTTTCAGACAAACTTTATTCAAGTTCGTAAAATCCACACACATCCTCCACTTTTCCAGATGAACTTCGCCTAGAGTAGTTTTTCAACTTCTTTCATGGCAACCTCCTTTTCATCCTTGAAACTCCGTAACTTTTTTTGTATCAGAATGAATGTGAGATCAATGTTTAATCTATGCTCTACAACTTTTGAATTAATCCAGACATGTCCGAAGTGCACCATGCGAAGTTGTCTTTATGCTGGATAAGAAAATCTTTCAATTATTCTGACTATTCACTTGATAAACTTCGACCAATTTTCACTTTTTGCTCAAGATAAGACATGTGCAAGATAATCTCTTCATATTCTTCGGGGCAAGAGGTGCCTGATGTGCCGCCCGGCTTAATTCCGATCTGGTCGGGTCGAGGTTTGGCAGGGCCATGGTCAAGTTCGGGCCTAGCATAGGATTCCATTCCCTTTATTTTTGTATATTCCCCCAAATTCTAGCAGAAGAGGCGAAAGTAGTGTAGGCCCCACTAGGCACTCTCGGATTTAGGGCACTCCCTGTTTTAAGGGCACTCCATGTTTTAAGGGACACAAGGCGCGAGGATAGTGCAGAGAGACCTAGTGGGCTCTCCCTGTTTTAGGGAGGTTGCCTCCCTTGTATAAATATGGCCTTTGGCCTCACATTTGTAATTATCCAACAATTTGTATAGCACTCCAGGCTTACTTGCAAACTCTCTCCTTCTTAAGTACCCTGTCTTTCAGTCGTTCTTTACTTAGCCATCACTAGTCGACTTTGCTTGGAAGAGGCTGACTTAGCTATCGCAAGGGGCGAAAAGGAGCTAAGGCCGCACGCTACGCTTGTTCAGGAACAAGGTCGTGACAAGTGGTATCAGAGCACGGTTAGAGACAAGTATTTCGCAAAGTCACACACATGGCTGAATACATAGGCACTACATCTGGTATGACCGAGGAGACTCGTGGAAGGGAGACTCTGCCCACACACCAGGGGAAGAAGAAGCGGGACCAAAGCAAGGCTCGTGCCGAAGTCCCGCCCATTGAATACCTGGTGGGCGAGATGAACGAGAAACTAGAGAAAGTCGAGTTCTCTTTCCGGACGTTGGAGGATCACGTCATAGGGGAGCTCGAGGCTACCAAAGGCGACGTGCAAGGGTGCACAGACGCCATCCAAGACTGCCGGGATGCAGTCACAGAGGTTAGGGACAGCCGGGACGCACTCATGATGCGTCTGGATCAGCTAGAAGGAATCGTCCATGGTCTAAAAGAAGACCTGGCAATTTGCAAGAAAGCCATGGCCAACAGAGAGGCCAACCCGCCCGTGCCAACACCGAGGATCGAGTACCCTAAGCCACCGAGCTTCAGCGGCATAAGGGATGCCAAACTACTCGATAATTTCCTTTGGCACATGGAGCGATATTTTGAATGCATGAAAATCCGCGACGAGGAAGCTAAGGTAAGAACTGCAACTCTTTACCTTACTAACAATGCCATGCTGTGGTGGCGTCGAAAAGACGCAGAAATAAAGCGGGGCACGTGCCAACTGGTTACGTGGGACGAGTTCATCAAAGAACTAAAACGACATTTCTACCCCGAAAATGTCGTCTACGAGGCACGAAGGAAGTTGAGGGAATTGAAGCAAAAGGGGCCAATCCGAGACTATGTCAAAGAGTTCCAGACTCTCATGCTCCAAATCCCAAACTTAACGGACGACGACACTCTGTTCTATTTTGTGGACGGGCTGCACAATTGGGCCAAGCAAGAGCTGCAGCGCAGAGGCGTCAAATCAGAGGCGAGAAAAAGGAGAGGTATCCTGCTAGAGGTGGGGGAGAGCGGCGAGAAAACCGGGACTCTCGAGAGGTTCGTAAGCCACCAGCGAGGGACATGGGACGGAGCAACGTGCGCAGGAACTACGAAGAGAAGAAGCAAGCATTTGTCCCCAAGGGCGGATGCTTTATATGTAAGGGGCCACACGGCATGAGGGACTGTCCGAAACTCGGTTCCCTCTCGGCCATCGTGGTGCAACAAGAAACGGAGGGCCGAGGTGAAAAGGAGCCGAGCATGATGGGCTCACTCCAAGTGCTGAATGCACTCAAGGCTAATCCCGTGCCAGCGTCTACGAGCAAGGGGCTCATGTACGTGGAGGCACACGTAAACGGGAAGACGACCAAGGCGTTGGTCGACACAGGCGCTTCCCACAACTTCATTTCCGACAATGAGGTGAGGCGACTAGGCTTGAGCTGGTCTACGGGCGAGGGATGGCTCAAGACCGTAAACGCTAAAGCCCAACGAATCAGCGGCGTAGCTCGGGACGTGAGGCTACGACTCGACACATGGGAAGGCCGGGTAAACTTCTCAGTCGCACCGATGGATGACTTCAAAGCGGTGCTAGGCATGGACTTCCTCCGCCAGGTAACAGCTATACCCATGCCTTCTTTCGATACTATGTGCATACTAGAGAAAGGGGCAACGTGTATGGTCCCAGCCCTTACATCTTTGGATCGAGGGACGGACAAGCGGCAATTGTCGGCAATGCAAGTTGCCAAGGGGGTACGACAGAGCGAGCCAACGTATATAGCCATGCTCAAGGATGACGAGCCAGGTAAGGGGACTGAGGAGGCACCACCACCACTTATCCAGAGCGTCCTTGAGGAGAACAAGGACGTCATGCCAGCCGAACTACCTAGCGAACTCCCACCTAGGCGAGAGGTGGACCATGCCATCGAACTGGAGTATGGTGCCAAGCCACCTGCGATGGCACTATATCGTATGTCACCACCCGAGCTCGAGGAGCTTCGCAAGCAACTGAAGGAGTTAACCTACAAAGGGATGGTCAGACCCTCGAGAGCACCTTTCGGCGCCCCAGTCCTATTCCAAAAGAAGCAGGACGGCTCTCTGAGGATGTGCGTGGATTACCGGGTATTAAACAAAGTCACCATCAAGAATTGATATCCCATCCCCCTCATAGCAGACTTGTTCGATAGACTTGGGAAAGCCAAGGTGTATACCATGATGGACCTACATAAGGGCTACTACCAAGTCCGGATCGCGGAAGGAGACGAACCGAAGACCACGTGCATCACCCGTTACGGGTCCTATGAATGGTTAGTCATACCCTTCGGGCTTACCAATGCCCCAGCTACATTCTGTACTCTTATGAACAAAATCTTTCATCCCTACTTGGACCGGTTCGTGGTGGTCTACTTGGACGATATAGTCATATATAGCAACTCGCTAGAAGAGCATGCCACCCACCTACGCATCGTTTTCAAGGTTCTTCGGGAGAACCAGCTCTATGTGAAGGAGTCGAAATGCGAGTTTGCCAAGGACGAAGTAGGGTTCCTTGGTCACATCATCGGGTCGGGACAGATACGAATGGATGGTGCCAAGATCCAAGCAATCGTGGACTGGGAGGTCCCAAACAAGGTAACCGAACTACGCTCTTTCCTTGGTCTAGTCAATTATTATCGCCGATTTATACAGGGGTATTCGGCAAGAGCGGCACCATTGACGGACCTGCTGAAGAAAGCCAAGACGTGGGACTGGTCTGACAAGTGCCAGAAGGCCTTTGAGGAACTGAAGGCCGCAGTGACTAGGGAGCCCGTTCTAGCACTGCTCGATTTTGACAAACCGTTCGAGGTCCAGACGGATGCGTCGGACTTTGCCCTTGGGGGTGTTCTGATGCAAGGGGGGCACCCTATAGCATTCGAGAGCCGGAAGCTAAATGAGACCGAGCAGCGCTACACGGTGCAAGAGAAGGAGATGACTGCCGTCATACACTGCTTGAGGGTTTGGCGCCACTATTTACTTGGGGCACACTTTCTGATCAAGACCGACAATGTGGCAACCAGTTACTTCCAGACTCAGAAGAAACTATCCCCCAAGCAGGCACCCTGGCAAGACTTCCTTGCCGAGTTCGATTACACGTTGGAATATCAACCGGGGAAGACCAACGTCGTAGCCGACGCACTGAGCCGCAAGGCCAATGGGACAGTCGTGGAACGCATCAAGACGGGACTTGAGCAAGACCCCATGGCCCGACAGCTCTTTTACCTTGCTAGAGAAGGTAAGACTCAACGATTTTGGGTAGAGGACAGTCTACTCTACACTAAGGGACGCCGACTGTTCGTGCCAAAGTGGGACGGTCTAAGGCGTGACTTAATCACCGAATGCCACGCCACCAAGTGGGTTGGTCACCCAGGACAACGACGTACATTGGCACTCGTAGAGACAGCTTATTTTTTGCCACAAATGCGGGATGACGTGGAGCTTTATGTGCGGACATGTCTTGTGTGCCAGCAAGACAAGGTGGAGAATAAGCATCCGACCGGGCTACTGGAGCCTTTACCCATTGCCGAACGACCATGGGACTCAATTTCCTTGGACTTCATCAGCTCACTACCAAGGTCGAAAGGGTTCGGGTCTATTATGGTCATTGTGGACCGTTTCTCTAAGTATGGGACCTTTATCCCGTGCACGAAGGACTGCACGGCCGAGGAGGCGGCCCGTGTCTTTTTCAAAAACGTGGTAAAACTATGGGGACTACCGAGGAGCATCATAAGCGACCGGGATCCACGATTCACGGGGAGATTGTGGATCGAATTGTTCAAAATTCTCGGTACCCAGCTGAACTTCTCCACAAGCTTTCACCCTCAAACAGACGGACAAACTGAGCGGGTCAACGCATTGCTGGAGCTATACTTGCGGCACTTTGTAAGTGCAAACCAGCGGGATTGGGCCAAGCTACTCGACGTGGCCCAATTTTCTTATAACTTGCAGAGGAGCGAATCGACGGGACGAAGTTCCTTTGAACTTGCCACGGGGCGACAACCGTTAACTCCGCACACCCTTGACACCCATCTTCGAGAGGGGAAGAGCCCGGGAGCAGAGAAAATGGCTAAGGCTTAGGATGAACAAGCCGATATTGCTCGAGTTTGCCTAGAAAGAGCAAGGAAGAAGATGAAGCGGTGGGCCGACGAGTCGAGAAGACCTAAGGACTATGCCATTGGAGACCAAGTCCTCTTCAAACTTTTGCCCCAACAGTTCAAAGCCCTGCGGAGCTTGCACAAGGGCCTGGTACGAAGGTACGAGGGACCATTCCCAGTAATAGCCAAGGTAGGCAATGTGGCGTACAGGGTCGAACTACCGCCCACACTCAAGATACATCCAGTCTTCCACGTGAGCATGTTGAAGCCATACCACGGGGACGTGGAAGAACTAAGTCGTAACATATCCCACAGAGCACCTCCTCTCAACACCAAGTCCTTCGACAAGGAGATCGACGAGGTACTCGCAACGAGGGTCTAGCGACGCCGAGGTGTACAACCGAAGACCCAATATCTCATTCGATGGAAGGGTCTGCCTGAGTCCGAGGCATCATGGGAATTCGAAGACGACCTATGGCAGTTCCGAGACGAACTCCAAGTCTACGAGGCGACGAGGGCATCGCCAGCATAGGTAGGGGAGAATGTGCCGCCCGGCTTAATTCCGGTCTGGTCGGGTCAAGGTTTGGCAGGGCCATGGTCAAGTTCGGGCCTAGCATAGGATTCCATTCCCTTTATTTTTGTATATTCCCCCAAATTCTGGCAGAAGAGGCGAAAGTAGTGTAGGCCCCACTGGGCACTCCCGGATTTAGGGCACTCCTTGTTTTAAGGGACACAAGGCGCGAGGATAGTGCAGAGAGACCTAGTGGGCTCTCCCTGTTTTAGGGAGGTTGCCTCCCTTGTATAAATATGGCCTTTGGCCTCACATTTGTAATTATCCAACAATTTGTATAGCACTCCAGGCTTACTTGCAAACTCTCTCCTTCTTAAGTACCCTGTCTTTCAGTCGTTCTTTACTTAGCCATCACTAGTCGACTTTGCTTGGAAGAGGCTGACTTAGCTGTCGCAAGGGGAAAAAAGGAGCTAAGGCAGCACGCTACGCTTGTTCAGGAACAAGGTCGTGACACTGAGCTCTTCTCCAAAACTGTAATATAAGCCAAAGTACCTTCCCCTTTTTCGGAACTCATTTTTTTATTCTTTAAATTACTTATCTCCATTCCTATTCTCCGCTTGGTAGGAATTTAACTCTTTGGTGTGGAACTAAAATGACCACATCAAATGAAGCTTGAGTTGGAGTCTTCAAAATGGCATTGTAGACATACTATACATCCACAACATGGTACTAATGATACCTCTGGTAGCAACTTTATGGGGTGGTAAAACTTTCTAACTTCATGGGTGTTAGTCTCAACAATTGATCTCCAAGTCCCATCTCACAGAAGCAATGATAGTACAAAATATTAGACGATGCACCTGAATCCATCAATACCCGCCTTATAAAAAATTGTTGAAAATTCGGATGGGTCATGGATACGTCAAGAATAATGAGATTCAACTTCTTCCCCGTTGTTGGTGCCAATTCTGCTCTGGAAAAAAAAAATCCTCCTTCTCCAAACTCTTGGGAGGAATGTAAGATTCTTTCAATAAATGTATCTGCCTCTTTAGTTGTGTCATTGATGGCGCCTCATTCAAACTGACATCAATAACCTTCTCCTTTCCTTTCAATGCCGACTGATCTGTTGGGGTTCATCCTTCATGAACTCCACCAACAAACCTCTCCTTTTTAAGGATTCAATGATCTTCTTCAGTTGGTAGTAGTATTCCGTATTGTGACCATAATTTTGGTGAAAGTCACAATACTTGCTCCGATCTCGGACACCTTCAGTGTGTGGATTCAACGGTGGTGGATCTCTGACTCCATATTTCTCCTTCAAAACAGCTACAATATTCTCTACAGTATGTTCAACCCAAAAGGCTTCTCAGTTCACCGAACTCTATTTTTTCCGCCAAAATTGAAATTTGATCTATTGTTCGGCCTGCTGCTCGGAGTGAATGACTTCCCTTTCTCAAATGTGTTCTTCGGCATTTTTGGACGTGAGTCAAACTTGGGCTTATCACCCTTATTAACGTCAACTACGTCCTTTATTCCCGCCAACTTTCTATCCGATTGTTCTATAGCTAACGCAACATACTTAGTTGTCTTGAACATCTCACCTTTAGTCCGGGAATGTCGAGGCTCGAACTTCATTTTGAGGGCATGCGACTTCAGTCCTCCTTCAAAACATGTGATAACGGTTTCTTGATTGAGTCCCTTAATTTCATCATAAATCTTTTCACATCTTTATAAATATTGCAATAGAGGCTCATCGTCTCGCTGTTTGACATTTGTTAAATCTCCTCTTGTCTTTGGAAGTTCACCTGCCGTACTGAACTTGTCCAAAAACTTTTTCTCCAACGTGTACCATGAACCAATATTGTTATTCTTCAATGAAGTAAACCATGTTAAAGCCTTTTCTATCAAGGAACTGGGAAAAGCTTTACACAGTATGGCCTCATCACTTGAAATTAACTCAATGGCTGACTTGTACCTACAAATATACTCATGTGGCTTTGTCCTTCCATTATATAGAACAAACTAAGGTAGCTTTAGGTTAGTATCTAGTAGGACATCTCTAATCCACTTTTGAAAGGGTCCCATTTTGAAAGCTTTTCTGATTGTCTATGCCCCACGCTTGACAGACTTCTCATGTGGAGTTTGTCTGGGAGTCATTTTCGTTGGAGACTTGGCGACTAACACTTAATATTTCGGGGTCCTTCTACTCCTTGGTCGCCGAGAATAGTCCGGTGACACTCTAGCATAGGACCTCCGCACTTCGTCACAAACACGTTGGTGGGACTCTCCAACTTCACTTCTCTGGGGTGCTCTTGAAGTTTTCCCTCTTACTCTGTACGATGCTGGATTAACATTCATAACATTTCGAACATCTTTCTGGAATCCATGCAATTGAACAGGTGGGTTCTTCATCGCACTCTAAGCCATCTGTGAGTATGTATGTTCAGGCACATGAGTTGGTGGTGGAACAACGTGAAAACTCAAGGGCGACAACGTCTCTCCCATGTTGATGGCCTCCTTTTGCAATTTGCACCAATCATCCATTAACTTCTGACGTTTCTGCAACCTCTCAATCTCTAACTATAAGCGCTGTACTTCATTAGGGAGCGGTACTTCATGCACAGATGTTCTAGGAACTGGTGGTTCTTGAGTTCTTTTTTCATTTAAGAACTCCCTCAAATCTGACCTTGATCCACGAACTCTTGACGTGGAAGCTGCCTCTTGTGATTCCCTCAAATTTGAGGAAGTTAAATTCCCTCCTGTGATTGCACAACTTGTCTTGAAGGATTACCAGCAAAGAAAAAGTCATACAACGGAAGGGAGATTTTCCGAAAATGATCCTCCGAAAATTAAGTTAGGAAAAAGATTGGAAGGGATACTTGAGAAATATAAGTATAATGACAGCTTTGTAAGATTGGGCAAAAGATCCTTCTTCTCCCTTCTTACTTCTATTTATAGTAGAATAATTATCTGATTTATGGTGTAAATTTGAATAATAATTTATCTTCGTTGAATGAGTTATTAAAGACACCTATCGGTTGAAGTGGCTTATAAGTTGACACGTATATATAGGTAAGATACTAATCTCGGTCTAATTAATCAATTTGACACTCATATTACTTTCCGGGATATTCAAAATCTTTCACAAAAGTTCAATGATTTTAAGAATAAGTATCACTTCAGCGTCCTCATGTCTGTACTTTGATACTCAGAATAATAATGGAAGAGCCGAAGTTGATATGTGGATGTACAGGACTTGTTATCTTTCACCATTCTTCGTTATTTGTGTCCGAAGTTCACTCCAAGTTGATGACGAAGTCCTCATTTATACCTCATTTAAAACCTCAAATTTTAATGTCTATTAGGATTGAATCTATACATTTAAGCAGGCAGAGGCAAAAACATCTTTCAGGGTTTGGGCTCTAAGTTTTGCTTGATCATTTTGTCTTAAGAATATAATTTTTTGTTTTCTTGGAAAACATCTGGGCTTGATGATCTTCATTGCTCTGTTCTTAATGTTTAATTTCACCATTAAAATGCATTAAGTTTTCTTGATCATTAGTTTAGTTTGTGTTATGGAGCAACAGAGCTTATTAGATCACACTCAGTACAACAGGTTGGATTAATTTTACAAACTCCAATATTAACACACGATGATGTGCTTATTTTCTTACAAAGTAAAAACAGTTCCTCTCTCGATAGAGACCCTACTTTTTATTCTAGTACCTCGCCGTGGCCTTACATTTCTCCATAAGAAGATTGAAATTGGCAGTGTGTCCAAGTCCACAGAACAGAGGAAATACGCTAGCTCTAGTCATGGCAAACTGTTCAGCCTGTCCTCTGCTTGAACTACCACCGCCTGCAGCACTTTTAGCAATCCTCTCCAAGCTCTGGCAAACGCACTGTTGGTCCCTGATTCCCTGTAATGCCTGACAACATCCGTAGAAATGTTGCATTTGTTCCGGCATTTGATTCATAATTGTCCTACCCATATACTGTCCTCCCATTTGTTCAGAAAACAATTTCTCGCAGTGACGTAGCTGCTCACGGTGCTGCTGCATCTCTTGTCTGCACTCCTTTCCTGGGTTCACATCGTTTTCTTCCACGGTGGTCGTGACGGTGTACGAGGAAGCGTTTCCCAGTACTGTTACTGCTAGAAGGACTGCAGCAATTATAAAGAGACTGGATGATTTCGCCATGGAAAAAAATTACAAGTTTTTTTTTTCTTTTTGTAGTTTCTTTCTTTGTTTTTGTGTGTTCATTTGGAAAAAGGATTTTTTAGTAGTATTTATAGGAGAGGAAATGGTTTGCATGTCGAGAACGTGGAGAATCGATAGAAGATCGGTGGGATAGTGAGGTGTAAGTTGCATGCGCATGTGCTGCCGTCTAACTTCTGACTTCTTACTTTCCCATGTTTTTAACAAATGTATCGGTGGAACTCATTGTTTAAATCAAAATACTTCTTTTTATGTATAATTTTTTTTCAAATGAATATTTTTATCATTTCTTTAATTGACCAATAATAAAAAAAATGTTAATATTTTAAGTATTTTATAAAAAAAATAAAATTATTTTTCTCTAATAAAAAAGTTTAAGACTTAAAAAAAAATAGGACTAAACTTGTTAAAACTAAATTTATTTAGAATTAAATTCACCATATTATTAATAATATGAATAATATTATATCTGAATTTATTTATTTATTTATTATTTTTGGAGGTGGCGGTGCAATAGAAGTGGCAAACCATGGACCTATCTGTTTATATAATTGAAAAGTTTTGGGTTTTGGAGTGGGAATGGAAATGGTGGTCAAGGAATTATTATTATTATTATTTATTTAAAGGTATTATTTAAATTAATTAAATAGATAATAAATTGTAGTTTAGTGAATTATGAAGTAATATTAAAAAAGTTGTTACATTTATGTTAGAATTTTATTATTTATATTTTTATCGAAATATTTTTAAAATGTTATTAAATGTATTGTTTAGAATATTTTCAATACGTAAAATAATTTGAATTATTTCTTGTTATATTAAGTTCATGATCTCTATGAGGATGTTATCTTGACATATTTAGAGTAATTAAAATTTAAAAAAAAAGTTTGTTTTTAAAATTATATAAATTTTTTTTATAAAAAAAACAACAAAAGAGAGAGAGAATAGAAACATCCAAAACCATTTCCATTGTGTTCCAAACTTGCAATTGTTAAGTTCAGCCAACTTATTAAGTATCCAAGAAACTTGACTTTGTCCTTGAAAACATTAAATAATCCATTCCATTTTGTAGTCCATTTAGAGCATACCTAGGGCTACAAGATCCAAAACTTTTAAAGACACGAGATGTCATAAAAGAGTCCTAAACTTTTAAGTCAATCTATCTTTAGATTATTTCTATTTCAGCGGAGTTGGTCTCTTAGAAAGAAAAATTTTGGCCCTAATTTTAAAATTTAAGTAGCTGTATACATGAATTAGAGATTGAACCTTTGAACTCACTTACTAAAAAAGATCTTTAAAGTTGCAAAAATACCATTTAATATAAAAAATGATATTAAAAATGCTCTCTACCGTGAGTCTTGGATAGTTCACCAGGACAAGAGACGTCCGTTGAGGAAACGGACCAACTCCGATGGAGTGTCAAAAAACACAAATGTAGTGAGGATAACATAGAGGCAGAGGTAACACCCCATGATGAAAACAATGGGTGAAACACAACCGTGGGCTGGTCACTCATTTGCTACATCAGTTCAGGGACTGACGGAAGAAAAGGTGATATATACAAGGGAGGACGAAGAGAACTTCATGGATGACCTCAGTATGACATATGTCATGTATTTCTAGGAAGAAGAACAAGACCTCATCCGCTGCCCGGAGGTTGTATTCCCGGGGAAACAATACAAATCCTTTTGGCTTTCGTGGCTTGTGCATTGATTCTAAAAGTTCTCGAGAAGAACTTTAGCTTCAAAGTTATAGAACTTCGGATTCGTCAAGTCTGGCGACTAGAACAAGGCCGTGAGTTTGTTGACTTGGAAAAGGGATATCTTATTGTCCATTTCTACTGTCAAGAGGACTATGGAAAGGTACTTGAGGGTGGTCCCTGGATGGTGTTGGGCCACTACTTAACGGTATTTAAATGGAGACCTAATTTCTCCCTATGCGAATAGGAAGTTACTACTACAGCAATATGAGTTCGATTTGCAGTAGTACCTATTGAGGTGTTCAATGAATCGACACTTGTACAGGTAGAAAATACAATTGAAAAATCGATTAAAGTGGATATGGCACCTACTGCATTGTCAAGGGGGAAATTTGCCAGGGTATATGTGGAGCTTAACCTCAATCAGCCACTTATCCCAACCATATGTGTAATGAGAAGAATTCGTTCTATCGAGTATGAGGGACTTTATAAAGTTTGCTTTTTTTGCAGGAAGTTTGGACACAAAGCTGATCAATGCTACCATGTAAAATCTGGGGAGTCGAACCCCCAAGCAACGACAAACCCTAAACCACCAATCCAGACCACAAGCACAGCAGAAAACCCCTACGGTTCATGCCTACTCATGTTAGGCGCAGGATGCAACAGACACATGCCAAGATGGATAAGAAGAGTACGTCATTTGAGGTAAACCGTCGACTGAATGAATAGTTGGCTATGGAAGCTCGGAAAAAGAAGGGAGCCAGAGAAACTTACCAACCAGAGGTACGAGAACACAATCAGCAAGCATGGGAGAACACAAATCGAGAAAAGCAGAAAGTGTTAGAAGGCAAGTATGTTGCGTCCGACACTAGGTCAATGGGAAAAGATGGTGATAGATCAGGGTTCTCAATACTCGAGGATATGACAAAAGAGGATACTATAATGGAAAGTATCTAGATTCTAAAGCAAAAAATTCAGAATATGTTGGGTCCTAGTGGCACTAAGGGAAAAACACATGAGAAACAGGGAGCCCAAAATAAATTACATACTAGGCCATAGTGCAAAGATAAACCAGGCCCAGAAGAAAATGGGACAAAGCTCAAAGAATGTGGTAGGCATACCAGGCCCACTGAAGAATGTACATAGGAATGATTTGGCCAGGAGGAAAGAAACATTTGGTAGGGACAAAAGTGGGTTTGATGGTTCAGACCCAATGAATAACAACCCACATACCCCAAAAAATACCAGTATGAACCAGAGGAAGTGGAGATGGTTCATAAAGGCAACACAAAGTATAAGGACAATACATACGAGATGAAAATTGATCCTGGTCCAACTTTCCCATCCAACAACAACTAGTGTGACACAGGGACAGTGGATATTCAGGCAAAAAGGCCTGCAGACACGACCATCAACATAACGCAAAGTACAAAGGAGGTAAGAGATCTTTCCCCCTCTTCTATATAATAGTTTCCGTATGAATAAAACACTCTTGTGAAATTACTGGGGTACCGGATCAAGGAAAACAATACTCCACTTTAAAGAAGTGATTACATCCAACAAACCACTACTATCGATCCTTCTGAAAACTCGAGTCCATAGCGATCGGGGGAGAGCATGGTTAAAATAATTAGGCTGGTAAGACTACAGTTGAAGTAGACAGATTGGGGGGGGGTATCTAGTTATTTTGGAATAACTAATCCGTGAATATTGAAGTATGGTCAACAAATAATCAAACTATGATAGTAATAATAAGGGAAGGGGGAAAACACCTGTGGCTCCTCACAGTTGTTTATACGTCACCAAAAACACCATTTCGGGAAGAAATTTGGGAGTACTTGAGTCAACTTGGTAGACTTACAAACATCCCTTGGGTTATGATGGGCAATTTTAACTAGGTCATAGCATCACATGAAAAATGGGGAGGACAACCTATCCATATCCACCAAGCAAGCAGACTCAAGAAAGTTATTGACGGTAGGAAACTGGTGGACATGGGATTCCAAGGACCTCGATATACATGGACAAATGGGAGGAAAGGTCTAGCAATTATAAGCCAAAGGCTGGACATAATTTGGTGTAACTTGTTGTGGCACCATTGCTTTGAAGATGATTTTGTGAAATATCTCCCCCAGGTATGTTCAAATCATCACCCGATACTATTGTGTACTAAACAAGTAACTCAAAGGCAAAATTTCAAAAGATTTCGCTTCTTAGATGCATGGTTCCAACATCCAGATTTCATGTTAACCATTGAACAAATATGGAATAAGGAACCAGGAGGCCTGGAGAAGAAACTAGCGGAGTTTAAATCAGAACTAATGGAATGGAACATAACATTTTCTGTAATATTTTTGAGAGCAAAAAATGGTGCAATGCGAGACTCCTCGAGATACAGAAAGCCTTGGCAGAGAAACACAAATCATCCCTAATGAAGCTGGAAATAAAATTAATGAAGGAGATGAACAATATCCTTGATCAAGATGGCTGCTACTAGAAACAAAAAGCACATATGAACTGGTTATAACATGGGGAGTGCATCACAATGTACTTTCATACAACAATTGACTGAAGAAGACGGAGTGTAATCCATCAGCTAAAGGACCGAGATGGACGATGGTGTGCAAGGAACCTTACATAATATGGCACGCCAGTACTATAAGGGGTTATACACCCGTGACCAAGATACGAAGGCACAACCACACACATGGAAATTCCCTAAACTCAAGAGAAATTTCGTTGCTTGGTTGAATCGCAAAGTGACGGGTTATGAAGTAAAACTAGCGATGATGCAGATCGGGGCTCATAAGGCCCCCTGGCTTGGATGGATTACCAACATTATTTTTTCAAAAGTGCTAGAACTCAGTTGTGCAGTTTGTGGAGGAGGTGTTTGAGAAGGAGGAAGTACCAAAGAGCTTGAATAAATCCTTAATTTACCTCATTCCAAAGCAAGACCAACTTGAATACATGTTAATTTTGCCCCATATGCTTGAGCAATGTAATAATCAAGGTGATCACCAAAATCTTGGCCCATCGATTAAAACCACTTATGGGAGATTTGACGGGAGAGGAACAAGGTAGTTTTGTACCTAGTCGGTAGACCTCGGATAATATTATCATAGCCCAAGAAGTCCTGCACATATGGAAGAGGTTGAAAACGAAGAAAGGGGCAATGATTTCAATGTTAGACCTCGAGAAGGCATATGATCGAGTTGAGTGAAATTTTCTGGAAGAAATACTAAGGAAGATTGCCTTTGAAAGAAAACTGCTCAATGTCGTTCTAAGCTGCATTAAATCGACTAGACTTTCAGTCATATGGAATGACTCCCAATTGGAGAGCTTCAAACCAACACGAGGACTACACCAAGGAGACCCACTCTCTCAATATTTATTTGTCTTGTGCATGGAGGTTCTAAGCCATAAAATACACAAAGATGTTGAGGAGGGATCATGAAAAATGTGCAAGGCATCTAGACATGGTCTACCAATTTCACATTTTTTCTTTGCGAACGACCTATTACTTTTTGGAGAAAGTTCAATCAATCAAGTCGAGGCCATGGAAAGGGTGCTGAGTCATTTATGTAGAGAATCGGGACAGAAGGTCAATCTACATAAGTCAAACCTGTGATTCTCACCTAATTATCCTCGTTCATCCAGGATGAACATTGCTGGGAAGGTTGGGATATAGATCATTGGGGAACTTGGGCATGCTCTAACAGCAGAACGATTACATAGCTCCCATTTTCAACACATACTGGATAAGGTGCATGGGAAGCTTGGAGGCTGGAGAAGCAAACTCCTATCAAGAGCATCAAGATTAGTACTTATCCTGACAAATGATGCAGACGATCCCCACATATTTTATAAATACATGTTGGCTACCAAGTAAAATCAGAATTGCGGTAGAAAGGTGCAACAAAAATTTCTCCTAGGAAAATTCACCTCAATAGAATTATGTACATCCGGCTGCATGGGAAGATATTTGTCAGGGAAAAGATAAAGGAGGATTGGGTATACGATCACTTGAAGATGTAAACAATGTGTCCTTAACCAGATTGGCATAGAGGTATGTGAAATCAGCCACAACACTATGGGCTCGGGTTCTCCAACGGAAATATGGTACAGTGACAGAATGGGTGGAGGGAGCCAAGATAGGAGTGTGTTTAGCTGTCTGAAAAGACATATAAAGAGGATATAGTATCATGAGTAAAGGTCTCCAAGAGCGTCAAGGAGACGACGGAAGAAAATACCTATGGTGGCTACCATTAGCTAAAGGAATATTCACATCTAAATTGGCTTATGAGATCATCAATGGGGAAGGACCTGTAGGCTAAGAGGATGGTTTTGAGTGGTAGAGAATTTGGAAGTTGAAAGGGCCACATCGAGGTCCACTCTTTATGTGATTGGTGGCACGAAATCGATAAAAACTAGGGAGATGCTCTGATAGAGACAAATCCTCGACTCACCAATATGTGAACTGTGTAACAACGCTATTGAAGATACCATGCATGCAGTCAGGGACTACTCAATTCCACGTCAAGTTTGGAAAACTTTATTGGAACACAAAATTTTGGGATACAGACAACATCCAACAGTGGATCATATACAACCTTAGTGGTGCAGGAGGATTGTATGGTGATCGATGCTGGGATCAGATTTTTTGTCAGGTAATCCAAATGATATGGAACTAGAGAAATATTGTGTTATTTCAACATAAGAAACATCCAACTCCTTTAATAATAGTTAGAAATAGTTTTTTGAAGTCTTTGGAAATCCTTTACACTACATGTGCTAGATAGACTTAAGTTAGTTAGTAGACCAGTATTTGTTTTGGAGTTGTTCGTGCAGTGTGTATAGTTTTATTGTTGTTAATACAACCTCATTCTTAGAAGAAAAAAAAAACTTTACCAATTCATTTTTAATTTACTTAAGCAAGATCTAAAATTTGAATTTTATTTAATAAGAAATAAGTGTAAGGAGAACTTCCCTCTATAGAAATTCAATAAGTTGAGACTCACCCAGGGCTGTAACCTGCTTCAGAGTATGGAGGTTTTTCGTAAAGAGGCAATGAGCTGAAATAGATATATTTTTAAGAATATTTTTACTTCTATCATATCTCCAACTCATAATTTTGATGAATTATAAGTAAGACTCTGATCAATCCAACTACGCCTTTTTTTACAAAAAAATATTAAAAGTATTTACAAGAATGCCATCATAATGCTTAATCTTATATATAAAAGATAGAGTCACTTAACATAAAAAAAAGGACGAAAGAATGAATAAAATAATAACATAAAGATTGAAAGAAAAACTATATTAATAGATATATCTAATACAAAATTTTACCTTTAAAAAATATATATTAATGAAGAGTTGTTGTCTTTCTTTTTATTATTATTATTTTCTTTCTAAGCGTCTGTATAAAAAAAATCTGCTTAAAAATAATAAAAATATAAAAAAGCTCTACAATTTTATATAATATATATACCAATATTTAATGTTAACGTTTATTATTTAATTTTATGAATAAGTTCATGAATATTTCTTAATTACATGTAAATTAGCTATATAAAAAAATAAATTTTGTTATAAATATGAATATTCAATAAGGTATCATATATTTTTTATACTTATTTTTCTCATAAATATTATGAAATATACAATACCTTGGAAGATTGCAGTCCGGAATATATAAGTGTCTTTCGCTTTTTCTTCAAAGATGCAGTTGAAGTCTTTCGCAGTAAAGATCAATACGAAAGGGCTGAAAATATCTTTCATCAATGATCGAAGAAGAAGGTGTTTCTCTTCCCGCAACAATTTTTTTCTCCTTGTTCTTATATAGATTTTCCTTTATTTTTACTATAACTTAATTATTCTTAATTTGTTTATTTATTTATTTTTAAATTTATAATTTATTCAAATATTTATTTATTTTTTAAGAAAATTTGGATTTTTTTTAATCTTCAAAAAATTATTCTTATGTTGAAATTATACGATCTGATCGTATAATGTTTAACAAACTTAATTAGTAAATTGTTTTTGAGTCATTAAATATAAAATGAAATAAAAAAATTTATTAAAATTAAATAAGAATATTTGTAATCTTTTAAAATTATAAGTAAACTTGTTATATTTTGTTTGATGAGAAAGTGAATTTTTTAAATGAAAAGTTAAAATAATAAAATAAAATAAAAATTTTAAAAATTCAAAAGTAACTAAAAAAAATCCAATTTTAAAAAAATGAAAAGAAAAAGTCCAAAAAATTGAAAAAATCATAAAATGCCATTATAATTTTAATTATACCAATATAAACATTTAAAACTAAAAAGAAACTAAAACCTTAAAAATTCATCAAAATTAATGGTTTTTTTTAAAGGCAAATTAGCATAAATAATTATCAAACTATAGAGGTTTGGTGACATTAATCTCCAAATTATTTTTGTGGAATTAGTCCCCAAACTATTAAAAATTTGTGATATTGGTTATTTTATTAAAAATTTAGTTAAGAAAAAAAAACTCCAAAAGTATTTATGTCACTAAACTATTTAAATATATTTAATAATAAATACCTAAACTATAAATATTTGGTAACATTAGTTTTTAAATTATTATATTTTGATGAAATTTGTCTCAAAACTATAAAAAATTACAACATTAATCATTTAGTTAAAAAAATTTCATTAAGTAAAAAAATTTCAAATATAATTGTGTTATTAGACTATTTAAATATATTTAATATATATAATTTATATACATACACCTTCAAATAATATTTTAATATAATTTTTATATTTTTTTTATCTTTTCTTCTTTCTATTATTTTTGTTTGAAATTTTTAAAAAAAAAACTTATGCATTTAATTTTCTTATTGTTTGTACCAATTAATTTTTTCTAAATTTTTTATTCGTTAAGAAATAAAACTTATTTTTAATAATTAAATTTTATTTAAAAACCATAAATAATAATTTAATTAAATGTATTAAATATAAAAATAATAATATATATAAATATTAGTGGTAAATTTTTTTTATAAATCGTAAATAATAATTTATAATTTTAAATTATAAACAAATTTTATTATATTCTTGTAAATAAAAAATTACAATATTTTTTTACATAATTCTATTTTTAGTTGAATTGATCCACCTTAATTATAAATAACTTTTTTTTCGATAACTTTTAAACTTTTCTTCACAATAATTATTTTACTTATATTATATTTTAAACTCATCACATCTCAAATATTAAAATTATTTTACTTCACGAAATTATTTTAATTAAAAACATTGTTATTATATATTTACCATAGGAATAAAAAGTCCATTACCATATATGAGAATATTTTGCAAAATTATCCGGTTTTGGGCAAATTAGTATCCGACGGACGTCGCGTTAGTGACCGACCTACCCTTAACAACCAAGTGGGCCCCACTTTGGCATAGAGCCTTTTAAAGTCACGAGATATATATATATAATATAATAAGAGGGGGTCCGTCTCGTTTCTTCTTTCTTCGTTGCACTGAGTAGCAGTATTCTTCTTCCTCTCCTTCTCTCCGTTCGGCTTAGACTTATCCGAATTTGGGGTTTGCTCTTTCAACAATCTCCGACCTTCCTCAGCACCCCTAATTTCCGGATCAGGTTTTTTTTTTTCCTTTCCTTAGACGATTAGATCTCTTGATTTCTTAGATCACTTCGATTGCTTTCCTTTCTGTAGAGATCTGGTTTATTTCTTTTAAGAAAAAAAAATAGAATTAAAATTAGGGTATATTTTATGATTTAGGTGTTTTTAGAGTCCATATGCATATGGTTTTCCTTTTCTATTTTGTCTATTGTTAATTCTTTGTGTTTGAATCATCCGTTTGTTAGCATGATGTTTTAGAATCTGAAATCTTGGTTTAAGCTTCGGAATTTTCTAATTGTGCTGTTATGGTTTTAATTTTTTGAAAAAAACCTAATCATGTGTTTGACTGTCTGCTTATGACGTGTATGTCTTGGTAAGAGTCGCAGGTATAACCTCAATTTAGGTATTTTTTCGAATTAATCGTTTTAAGTTGGTGGATTTTTTTTGGGGCTTTTCCTTTTGTGTGTCTCTGTGTTGGGAAAAAAGGGTGTTAGCATCACTTGATATGTCTCATTGTTCAAATATATACATTTTGTAAATTATAACAGGAGTACCTGTTTGAGAGTTGATTAGGTGAGATGTTTTTGAGTAATGGTCCTCCTTCCATTGAGTCTTTCTTTCTTTTATCTTCTCTTTTTTTTTTCTTTTTTTTTTTTTTTTTTTGTTTTAATCATGGAGCTTACTAACGAAGCGTCTCATTTGTTTGAACAGTTCAATAACTATGAAATTGATTTGCATCAAGTGTTTTTTGCCTTGAAATTGTTTATTTCTGACTTCCATTAGATTTCTTTGGAAGCATATATGGTATTTGAGAACGGGGGACATCTAGGTGGTTCTCTTGAGTTGCTAGACATTCTGCACTGCAAGTATTTTCTTTTCCCAAGGGAGAAGGAGAAAAAGGGATGATGGTTGGTTGGGGTGCTTGCGAAGTAGCAAATTATGGTTCTTTCCAATGTTGTCTTTTTCAGTAATGTTTTTATGTTGGTAGCCTTTCTTAGATGGCTAAACTTCACATAGAGCAATTTATTCAACTTCCAAACACCACAGCCTCACCTTTTTCAGTATATGCGGAAGTTGAGTCTTTGATTACCATTTTTGGACTGCTAAACTTTACATATAACATTTCATTTAGCTGCAAAACTCCATTAGCTGCAAAACTCCAGCATCCTAACACTTTTATGGCATGGATCGTGATTGTATATTTTATGGTTAATTATTAGATTGTGTTGCGATTTGTGGTTTATTTTATAATAATGATTCACTCTTTAAGTCTCTGGTGGGATGTGAATTCTCTGCTTATTTTTCTTTTTCCAACTCATTAAAGATTTGTTAGATGGGCTTTACACTTACTACTAATTATTTATTTTAATACTAAAAGAAATGGAAGAAGGGAAACAATATGATGCCAATCTGATACTCAGAAACCTGAACCTAGATTTGGTGTTCTGTGTGACATGCTAGCATTTTTTTGATTCTGTACGTAGCATCTATATAAAGATTTCACATTGATATTATTATTAATTTATATCTGGATGTAATTGTTTCTTGGCTTTTCATTCTTGTCAGGTCTGAGCATTTGAGTTTCAACTGCAGGATTTGAATATCTACTCTTCAGTTCACCAGAAAAGTTTCATGTCTGATTTTGATCTCTCTACTCCAACTACTTATGGTATGGTTTCCTTGACAATAAATTATGCATCTAGAGGAGATGTCTCTGATTCTGTTTTCGGTTGTTTAGTTTTATGCACGAGAAGACAATAAATGTGTTTTGTGGTATAAACAATTGTGCTGAAAGTGTGGAGCATTAAGAATCACGTTCTTTGTTGTTGGTGAACAGAACTATATGTTCTTGGTTGCTCCTGCGGGGGCTTGTGTAACTTGGGGGTGTGTTCATCTATATTTTGTTTCCCCTTTTCTGCAGACCCTTTTGCTGATGCAAATGCTGATAACTCTGGCGCTGGGTCAAAGGAATATGTGCACATCCGCATACAACAACGTAATGGTAGAAAGAGCCTGACAACTGTGCAGGGGTTGAAGAAAGAGTTCAGCTATAATAAAATCCTCAAGGACCTGAAGAAGGAATTTTGCTGCAATGGTACTGTTGTCCAGGATCCTGAATTAGGGCAGGTTATCCAACTCCAAGGTGACCAGCGCAAGAATGTTTCTACTTTTCTGGTTCAGGCTGGAATTGTGAAGAAGGAACATATCAAAATCCATGGTTTCTGATTTTGGTGCAGAGTGAAGAAGAATTACAGATCGTTGTGTTATATGCAGTCAGCGCAACAGACTATCCGTTTTTATGATTTTATGGTTTGTAACCTGAATTTAGTAACAAATTCAGTTTAGTATTAAGTGGTGGTGTAGTTATGCTTCTTTGTGATGATGGTATTATTGTTTGCTATTTGTGGGAATAATGTTAGTTTGGATGATAATAGTTTGTGTTTATTTGAGTTGCAGAAACCTCTGTTCTTCTACTAATCTCTTTAACACTATTTTCCTTCGAAACATAAAGAGTATTTTTCTTTTTAGGATGCTAAAAAAATTACAGTCAAGATATGGGATGGAAATTTATTTATTTATTTTAATTAAAGAAATGGAAATGTGAGTAGGTAATGTAAGGAGAACAGTCTTCTTTTGTGATGTGAGAGAAGAGAAGTAAGGAGTTGTATGTCCAAGGCTACGGCATAAGTACAGGTACGCTTTGTTTTTTTGGGTCATAAAAGGGATGTACATTTGATTTAATTGGGACATACAATAATCACATTCGTGCTATCAATAAATTTTTTTTTCTATAAAGGATTAATAAAAATAAATATATGTAATTGTTATTTTGATATTATGCTATTATATTAATAGAAAACAAATATGCATGGATTTTTAGCTTAATGTATATTTTGGTTACAATTTTTATATCATTAAGCTTGGATTTGATTTTCGCCTCCCTCGAGAAGAATGGAATTACACCACAGTGAACAGTGAAAGTTTGGTCTTTGTCTCATTGTACAAAACATTTGGTTTTCTTTTCGAGATATTTTCAAATTTGGTCCTTTTTACTTTCTTCCTATTTTCTTCTTTTCAAAAGAATCTTAATGAGGTTTAATAAGGTAATTTGGAGACTTTGTCATTACAAAGAAAATAATAAGTGAGGATAATGTTGGATTCTCTTATCACCTTAATACTTTATAAACCGTTCAATGTTGTTATAGCTCTAATCAATCATCATTATCTTCTTAAACCAATTTGTCGGTAGGAATATTCTAGTTCCCCATCATCATATAATAATATCTCTTTGTTTTCGAAGCACGAAACAAATCATTTTTTCTTGCCATTCAGTACCCATAAAAGTAGACGCTGTATAGACAGATGTGTCAAGCAAGTACTTTTGGTACCCATTTTTCTTTATTCACTTATATATATATATATATTTAAAAATTAAATTTAAACTATTTTAAAGATAAATATTATCAAGATATTTCTTGATTATAAATTCCGTGAGCCAATCTAAGCCATGTTATTATTATATACCATGGTTTTTAAGATTTGAGTTACTCACAAAACAAACCATACTCGGAAATGGCTGCAAGTAGGAGCCAACCACTGCTAGATGTCAAGAACAATACCATATTTAGCTGCAAGATCATATACTCTGTTATGCTACTCATTTCTGCAATTTCTTTGATTTCATTCTTCGTCCTCCTCCCTGATCAACAACAACAACCACCACCAACAGAAATCCAATCCCTTCAATCAGTTTCTTTAATAAATTTATGCAGCCGGGCTCACAATCAAGAAGAATGTTCCAAATTTGTGTCTGAAGTAACAGCAACTAATGGTAAGTTAGCAGCACAAAAGGATGGAAAAATTATTCTGAAGAAGTTCTTAATGAACTATGGTCATCAATTGGATAATGCAATTACAGTTTTAAAACGGACCAAGAATCATATCAACGGCTACAACCAGCTAGGTCCCGTTGAAGACTGCCTGGAACTTATGGACCTGTCCGTTGATCGAGTCAGGGACTCTGTTGCTGCTCTTGCCAGCTCCTCTGCTACTACCCAATCCCAATCTCTTGCTGATGTTCATACATGGCTAAGTAGCTTGCTCACGAACCACGTCACTTGCATTGACGGACTTAATAGTACTAGTTTATTAGGAAATGTTACCCAAGATTTGATAGCAAGGGCAAGAACATCCCTGGCCATGGTTGCTAAACTAATAGCAGCAGAAGAAGCTGCAATAGATGAAGAGGAACAGATGTTTTTGTCAAAAAGGAGGAGTAAGAAGTTTCCATCGTGGGTTACTAAGAAGGACAGGAAACTACTAGAAACTTCTGCTGTGGAAGGTATCAAAGCTGATTTGGTGGTGGCACAAGATGGATCAGGGAATTACAGCACCATTAGTGAAGCAATTTCAGCAGCACCGAGTAGGAGTAAAGAGAGGTTTGTGATCTATGTGAAACTTGGAACTTATGAAGAGCATATAGAGGTGTCCGTCGTAAAAACGAACCTAATGATTGTTGGTGATGGAATGGACTTAACCATTATCACTGGTAGCCTCAATGTTCATGATGGATCAACAACCTACAGATCTGCAACTTTTGGTAAGTATATAAACTTTCTTAAATAGATTAACCTAATTTTTGAAATAAACGACAATTTAACTCATAAGAAATTGACATGTTTTTTTTCCCCCTTTTTGTAGCTGCCGTTAACGAGGGGTTCATTCTTCAAGATATATGCATACAAAACACAGCAGGGCCAGAGAAACATCAAGCAGTAGCTCTCCGTATAGTCGGAGATAAATCAGTAATAAATCGATGTCGTCTCGATGCATACCAAGACACGCTTTACGCACATGCAAACAGACAATACTACAGAGACTGCTTAATAAGCGGAACAATCGATTACATCTTCGGCAACGCAGCAATCGTTTTACAAAACTGCAAAATCGTAGCCAAAAAGCCACTGAAAAGCCAGAAAAACATGGTGACAGCACAAGGCCGAACAGATCCGAATCAGAACACCGGAATATCAATCCACGGTTGCGAAATCGTTCCGAGCGAAGATCTTCAACCGGTGCAGATCTCGTTCCCGTCGTACTTAGGGCGGCCGTGGAAAGAGTTCGCGAGAGTGGTAGTTATGCAATCGTACATTGCCGATCATATTGATCCTGCTGGATGGTACATTTGGAAGGGTGATTTTGCACTGAGGACATGTTATTTTGGTGAGTATGGGAATCGTGGACGTGGAGCTTGTATTTGTAAAAGAGTAGATTGGCCTGGGCATCACTTCATTATTAATCCTTCTGAAGCCATGAAATTCACTGTAGCGGAGTTCATCCAAGGAAAAGAATGGCTGGAAAATACTGGTGTGAATTATGAAGAAGGATTGCTACCAATTTGTTAGTGAGCAGACACAGATACTTCATAACTAGCCGTATGAATAATCAAATTCTGATTGCCGGAAATGAATGTTTTATTGTTATAATATTGGTGAATTTAGTTCAAATGTCTATGTTTTTTTGTGGTATTTGTCTGTAATGTATCGGAGATGTATTAAATTGAAATAAATCAAATACACTTTTTTTTTTTAATATTAGAAGTTATAATGATATATATAAATTTAAACTTAAAACCGTTCTCTCTCTAGAAGGGTAGAATTCTCTCACATCTCTTTATGAGATGCTCCTAGCCAGTCTCGAATAGGCTTCCTTTCGAAGATCTTTTCTTCATCACAATTCCACTCACACACAGTTATCTTCTTTTCAATATGATCTAATCATGTCTGGTAACACCCATAATTCACCTACACCAAACAATTTTCTAGATCTTACATTTAATGACCATGAAGACAACTCCTTTAATGAATTGTCCTTGGTGGGAAAACTCATCACTAACAAAAAGATAAACAACAAAGTCATTGTTGTAGTTCTCCAAACAACTTGGAACATGGGAGAACCTGTTCAAATAAAGGCGATTGATATTAATACGGTCGTCTGCACGTTCTCCAACCCCACAGGTAGGGATTTTATTCTAAACTCTAGTCCTTGGGCGGTTAAAGGAGCTACGTTAAGTTTGCAAAGTTGGCAACCAGAATTGAGTCTAGATGAAATTCAGTTTAACACTTGCAAGTACTGGATCCAAATCCACAATCTGCCATTGAACCGTATGAATGATCTTAATGCAAGGAAGATAGGAGCTTTTTTGGGGGAAACCCTACACATCAAAGAAGTGGATACCGGAATAAGGGCCAGGAAATTTGTTCGCTTCCAAGTTGAAATAGACATTACCACCCAACTCAAGACAGGCTGCCACATCCGTAGAGATGATGTGACTTGGTTATGGATCAGCTTCCAGTATGAAAAACTCTCGGATTTTTGCTACCGGTGTGGTATCATCAATCACACCGAACAAGCATGTCCGGAGCAACTACTCCCGTCTCCCGAGAACGACGAAGCGTGCCAGAGATTCGAACCTCACATCAGAGCTTTACCTCTGGGCATACAGTACACTCACAGAGCCAACGTCAATTCAACCAAACAAAAGGTAACAGAAGCGTCGAGCCACTCAACCAACCAGTTGTTTCACCAAAATAGAAAACCTTTCGGCGATATCACAAATCAACAAGCCAACCCCTTCCCTGCTGACATCGATGAGGTGGGTGGACCTAAGCATCAGAAGTCTCTATCTAAAATTTTTGGTAATCCCCTCTCACCTGAAATCACCTACCCTGAAAGCCTCCCAACCAGCCCAGCCCAAAACCCACCCTTGATCCCCGATTCCCAAGCCCATATGACCCAGTCTAATCCGTTTCTAGAGTTTCAAATGTCTAAGTCCATCTTGAAGAATCTATGGACACAACAAATATCTGCCGAAGAAAGAAGGCTACCCAAGAAGTGTACTTCAAGTGGAGAAGTAGAAGGGCCCAAAAGACTAAAAATGATTGCTAATGGAGAAATACAGGAAGCTCTAGCCCGTCTTTGTATTGTTCCAGTGACCAAAGGACAGGCAGAAGTGCTAGACATGGTAACACAGGATGAAGTACTATTGGATATGGTGGAAATAACTTGCAGAAGGTTTATTCACGTGAAACAAATGGCTAGAAATAGAGGATTGCGGCGTAGTGCAGATATCAGCATCGAGGAAATTCCAATTGACACAACGGTGGCGGGTTCGTAGTTATATTCTGAGGAGGCGGGAGCGGCTCAACCCCGCCTTCAACCATGATCACATTGTGCTGGAATTGTCGTAGAATATGGCGTCCTGCGACAATTCGATACTTGAGAGAACTCAACAACTCTCACAAGCCTAATTTTTTTCTTGTCTGAACTTAAATGTAGCGACCTAGTTAAAGTTAGCTCTCTGGTTGCTAGCTAATTATGAATTTGTTCCTACTGTTGGGACAGCTGGAGGTTTACTCCTCATGTGGAAAGTCTCTGTTTGTTTGTCTATTGTATTTTTTAATCAATATGTTATCAACACACTCATCTCGGATCATCTGGATGCTGAACCTTGTCAACTAACACTAATCTATGGACCACCAACTCCTAGCAATCGACAACAATTATGGGATTGCATTTTTTCAAGGTGCATGGTTTATTGTTGGGGATTTTAACATGGTATTTGACCAGAAGGATAAGAAAGGTGGATCACCAGTGGGGGCTTCAAGCAATAGAGGTCACAACGCGATTGTAAACCAATTAGGCTTGATTGACGTAGGGTTCATGAGCAATCCTTTCACATGGGCGAATAGACGACGAGGATCGACCAACATCCAGGAAAGATTGGACAGAAGCTTCTCCAATGCACAATGGAAGACACGGTTTCAGGAAGCTACAATCACTCATCTTCAAGCAATTCATTCGGACCACTGTCCACTATTGATCCACATGGAGGCTGCTAGGCCTTCCCAACCCAAGCCTTTAAAGTTTGAAGCTATGTGGACCATCCATCCTGTCACTGGTTTCGTGATCAATGAAGCATGGAATCGAAGCGTGTCTTTCCTTTCTAGGTTAAAGAATACCAAGCTGGCATTGAAGAAGTGGAACCGGGAATCCTTTGGCAACATTCAAAGGAAAATCAAAGAACTGAAGAGCAAGATTGAGGACTTGCAAGGCAGGACACCAGACCATCTACGAGCTGCAAAAGAACAAAATGCTACCGAGGAGTTAGATGAGTTACTCAAGAGAGAAGAAATCCATTGGAAAGAGAAGGCAAAGGCTAGATGGTTGGAAGAAGGTGATGCAAACACCTACTATTTCCACCTAACCACTATCATTCATCGCAGGTACAACGTCGTGAACTGTATCAAAGATTCCTGCAATAATTGGATCACCAATCATACAACGATAGGGTAGGAGTTTGAACTGTACTTCAAAAAACTCTTCACTAGTGACCATCCAATTTGTCCGAGTGAGATCGACAACCTAGTTCAAACTAGCGTGACGGAAAGGCAGAATCAAGCACTGTTGGCGATACCAGATCAGGAGGAGATTCGAAGGGCTTTATTTTCTATGGGCAACTATAAAAGTCCGGGACCCGACGGAATGACAGCAACCTTCTACAAGACCTACTGGGATATTGTTGGACAAGCAGTAGTTGTAGAAATACAGCAGTTCTTCATGATTGGTATGATGAATAAGGCACACCATCACATGTTCATTGCATTAATTCCTAAAATCCAAGGGGCAGCAAAGGTGGAGCAATTTCGTCCAATTGCGCTATGTAATGTTTTCTCTAAGATTGCTTCTAAGATTCTCTTGGGTAGAATTAGAGAAATCCTGCCATATATTATCCAATCCAAACCAGGCAGCTTTCATCCCTCATCGCTCAATTGGAGATAATATCATCATCAACCACGAAGTGATGCACTATATGAACAACAAAAAAGGCAATCTCGGAGTCATGGCAATCAAGATTGATCTTGCTAAGGCGTATGATAGGGTCGAATGGGAAGTTCTTGATATTGTTTTGCGGAAACTAGGCTTCAATGATGATTTCTGTCGGTTCATCTCCAATTGTATTAGCAAGACCACATTCTCAGTGCTGATCAATGTGGTGCCTTTTGGTTTGTTCAAGGCTGAAAGGGGTATACGGCAAGGTGATCCGATGTCACCGGTATTGTTTACCATTCTCTCTAACATTCTCTCAAGAATGTTGGCAAGAGCTGAGGAGCAAGGCAAGCTTAACGGAGTTAAAATCAGTAGAACAAACCCAAAGATCACACACTTAATGTATGCCGACGATCTTGTCATCTACTGTCAGGCTAAGGAACAAGAAGTAACTGTGATTAGAGACATTCTTTCTCAATACTGCAGCTGGACCGGACAATCTATAAACTTTGGAAAGTCTAACATCCACTTCAGTAAAAATGTGCTAAAGTCTACTCGAACGACAATCTGTGCTATACTAGACATGAAGGAATGTGATCACACTTCCAATATCTTGGACACACTTTTTGCAAATTTAAGTCTAAGATAAAAGAATTTTCGGGGCTGGTTAACAAGCTACAATATAAACTCTCAAGCTGGAAGCATAAGGCATTATCAATGGCGGGAAGGTTAGTAGTGCTAAGTCGGTGGCGCAATCCATTCCTGTATACACCATGCAAGCTTTTCTTCTCCCCAAGGGCTAGCTAAACGAATGGATGGTATGGTTAGAAGGTTTTTATGGGGTCATGACAATCAGCAGACGCGACACTTGTGCTTGAAATCTTGGGAGGCAGTATGTAAACCTAAATGTATGGGAGGTTTGGGATTGCGAAACTTTCACGACATGAATCAAACTTTAATTACCAAGCTTGCATGGTATATTTGTACAGCTCCTAACAAGATATGGGTTCAGCTTATCAAATCTAAATACATGCGAGGACGGAAGACTCTGGATATACAATCCACTGTGACTCTAGCTTCATGGGTTTGGTCAGGAATTCAGTTATGTAACAACCTGTTGAAGATGGGGATTTGCTACCAACTGGGCAGGAATTTGAGAGCATCCATTCTTGAAGACCCGTGGATACCGCAGCTCCCCAATTTCACCATTCCTAATGATACACCCCTCCCCAACAACCTCGCCTACGTTGGACAGTTAATGCAGCCAGATGGAGTTTCTTGGGATTAAGCTAAGATCTCTAGGCTATTTCCCCTGAATGTCAGAGACTCTATTTTTCATACCCCATCTTTGATAAGGAGCAAGACGAACTCATTTGGACACCCTCTACGACCGGGCATTTTACGGTGAGTTCAACATACGATTGTATTCTACGCAGTAAAGGATGCACTCTCAACCAAGATAGAGGGAATATATGGAAGATCATATGGAGCTCAAGTTTACACAACCGCCACAAAGTCCTAATCTGGAGAACCATCAGCAAAATACTACCCACACTCGATAGACTTAGCGCTATTCTGCCAGCTGCTGACAACTTTTGCTACTTATGTCAGGAGGATACTAAATCCATTCACCATTTGCTTTTGGAATGTAATGTTAGCAGGTTAATATGGTGGAACTCACCATGGCATGTTAGGTTGGATAGATTCCAACATCTTGGAAGTGAAGAATGGATTTCTTTTCTCCTGGGCAAGAGTAACCTTTTCAAGCTGCCTGCCGATACCAAGGAGCAAATGAGACACTTCTTCATCACTCATTTCGAGAGATTGTGGATGGAGCGCAACAACATTTGGAGAAACAACGTCAAACCCAATTGGGAGGAGGTATCCAAGTCCATCAACAGACTTCACTGGAAATATTGGAAAGTTATGGTGAAGGTAAAAAGGAAGATTGGTGCAGGTGGTCTGGGTAACGAATTCACGCGCTGGGCTCCTACCTAGCTGGCTACCTAAAGATCAATTTTGACGCAACTCACATGGGAGGGGCGACTACTACGACATGTGTGCTTCGGAACTCTGAAGGAGATATCAGAGGAGCTTGGATCAACCACTTTCTATCCCCGAATGCTTATTGTGCGGAGAGGGAAGCGGCTATCCAAGCACTCACAATTGCTTCCGAATTCAATGTAGGTAAGGTCGTGTTTGAGGGGATGCCCTCTATGTGATTATGACACTCAAGGGCCTTGAACAGTTCGAGGATTGGCAAGCAAAATCTAATTTGATCCAAGGTCGGGACCTACTGAAAAGGTATGGTCTCTAGAGCATTGAATTTGTACCGAGAGACTGCAATCAGTGTGCGCATAACATTGCCAAATGGGGCAAACTGAACCTTTTCACTGGATACTTGGAACCAGCTTTACTCCCCCTTGCAGCGTGGTGTGATAGGGGAGACACCTAGTTTTCAGCTTTGTTTTCCTTTTGTTCCTTTCTGTTCTCATTTCTTCGTTATTTGGTTTTTCTGCTTTGCAGCCTATTGCTACCTGTCCAGTTAGCGGTAGGTCTTTCTTTCCCCTTGCTTGTCTCTTGTTGTACTACTCTACCCGTTGTATGTGTTTTATCTTATGAAATGCAAAATAACCATTCAGTCAAAAAAAAAATATAAATTTAAACTTAAATTTTAAAATAATTATAATTCTAAAAAAGTAAGTTGAAAATTTGGAACTTCAAAGACTCCATTAAAATTTGCACATTTCATGCTCAAAAGAAAATTGAAAAGAAAAAAGGAGAGAGAATCTAAAGTACGACGACGTATCATATTCTTCTCCATGTGCCCCTTTCGCCCCTCCTTAATATGAAACCAGACGAAGCGAAGATCGACAATATTCTCCGTCGGCAACTGCCGGACTTCCCGTGAGAATTATCAGTTTGGTTGCCCTTTTCCCACTCATTCTCAGAGACGGCTTTCTAGGTATTAGTTTCATACTTTTGACGCTTAATTAGGGAAAGGAAATTGTTCAGCTGAACTTTAATCGTTTATTTCCGAAATTTACAATCAAGGTTTCAGCTCCGTTTGCAAATCCCTAAGATTTGTGATATTTGTTTGATTTTCAATTTATAATTTAAAATTCTGCACTTCTTTTACGAATGAAATTTAACGGTTAATTTCAGTGTTTAAGAGACAATCTAGTTTTAGTGCACAAAAGGCTGCCAAAAATGGAAGATATCATTGTGGCGATTCTGTCTATGCTTCTAGTTTTTGCTTTAGTTCCTCTCTATTTATGGAGACGTCGACTGGATTCTCGTTCTCCTAATCAACCTGAAGAGGAACAGCCTCAGGTATATTCACCGCTTAAATTCTTCTCCTATTATAATTGTAGCTTCGTAGGTTGCAGTAAGTTTCTGTTTGTTAAATTAATGATGCGGAGTTGTGTGTTTTTTTTATTGTTTTTCTGATCAATGTTTCAGGCTAGGCAGAGAGAAACAGTAGTAAGGGCCACAGGATCTCGTCGCATGCGTCGAAGACCTGCTGCTTCTGCTGCTAGCACATCATCTGCGGCTGTGGAAGGTTTTCTATTAATTTCTTTTTTAACATTTCTTTAAGCAGAGATCTTGTTAAGTAGGCTAAACTATGCTAGATGTATAGTTCTATCTCAAGCCCTTTTCTAGATAAAATAAGAAAAGCTCTATAGTTTTAGGTCAGTTGTTATGCATGTCTTTAGGTCTATGACTTTGCATTTTTAATATCTAGTCTGTCTTTCCATCCTGTTTGTGACTCTGTATTTTGATTAAGGCTTGGTTTAGTGTTTACTTTTAGTGCCATTTAGTGGTAAGAAAAAAAAAAGAAAAAATGCCTCTGGTTTATTTTAGCTTCTAAAGAAAAAATAAAAGAAAATGCCGGCCAATGTATTTTGTGGGGGAGAAGCTGTCAACACAAAAGTTGCTGTGGTATGTAATCGACCTGTAAGTTTAAGGAGGTTTGCAGTGTGTCAGATACATCTTATTAGTTCATTTTCTCTGTAAAATATTGTTGTTTACTTTCTAATACCTAAATTCAGCTGCTGATTGATAACATCAAAATGCAGAAACTGTTGATGAGAGTGATGAAGCTGCCGAAGATGGGTATCATGCTGGTAAAGTATCAAAGAAGAAGGAAAAGAGAAGACAAGAGCGTGATGCACAGAGACAGGTTCTTGGGATCTCTTCTATTAAAGTAGATAATGGCATCCAGTGGTCCTTGCACGTTCATTCAATTAGCCCTCTGTTATTAGTTTTTTCCAGGACATATTAAATATCTGTGCGTCAAAATGGATGCTTAAAATCATATATGGGTTCAAAATCCACTGCTAGATTTATATTTTTTTGGTCTTATAATGGGATTGTATATTACTATGTGTTACTGCTAGAGTTTATTTACTCTGCTAGAATGCTCCCTTATATTTTTTTATGTTAAGTACAAGAAATTTTTCTAAATGTTCCCAAATTTTCAAGGCTGAGGAGGCTGCACGTGATTCAAGGCGAACAAAGCAAGACCGTTATGAAGAAATGAGGAGAAGGAAGGATGAAGAACGAGAAGCTCAGGAGCGCATGCTGGTTGGTTTACTTATACTTGTGCATGATCTTCTTAATATTATCTTCCTCATTTAAGAATTTGAATGCTATCTATCTAGGAAGAAGAGGCCAAAGCTCGAAAGGCTAAAGAGGAAGAAGTTGCTGCACTTGAATTTGAAAAATGGAAAGATGCATTTTCTGTTGATGCAGAAGGTACAACAGAAAATGAAATGCAAGATGGAGGTGAAGGCTTGCTTTCAAATTTTGTACAATATATTAAGGTAGTTTCGATGCCCTTCTTTTTGAAGTATTAGGCTTTCTAAGAGTTAAAGGCTTGCTTACCTACTTTGCTGCTTTGTTAGTATGGCTGAATTGACTAAACACAATAATTTTGATCAATAATTTGGAGAAATTATCATTTACGACATAGCAATATACTTGTTCTAATCTTTCTATATGATCTTATAGGATCAAAAATGCATTCTTTTGGAAGATCTTGCTGCAGAGTTCAAATTACGCACCCAGGTTGGTACACTTGGTTCTCCATAACCTTTTCAATTACAAGAACATTGCTTACTTTCAAGGAATTTGTTTGTTCTTCCCAAGGTTCAACCAAGTTGATGACAATCAAAACTGTCAGGTTTTCTGGGACCAGTTCTGTCCTAAGATTCACTTCTTTCTTAGTACAAATATGAATTTATGTGTATTAGTTGCTCAGAATATGTTCCAGCAGTAGAATAGATTGTTCTTGCTTTTAGATAATACTAGGAGATGAACTTGACCAACTACTAATATATAAATCACTTCTTCTGAAACTTGTTTTTGAAGGTTTAGTTTATTCCTTACCTTTTCTAGTGAGTTAATAGTGTGATGAAATGTTCTATTCACATATTAAATGGTGAAACATGTTATCTTTTTTCTTCTTTTTTTTTATTTTTATTTTTTTTTATATATATATAATTTGTATATGAGACACGTTACCTATTTTCATGTTTTCTCTTTCTTTTAAGACCTTCGTTAATCAGTTACCATATATATATATATTTTTTGTGGGGGTGGGGGGATGGATATTTCACATGTTTTTACCACTTGAAAACTTTATTACAAATAAATTGTTCTGTAAGTGGATAATAATTGTTAATATGGACATTTTTATAATTAGATGCTAGTCTAATCTATCATTCTTCACACATACATGAATCCTGCCCTGCGATTATGTTTGAGAAACTTGGCTATTGTTTAAGTTACTACCCTCTCTTACCGTGTATTAATTTTATTGGATGTAGGATTGCATTAACCGGATTGCTGCACTGGAGAACATGGGTATGATTTTCCCCTTCTTTATATCATTCCTTCTATGTAGTTTGCATTCGGTGGCCTTTGATTAGTCCAGTTATTAGTGCTGCTTGCCTTTTGATTTGGCTTTTTTTTATTATCCTTTCGTGGATATGATCCTCACTTATAATTACACATCGAGTCTGGCTGAAACTGGGCCTACAAATATATTTGCTATACCTGAATAGCTGTACATTTTTCTGTAAATGCTTTCTTTATTCTTTTCTTTTCTTTTTTCACTTTTCTGTTAGTTTGCATTTTCTGGTCATGTTATCCTCT
The DNA here is from genome assembly GCA_027405835.1 of Asclepias syriaca. Classification (NCBI taxonomy): domain Eukaryota; kingdom Viridiplantae; phylum Streptophyta; class Magnoliopsida; order Gentianales; family Apocynaceae; genus Asclepias; species Asclepias syriaca. The sequence continues at coordinate 14,343,547 of CM049930.1, forward strand.
TATGTTACCTCAAATTGTGACTATTTGATTGGTCTAACTTTATGGGGAGTTATCTTTTCAGTAGTTATAGCATTTTCTACCTATTGATCACTTTTTTCAATAAGATGATTCTCCTTGGATCCAAACTTTAATTGAACCAAGACAAAGGGATGTTTTGCCATTTTAAATGTCTATTATATTTGTTTTTTCTGTGGCTTGGTAGAAATTTTGGGGAACAGTTATTTGTGGTTCTACTATGTCTCCTGTGTTGTGACCCTTCTTTTTCATGCCATCGTTCTTTCTATGGGTTCTTTATCTTATAGTTTTCTCCGTCTATTATTATTGAAAACTCGTGGATCTAATGTGGAGTAAATTTATTCATTCAAAAGAAGAGTGTGTGAATGCAAATCTGCTTTTCTGTATCAGGGAGATTGTCCGGTGTCATGGATGACAGAGGAAAATACATCTACATATCGCTAGAAGAAATGAAAGCTGTTGCGGATTACATCAAGCGTGAAGGCAGAGTCAGCATCTCACACTTGGCTAGCAAGTCTAACCAGTTCATTGATTTGGAACCGAAATCTCAGTTTGTTGATGAGATTAGCAGCGTTGAAGAAATAACTGCTGCTTAACTTATTTTATGTTCTTTAAACCCTTTACTGTACATACATATAATATTATACAAGCGAAGAACAGAAACCTCTGTTTTGGACCTTTAATTTATTTTATATATGAAATTTTGTTTTTACCTGTATCAAGCGAAATTTGTATTAATTCAAGCGAAATTTTATATATGAAAAACAAAAACACGTGGCCTTCACCTGTATCTGAAAAGTAATTACTTCCATCTATCTGGAAATGGTTTTCTTCGGTAGATTTTTCAACCTTTTCTAGACTCAATCAACAAATTAAGTTGAAATATTTTTATAAAAATTTATTATATTACAATTTTAATTTTACAAAGTGATAAGTGTGTATATATATATATATATATATAGGATAAATATTATCATTGTTAATTCTTTTGGTCCAACACGATTCTAAGTCACGATGACGTCAAGGTGAAGCCATTAAAATTAAGCTTCATAGGTAAAACCTGTAATATATATATTTGTTTTAAATTGAGGGTGGGTTGAAGATGCAGTAGTATAATATTTAAAAAATAAAAGAAAATTGGCATATGTTTAATTTAAAAAAATCAATATATTGTGTGTATGTATGTCTGCAGGATGTGTTTTGAAACGAGAAAAACTGTGAGTAATGAATAATACCATAAAAAAGCAACGACCTGTAAAGTATAGGGTCCGAAAATGAAGGAAAAAACCAGAGGAGGAGAATGTTCGGTGAATTGGTCTAAATTAGTTCAGTTTCATTTTTAACGGTCTCAATAAATGCTTTGGTTCTCCCACCTCTTCATTTTTCTTTCTATCACCTCCTCCGTCGTGTGTCCTCTCACGCGGCATTGGCTGGTGATCCGTTTCTTCCCTCCCCCATTGCTGCTCCTCTGTTCTTCTTCTTCTTCTTCGTCTTCTTCTTCTGATACACACACAATACAGACACATAATTTAATATCCTTTTTCTTCTTCTTCTTCTTCTCTTCTTCCCTATATTCCATTATTACTTTCCTCCCTTCCTTTCTAGGGAATTAAAAGAGAAGAACACAAAAAAAAAAAATAATAAAATAAAATTATATATATATTATATATATAATCGTAAATTCGTAATTTATTAATCAATTAATGTTAATAAGAAGCACAAGCATGAAGATACCATGGATTAATGTTTTGTATTGCATTGTGCTGATCTTCTTTTTTCATAGTTTCGTAGAGAAATCAAATGCTCAAGACTATGACGACGAGACGCCGCCGCCTCCACCGCCGCAACAACAGAGCTGCAACGGCGTCGTACTCTCCTACACATTCACCGGTCGCGAAAAGATATATCCGCATCTGAAGAACGCATCCGCACAACCATGGTCCTTTGAATCTCAGCTAACGGTTGTAAATCAAGGTGAGTCTGAGCTTAAGGCATGGATGGCAAGCGTTCATTTTCAATACAACGAGCTATTGGTCTCTGCGGACGGCGCTAACGTCGTCGGCGGTGACGGTTTCCCTTACTCCGTCGGTAAGAACGCCACCGTCTTCGCCGGATATCCAATGTCCGATCTCAAAACTGCCATCGAAACTGCCGGAGATGAAACTCAATACCAGGTTATCGTCAATCTCAAGGGAACAATGTTCGGTTTGAGGAAGGGCGATCCGATGCCTAAAAGTATAAAGCTAGTCACTCCTGGCTATAAATGCCCTGTTGCCAAGCGTCGTTGTAATTTTTCTTACCCCCTTTTTAATTTCTTCTTCATAAATCATGATTATTCTCAAATTATTGGATTAATTCTTCTTCTTATTATCATTATTATTTCATTTTGGGGTTAATTTATTTTGTGGATATATATATATATATATATATATATATATATAAATTGATCAATGCAGCGGGCTTCATGACTGTGTGTTGTGAGAAGGATAAGAAATACAAACCCTGAATACAACAACCAAATTCATGCCTCGCCAAACTGCTGATCTATCCATAGTATATGACGTTCTTACTGCTTATGACAACAAGTACATGGCTCAAGTCACCATTGATAACCTCAGTCCTCTCGGCCGTCTAGATCAGTGGAACCTGACTTGGGAGTGGATGAGGAATGAATTCATATACACCATGAAAGGAGCTTACAGTCGGAAAAGGGATCCTTCCGTTTGTATTTACGGAGCTCAAGGACGGTACTATCAAGATTTTGATTTCACCCCTGTAAGTAGCTGTGAAACGAAGCCCACCATATCTGATTTGCCTCCCGAGAAAGAAAAGGATGATAAGGTCGGAAACATTCCTTATTGTTGCAGAAATGGTACCCTGCTTCCCCCAATTATGAATGTAACCAAATCAAAATCCATTTTCCAGATGGAAGTATTCAAACTTCCACCTGATTTGAATCGAACTGCATTTTATCCACCTCAGAATTGGGTTATTAAAGGTATCCTTAATCCTACCTATAAATGCGGTTCTCCTATTAGAATTGATGCATCCGAATTCCCAGATCCTACTGGACTTGCTGCAACCTCATCCGCCATAGCCAGTTGGCAAATCCCCTGCAACATCACTAAGCCTAAACCCAGACAAGCTAAATGTTGTGTTTCCTACACGGCTTACTATTCAGATTCTGCTATTCCTTGCAGTACCTGTGCTTGCGGTTGTCCTACTTCCACCACCTGTAACCCCAATGCCAAGCCCATGCCTATCCCTCCATCAACTCTGCTTGTCCCTTACGCCAATCGTACGGCTCAAGCCAGAGCTTGGGCTCATTTGAAAGGTAATGCAGATAAAATCCCAAGAAAATGGCCTTGTCCGGACAACTGTGGTGTGAGCATTAACTGGCATGTAGAAAGTGATTACAAAAGTGGATGGACGGCCAGAATCACACTTTTCAACTGGGGTGAAATCTCATTTGCAAACTGGTTTACTGCCATTAAGATGAAGAAAGCTTTCCCTGGTTATGAAAATGTCTACTCCTTCAATGGTACAAAGCTGACTAACCAAACAATACCGTTTTCATGGAAGGCTTACCTGGTTTAAACTACCTGATGGGAGAGGTAAACGGGACTCATCCTGACACTGACCCTAGAGTACCTGGAAAGCAGCAATCTGTGATCTCTTTCGTGAAGAAAACACACCAAACATCAATATTGTTGCTGGGGATGGATTCCCTACAAAAGTAATCTTCAATGGCGAAGAGTGTGCTTTACCAACAGAATTTCCAAGGAAAACAAGTGGAGCAGCATCGTCATCATCTCCAATTGGTTTCTTGCCTGCAATTCTTGCTGCCCTGATAACCTTCTTGTTCTTGTCAGACCGCTTAAGCTGAGGAATCTGCAGTTTCAACTTTGCAATTCTGCTCTACTGGAAGAAGGTATATATATATTTATATATTTATTACATACATATAGCTGATTCAATGAATTTAACATCATTAATTTTTCTTTTAAATTCTATCATCATTTATTATAGGAACAATGGTATGTATGGGCCTGGAAGGTTGATTGATGGAACACAGTGAACATTGCAACCAGGCATAATGTGAGAATTAACTCAAAAGAATCAGACGATCTTCCATAAAGCAGATGAAGAGAGAAACATAACCAAAAAAATGCAGATATATTTTGATTATTTGAATCATCATTTGGATTAAAAGAACTGCTAGCTTATAGTAGTACCTTTATGTCATTTTCAAGTGAATATTCAATTCTCCCCCCTCCCCTCCCCTCCCACTTTCTCCACTTTTTTTATTTTCTTAAAAAAAAAAAAAAAAAGTAAAAGTAAAAGTAAAAGTAAGTTTGATTGATTATATTAGAGTTGAATTTGTTCACATTTTTGCTTTGTACTCAGGAGGTTCATAATTGGAAGCTTTTTTCTCTTTCTTTTTCTTTTTCTTTTTTTTTCTTCCTTGGTGGAGTTATGATTCATTTGTTGGTGTACTTTTGTTACTAACCTTATAATAACACTTAGAAACCTATTTCCTTTTGAGCCTCCAACTACCTTTTTTTTTCATTCTATATTTGATTAATATATAATTCTTAATCTTTGAAAATATACATCTAATTATGATGAAAGATTTCATTTTTTTTATTTTAAAAAAAAGTAATATATAATCATTTTAACGTCTATAAAATTAATAATTTTACCATAATTTATAATTTATAGTAATTTAGCCATGGAATGTTATTATGGGTAGAAATTTCATGCACAAGATGATGTACATGATGATGATTATTACATTTTATTAATTTTTTTTTTCTTGAGGGGATGATGAGAGAGAATTAGCAGACTTGGGGTTCCATTTTGCACATCTTTGGAAGATTCTTGAACTGCTGCTTCATCATCATCTTCTTCTTCTGCTGCTGACCTCCTTGCTGCTGCATCGCAATCTTCATCATCTCGTCGATCACCCCACACCGGCAATGCTCCGGCACATTTCCTAGTTTCTGGCAGCACTGTTGGAGGAGCATCTGTTGGCCGGGGTTCTCCTCCGCCACCACCATTCTCAGAGCAACACCACCCTCGGACACGTACATCATGCATTCTCTCATTCCCATTGCTGTTTCTCTCTCATCCCTACAATATTCCTTAGTTTCTCTTCCTACTTCTGCATCCTCCGACGTTGCTGTCGTTGTTATGGTGGTCCGGACAGTCACGGCGCCATTTGCGGAGACCAGGAAAGCTAGGAAGAGAGCAGCTATAACAATAATAATTACGGGGGACTTCATATCGTCGGAATACACACACTTTCTAATTAAAGGGAGACTGTGATGGGTATTTATAGCTGATCAGTAGTAGCTATTGCATTTGCATGGGAATTATACGTGTCTGATGAAATGGTGACTTGGCATGGCCGCCGCTTTAATTAAGCTGCCACATACTACTGTTTGCATGCAAGTAATGCCAACCCTTTCATCTATTGTATATTTGCAACCACGTTAGGTTAGGTTAGGTTAGGAGAGGTAGTAGCGCCATATCTTCAAACCATTTAGCTTATATATAGACACGAGTGTCATTGTACTTAGGTTAACCCATGTGGGATCTTCAATATCCTACATAGACATTCATCCTTTTTAGTTCTTTTTGTTCTCTCTTTTTCATTTTCTAAATTTTTTACACAAATTATTATATATATATATATATATATTATATATATATATATATGATGTCTATTAATTATAAATTTTTATTTTTAAAAAATTATATAAGTTTTTTTATAAATCATGTTTTGTATGTTCATAACTCCCAATACTTCTACTATTTCAATATAATTATCATCACCTCCATATAACTTCCACTACCTTCATATAACTTTCACTATCTCTATATAACTTATATTTGTAACATATGTATACATTTATATTAGTATGTATATGAGTATGTGGGTTACACATATTTATACCATAGTTTTGTATGTTTTGTTACAAGAAAATATATATACAAGTTTACACTATTTTGATTTCTATTTCTTTAGTATTGTTTCATTATTGTTATAGATATTTTATAATACGTTATCAGCACGAGTTTGCTATCATTTTGTGATTTTTTCTATTAAGGTACGTTTTTATCTATCATGTCAAATCTATCAAAACTTCGAATTTGTTGCTCTTGATATTTCTGAAAAGAATTATTTGTCAAAGATACTAAATGTTGAAATTCATCGTGATGCTATGGGTCTTGGAGACACCATAAAAGAAAAAAATATAGCATCAATGCAGGATCGCGCTAAGGCGATGATATTCTTCCGTCACCATCTTCATGAAGAACTAAAATCCGAATACCTAACGGTAAAAGATCCACTTGTTCTTTAGAAAAATTTAAAAGAAAATGTATGACCATCAAAAAACGGTTATTCTTCCAAAAGCTCGTTATGAATGGCTGCATTTGAAATTACAAGATTTTAAATATGTTAGTGAGTATAACTCCGCTATGTTTCATATAAGTTTTAAACTAAAATTATACGGAGAAAATGTGAGTGAAAATGATATGTTAGAGAAAATATTTTCTACTTTTCATGCCTCGAATGTGCTCCTACAGCAGCAGTATCGAGAAAAATGTTTTATAAAATACTCACAATTAATCTCATGCCTTCTTGTGGCTGAACAAAATAACGAGTTATTGTTAAAAAATCATGAAGCTCGTCCCACTGGTTCCGTTCGATTCCCTGAAGGGAATGTGACTATGATGAATAATAACGGAAGAGGACAAGGACATGGTTATGATCGAGGTCGAGGCTGTAGTCGTGGTCGTGGTTATAATAATAAATATGTGTCTACTTACCACCATAAGTGGTATAATAAAGAGGACAAACAAGAAGATAAAAGTGGACAGAAAAATGTTGTAAAAAAATTTAAAAATTTATGTTTCCGTTGTGGAATGAAAGGACACTGGGCACGTACCTGTCGTACTACAAAACACATTGTTGATCTTTATGAAGCCTCTGTAAAAGAAAAAGGAAAAGCTGTGGAAACAAATTTTACAAATTTTTTCGATGATCTTGATAATGAGCCTATTGATACCACACACTTGGATGTGTCAGATTTTTTTACTAACCTGCAAGAAAACAATGAGATCCTCGGTGCCGGAGAATATATAAATCAATTGCTCTAGTATGATTTTTCAAGAATTGTTGTTTAATTTCTAAGTATTGTTATTATTGTTTAAGAATAAATGTTATTTAGTTTTTTTAATATAATTTTGTTATTTTTGAATTGTACTTTTGTTCTCTTATTAAATTTTACATTTTATATTCAGATTTACTTATAATTATATTGAAATTTATATATAAAAATATATAATATATATACATATATATTTAATTACTAATTAAATAGTACATAATATAACATATGTATAATCTCTATGTACTAAACATATATTAAATGCTCTTAAAATAATTGTTATATTATACTTATTAGAGACATAATATATATACAATGCATATATAAATAGTTCATCATGTGGCATGTGGGTAGTGCATTTAATGATATATACAATATGCATGTATATATATATATATTTGTTTTGGATAGAAAGAATATACATTATATATAAGGTAAACTATTTTAGTTGTGCTTCTTAGATTTCAAAATTAACTTTTTTACCTCAAAATGTTTTTGCAGTGCTATTGAAATTTTAAAATATCCCACTACATAGTTAAACTGTTAAGTGTTCAATTTTGATGTTAGTCAACCTTTTTTTACTGTTGGGTATTTTTGTCTAATTTGCCCAAAAAATGTAATTTTTTTCTCTCTCCTTCTTTTTCCTCTTTTCTCTCTCTTCCTCCTTTCTCTCTCTTTTTCTTCCTTCTTTCTTTCTCTTAATTTTTTTCTCTTTTCTTTTTTTTCCTCTTTTTTCTTTCATTTCAATTGATTTCAAACTTTTAAATTCCGTTTTTTTTCTTAATTTTTTCATTTAAATTTTTTCTCTCTCTACCTTCTTCCTCTTTCCTCTCCCTTCCTTCTTTCTCTCATAATTTAATTTTTATCTCTATCTTTTTTCTTCCTCCTTTCTCTCTCTTCCTTTTTTCCTCTGTCCTTCTTCTTTTTCTTTTTTCTCTCTCATTTCAATTGATTTCAAACTTTCATTTCTGAATTCAATTAGTTAAATTTAATTTTAATTGGACCTGTCTACCTATACATGTGAGCATTTAAAGTAGAATGTAAAATTAATCCTGCGTGATGCAATACCCAGACAGAAACTCAAACCCCAAGTGAAAATTTTATTTATCAAATTATATTGCAAATTGCAGTAGCTACAATTTCAATTTTTTTTACTCTCGAGAGCACATCAGCACCACCTGTGAAGTGGAATGCTTCAATTTTTAAAATTAATTTCCAATTTAATTTTCATTGAAACTGTTTCCGATGTCACCATTTCACCATTTCTTACTCCGAGTCCACCTAATCCTCCTTCACTGTAGTCTGAATGCCCGTTGCCGTCGTCTGAATGCCCGCCGCCGTCGATGTCGTCGTCTGAATACCCACTGCAGCTACCATTGTTTGAATGCTTGCCGCCGCCGTTATCTGTTGCTTCAAATTTGAGAGATGGAAACTTCAAGTTGAAAGGAACCAACGGGGTGGTGTTCATCGTCCATGAATGAGAGAGAAAATAGGAAGAAAAAGAGAGAGAAAAGAGGAAGAAAAAAAGAGAGAAAAAAATTAAAATATTGGAGAGAGGAGAGAGAAAGAAGGAAGAGAGAGAAAAAAGGAAGAAGAAGGAGAGAAAAGAAATTAAGGAAAAAAATTATATTTTATTTTGGGTAAATTGGACAAAAATACCCCTGACTCACCCGTGCCAAATAGTAAAAAAAAAAAAAGACTAACGGAAAAATTGAAGACCTAATGGTTTGACTTAACAGAGGTGCATGTAGTGGGACATTTTGAAACCTTAATGACACTATAGTGCAAAAAAATTTTGAGGTGCAAAAGTTGAATTTTGAGATATAAGAAGTGCAACTAAGATAATTTACCCTTATATATATAATATTATTTTGGATACATATATTATGTACGTAGATATGAATACATTATTTTTGGCCATTATTTTACTATATATATATATATATTATAGAATAGAGATACATATATATTTGACTATTGGTTTACTGATTTTTTATTAATATTATATTTGGCCACTGGTTTACTAGTTATACATATATAAATATATGAATGTTTTATATAGTTTTTGGATATACATAGTGCATCTTCCTATATATTTTAGTTTTTTTTTAGTATCTTTTATTGTTTAGGACTTACTTATTATTTATTATTTTTGGAAAAAATAAATTATTCCACAATACCATTTAAACAAGATGTGTATATTTTTGTTAAAAGAATGTTATTTAACTCAAAGTTTGTGAATGTCGTTATTATTATTATTATTATTATTTTAATTATAATATTTATTTATTTTTTGTTTGCTTGAAGAATATGGATGAAGATATATGTCTTGCAGATAGTGTAATAAAGATGAATGAGGCATATGTTACTATAATTTCGTGTAGTACAAAAATAGTTGAAGACCCCGGAAGAGCCATTATATATTACTCAATGGAACAAAATTGAATATAAACAAGCATTGGAGACTGTAAGTGAAGGAAATGATGAGTATCTTCATATTACAAGCATTGTTTCGAATAAGAAAATTATATTAGAAAAATTGAATATGTTTTCTTCGGACTTGTACTACACAAGAATAAATGCAATTGAAATACATTCAATAAATCAAAAGTTTATTGATTAAGAAACGTTCACTATTTGGCATTACCGATTGGGGCATCCCGATTCAAGCATGATGCGAAATATTATTGAAAATTCGCATGGACACTCATTGAAAAACCTAAAAATTTTTCAATCAAAAGAATTTTCTTGTGCTGCTTGTTCTCAAGGAAAATTGATTATTAGGCCATCACCAGCTAAAGTTGGAATTGAATCTCCAATATTTTTAGAAAGCATCCAGGGTGACATATGTGGACCAATTCACCCTTCATTTGGACCATTTCGATCTTTTATGGTTCTAATAGACACATCTAGCAGATGATCTCATGTTAGCTTACTATCAACTTGCAACTTGGCGTTTGCGAGATTGCTTGCTCAGATTATTAGATTACGAGCATAATTTCCAGATTATATAATTAAATCAATACGTCTGGATAATGCTGGTGAGTTCTCATCTCAAGCCTTCAATGATTATAATAAGTCTATTGGTATAAAGTGTTGAATATCATGCAGCTCATGTTCATACACAAAATGGATTAGCTGAATCTTTCATTAAAAGACTTTAATTGATAGCTAGACCAATACTTATGAGAACTAAATTATCCATTTCAGCTTGGGGTCATGCAGTTTTGCATGCAGCAGCACTTGTACGTGTTAGACCAACAAGTTATCATAAATATTCTCCATTGCAATTGGCTTATGGTCGGGAGCCAAATATTTCATATTTTTGAATTTTTGAATGTGCGGTATATTCCTATTGTTCCACCACAATGCGCAAAAATGGATCTCCAAAGAAGATTGTGGATATATGTTGGTTTTGATTCTCCTTCTATTGTGAGATATCTTGAACCTATGACAGGAGATTTTTTTACGGCACGATTTGTCGATTGTCATTTTGATGAATCAATGTTCTTGGGATTAGGGGGAGAAAAAGAAAAATAGCTTTGTAAAAATATTACATGGAATACTTTGCAACATCTTGATACTCGCACAAATCAGTGTGAACTTGAAGTTCAAAAGATAATACATTTGCAAAGTATAGCAAATCAACTGCCAGATGCATTTACTGACATAAAAAGAGTGACTAAGTCACATATACCAGCTGAAAATGCTCCTATACGGACTGATGTCCCAAAAGGATAATCTGTAAATGAAATAGCAAATCAGTCTATAGCACGCCAGAAGCATGATAGACTAATTGGTTCAAAAGATAAAAATCTCCATAAAAAGAAGGGAGAAAATGTTAATAATGAACCCGGGGCTTAATACTCCAGAAGAGTCAAGAGACATAATAAATGAAATAACTCTATACCTAAAGATATTGAAAATATAAAAAAATAGATAATGATAAGATCTCAATAAATTATGTCTCAATGGGAAAACGATTGAACCGAGAAGAAATAACTATCGATAGTATTTTTTGTATATAATATAACATCAGCTATTATAAATAAAAATGATTATAATGAGTCTACATCTGTTGATGAATGTCGACATAGAAGTGATTGGCTGAAATGGAAAGATGCAATTCAAGCAGAATTAAATTCACTTACAAAACGTGATGTTTTTGGGCCCATAGCCCGAACACCTGAAGATGTCATACCCGTAGGATACAAATGGGTATTTGTACGGAAAAGAAATGAGAAAAATAAAATTGTGAGATATAAAGCACGTCTTGTTGCATAAGATTTTTCTCAAAGACCGGGAATTGATTATGAGGTCACTTATTTTCTTGTGGTGGATACAATTACTTTTCGTTATCTCCTTAGTCTGGCAGCTAATGAAAAACTTGATATGCGTCTTATGGATGTAGTTAGAGCTTATTTATATGGCTCACTTGATAGTGATATCTATATAAAAATCCCTGAAGGATTTAAAATGCCTGAAACATATAAATTAGATTCTCGAGAATTATATTCAATAAAATTACAAAGATTTTGTATGATTTAAAACAGTCTGGACGAATGTGGTACAATCGTCTTAGTGAATATTTATTGAAAGAAGGTTATTAAAATAACCAAATTTGTCAAGAAAGAAAATTCAGGGTTTGCTATAATAGTTGTATATGTTGATGATTTAAATATCATTGGAGCCCCTGAATTTTTTTTAAAAGCAATAGATTCTTTGAAGAAAGAATTTGAGATGAAAGATCTCGAAAAAAATTTTGTCTCGGCCTGCAGATCGATCATTTAAAATATGAAATTGGAATTTTTGTTCATTAATCAAATTATACTGAAAATGTCCTTAAAAAATTTTACATGGACAAGGCACATCCATTGAATACCCCAATGGTTGTTCGATCACTTGATGTGAAAAAGGATATTTTTCGACCTCGTGAGGATAATGAAAAAGTTCTTGGTCCAAAAGTAGCATATTTTAGTGCAATAGGTGCACTAATGTATCTTGCTAATAATACAAGACCTGATATAGCTTCTGTTATTAATCTGTTAGCAATGTTTAGTTCATGTCCAACTAGAAGACATTGAAATGAAATTAAACATGTCTTCCGATACCTTCGAGGTACAATTGATATGGGATTGTTATATCCTCATAGTCTTAAACCACATGCTAATGCTGGTTACTTGTCTAATCCACATAAAGCCAGATCTCAAACAGGCTATATTTTTACATGTGGAGGAACTGTTGTTTCATGGCGTTCTACAAAGCAAACTTTAGCTACTACTTCTTCGAATCATGCAAAAATTATAGCAATCCATGAAGCAAGTCCTGTATGTGTTTGGTTAAGATTCATGTCTCAACACATTCGAGAGACATATGGTTTATCTTCAAGTAAAGAACTTCCAACAATAATTTATGAAGATAACACTGTATGTATAGCTCAATCACAGGAAAGATATATCAAACAAGATCGCACAAAACATATTTCACTAAAAAATTTCTTTACACACGATCTTTAGAAAAATGGTGATATTGATGTACAACAGATCCGTTCAACCGATAATTTGGTAGATTTGTTCACAAAAGCATTACCAACTTTAACATTTGAAAGACTGGTCCATAATATTGGAATACGACGATATAAAAATATTATGTAATGATCAGGGGGAGTGTACAAGGAACTATGTACTCTTTTTCCTCCACAAAGGTTTTTTTATCTCACTGGGTTTTTCTCTAGTAAAGTTTTAATGATGCATATTCCTTGTACAATGGACATCCAATAGGGGAGTTTTATAAATCATATTTTGTATGTCCATAACTCCCACTACTTCCACTACTTCCACTATCTCAATATAATTTCTACTACCCCCATATAACCTCCATGTAACTTATGTAACCTTCATAAAGTTATATTTGTAATATATGTATATATTTATATTAGTATGTATAGGTATGTAGGTTACACATATGTATACCTATAAATATGTAATAATTTTATATGTTTTGTTACAAGAAAATATAAACATAAGTTTACACTATTTTAATTTTTATTTCTTTAATATTATTTCATTATTGTTATAGATATTTTATAATAAATTTAAATTATTAAAAAAACCCAATCTTTATCTCTTAACAAATATCCTAACCTGACTTCTCGATAAAGGATAGAGATAGAAACTCACAAAGTCCTCATACATTCATGTTACGAAGAACAGTCCTCATAGAAAGTTTAAATTTTCCCTGGAAATTTTCATTTCCTTTTTTTTTTTTTTTTTTGACTATTATTCACTTCCCAGAAACATTGGCTCGTGTAAATATCAGACAGTTATACAAACAAAAAATCACATGGTTTTATACAACAACCTAATCTGTCGGTGGTACATTACAACATTTATATAAAGGGCGAGTGGAATCCCTAGAAGAAAAGAATGAAGAATCTCTTCCGTGTGTGTACAAATAAATCTTGAAATTAAGCTTTTCTTTTTCTTTTTTCTGTTTTCAATTGGATTTGTGATTTACTTCTTGACCTGCCATAACATAACATGAACAATTAAAAAAAAAAAAAGGAACAAATAGAATTAACATCAGTACTAATCAAAGAATCAAAAGGTTATTGAAAAGGATAAAACAAACATGAGAACAAGTAGACATAAAAGAACCAAAAGGTTGAAGCTTTCACCTTTTTAAGATACTTTTTTTGAAGTTTCATTGCACTACTGCAGGCTTTCTTGGCATCTAGATTCCCAGTTACGTCATTCAATATCTGTAGATTGGAGGGATTCAAATAGTGTTTGTTAGGGGAGAAAAGGAAAAATTGAAAGAATTGTCTCCAAGGGGCGAGAATTACAAGAAATCATCAAATGAAAACTTGTCAAAACTAACCTTAACGACGTCGTCAAGTCCTCGAGCTTCTGTCAACAACTTGTTACTTTTATCCTTAAGCACACTAGCTACAAGGAACACAGAGAGAGGAAGGGGTGCTTCATCTCCACGACTTTTCAGATTATTTCTCTCATATTTTCCACATTGCCGGATTGCTTTTGTTTTGCCTTTGGATCCTTCTGACTTTTCAGCAGATGAATCAGGCTCTTCATACAGAGTATATAGGTCAGGATCATACTCTAGCGCCCACATCATCTGGAAAAGAAAAGAAAAAAAAATGTGGACAAAATGCATCAATGAGGGTAACACAACCACCAATGTTTCTAGTCTTTGAACTTGGTTGATCCAAAAATGGTTAAACTGTTTATAGGTTTGGTGCAGAACTATAAACTTGTCTCTGTATGTGGACAATATTTTCTGTTAAGATAAATAATGGTCTATTATTTTGGCCGGTATGATTTTGGAGAACTATCTTTTGTAGCTAGATTAAAATATATCACAGAGATTCAGTTCACATCCAAAGAATATTTTAAAGGTAAAAAGATCATATTTTACCTCCCATAGAAATAATGAATCACCGAAGGAGAACTCTCTGCGGAACAAAACCATAAGCATCCGGAAAGCAAACAGATAATCCCCTCCACCTAGTTTTTCTGTGCACAATATCAGAGGACAAAGACAAAAACGTTTTCCAAAATCCCTTCAGTTTATCTCATTAAAGTTGAGCTGTTGCAGAACCTATTATGAAAAAATATAAAAATACTTGGAGAAGTACCTAAGTGCTCGTGAAGCTTAGGATCAATAACTTGAGTAACTGAAGCAAGAGTACACAACTGTGCCTCAACTCCAACAGAGCTTCCAGTGCATCTGAAATTTCCTCGCTTCAATGTTCAAAGAAAGAATGTAGCGAGCAATTTGAATATAGGTCAGTTCTTAATACGAATAGGAAAATTTAGAAACAAATGAAATGTTAAAAACAAAATCAGCTGTCACCTAAAAGGAAAACTTATAAATATTCATTCAATGTACCTATGCAACATGATAAATTGAATCATATAAAACAGGCATTTGCTTCATCATTATTACAATTACAGCCATGACACAAGGTGTAATCAATGATTTCATGACAAGGAGAAATAATTCCCGAGATAAAAAAGATGTCCCACCCCTGCCCCCCTCTTCCTTTTCTTTAGTAATATACTGGATGTGTTAGAAGAAAAAGGGAAAAAAAAAAATGCATAAAATCTTAAGCAGTTCTGTTAGAGTTGTATTATATCATCATAGACCATTTTTTACGCTTAAATAACCATGGGACACGAAGAGAGATGAAATTAAGTTTCTATGGAGAAGGTATCAGGTCTGCATCAATAGAAAAGGTATCACAAGAAAATTGGAGAACTAGCTCCCAGCAGGACTTTGACAAACAGTTAAGTTAGTGTACAAGAATTCTAATCAGATATTATAAGAGTATTTGAACCTTATTTGTCATAAACAGAGAAAAAAATTACCAATCGGCGCATTAAGCGTTCAAAACACCAAAATGCATCTGCTTCATCTTCCAGAAGAATTATCATGGGAGAGCAAAGATCACTCATTCCTGCTCAGTACATTTATAAAATTCATAATGCAGAATCAGCCAAATGGGACAAAACATGAAAAAATAATTTGTCAAGTACTTGCTATACCAAGAAAAATACACACTATAGTTTCTCAATCTTCAACCACTTCAGATGAAAGAGAAACATCGATAGATCCAAAATAACTTATTGCAACCCTCAATCATACTTGATTTTCTGGACAGAAAAAATATCTCACGAAATGACTAAACAGATAATGAACTCACAGAAAAGGATATACATCATGAATAGACCATTAGGTCTAGTCCTTAAATCCTTCAAATTACTAAATTTCCAATAGACTTAACATGAAGGAACTCAAAGGGCTTTACCTATCTCTACTAGTTGCATGCAGAAAACATACAGCATAATAGATTTATACAGCATAACTACAACTTTTGCTACTTGGCTACATCATTCATGCTCATGACTCACTTGTACGTGATTTACATTAGGGAAGACAGGGATGTGTAAGCATTAAAATCCACATACAATGTCCATTTACATGAATAGGTAAACCATTATCACAGTAATTGTAAATTCAATTGTTCCAAAGATGGAAAGAAATGGCAAACTGAAGACCTGTAATCAGGAAATCCTTCCTTAATGATAGATTTGTACCCACCTTGACAGTAGCCAACATCTGTATCAGTCCAGGCATATACAGCAAGCATATCCCAAAGTTTTGATAAGTTTTCTTGCTTCTCATAAAATACCAATGTCCTGTCAGTGCGAATGACATCCAAACCTGACATGAATATCATTGCAAGAGTAAGAACATGTAATCAAGTGGTAAGGTAATGGAGATTTAATGCACAACCCAAGGCTAGTTAGCATCTGTACAAAACTAAATGAATAACAACTACAAGTGAATGAACAAAATTACAGGAATAATCACATGTCAACAAACAAACTGACCTATTTGATGTAAAGTAAGTTTCCATTGAATGACTTTCTTATCCCCAAGGTTTTTACCAAGAGCATCTACAATTAGAAGATTCAAGACAAGATGGTAAGTTGCATGAGTTACTGTTCTCATCTCGCTCCAATTTCACTGTAAATTCAAAGATCAGCAGAACTTTCAGCAATACCATTTGCCTGATTTAGGATTTCCGGATCCAAATTAGCCTCTTGAAGTACTATTGGGTCTTTAATAGGTTCACCATCCTCAGTGACAATAGGTGCTGTAATGAACCTACCACTTCCAATTAGTGGAAACATCTGCGGCATTCTTCTTTCAGTAGGGTATATTTTGCCCTGAGAATGAACATATGTAATGAATGATCAAAACTTTTAAAGAAAAAAGTTACAGAGAAGAATTAATAAATAAATCTATAAAAGAAATAAGAAGAGAATATGGTGCATCATACATGATAACTCTATCAGAAACTAATGTCATGCTGGCTGGAGACTATACTCCTAGGAGCTTCCAATTACCTATTGCCAATATATATATATTTCTTTTACAGCTAATTTGGCAAGGTCCACAATAACAATAACATTAAGTAACAATTTGCATACTGAGTCACTTGAGAATATGTAACTTATCATATTACTAAAATCCAGAAAATTTAGATTTCAATAGATCTAACACCTATAATGAGGAGAAATATCCATTCCTCTTTTAATCTCTCTCCACACAGAAAGTAGATTGATGCTAAATGTTATCAATATGGCCCCCTGCTACATTCTTTATTACCTCATTAAGATTGCAAGTGCATAGGCCACATATATGTTTACTTCCTTACCTCATACAACTCATAAAGAATCATATATGTTGAAATATAGTAAAGAATTTACTGATGGTTTGCATTGTCATGTTATATGTTTTAATTTATGTTAATCAAGTGCAACCACAAACCTAGCCTGCCTATAGTAAATGTGTTTGAGGTTATTGCATACCTCAGATTGTTTTACTTTCCAGGAAAATGAAGAACAGACAACAACTTACCTACGAGATTGGCGTATTTCATCTCGTTCTGCAAAAGTGCTCTGAGGCTCATAACAACCTAAAAGAAATTCCCAAACTTCACCTCTTATTGAAGGATGGATCCCCTATATTGCCACAAAATGCAAATACTTATCAGCATTAGAGTAATGAACAACAAGAAAAGAAAGATAAAAAAGTAGAGCAATGAATAATGAGAAGATCTGTAGGACATAGCATGACCTGAAAGGTAACAGATACTGATCAAAATAAGCAATAATATATGAAGAACCTCAAAATAGTTAATGTACTTTTGGCCATATAACTTATAGAGTTAATGTACTTTTAGCCATCATATAGAATGTGAAGTAATGTCCTTGGAATAGAGGAATGATGATGAAAATAGCAATAAAAAAGGAAAAGAAATGCAATAGTAAATGTAATGATAAGATATCTTCATCAAAGAGCACACAAAGATAGACATATACAGACACATGTATTTTCTGTTAATGTTTGCGTGTGTGTGTGTGTGAAGAACGTATCACCATTCTCATTCAATGTATGATTCTCCACTAGAAAAATGGGTGTCTGGCGAAGATAGATAGAAAAGGTAAAAAATATTTACATACCTCAAAGTAATTTTCACCAAATCAGAATTTTTGGAAACAAACTAAATCAAGAATACACCTGAAACAAGGTTTGTTTTCCTTTTTTTTTTTTTTTCTTTTTCATTTAGAGGTGGGAGAGTTGTGTGGAACAAGACCTTCGAATCATGCAGACCTTTGCAGAAGATATGCACTATACAGAACAAAAAAAAAATTGACTCATAAATAGAAATATCAAAGCAGTGGCTTCTTCAAACTCATCACAATAGAGAGAAGAAAAGTTTCATGATGAGACATCTCCATTCTGCATTCAGCATACAAGAGTAGAAATCTTCTTATGTGAAACTGAAGCAACCTAGAGGTTACCATATAACTTAAAGAGTTAATGTACTTCTGGCCATCATAGATAAATAGAATATGAAGCAATGTCCTTGCATTAGAGGAACAATGATGATAATAGCAGTAAAAATGAAAAAGATTATGCAATTCTAAATGTAATAATATTATGCAAAAGATATCTTCATCAAAAAGTAAGTGAAGATGGATATATACAAACAGAGGCATTTTCTGTTAATGATGGAAGACTTACACCACCATAGATGCGACTTAGTGTTTTGGATATATCAAGCTGACCTTCTGAAGTAAATGCAGCATGCCATTTACGGACACTTAATGTCTTGCCAGCCTGCATCAGCAAAGTTAATAAGAAAGTTCAGTAAAAACTAAAAGCACGTTGAAACATTTTTAAGGAGATGACAGTATACATTTGGTGGAGCACATAAAATGTAGAATCATGAGAGTACTGTCACTATAGTGCTTTGAACAATCATAGTTGCAGAGTATCAAATGCTCATATTTCATTTCATTGGAAAGACTAGGATAAGAAAAGCACCCACACCATAATCTCCTGCACTCAATTCATAGTGCAGTCCATTTACCTTTTCTGCAACTCAAATAAGGAAAGACACAAGAGGCTAGAGCAAAACACTTACAGGTCTATACATTCAATTAAAATGGGCTACTCTAGATATCACCATACTAATACCAGAAGACAAGAAAGTTAATTCATCCAAAATGGGAAAAGAAAACAATACATACTATTCTACTCCAGAGCAACAGCAGAACTGGGAGGCTGGCTGCCACCACCCAAATTTTTTGAAACTGTATAATTTGATTTACTAAATGTTCAATTCATCAGAAAGATCTAGGCATCCTTGAGAGAGAACACAGGAGCCTCATCACCAAGTTACTATAACACTTAAATGATACAATATGTGATCTAAAGTCTAGTCATTTTATCGCAGTTAGAACAGAAGAATGCATGTTTTTCCTATTGAAGAACCTAAACAAGAAACAGACAATATCAAATATCAAGTTATATGGCGATCATCTTACAGAAGAACATAAGAGTTAAAATTCAATAAGAATTATGCAAGTTGAAATGGCACTGGCAAACTGAATTTTAGCTAGATCAGCTGCTTCTCAATGATCAGAATCTTACACATGAACCATGTACCACAACCAAAGCATCAACGAAATGCCATTTGCAAAATTTAACAGAAATCCAAAAAAGAAATGATATTCGGAATACAAATTTCTAGAAAAGAATACATACCTTGATCCGAAACTTGGATTTAGGAACGTCAGTGCATTCAGGCCTAACCTCATAGAAAGAGTCAGCAGGAGCACCAGGGTCCCTCCACATATCTCTATATCAAAAAGAAAAAGGAAACCACAAACGCCAAAGCCAATGCAGCTTTGTGATCCCTTAAAAAGAACCCAGCAACAGCACCCCACGAGCTTGGCAGATCAGAATTCACAAGAACAACATAAAAGAGACGACCCAGATCAAGCCCTGATGCCTGCAGACTGGCCTTAATGAAAATTACAAATTTTCATGTTCAAAGCTAGATTTTTAATACTATTGCCAAATTTTATTTGTCCTTTTTCTTAACATTTTTTTTTTCTTTTCATCTACAAAATCATTAGGAAAGTGGCGGTGGCGGGAATGGTGGTGGTGGTGGGTCGTGGCTCCTTTGGATTTACAATAAACGCATTACCAATATTGAATCATCCAAAAAAGAAGCCCCAATTGCAAATCAATCGCGCATATATATATACAAGAACAATTAAGTCAGTAACCGATTAATACGCGATTATTATTGGAGAAAATATGATTGAGATTTCTCTCTCTAATTTCTCTGACCTATACAAACTACATGGAAGGAACTTTTTTTGGGTATCCACTCGCCTTCCTTGGCGGGTGCTCCAAAGGAAATGGAGGTACGTCTGGCTAAACGCCTTTAGGGTGGCGCGTCAACGAAAACTGTTAGTTGGCTTTTCTTACTAACCGGCTTTGGTCAAACCCAAAAGGCCCATTTTACTACAACTAATAACTACTTATTATGATTATGAGAAAATGGACCAATTCCTAATGTTTTTGTCACTTTTGTTAGGACCAAATCCACTTTATCAACTCACCTAACATTTTCTTACCGGCTTTAATTGTTTTAAAAAAACATTTAGATTTTTTTTTATAAAAAGTACAGTTTTTATTAAAGAGATTATAACTAACATTAAATATTTTTTTAAAAATATTACGTGATATTTATTAAAAATGCATTATCACATATTTTAATTTGAGTTGGGAACTATATTTCCAAAACAATCTCTCTCTAATTATCCCACATCGATCTGGCTGTAAAGTGAGAGGAGAGGAAAGCAGTATGTAATAAGGCGTCCAATCACTGTAAAATTCATATATTTTATTATATTAAATTTTATATTATATTTTTATATTATTTTTTTTATTATATTAAATTATATTTATTATTATATTTTTTTTTATTATATTAATTTTATATATATTATATATATATTTTTTATTATATTAAATTTTATATTATATTATATATATATATATTTTTTTTTTTTATTATATTATTTCCGTGCCATTACTTTTTCTCTTTCCTCAATTTCTTTTTTCTTTTCTTTCTTCTTCTTCTTATTTTCTTCTTCTTCTTTTATGGTGACCGAGTCAATCCATAAAGAGTCGGACCTAATCAGACCGAGCCGAATCCAATCGAATTGATTTACAAACAATTTTGACCGAATTTATATCATTTTGAATTTTCTCCGTATCTTTGTCTCGGTAAATTCCGAGATGAAAACAACTCGACCGAGTCACGGCCGAGACTTTGAACCATGCTACCGCCTTGGCCTGAGTTACTCCTCCATTACTATTCCCAACTATTAACTTTGTAATTGATCCTCAGCCAATAGGCGGGTAACATTTTAACTCTATCAAATTTTACAAAATAAATTTTATTACTAATTGTAACAAAAATATACTCAATTTCAATAAATAATAAGTATAAAAAGTTTATTGTATTGTATAAAATTCCTTTTAATTTTAGATAGTTGTTTCCACATCTTCAAATTTATAGATGCAAGAGATACTTACTCTCTTTTATGCTTAAAATTTTTCCTTTTGAACATCCAGAAGCAAAGGAAGAATACAGATCGCAATCTATGATTTCTATATGCTAATTTATTATTTACCAGATTAATTTAAAATTAAAAATAAATAAATATTTATTATTAAATTTTTAATGTCTCTAGTAACTAGACAGGTAAACAAATCAAACAATTCGCGAACAAAGTTCATTCAAACTTGTTTATGTTGATTCGAATTCGTTTATTTATTAAATAAATCGAATTCAAAAAAATTTTTACTCTCGATTAATTTTCAAGTCTACTCAAATAATATATGCCAATATAATCAAATATTCGCAAACAAATTATAAATATTTATATATTTATATTAGGATAAACTATATTAGTTGTAAATTATAAATATTTATATATTTATATTAGGGTAAACTATATTAGTTGCACTTCTTAGAGCTCAAAATCTAACTTTTGCATCTCAAAATTATTTTACACACAACAAGGTCTTCAATTTTGCCGTTAGTCAACATTTTTTATTGTTTGACACTGTTTCAGTCAAGGACATTTTTGTCCAACTTGCTAAAAAAAATTCCGCAATTTTTTTTTCAATTGTCATTTTCACAGCCGATATGAGAACTTTTTCTCTCTAAGTCCATTTCTGCATCTGTGTTTTCTTTTTCAAAATTACAAAACAACAAAGAATATAAAATCTCATATAATTTGTTTTTAGAATAATTGGTGACTTTGATCCCAAACAAATTTATGTTTACAAGTTTAGTCCCAAAATATTTTTTTATCGTTTAAAGTCCCAAACATTTTTTTAAGTGAACAATAAAATCATTTTTGACAGATTTTGTCAAATACCCTAAAAATTTAATGGTTTTTACATTTTGTTAGTTAAAATTAAGGGTAAAAAAGTCATTACATGTAAAAAGAAAGAATTTTTTTTTAAATTTAAAGGGATAAATATATTTTTAAATTTTAAATTTTAAATTTTAAAAATAAAATATCTATCAAAATAGTAAGAATATCAAAATTTCTTGGTCAATCTTCTTCTTCTCCTGCTACAAACAACATTTTTATTATTTTCTGACATCTCTGAAGAAAAAAAAAAGACAAAGAGAATCTTTGTAAAAAGAAAAATTTTCTACTGAAATATTTTTGTTAGGAGAAAAACTTTCATTATTAATAAAAAGAAATGTTCATTCTCTTTTATATATATATATTTTTTAAAAAGATTAGAAAACGATAAAAATCAGGTTTGCATTTGAAGAAGATAAATATTGACCAATAATTTGATAGATCTTTTATTTTTAAAATTTTAAATTTTAAATGTGAGGATATTTTTATCCTTTTGTTTAAATATTATTTTTAATTTTATCCTTTTGCAATGACTTTTTATCCTTGTTTTTAATTAATTAAATTTAAAAACCGTTAAATTTATAAAGTTTTTGACAGAATCCGTCTAAGGGGACTTTATTGTTCACTTTAAAAAAAGTTTGGGACCTTAAAAGTTAAAAAAATATTTTGGGACTAAACTTGCCATACATAAATTTGTTTGGGACTAAAGTCACCAATTATTCTTTGTTTTTATCTTGTAAAAGAAAAAAGTTTGTATTTGTAATGGTATATTGATTTTGATAATTTTTCTTAAAAGAGAGGGAAAAACATCGTCGGAAGAGGAGAAGAAGAGTTGTTTCCATCGACGCCGGGGAAGTTCTGCAAATTCCATCGAAATGAAGAAAACTCATTAATAATTCGATCGAATCCATCGAAATTAAGAAAACCCATGAACAATTCCATCAAAATCAAGAAGATCTATGAATAATTCCATTGAATCCATGGAAATTAAAAAGACCCAAAAATCAAAAAGAACCATAAACAATTCCAACAAAATCAAGAAGACTCATTTACAATTTTATTAAAATTAAGAAGACCCATGAACAATTCTATCAAAATGAACAAAACCCATGAACAATTCCATCAAAATTAAGATGACTTATGAACAATTTCATTGAAATCAAGAAGACCCATTAGAATTATCAATTCTCTACGACGTCTATGTGATAAAATAGTTTCGGGAACAAGCAAATAAAAATCATTCTTGTTATTCGACACTAGCTCCAGAAAAAAGAAGGAAGAGAGAAAAGAGGAAGAAGAAGGAGAGAGAAAGAAAGAAAGAAGAAGGAAGATGAGGAGGAGGATGAAGAAGAACAATTGCGTCCTCGGCAAAGGAGAAGGACCACACCTCGTAGGCCATCTTCATCTGCTGAACCTCGTAGGTCATCTCCATCTGTCGACGTTGTCAGGTCCCCTTCACCTGCCCCATCAATTGATATGTCTTCCTCGGTGCCAAGTCTTTCTCCAAAAATAAGGGAGAGTGAACTCCCTACCCCTGCTGTTGAAATCGAGACCCCTGAAGTCCCTTCTACCCCAGAAGACATTGGTCCTTCTTGGCTTCGTCCAGGCTTCGTGATGCTTACCGAAGAGGAAGCTTTAAGGTCTCTGGCCATAGAGATCAATGAGGTAACTCCTCCACTTCGCAACGTGAAGTTTACCAACCGCCACGTTGCTTCGCATATATGGAGGGTTGCTCTAGATCGAGCTGCTGATATTGAGTCTCTAGGGACTATGGCTAGAATGGACCTCGAGGAGGCCACGAATCGAGCCAGGTCTCTAGTTGCTAGAGTAAGTTTCTAACTTAGTTATCGAGTACTTCAGACTTGAATATGTTTTGATAGGTTTTTCCGTTTTCCTTCTTGTCAGCTTTCATCCTATGCTTTATTTGTCCAACTTTGCCGCCTCGAATCCTGTGGAGAGCGAGAAGGCTATAGAAAACGAGGAATGGCGAGGTGTGAATGAACCCCGCTTGGCTACCGTGAAAGCTGAATCTGCCACCATGTCTTCTCACATTGAGGAGTTAGAGGTTGAGAAGCGGAGGATGGAAGTCGAGGTAGCTGCTTTGAAAGAGAGCCTGACAAAATTCAAAGAATTATCATGTGGTAGAATCACTTCAAAATTAAACAAAGAGTTTTTTTTTTATCATGTGGTAGAATCACTTCAAAATATTGATTAAAGGAAAGGACTAAAGATTTTTTTTTCCTCTATAGGGAGGAAAGATTTATATGAAATCATTGGTGAATAGAGGAGGGGGATAGTTCTTCTAAAGAAAGAATTGGGTATAATAATCTGAGCAATTAATTTTTCTAATAATTATATGAGATTAGGTTAGGAGTGAAAGTATGGATCCATTCACAATTAAATATATTAAAATATTAATTATATGATTGTAAACAAATTTTCTTTTTCGGGTATTTTCTTGAAAATTAAAAATTACAGAGAAAATAGGTTACGTGTAAATAAATTACAAATAATTTTATTTTTTTGGATTATATTTCTATTAATGCGCTGATTCTATCCGTCATGGGCTCGATGGTCTTTTTGGGCTTGATATCCAATGAATTTTAATTTCTCCAAGGGACGTTTTGGGATGATCTCAGACTGGATTCAACTTTGAGGGTTGTTCGCTTGATCTCGATTTGTTAAACAACTATGGATTTCTTCCGAGGGTTTCTGGACTATACTTCATAGGCCTTTGATTTTCTCTAAATGGACTTTGACTGAGTTTCGATATGATTTTCAATGAGAAGAAGATCCAAAACGACAGAGTTTTGGTATTATTTGCATTTCTCTCAGCTTTTGTATCAGCTTTCGTGAGCTTTTTACATTTCAACTCTCCGTATGTTCACCCTTTTTAGAGCTTTTACATCTCAGCTCTTGTTCGTCTTTTTACGAGAGTTTCTACATCTCAACTTTCCATCTATTTTTGTTCTAAAGAGAATTTGACCTTATATTTATAGATGGGAGGATGACAATTAATGACTATTATGATGCTAAGTATCACTTATCTAACAAATAAATCTCTCAATATCTTAATATATAAATATTTATATATTAAAATATTTAAATAAGATTTAATTATATATTTTAAATATATAATTAAATTTAAGTGTTTACAAATTGCCCCTTTGAAATTTGATCCCGAGGCTAAAGACTTTGCATCGAGAATAAATTTCAATTTTTTTTAATTCCCACAACTTTTGATTTTATTTTACTTCCGCAACTTTTTTTAACTTTTTTTTATCTGCATAGATTCTTTTTTTTTTAAAATAAATAAATTCCTGCAGCTTCCTTTTTTTCTTGATTTATTTTGTTATGAGTGAACTTAGAATTTATCTAAGTTGCCTACGTATCATGCGAAGGAATCAAGTCGAATGTAGTTCAAAGTTGTAGTTTAAACGCGTGCATCAAAGGAGCCTTCATTTCAGCATTGCAGACAGTTTACACTCGTGTCAAAGAGTTTTTTTTCAATATTGGAGACAATTTACACTCGTGTCAAGGAGCCTTCTTTTAACATTGGAGATAATTTATACTCTTATCAAGGAGTAACATGCAGTTTAACCTCGTGTGTCTTGAAGGATTTGCATTCATACCATGGAGATAGTTTATACTTGTATCAAGGAGTAACAATGCAGTTTAACCTCGTGCGTCTTGGAGGAACAATGCAATTTAACCTCGTGCGTTTAGAAGGAACTATGTAGTTTAAATTCGTGCGCCTTGGAGGACATTGCAGACAATTTACACTCGTGTCCAGGAGCATTCTTTTTAGCATTGCAGACAGTTTACACTCGTGATAATGAGCCTTCTTTTCAATATTACAGACAGTTGACACTCGTGTCAAGGAGCCTTCTGTTCAATATGGCAGACAGTTTACACTCGTGTCAAGGAGCCTTCTTTTTAATATTGCAGACAATTTACACTCGTGTCAAGGAGCCTTCTTTTCAGTATTGTAGACAGTTTACACTCGTGTCAAGGAGCCTTCTTTTTAATATTGCAGACAGTTTACACTCATGTCAAGGAGCCTTCTTTTTAATATTGTAGACAGTTTACACTCGTGTCAAGGAACCTTCTTTTCAGTATTGTAGACAGTTTATACTCTTATCAAGGAGTAACGTGCAGTTTAACCTCGTGCGTCCTAGAGGATTTGCATTCTTACCATAGAGATAGTTTATACTCGTATCAAGGAGTAACAATACATGTTAATCTCGTGTGTCTTGGAGGATCTTCATAATTTGATTTCAAGCATTGTCAACAATTGAGGTTGACTCTTCATCTTCAGAGGGAATGTTGCCCCTAGTTTGTTTTTTATTGGCAATGATACTTTGCTTGCTTGCTTGATTTGTTTTGGATCTATCAACAACTTGAGATTGTTTCTCAGTAACTTTAACTGCTCCAAGATCATTGGATTCTTCTTTTTGATTGAAGGTGACATCTTTGTTTGCCTCCTCAGCTCGTTTTTGTACAGGTTGACTTGACTTAACATTGTTGTTCATCAATTGATTGATGATGTAATCTTGCTTTGCTGACTGCATTGCTATGGCTTTCACCAACATTGTCAAATTTGTCAATTTATCTTTTATCGTTGAAGCATTTGTCATTGTCGTAGGCATGACATGGATGTTTATTGAAGACTTTTTATCGTCATCATCGCAACTCCTCTGATCTTGAGGTTAATCGTCTGTGACTTTGTTGATGCTGATGTCATCATCTGTGACTTTGTTGATGCTGATGTCATCATCTGCGACTTTGATGACGTGCTTTTTAAACTTCATTTAATACATTTGACGGAAAGAGATGAGTGGTAGAAATGGTCCCACTAGGCGTACTAATTTGTAAACAAATTTTCTTTTTCGAGTATTTTTCCTCAAAATTGAAAATTACAGAAAAAATATGTTACGTGTAAATAAATTACAAATAATTCCTTTTTTGGGTCTTATTTCTATTAATCTACTGATTCGATCCGATGGTCTTTTGGGCTTCATCTTGATCCAATGAATTTTAATTTCTCCAAGGGGTGTTTTTAGCTGATCTCGATTGGATTCAACTTCGATGGATGTTAGCTTGTGTTGAGAAAATCACCTCAATTTTCTAGCGGAAGTAATTAATAATTTTTCCATCTTTGTTTTGTCAAAATGGGCAAAATCATATGACCGATCAAAAATAGATCAAAAATAGCAAACACAACCACAAGCAATCAATCAAGCGATAAACGAACACCAAGATTTAACGTGGAAACCCCAAATCAGGAAAAAAACCACGAAGCCTTCCACTAATCACCAAGAAAAATCAGTGGGTACAATCAATAATCCTCTCTAAATCAATTAGAGGCATACACAATCATCAAGCGATAAAGGAACACCAAGATTTAACGTGGAAACCCCAAATCGGGAAAAAAATCACGAAGCCTTCCACTAATCACCAAGAAAAATCAGTGGGTACAATCAATAATCCTCTCTAAATCAATTAGAGGCATACACAATCATCAAGCAACAACTGGAACACCAAGCCACAATAATCTTCACTCAAAGTGAGAATCCACACAAAAAAATGCAGCAAAGAACAGAGGTAGTTTTAACGACATAGAGAGGTCAAAACAACAATCCCACCGTTGTATATTTAAAAGAGAATGTTAGGAAATGTTAGGAATAACATACTAAAATTTCATCCCGATCGGAGTTCGTTTAGTCGTCGATCGAAGCAAAACAAAGGATGACTGAACCCTTTTTCTCTCTTCTTCCTTCTCTCGGCTTCTCTCTTTTCCTCTCTCTCTCTTCTGTTTTTTTATTTTCTTTTCTTTATAATAATAATAAATATTATTATTATTATTATAGTAACCCACTCTAAACCAATTACATTTTTAACCCAAAATGTATGATTTAAGAATTCCTTCCTCCATGTAGGAGGGATAGCCCAACAGCTTGATATCGATATGTTGAACAACTATGGATTTCTTCCGAGGGCTTGTGGACTTTTCTTCAGAAACCTTTGATTTTCTCAAAATGGACTTTGACAAAGTTTCGATATGATTTTCAACGAGAAGAACCAAAACGACAGAGTTTTGATATTCTTTGCATTTCTCTCTCGTTCGTTCTTTTTACAAGAGCTTTTACATCTCAACTCTCCGTCTATTATTTTTTTAATGAGAATTTGACTATTTATTTATAGATGAGAGGATGACAATTAATGGTTATTATGACACCGAGTGTCTTTGAGAGATACTCTCAATGTCTTAATATATAAATATTTATATATTAAAATATTTAAATAAGATTTAATTATATATTTTAAATATATAATTAAAATTAAGTGTATAAGATTAGGTTAGATGTAAAAGTATTGACTCACTCACAATTAAATATATTAAAATATCAAATATATATATATATATATATTATTATTAATTATATTTATATAGTATAGTGATTTAAATATCCTTGATCTATTTATTTTTTAAATATTTAATACTGATTTAACAAAATTTTTAACAAAAGGACCAATATTATAATATTTTTATAATTTATGAACTATTTATGTCAATTTACCTAAAAAAATAAAATCTCACGAGTTATTATCTAGGTATCAATATATGTAAAAATAATTTTTATAATTTATGAACTATTTATGTCAATTTACCTAAAAAAATAAAATCTCACAAGTTATTATCTAGGTATCAATATATGTAAAAATAATAAGTATAGAAATTTTCTTGTATAGTATAAAATTCCTTATAATTTTAGATAGTTTGTTTCCACATCTTTAAATTTATAGATGCAAGAGATACTCTTTTATGTTTTGAATTTTTCTTTTTGAACATCCAGAAGCAAAGGAAAAATACAAATCGCCATCTATGACTTAGCTGGATTTCTATATTGTTAATTTATTATCTACCATATTAATTTAAAATTAAAAATAAATAAATATTTATCATAATTTTTTTTAATGCTATCCCAGATATATATAGTCTTAGAAAAATACACGTTTTCAAGAATAATTTAATTTTGAATAATTCTTTATTTCTAAAATAAAATGAATGAAGGAGAAAAAAAAATGAATTAGTATGGGTGAAAGAATTGACAAATTAATAGAAGACCGCAAGAGGAGACAATTCGGTCTCCAAGCCCACATCGATTTGGCTGGGAAAGGTGAGGAGACGAATCCCCTATAAAATAAGCCGCTCATGATTCATGAAACTCATACCTTTCTCGGCCTTTCGGCTAAGATCAAGTGTAATATCTGTTCTTATCAGTTTAATATCTGATATGTGAGCCACGGGCTCACACTATCTTAACTCAATTTTGACAAGGGGAAAGTCCAATAGGTAGCTTGCTATCTGGGCTTTCTTGAGTCGCCTAGGCATTGCAGTACTGCCCTGGCCTGGCTCACCCCACCATATCTAATCCAAATATATTAGTTTTTCTTGGAGGTATTAGTTATTGTTGCTACCACCCGTAATTTAAAGCAGTTACTGTGTGATACCGCCCATAGTTTAAAGTCTTGGTATCAATTAGTTGAAAGTCTCGGTATCTGTGTGCTACCGACCATAATTCAAAGTAGTTACTGCATGTTAACCACTTATCTTTATTGGTGACCCGCCCATAGTTCAAAGTCTTGGTATCGTGTCTCGGTAACCCGCCCATAGTTCAAAGTTTCGGTATCAATTATTGTCTTTGTGACCACGTGTCTCGGTAACCCGTCCATAGTTCAAAGTCTTGGTATCAATTATTGTCTTGGTGACCACGTGTCTCGGTGACCCGCCCATAATTCAAAGTCTCGGTATCAATTATTGTCTTTGTGACCACTGATCTTCATCGTCGTCTCGGTGACCACTAATCCTAATCTTTATCGGTGTCTCGGTGATCATCGTGGTCACGATGACCGGTGACCATAGGTCCTGATCTTTATCGATGTCTTGGTGACCATCATCGTCTCCGTGACAGGTGACCATCATCGTCTCCGTGACAGGTGACCACTTGTCTTGATCTTTATGGGTGTCTTGGTGACCACTGATCTTTACCGGTGTCTCGGTGACCATGGTCGTCTCTGTGACCAGTGGTCCTCATGGATATGGTGATTTGGTCAGTGTAATTAAAAAATTTATTTAAATAATATATATATATATATATATATATATATATATACAATAATTTTAATAATAATTAATAGTTTTAAAAAATAAAAAATATAAAGATATTAAAATTTTAATTAAATAATATTAAATAATATATTTAATAAAAATATATAATATCTAATTAAAAAAATTAATTTTAAAAAATTATATTATATAATATTTTATTTTAAAAATTTTATATTATCATTAAATATAATATTAATATCATTCTATTTACTAAATAAAATAATATAAAACTAAACTAACTAAATAACTAATGCACTCAAATTTTAATTATAAAGACAATATAATTATATATTATTTTCTCGAAAGTTGTACATAATATTAATATATATATATATATATTAAAATATTAAATATTAAATTAAATTATATTATATATTATTATTATTATTGTTATTTTCGTGCTTTTTTTTTTCTCTTTCCTCCTCTATTTTCTTTCTTCCCTTTCTTCTTCTTCTTCTTATTTTTCTTCTTTTTCTTGTATGATGACCGAGTCAATCCATAATGAGTCCGACTGAATCAGACCGAGTCAAATCCAACCGATTTATAAACAATTTTGACCGAATTTACATCATCTCTAATTTACCCCGTAACTTTGTCTCGGTGAACTTCGACATTGAGAGAACTTGGCCGAGTTACGGCCGACTCAGCCGAGTTACTGCCGATTCGACCGACACTTTGAACCATGCTACCGCCTTGGCCTGACTTACCCCTCCATTACTATTCCCAACTATTAACTTTGTAATTGATCCTCAGCCATAGGCGGGTAACATTTTAACTCTATCAAATTTTACAAAATAAAATTTATTACTAAATGGTAATAAATTTGGGACTATTTACACTAATTAAGCTTTTTATCCTTTTCCAATTATATTAAAAATCTATAAAAAAAATCTCACAAGTTATTATTTAGGTATCAAAATATTTAAAAAATAATGAGTATAAAAAGTTTATTGTATTGTATAAAATTCCTTTTAATTTTAGATAGTTTGTTTCCACATCTTCAAATTTATAGATGCAAGAGATACTTAGTCTCTTTTATGCATTAAATTTTTCTTTTTTAACATCCAGAAGCAAAGGAAAAATACAGATCGCAATTTATGAATTAGCTGGATTTCTATATGCTAATTTATTATTTACCAGATTAATTTAAAATTAAAAATAAATAAATATGTATCATAAAATTTTTAATGTCTCTAGTAACTAGAGATGTAAACAAATCAAACAATTCGCGAACAAATTTCATTCGAGCTTGTTTATGTTGGTTCAAGTTCGTTTATTTATTAAATAAATCGAACTCAAATAAATTTTTACGCTCCATTAATTTTCAAGTCTACTCGAACAATATTTTCCAATATAATCGAACATTCCCAAATAAATTATAAATGTTTATATAGTTATATTATGGTAAACTATATTAGTTGCACTTCTTAGAGCTCAAAATCCATCTTTTGCACCTCAAAAGTTTTTACACTTATAAGTTCCATTGAGGTTTTAAAATGTCCCACAAAAAGGTTTTCAATTTTGTCGTTAGTCAATATTTTTTCATTGTTTGACACTGTTCCAGTCAGAGACATATTTGTCCAACTTGCTCTTAAAAATTCCGCGATTTTTTTTCAACGTCATTTGCACCGCCGAGATGAGAACTTTTTCTCTGTATGTCCATTTCTGCATCTGTGTTTTCTTTTTCGAAATTACAAAACAAAAAAAAAATCCTATATAATTTGTTTTCTGTTATCTTGTAAAAGAAAAAAGTTTGTATTTGTATTTGTATTTGTATATTGATTTTGGTAATTTTTCTTAAAAGAGAGGGAAAAACATCGTCAGAGGAGGAGAAGAAGGAGAGAAGAAGAGTTGTTTCCATCGATGTCGGGGAAGTTCTGCAAATTCAATCGAAATCACGAAAATCTATTAACAATTCTATCGAATTCATAGAAATTAAAAAACCCCATGAATAATTCCATCAAATCCATGGAAATTAAAAAGACCCATGAACAATTCTATCAAAATCAAGAAGACCTATAAACAATTCCATCAAAATCAAGAAGACCCATGTATAAGGGAAACATGTGTGGATTCTACTCAAATCAAAACAGAGCATGTTTAGCCTAAAAATCATGACAAATATTCGGTCATAAATTCCATAATTGTAGCTGATTCTATTATATAGATGTCTGCTGTAAATTTTAGCATAATTCTAGCATTACCGTATATATGTATTTCCTAAATTAGTTTCTCTTCATTCTTGTATATAACAATACAGATTTCTATCAATAAAGGTGTGGGAATATATTCATTGAAACCTCAGCAGTACTTATTTTCTATATGGTATCAGAGCAGATCTCCACCGAGCCACCGATCCAAGCAACTATCATGTCTTCCTCCTCCAATCAAACTTCCAATTTCACCCTCCACACCCAACCCCCTTCTGCATCAGAAAAATCTCTCATCGCTCTCAACATTACTGCCCAAATCAATGAAAAATTAACTCCCTCCACCTTTCCTCAATGGCGTGCTCAATTTGAAGCACTTCTTATTGGTTATGACCTCCTCGACTATGTTGAAGGCACCTTTCGGTGTCCCTCTTCAGATGGCATCTCGGTTGAATAACTACGCAAGACCCACTGGGTCCGACAGGATAAGGTTATCCTGAGTGCAATTTTAGCCTCTACCTCTCCTTCCATCACACCCCTCATTGCTACAGCTAAATCATCACATGAAGCTTGGAAAAAGCTTACTCACCTTTATGCTAGTCGATCTCGAACTCGTGCAATGCAGTTAAAGGAAGAACTTACCTTAATCCAGCCTGGAAACAGGACCATCACCGAATATCTCCATGCTGTGAAGGCTTTAGTCGATGAACTAGCCATCATCGATCATCCAATTTCGGATGATGATCTAACCCTTTATGTGTTGAATGGTTTAGGTCCAGATGTTCGGGAGATTGCACCGCCGATTCGTGCCCGAGAATCATCTCTCACCTTTGAGGAGTTGCACGACCTGCTGGTTGGCCACGAGGCCTATCTAAGGCGCCTGGAAACTGCAACGCAAAACTTGGTTGCATCTGCCAATTTTACAAAGACGACGTCGTCTGCAAATGGGGGAAGTCATCAGCGTTTCTTTAAACAACCTGATCATTCCCGTGGGCCTCAAGGCTCCAATCCAGGCCGGTACTCAAATGGCGCCCAACGTGATGGACGACGCCCCAATTCACGTTCTGGTAAGCCCAACCACTCTACTCGGCGCTATCAGCCCAAGTGCCAACTGTGTGACCAGTTGGGCCACATTGCAAAGGCCTGTCCTCAGTTTCATTCACAGAATGTCTCTATAAATTGTGCCACCACTTCTACGGGCAAAGATAAAAATTGGTTGCTTGATTCAGCCGCTTCTCATAATATTACGGGTGATCTTTTAAATTTATCTATTCATTCCGAATATGATGGAACTGGCGAAGTAATTCTCGGTGATGGTTCAGGTTTGGCCGTCTCACACATTGGTTCTTTGGCTTTACACTCTCCGCACCGAACATTTACCTTACGTGATACTCTTTATGTTCCCAATCTTTGCAAAAATTTAATTTCCGTGCATCATCTCACCAAACAAAATGATGTCTTTATTGAATTTCATCCCTTTCATTTTTTTTGTGAAGGACAAGATCACGGGGGCGATCCTACTAAAAGGAGCATGTAACAATGGCATCTACACCTTCCCGGAATCATTGGCGGTATCCAAAAAGGTTGCTAATGTGCATGAAAGGACCTCCATTGATGGCTGGCACAAGCGTCTTGGGCATCCTTCCTTTAAAATTGTCCATCATCTTGTTAAGAATTTTTCTCTTCCTCTTTCCTCGCATAAAAGTTTGTCTTCATTATGTCATTCATGTTCTATTAATAAAGCACATCAACAACCCTTTCGTGTCACCAGTCTCCAAAGTCATGAGGCCCTTGAACTTATTTACACGGATGTGTGGGGACCCGCTAGTTATAGTGGGATTGATGGATCACGATATTACCTAATCTTTGTTGATCATTATACAAAATATATATGGTTTTATCCCATGACCACTAAATCTGGTGTTTCTACAATTTTTCCGCACTTCAAAAAATTTGTTGAAACCCGATTTCAAAAATCCATCAAAACCTTATACTCCGATAATGGAGGTGAGTTTATTGCTTTAAAATCCTATCTCTTACTTCATGGCATAACTCACCTCACCACTGCCCCTCACACTCCACCACAAAATAGTGTTTCTGAACGTCGTCACCGTCATCTAGTTGAAACGGGTCTCACACTCTTGTCTGATGCAAATCTTGATTTTTCATATTGGCCCCACGCTTTTCAAACAGCCTCTTATCTCATAAATCGTCAACCCACGCCTCTCCTAAAAAACAAATCAACTTTTGAAGTCCTTTTTGGTCACTCACCAAATTATTTAAAATTTGAAAATTTGGGTGTATTTGTTATCCTCTCACAAGGGCCTATAACTCAAATAAAATGCAACCCAAATCCAAAGCCTGCATTTTTCTCGGCTATTCCCCAACTCAAAATGGCTACAAGTGTTTTGAGCCCCAAACAAACAAATTCTTCATATCGCGCCACGTGTTGTTTGATGAAACCCAAAATTACATCAGCTCATCCTCACCCGTGCCCTCCGAGCTCACTCTGGCCCTTCGAGACCTTCATCAAATACTTCCTCTTCACTTCGGTGCCCAGCCGACTGCAGTGCCATCCTCCACGGTTTCCGATGCACCGGCACCCTCGCTGCCTCCGGAAGGTTCACCTGCCATTACTGCATCCTCCCCAGGTAATTTCGCATCTTCTGTTCCTTTATTTTCGGATTCATTGCAAGCTGTAGATCCCAACTCCACCCATCCGCATAATCACAAACCCTAACCCAACAAATCCTCAACCTCAACGCACTCACACCATGACCACAAGATCAATGAACCAAATCTTTAAACCCAAACAACTCCACACCTTGTCCAAACATCCTCTCCCTCCTACCATTGAACCAACAAGTGTGAGTCAAGCCATCTCTCAACCTCACTGGCGTGAGGCCATGTCCCAAGAGCTTACTGCTTTGCTGAAACATGGGACTTGGGATCTCGTTTTACCCACTGCTGATTGTAAACCCGTAGGGTGTAAGTGGATATTTCGGGTAAAACGGAAAGCTGATGGTTCTGTTGATAAATTCAAAGCCAGACTCGTGGCTAAGGGCTACAATCAACGTCCTAGTGTTGATTACACTGAGACCTTTAGCCTTATAGTTAAACCAGCTACTATTCGGGCTGTACTGTCTATTGCAGTGATGAATGGATGGAATTTGAGGCAGATGGATGTAAATAATGTTTTCCTAAATGGTGACTTAACTGAAACTATTTTTATGGCACAACCTCCGGGATTCAAAGATCTGTCCAAACCCCACCATGTGTGTAGACTCAAAAAGGCTATCTATGGGCTTAAACAAGCCCCATGGGCTTGGTACACTACCCTCAAAACTGCCATTCTTCAACTGGGGATTCGAAACTCCAAGGCAGACTCTTCTCTCTTCATCTACAGCCACGACTCCACTATTTGCTATCTCTTGGTGTATGTTGATGATCTCATCATTACTGGAAATAATCCATCTCTTGTGACTTCCATCATTAAACAGTTGGGTGATAAGTTTTCTCTCAAGGATATGGGTTCCCTTCATTTTTTCTTGGGGATTGAAGTGATTCCTACCAGAGCAGGGTTATTTCTCTCACAACATAAATACATCAGTGAGCTGTTAGACACTACAAGTATGAGTGGTGCGAAAGATGTCTCAACCCCTCTCTCCACTACTCAACCTCTTCAACTGATTGATGGCACGGCTGCTGTGGACAGCTCTATTTTTCGTCGAATCATTGGCCGTCTTCAATATCTGTCCTTGACACGTCCAGATATCTCCTTTGCAGTCAACAAACTATCTCAATTTATGCATAAGCCGACTGCAAATCACTGGACAACAACAAAATGGCTCCTCCGCTACTTAAAACAAACCATTTTTTATGGTATTCAGCTCCAAAAAGCTGGACCTTCTGTCCTAAGGACATACATTGATGCTGATTGGGCTGGCAATATGGATGACCGCACGTCAACTTCTGCTTACATCAGCTTCTTGGGTCCTAATCCAATTTCTTGGAGCTCCAAGAAACAACGTGCAGTTGCAAGATCCTCAACCGAGGCCGAATACCGGGCACTAGCTAATGCGGCTTCCGAGACAATATGGTTGTCTACACTTTTCCAAGAACTTGAAATTCCATTCAAAGACTCTCCTTATCTGTTATGTGACAATATTGGCGCCACACACTTAAGTTTCAACCTAGTCAATCATTCGCGCATGAAACACATTCAAATCGATCTTCACTTTGTGCGTGACTTAGTCCAAAAAGGAAGCCTTCAAGTCAGACATGTACACACTCAAGACCAGTTAGCTGATCTCCTCACCAAGCTACTGTCCAAACAGCGTACATAATTGCTGCGTTCCAAGATTGGTCTTGCCGATGGAAGCCCAATCTTGCAGGGGCGTATAAGGGAAACATGTGTGGATTCTACTCAAATCAAAACAGAGCATGTTTAGCCTAAAAATCATGACAAATATTCGGTCATAAATTCCATAATTGTAGCTGATTCTATTATATAGTCGTCTGCTGTAAATTTTAGCATAATTCTAGCATTACTGTATATATGTATTTCCTAAATTAGTTTCTCTTCATTCTTGTATATAACAATACAGATTTCTATCAATAAAGGTGTGGGAATATATTCATTGAAACCTCAGCAGTACTTATTTTCTATACCATGAACAATTCTATTAAAATTAAGAAGACCCATGAACAATTCTAATAAAATTAAGAAGACCCATGAACAATTCTATCAAAATGAAGAAAACCCATGAACAATTCCATCAAAATGAAGAAAACCCATGAACAATTCCATCAAAATTAAGAAGACTCATGAACAATTTCATTGAAATCAAGAAGACCCATTAGAATTATCAATTCTCTACGACGTCTATGCGATAAAATAGTTTCGGGAACAAGCAAATAAAAATCATTCTTGTTATTCGACACTAGCTCCAGAAAAAAGAAGGAAGAGAGAAAAGAGGAAGAAGAACGAGAGAGAAAGAAAGAAAGAAGAAGGAAGATGAGGAGGAGGACGAAGAAGAACAATTGCGTCCTCGGCAAAGGAGAAGGACCACACCTCGTAGGCCATCCTCATCTGCTAAACCTCGCAGGTCATCTCCATCTGTTGACGTTGTCAGGTCCCCTTCACCTGTCCCATCAATTGATATGTCTTCCTTGGTGCCAGTCTTTCTCCTTAAATAAGGGAGAGTGAACTCCCTACCCTTGTAGTTGAAGTCGAGGCCCCTAAAGTCCCTACTACCCCAGAAGACATTGGTCCTTCTTGGCTTCGTCCAGGCTTCGTGATGCTTACCGAGGAGGAAGCTTTAAGGTCTCTGGCCATAGAGATCAATGAGGCAACTCCTCCACTTCGCAACGCGAAATTTACCAACCGCCACTTTGCTTCGCATATATGGAGGATTGCTCTAGATCGAGTTGCTGATATTGAGTCTCTAGGGACTATGGCTAGAATGGACCTCGAGGAGGCCATGAATCGAGCCAGGTCTCTAGTTGCTAGCGAGAGTTTCTAACTTCGTTATCGAGTACTTTAGACTTGAATATGTTTTGATAGCTTTTTCCTTTTCCCTTCTTGTCAGCTTTCATCCTATGTGCTTTATTTGTCTAACTTTGCCACCTCGAATCTTGTGGAGAGTGAGAAGGCTGTAGAAAACCAGGAGTGGCGAGTTGTGAATGAACCTCGCTTGGCTACTTTGGAAGCTGAATCCGCCACTAGGTCTTCTCACATTGAGGAGTTAGAGGCTGAGAAGCGGAGGATGGAAGTTGAGGTAGCTGCTTTGAAAGAGAGCCTGACAAAATTCAAAGAATTATCATGTGGTAGAATCACTTCAAAATTAAACAAAGAGTTTTTTTTTTTGTTTTTTTGTTTTTTTTATCATGTGGTAGAATCACTTCAAAATATTGATTAAAGGAAAGGACTAAAGAGTTTTTTTTCCTCTATAGGGAGGAAAGATTTCTATGAAATCATTGGTGAACAGAGGAGGGGGATAGTTCTTCTAAAGGAAGAATTGGGTATAATAATCTGAGCAATTAATTTTTCTAATAATTATATGAGATTAGGTTAGAAGTGAAAGTATTGATCCATTCACAATTAAATATATTAAAATATTAATTATACGAGTGTAAACAAAATTTTTTATGGTATTTTCTTGAAAATTAAAAATTACAGAGAAAATAGGTTACGTGTAAATAAATTACAAATAATTTATTTTTTGGGTTATATTTGTATTAATGCGCTGATTCAATCCGTCATGGGCTCGATGGTCAGTTTGGGCTTCATCTCGATCCAATAGATTTTAATTTCTCCAAGGAACATTTTGGGATGATCACAGACTGGATTCAACTTCGAGGGTTGTTCGCTTGATCTCGATCTGTTAAACAACTATGAATTTCTTCCTAGGGCTTCTGGACTTTTCTTCAGAGGCCTTTGATTTTCTCGGAATGGACTTTGACTGAGTTTCGATATGATTTTCAACGAGAAAAAGATCCAAAACAACAGAGTTTTGGTATTATTTGCATTTCTCTCAGCTTCTGTATCTTTCGTGAGTTTTTTACATCTCAACTCTCCGTATGTTCATCCTTTTCAGAGCTTTTACATCTCAACTCTTGTTCGTCTTTTTATGAGAGTTTCTACATCTCAACTCTCCATCTATTTTTGTTCTAAAGGGAATTTGACCCTATATTTATAGATGAGAGGATGACAATTAATGGCTATTATGATGCCAAGTGTCACTCATCTAAGAAATAAATCTCTCAATATCTTAATATATAAATATTTTTATATTAAAATATTTAAATAATATTTAAATAATATTTAATTATATATTTTAAATATATAATTAAATTTAAGTGTTTACAAATTGCCCCTTTGAAATTTGTTCCCGAGACTAAAGACTTTGCATCGGGAATAAATTTCAAATTTTTTTTAATTCCCACAACTTTTGATTTTATTTTACTTCCCCAACTTTTTTTAACTTTTTTTTATCTGCATAGATTCTTCTTTTTTTTTAAATAAATAAACTCTCGCAACTTCCTTTTTTTCTTGATTTATTTTGTTATGACTAAACTTAAAATTCATCTAAGTTGCCTACGTATCCTGCGAAGGAATCAAGTAAAACGTAGTTCAAAGTTGCAGTTTAAACTCGTGCATCAAAGGAGCCTTCATTTCAGCATTGCAGACAATTTACACTCGTGTCAATAAATCTTTTTTCAATATTGGAAACAGTTTACACTTGTGTCAAAGAGCCTTCTTTCAACATTGGAGATAATTATACTCTTATCAAGGAGTAACATGCAATTTAACCTCGTGTGTCTTGGAGGATTTGCATTCATACCATTGAGATAGTTTATACTTGTATCAAGGAGTAACAATGCAGTTTAATCTCGTGCATCTTGGAGGAACAATGCAATTTAACCTCATGCGTTTAGAAGGAACAATGTAGTTTAACCTCGTGCGTCTTGGAGGACATTGCAGACAATTTACACTCATGTCAAGGAACCTTCTTTTCAACATTGCAAACAATTTAAACTCGTGTCAAGGAGCCTTCTTTTCAATATTGCAGACAGTTTACACTCGTGTCAAGAAGCCTTCTTTTCAACATTGCAGACGGTTACACTCGTGTCAAGAAGCCTTCTTTTCAACATTGCAGACAGTTTACACTCGTGTCGAGGAGTTTTCTTTTCAATATTTCAGAAAGTTTACACTCGTGTCGAGGAGTTTTCTTTTCAATATTGCAGACAGTTTACACTTGTATCAAGGAGACTTCTTCTCAATATTGCAGACAGTTTACACTCGTGTCAAGGAGCATTCTTTTCAATATTGTAGACAGTTTACACTCGTGTCAAGGAGCCTTCTTTTCAATATTGCAGACAGTTTACACTCGTATCAAGGAGCCTTATTTTCAGCATTGCAGACAATTTATACTAGTGTCAAGGAGTCTTCTTTCAAAATTGCAGACAGTTTACACTCGTATCAAGGAACCTTCTTTTGAACATCGTAGACAGTTTATACTCGTGTCAATGAGCTTCTTTCAAAATTGCACACAGTTTACACTCGTGTCAATGAGCCTTCTTTCAACATTGCAGATAATTTATACTCTTATTGATGGGTTTCCAACCGATATGCTAAATAGGTGTTATTTTACCCTATGTTGATTATGAATAATTAAGGACTGTGATTGACTAATTGTCACATTTAGTCTCTATGGTGTCACTTAATCAGCCAGAACCTAAGGCAGAGTACCTATCGTGTAGCTAGTATGTTGGAAAGTATCTACGATTTTATTAAATAAATATCGTACTCCCAGGGAATTGGTAACGGCTTAGTAGTAACTAGCCTTTATTCCTAACTCTTATCTTATAATCCAGTTATGCAATCTTCATCAATAACTTTGATGAGAGGGTGATTCATTCTCCACTAGGTTTAAGTCTAACCAAACCTGAAAGTGTTTTATAGATGAGATCCTGATTTTATGTTATACTGCTACTATACGTTGATTGACCTATATTCGAGTATTTTAGACATGTATTGGCCTGGATTGCAACTATGTTCTGAGTCTAAAGGTGTACCACATCTGAGTCTCTACGCTATCGCCCCATCGTTAAGGGTAACAACCATACTCACGGCTCGGACAAAAGTCAGCAATGAACGCCCTATGTCACTTCGGGGATCATACTGCTCGTCTCATAACCGCCGGCATAACACTCTACTCAGCCTACCTAGACTACTTTCAACCAACAGGGTGTTCCACAGATTATTTTATCTAGTATGGCAGACACCAATACTAATTGATGCCTGTTAAACTAAACAGGTTATGAATAGACCGTGGTTAGGAATTGTCTATAACCCTAATTTTAGTTTAAAAGAACGGCATTAAACATGCAGACATAATGAATATTTAAGCAGGTGGCCATTTCTAGAAAAACATAATAACTTCAACATATATAACAAATATTCATAATAATCATAATCTGGTATTCAGAACTGTTATTTGGACAAACACAATAACAACATATAAGAGAGGGACAGGGGGACCGATGCCATAAAGAAATCACCCTTTACGAAGTCTCGCCGATGGAGCGTACTGCTGTATATGTCGTTACTGCTTGACCCGACTCTACTCGCCAGAACCTTCGGAGGACGCTTCCTCAGCCTAGTAACTGGGCTTTACCTTAATACCCAGCGTAAGCCCAGCCCTGTGGACTGACTCTTCGAACGCCTAGAGCCCTCTTAGCTGGAAACCACTTAATAACTCATATCGAGTGGAGAGGAATGAAATCAACTGCTGGAGGCCTGAGGTATTTATAGCAGCTTCCCGGGGTGATTTTTCATCAAAATTTCGATGTGGGACTTGATCTGGGGGTTCGTGATGCCCGTCCTGGTCTGTTGACCGAGTTGGGACGCCCATCCCGAGTCCTGGATGCCCGTCCCGGTGCTTTGATTGGGTTGGGACGCCTGTCCCGGGTTCGGGACGCCCGTCCTGAGCCTTTGACCAAGTCAGCATTTCCAAAAATTGCGTTTTTGCCCCAAAATTTGCTGTTTTCGTCTACTTTTCACCTGACACATCCAAAATCATAAAAACTGTGAAATTAAGTAAATAATAAACAATTAAGATCAATTTACCCTCAATTTCACCCTAAATCATATATAAAAACATGCTAAAAAGGTGATACGATTTTCGTGTATCACTTATCAAGGAGTAACGTGCAGTTTAACCTCGTGCGTCCTGGAGGATTTGCATTCTTACCATAGAGGGAATGTTGAGGTTGACTCTTCATCTTCAGAGGGAATGTTGCCCCTAGTTTGTTTTTTATTGGCAATGATACTTTGCTTGCCTGCTTGATTTGTTTGGATCTATCAACAACTTGAGATGGTTTCTCAGCAACTTTAACTGCTCCAAGATCATTGGATTCTTCTTTTTGATTAAAGGTGGCATCTTTGTTTGCCTCCTCAGCTCATTTTTGTACAGGTTGACTTGACTTAACATTGTTGTTCATCAATTGATTGATGATGTAATCTTGCTTTGCTGACTGCATTGCAAAGTCTTTCACCAACTTTGTCAAATTTGTCAATTTATCTTTTATTGTTGAAACATTTGTCATTGTCGTAGGCATGACATGGATGTTTATTGAAGACTTTTATCGTCATCATCACAACTCCTCTGATCTTGAGGTTGATCGTCTGCGACTTTGTTGATGCGGATGTCATCGTCTGCGACTTTACGATGTCATCGTCTGCGACTTTACGATGTCATCGTCTGCGACTTTGCTGATGCTGATATCATTGTCTGCGACTTTGCTAACGTCCTTTTTTAACTCTATTTAATACCTTTGACGGAAAGAGATGAGTGGTAGAAATGGTCCCACTAGGCGTGATAATTTGTAAATAAATTTTCTTTTTCGAGTACTTTTCCTCAAAGTTGACAATTACAGAGAAAATAGGTTTCCTGTAAATATATTACAAATAATTTCTTTTTTGGGTCTTATTTCTATTAATTCGTTGATTCGATCCGGCTCAAGGGTCTTTTTGGGCTTTATCTTGATCCAATGAATTTTAGTTTCTCAAAGGGGTGTTTTGAGCTGATCTCGGATTGGATTTAATTTCATTGGATGTTAGCTTGATCTTGATCTGTTGAACAACTATGGATTTCTTCCCAGAGCATTTGAACTTTTCTTCTGAGGCCTTTGCTTTTCTCGAAATGGACTTTGACAGAGTTTCGATATGATTTTTAACGAGAAGAAGATCCAAAACGACAGAGTTTTGGTATTCTTCACATTTCTCTCAACTTCTGTATAAATTTCGCGAGCTTTTACATGTCAGCTCTCCGTCTGTTCATCCTTTTCAGAGCTTTTACATTTCAGCTCTCTCATTCGTCTTTTTACGAGAGCTTTTACATCTCAACTCTCCGTCTATTCTTTTTTTAATGAGCATTTGGCCCTCTATTTATAGATGAGAGGATGACCATTAATGGTTATTATGATACCAAGTGTCACTCATA
Source organism: Asclepias syriaca (assembly GCA_027405835.1). Classification (NCBI taxonomy): domain Eukaryota; kingdom Viridiplantae; phylum Streptophyta; class Magnoliopsida; order Gentianales; family Apocynaceae; genus Asclepias; species Asclepias syriaca. Next base: position 14,387,410 of record CM049930.1, read on the forward strand.
TGAAAGATACTCTCAATATCTTAATATATAAATATTTATATATTAAAATATTTAAATAAAATTTAATTATATATTTTAATTATATAATTAAAATTAAGTGTATAAGATTAGGTTAGGTGTAAAAGTATTGACTCATTCACAATTAAATATATTAAAATATTAAAAATATTTTAATATTAAAATATTCTAACCACATTTATATGTCCAAATCCATTTTGAACATAATAGAAATTCTTGGACATCAAGATCTAATAGATCTTATTCCTCACATTGACATATATCCCCTTTGGATTACCAAGTAAGATCACCTTCTAGGAAGTCCACTTCTAGTGTTCGTCCTAGTCAAAATCATCCTGAAAATTCTTCAAGGGTTGAAGAATTGCACATATCTTCTGATAATATAGTCAGGAGTTTGTATTCAACCCCAGTAGATGCAGATATATCTGTATCCGAAATGAATTTTTCTGTTTAATGGATTATACACCAAAAATAAATTTTAAGCCAGGCTCTACGGCTAGGGCCATAATTCAACAAGAATTTAATTTTCCCATATGGGAACCATTTAAAAAATAGTTTTTAGAAAATTTTATTCCTTCAGACATAAAATATTTTGCTGAGCAATTTTATAAACATTTATTAGAAAAAAATGAAATGATTTCATTTGTACCTTGGTTTTTAACCACTTATTTTAGTAACTATCTTTCTGTATTAGAAAGAACGTTCCAACTTCAAAATGGTTTGGTGGTTCGATCCATTTTTCCTCCTCTACATCATTATCATATAGAACATAATAAAGAAGTTAGGCATTATAGTGCATTTCAAAAACTATTTGATAGTGATGTTTTACCTATCACTACAAATCATCTAAATATTATAATAAGACAACAAAATCACATGAATCTATATGTTCATGTTCTAGGTGAACATATTTTGTCTCTACATGATAGGGTAGAAAAAAATTTAGCAGAATTCAAACATTATATACATGAGGAAATCCAATCAGTTGCTGTAGGTATTACAGTTTTTAAATTTTGAATATCATGTTAGTTTATAACTAACTCCCTGTGTGATATAATGCATGACTTTATAATCATGGTCTAATGTATTAAAGAATAATAAGAATCAGAGTATATCAGGTACTGACGGTGGCCAAAGATCCACCCTTCAGGCGGTTTACCGCATCTATCCAAGTACTCTGATTCTCTTTAAAAAAACAAAAAAGTCTGGAATTTGAAAATAATTTAATAGACAAGTAGGGTTATTAAACATTTCTGGCAGATGTTATAAATAATTCCCTATGGTCTGCTTTTAGCTATTTTATGCCGATGATGAATGGCAAATTAGGCGTTTATGCATGACCGGGGTAGTGTATATGCATGCTAGACGGAAGTGTTTAGTGTAAAGCTTTCATTACTGTCTATTTATTATTTTTAAATTTCAGGTTTGATTATATATATTTTATTTATATTTGTGTTTGTGATTTATGTGTTTGTAATTTTTGTTTGTGTTTGTTTGTTGTTTTATAGATCCTAGGGTTGTATGGTATCAGAGCCATCATTTAAAGTTGTGTCAGTATATCACATTAATTAAATTTAATGAATTTCATTAAAAGAAAAGACAAAGATACTGTTAAAAACAGTATCTGTGAAGAACATGAAATCCCTAGAAATCTAGAGGATTTAAATAGGTGGACTATCCCAAAAGATAGATCCAAAAATCATTTATAGATTTGGTATGTTTGATAAACTTAGCTTCACACATGTAGTTAAAACTACAGAAGAAACAATCTCTTTACATAGTGATAATATGACATTACAACTTCTAAATACACACGATTTGTATAAATACAAATCTACACATAAATTTATCCATATTGGATTAGTCCATGTAGCATTAAAACCTTTAACATTAGAAGGTTTACCTGAGAGTTTTCTACTAACTTTAAGAGACGGTAGAAACCTAAACTGGGAAACAATCCCTAATATGTATTATGCAGTCCAGTCTTGCTCATGGAGCAGTCTATTTCAATGTTCATCCTAATTTATCATTGTCACTAACTAACATAAATATTTTAGATGCTTTGACTCTAAATATTCAGGCATATGGATATAATTATATCCCAGGTAGTGAAATAATTGCTATCTGCTATAGAGTTTATTATAAACCTTTATATACACTAAATCCTCAGTGTAAAATGGTAGAATAGCCAAAAAATGAAACCATTCTAATAGAATCTAACTTTAATAGATCAAATATAACAACTAGAAGAACAATTAAATGGGAAGAAATTGGATTCCCTGAATCATGGACTATTGAGCATGCATTACCTGCTCAACCAGTCAACAATAGAACCCCAACAAATATTTCCCAGACTCCAGATGGTAGAGTCCGAATCCATTTTGAACATAATAGAAATTCTTGGACATCAAGATCTGATAGATCTTATTCCTCACATTCACATATATCCCCTTTGGATTACCAAGTAAGATCACCTTCTAGGAAGTCCACTTCTAGTGTTCGTCCTAGTCAAAATCATCCTTAATTGCTTGTATGTAAGCATTTAATAAATTTGTCTTTGAGACAGTCCCTTGTTGGATTTTTAATCTTCTTGCCATCTGTTGGAATGGACTGGGGGCTTCTGGCTTGTCCATATCGGACTATTGTTGAGCATAGGTTTTAATTGCCTGCTGAATATGATCGATTGTTGATTGTCCCTCTATAATTCCTTGTTCATTTGGTCTGAACATTTTCTTCCAAAATTTTGTTTCTGTCTTCCTTCTGATACAAGGAATACCTTGAGGAGTCTCTCCAATTGTCGGGGACCATTTCTAAATCCACGGTATACTGAATTCAGTAAAGAAAAGTAATGAAGGCATTCCTTCAACTAATAGATCCTTAGTAGTGGCATGTATTAATGACGGAGAAACTTTAATCCATTTCTGGTATAACCCTTTGTATGGTTCTGGTAAAATATCAATTTTAGGACCATATTGATCCCACCATTGGTATAACCAGTTTGGTAATTCTGGTTTATAAACAGACGAGCATATCTTGAAAAACCAAGTATGCTTGCGATGTCTATTTTCATAGAAGAAAGCTTTTGAAAAAGCATCTTTATAGTCCCAATAATTGTATTTAATTACTGATTTCATTCCTGGAACTGTGTATTCACGTTCTTTTAGGGTACAAATCCCCCAATCTTCAGCAGTTATAAATTGCTTTATAATTACATTACTGAAGTTATAAACACTGATCTGAGACTGTGATCCAGGAGTAAAATGTTGAATTTCACATGCTCCTGTTGTTTTGAGAATATTCTCATATTGGACTCTGCTTTTATATGAAATTGCAGCATATGATTCTGTATCTAAATATCTCTGCATAAGTTTCCAGATATCATCTTTCCACTTGAGATCCGAAAATTCTAAAAGAAGTATAACTTCTTGGTAAGGATTTGCAATAAAAGGAAAATCAAGATTATTATCTACTTCCTCTTCTGCTGTAATAGAAGCATATGTCAGAGTATTACTCTGTTGAGAAGACTGTTGGGCTTTATAGGCCAGAAATTCCTTATATAAAGGATCTTCAGTGTTTGTTAAATTTGCAGCTATTAGCTGTCTTTGACCATGTTGTATTATTGGGGTACCACAACCTCATCTTCCTCTATAAGAGGAACTGACTCGACCTCTACCCCTATAAGGGGTTGAAGAGGATTCTCCTCTGTCCTGCATATCTGTAAAAGAGATGTCAGCCCTGAGGTAAATACTAACGGGTTAAAAAGTCAGGCAAACTATTATCAACACCTTGTTTATAAAGTATTTCAAAATCAAAAGGGGCTAATTGAGCTTGCCACCTTACAAATATTTGTTTAGATACATCATGTTTAAAATCCTTATTAAACATATATTTTGCAGCTTGGCAGTCAGTTCGTATGATAAACTTTTGATTATATAAATCATCTTGAAATTTGAGAACACATTTTAAAATAGCTAAGATTTCTTTAGTTACTGTTGCATAATTCTTTTGGCTAGAATTCCATTTCCCCGAATGAAATCTAACCAAGTATTCTTGATTATTATGAGGGGATTTTTGTTTGAGTATTCCCCCAAATCCTATCTCAGAGGCATCTGTCTCTACTATTTTTTCCTAAGTATAATTGGCTAACATTAAACATGGTAATGTTTTTACCTTTTGTTTAATTTTTTGTATTGCCTTAGTATGATCATCTGCCCAAGGCTTAGGTTTCCTTTTTAGTCTATCATATAAGATAGCAGCATCTATTGCTAAATTAGGATAATAGGCAGCTATATAATTTAAACTACCCAAAAACCTATGTAACTGAGTTTTATCAGTGATTATATCAGGGAATTTAGAAGCAAATTCTATGCTTCTTTGAATTGGGACTATTTGTCCTCCATATATATTATGACCCAGAAACCTAACAGTTTCTTGAAATAAAGCCATTTTAGGTTTAGAAAGAACTAAACCATTATCTATGATAATTTGTTTGAACATTGATAAATGTTTAAAGTGTTGTTCAATATTCTGAGAAAATACTAAGATATCATCAATGTAAACAATAATAAAATCCCTATAAGGATTAAAAATGTCATTCATAATTTTTTGGAATTCATAAGGGGCATTTTTAAGCAAAAAATGCATTACCTTCCATTCGTATTGTCCAAAAGGTACATTAAAGGTTGTTTTATAAACATCCGATTCTTGTATCTGGATTTGCCAATATCCAGATTTTAAGTCAAATTTTGAAAATATTATCCAATTATAAAGTCGATCTAATAAATGCTTTTTATTAGGAATAGGATACCTAATCCATTTTAATGCTCCATTTAAAGGCTTGTAGTTTATTACTAACCTGAGTATACCTCTTTCTTTTTCTGCATTTTTATTAACATAAAATGTTGTACATGACCAAGGAGATTTAGAAGGTGTAATTAGGCCTCTATTTTCTAAATAATGAATTTCTTGAATGCATAGCTTCTAATATTCTGCATTCATTTGGCAAGGTCTAGCCTTAGTAGGAATATTAATCTCACTAAAATTATCTTCATATGGAAGAGAAACTATATGTTTCTTTCTACTCCAAAAAGCATTTGGATGATCATTACAAATTTCTAAAGAAAATTGATGATGAATTATTTGTATCTTTTCCTGTAATTTAGGATTTTTCAGTTTATCAGATAATGATAAAATTTGAATTTCTTGTTTTAAGAAATTAATCTGAGTTTGTTTATTCTTTATAAAAGAATCTTTAATTTGATTAAGAACTCTAGTTAAGGGTTCAGTTATGAAGGAGAACTTAATTTGCTTATTATTATAAGTTCCTATAATACCTTCTTGATCTACCTTAACTAAAGGGAATATTTTCTTTAGGAAAGGAGTTCCAGGGTATAACCTGATTAGTTATGTCTTTTACCAATAAGAAACTAGTAGGGATACACCTCTGGTCTTTGCAGATAAAAGCCTGAGGTATTTTATAACTTATTTTCATTCTTTGCCCATTAGCAGAACTAAGAGAATGAGTAGTTTTATGAAAATACCTGGTTGGAATTAATCCTTCATGTATACAATTTAAATCTGATCCACGATCAATTAAAGCAGTTAATTCTTTATGAAAGTTTCCATCTATCATCAGAGAAATTCTAACAAACCATTTTTGAGAAGTTATTACTTCTAAGGTTGATAAAAAGTTATCAGATTCTATCATTATTAATCGTGAAGGAATATTGGGAATTTCTACTATTTGTCCACCCTTTTCTAAGGATATTATACGATTTTCTAGATGATTATTATTATTTTTTAGATTCTGAATTTCAGATTTTAATTGTGCTACTTCATTAGCTAAGTCCTGTAATGTTGTTGGACTAAGATGGCTTTGTTTTTCTCTTAATAATCTTTTGACTTTTGCTAAAGTATACGGTTCAGAATTTTGAACCGATTCTAACATTTTAGGAGGAGATGAAATCGATGGTATATTTACCTGATCTAAAATTTGTGACCTAATTATAGGGTCTTTAATCATTTTTAGTATATCTAGGATATTATCCTGAGTTAACGTATTATTTTCTTAAAACTGAGCCTCTAATTTATATATTTTTTATTCAGATTCTGAATTGTCTAAATTCTTAACACAACTTAGTCTCTGCCTACATGGTTCACCAGCAGAGTCTGAAGAGGAATCTATTGATGTTGATTCATCATTAATATTTTCAATATGATCATAAACAAATTTACTATCAGAATCGTCAGATATCATTAATATTTCACACAAAGTATCTTTTAATTCTTCTGAAATATTCAGATTATTAATTTTCTTTTTCTTTTTGGACCAACACTTATTAGCATAATGTCCAATTTTTCCACAATGTTTACAAGTAATAGGTTTACTAGATGATTCTCTAACCTGTTTTCTATAATTTTTCTTTTCTATTCTCTTTTCTTTAGATTTTTTATGCTTTTTCCTATAAGGAGGTTTTTTTATTATCCCTATTTCTATATTTTTTATGGTGTTTATTTCTAATGGATGAAATAGTTTCCATGCCAAATTGGCCACAGAATTCACCTAATTGATTCTTTTATGTTAGATTATGTTTTTTAAGTTGTTGGTTCAATTTAATTTCATTGCATAAGGCTAATCCTTCCTGAACACAAGTTCCAACTAACTTGCCATAAGTGTAATTGCTATAATCTATAGCAACTTTATCTTTCCTTAATGTTTTCCTTACTCTCTCAGCAAATAGAGAGGGTAAGACGTCTATAAACTTAGACTTCCAGTGAGCACTATTAGCTTCTGGAAGTTCCATTACTCTACTTAGGAAGATATATTTATACCACCTAAAAGATGTCAAAGTTGGACACCTCAAATTTTGTAATAAAGTCCTAATGGTCTCACTATTTTCGGACCATCGACCAGTAAAATGTTCTACAATATTAATTATTAGTGTATAAACTACATGTTCCATAGGTCTATTATCTCCCTCTGTTTTGAGGGCAGATAGAATTTGTTGTTGAAATTCTTTCGTTAGATAATTATCCCACCAGCCTTTTAATTGGCCAGTAAAACCAGCTATAATCATATTTGCAATAGCTTTATCTGTATTACCATTCTGTTTACAGATAGTACTGTACATTAGCATTCTATGAGCAGCATTATATATTTGTTTTTCAGTATAACCATCTATATTTCATTCATAGATTTGTTTACCACTATAAGAATTGGTATTTATCCAATTTTGTTCCTCTAACAGGACATCCTAAGGTGTAGGACGGGGATAATAATACATTCTAGTAGTGGGTATATCCTGAAATTTTGAAATTTTATTAATTTCATCATTTATGACTTGTTTATAATCGGAAGATTGGCTAATTAATTTTTCAAATTCTTCCTCTAAGGTATGAAGACTTAAATTCTTAAATTTGTCTTCCAAGAATTTCTCTAGATCTTATGTAGATTTTAATTTAAAGTCAAATATATCAGGTGGAGGTTGTATACTAGGTGAGGCTACAACAATTGATTGGATTTCCTGTTGTATATAACGTTTGAATTCTGCTAAAATGTTTTCTACCTATCATGTAGAGACAAAATTTGTTCTCACCTAGAACATGAACATATTCATGTGATTTTGTTGTCTTATTATATTATTTAGATGATTTGTAGTGATAGGTAAAACATCACTATCAAATAGTTTTTGAAATGTAAATGTATAAGATTAGGTTAGGTGTAAAAGTATTAACTCATTCACAATTAAATATATTAAAATATTAAATATATTTTAATATTAAAATATTCTAACCACATTTATATTATTAAAATATATAATATATATATATATATATATAATATATATTATTAATTAATTTATATAATATAGTGACTTAAATATCTTTGATCTATTTATTTTTCAAATATTTAATGTTAATTTAACAAAAATTTAACAAAAGAACCAATATTACAATATTTTTATAATTTAAGGACTATTTATATTAATTTACCTAAAAAAATCAAAATAAAATAAATAAAATCTCAGGAGTTATTATCTAGGTATGAATATATGTAAAAATAATAAGTATAGAAATTTTCTTGTATAGTATAAAATTCCTTATAATTTTAGATAGTTTGTTTCCACATCTTTAAATTTATAGATGCAAGAGATACTCTTTTATGTTTTGAATTTTTCTTTTTGAGGAAGCAAAGGAAAAATACGCCATCTATGACTTAGCTGGATTTCTATATTGCTAATTTATTATCTACCAGACTAATTTAAAATTAAAAATAAATAAATATTTATCATAATTAATGCTATCCCAGATATACAGTCTTAGAAAAATAAAGGTTTTCAAGAATAATTTAATTTTGAATAATTCTTTATTTCTAAAATAAAAAGAATGAAAGAGAAAAAAATATATATGAATTGGTATGGGTGAAAGAATTGACAAATTAATAGAAGACCGCAAGAGGATACAATTCGGTCTCCAAGCCCACATCGATCTGGCTGGAAAAGGTGAGGAGACGAATCCCCTATAAAATAAGCCGCCTATGATTTATGAAACTCATACCTTTCTTGGCCTTTCGGCTAAGATCAAGTGTAATATTTGTTCTTATCAGTTTAATATCTGATATGTGAGCCACGGGCTCACACGATCTTAACTCAATTTTGACAGGGGGAAAGTCCAATAGGTAGCTTGCTATCTGGGCTTTCTTGAGTCGCCTAGGCATTGAAGTATTGCTCTGGCCTGGCTCACCCCACCATATCTAATCCAAATATATTAGTTTTTCTTGGAGGTATAAGTTATTGTGTGCTACCGCCCATAATTCAAATTAGTTATTGTGTGATACCGCCCATAGTTTAAAGTCTTGATAACCTATAATTTAAAGTAGTTACTGTGTGATACCCCCCCCCCCCCCCATAGTTTAAAATCTTGTTATCAATTAGTTGAAAGTCTCGGTATCAGTTACTGTGTGTTAACCATTAATCTTTATTGGTGTCTCGGTGACCCGTCCATAGTTCAAAGTCTTGGTATCAATTATTGTCTTGGTGACCACTGATCTTCATCGGTGTCTCGGTCACCACTGGTCCTCATGGATATCATGTCTTGGTGACCATTGATCTTTATCGGTGTCTCGGTGACCATCGTCGTCTCGGTAACAACTAGTCCTCATCACCGTCGTCTCGGTGACCACTAATCCTAATCTTTATCGGTGTCTTGGTGACCATCGTCGTCTCTGTGACCGGTGACCACTTGTCCTGATCTTTATCGGTGTCTTGGTGACCACTGATTTTTATCGGTGTCTCGGTGATCATCGTCGTCTCTCTGACCACTGGTCCTCATGGATATAGGTGATTTGGTCAGTATAATTAAAAAATTCTTTAAATAATATATATATATATATATATATATATATATATATAATACAATAATTTTATATAATTAATAGTTTAAAAAATAAAAAATATAATAATGTTAAAATTTTAATTAAATAATGTATTTAATAAAAATATATAATATCTAATTAAAAAATTAATATTTAAAAAAAACTTATATTCTAAAAATAAATTAAAAAATAAATCAAATAATTCAAAAAAAATTTGTTATGTTTACAAATTAATATTTTTAAAATATAATATTTTATTTTAAAAATTTTATATTATCATTAAATATAATATTAATATCATTCTATTTACTAAATAAAATAATATAAAACTAAACTAACTAAATAACTAATGCACTCAAATTTTAATTATAAATACAATATAATATATATTATTTTCTCGAAAGTTGTACATAATATTAATATATATATATATATATATTAAAATATTAAATATTATGTTATATTATATTATATTTTTATTATTATTATTATTATTTCCTCCTCTATTTTTTTTTTCTTTTTTTTCTTTTTTTTTTTAAACAAAAACACAACTATGGCATGTATTAGCTTGCCAATCAGCATGTAAATCATCCATTAGAGCAGGATATGAGAAAAACATCCAAACCACATCTTGGGATATTGAACTAATAATGCTTGCTAATATGTGAGCTACATAATTACTATTTCTATGATTATAATTAATCCTAAAAACAGGAATTTGCTTTAACGTAGACTGAAGAGCAGCAATTACATTACCCAAAGCTGATAAATTGATACCTTCTGTCATTAATTGCTTCACCAAAGTTTTGCAATATGTGGCAACAACCATGGGCTGCTGCCAGAATTGTCTAATCGCCTGCACACTTAATCTCATTGCCATGGCTTCAGCATGTTCTGCGGAGGTCACCGAGACTAAAGGACTAGCTCCAGATATCATAACATGTCCATATTGGTCCCTTAGAACAAACCCATATCCACCCATACCTGATCCAAAAGAAGCATCCATGTTAAGCAGTAACCAACCAGGGTCCGATGGTTTCCACTTTGATGGGTGCTCCCTGATTTCACGAGTACTACCTGGACCGCCATAATCGAGATCTTTGATGATGTGAAGGTAAGATAGGGATGAATCAACAACAACATGCGCACTACCTGGCTTTCTAGCAAAAAGAAAAGAATTTCTTGCCTTCCATATGTTCCAAAGACACATCATAAACTGAGTTAGGGTTTCTTGTGAACCATCACTTTCCAATTTGATCACATGCAGTAGATGTAGCCATGAAGAAGCTTTGACCACCCATTTCAACACAGGAAAATTTATCAGTTGCTATACTACCCTTGCAAAATCACATTCAAGGAAGATATGCACATCATTTTCATCACTTTTTTGACATCTCAGACAAGGACTATGAGCTCGAATGTGCCTACGTACCAGATTTGCTCCCGTTGCTATAGCATTGTGATAGAGTTTCCAAAAGAAAATACGAACCTTTGGCGGCACTGGACATTTCCAAATTAAACTCTAGTCCGAGGACCCTCTGGAGCAGCTGGGATTCAACGTCATAAACTCAGCCATACCCAACCTATAAGCAAAGGAAACCGTGAATCTTCTATGTATTGTGTAATGCCATACCCACCGGTCAATTCCGCCTGAAGAACTTAATGGGATACAGAAAATGGCTTCTGCATCATATACACCAAAAAGCACCTCTAGCAACTCTCGTCACCATTGTCCATTGCTAATCAAATCTAAGAGCTGATTGGAGAAGAATTGAAATGGAACAATAACACGAAAATTGCCATCTCTTGGTATCCAAGGATCTTGAAATACTTTCGTTCTGCTACCATCCCCAATTCTCAATCTCTTGGTATCCAAGAATTGAATCAGCTCCCTCCCATGCAATATAGACCTCCATACAAAGGATGGACATCTGCCAAGACCTGCCTTTAGAAAGGATTTATTTGGGAAATATTTATGGTATAATACCTTAGCTAGCAATGTATTTGGATTTTGCAAAAGACACCATGCTTGTTTGACCAATAAAGATTGATTAAATATTTCAAAGTTTTTGAAACCCATACCACCTTGTAGTTTCGTTTCACAAACTTCTTCCAAGCCAACCAAGGCATTCTTGTTGTCTCGTTGCTAGTTTTCCACCAAAAATGTCTAATGATGGATTCCAATTCCCTACATAAAGTCAAGGGTAATTTATAAACAAACATTGCATGTATGGGAATAGGTTGAAGAACATATTTAATGAGTACTTCCTTTCCCCCTTTTGACAGCAACTTCTCCTTCCAACCGTGAACCTTCTTCCATAATCGATCCTTCAAATAAGCAAAAATCCCTTTCTTGGATCTGCCAATAAGAAAAGGTAATCCCAAATATTTCTCATCTCCTACATTTAATTGCACACCAAGTTCTTGTACTAACATCCTCTTTCTATCACTCAATGTATGCTTTGAAAAACATATTGATGATTTTGTTACATTAACCTTTTGTCCCGATACAGCCTCATAATTTTTCAAAATAGTCATCAATATAGAACTACCCTCCATAGAATCTCTCAAAAATAAAAGGCAATCATCAGCAAAAAAATAAATGTGATAAGATAGGTGCATTCTTACCTATTTGGATACCTTTCCAATTCCCTTGTTCAACTGCATGCTGATTCATACAAGAAAGCCCCTCAGCACATAAAATGAATAAATTGGGGAAAGAGGATCCCCTTGTCGTATGCCACGGGTAGGTTTAAAAACAATTGATGGTTCACCATTAATCAAAATTTGAAAACTAACTGAAGATACACATTAAATCACAAGTGAAACAATTTTGTCCGGAAAACTCATTTTCTGTAGAATCCATTCTAAGTAGCTCCATTCCACACGATCATAGGCCTTACTCATGTCAAGTTTAAGTGCATAGGCACCCTCCTTTATTCTTTGGGAACTCAAATGCAACCAGTGAAAAACTTATGTAGCAATAATTATATTATCGGTTATCAATCTATTGCTAACAAAAGCACTCTGAGATTCTCCAATCAAACTTTGTAAAATAGGCTTGATCCAGTTAACTAAAACCTTAGATAGGATTTTATATAACACATTACTGAGACTTATGGGCCTAAAATCAGCCATGGTTTGCACCTTTTCACCTTAGGAATTAAAGTAATAAATGTCTCATTAAGTTTAGTAATTGGCTCACCCAAATTCAGACATCTCAGAATTGTACTTGTGATTTCAGCTCCAACAATCTGCCATTGTTGTTGGAAAAAAATTGCATGATATCCATCTAGACCAAGAGCTTTTGTAGGGTGCATCTGTTTAAGTGTTGTCCAAACCTCATCTTCCTCAAAATCACGTGATAAAGAAGCAATATCAATTTCAGAAATTTTAGGAATTGTGATATCCCTAAAATTAGATCCATATCCACATTTCCTTTATCAGAGGTAAACAAATTTTTGAAAAAATTAACAGCTACTCTGAGATTTGCTGTTGTGTTGTCTCCCAATCACCTTGAGAATTACGAATTTTTGCAATTTTATTCACTCTTAGTCTATAACTAGCGTGATGATGAAAATAGGAAGTATTCCTATCACCATTAGCTAACCAATTTGATATAGAACGTTGCTTCCAATATGCATCCTCCACTTCAAGTAATCTCTGCAATTCAATATTCAGCTTAATAATTTCTTCTTCTTCACCAATTTTACCTTCCAAAAAGAGAATACGCTGTTTTATTTTTTTAATCTCTTTAGGAAGCACACCATATTTTTAAAAACTCCATCCCTTAATTTGTAATTTCAGGTCTTCCAGTCCACAACTCAAACCCCGAACCCCACCTCCAACAACCCCAGACCATCGTTCTTTTATCAATTCACAACAATCTTTATCCACTAACCACCATGGCTCAATTCTTCCTGGTCGCTGTTGCCGGTGAACAATTCCGACATCCAACCCATTCAACAATAAAAGCAAAGAATGATGATCTGAAGAAACTGTTGGGATAGTATCTACACAACATGCCGAATGTAACCTGATAAAAGATGAATTTCCAAAACACCTATCCAACTTAGAACGTACTGATTGTCCTTTCCGCATATAAATTTCCTGAAGGTCGCCTGCTTCCACAACCTCCCTAAACATTTGCATCTTTTGACTAGATCGACCAAGCCTACTGGTTGTTTCAGAAGCATAAAGTAATTCATTATAATCACCCATAGTACACTAGGGAGCAGTACGATCCTGTCCAATTCATTTGAGAATCGTCCAAGAATGATGACGGAGCAAAGTATTCGAATTACCATAAAACCTAGTAAAGAAACAACCTTCACATGATACCCAATTCATTACCCAAGCATCAATATGTCCAGCTGAATAACTTTTAATAGAGACATCAATGTCATCCTGCCAGAGCAAAACTAATCCTCCACCCAAGCCAACTCTATCCACCAGAAAACCATTAGAGAAACCTAATTGTATTTTAAGAAAAGAAAGATGACGTTGTAACAAACGTGTTTCCATTAAAAAAATCAGAACAAGTTTGTGAGATCTAATCAACCCTCTTAATTCTTGAATTGCACGAGGAGATCCCAGACCTCGGAAATTCCAGCTGAGGCAATTCATAATGCCCAGCGGGGTTGCCTGGCAACCTCCACCGATGAAATCTTAGTTTTTTTGGAAGCCAATTGTAGCTCCACTCCCGTAGCACCATCCAAACCCTCTTGCTGCTACATTTTCTTAATAGTCGCTGCTTGAGAACCCTTACATGAGATATCTGAAACAATTGAAAGATCCAAATATTCATCACTGACACCCTCCTTAGTCGGTATAGGTACTGAAGTATCCACTCCATCTTGTTTAGAAAATGCCATATCATCCACCAGAAAATTTTGAGAATGAATTTGGAATGAAGGCAAGTGATCAATACCCCCATCCAAGCACCATACGTGAAATTTTTAACATCAATATCCCCTGAAGGTAAGTCATTGCAAACCCTATATCTGTGACCAATCATTCCACAACAAAAATAGAAGTTCAGGATGCGTTCATACTTCATCAGTCCCGCAAGCATAGTGCCATCATGTGTGGCAATACCCAACAAATGTTGCAAAGGCTTAGATAAATCAATCAAGGCGCGAAAATGAAAATACCTGGTGCCTAGGGTTTTATCTTCTCGCAGCTGCAATTCTATACACATATCCAACATGGAGCAAAGCTTGACACCAACCTCCCAAGTGTAACAATAGCGAGGTAACCCAGTAAGGATGAACCAGAAATATTCTTTTGTGAGACACCATGCTCTGGGACAATTACCTGCAACTCTAGGGCGGACTAACACTAAAGAATTTTCAAAGTGCCATGGGCCATTATTTAAAACAAAATCCATAGTTTCTCGGGCTTCAAGAAATACCTGATAGAATACCTCGTCAAACTGTTGTATGAAAAATGAACCGCACCGCCATGATCTGCCCATGGCTGTCTTAAAGCCATCAAAGTTAATATTCCTCCCACCATGGATATGTATCAACACACTCAAATAATCCTCATGTATCCCTTCTGTAATATCAGCCTCTTCAATAGGGATATAACCCTTCTCTCTATCATTCAAATCCACATTATAGAGCCACTTCAGTATGCTTTCGTCCATCGAAAAATAGAGAAAATTCAAGTTGGTCGTAGGAAAGTTAGAGCAGAAACCGTATTGAAGACCACCGCCGATGAACCAACAACACCGAAACTGGATAAAACCGTTAGTAACCTATTCAAAACTGTCAAGAACCGTCAAGAAAATAGCTCAAAATAAAAAAAAACTGTCACAAAATGCTTTCCTAAAATATCGGCCCGTAAATCAAAAAAATCGCGCCCTAATAGAATATCTCAAGAAGATTTTCTTGAGAAAAAAGACTCCCACATTTTGAGAGAAAAAAATGTTATACTTTTCTTCTTATTATTATTTTTCTTCTTTTTCTTGTATGATGACCGACTCAATCCATAACGAGTCGGACTGAGTCAGACCGAGTCAAATCTAACCGATTTATAAATAATTTTGACCAAATTTACATCATCTCGAATTTTCCCCGTATCTTTGTTTCGGTGAACTCCGAGACGGAGAGAACTCGGCCGAGTTACGGTCGACTCAACCGAGTCACGGCCGATTCGACCGACACTTTGAACCATGCTACCGCCTTGACCTGACTTACCCCTCCATTACTATTCCCAATTATTAACTTTGTAATTGATCCTCAGCCAATAGGCGAGTAACATTTTAACTCTATCAAATTTTACAAAATAAATTTTATTCCTAATTGTAACAAAAATATAGTCAATTTCAATAAATGGTAATAAATTTGGGACTATTTACACTAATTAAGCTTTTTATCCTTTTCCAATTATATTAAAAATCTATATAAAAAATCAAAAAATAAAAAATAAAAATCTCACAAGTTATTATTTAGGTATCAAAATATGTAAAAATAATAAGTATAAAAAGTTTATTGTATTGTATAAAATTCTTTTTAATTTTAGATAGTTTGTTTCCACATCTTCAAATTTATAGACGCAAGAGATACTTAGTCTCTTTTATGCTTTAAATTTTTCTTTTTGAACATCCAGAAGCAAAGGAAAAATACAGATCACAATTTATGACTTAGCTGGATTTCTATATGCCAATTTATTATTTACCAGATTAATTTAAAATTAAAAATAAATAAATATTTATCATAAAATTTTTAATGTCTCTAGTAACTGGAGATGTAAACAAATCAAACAATTCGCGAACATATTTCGTTCGAGTTTGTTTATGTTGGTTCGAGTTCGTTTATTTATTAAATAAATCGAACTCAAACAAATTTTTACGCTTCATTAATTTTCAAGTCTACTCGAACAATATTTTCCAATATAATCGAACATTCCCAAACAAATTATAAATGTTTATATATTTATATTAGGGTAAACTATATTAGTTGCACTTCTTAGAGCTCAAAATCCAGCTTTTGCACATCAAAATGTTTTACACTTATAGTTCTATTGATGTTTCAAAATGTCCCATAACATGGTCTTCAATTTTTCCGTTAATCAATATTTTTTCACTGTTTGACACTGTTCCAGTCAGGGACATTTTTATCCAACTTGCTCTTACAAATTCCGCAATTTTTTTTCAACGTCATTTTCACCGCCGAGATGAGAACTTTTTCTCTCTAAGTCCATTTGTGCATCTGTATTTTTTTATTCGAAATTACAAAACAAAAAAAAATATAAAATCCTATATAATTTGTTTTCTGTTATCTTGTAAAAGAAAAAAGTTTGTTTTGTATTTGTATTTGTATATTGATTTTGGTAATTTTTCTTAAAAGAGAGTGAAAAACTTCGTCGGAGGAGGGGAAGAAGGAGAGAAGAAGAGTTGTTTCCATCGATGTCGGGGAAGTTCTGCAAATTCCATCGAAATCAAGAAAATCCATTAACAATTCTATCGAATTCATAGAAATTAAAAAAAAAACTCATGAACAATTCTATCAAAATCAAGAAGACCCATGAATAATTCCATCGAATCCATAGAAATTTAAAAGACCCATGAACAATTCTATCAAAATCAAGAAAACCCATAAACAATTCCATCAAAATCAAGAAAACCCATAAACAATTCCATCAAAATCAAGAAGACCCATGAACAATTCTATCAAAATGAAGAACCCATGAACAATTTCATCAAAATTAAGAAGACTCATGAATAATTTCATTGAAATCAAGAAGACCCAATAGAATTATCAATTCTCTACGACGTCTATGCGATAAAATAGTTTCGGGAACAAGCAAATAAAAATCATTCTTGTTATTTGACACTAGCTCCAGAAAAAAAAAGGAAGAGAGAAAACAGGAAGAAGAAGGAGAGAGAAAGAAAGAAAGAATAAGGAAGATGAGGAGGAGGAGGACGAAGAAGAACAATTGCGTCCTCGGAAAAGGAGAAGGACCACACCTCGTAGGCCATCCTCATCTGCTGAACCTCGTAGGTCATCTCCATCTGTCGACGTTGTCAGGTCCCCTTCACCTGCCCCATCAATTGATATGTCTTCCTTGGTGCCAGTATTTCTCCTTAAATAAGGGAGAGTGAACTCCCTACCCTTGTTGTTGAAGTCAAGGCCCCTAAAGTCCCTACTACCCCAGAAGACATTGGTCCTTCTTGGCTTCGTCCAGGCTTCATGATGCTTACTGAGGAGGATTAAGGTCTCTGGCCATAGAGATCAATGAGGCAACTCCTCCACTTCGCAACGCGAAGTTTACCAACCGCCACGTTGCTTCGCATATATGGAGGGTTGCTCTAGATCGAGTGACTGATATTGAGTCTCTAGGGACTATGGCTAGAATGGACCTCGAGGAGGCCACGAATTGAGCCATGTCTCTAGTACTTCGTTATCGAGTACTTTAGACTTCAATATGTTTTGATAGCTTTTTCCTTTTCCCTTCTTGTCAGCTTTCATCCTATGTGCTTTATTTGTCCAACTTTACCGCCTCGAATCCTGTGGAGAGCGAGAAGGCTGTAGAAAACCAGGAGTGGCGAGCTGTGAATGAACCTCTCTTGGCTACTTTGGAAGCTGAATCCGCCACCAGGTCTTCTCACATTGAGGAGTTAGAGGCTGAGAAGCGGAGGATGGAAGTCGAGGTAGCTGCTTTGAAAGAGAGCCTGACAAAATTCAAAGAATTATCATGTGGTAGAATCACTTCGAAATTAAACAAAGAGTTTTTTTTTTTTTTTTTATTATCATGTGATAGAATCACTTCAAAATATTGATTAAAGGAAAGGACTAAAGAATTTGTTTTTCCCTCTATAGGGAGGAAAGATTTCTATGAAATGATTGGTGAATAGAGGAGGAGGATAGTTCTTCTAAAGGAAGAATTGGGTATAATAATCTGAGCAATTAATTTTTCTAATAATTATATGAGATTAGGTTAGAAGTGAAAGTATTGACCCATTCACAATTAAATATATTAAAATATTAATTATACGAGTGTAAAAAAAATTTCTGGTATTTTCTTGAAAATAAAAAATTACAGAGAAAATAGGTTACGTGTAAATAAATTACAAATAATTTCTTTTTTAGGTTATATTTATATTAATGCGCTGATTCGATCCGTCATGGGCTCAATAGTCAGTTTGGGCTTCATCTCGATCCAATGGATTTTAATTTCTCCAAGGGACATTTTTGGATGAATTCAAACTGGATTCAACTTCGAGGGTTGTTCGCTTTATCTCGATCGGTTAAACAACTATGAATTTCTTCCGAGGGCTTCTGGACTTTTCTTCAGAGGCCTTTGATTTTTTCGGAATGGACTTTGACTAAGTTTCGATATGATTTTCAACGAGAAGAAGATCCAAAACGACAGAGTTTTGGTATTATTTGCATTTCTCTAGCTTCTGTATCAGCATTCGTGAGTTTTTTACATCTCAACTCTCCGTATGTTCATTCTTTTCAGAGCTTTTACATCTCAACTCTTGTTCGTCTTTTTACGAGAGTTTCTACATCTCAACTCTCCATCTATTTTTGTTCTAAAGGGAATTTGACCCTATATTTATAGATGGGAGGATGACAAATAATGGCTATTATGATGCCAAGTATCACTCATCTATGAAATAAATCTCTCAATATCTTAATATATAAATATTTATATATTAAAATATTAAAATAAGATTTAATTATATATTTTAAATATATAATTAAATTTAAGTGTTTACAAATTGCCTCTTTGAAATTTGTTCCCAAGGCTAAAGACTTTGCATCCGAAATAAATTTCAAATATTTTTTTAATTCCCACAACTTTTAATTTTATTTTACTTCCGCAACTTTTTTTTCCTGCATAGATTCTTCTTTTTTAAAAAAATAAATAAATTCCCGGAGCTTCCTTTTTTTCTTGATTTATTTTGTTATTACTGAACTTAGAATTTATCTAAGTTGCCTACGTATCCTGCGAAGGAATCAAGTCGAACGTAGTTCAAAGTTGCAGTTTAAACTCATGCATCAAAGGAGCCTTCATTTCAGTATTACAGACAGTTTACACTCGTGTCAAGGAGCCTTTTTTCAATATTGGAAACAGTTTACACTCGTGTCAAAGAGCCTTCTTTGAACGTTGGAGATAATTATACTCTTATCAAGGAGTAACATGCAGTTTAACCTCGTGTGTCTTGGATGATTTGCATTCATACCATGGAGATAGTTTATACTTGTATCAAGGAGTAACAATGCAGTTTAACCTCGTGCGTCTTGGAGGAACAATGCAATTTAACCTCGTGCATTTAGAAGAAACAATGTAGTATAACCTCGTGCATCTTGGAGGACATTGCAGACAATTTACACTCGTGTCAAGGAACCTTCTTTTCAGCATTGCAGATAATTTAAACTCGTGTCACGGAGCCTTCTTTTCAACATTGCAGACAGTTTACACTCGTGTCAAGGAGCCTTCTTTTCAACATTGCAGACAGTTTACACTCGTGTCAATGAGCCTTCTTTTCAACATTGCAGACAGTTTACACTCGTGTCAAGGAGTCTTCTTTTCAATATTGTAGACAGTTTACACTCGTGTCGAGGAGCCTTCTTTTCAATATTGTAGACAGTTTACACTCGTGTCGAGGAGCCTTCTTTTCAATATTGTAGACAGTTTACACTCGTATCAAGGAGCCTTCTTTTGAATATTGCAGACAGTTTACACTCGTGTCGATGAGCCTTCTTTTCAATATTGTAGACAATTTACACTCGTGTCAAGGAGCATTTTTTTCAATATTGTATACAGTTTACACTCGTGCCAAGGAGTCTTCTTTTCAATATTGCAGACAGTTTACACTCATGTCAAGGAGCCTTATTTTTAATATTGCAGACAATTTACACTCGTGCCAAAGAGCCTTCTTTTCAATATTGCAGACAGTTTACACTCGTACCAATAAACCTTCTTTTCAGCATTGCAGACAGTTTACACTCGTATCAAGGAGCCTTATTTTCAGCATTGTAGATAATTTATACTCATGTCAAGGAGTCTTCTTTCAAAATTGCAGACAATTTACACTCGTGTCAAGGAGCCTTCTTTTGAAGGCTGTAGACAGTTTATACTCGTGCCAATGAGCTTCTTTCAAAATTACACACAGTTTACACTCGTGTCAATGAGCCTTCTTTCAACATTGCAGATAATTTATACTCTTATCAAGGAGTAACGTGCAGTTTAACCTCGTGCGCCCTGGAGGATTTGCATTCTTACTATAGAGATAATTTATACTCGTATCAAGGAGTAACAATACATTTTAATCTCGTGCGTCTTGGAGAATCTTCATAATTTGATTTCAAGCATTGTCAACAATTGAGGTTGACTCTTCATCTTCAGAGGGAATGTTGCCCCTAGTTTGTTTTTTATTGGCAATGATACTTTGCTTGCCTGCTTGATTTGATTGGATCTATCAACAACTTGAGATGGTTTCTCAACAACTTTAACTGCTCCAAGATCATTGGATTCTTCTTTTTTATTAAAGGTGACATCTTTGTTTGCTTCCGCAACTCGTTTTTATACAGGTTGACTTGACTTAACATTGTTGTTCATCAATTGATTGATGATGTAATCTTGCTTTGCTAATTGCATTGCGAAGTCTTTCACCAACTTTGTCAAATTTGTCAATTTATCTTTTATTGTTGAAGCATTTGTCATTGTCGTAGGCATGACATGGATGTTTATTGAAGACTTTTTATCGTCATCATCACAACTCCTCTGATCTTGAGGTTGATCGTCTGCGACTTTGTTGATGCTGATGTCATCATCTGCGACTTTGCTGATGCTGATGTTGATGTCATCGTTTGCGACTTTGCTGATGCTGATGTCATCGTCTGCAACTTTGCTGACATCCTTTTTTAACTCTATTGAATACCTTTGACGGAAAGAGAATCTATTTAATACCTTTGACGGAAAGAGAAAATAGGTTTCCTGTAAATAAATTACAAATAATTTCTTTTTTGGGTCTTATTTCTATTAATTAGTTGATTCGATCCGGCTCGAGGATCTTTTTGGGCTTGATCTTGATCCAATAAATTTTAATTTCTCAAAGGGGTGTTTTGAGCTGATCTCGGACTGGATTCAATTTCGATGGATGTTAGCTTGATCTCGATCTGTTGAACAACCATGGATTTCTTCCAAGGGCATTTGGACTTTTCTTCAAAGGCCTTTGATTATCTCGAAATGGACTTTGACAGAGTTTGGATATGATTTTTAACGAGAAAAATATCCAAAACGACAGAGTTTTGGTATTCTTCGCATTTCTCTCAACTTCTGTATCAACTTTCGCGAGCTTTTATATGTCAGCTCTCCGTCTGTTCATCCTTTTCAGAGCTTTTACATTTCAGCTCTCTCATTCATCTTTTTACGAGAGCTTTTACATCTTGTCTCTCCGACTATTCTTTTTTTAATGAGAATTTGGCCCTCTATTTATAGATGAGAGGATGACCATTAATGGTTATTATGATATCAAATGTCACTCACCCGAAAGATACTCTCAATATCTTAATATATAAATATTTATATATTAAAATATTTAAATAAGATTTAATTATATATTTTAAATATATAATTAAAATTAAGTGTATAAGATTAGGTTAGGTGTAAAAGTGTTGACTCATTCACAATTAAATATATTAAAATATTAAAATATTCTAACCATATTTATATTATTGAAATATATAAATATAAATATATATATATATATATTATTTTATATTTATATAGTATAACTTAAATATCTTTTATCTATTTAATTTTTAAATATTTAATATTGATTTAACAGAATTTTTAACAAAAGAACCAATATCACAATATTTTTATAGTTTAAGGATTATTTATATTAATTTACCTTAAAAATCAAAATAAAATAAATAAAATCTCACGAGTTATTATCTAGGTATCAATATATGTAAAAATAATAAGTATAGAAATTTTCTTGTATAGTATAAAATTCCTTATAATTTTAGATAGTTTGTTTCCACATCTGTAAATTTATAGATGCAAGAGATACTCTTTTATGTTTTGAATTTTTCTTTTTGAACATCCAGAAGCAAAGGAAAAATACGCCATCTATGACTTAGCTGGATTTCTATATTGCTAATTTATTATCTACCAGATTAATTTAAAATTAAAAATAAATAAATATTTATCATAATTTTTTTTAATGCTGTCCCAGATATATAGTCTTAGAAAAATACACGTTTTCAAGAATAATTTAATTTTGAATAATTATTTATTTCTAAAATAAAAAGAATGAAAGAGAAAAATATATATATGAATTGGTATGGGTGAAAGAATTGACAAATTAATAGAAGACCGCAAGAGGAGACAATTCGGTCTCCAAGCCCACATCGATCTGGCTGGGAAAGGTGAGGAGACGAATCCCCTATAAAATAAGCCGCCCATGATTCATGAAACTCATACCTTTCTCTGCCTTTCGGCTAAGATCAAGTGTAATATCTGTTCTTATCAGTTTAATATCTGATATGTGAGCCACGGGCTCACACTATCTTAACTCAATTTTGACAGGGGGAAAGTCCAATAGGTAGCTTGCTATCTGGGCTTTCTTGAGTCGCCTAGGCATTGCAGTACTGCCCTGGCCTGGCTCACCCCACCATATCTAATCCAAATATATTAGTTTTCCTTGTAGGTATTTGAAATTGGGCCTCTTAAATCCAAAGATTAGAGTGGCTAACTTTTATTCTTAAATTTAATCCACAGAATAACATGTCACTTTTTTTAAATTCAATTTTTGTACACTGAATTACATTCTGCTTCCCAGGTATTTCATCTTTTTTTTATCATGAATATTTTTAAATTATTAATTTTTTTTATCATCAATGTTTTTAAATTATTATTATTATTAAGATTTTTTTAAAAAAAATAATTTTGTCAGATAATTATAAAAAATCTACATTTTTTTTTGTAATTAGATCTCATGACCAAGAGTATGATTAAATCACGTTTACCACTAGAGTAATTATAAACATGTTTTGTAAATGGAACTTATATTTAAATCACGTTACCAAGTGAAGTAATTATAGAACTTATATTTTATATTGTATATTAGACTATACTAAAATAAATTTAACATAATTATATGTTGTGTGATTCCTAAACTAGAAGTGCAATCATATAAATAATATTTATTCATTTACTACTTAAACAAGTACAAACATTTTACATTTATTGGACATTATATTAAATATAAATATTTTTAAAAAATATTATTCAAATAACACAATTTAAATCAAGTCTTCGTGGTCATCTCACTCCTCAAACTTTGAACTAAAGTTTTTCTTCAACTCTCTGCTTTGAATAATACGAATTCCAAGATGTTTTTCTTTTGCAATGACATTGTTATATTATTAGTACCAACAATGATATTATATAAAAAAATACATGAGAATTTATATTTTGTGATGAATTCGAAGAGGAAGAGTTAAAGAAGAGCTTAAATGCAAGGTTTGAGGAAGAGGACAATAACGAAAACCTGTAGTTTGAATTGTATCATTTGCATAATATTTTTAAAAAAATATTTATATTTAATATAATTTACAATTAGAATATAAAATGCATGTAGTTATTCTATTAGAAAATGTGTATTTATTATTTGTCTAATTACAGTATAAAATATAAGTTTCATATAAAATAATATATTTATAGTTGTTTCAGTGAGTAGATATAGTTTAATCATGTGTGCGATTGTAGGATCAAATCGAAAAAGTAAAAGAAGTAATTTTTTACAATTCAGGATAATTTATCTTTAACAAAATGAATTATATATACATGTATAAGTAGGAGGATAGTGTGAGATCCTTTTTAAAAAAAGTATAGGACATTTATGGCATGAAGACTTAGAAAGAACAAAGAAGCTTTAGATATTGTTGTGTGTCAAAATAAAAATAATCTTGAGAATTGAATTAGGTATGTGGGATAATATAATATAATATAATATATGATACTAAATTAGAAATAAAGGTTTTATAAGTTCCCTTTAATTTAATTGGCTTGCGGGTCACTTAGCTAGTTGTCTTCTTGGCTCATCATTGAAATATGGCTCCACAAAGAGACTTCAACCAAATCTATGTAGGGATCAGTAGCTACACATTTATTCCTTACTTCAATCATAAACTTATACACAATAAAGGATATAATTCTTTTAATAAAATGGTAATACTCATTTTTCACAAACAAAATATATTTTTCAAGTATTCTTCCTCTTTCTTTTTCTTTTTTGTTTTTGTTTTGTTTTTTGTGTGTATGTTAGATGCCATTGTTCACAGCACAAGATAAGGGGCGAAGTTTTAATTAAAAATGGTCAAGCAAAGTATGATTCACTAAAAGAAAAGAAAAAGAAATTCCATATGCTTTGCAACAGAAGGCAAGAAATCCGAAAGAAAGAAAGCATCTAACTAAGAAAAAGAAACAAAAGCTTCACTGCCACAGCTTGTAAAAAAAAAGTCACCTTACTCTTTCCCCTACAAATACCCCATCTTCCATTACCATTCTTCTCGTCCCACATCGATCTTCTTTATTACTTACAACTTCTCTTCTCTCCTCTTTTTCTAGGGACAACAACAATGGCTCATGATCAGAACAATTATTCAAGATCAATGAATCATGTTTTCCTGACCCTCTTCACCATTTTCATTCTTATTCAAAATGGAAATGGTTATCAGTTCAAGGTAGGAGGTCCCGGCACTTGGTCTCCTCCTTCTGATTCCAACTCCAGTAACTTCAATCAATGGGCAGAGAAAAGTCGGTTTCAAATGGGCGATAGCCTTCGTGAGTTCTTTTCTTTTTTACTTTTCTCATTAATTCCTACTTCTAATACATGTATCTATCTATATATATAAGTTTTTAGAAGAGTTTTAAATTCACTTAAATTTATCAACTCTAATATCATATTATATAACTAAAATATAACTAAAGTAAATCTTTGATATATAAAAATGAATTTAGATATTTATAATTAAGATATACTTTTATTTGTTATAATAATTTAGATATTTATAATTAAGATATACTAAATAGTTGTATTTTGTTGCATGCAGTTTTCTTCTACTCGGGAGACAGTGATTCAGTACTTCTGGTGAACAAAGACGACTACAACAATTGCAATACAGATAATCCGATTCACAAATACACCGACGGTCACACAGAGTTCAAATTCGATCACTCTGGCCCTCATTACTTCATCAGCGGTGTCAAAGATCACTGTCTCAAGAACCAGAAATTGTTAGTGATCGTTATGGCTGACAGAAAAAACCAATCTCCTTCCAACGGAACAGCTGCACCGCCTCCTTCTAACGACAATTCCACTTACTCACCTCCGTCTCCGGCACCGTCAGGGGAAGAGGAGCCATCACCACCACCACCTGCCGCAGTTGAGATAAACCCAACTCCAGCTCCTTCGGAACAACATTCGAAACCTAAGAAGAACGGTGCATCTTCTTCCTCACTTGTCGTCGGTAGCTTCTTCGTTGCTCCCCTCGCAGCTTTTGTTGGTTCACTTCTTCTCCTCGCTTTCTAAACTCCAACAGCTTCATTCATTCTTTTTTGATTCATTTTGATTTTGAGTGTTGATTCTATTTTTCATGCCCTATAGGCAAAAGTTGTTTCATATCATCATTATGATACAGTTGTGGGAATAAGGTTTTTTTTTGGAAAATTGTATTGGATATTGCTACAATGTGTATGTACTCATGAAAGAGTGTACAAAATATAATAAATTTAAAGTGTATTTATTTATTTATTTATTTTTAATTTTTAATTTTTTTTTGTGTGTGAATATTTATGAGTCAATGTTTCAAGTCCTAAACCTTCTATCCATAAATGTCTAAGATGACAAAAATTGATACAATTTTTGAGGAAAAAAAAAGGAGTAAAATCATTGGATTATAATAGTTGTTATAAATTTTCCGCTGCTTCAATCAAGTCATGTACATCCAAGAAAAACAAAGTAGACTTACACATACCAAAATGTTTTACAAGTTTTCTTGGGTGCATTCATATGAACTATTAAATTTTCCAACAGTTTTAAAAATGTAGTCCCCAGTGACAAAACAAAACTTCAATGATCTTTTAAACACGTCAATCTTACCCAAGGCCAAAGGCAAGTTCTATACTTTTAGTGCTACCTACTTATTTAGTACTATTTCGGCGATAATGGTTAGCTCCTCTCCTAACCAACGCAGGTCAAGTTTAAGGTAACTTGAAAACCAAAAATGCATTCTCCATTTTCAACGGAAACTGCTGCATTTTTAGTACCATGTTTTCCATTTTTAAGGTAACTAAGTGGCCAGCACCCCAAGACTCGGAATTTTAGTTCTCGCTATTAGTACGCTGATCTTGTGTGGTGCTTTTGCTCGCATTCCTCCAAATTAACAACCTTTTACCACCTACTACACTTCATTGAGTTTTGACAATAAAAACCATTTCAAGCATCACATAGAGGAGCAAAATGACACAATTTTCTTTTTTCTTTTCATAATTATTTATTGCATAAGAATAAATGTAATCAAATCAAGGTAGACATATAGAATATAGATTGCAACAATGAAGTAAAACTCCCAGCTATGGCAGTTCTGTCCCGCCAGTTAACGGATGAAAATGTCTCTTCTTCATTGCAAAATTCTGCAAGCAAAAGAATAGAGCACATTTAACACGGACAATCAAGAGTGAGTATGCAAATTTAATTTCTCTTAGGGAGTAATTTCACCTTTCTTTCAAAAGTTTTTTCCTAGTTAGACTTTTTTCACAAGTCTCATGGTATTGTGCAGAATGGCCTCCAATATTCCAGCAACCTGAATAAACAAATAAAAGATTCACCAGTACTGTTTAGCAGAATGGGCAAAAGATGAATCTTGAAGAAGATCCACAGTAGGCTTAGAAGTTGGGATGTGATAAGAGAGTGAGAGAACCAACCGTGAACACCCCGCCAATAATGGCACAGACATTTGTAATAAAATGTGAGAATGACTTTTTGCTCTCCGTTATCAAGACCTGATTAAAAGAGGGGTGCACGATTCATACAGGCCAAAAAACCAAACCCAAAGGAGTCTTTCAAATAGGAAGCAAATTAGAATATGATTGCTAGAATTAAATTTTAAAAAACAAATAACTAAACCTGCATAGGAGATAGCTCAAAATGAAATTTTGCAACTGGAATGTGGATACTGTGAACTAAACTACTGTGTGCTGTATACTCGTACTCCTCAACCAATCTGTAAGATTTTGTCATCACCTCTGTCTTTACAGCTTGCAAATAATGCTCAACCTGCATATGAGCGCAAAAATTGATTAATTATTTTATTCAGGAGTTCATTCAATTCCTCTGGTCCAAATCGTCTATAAATTTAGTTTCTTGTGCACAAGAAAAGCCAGTTACTGGACTAAAATAAAATTCCAACTTCTCAGTTATCTTTTAAGTGAGGTGGGGAGGATGACTCAAAAAATCAAACAAAGGCAAGCGAATCACAGTTACAGCTGGCTTAAGGTGTATGAGAGATGTCAAATTAATAGGATGAATGGCTCCAACCATAATCATCTTTCTTCCCTTTCATCTCTTGGACAATATAGAAATAAATTTCAGTGGCAAAACTTATCAACTTATTCGACAAATAAAGCTGCATAGGTGAAAGGAGCATGTATAAAGTTATGTTCTATACTAGGATTAATATATTATGCTCAAAAAGTTAAAATTTTATTTTAAGATCTTCTAGGATAAGTTCATTAAGGACGCACAAGAAAGCAGCACACCAGAAATAAGTGTAAAACCAAATAAATATGTGCACATTTAATAGGAAGGGGTAAAAAATTAAAAATAAAATAAAAAAGACAAGGGCATTACACACAAAAAATGCTTACAGTAACATTTGCATCAGAATCACTTGGGTTAGAGATAAACGAACGCCCATCCAATTTGTCATGGCTTCTTAGAAGCCATGGAAGCAGTCGCTTTATATCACTCATCTCTCTCGGAGTAATCTTCTTCCCAAATGAAAAATGGTTAATAATATGAGACATGTTCATTTGAGAAGCATCAAAGGAATGAGAAGCCGAGTGAGCTGATATAACAAGGTTGCCAGGAACCTGCATAGGCAGAGAAATTTGAATCAAATCAATACAATGAACATGGAAACAAACAACCTGACATATAGGCATCCAAGGTTGTCTTCATGTAGACTAACTAGCCACACTAAAAAAGAGAAGGGTGGGGGAAGAAAAGTAAAACCATATCCAGAAGAATATGAAAAAATCACTACATCATTTGAGGGTCCAGCTAGGTTAAAAAAGAATGGTGTTCTCAAATGAAGAAAGTTGGGGATATGCTCATTCAAAACTTACAGTGCTAACAGGTGAATTTGCTCCATTTCACTTTCTTTTCCAAGACATAAAAACGAATGGAAAGAAATAAGTGTGGATTTATTTCTGAAGATCCCAATCTACTTTGTCTAAAATATTTCTATACTGAAAATTTGAGTCTACATTTTCCATCCACATTATTTAATAGTCACCAAGCATATGATTAACCACAATTTTCAAAATGAAGCTATTTTAGGCTATACTTCTTTTTTCACTTGCACAAGGCCTACCTTCTTAACACGTACAAAACCTTCAACTCTACATCCTCCAGCTGATGGTGCAGGTCTTTTAACAACATCAACCTTACCATCCAAAGCATGCCTTTGGTTATCCTTAGAAACAGACAAAACCAGATTCTCCATTGCCTGCAAAAGATTAGCACAGCAATATCAGAATACTTAGGAATTACCTTAAGCCTTGACGCAACCAGATCATACATTCTATGATTTCTATAATAATCATTCAACTGTTCAAACTGAAATCAATCAAGAACATTGATGCCAATTCTTAATCTCTGTTGTCATATTTTTCACTCGCCTATTTTTTTTTACCTGGCATTTTCTTCTTCAACAAATGAATTTCACCATGCAATTTCTTACCTTGACAAGGCTGTCAGTATCTCGATCCCCATAATAAGATTCATGCTCATGATGACCATGATCTTCCCTGTCAGAAAATTAATATCAAATGATAAATTTATAGAATTGGATACCATAAATTTTAAAACAGATATATCATGATAATAACTGATAAAAGCATCAAAGTAAAAGTAACAAAATTCATGCAAGGTTCAAATTGATCAAAACAAAATACATGAAGCTCATCATCTACCAAGAAAACCAATACAGACGCTATCAATGAGCCAGACCAACAGCCTTACAAGTGGTAATGTATTTTGAGAATATTATATTCATTTGCTTCAGCTGACCATGGTCTTATTTCAAATATACAACAGTAAAGAACATAAGAATTTCTATGAGGAGAATTAGGTTAGAGCCCTGAGTTGGTCTCGCTAGTCAAAGCGTCATAGTTCCAACAAATTACATCTACTATAGAGAAGTGGAATGGGTTAAAAGCCTGTTGACAAAAATTCCCCTAAAAGAACAAGTTTTACTAATCCTAACTACATCTAATGCTGCAGATTCAAACAACAAATCTATGGAAAGGAACACATGAAGAGAAGTTATTCATCTCTTTTATAAATACTGCTTCAAGATAAAATTTTATTTGAACATCCATAGAGAAGACTAGCGGAAGACTAGTGGAATAATCCAAAACTACAGAAGGTTCCAAGCATATGAAAAAGATAATACATATAAAAGAAGCAACCATGTACCTAACATTACTTCCTTTACGAAAGATGCGAATAGATGGATACCCTTGTATATGTTGCCTGTATTCAAAGTT
Source organism: Asclepias syriaca (assembly GCA_027405835.1). Taxonomy (NCBI): domain Eukaryota; kingdom Viridiplantae; phylum Streptophyta; class Magnoliopsida; order Gentianales; family Apocynaceae; genus Asclepias; species Asclepias syriaca. The sequence goes on from CM049930.1 coordinate 14,417,603, forward strand.
AAACAAGTGTTAAGGAAAGAAATAAAAACAAACAAGTAAGTTAGATTATACAAGAATTACATACTTTTTAATCCAATAAGTACCTTCTACACAAATCATTTTCTTGAGTGCAGTCCACCTTTCCCAAAAGTATGCGCCCGTCCATGTCAGGATCATATCTAAAGGAAACAGTACATATGAGAGTTCAAGCAGCATTTCAAACAATTCCTAATTTCTTCCAAATCTAGATGAAGATCAAGGAACCTGTTACTTCAGTGTCATTACTAAATGTGCAAAAAATAGATGGAGCCAGACCTTTCTTTTATAATTTTGGCTGCTTTCTCCCATGAAGGTTTCTGTAAATACATGAACACTCCAAACTTAGTATCACTACCAAATAGGTGCTTTATTTCTAAGATCATCATATTCTCAATGTACTTGCAAGAACACCATAAAGGATAAATAGATTACTACTAACTCCTGATTAACAATTAAAAGTATGCAAAAAAGAAACAGGAGCTTCACATTACAAACAATATAGATTTGTTCTTCACTATTTGTTTATGGATTGTTTCTTGGACAAGGTTTTAGCTTTATCTTACATGGCAATTTAAGGCATTACAACTAGAAGAAATCTATCTGTTAAGAGAATAAATTAAAGCCCACTCTATCAACTTAGAGCTTTAAGAGTATGTGACAATTTATTACTCTAACACTATCACATGACTGATTATAGATCTTTCTCTACGTCATTTATCAAATTGATTAGAAAGTGTAGAAAGAGAGCATAAAAGTGTGAGTGAGAGAGAAACGAAACAATTTCATCAATCGAATTCTCATGAGTTACATAAAGCTAAGATATAAACAGAAAGAGGAAACGTACCAAGCGGTTGCTCCAATAGCACCAAGGAGCATAGAAATTTACAACCAAAATAGGATAGCTGCAGAACAAAGATGCGAAGCAAATTAGTAGGTTAATCCACAGAGGCTGGTAAAAGAGACACAGGTGTACTTACAGATGTGAAATCCGGTCAAAATTCTGGGTATTCAGAGAAACGGAACCTTCACCATATTCTTCATCTTCTTCAACATCATGTTTAATTGCATCTGAAACTGGCCCCGATTGAAACTCAGAGCCAATGGGTGTTAGGTTTGAGTCTATTGGATACTTGCGGACAGTTTTCGTTATATTCAACCTATTCTGATATTAGGAGAGCTGAATCAGCTGGATTATATTCCAAAATATGAACTGGAACTGTAAAATGATAAAACTCTATTTTTCTAATACTCAATCCTAAACAACAGTAAAAGAGAACCAAAGAAAATAGGATAGCATATTGCTATAAAGAAACCCGGAATTACATGAACAAAATCCGGCACACTTGTGATGCTGCACAATCACCAACTCACAAAAAGCATCAGCCACTAGTCAATGAAAATGCATAACCTCTCAAAAGATCTAAAACCTCTTTTTTATATAGTCCTCTCACACCAAAACAAACTTCCTGCCAGATCATCAACTCTCCCTCAGAAGAACGGACACAAATTAACATAATCATTACTAATTAGACTTATAAGTCTCCTTCCTGTACCCCCTGCCACCACACCCACATTATCTCAAAACATATTAAGTCAACACTGTCATTGCTCCATACTGATAGAAGAACCATTTGATGATCAATTAACCTATTGTCTAGACAATATATACTATGTTTCCTTTCCCTACACTGATTGCACTGATTTCTACACCAACCCTGAATCTTAACCTCCTTATACCTTCACAGTTAAATTCCAGGATCCTATATCATCATTCCTGGCCCATATGGAGGGAGTTAAAATTTTAAGTGGGAATAAAAAAAAGAAAGAGGTCACCAAAATATTGTCCAAAACCTTCCCTCTGAAACTTAATTCATGTAACTCACTTCAGCAGCCTTTTGGAATGCTTTATTATCTCAGAAATACTTCAAAACTTAGGTGGGAAAAAATAAGTTTTAAGAAATGTGGAAAAGGAAACTAGAAAAAACAATCTATGATAAGTCAGCAAGCAAAAAAGGATAAAAAAATTAAAGAAATTAGTTATGAAAAAGAATATATTAACAGATAAAGACAACTAGAATGGCTAATACTTACTGTTCCCAGGACATCACTAACATCAACTGAAGCAAATTCACAAGACAATGCTGGAAAACTACAAGACAATTTTGCAAGGAATGTTAGGCCAAATTAATAAGAAAAAGACTTGAAACAAAGGGATTGAAACATGCCTCATATCAAAATCAATCCGCAAGAAATCACTGTCAGAGCTGTTGTCGACAATAATTGATGTAGAAGTGCTCACTGTAAAATAATCATTTAGCTCCTGAAAGAAATTAATCCAAAAGGTTCATAAGGTAAGGAGGTATCAGAATAGTGACATAAGAAATATCACAAAAGTTAGATGACAACAGGTATCACTTTTTTCATTGAAATATCCTGAATGGCGACAAAAAAGCATTCATAGGTGAATAAACATAGGGTGTGATTAACCTCTTCCAACTAACAAACTGTCAACAAACATAATGTGTCCTGTAGTTACCATTCCAAATAAAAAAATCATGCAGAAGGCGGCTAAAATGGACAAGCCAGCACCCGACAATGATGCTTCCGTTAAATCTCTGGGAATTTTCCTGTAAGAAAAAATAGAAATTCAAAATTTGACCTATGTATTTAATAAGAAACTAATATAAAACCATAAAGCGCATGGATAAGTTCAATAAATAAAGTTCTCTAACTTCTGTTTCTGCTCCAAACCACCGCTCCCTTCCTCTCCAAATTTTCCCGATTAAACCTTATTCACCTAACTTATTTGATCCTAAACCGCAGATGGATGAACAAGTATTTCTCGTATGATTCACATATTAATACTCCAATAAAGCAGAAGCAGAAATGTTGATCTATTTGCGCTTATAAAAAAACCCACAATTCCCTTCCTTTCCATTTATTTGCTGGAATGCCAACCTTCATACTTCAGATTCAAAGGCAAATCATACAAACCAACAAAAATGACTAAATAGAAGAAAGCGAATCACAAATTCCAGAAATTTCAAACAATAAAATTCCTCGAAAAAAAAAAAAACTAACCGGTAGAAGTCCACTGATTTGAGTTTGCTGGAGGAAATCATGATTCCGGCAGAAAATGAAATAAGGATTAACAGATCTGGAGAAGGAAAATAGAAATTCCAATTCCGTTTCCAAAGTTGTTGCGATTGATAGATACGAGATTACTATATGCGTATAATAGAATTCTCCGGTATATTTCGCTTCTCTGAAATTAAAGTAAGATAAACCCGGCCTCGGCAAAACACACAGGATACTGTGATGTTTACGTTTTTATTTAAGAAATGACCAACTTATTGCCGGGTTTTTATTCCCGGGAGTAGTTCCCGTTGCGATTTAATATGAAGGCCACCAAATGTTAAATACCCAGGAATTTCTATCGAGTGTGCGGTGGTATAGAAATAGTCCAGCTGTTCTCGCAATGTCCGTGATGACGTCACTTAGATTCGTAGGCCCTAACTACCAAGGAGGAGCGATTGAATGAGGGCAAGAATTGTTCGATTTTATTTTTCTCTATATAAATAAAAATTGGATAATGCTGTCTTTTTTTATTAATTTATTATAAAATTTTATAATATATATTGATGCGTCGAAAAAGGTTTGTGGCACGTGTCGTTCGAACAATTCGTCTGAGGGTACCTGCAAAATAGATAAGTCCAAATATAAGGTGTAGGGACTCTGATGAACCCTTCGAAAAATATGTTTTCTCAGAGTTTTTGTATAATAATGGTCTTACCCTTTTACCTTTACGGATGTGACTTTTATAATTGTATGTCATGCTGAAGAATAGGTAATTTGGGTAGTGTGATCCCGAAGAATAGGGTAATTACCAAATTCTATATATAAATCTGATTGCCCTCGAATTTAGGGGAATTGTGGAGATTCTCTCAAAGCCTTTTGAGGCTTAATTTTAGTCAGAAGAATGTTTAGGAAGCTTCTGGAAACAAGTCTCAAAGCTCAAAGTCGAGCTTCGTGCTTGGTATTTGACTGGCGAAGTACTTCGCCAGAGTAGTGTTGGTTGGTGCTTCGACTGTGCAAGTTGTGGGGCATATCATCCATGTACTGGGCACGTCAGTTTTCTTGCATCGTCAGCCTATTTGTCACGTCATTTAATGGATATATTTCCCTCTTCAGTGGCCCCTCATCGAAGTGAAAGGCTAACCGGGCTTTTACTTCGATGTATCTTGCGGAATTCGAAACCATTTGATCCCTTTTCATGTGCTAATTTGACTTGTCCTCTGTCTATTTGGAGAGAAGGCGAAGCTCGTCTCATTCTCCGAAGTTCATGATTAGGCTCAGAGTTTAAAAAGTCGTGTAGGACTTCGGTGGTTTGTGGCAAATGAGGAACGTTAGACGTCAGTTCGATTACCGAGATGACAGTTGGACTTCGTAAGTGAGGAGGGAGAAATTGCAATGATGGCGTTCACACTTCCCCATGAATGAACAATGATGGCTATCTGGGTCTAGGGGGAGAGACTTGACGCTTGGTGTGATGGGTATCCGAAGGGATGCATTTTTTGGGTGAAGCTTGCTCGAGAATATTCCCATTTAATATTAAAAAATTCAACTCTTGGACTTCTCCCCCTCCTTCTATAAATAGCTCGTTCTTTGCTCCTTGTTTCCCTTTACGTTTTCTCTTCAGTTTTCCTGCGAAAAAACCTCTCATTCTCTCTTTGTGTTCTTCAAAAATTCCTTCAACCTCCAAAGATTTCCCTTTTTGCTCTTCTTCCTCCGTGTCATTACCAAGTGATTGTGTTCATCAAATCCCTTTGAACTCTTCCAATCTTTAAACAAAGGTAATGTAAGGCGCTTTGCTCGGTGATTTTTTTGTTTATTACCGTTTCTTTTCATTTTTTATGAACACCGAGAGGAATAGTGTTCATCGTTTTAGGCAATTTTTTGGGCTTTTGTAGTATTTTAAAGGGTAAATAGGTATTTTGGAACAAAAATGCAAGTCTTTTAGGGGAAAAATACTAGATTGGTATGGATTTTGGTAGTTTTAGGATGACAGTTGCATGAGTTCTGAGTGGACCCTTTTGAGGAGGAAAAACATTTCTTGAAGGCGAAGTGTGGAGCCTTTAAGAATGAAACCCTAAAACTGATAGAACATTTATTCTCAGGTTACCATGTCGAACTCTGAAAACACCGAAGCCTCAATCCCCATAGTCAAAGTCGAGTCTAGTCCCTCAGCATCCACTTTGGTGGATAGGATGTCCGGTGATGACTCCGATACTTCGAGTGAGGAGAGTGTAGGGACTAGAGAATTTCCCCAGTCAAATGATGGAATCATCATTGTGCCAAGCATGCGGGCTTCGATTAGCAACTCTTTTGACGGACTGACTATCCCCGTAGTGGTCCCTTTAGACCCTAAGTTCCTTAGGACCACCTATGGCAGAGTGACAGCCATCGGTTCAACCACTAGGGAGCTTCCTGACCCTTGCCTTAGAAGTAGACCGCACTAGGTTTAGAATATTTTACATGCCGGCATGCAAGGTCATGTCGGACTACTTTATCCCTATACCTATTGACCATTTTTTAGTTGGCCTTAGTATACCCTAGATCCAACATTTTGTGATTTTCTAACCATGATCCGCTCTCAATCCTCACATGTCCACTCAAATGGAGTTAGGTACTTCGTGGCCTTAATAATCTTGTGTAGGAGGATAGGGGTAGAAGTATCCGAACTCATTCTTCGCACCTTTTTCTCTATGCTTTGCATGAACAACCTGACCTTTTCTCTTCGCCCTAGGCCTAGCATGGTTACCCTTTTTGAGCCCTCTCCAAATAAGATAGGAATCTGAAGAGAGAGATGGGTGTGTATAGAGTCCAAATTGGGCTTCCCCTTCTACCCGAAGTGCAAGGCTCTTCGAGCTTGACACCTTGTAAAAAAGACGCCAAGTACTCCGACTTTGATAGGAAATTCCTTGACCATATTAGGAGCGAGCTCGGAGATGACCCTAGAACCAGTCAAAATTTTTCCAACCTCGGACCTGATAGGTAACGAGAGTAGGTACCCTTGACTAAGGAAAATCAGATTTTACAACTCAACGAATTGGATGAATGGAGGCTCAGAGCCTATAAAAATTCACATCAATTCAAGATGACAAGTAAACTCCGACATGACAGGCGACTCAGATCCTAGAAAAATTGTGAACCAGGAGATAAAGTGCTATTATACAACTCTCGTTTAAAATTATTTCCAGGAAAGTTGCAAAGCTATTGGTTAGGCCTGTTCACTATCACAGAAGTATCGCCCTTTGGTGCATGTGTCATAATGAATTCTGACGGCACTACTCAAAAAGTGAACGGGCAACGTTTAAAATTCTATAAAGAACCACTCGACCTGTTCGAGCAGACAGTTGAATTCTCAGAATAAGGGAGTTTTGTTTTCTTTCTATTAATCTTTTTCATTTGTCTTACTTTTATTCTTGTTATTTCTATTTCCTTTGTTGTTTTTCTTGTTTCTTTTCTTTTTCTTTCTCTTATTTATTTAAATAAGTGTGGGGTGATAGGATATGCATGCACACTGAGGACAGTGTAAACCTTAAGTGTGGGGGTAGTAGTGCACAGTGCACTCATTTTTCATTTTTCAAAGATTTGCATATTTTTCCTAGCATTTTCACTAAAAAATTGCACCCTCCAAAATTTTCGAAATTTTTCACTCTTTCAGACTTCTAAATTTAGTATTGATTGATTGAGACCAGCTTATGTCTGTGATATATGTTCAGTAGAGTGTTATGACTATTAGGAAATAATTTGATTACTTTGCTGAATTCATCAATTAGAAGTAGGGAATTCCTAACTATCTTGAGCACAACTAAGTTTGGATTAGAAAAATCAACCCAATATATTTTCAAGTTGAAATTAAATAGTACTAGACCTGTCAAGAATATGTTAGCAACTTGAATGACTAGACGGTATTTTGAGCTGAAAATGTCATAGCTTAAAAGTAAAATAGGGGTAAGTTTGCAAGCAGCCTTTGCTATTCGAGCACCCCTTCTGAAGGGAATTTAATGCACGGTGTCCTAAGGTCGTGTAGATCTGGGAGTCATCAAAGTGAGGCTCGATACCTGGGTAGTTAAAGTTGATGTGTGAAAGCAAACACAAAAATACCCCGGAAATCAATTTAAACATACACTTAGTGTATACTTTTTATTGAAAATCATAACTAGAAAGTGTTGATACCAAAGCTCAGAATCAGAAGGTCGTTTATTTTGCTATTACATTCGGAAATTGGTCGAATTACTATTTAATAACAATGTAGGAAATTTATTTTGAGTTGACAATCTAACCTAGACCAGTTCACACACTACACCTCAAGAAATCCTTATGACTAAGTGAAGAGCTCAGTAGGGCCATTAAACTGTTTTATCTAAATAGTCATGCCATTCTTGCCGGATATTTAAGACCTTTACATAGCAACTCGATTAATGCATGTCTATTTTATGAGTCATCTGACTCAGTGAAGAATTTTGCTAAAAACATTGCTAAAACCCTTTTTGTGATTGCACCTATGGTTATCACTCGTTAAATGTCATATAGACTTTACTTGAGAACTAGCAAAAAGCTAAGTGCGGGGTTATATGATGTGCATAAATCATATCACTTTTTAGCATGTTTTTAGGCACAAATTAGGGCAAAATGGGAACTAAATCGAGCTTAATTGAATGATATTAACAAATTTTCGCATAATGTGTGATTTTAGAAGTTTCAAATGAAATGTGCAAGAAAACAGCAAATATTGGGGTAAAAATGCAATTTTCAAAACTTCTAAGTTCAGAACGGGCGTCCCAACCATGTCAAGGCATCGGGATGGGCGTTCCGGATTCAGGATGGGCATCCTGACCCGGTCAAGGCATTGGGACGGGCATCCCGACCTGGTCAAAGTACTAGGACGGGCATCCCGGACTCGGGACGGGCTCCCAAGCACCAGTGCAGAATCCCACATCAGTTTTTGGAGAGGAAATCACTCTAGAGACCTGCTATAAATACCTCAGGCCTCCAACAATTAAAATCATCCCTCATCACTCTATCTAAATCATTTAGTGACTTCAAGTGTACATTTCTACACTCAATACAAGTCATTCAGTGATCTCAAGTGCATCACACGAGTAGTTTAGCAATAAGAGAGTATCTCGTTTTCTTTTCTCTCTGAGTGTTTATCTCAGAATCATAGAATATGAATATATAGGGTTCATTTTTTGTATTCATAAAATACCCAGAATTTCGTTAGGAGATCCTAAGAGGTCATTAGGTGAGCGAAGAGCTAGTCAACAGGGCTTTGCTTAAGCCCAGGATGTAAGGTAAAGTAATTGATACTAGGCTAAGGAAGCATTCTCCGAAGGTTCTGTCAAACAGAGTCAGGTCAAGCAATCCAAGATATACAAGTAGTCGCTCCGTCGGCGGACTTGATAAAGGGTGAATACTTTATGGTGGTGGTTCCCTAGATCCTCTTTGTATATTCTGTATTGTGTTTGTCTAAATAACAATTCGAGTATTAAATTATGATGCTAAGTTATATATGTTTTGCATGTTGAAGTTGCATTCATTTTTCCGGAAAGGTCACCTGTTTAATTAAACATTATGACTGAATATCTGCTTGCTCTTTTAAACTAGATGAATGGTTATAGACAATTCCTAACCATGGTCTAAATAATAACCTATCTAGTTTAACAAGCCTTAAGTTAGGGTAGAATATATTAAGGTCTGCCATATTAGGTCAAATAACTTATAGATCACCATATTTGTTAAAGTAGCCTAATGAGGCTAAGTTTGAGTGTTTATGCCTGTGTTATGGTGAGTGACATGATTTCCTGAGTGACACAAACTTTCATGGATATCTTTAACTCGAACCGTGAGTAGGGTTGTCAATGGCGATGAGGCAGTTTATCAGGTAACTCAGAAGTGGTACACAAGTAAGATACATCAGAATACTTGTCTATAAAATACTCTTGCATGCTTAATGAACTCGTGTCTTGTGTAGTAAGGATCACCAACTCATCAAAGATTTTGATGAACGATTGCATAACTAGATAATAAAATGAAAGTTAGGATAAAAGATAGATGCTACTAAGTCGTTACCACTTCCCCGGGAGTACGATATTTTCTAATTAAAATCGTAGGTACTTTCCAATAGACTAGCTACACGATAGGTACCCTGTCTTATGTTCTGATTGATTAAGTGAAAATTAGTAAGTCTCCGTCCTTAATTATTCATAATCGATATAGGGTAATAAATCATGTCTTTAGCATGTCAATTCAAACACACCATGAGCTTCGTGACATGACTGATTGGATAAAAGAACAACATTCCCGGTAATGGAACCAAACTGATGCGTCGAAAAATAGTTTGTGCCACGTGTCGCTCGAACGATTCTTCTGAGGGTACCTGCAAAACAAAAAGTCCAAACAAATGGTGAATGGACTTTGATGAACCCTCCGATGATAAAGTCAGTCGTCTAGTCTTAGCTAGGAAGAAATGTGTTTTCTCAAAGTTTTGGTATAATAACTAGTCTTACCCTTTTACCTTTACGGAGGTGACTTTTATAATTGTATGCCATGCTAAAATAGGTAATTTGGGTAGTGTGATCCCAAAGAATCTAGTAATTACCCGATTCTATATCTAAATCTCATTGCCCTCGAATTTAAGGGGATTGTGGAGATTCTCTCAAAGCCTTTTGAGGCTTAATTTTAGTTAGAAGAATGTTTAGGAAGCTTCCGGAAACAAGTCCCGGAGCTCAAAGTCGAGCTTTGTGCTTGGTATTTGATTGGTGAAGTACTTCGCCAGAGTAGTGCCGGTTGGTGCTTCGCTCTGTCGACTGTGCAAGTTGTGGGGCGTATCATCCACATCGGCTGGGCACGTCAACTTTCTTGCCTCATCAGCCTGACACGTCAGCCTATTTACCATGTCATTTAATGAGTATATTTTTCCTCCTCAATATATAATTAAATTTTAAATTAATTTTAAATTAATTTTAAATTACAAATCAAGTAAAAAATATTTAAGGTTATAATAAATATATTTTTATGGCTTAATTAAAAAAATTCACATTATTCAATTTTGAAATATTTGATTATATTTATTATTACACCAATATTAATATACATGTTATAAATTTTTTTAAAATCTGTTAATTAATTTTCTTAATTTACTCTTAACTAAATAAATATTAAATATGATTTTTTTATAAAAAATTATCTTAAAAAAAGGATGTTATACAAATTCAAATATACGAATTATACAAATAGAAAGAAAGAGGAAATAGTAACAAGAAATCTAATAAATTATGTACCATTTGAGTGCAATAATTACACACTTTAATAAAGAGTAGAAAAAGGTAATTTCACTTTTTTTTAATAAAAAATATTCAAAGAAATAAGGGTAATTTTTAAAAGGAAAATTAAAGGATATTAAAAGTAAATAAGATTATTCTAAAAAATTGATTAATTTTCTAACCATTTAGATTTTAATTATTTTTAAATTGTTAGGTTAAATAAAGTAACCTTTTATTTATTTAAAAAAACTTTATTTTTTTTTTTATTCTCTCTTCCATTAACCTGTATAAGTAATATTTATATATACATACATCCCTAGGATCTAATAAAACAAAACTTTCACATAAATACTAAACACAAAACATAAAACAAAACTTTCACATAAATACTAAACACAAAACATACAATTAGTAATACTTAAACAAAATATAAAGCAAAATCCTGGAACAGATAACAATTATTAGATAGTAATGGAATTTTTACACTAAACACTTCGGTCTAGCATGCATATATTTTACTCCTGTCATGCAAAAACGCCTAAATCGCCATAAATCATCGGCATAAAATGGCTAAAAGCAACCATGGAGACCTTATATATACAACTGCCAGAAATGTTTAGTAACCCTACTTTTCTAACAGATTATTTTCAATTCCAGACTTTTCTTTTCAATTAAACCATGATTATGAAGTTATACAGCATATCACACAACAAGTTAGTTATTAACTAACATAATTATATATTAAAAACTTACAAGGATGCTTTGATGACTCTCAAACCTCCCAGAATAGTTGCGTGTAAGATATTCTTCTTTTATTTAGAGCTTTTTGAAATTTACAGAGTGAAGAAAAACTTATAGAGGTTTTAAGAAAAACTGAAAAGAAAAACTAAAAACCCTCCGCTCTCTCACCCGCTCTGCCTCCGAATGAGGAGAGGGTTTTCTATTTATAGACTACTAAGGCCGGACTTAAAGCAAACCATAGTTATAATTTAGGAATTTTTGAAATCCACTACCTAATTTAGATAGGATTGAAATAATTGTTGTCGGCCACATTTGTCTGCCATAGAAGTCGAGATAAGATAATGATAGTATTGCTTTATTAAAGCTTGTCACCATGTGCCGGATGTTTGCCACTTCTTTTGTCTTTACTTGTTAGTGGCACATTTGCCCTTATCATTAGGGTCCAGGGTTGGTGATGATCCACTATCTAGATTCTTTTCCCATTGATTCAGAAACTTCAATGTTTCTTCAAAAACCAGAGCTGCATCATCTGGTGGTTGTCCTCCGATGTAATCTACCTCATCGATATTATCTTCAGAGTTGGTTGTGGACTTTGATGGCATGGAAATATCTGTATCAACAGCAAAAAAATTTACCAGATCTTCTTTTACGGCTTTCATATAAGCTTTTAGCATTTCTGTTGTTGAAACAGTTCCTTGCTGAATTTTCAGCCTTCTTGCCATTTGTTGAAACGGACTTAGAATTTCCGAGATTTCTTATTTAGATTGTTGTTCAGTGTATTCTTTGATGGCCTGTTGAATATTATCAATGGTTGATTGCTTTCTATGATTCCATGTTCATTGGGTTTGCACATTTTCTTCCAAAATTTTGTCTCGGTTTTCCTTAGTATGCAAGGAATTCCTTGTGATGTTTCTCCAATAGTTGGAGACCATTTCCAAATCCAAGGAATACTAAATTCAATAAAAAATAAAAATGAAGGCATACCTTCAATTAATTGATCTTTAGCTGCAGCATGTATTAATGTTGATGAGACTTTTACCCACTCTTGGTATAACCCTTTATATGGTTTGGGTAATATATCTATTTTAGGACTGTATTAATCCCACCACTGGTATAACCAGTTTGGTATTTCTGTCTTATAAAGAGAAGAACATACCTTAAAAAACCACGTATGTTTGTGATTGTTGTTTTCATAGAAAAGACCTTTATAAAAGGCTTATTTATAATCTCAGTAGTTGTATTTAACTAATGATTTTGTTCCAGGGATAGTATATTCCCTTTGCTTGAGGGTACAGAGTCCCTAATCCTCAGCAGTTATAACCTGCTTGATAATTATTTTACTGAAATTATGAATACTAGCTGATTGTGCCGGATTAAAATGCTGAATTTCAGCCGTACCTGTGATTTTAAGAATGTGCTCATAATGCACTCTGCTTTTATAAGAAAGCTCAGTATATGATTCTGTGTCTAAATATTTTTGCATCAATTTGACGTCTGAGAATTCCAAGAGAAATATAATTTCTTTGTAGGGATTTGTAATAAAAGGGAATTTCAAAAAGCATGGATCCTCTTCATGAAGCATTGCTGCATAAGACAGAGTATTACCCCGTTGGCTTTTACTACATAATTCTTTATAAGCCAAATATTCCTTGTAAAAAGGATTTTCATTGTTTGTCAAATTTGCAGCTATAAGCTGTCTTTGACCATGTTGGATTAAGGGAGTACCCCGACCTCCTCTTCCTCTATAAGAGGAAGTGCTTTGACCTCTACTCCTGCCCCTATAAGGGGTCGAAGAGGATTCACCTCTTTCCTGCATATCTGTAATGAAATTGTTATTCATGATATAAATTCACGGGTTAAAAAATCAGGCAGACTATTATCATGCCTTTTTTATAAATTATCTCAAAATCGAATGAAGCTAATTGGGCTTGCCATCTGGCAAATATTTATTCGAAACATCATGTTTAAAATCTTTGTTAAACATATATTTGGCTGCTTGGCAGTGCGTTCGTATAACAAATTTTTGATTATATAAATCATCTTGGAATTTTAACACACATTTTAATATAGCCAATATTTCTTTAGCTATTGTGGCAGAAGTCTTCTGACTAGGGTTCCATTTTCCTGAATGGAATCTAACCAAATACTCCTGATTATTATGAGGAGATTTTGTTTTAGAATCCCTCCAAATCCTATCTCAGAGGCATTTGTTTCTACAATTTTTCCCCAATTATAATTGGTTAACATTAGACATGGTAATGTTTTTACCTTTTGTTTAATTTTTTGTATAACCTTAGTATGTTCATCTGTCCAAGGCTTGGGTTTTTTCTTGAGCCTATCATATAAGATAGCAACATCTATAGCCAAATTTGGATAATAAGGAGCTATATAATTTAGACTTCCTAAAAATCTTTGTAATTGAGTTTTATCTGTTATAACATCAGGAAATTTTGAAGCAAATTCTATGCTTCTTTGGATTGGGACTATTTGTCCACCAGATATGTTATGTCCTAAGAATCTAACAGTTTCCTGGAATAGGGCCATTTTAGGTTTAGAAATAACTAAGCCATTATTTATAATAATCTGTTTAAACATAGATAAATGTATAAAATGTTGTTCTATATTTTGTGAAAATACTAGAATATCAACAATATATACAATAATAAAATCCCTATAAGGGTTAAAAATGTCATTCATAATCTTCTGAATTCAGAAGGTGTATTTTTCAAACCAAAGGGCATTACTTTCCATTCATATTGCCCGAAAGGTACATTAAATGTTGTTTTATAAACATCTATTTCCTGTATCTGGATTTGCCAGTATCCAAATTTTAAATCAAATTTAGAAAATATGATAGAATTATGAAGTCTATCCAATAAATCTTTTTTGTTAGGTATATGATACCTAATCCATTTTAAGGCTTTATTTAAAGATTTATAGTTTATTACTAACCTAGGTATCCCTCTTTCTTTTTCCGCATGTTTATTAACATAGAAAGCTGTACATGACCAAGGTGACTTAGAGGGTCGGATTAATCCTCTATTTTCTAAATTGTGAATTTCTTAATGCACAACTTTTGATATTCTGCATTCATTTGACAAGGCCTAACCTTAGTAGGAATATTGATCTCCCTAAATTATCCTTGTATGGTAAAGAAACTATATGTTTCTTTCTGCTCCAAAAAGCATTAGGATGATCATTACAGATTTCTAAGGAAAATTGATTATGAATCATTTGTATTTTATCCTGTAATTTGGGATTTTTAAGTTTATCAGATAAGGATAAGATTTGTATTTCCTATTTTAAGAAATTGATTTGAGTCTGTTTATTCTTTATAAAAGAATCTTTAATTTGGTTTAGTACTCTAGTCAAGGGTTCGGTTATGAACAAAAATTTAATTTGCTTATTATCATATGTTCCTATGATTCCTTCCTGATCTACCTTAACTAAGGGAAATATTTTCTTTAGAAAGGGAGTTCCAAGTATTACTTGATTGGTTATATCCTTAACTAATAAAAAACTAGTGGGTATACATTTTTTATCTTTACATATAAAGGCCTGTGGTATTTTATAACTTATTTTCATTCTTTCCATTAGCAAGCTCAAAGAATGGGTCGTTTTATGAAAATACCTAGTAGGAATTAATCCTTCTTGTATACAATTTAAATCTGTCTCACTGTCTATTAAAGCATTAATTGTTTATGAAAATTTCCATCTATCATTAGAGAAATTTCTACAAACCATTTTTGTGAAGTTATGATTTCTAAGGTAGATAAAAAATTATCTTGTTCTGTCCTTATTAGTGGTGAGGGAATATTTGGAATTTCTATTAGTTCTCTCCCTTTTTCTAAGGATATAATCCTATTTTCTAAATCATTGTTATTATTTTTTAAATTCTGAATTTCAGATTTTAATTTTGCTATTTCATTTGCTAGGTCCTGTAATGTTGTAGGACTAAGATGACTTTGTTTCTCTCTTAATAATTTCTTTACTTCTGCTAGGGTATATGGTTTAGAATTCTAAACTGGTTCTATTAATGTAGGCTGATTTGAAGTTGAAGGTATATTTACATGGTCTACAATTTTGACCTAAGTACCGGGTCTTTAATTATTTTCAATATTTCTAGGATATTATCCTGAGTCAACATATTTATTTCTTGAAATTGCGTCTGTAACTTATATATGTTTTCTGATTCAGATTCTGAATCTTCTAAGTTTTTTAATACAACTTAATCCTTGTCTACAAGGGCTACAAGGGCTACATTCAAATTCTGAAGAAGAGTCTAATGATGTTGATTTATCATTTATATTTTCTATTTGGTCATCTAAGGAATTAGATTCATTTTCCGAATCTTCAGATGTCATTAATATTTGACATAAATTATCTTTTAATTCTTCTGAAATATTAAGATTATTAATCTTCTTTTTCTTTTTGGACCAACATTTATTAGCATAATGTCCAAATTTCCCACAATGTTTACAAGAAATAGGTTTAGATGATTCTCTAACCTGTTTTCTATAATTTCTTTTTTCTATTCTTTTCTCTTTAGGTTTTTATGCTTTTTTCTATAATCTAATGGAGTTTTATGTGTGTGTTTTTTATTATCTTTGTCTCTATATTTTTTAGGATGTTTTTCTTTACTAGATGCAATTTGTTCCATACCAAATTGACCATAGAATTCTCCTAATTGGGTTTTTTATGTTAATTTATGTTTTTTAAGTTGTTGATTCAACTTAATTTTATTACACAATAATAGTCATTCCTGGACACAAGTTCCTATTAACTTGCCGTAAGTATAATTACTATATTCTATAGCAATTTTGTCTTTTCTTAATGCTTTCCTTACCCTTTCAGCAAATAAAGAGGGTAAGCCGTCTATAAATTTAGATTTCAATGAGCACTATTAGCTTCTGGAAGTTCCATAACCCTACTTAGATGTCAAAGTTGGACACCTAAGGTTTTGCAATAGAGTTCTAATGGTCTCACTATTTTCAACCATCTACCAGTAAAATATTCGACAATATTAACTATCAGTGTATAAACGGCATGTTCTAAAGTTTTATTATATCCTTCTGTTTTAACAGAAGTAAGTATTTGTTGTTGATTTTCTTTGGTGAGGTAATTATCCCACCAACTTTTTAATTGGCCAGTAAAATCGGTTGTGATCATGTTTGCTATTGCCTTATCAGTATTACCATTCTGTTTACAGATAGTGCTATACATTAGCATTCTGTGAACAATATTATAAACTTGTTTTTCGGTATAACCGTCTATGTTCCACTCATATATTTGTTTTCCATTATAGGAATTGGTATTAATCCAATCATGTTCTTCTAATAAAACATCTTGTGGAGTGAGCCTTGGATAATAGTACATCCTAGTAGTAGGTATATCCTGGTATTTTGAGATTTTATTTATCTCATCATTTATTATCTGTTTATAATCAGATGAATTACTAATTAAATTTTCAAATTCTTCTCCTAAGGTATGAAGACTTAATTTTTAAAATTTGTCTTCTAGTAATTTCTCTAAATCTCATGTAGATTTTAATTTAAAATATGATATTTCAGGTGGAGGCTGTATACTAGGTGAAACTACAGCAACTAATTGGTCCTGGATTCCCTGATGTATATATTTTTTAAATTTTGATAAAATTTTCTCTACTCTATCATGTAGAGACAGAATCTGTTCACCGAGAACATAAACATATAAATTCATATGATTCTGCTGTTTTATTATATTGTCTAAATGATTAGTAGTAATTGGTAATAAATCATTGTTAAGTAATTTTTGAAAAGCATTATAATGCCTAACTTCATTATTATATTCTATATGATAAGGATGTAAACGGGGAAAAATAGATTTGACTACAGAACCATTATGTAGTTGAAATGTTCTTTCTAATACAGAAAGATAATTATTAAAATGAGTGGTTAAAAACCAAGGTACAAACGAAATCATATGATTCTTTTCTGATAGATGTTTATAAAACTAATCTATAAAATATTTTCTATCTTCAGGATTAAAACTTTCTAAAAACCATTTTTTAAAAAGTTCTCATCTGGGCAAATTAAATTCTTGTTGAATTATGGCTCTAGCTTTAGAGTCTGGTCTAAAGTCTATTTTGGGCTTATAATCCATTAAACATAAAAGTTCATTTCAGACACAAGTATATCTGGATCTACTGGAGTTGAATACAAACCCCTGACTATATTGTCAGAAGATATGTGTAACTCTTCAACCCTTGAAGAGCTTTCAGGATTACTAGGACGAACACTAGAAGTGGATTTCCTAGAAGGTGATATAATCTGATAATCTAAGGTTTTAATGCTACCTGAACTAATCCAATATGAATAAATTTATGAGTTGATTTGTATTTATATAAATCATGTGTATTTAGGAGGTGCAGTGTCATATTATCACTATGCAAAAGTATCGTTTCTTCTGTAGTTTTAACTACCTGTGTAAAACTTAGTTTATCAAACATTTCAAATTTATAAATGATTTTTGGATCTATTTTGGGATAGTCCACTGATGTAGCCTGATTCTAATTGCTCTAATTCCCTTTCCGTTGTTCCTCCTCTCTCTTGGGATCCTTCTTTCTTGAAGGTTTTTATTATTCTCTAATGTTCTCTTTCTTGGCAATCTTGTGTTGTTATTGGCGTTTTTCCTTTGCGTCTTTGTGTGTGTGTGTGATTATTGTTCTAAATGTCATGACCTTCTCTTAGAGAGGTATTTATCTACAATTATCTATAATATGTGGGCATTTTGTGTTATGGGTCTTTCCTAGATATTTTAGATTTTTAGCTGGTATAATGATGAGATTTTGTATACGGGTTGTTTGTGATATTTTGTGTTGTGGAGATATTTTATGTATGGGGTTATGGTATATACCATCCACCTATTTAAATCCTCTAGATTTCTAGGGATTTCGTGTTCTTCGCAGATACTGTTTTTAACCGTATCTTATCTTTCCTTTTAATGATATTCATTAAAATAAGTGTGATATATAAGTTATATTTATATTTAAAATATATTTATTTAGAATTGTTACTTTTTGAAAATTTTAGAATTGTTATATAATAGTACATTTATAATTCAAAAAGTTATAATTAAATATTTAAATTCATGTTAAAAAAAATGAATATTATTTGCAATAAACGTGGTAGACAAATACACATATAAATAAATTATTTTTTAAAAATGGTATTTTTACTTGTAAGTTGTATCACGTGTTTAATTCATGACATCTAGTTGTTTTTTTTAATAATAAATATGACTCCCGAGTGCCAGAAAATATGACTAATGTTTAGATCGATTCGGTCGGTATTGTTACCCGTTTACAACTCTAGCCTTACCATAATACCAACTCCGATCATTCTCCGATTTCGTACCGGGAAAACTCCGTTCCATGGCTACGACCGCGTTGCTCAGAGCTTTCAGAATCCGTTCACTAACTTCTAGAGTGGAACCTGCGTATCGCTCTGTAAGTGGAATCTCTTCGCCTTTGGAGTTCCTAGTTCGTTACGTTTCTTTGCTCATCAATTTCATCTATTATGTTTCTGTTGATTTGGTGCGATAAAATTTTTCTTGCTAATGGTTTTGAGCCGTGATAATATCCAACTGGAAAAGTCCATTGCTGATTTGTAGAAAGTATTTATTCCTTTGGGAATTTGATTATTTCGAAAAAAAAAACCCATTCCTAAATTTGGTTGCTCGATGGCTTGTTAAAAGAAATTGTCTGTGACCGCATAATAAATTTGTTGTATGGTTAATGTAAAGCCAGGTTTATTTGCATTAGAAGTAAATAACAAGTAAGAAACTGATGGAAATTTTTAGCATAATAGAGGAGAATGGAGAAGAAAAGAAATGATTTTTGTAACTAAGTCGGCTTCATATTTAATGTTATTTAATGAAACCCATAGATCAAATCGTGTTGCTAGATTCATACTGCGTTAAAAAATGTTAATAGAGGAAACTGAATACTGTGTTTTATGATATGTAATCGTGTTAACCACTTTGCAGTGGGGGCCTTCTTTCACGAAAAGTTATGTTTGGTTAGTTCCAAAATGTAGAGTTAGATAAAAAAAGTTGTCTTTTGAAGTTAAAACCAGTGGAAAAACTCACTTAATTAGTGTAATTTCTATCTAATTTCTGAACTCTTGGTTATCATAACAAAGCCATCAGAGTTAAAATGAGGGTTGGGGAGGAGATTGTGATGGACAGGAGGTGCAGGAAAAATGAGTCCAGTTTTAATCTCAGATGTCACGCACAATTATTTGATATCTAAATTGCTTTGCAAGCAGCATTTCAATCTGTAACTACTTCTGCAGCAATTGTTTTTTGTTTTCTGATTTTTATTTTTTAAAATTTTTTGTGAAGCTTAGCACCTTGGTTTTAGCTGAGCATGAAGGAGGCTCTGTGACAGCCTCGTCAGTTAGTGCTGTAGAAGCTGCGAAATCCTTGGGTGAAGAAAATCCTATCTCTCTGCTACTTGCTGGCTCAGGACCTTCGCTTCAAGAAGCTGCTGAACATGCTGCCTCATGCCATCCTTCAATTTCTGAGGTATTTTGAGTCTGTTAGCGAGTTCATTATTTGTTTGATACCTAGTTGTGGAAACCATTGAGTACTGGGGACTCGAGCAGTCTATGTCCTGAAGTAAAGAAAATATTCACTATGGGAGTATTCCAAAGTGTATTAATCATAGGGAAAATCAATCAGTTGGCAAAAATGTAATGATGAAAGTAGACATTAGCTAGTCAACTGTTATGACAATTGCTCTGGTAATAACCTCTTAACTACTAGGTCTTTCATCTTGTTATATCTAAATATCTACTGGGCTGTTATCATAAATATAATTTTGCTTAGTGCATACTATTGGGGATCCACATAGATAAGACTCATGATAATAGTGTTGATGATAAAGAGTGGAATTAAAAGGCGATTAAAATTGAAGAGCATCTTTGTCATTGAATTATTACTGAATTACTCGAGGCTTTCATCCAAGCTTAGTATAAAGTTTCTGAAAATATGGTGGCCAGAGATCTAGATGTCTGATTCTGTAATTTCTTCTGTAGGTTCTTTTGGCTGGTTCAGATAAATTTTCACACCCCCTTGCTGAACCATGGGCCCACCTAATACATATGGTTCAGCAGAAAGGTGGCTACTCACACATTTTAGCAGCTTCAGGCTCATTTGGGAAAAACATTCTACCTCGTGCAGCTGCCCTTTTAGATGTTTCCCCTGTAACTGATGTTACTAAAATTAATGAATCAAAGGTCTTTGTCAGGTATCATCCTGATGACTAGTTTATGAGTATCAAGTATCATGTGAAGTTCTTCTAAGGAAACCATTCATGTGCTAGTTCATTTGTGAGGGAATGCCATTTTGAAACCTTTTATGTGATTACATGAATTTTTGGAAGTCTTATGCATGGAAATTGGAGCTTGTGACTGATGTGAACTTTGGGACCAACTTGATTTCTGCCCCTTGCCCTGGTTGAGCTATAATTTACTCTGGGGAATGGTTTAATCTTGTGGCAGGCCAATTTATGCTGGAAATGCTCTTTCTACTGTCCGATATACTGGATCTAGCCCATGCATGTTGACTATTAGGTCTACTTCTTTCCCTGCCTCCTCTGCAGTAGCTGATTCAAAATCTAAGCCTGCATCTATACACCAAGTAGATCTCTCAAACTTTGGCCAAGGTTTGTTGATTATTTTCAATTCCTTTGTCCTCTGATATTTCATTTTAAGATTCTTCATATTTCTTCAAGCAATATTTGTGCTTCAAAGTGCAATATAATACATGGCACTGAATATTAGCTTTTTCTCATTTAATCATTTGACATTCTCTTGAATGCCAATTAAAGGTCACACAATAAAGAAAATATATTTTCTTGTTTTTAGATGATGTAGTGGGGAAATCAAGATATGTACAACTTTCTTCTCAAGATACAGAGCGGCCAGATTTAGGGAATGCACGAATTGTAATTACAGGGGGGCGAGGTCTCAAAAGTGCTGAAAACTTTAGGATGATAGATAGGCTTGCAGAGAAACTTGGCGCAGCAGGTTTGCCTTCTTGATCATGTTATTTGGCTTACAAGTGAAGGACTCATTTTGTCTTATATGCAAAGTGGGGGTTGAAGGACCTCTATCCTCCTAAATTTCAGATTAATTGTATTTCAAATTCTGGTGTCTCTATTTCTCTAAAGTTTTTCAAAATTTGGTTGTTTGTTGTACAGTTGGTGCAACTCGTGCTGCTGTTGACGCAGGATATGTTCCTAATGATCTTCAGGTGACAGATGCAAATTGCTTCCTCAATATATTATTCAATTTGACCAACACAAGCAAACATGAATTGATTTTTCTTGGATTTTTTATCATTTTAAGTTCTTGCTTCGTGAGGGAGACAGAAGTAAAATGCCAGAATCCCATTCTTACAAAGCTGTTACTGTCTTGATAAACCTATAGCTGATTTTTTGGTGGATTTTGCATCTTTTAGATATTCTTAACACATGAATGAATTTCAGCTCTATGTTAAATTCTGGGTTTTAGTTTCCTAAATTTTCATTGAACCTATTATGCTTGCATGAAATGGTGCAACTGTTTCTCAATGTGTTGAAAATGCCCATTTACTGGTTATAGATATGATGAATCTTACCATTTTTATTCTTTTAATTCGTAATTTCCCCTTGTTTGTGACTATGTATTCACCCCAGCTTTTTGAGTTACTGCTCTTCCCACAATTTTTGTTAGTTTGTTTATTGATATGAGGGTTCATTCAAATGCCAGGTTGGTCAAACTGGAAAAATTGTTGCACCAGAATTGTACATTGCCTTTGGTGTTTCAGGCGCAATTCAACATATTGCAGGCATGAGAGATTCTAAGGTCATTGTTGCTGTAAATAAAGATTCAGATGCACCTATATTCCAGGTATTTACAGAATCTTCCGTTCTTTCTTCCTCCTTTTCCCATATCTCTTTCCAAATCATGTCTGAAAACTTAATATAATTGATCTAACACATGTTTTGAAACAAAGGTTGCTGATTATGGATTTTTGGCGACCTTTTCGAAGTGATACCTGAGTTGTTAGAGAAACTTCCTGAGAAGAAGTAGACTATATATTTCATAGCCCTTCAACTTCTTGATGAATCCCATAGGTGAGCTGATTGTCTCCATTTTGAAGGGTTCATTGGATATCACTTTAACCCAGTTGTGATACAACGGCAAGAAGAAGAAAAGAATAGGAAAAAGGGGGAGAATGTAGTCTCAATTGTACACTTACTGTGAATATTCTGATACTGTACCTTCACTGTTTTATATTTGGTTTTAGTTTTTGTCAATTTTCTAATTATAGTTATGATTCAAAGGACAACAAAATTAAATCGGTGAGATGAAAAATGACCTTGAAAATATCGTCTTATTAAGAAATAAATCATTCATACAAAAAAAATTAAAAATAAAAATAAAAAGCTGGTTGAAATGGATTATAAAACAATAAATGATAACACTTAACAAGGAAGCGCATCTGGTGTAGTGGTATCATAGTACCCTCCCACGGTACTGACCGGGGTTCGATTCCCCGGATGCGCAATTTCTTTTTTTATAATTTCCAAACTCTGCTACAACTTTTCCGTTTATTATACGTAACTAATTACTATTTTTTTTAATTTCCAAATTCTGCTACAACTTTTCCGTTTATTATATGTAACTAATTACTATTGTGAAATTATATAAAATTATAAAAATAAATAATATGAAAAGTAAACTAGATATGTAGAGAATATGAAAAATATTATTATATGATTTTTGGTTAGTTGTTGATTGTCACTAAAAAGGGTATATGACCCTCTATTTATAGGAGATAAGGATAAACACTAAGGGTGACACTTGTCATTCGGTATTAAGTGTTAAGTGGTGATACTTGTCACTAAAAATCATAAGTATTATCACCTTAGAGATAGACATCAGATGACACTTATCAGCTTTCATTAAGTACATAATTATCTCGAGATTAAAGGATAATAACGATTATATGATGGACATCCACTAATTTAATAAATCTTCCGGATTCATAACACTCCCCCTTAGATGTCCATTACATAAATAATATGCTTCATTAAAACCTTACTAGATAAAAATTCAGTGGAAAAAAACTCTAGTGAAGGGAAAATAGTACACTATTCTTTATGTGTAGATTTCTCCCCCTGATGACACGAATTCTCGAGATCTTCAAACTGACGTAAACTAATTTTATATCTCAATTTCTCAAAGGTTGCAGTCGAAAGAGCTTTAGTAAATAAATCTGCAAGATTATCACATGATCGAATTTGGAGCACATCAATTTCACCACTCTTTTGAAGTTCATGAGTAAAGAAGAATTTAGGTGAAATGTGTTTCGTCCTATCTCCTTTGATATATCATCCCTTTAATTGAGCTATACAAGCTGCATTATCTTCATATAGAGGAGTTGAAATCTCTCTTTGGGAGAATAAACCAAAAATCTCTCTAATATAATGTATTATTGACCTCATCTGTACACATTCTCGATTTGCTTCATGAATGGCTATTATCTCAGCATGGTTAGAAAAAGTTGATGCTATTGTTTGCTTCGTGGAGCACCATGATATAGTAGTATTACCATATGTAAATAAATAGCCATTTTGAGAACGTGCCTTATATAGATCAGAAAGATAACCCGCATCTGCATACCCAATCAATTTTTAGTCATTTCTATTTGAATAAAATAATCCGAAGTTAATTATCTCTTGGAGGTATCTAAGGACGTGTTTAACACCATTCCAATGTCGTCGTGTTGGAGAAGAACTAAATTTTGCTAATAGATTTATAGTAAATGCTATATCAGGTCGAGTATTATTTACAAGATACATCAGTGCATCGATAGCACTCAAATATGGTACTTTAGGACCAAGTAGTTCTTCATCATTTTCTCGACATCTACATATATCTTTATTTATATCTAATGACCTCAGGACTAGAGTTGTTAACGAGCCGAGTCGAACCGAACATAAGATATTTTGAGTTTGTTTGATTATTATTCGAGCATATCTGAGTTCGCTCGTTTAGTATTTTGAACATAAAAAATTGTTCGAATTTGTTCGATTTTTTTATTATTTGAGTTCGAGCTCGAGTTCGCTCGAATAAGTTTAAAAAAGTTTCAAATTTAAATATTAATTTTTTTTCAAAATTTTAAATTTATAAAATAATAAAAAATTATAATTTAAATATTTTACTATTCAATAAATTGTTATAAAAATATTGAATTACACCTAAAAATTTAAGAAATTTTTTTAAAAAAATCATTAATTTAAATATTATATATTATTAAAAATAGTATATATAATATATAAATATTTATAATTTGTTCGCGAATGCTCGGTAATGTTCGCGAATATTATTTGAATAAACTTGAAATTTAATCGAGCCTAAAATTTTGTTCGAATTTGTTTGTTTAATAAATGAACGAGACTGAACCGTGCATAAACGAGCTCGAACGAGCTTTATTCGCGAATAGTTTGGTTCGTTTACAACTCTACTCACGACCATTGGAATACTCAGTGGATATGTTTTATCCATGAAAAATATTTTCAACACTTTAGCTGTATATGTTGACTGATGAACAAAAATTTCATCTTTCATATGTTCAATTTGAAGCCCAAGACAAAACTTGGATTTTCCAAAATCTTTAACTTCAAATTCTCGTTTCAAACAATCTATAGCTTCTCGAAGCTCTTCTGGAGTTCTAATGAGATTGATATCGTCAACATATATAGCAAAAATCACAAAACCAAAATATATTTTCTTAATAACAACACATGGACAGATTTGGTCATTCTTATATCTGAATTCAATAAGAATTCACTAAGGCGATTGTACCACATGCGTCCAGATTGTTTAAGCCCATATAATGACTTCTGTAATTTTATAGAATAATTTTTACGGGGGCCTTTAGAAGTCTTTGGTAATTTGAATCCTTTAGGGATTGTCATATAAATCTCATTTTCAAGGCTTCCATAAAGATAAGCTGTAACAACATCTATTAGACGCATGTCCACTTTTTCATGAACTGCCAAACTTATAAGATATCAGAGTATAATAACATCAATAACTGATAAATAAGTTTGATCATAATCAATTCCTGGCTTTTGCGAAAAGCCTTGTGCGACGAGTCGTGCTTTATATCTTATGACTTCATTATTCTCATTTCGTTTTCGCACAAACACCCATTTATAGCCAACCGGTTTTACACCTTTTGGCGTTTGGACTACAGATAAAAAAACTTCTCGCTTCACAAGCAAATTTAACTCCGATTGAATCACATCTTTCCATTGAGGCCAATCAATTATATGCCGACATTCTTCAACTGATGAAGGATCTAAATCCTCATTATCCTTGAAAATATCAAGGGCTACGTTGTATGCAAAAGCATTATCAATAACATTGTTTCTTCGATCCCAACTTTGATTCGAACTGGTATAATTAATAGAGATTTCATAATTCTTTTCATCATTTGTAGTTGGAATCTTTTCATCAGTTGTCCCTTGGTTTTCTTTTTCTGTTTCATCAATATGATCTTCTGGATCATTTAATCCTCTTTTCTTTCAAAGATTTTTATTTTTGGAACCAAAGGGTCGACCACGCTTCTGGCATGATTTTGATTCAATAGCTATATGATTTACTTTCTGTCCTTCAAGGACTTCTATCCATATAGGAGCATCTATAGCTGAAACATGCGATTTAGTGACTCTGTTGGAGTTAGCAAAAGAATCTAGGCAGTTGATTTCCAATTTGTTGCAAATGTATAATCTTTTGAACTTCAAGTTCACTCATATTTGTGCATGGAATCTAAATGATTCAAAGATGTTTTCCACGCAAGTTCAATCTTATGCCATTTATTCTCTCCCCCTAATTTGAGAAATAAATTTTCATCAAAATGACAATTAGCAAATCTTGCTAAAACACATCCTCTATCAAAGGTTCAAGATACCTTATAATGGACGGAGAGTCATACCAAACATATATCTTCATTCTTCTTTGCGGACCATCTTTGTCCATTGGGGTAGTTTAATTGGAACATATACAATACACCCAAAAATTTTCAAATAAAAAATATTTAGCTCTGAACCAAAAGCCAACTGTATGAGAGAAAATTTATGGTAACTCGATGGCCTTAAACGCACAAGTGTTGTAGCATGCAAAATTGCATGTCCCCAAGCTGTTGTAGGAGATTTGTTTTCATCAATAATGGTCTAGCAATTAATTGTAGCCTTTTAATAAATGATTCAGCTAGACTATTCTGTGTGTGAATATGAGATACAAGATGTTCAACAATTATTCCAATCGACATGCAGTAAGAATCAAATGCATTCGAAGAAAATTCACCAACATTGTCTAGATGGATTCGCTTAATATGATAATCAGGAAACTGCGCTTTTAGTGAATTATTTGAGCAAGTAATCCGCAAATGCCAGGTTGTGAGTTGATAATAAACAAATATGCGACCATCGGGTCGATGCATCAATCAAGACCATGAAATATAGAAATTGCCCACATGGTGGACTAATTGGTCCACATATATCTTTATGAAACCGTTCTAGAAATGTAGGACTTTCAGCTCCTACTTTCAATAGTGTTGGTCTTATAATCAATTTTCCTTTGGAACATGCAGCACATGAAAGTTTATTGGAAGTCAAAATCCTTTGATTTTTTAAAGGATAATCGTGTGTTGTCTCAATAATTTTTCGCATCATAATTGATCTCGGATGACCCAAAAGGTCTTGCCAAACTTTAAAAGTAACGAGATTAGTAAACTTCTGGTTTACTAAATGATGCGCCTCAATAATATTTATTTTCGCATAATATAGGCCAGAGGATAGAGATGTAGTTTTTCCAACAAAAACTTATTACCCGAGGTCAGTTTTGTGATACCCAAATATTCATGACTGTCATCCTCCATAGTCTCAACGTGATATCCAT
This sequence comes from Asclepias syriaca, assembly GCA_027405835.1. Lineage (NCBI taxonomy): Eukaryota > Viridiplantae > Streptophyta > Magnoliopsida > Gentianales > Apocynaceae > Asclepias > Asclepias syriaca. The sequence continues at coordinate 14,444,691 of CM049930.1, forward strand.
TATGTCGGATATCTTTAAAACTCAATAAATTTCTTTGAGACTTTGAGGAATATAATGTTTTATCAATAGCAATCATAGTTCCTCACGGTAATATTATATTAGCTCTTCCTGAGCCTTCAAGAAGTTTTGTACTACCATTTATTGTGGTAACACTTGTTTCTCCCACATTCAAATAAGAAAAATATTTCTCATATTTTAGTATGGTGTGCGTAGTTCCACTGTCAATAAGATAGACACTTTCGATATCGTTATTCATACTAGAAAACTGAACAACAACCATCTGTTTTATTAACAAAATATTTACGGACATAAAAATTAAGCATATTATATTACAATATTTAAACAACAAAATGTAATATTTTACATAAACATAAAACACATAATATAATATTATAATTATTTTGGACACTTCCATCTCCAATTAAGTGGTCAATTCTTCTTTCTGGATGTTCGAAAAAATCAGCAACATCCAAGTGAGCCACACCAACATAACATTTTCAAGATCGTCATCATTTGTTTCATGAGATAAATTTTGAGAAGTAAAATTTGTCTTAGCATCTTTGCCTTTCTTTTCAATAGATGCTTGATATAAGTCAACAATATGTTTTACCATGCGACAAACACGAGACCAGTAACCTTTCATGCCACAACGATAACATTTGTCTTCATAATTTTTCGGAACAATATTTCCTTTCTCATTACTTTTTGTCCACTTCAGGTGGTCATTGCCATTTTTGCATCTAAATTATTATTATGATTATAAGAGACAAATTTATCACGACGTCCATGATCATATTTTCGACCATGACCACGGTAACGACCACGACTACGATCTTCTGGGATCATGATTTCTAATACATTCAGTTCAGGAAATGGAATAGAGCCAGTAGGTCGAGTCTCGTAATTTTTTATCAGTAGATCATTATTCTGTTCCGCAACAAGAAGACAAAAAATAATTTAGAGTATTTTTTAAAATCTTTCTCACGATATTGTTGCTGCAGGATAATATTCGTGGCATGAAAAGTGGAGTATGTTTTCTCCATCATATCATCATCCGTTATATCGACTCCACATAGTTTCAACTGTGAAACTATTTTAAACATTGCGGAGTTATACTCACTCAGGGATTTAAAACCTTGCAACCTCAGGTGCAACTAGTCATACCATGCTTTTGGGAGAACGACCATCTTCTGGCGGTCGAATCTTTCTTTCAAATTTCCCCACAAAATAAGAAGATCTTTCACGGTAAGATATTCATTTTTCAAATCCTCATGAAGATGATGACGGTGAAATATTATAGCTTTGGCACGATTTTGTGTTGATGACATATTATTTTGCACAATGGTGTCTGCCAGACCCATTGCATCAAGATGTATTTCGGCATCTAGTGTTCATGTCAAGTAGTTCTTTTCAGTGACATCAAGAGCCACAAATTCGAGTTTATAAGATTTACCATAATAATAACAGAAAACGTACCTATTTGATAAACTTCAAAAATACTTTATCCGGTGTGAGACTCGTTGATAACTTATTGTGAAATCATATAAAAATTATAAAAATAAATAATATGAAAAGTAAACGAAATATGTAGAGAATAAAGAGAATATTATTATATGATTTCTGGTTAATTGTTGATTGTCACTGCCCTCTATTTATAGTGGTAAATATGGGATAAAGATAAGCACTAAGGGTGACACTTGTCACCCGGTATTAAGTGCTAGGTGATACTTGTTAGCAAAAATCATAAGTACTAGGTATAATATGTGTCACCTTAGAGATAGACATCAGATGATACTTATCCATTTTATTAACTACGTAATTATCTCGGGATTAAAGAATAATAACAATTATATAATGGATATCACTAATTTAATCAATTATCGGATTCATAACAATTACTACCTTTAGCACAAATTTTGTTACAATAAATTAAGAGAATTTCAAAATTTTTCTTATTCAATATTTTTATTTATTAGTTCTAGAAACGCAACTCATATCTAATAATTTTAAAAATTTCCTAATAACGAATTTTTTTATTATTCATCTATTTTTTTTCTTTTATCAGTATTAAAACTTAAAATTTTCATATTAAGGAATTTTTTAAGAAGTGTTCTACTTTTGTTTCATACGATTACTGAATTTATAATAAATCATAAATTCTACCAGTTGAACTATACTCCTTGACAATAAAAATATATAAATACAAAAATTATAAATATTATTTTTGTTGTATTAATTATAAAGAGAGATGCACAAATTTAGCCTCCCAAACTATTTAATAGTTCTTCATTTTTCACTCTCCATCTTTTTATTTATTACATATTTAATCTTTTTCTACTTAAATTAGCAATATATATATATATATATATATATATATATATATGTAAGTGAATAAAGTTTTACTATTTTAAATAAAAAATAAAATTTACGAAAATATAAAAAGATTGAGGACCAAATATTTCAAATTAAGAAATATATAAAATCCTCTACATGTAATTACTGCAGTCAAAGATAGACCTCTACCTCAGGTCAACGTCATCAAATTAATTAGGTCAGCCAAAATATTTCGCCAACATTGACACCGGAACTAAGCACAGACCTTTCCTCTTCAATTCCGAGTTGTAGTCGATATTATGGTTGTGGCCGGAATTATTACCATTCACCTATACATACATATATTAGGTCAAACAAAAACATAAAAAAAACACACTAGTATATATATATATATATATATATATCATCAAGAAGTTGATCGCCCCGACAAAGGGCCTTTTTATTTATCCGTATTTCAATTTGTAATAGTTTTACTATAGGATGAAATTATTTGACAGAAATTGGAAGGAAATGACCAAACTAACCTTGGGACTATTCACGGGTGAACTTGCAGTATCTTCCAAGTCAGGATCACGATTCATAGCTGCAGTAGATTCCCGTGGCCTTTTGAAACCCGACATTTTTACATTATTATTATCATAAATGTTTCTTCTCTTACTAATAATTCCGGCGAAGTTTCTGGAAGCCGCATCGGAAATAAGAGAAGAATTATCATCATTATTATTATTATTATTATTATTATTATTATTGTTAATATTGTCATTACAGATTTCAAGTAATCCAGAAGAGAAAGAGGCGTTAATATTGTCTCCACCGCCGCATTCAAAGTCTTGCATGTAGAAAGTCCAGCTGCTCTCTTCAGGAGAAACGACGTCGTCGTCGTCGTAGTCTATTGGTTTTGTATCGGAAGATGAGATCACCGCCGTTGGTTTTCTCGGAGAACTCTCCATTAATATAAAGTAGTAGTAAAAATTATTATAAGGTGATGAGCTGAAAAAAGTTAGGTTTGTCTTATAATGTTGTTATATATATATATATATATATGTATATGTGTGTAGAGAGAGAAGAGGGAAAAAAAAGGAGTTGACATGTAAAAGAGAGGGATATACGTACATATATATATATATATATATAAGTGGGTTTTGAGATTAGTCATTAATTGGGCACCAACAAAGATTTGCCAAAATCTAATTTTCTAGGTTGCAATGTATTATTAAATTTGAAAATTTATCTTCAACTCTTTCATTTGTCATCTTAGTACAAATGAGAATTTGTTTAATTAAAAATTTATTTGATTAATGTCAAACTTATTTGTAATATTAATTTGAATCTTTAAGTCTAAATATTAAAAAATTTATATATAATTTAAAATTTGTGGATTTCTATTAAAATTTTATACATAGTGATAAACTTTCAACCAATCAAAAAATTCTTTATATCACTCTTTTTATCCATAAATAAAACACCTTAAATTTAAAAAATAAAAAATAAAATCTTTTATATTGTGTTACATAAATAATAATGTTGACTTCACCTATAAAATTAACAAACATAAATTAAGAGAACAGAAATTAAAAAAAGGATTACAACCACAGAAATTTGTTTGGTATTTCTATTAATAATAAATTAGTAGATATATAATTCTTTATAAGTTGCTGCTGACAACATCGGATATAGTTTTTAATTACAAAAAAAAAATGTTTTTTATATATATATAAATGTTAGGTTTGATAGTGGGTCGTCCGAATGCAACCTTTCATGGATTTTTATTACAAGAACATGAATCATAGTAAAAAAGTGCATATGTAAATGTCTTTCCAAATTCAATCTCCAATCCATCGATAAAATGAGAAAAAAAAAAAGTAAATAGTTAGAGATTATAATTATAATTATAATTATTATCAAAAAGAATGCAAAAAGAAAAGAGAGAAAAGAAAAAAGATTTATCCCGTTTTTATAACCTGTTTTTGCTAGGTAAACTTATTGATAGACGGCTGTTTCATGACAGATTCAGTGCATAATTGATAGTACTTTTCCTTTGGAAAATGACTTGAAACTAATGCCATATTATATACATACATATGTATGTATATATATATATATATATATGTAGGAGATGAGAGGACAAAAATATTTGCACTTAAAGTGTACACAGTCTTGTGAGAAGTCACGAGGAATATTAATGTGCGAGGGGTCACAGTGATGTTTCACTGCACTTTACTACCTGTCTATTTCCATTTTCCTGCACATGTTTATTATTTGTCATTTCTACATTCTTATTGCCTACCACATTGATATCATTTGGCAACTAGCTACCTACATCCCCCATACACATATATATATATATATAATATATATATATATATATATATATATATATGTATGTATGCATGTATATGTATTTAATGCGACAAGAAAAGATACAACTGCATGCATGCCTGTATTTGCAGTAAATATTCGAATGAATATTAATCTGCAATTGCCTAACTGTCCCACCCATTACTTTGACATGCATGACTAATTTAAATTGAATTCAATTATTTTTAGAAATTTATTTTTTTATAAATATAAAGTTATTATTATTTTTTTAAAACTCAAAATATTGAGGAAAGAAAATAGATATATATATATTGAAAAGATATAAGTATAAGGAAATGTCAATGTAGCGAGTTATTTAAAAAATTATCGTGTAGAAAAACAGATTGGATCAATGAGCCAAGTCCCTATAGTTCCGTGGCCATAGAAGGACATGTCTCACTATGTGTGGCGTGCCAAGCACTAAAGTGCAAAGTCCTCGAAAGCTTGCCTTCTCGCCCTTAGTTCCTAAGATGAGAAATTTATTGGAGAAGTACCATTTTGACAGGACGTAGCGTGCCAAGCACCAAAGTGCAAAGTCCTCGAAAGCTTGTCTTTCCGCCCTTAGTCCCTAAGGCGAGAAATTCATTGGAGAAGTACCATTTTGACGGGACAAAGCAACGACTAAAAAGTATGCAGAATCTTCCACTTTGTATACACTACTCTTAGATTCTCATTGCAAAGACATCATTACTTTGCGCTACATCAAATATAATAAAATACGTTTAGAAAGATCATTTTTATACTTCTAAATAAGTAAAATCTCCTATAAATAAGAGGGTTTATATATCTACACGAGTAATTAGCTCTTCATCATCTCAAACAAATATTCTATATATTTACTCTTTATCTTGTCCATTATTTTCTAAAATTTGCTCTTAACAAGTTTATGTGCCAAATTCTAATTTTATAATACAAGAAGGCGATGAGATTAAGATCTTCTCTTCTTGTACCCTTTTCCAATTGTTATTAATTTTGTTATAAGAAGATTTGAACAAAAACAAACACTTAGTTTGGCCTTCTATGTAAGGCCTTTCTCATTAAGATAAGATCAGAGAACGTACATTCGAAATACAACAAAACAATATTTAGCTACTCGTTCACGTAAAAATCCAATCACCCATTCTTACCGAGTCACCAGCCAGTCCATTATTGACCTCATCATATATATATATATATAAAATAGCAACAAACAAGACGGCTTCTTTCTTTCGTGTGGACTGTTGAATAGTGGGGGGGGGGGGGGGGGGGTCAAACAAAGTCACTTCACAATATACTATATATATCATTGGAAGTAAATTATCTCAAAATCCTCGTTCTTATCCGTATGAGAATACCCCCCACAATTAATATAATATATATATACACACATATATTAAAGAAAAAAACTAGAAAAAAATTGTTGAAAATTAAAATAAATTTTATTAGGATATTTTTTTATTTTTAATTGAATTGTCAGATTCGATTTTAATTTGACTTGGATAAAAAAATTCTCCTTGTATTACGATATAAATTAATTAATAAAATTGTAAATGACAAAAATAGAATATACCTTATATTATCTAATTAAAAGAAAAAGAATTTATTGTTTACCTATTACAAATTTAATATATTAAATTGATACAAAATATAATATTTGTGTGGTAGTTTAATATAAGTCAAAGCATGAAGCGGAAAGCGACATAATTATTTAATTAATTAATGGTGAATGATAATAATATTGATGAACTACAAGGATAAGAAAGAAGGCAGGTTTCAACTTAGTGGAGGTCCAAAATCTTATTTATTATTATGCTTCATTCCATATATATATATATATGATTTGATGAAGTTAGTAAATGTATTAAGGAGAGAATATAAATATCATTTTGTAGACTTTGATATAAGTAAGCAATAATTACATTCATGTTATGAAATTGTATATATATAATATAGTACATGTATGTATGTAATATATGTATTGAAGGGAGAGAGAGAGGAAGTGAAAGGCAAGCTTTGCTCTCGGGAAAATCCTTTTTACTTCATTCAATTGCAAAATCTTGCCAATTTATACACATATATATACTAGATACATTTGATAGGAATAAGTGCTCCATTATCCTTTTAAGTGCTCCACTAGCGTATTATTATATATATATATATATATATATATATATATATCCAATAAATATTGGGTGATATTTTATCACCTTACGTAATTTTTTGGGATGATGGATATCTATTAATGTAATGAATCTTCGGGATTCATAACACTCCCTCTTGGATGTCCATTACATAAAAATAGGTCTCGTTAAAACCTTACTAGATAAAAACCCAGTGGGAAAAAAAATCTAGTGAAGGAAAAAGAGTACTCTATTCTTCATGTGTAGATTTCTCCCCCTGATGAGATGATTTCTTGAAATCTTTAAATCGACGCAAACCAAATTTTATATCTCAATTTTTCAAAGGTTGCTGTCGGAAGAGATTTAGTGAATATATCTGCAAGATTATCACTTGATCGAATTTGAAGCACATCAATTTCACCGTTCTTTTGAAGTTCATGAGTAAAGAAGAATTTAGGTGAAATGTGTTTCGTCCTATCTCCCTTAATATATCCTCCCTTTAATTGAGCTATACAAGCTGCATTATCTTCATATAGAGGAGTTGGAATCTCTCTTCTGGAGGATAAACCACAACTCTCTCTAATATAATATATCATTGACCCCAACCATACACATTCTCGACTTGCTTCATGAATGGCTATTATCTCAGCATGATTAGAAGAAGTTGCTGCTATTGTTTGCTTCGTGGAGCGCCATGATATAGCAGTATTACCATATGTAAATAAATAGCCATTTTGAGAACGTGCCTTATGCGGATCTGAAAGATAACCCGCATCTGCATATCCAATCAGTTCTGGATCATTTACATTTGAATAAAATAATCCGAGGTCAATTGTTCCTTGGAGGTATCTCAGGACGTGTTTAATACCATTCCAATGTCGTCGTGTTGGTGAAGAACTAAATCTTGCTAATAGATTTATAGCAAATGCTATATCCGGTCTAGTATTATTTGCAAGATACATCAGTGCACCAATAGCACTTAAATATGGTACTTCAGGACCAAGTAGTTTTTCACCATTTTCTCGAGGTCTAAATATGTCTTTATTTATATCTAGCGACCTCACGACCATTGGAATACTTAATGGATATGCTTTATCCATGAAAAATCTTTTCAACACTTTAGCTGTATATGTTGACTGATGGACAAAAATTCCATCTTTCATATGTTCAATTTGAGCCCATATAATGATTTCTGTAATTTGATAGAATAATTTTCATGAGGGCCTTTAGAAGCTTTTGGTAATTTGAATCCTTCAGGGATTTTCATATAAATTTCATTTTCGAGGCTTCCATAAAGATAAGCTGTATCCATTAGACGCATGTCCACCTTTTCATGAACTGCCATACTTATAAGATATCGGAGTGTAATAGCATCAATAACGGGTGAATAAGTTTAATCATAATCAATTCCTGGCTTTTGAGAAAAGCCTTGTGCGACAAGTCGTGCTTTATATTTTACGACTTCATTATTCTCATTTCATTTTCGCACAAACACCCATTTATAGCCAACAAGTTTTATATCCTTTGGCGTTTGGACTACAGGTCCAAAAACTTCTCGCTTCGCAAGCGAATTTAACTCCGATTGAATTGCATCTTTCCATTGAGGCCAATCAATTCTATGCCGACATATAAAGGATCTAAATCCTCATTATCCTTGAAAGTATCAAGGGCTACGTTGTATGCAAAAGTATTATCAATAACAACGTTTTTTCGATCCCAACTTTGATTTGAACTGGTGTAATTAATAGAGATTTCAGAATTCTCATCATTATTTGTAGTTGGAATATTTTCATCAGTTGTCCCTTGGTTTTCCTTTTCTGTTTCATCAATGTGATCTTCTAGATCATTTGTTCCTCTTTTCTTTCGAGGATTTTTATTTTTGGAACCAAGGGGTCAGCCACGCTTCTGACGTGTTTTTGATTCGATAGCTATAGGATTAATTTTCTGTCCTTCAGGAACTTCTATCCGTATAGGAGCATCTATAGCTGGAAGATGCGATTTAGTGACTCTGCTGAGTCAGCAAAAGAATCTGGCAGTTGATTTGCAATTTGTTGCAAATGTATAATCTTTTGAACTTCAAGTTCACTTATATTTGTGCGTGGATCTAAATGATTCAAAGATGTTTTCCACGCAAGTTCAATTTTATGCCATTTATCTCTCCCCCTAATTTGGGAAACAAATTTTCATCAAAATGGCAATCAGCAAATCTTGCTGTAAATACATCCCCGTCAAAGGTTCAAGATACCTTATAATGGACGGGGAGTCATAAACCCAACATATATCCCCAATCTTCTTTGCGGACCCATTTTTGTCCGTTGGGGTGGTTCAATTGGAACATATACGGCACACCCAAAAATTCTCAAATAAGAAATATTTGGCTCTGAACCAAAAGCCAATTGTATGGGAGAAAATTTATGATAATTTGATGGCCTTAAACGCACAAGTGCTGCAGCATGTAAAATTGCATGTCCCCGGGGTGCTGTAGGGAGATTTGTTTTCATTAATAATGGTCTGGCAATTAATTGCAGCCTTTTAATAAATGATTCAGCTAGACCATTCTGTGTGTGAACATGAGCTACAGGATGTTCAACAATTATTCCAATCGACATGCAATAAGAATCAAATGCATGCGAAGTAAATTCACCAGCATTATCTAGACGGATTCGTTTAATAGGATAATCAGGAAATTGCGCTCTTAAGCGAATTATTTGGGCAAGTAATCTCGCAAACGTCAGGTTGCGAGTTGATAATAAACAAACATGCGACCATCGGGTCGATGCATCAATCAAGACCATAAAATATCGAAATTGCCCACACGGTGGACTAATCGGTCCACATATATCTCCATGAATCCGTTCTAGAAATGTAGAACTTTCAGCTCCTACTTTCAATGGTGCTGGTCTTATAATCAATTTTCCTTTAGAACATGCAGCACAAGAAAGTTTATCAGAAGTCAAAATCCTTTGATTTTTCAAAGGATGACCGTGCGTTGTTTCGATAATGTTTCGCATCATAATTGATCCCGGGTGACCCAAACGGTCATGCCAAACTTTAAAAGTAACGGGATTAGTAAACTTCTGGTTTACTAAATGATACGCCTCAATAGCAATTATTTTTGCATAATATAGGCCAAAGGATAGAGATGGTAGTTTTTCCAACAAAACTTTATTACCGGAGGTCATTTTTGTGATACCCAAATATTCATGACCATTTTTCTTCTATTGTCTCAACATGATATCCATTCCGTCGGATATCTTTAAAACTCAATAAATTTCTTTGAGACTTTGAGGAATATAATGCTTTATCAATAGCAATCATAGTTCCTCCCGGTAATATTATATTAGCTCTTCCGGAGCCTTCAATAAATTTTGCACTACCATTTATTGTGGTAACACATGTTTCTCCCACATTCAGGTGAGAAAAATACTTCTCGTATTTTAGTATGGTGTGCGTAGTTCCACTGTCAATAAGACAGACACTTTCGATATCGTTGTTCATTCCAGAAAATTGAACAACATCCATATGTTTTATTAACAAAATTTTACATAAATAAAACTAAGCATATAATTACAAAAGTAATATAAACATATAACATTAATATTCTAATTATTTTTGGACACTTTAATTTCCAATCAAGTGGTCAATTATTTCTTTTGGATGTTTGAAAAGATCAGTAACATCTAGATGAGTCATATCAACATTTTCAAAATCGTCATTATTTATTTCATTAGACAAATTTTGAGAAATAAGTTAACAAGATATTTTGTCGTGCTACAGGCACGAGACCAGTGACCTTTCATGCCACAACGATAATATTTGTTTTCATAATTTTTCGAAACAACATTTCCTTTTTTATTATGTTATGTCCACTTCAGGTGGTCATAAATATTTTTGGCACCTAAATTATTATCACGATTATAAGGGCCAATTTTATCACGGCGTCCATGATCATGACCACGGTAACGACCACTACCATGATCTCTTCTGGGATCATCATTCACTTCAGGGAATGGAGTAGAACCAGTAGGTCGAGTCTCGTGATTTTTATCAGTAATTCATTATTCTGTTCCGCGGAAGATAAAAATTAATTCAGAGTATTTCTTAAAATCTTTCTCACGATATTGTTACTGCAGGACAATATCCGTGGCATGAAAAGTGGAGTATGTTTTCTCCAACATATCATCATCTGTTACACAGTTTCAGCTGTGAAACTATTTTAAACATTGAGGAGTTATACTCACTCACGGATTTAAAATCTTGCAACCTCAGGTGCAACCAGTCATACCGTGCTTTCGGGAGAACGACCATCTTCTGGTGGTCGAATCTTTCTTTCAAATTTCCCCACAAAATAAGGGGATCTTTCACGGTAAGATATTCATTTTTTTTTTCAAATCCTCATGAACACGATCTTGTGTTGATGATACTTTATTTTATACAACGGTGTCTGCCGGACCCGTTGTGGCAAGATGCATTCTAGCATCTAGTGTTCATGACAAATAATTCTTTCCAGTGACATCAAGAGCTACAAATTTGAGTTTAATAAAATTTGACATAATAATAACAGAAAACGTACCGATAAAAAACGTACCTGATTTTTCTTCAAATAAACTTCAAAAAATACCTTACCCGATGGTAGAGACTCGTGCTGATAACGTGTTATGAAATTGTATATATATAATATAGTATATGTATGTATGTAATATATGTATTGAAGGGAGAGAGAGAGAGGAAGTGAAAGGCAAGCTTTGCTCTCGGGAAAATCCTTTTTACTTCATTCAATTGCAAAATCTTGCCAATTTATACACATATATATACTACATACATTTGATAGGAATAAGTGCTCCATTATCCTTTTAAGTGCTCCACTAGCGTATTATTATTATTATTATTATTATATATATATATATATATATATATATCCAATAAATATTGGGTGATATTTTATCACCTTACTTAATTTTTTGGGATGATGGACATCCATTAATGTAATGAATCTTCGGGATTCATAACAATTCATTAGTTATATGTCAACATTTTCATGTAATGTCATATTCACACATTACTTAAATATACCAAAAGCCGATGAAGATGCATCTGTATTCACTGCTACTCTACCTTTTACATGAGACGCCTTTCTTAAAAGCTTCATTTTTTTTAAGGCCTTTAGAAATAACATAATTTTATTTATTCTGAGAGATGAAAGGAAAATTTTATTCCGATGGAAAAAAAATAAAAGATCGGAGAACTTTATGATTGGAGAAAGAGAAATGCATGGTTGGTGTGTTATTGGATCGATGAGAGAACACATTGAGTTCACATTAGAAATTACTAGTGTCATCGGTACTGATTACAACCCGCAATTCTCTAATTTATTTTTTATTTTTAAAATTGTTTTGCAAATTAGAAATAAATAAATGAAAGAAAGAGAGTAAAAGGAGAAAAATTTATAAATTAAAAGAATTAACTGAGCCGAACAAGAATTAAGAATTAGGAAGAAAAGAAGAACAAGAAAAAAAGGACCAAGAAGACCGTTGAGAATAAAAATTACATTATTTCCATGAAACCCTAGTGGATAGGGTTTTGACATTTTTATTTTTTTAATATAATTATTATTATTATCAATTTTTAAAAATATATTTTACTAATAGTTGATCGAATTAACAGAAAGAATGAAATTTGATAAAATTATAAAGATAAAGAATGAAATTTGCTAAAATTTAAAAAAGGATGGAATTATCAAAATTATATAATTATCAAAATTATATAATTTGTTAATTTACTTTTTTTTTAAAAAAAAATTGAAATATTTTTATTTGTATAATTTCAAAGTTATATATGAAAGTGTTACTAATTAAGTTACGCTATAAAATTAAAATTGATTATATTTTATAAATAAATATACTAAATTATTAATTACTTGAACTAATCTATTTTAAAAACATAGATTAATTTTTCATTCCATTGTATTGATCAGTCATTTTTCATCAAAATAATCATTTTTTCAGTGCTGTTATTCATTTGTTTTTTTTAAGAAAAAAAAAGAAACTTATTTTTTAGACTAAAATATAATGGGTATATTATTTTATTTTTATAAATAATAGGGTAAACTATTTTAGTTACACTTCTTAGATTTCAGAATCCAATTTTTGTACATAAATTTTTTTTTGCATTTATAGTGTCATTGAAGTTTCAAAATGTCCCACTACATGTACTTATTTTAAGTTAAACCGTTAAGTCTTTAATTTTTTTTCTTAGTCAACCTTTTTCACTGTTTGACACGGTTCTAGTCAGGAGTATTTTTGTTCAACCAATCCAAAATAAAATATAATTTTTTTTCATCTCTCATTCTTCTTTCTTTTTTCTCTCTTTTCCTTCTTTCTCTCTCCAGGGATTATAAAGTCCAGAAAAAGGAGATTCGTCGGTAGTTAGTAGATCAGAATTATACTCCGATATCGGACCTTCGACATCAATAGTGGCGACAGAAATAACTCGGAAATCACTTACCGTACCGCAACAAAGTCGAGCACCATCGCCAAATAAGAAAATATTAGTTGAAAATGCAGAAAGCCGATATCCATCGTGGAAGAAATGACGGTGGAGGAAGCAATGCTAAAGGATTGATGAAGTCATCAAAGGCAGTAACTAAGGCGAGGAGGAGGAGGATGTATCAAGGAGATAGATCCACAGGAGCACATTTGCGAAGGAATTCAGATGGATGATTATTTTCTTGCTTTGGAAATGCATGCGGATTTCACCATGGTCTACAATTCAACCAATAATAACCTAATTTTAAAGAGCACTTAGTCTCAACTCCTCTTAAAAACAGACCTAATCCATAAAGAAATTCATTATTAGGTCTAAATTAAGATGAAATTTAGGGATGGGTACCGAGTTAGAGTTCCTAACTCGACCTAATTTTCTCTGGTAATTCAAATTTTTTTTCTTTTTATTCTTCATCTTTTCTCTCTCTTCCTTCTTCAGCGGACTACACATACCCAAAAACACAACAAACCCATTTAGTTCTAGGGTTACATCTGTATTCATATCACAACTGTCGGGACTCAATTCACTCAGAATTTCCAGTGGCTCGCATAGATTATAAATCGTGGGAAATTAATCCACCGCACATTCACCCCACCCAAAGCCACCGAAATTCTTACACTTATTGAAGGAATTCTTGAAGTTGGTTTCGTGACTTCAAATCTTGAGAATCGGTTAATCACCAAAGTAATTCGAAAAGGCAACTTTTTGTTTTTCCCGTCGGATTTATTCACTTTCAGTCGCAAGTATGGTACAAAAATACAGTTGTGATTCCGACGCTGATGCAAAATTAAATTACAGGATTAAATTACATGAGAGAGAAAGAAGAAAGAGAGAGAAAAGGAAAAGATAGCAAAGGGAAGAATAAGGAGAGAAAAAAAATTTAAAAAAATGAAAAAAAAATTTGTATTTATTTTAGATAGGTTGGACAAAAATACCTCTGACTTTAATAATGCCAAATAGTAAAAAATATTGACTAAAGGAAAAATTAAAGACTTAACGTTAACAGAAGTCCATGTAGTGGGACGTTTTGAAACTTCAATGCTATTATAAGTGCAAAAAAATTTTGAGTGCAAAAGTTACATTTTGATATCTAAAAAGTGTAACTAAAATAGTTTACCTTAAATAATATTGCAAGTTATTAAGTGATCATCTTGCTCGCATAAAGTGTTATTTATATATATATGGCAATAATAATATTAAATGATTTTAATCTATATATTATATGGGAATAAAAAATTGAAGTTTGAGAAATTAAATTTAAAATGTATTATATTACCTTCGCAAAATTCAATAAATTTATATATCACATATTATGTTTGTCTTTTTAGTTTTTGAATTATATTACTTTTGCATTAAGTTTTTATATTACATTTAGGAAATGGAAAAAAATTATTTTCCCACTTTGAAGGAATTCAATTGAAGTAGTTTATAAAAGTTTAAAACCTAATTTAATTTAGTATGATCGGTTTAATATTTAAGCTTTCAAATATTTTATTTTTAAGGTATCTTTTAAAAAAACCTCATATTAAAATAATATATTTAATAATATGATGTTGAGATGTAAAATTTAGATTGATATTCGATGAATAAGAATGTTTATTTATATACATTGCCTCTATCAAATAAAAAATAAAAATAATTATAATAAATTCCTTTTCAGATTTTTTTTTATTTAAAAGATTTTTGTAGATAAATATTAAAAGAATATAATTAGTTCTTTTAAGGCAATCGCTGGGATAATTATTTAATTGAGTTTTATTGGGACTACATAGGTACAGTACTGATGGAGTTTGGAGATGGATTTGTAATAAATAAAGTAAATTTTCAAACCTATACTTCATTTGATCAAAAATAAAAATAAAAAATAAAATTTATAATAATCATAATAATAAATCATTTCTCGTGAAATTTTTATAAAGAAACCACGTACTGTCGGCTGACTTATGTTGTGTCTCAACTCAAGTTTCATATTTAAAAAATAATGTTACATCGAATCGAATGAACATAGTTGTGCAAGATAGAATTTTTCTAATTCTATTAGTACGAGGTTTTTTGAGTAATTATTTAAAAATAAAAGGGTTAAAATGAACAATATGATACTAATGTAGAGTTAAGTAATTTGTGAGATTATTCGGTCCAACAACTTCAACATAAGAATCGGATTGTTGCTGTTGAATAGCAAATAAATCCTATCATCTGTTATGGACAAAGTCAGACGATTCAGCCTCCCATTAATAAATCTTCTTCCATGTGTTAAAATGATACAACAAAAAGAAAAGAGAAACGTTCAAACAGCAAAAATCCAATTGGTTTGAAACACAATATGTTACCAATTTCCGTGATAGATAACAGTAATGCTCTTGGTACTGAAGTAAATAAGGTGAAAATCAGCAATCTTGCAATTGCTGCAGCTCGAGAATTGCAACAAATGGCACAGGCGGAGGAGAATGACAACAACAACAAGAATAAAGATGCTCAACCCCCCTTATGGCTGTTTGATGAAGTTCAGAATTGTGAGGTTCTTAACGTGTCTGAATACAGGCGTAGATTTATTATCCATGAAACTTTGGAGGAAGTTATAAGACATATTACAATGGGAGAAGAAAGCTTGATCATGGACGAATTTCCTTTTTGGGATCCTTATTATAACTGCGGCGGGTTTATTAGTGGGAAGAAGATTGGTTCGGCTGTTCATCAAACCGAGGACGCATCTCGGGCTACTGCTGTTGTCTATGCAGATCCACTCAGACTTGTTAGTATGCTCATGAATGTGGTAATATATATACATACATAAAATACATATATCTATATATATATATATATATATACACACACACACACCACACACACAGAGAGGCACATATCTTACATATATTTTGTTGTTTTCCTTCTTCATATCAGGATCAATGGACTGATGCTTTTTGCAATATTGTCTCTAGAGCCTCTAGCCTCGGGTTTTTCTCAACAGGAACAGACTTAGGAAGTCCTGATGGGGCTTTGCAAGTGGTACATTTTCATCGCTCTTTACCTTATATATATATATACACACATACATTAGTCACAAATTCACACACACACACACACACATATGTATATATATATATCTTCTTGATCAGGTGAGAGCAGTATTTCATGTTCCATCCCCACTCGTTAGGACTTAGGGATTATTTTTCGCAAGATATTGCAGACAGCTAGCGGGTAATACTTGGCTGGTCACTGATGTTTCTCTTGAGAGTATTTTCAATGATATTCCACTGGATTGTCAAAGAAGGCCATCCGGATGTTTAATCCAAGGACTGCATGAAGGAATATCCAAGGTAAAAAGTAAGCAATGTTATTCAACTTTAAAAATCTAATGTAATTTTGAGGATGCGATACAAGTTGAGCGAGTCTAAACCTACCTATAGGGTAAAGAAAAATGGAAAAA
Source organism: Asclepias syriaca (assembly GCA_027405835.1). Taxonomy (NCBI): domain Eukaryota; kingdom Viridiplantae; phylum Streptophyta; class Magnoliopsida; order Gentianales; family Apocynaceae; genus Asclepias; species Asclepias syriaca. Next base: position 14,461,452 of record CM049930.1, read on the forward strand.
GAAAAAAATGTGATGAAAATTGTTGCTTTGGGGATGATGCCTAGGTCACTTGGGTGGAGAACAATGCAGTGGATAGAAGTGTTACTCAAGATATGTTCAACCTAAAAGTTGCATCAGGTTTTCCTTTCAGTGCCAACCGATGGATTGCAACTCTGGTGAGATATTATGACCGGAACTCCTTGATGGATCAACAATTTCAGCAATATTCAAAATCAAATGATGATAGAGGTACGACACACATGAAATTCTGTATCCCTTTATTTTTTTAAAGAATATGAAAATTTCATGCTTGTAACTGCAGAAATTATGGGCAGAAGAATTAGGCAAATCCCCCAACCGGGGCTACGACTAGATGTGACTGGGAGAAACAATCTGTTAAAGCTAGCAACAAGGATGGTCAGAAAGTACACTGCTAACGTTACTTCATGCTCAGAAAACTGGTGGATGCCACTACCAATAATTGGAGGAGAAAATACCTTGTTTAAGACCAGCTTAAACACGGATGATCCTGGAGTTGCCCAGGGAGTTGCAGTAACTATTGCAACTTCTGTGAGGCTGGATTTTCCACACGCAGATATATTTAACTTCCTCAGCAATGCCCAAAGACGAAACAAGGTAAGACTAGACAACGTTAATTTTAAATGTTTAACCAAAACAAGAAAAGGAAGAAAAAGAAAAAATAGGCTGCAGCTTTAGAAGTCACTTTGCTGATGGTTCATGAATGATCTGAATTCTCAATCCGTCTCTGTGGTTCTAGTGGGATATGCTTTCTCATGGTAGAGTGACTCGAGAAATAGTGCGGTTTTCTTCTGGTCGTGACTCTTCAAATTGGATTTCTTTAGTTCTAATTGAGGTGAGCTTTCATGTCCTTGATTTAAGGCTTCGTATGTTCACACTTGGCTAATCCACATCAGGGCACTTAACAAAAACTTAAAACTATTCCATGCATCCATTATCAGTGCCTAGAATAGGCCAGCTTATCCCTTCTCTACAAGAACTGAACCCAGTAAATACTGAAATAATCCTTCAGACTCTTCTTTGAAAAATTATCAAGTGTCAATTTCTTTACAAAATTTTTAACATTTGAGCATGCATCAAAATTTTAAAATTGGTGCAGAAAAGAAAATCTAAATCGAGTGATTAAATGTGGTTAGCTCGCTACTAGCAGCATCCACATATCCATCCAAAGCTTAATTATAATGTTCAATGTATAAAATAGGACTATATGAGCAAACTCAACCATGCATTCCCCAACTAGTTTCCCCAGATGAATGCACATTCTTTCTTAAATACTTTTATCTAATAATATGTCTAACTGCTTCTCCTACGTACACAGCCTAAGGCTGAAAAAATACCAATGTTGTACCTTCAAGAAACCTTTTCAGATTGCACAGGATTGTATGTTGTCCATGCTCCTATTGACATGGCTGCAATGGATCATATAGCAGCTGGGAAGAACTCTGATGCCATGCCATTTTGCCCTGCGGATTTGTCGTCCTTCCTGATACTGGTGGAAGTATCCTTACCATTGCATTTCAGATATTGGATGAGGAAGCATCCTCGCCTGAGCATCTGCCACCCAAGTCAATGTTAACAGCACACCACATTATCATGACTACAGTCAATTGATCATGGATGAACTTTCAACCATGAACAAAAATTAACATAAAAAGTATTGTTCTTCTTTACAATTGATTGTCCATATAATCATACCATGGCCTAAACAGCTGAGGAGACTTCCATTCATGGCAACAACAAGCATCCTTTGGTAGTTAAAATGGAAAACAAAAGGGAAAAGAAAAGAAGAAAAACACTAAAACTGCTAACAGTACCAAATATGCCTATCAAATTAGTTTACGGGAATCTCTTTGTAATAACTTTCAACTACAACATATGCTTCCTAGTCTAAAAGAGAAAGCATTGCCCAGATAAAACAGAGAGTTATAGTGGAATGTTCTATCTCAGCAAGGTTGAGATTATTTCTGCAGAGACAATTCCTTTTGCTTATAGGACAGCCAAATTCACCATATACAGAAATATACCAAAAACAGAACTATATCTTCCTGCAGGAAATAAAAAATTGTTGATCCCGCGAACTTATTGACTTCACCCTATCTGGTGATACAATCTTCTTTTTATGAGAAAAAGACAACTTAGATTAGGTTATCTTTTGGGAAGAATATCAGAGAACGAAAAATCATGGAAGGGAGGACCTGAAACCAAGAGACAACATTACAATGTGATCTGAATGTGAATCTGTAGAGGAAAGTATAAACTGAACTTTGAAAGTAGTTAGGTTAAGCTTTGTGGAGCTCCAAAACCAGGGACTAATTACCTTCTTGTTCACCTAAGATATAAAATGGAATATGAGCGATCATTTTGGTGCTGCCATTGCTCCAATCTACAGTGCCTGGATGTTCTATGCACCTGCTTGAAGGCTTGGAAGGGCCCAAGACAGATAAACAGACAGCAGGTTCATTCATCAAACCCAAATAATCACGTGCGCGCTTCCAGACCCTACCATCTGATATTCGTGAACGAGCCACCTGCAAAATTATCCACATGATTGAGATGAGTTACACAAATCAAGCCATCATATAAGGAACAATTTCGTTTTATGTTAACTTTGTTAATGCAAAAATAGTTGAATAAACAGAAGCACAAAAAGTGAAACTAGCTATTTTAACTTTAATGACAAAATAAAATAGATTGACCTTTGCTAAGGATACACGGGCCCTTGGTACTAACTCAGAATGATGTGTGGCAAGCTTAGCTATAGCAGTCACAACAAAGCATAAAAGTCTTGACTGTGATAACTTTTTGAATGTTGAACTACCTGAGCCCAGAGATGATTCTTGTAGACCTAGACGGCTTCCAACAGGCAAAATGTCCAAAAAGGTCAGTTACTTATTTGAAACACAAGAAACAAAAATCAGAAAGTACAGTTTAGTAGCCTATTGTATCTTACCTAGATGAAAGGTTTTCATATAAAAGAAGCTCCAAACTTTCAAAAAGTTCACGGGCTGCATCTTTATATGATCTACCACCACCTCCATGTTCTCCAATGGCCCAACATAGTTGTACTGCTAATTCTGTCTGTGGATACAATTAGAGGACTATTTTCTACATGATATTGTATGAGAAGTCAAAGTCATCAGCTCATGAGTTAAATTCTGGAGGAAACGAGAGTACCACGAACTTACCTTAGCAGGATTATCATATGCTTCTGAAAGCCTGTCCACTATAGGCTTCTGCAAAGAAGTAAAGATTGAACTTACCAACAAGCGAGGAAGAAGCAAAAGAATAAGAAATAACCATTCCAGAGATATTGCAAGAAGAGAAATGTGTCAGTTGAGTTCAGACCTTCAAAAGTGCAATAAAATCAGGAGATCGTTCAAAGACAGCCAGCATGAATTCTAACAGCCTCTTTTGGACCTGGATGTGGAACACTCATTATAATTCAGTAAATTAGAAAGCATAATCAATAAACATTGCACAATCTATGACACATATTACCAAACAAAATGTTGAGAAAAGGAAAAGCTACATCATGTATGCCATCGACTTTGTATGCAGAATTTGCTAACTAATGTTTATCTGCAGAAGTTTCTTATAGATTGACGTTGCAAAACATCAACTAATTTCTACATAATGGCGCATATAACTGAAAACTTTTCAGGGTGCATGAATACTTAATATCTGCTCAGCTCCGTAAGATCCAGGTGTCTGACAATTTTTCTCTAGACACAAGGATTGGGGAAAGCTGAAACATACTTCATACCCAAAGGAAATGATTTGTTTGATGGAGATAAGAAGTGTTATATTTGACTAATTTCCTACTAATGAATGCCCAAGACAAATTGAAATATGTAACTCCAGTAGTTGTCTCCCCAGAGTGAAATATTACCTCATAAGAAAATAACTTGTCTGGAAATTGTGTCGAATACCTCATCATCAGCAGGGGAACCAAGGCACATATTAAAGCTGCAACAGATAAATTCTATGGTCATCAAAAAACACCACAAACCAATATAAAAAATAAAATAAAAATTCAAAAAAAACATAGAAAAGTAAGTAATATAAGCTTTTTTTTTTTTTTTTTTTTTGATAATCAATATAAGCTTGTTAATAGATAATAATAATTTAATAAACTTCAAAATCGAGCATAAACATACAATCATTGACATCATGAAGAGCTATGGCAAAATACACATCAAGCAGATGGGGTGCTATTCTGAATACTTCTTTCAACCTATCAGACGGAGGTGCATTAGTTGCTGCTTGTAGAATTGCTGCCATTGCAGGAGAAGTCCAATGCCGTCCCTGAAAATCAAAACAATCCAGCAAACAGAAGGAAATATTCTTAGAGAAATTTCTCTCCAGAGTAAGTAATTGATTATTTAAGAGCTTCAATACAGTCATATCAGAGAAACAATCCAACTTTTGAATGATTCCAGGACCAGAAAAAAAAACCATGACCTGAGAAAAGTAACAAAAGAACAAAACATGTACTAAATTCTGGAACCTATTTATTCAGAATCATGTTGCTTCAGTGAACTTTTATCACAATTCAACAACAGCTGAAGAAATCTCGGAAGTCGCTGGAGAATTAAAGATGAAAGGTAATGTCTCTCCTCTCTCTCTCTCTGAGAATGAAATTTGCATGAAAAAACCAATCTCATCAATAGCATAGATAGGTTTTTGCTCAGAATAGAGCAACCTTAAATGGTTATCAACTTCATTAGCCATGATTAATCTAGGAACGTTAAGTATACAGCTATCAACAACTCAAAAAAAAGAGAGATGTAAAGGCTGCTGGAAAAATAAAACACAACATAAACCAATAGAAACGTACAGCAAGACCATCATTCTCATCCTTGAGAAGCTCAAGAAATAGTGGTTCAGCAACAGCTATGGTATTGCTATCTTCAGACTCTGAGTCAACCCCTGCATCTCCTATGGTTGATCCAGTATAAGCTTCATCCATGAGAGCAAGCAGCATCTATGACCAAACAGTAGAATTCTTAGTTCCAATGTGAATGCCTAATTTTTAAGTAACTTAACATTTCAAAGTTTCAAAATTAACCTCAGGAGCTGTGCTCTTCTGCATTGAAGCAATGCTGCTGCCAAGTAGTGATCCAGAGCTCTTTTCTACTTTTTCCAAAGCCACAACCAATACTAATTGAAAGAGAAATAGATATCTCAGATTATTTGTCCATATAGAAAGAATAAAACATATATCATCCCCCACAACCCATTCTGCTATACTCCCCATGGCCCTAAAAAATAAAGAGGGAGATGGGAGGCACAAACATCTCATAGAGCAAAAAGGGAAATGTTTGAAGAAAGGCTCCTATTTCCCTTCTATTTCATCCACATTGTAAAGGTTTAAGACAGAAAATCGCTTAGATATTCGATAGATAAATAAATAAGCATGAGTACACTCTTTCAACATTGAAAATGATCTACAAAATTAATATCATAGCCATGTTTTCAATCTCCATGAGATTTTCGCTGTCATTAACTTGTGTTCTACTTTTCGCCAGAAAATACTCATTTACCAAGACAAAAGGTAAAAATAGCATCCCCAAAAAAAGGTAAAACCATGCAAAATGGAAGTCAAAAGCAATAGTAACTTACTAGGGAGATCCACAAGTGATGGAAACAGCGGAAGAAATGATCCTGGAGATATCAATCCAGGGAATACATCTAGAAATTCCTTTTCCAACCTGCAATGCAAAAACAAATTTATAATCATCTTTAAATAGTTGGATCCATGAAACCTTTAACTCCTACCCTTCTAAAATATCACATTACATAAACACCCAAAAATGTTTTTCATTTTTTCAGTTTAATCTCCCACTTCCTAACTGTCAAAAACAACACGAAGTAATCCAGGATAACTAGCCTAGTTGATTGGTTCTGAACTTTTAAGACGTTAATTAGGAAACATAAATTTCTTTAAACCAAAATATTATAACACAGCGCACTGAGAGAAGACAAAAAGAACTTGATATACTAAACTAAAAACTTATTTCATGGTACAAACAGATATTTCTAGAGATACAATAAAACTACTGAAAGAATGGAAAACATTCTAAGTAAGAAACAAACAGATCCTAAAGAATAAAGCATACCAGGGTTCTTAAAAACCTAATTAAATAACAAATCCAACAACAAGAACTGAGAAAAACTTACTTCTCGCCATTCCATGCAATCAACTTCAGGAGTAACGGGAAAAACTGCAAATACATCAGATACCTCAGAGATGAATATCCAAAATTAGGGGCATATTTGGACTGTTTTTATAATGAAATATTATAGGTTTGAGAATAAAAATAAAAATATATTAGTGTTTGAATAATTGATTTGATTGACAGTGGGTTCACATATCTTGAATGTTATTAACTAAATGTTCAATTATTAGTAATTGATTGTTCAAAGATATAATATGATTTGTTAAAAAGTGCTAAACATATATATTTAACAAAATATATGGCTCCACAACACACACACACAAAAAAAAAAGGTGGAGTATTGGAATTTGAACGGATTAGTTTCTCAAAGAAAAAAAAAAAAAAAAAAAAGAGTTTGATTAGAGAACAAAAAGTAGAAAAAATTTTGGAAAAGAAATCCAGTTCAACTGATAAAAGTCAAAGAATTAGTTGACATGAAATACTTCCTAATACAACACAATAAAAAATGTAACATTACTCACTCATACAACTAAAACACAATCGCATTAGCATCTGTGTCTAATGAACTCATTTAAACGAAATATACAGATAATATTTGTCTTTATAATCTATGAGGTGATTAAACTATTTCCCATAATTTTCTGCCCTTGGGAAGAACCAAAAATTTGTGCCTTCAAAAATTTGTGCATATTTCAAACTGGAAAGATGGATTAAGTAAGGAAAGGATATGATCACTAGGAAGTGTCAGTTACTGCATAAGTGATAAGTTCATAGTGAGGTCTATGAAATAACTTAGATAAACATAATAGCTAAAGTAGTTAATTACTGTAATTTTTTCTCGATATGTATACCTGAGGAAGTAAAGTAGGAAAAGAACTTAGAAGCTTCCTTTTGTTTGCATTAAGAAAATCAAGAGTTGCTCTAGCAACGACAGGGTCTGCAAACTCACTGCAACACATATTAGAATGCACTTGAACTATGTGCGCTTAAAAGCTATTTTGGAAAATTCATATGGTCGGATCCTGAAACACATATAGAAGTAAGGAAGATTCATACAATTTCAGAAATAATAGACAAAATAGCAGAAATCTGGCAGCACTATTTCGAATATAAAAATTCAGAAGTTAAATGAACATCCTCACTTAACTAAAACTTGAAAAAAAAAAAAAAAAAAGGTTCCATTTATCTAGAACTTAACTTATAATTTCAAAAAGATGAAAAAAAGAAAATGTAATGCATTCTTACCGGCTCAAACATGACCGGAAAAATGTCCTGAGACTAGGATCAGCATCATGTAGAATCACATCACCAAAATCAAGAAAAAATTGGAGAATAGCCTGAAATAGACATAGAAAAATTAGACAAATAGTAAACACTAAGGGAGTATGATTCTAACACCACTTGCATTGTGGAAGAAGCCACTTAAAAACACTATGAGCTTATTAAAAATGCAAATATGAAGCATCAAATATCAGAATTCATCATCACAATATACAATTTAGTTCAGTTATAAAGGAGAGATTGACATTAGTAAAAATACCTTATGAGAACAAGGACAACTGAAGTAGTTACAGAAGTTAATACATTATTCTTGGAAACTTGTTTATTCACAAAATGAATCAGTTCAATTTAAAATCCTCTTGTGCGGATTGATCAAATAAATAAGAAGCTAATACTAGTTTAAATTTTAATAATAAAGAGATTCTATTATCTAATTGCTTTATTTCCCTAATCAGTAAATTATTATATTTTTACTGTCAATATGTTCTAACATCTTATTTTCAATATCTATTTCATTTAATATATAATTTAATCAACTATATCAGTAAACAAAATCCATTACAATAATTTCAACTTCAAACGTAACACAGTAGTTCGATAAAAGGAAAACAAAACCAAGCCAATACCAGTAGAAGAATGGAAACAGATGATTGAGACTGCGACATTGATGCCACCGAGCGATTGAAGATCTTACTGAGATTAGGATAAATCCTTGCAATTAAATCTTCTGAATTTTCATTTTTACACAATTGACACAGTCTCTTCACCTGCAAATACCAATTCAAATGAGGATAAAAAATGACAAATTAAACCTAGTTTCGAGTATTTGAATGCAATGTGTGAAAAAGGAAAGAGATATACCGAGTTGAGTAGTGAAGGATCTGAGGCCGGATCATTGGGAAAATTTGAGTCCCTAGCAAGGGAAGACAATGTTCTAAAATGAAATTCCCACTCTTTATCGCTCTGGTCCATTCTATCATTTACCTCAAAAACTACTCTGATTGAAATTCTCCTTCTCTCTTTTTCTACTTCTACATAGTCTTCGTCTACCCCCCACCGTCTCCACGAATGGAATCCTTGATATATATATATATATATACTCCAATTACTTTATATTTAAACCAAAAGAATGAAATAATTGGGAGTATATATATATTCCATTTTAAGTTTCAAGAAACGCCATATTTCAATAAGATGTTTTTATTTAAAAAGAAAAAAATTAAAGTTTATTGTTTATATATAAAATTAAAATAAGAGTGAAGTGCGTAAGATTACTGTACTAAAATTATCAATTTTTAACGAGATTATATGTAACTCAAATTTCATATTATTAATTATATATAACATTCTAAATTTTATAGTGGCAATTTAAGATTATTGTAATTTTTATAATTTTTTTTAAAATTTTTATGTCTTAAAAATTTTTGCTAATAACTTATAATCTTTTATTTTTTTCCCTTAACAAAATTTAAATTTTTTCTTTTCTTTTATTCTTTATCTCAATATACATATATATATATATATATATATATATATATTTATGAATTTTTATATTTCTAATTTTATTTTAACCTTTATATATAAGAAAATATTCATTTTAAATAAATTTATATAAATAACAATTAAGTATATGTTTAGTGGTAAAAAAAACGTTAACCATAAGACATAATATAAAAAAGAATTGTATGAGTATTTAATATATATATTTAGTTAATAATTTTTAATTTAAAATTATTGTTGTATTTTATTACAATTTTGTTTTATTTTTAAAATTTTATAATTTAAGAATTATAATAATAACAAAATTAGTACAATTCATTTTATTTTATTAGATATTTGATATATATCTAATATATATATATATATATTTATATTAAATTTATTACTTAAAAAATATAATACTTATATTTAAAAATAATATTAAACTATCTAATTCAAATATGAATAATTTTTTAAATATAAAATAATATATTCATATTAAATTAATAAATGCATATATATCTTTAATTTTTATTTTTTAAAAAAAGAATTTGTAATTTGATGTTTTTTTATTGTTTTTTTAAAGTTACAAATAAAATGTTATTTATTATTAAATATTATTATTAATTTTTATTTTCTGCCTATATATATATATATAAATATATATATATATATATCAATTATGTATGTATATTTTGTTTAAAAAAGATAAAATAAAAATTATGTATGTATACTAAGTAAATTGTCCAATGACGAACTTTTTTTTTCTTTATATGTTTTGCACTCCAAAAAAAATGGTTTGCACCTCCGTCCAACTTCATTTTTCATCTTTTTCTTTTAAAATTTTTTATTCATTTATATTTTTGTCTTGATTTAAAATATTTTCGTTTTTATGAAACTTTTAAGATTTTTAATTTAAAAAACTTCAAGATTCCATGCCTCACCCACTTCAAACTATGTTATACCATTTTAAATGTATATATTTTAAATTATTTTTTTAAATAATAAAATAATAAAGTTTTATATTTTGTTAACCTTAAACTCAAATTTAATGATTTTGAAGAAATTATATATATTTTTAAATATTTATTAAGTAAAATTTGAAATTTTTAAAAATAAATAATTTAATTGTTAACAGACTTTTATTATTAAATGGAAAATATGATAGAAATAAAAATCTCTCAAATTTAAAAATTTTAAATTAATTGAATTTAATGTTAATAAAATCTAAAATTTTTAAGAAATTTAAAATTTATTAAAGAAATATTTTTAAATATATACATGTCAAATCTTATTAACTTTTATTTAGTTTATATATATATATATATATATTATATATTTAAACTAACTTCAATTGGTTGGTTCAGTAACAACGACTTTTTGTAAAGAGACTTGTGAGTGGGGATATACACTTTAAGTAAAAAGAAAATATTAAAATCTAATCAAAATATTTTGAGTATATAAAAATAAAGCAGGATGTGAAATTTAATTAATTAATTAAAAAAAGTCGACCGAAAATATAATACAAACAAAGAATATTTCAGAATCGAATTACACATCTCATTTGCCTTCTTCTCATATGTTGTTAGTTAGTTATGTTGTTTCATTTTTCATTTTTCTTAAGTAAATATTATCTTGTTTTTCCTTTCCTTTATTATCTAAAAATAATTTGATAAATTTTTAATTTTTTTATAAAATCAATTAAAAAGACTTTTATTTTTTCCTAATAAAAATATTTAAAATTTAAGAAAAATATTTCAGAATTAAATTTATTAAAAATAAATAAAATTTTTTGGACAAATTTATTAATTATTTTATTATTTAAAAAATAAAAAATAAATAAAAAAAATAAAAATACCCTTAAAAAACATGCACAAAATGAAATTGAACAAAAATTCTGAATTCGGGTACAAACGCGATTTCCTTTTTTCTTTTTCTTTTTTTGAAATGCAAAAGGTGAAAAAAAAATGAAACGTAAAATTCATAAGCACCTGAAATAGAAGTGTTATTTTATTAACAGTTTTAAATAAATTTATTTTTAATAAGTTAAGTCCTAATTTTTTTAAAAAACAAATCATTTTTGACAAATTCCGTTAAAAACATAAAAAATTAACGATTTTTATTATTTTGTTAATTAAAGAAAAAGATAAAAATATCTAAATAAAAAAAAATATATCTTCATATAAAATTCAAGGGTAAATTATCATACTAACACTTCAACTTTTCAAAAATCTTGCTTTTGCACCTGTATTTATTTTTGCTTTTAACTGATGAACTATAAAATATCACCTCATTTGTCATTCCGTCCAAAATTTCCGTCAGACTTCATTTTTCATCAAATTCTCAGGAGCATTTTCGTCTTTTTACAATTATGAGTATTTTTTAATTATTAGGGTTTTATTTTCAAGTGTAATTTTGTCATTTCACTTTATGTGCATTTTTATCTTTTTACAATTATGAGTATTTTTTAATTATTAGGGTTTTATTTTCAAGGATAATTTTGTTATTTCACTTTATTATTAAAAATCTGAAAAATATTTTTTTTTGTAAACTCAAAGATTTGATCCTGTAACCACACACTTAAAATTATTTGAAACTTATATTTTATATTATAATTACAAAAATAATAAATACGCATTTTATATTGCGATTATATTCTATATTTTAAATATAAATTATATTAAATATAAACATTCTCATAAAAAATATTATCAAATGACACAATTCAAACCACAAGTTTTTGTTATTGTCACATTTCTCAAAGCTTGCATATGAGTTCTTCTTTAACTCTTTTGTTTTGATTTCATGGTAGAACATGAATTTCGAAGTGTTTTTTTATACAATGTCATTGCTAACACTAATAATGTAATAATCTCATTGTAAAAAAACCTCAAAATTTGTATTTTGCAACGAATTTAAAGTTAAAAAAAATAAATTTAAGGTTTGAGGAAGAGAATGACTACGAAGATAATTGGTTTAAATTGTGCTATTTGAATAATATTTTTTCATAATCTTTATATTTAATATAATTTTTAAATAATATAAATTTTTATATTGAATAATTGGTGAGTTTGATCCCAAACAAATTTAACTTTGGCAAGTTGAGTCCCAAAATATTTTTTTTAACTTTTAAGGTTCCAAACTTTTTTTGTAGAGAATAATAAGGTCCTTCTTGACAGATTCTGTCAAAATTTCTAAAATTTTAACGGTTGTTTATCTTTAGTTAATTAAAGACAAAGATAAAAAAGTCATTACATGTAAACATAAATAAAGAAATATTTAAATAAAGAATAAAAATGTCCTCACATTTAAAATTTTAAAAATAAAAAATCTATGGATCAAAATCTTTTACCATGACTATCTTCCATTGCCCCTTTCTCTGCTACAACATGGCGTCCTTCTCCCTCATCCGTCTCCGGCATGTCCCCAACAACTCTCCTCCAAATTCCGGCAGCGTCTCCCTCCATTTCTTTGCAATCCTCCAGCAGTGAGATTAATCCATGTTCCGAATACAAAAATCTCTGCCTCCTCCACTCCAATTCTAATCGGCGATCGCGTAATCTCCGCCGCATCATACTTCTTTCACTCATCAACAGCTTCCAATACCCTATTTTGGCCATGCTTCTGAAACCACTATCTTCAATCTTTTATCTCCACTACAAATTCCCTAATTTCTTTGGCATGTCCTTCTTGACATTGTACGTCGGTGTCGCCCTAAATCCTATCTTCAGCCGCTACGTTCGGTTCAATGCTCTCCATGCCCTTGCTCTCGATTTACTTATGTATCTGCCGTTTACTATGGAGGAGATTCTGTTTGGGTCATCCCCAGACCGATCTGTATTCTGGCGGCTGAAACTCACAGTTTGGGGATACAATGCTCTATTTCTGTTTTTTTGTGGTTGCCCTTCTTCATGGACTGATTTGTTCTGTCCTTGGTAAAACCCCATACTGGCCTTTCATTTCTGAAGCTGCCGAAAAGCAATTGAAATAATTTGTAAAGACAATTCTTCGCTACCTTGTTCTTCTACTTGGATTAGATTTTGATTGTTTGTCGATAATGCTAAGTAATTTTTGATATCCGATAGATTTTTTATTTTTTAAATTTTAAATGTGAGGATATTTTTATTCTTTATTTAAATATTTCTTTATTTATTTTCACATGTAATGATTTTTTTATTCATGTATTTAATTAATTAAAGACAAACAACCGTTAAAATTTTAGAGAATCCGTCAAGAAGAACCTTATTATTCTCTACAAAAAAAGTTTGGGACCTTAAAAGTTAAAAACAATATTTTGGGACTCAACTTGCCAAAGCTAAATTTGTTTGGGATCAAACTCACCAATTATTCTTTTTGTATTTGTCAAAATAATAAATACTTATTTATTGTTTATACAGTTGTGATTCAAATCTTGGGATTCACAAATATAATTATGTTAAATTTATTTTGGCATCATTTAGTATGCAATATAAAATATAAGTTTCATATAAATTATTATGTTAATAGTTGCTCCAGTGGGTTAATATAATTTTGTTATTTGTGTGGTTGAGGGTTCGAATCTCTCCAATTTAAGAAGATTTTTTCAAAATTTTATGAAAATATAAAATTATCCCTAAAAATAAAACCTTAATAATTTTAAAATATTAATAACTTTAAAAGACAAAAATGCTCATAAGAATTGGATGAAAAATGAAGTCTAACGAAAATTGCAAATGAGGTTAAAAGACGAAAATGCCCATAAGAATTTGATGAAAAATGAAGTCTAACAGAAATTTTGGATGAAAGGGCAAATGATGTGATATTTTATACTTCAAGTGTTAATTCAAAGCAAAAATAATTGGATGAAAAATGAAGTCTAACGGAAATTTTGGACGGAAGGGCAAAGAAAGTGATATTTTATACTTCAAGTGTCAGTTCAAAGCAAAAATAAATACAGATGCAAAAGCTGAATTTTTGAAAAATTCAAATGTTAGTAAGATAATTTACCCAAAATTCAAAAATAAAAAATTTATTTAAAAAAGTAAAAATATCAAGTCTTTTCTTGTTTGTTGATAAAATAACAAAAACAGAAAAAGACAAGCAAATGAAAGAGAAAGAAGCAAGAAAAATGATGGTTAGAGAAATAAAAGAAACAAAAAAAAAAGATATAAGAAAATTTAAAATTTAAATAACTGAGAGAAAGAGAAAGAAGACAATGGTGATATTGAAATTCTAGTAAATGCTCTAATATTGAAACTTCGTTTGGCAAATGGAAGTTGTTCTGAAGACAATGATATAAAGTTCAAGTGGGTATCAATAAAACTTATCGATTTCAAATTGTGACGAAAAATAGGAATCCAAAACAGATTATCACTTATGAATTAGTTTTCATAACAGATTTTTCTACTAAGATTTTCATGACCAAACTACACCTAATTCCTTCGAAAATAACTGGAAAGAGAACCAATTTTCTTTTTACCTTTATTCAAAGATAGCCAAGAGATAGAAAATGATAGAGATCTTTTAACATACACAAATAACTTTTGTCTTTTGTTTAAATTTTTTTTCTTTCGTTTTTTACATTTTCATATGTAATGACATTTTTTTTAATTAATTAAATAATAAAAATTGTTAACTTCTTAAGTTTTTAATTGAATCTGTCAAAAAATATTTTATTATTTTTTTTAAAAAAAGTTTTGGACTTTAAAAGTTAAAAAAAAATATTTTGAGACTTAACTTGCCAAAATAAATTTATTTGAGATTAAATTCATCAATTATTATTTTATTAAATATATATTTTTATTAGCTCCAAATGTTTTTTTTTTTTTTTTGTAATTGGCATATTGCATTGATGAGATTAAAAGGAGAAAAACATACAAGTTTGAAAAACAAGAAGGAAAGTTTGATAAAACAAAAGGCAACAAAAAAACCTTAAAAACAAACCGAGAATAACAAAATCAATACAAACAAAGGTTAGGTTCCACCCCGATCACACCATGCAGCCGAAGGTAGCAGATTTGGTTCCAAGTATCCTTGCAAATCATTAAGTTTACCCCACTTTGGCAGGTTGTGTGCACACTTGTTCCCCTCCCGTGGTGTGAAATCAATACTCCAGTGACAGAAATTTTGCAGCAGTCGTCTCCCTTCCATTAAATTGGATTTTGCTTGCCATTCTTCAAATTACTCCAAACCTTTTAGAGCCATGATGACATTCAGTGCATCCCTCTCAAACATTACTTTGTCCAGTCTCAATTCCATTGTCATCCTAAGAGCTTAGATAGCCGCTTCGGTCTCCATGCATATTTCGTAGAAGACATGCCGTTGTAGTTTTCCCATCTGAGAATGCAGCGTCGAAATTGATCTTCAGGAAACCTTGGATTGGGGGTTGCTAGCAGATTGCCATGGATCCTTTGTTCCTGAACTTAATATTCATTTTTCCTTTGTTTGTTCACCTGCCAATATTTCATAGTGGATCTGTTGATTGAAATTGCCACCTCATCTCAATTTGGTGTGGAATTTTATCTCCATACCAAGTTTCTTTCCAGCCAGGTCCTCTCAAATGCTACCGCCAAGAAGTTCCTCATCTGTTCTTTGACCTCTTCTGGCAGACCAAAAGGATTGCTTTTGCCCAGCAGGAATTGGATCCATTCTGCAACCTGCAGGTGTTGGAATTTATCTAATCTGATGCTCCATAGTGAATTCCACGACATTCTCCTAATCACTGTACATTCCAGTAATAGGTGATGTATCATCTCTTCTTCTTCATCGCAAAAATAGCACAAATTACTCTTTGTACGGAGAATTTGAGTCAATCTGTCTAGCGTTGGAAGTGCTTTGTTGATTATATTCCATAACAGTATTTTATGACGATTATGGATGTTAGCTTTCCAGATGGTGTCCCATATTCCTCTTCTATCATGTGCCATATTCCATTCCTTGTTCTTTAGGATACAGTTGCGGGTTGAACTTACTGTAAAACGCCCTGACGAGGAAGGCGTCCATATAAGTTCATCTTGTTCCCGTTCGAAAATGGGGGTATGTAGAATATGATCTCTCAGTTGTGCATTAAATATTCTTGAAACCTTTCATCTATCCCACTGAAAACCACCTTCATGCATGAGTTGTCGCACATATCATATGTTGCCAGGCAATGGAGTATCAGAAGTGTTGGGAAAATCGGGTAATTTTCCCACTAAGATAGCAAAACATAACTAGTGAAATGAACCAGTTCCGAAGAAATGAACTAGACAAAATACTATTAAAATACCCGACAAATAATATTAAATACTATAAGAAAGAAAAAACTTTGATAACGGAGTTCAGCTAAAATTAGCTTAATCTCCGAGTACCGCTCAAACGGCCTGCTTTTATATATAAGAGAAAATATACAAAAGAAGAAGAGAAGAGGATGGGATGATTTTCAAAGGAGGAGGAGGGGGTTATTTATAACCCCCAACTCCCTTCCCCTTTTCTATTCTAACCGATGTGGGATTTGAAAGAGAAGCCAAAAAGTCAACAAATCTCCACATTGGCTTAATTTCAAGTCCCACCAAATACAAATTTTCTCCACAAAAATAAACAAATAAAAAGTCTTCGCGGTACTTCCAATTTGGCGCCATGAGACGCCAACTCAAATATGCAAAATATTAACCAAGTTCAAACAGTGTTCAAACTTGGTCCTTATAACCACCTTGGTTAGCATATCTGCAGGATTCTCCGTAGTATGAATCTTCAGGAGTAGTATCTCCTCTTCTTCGAGAATTTCCCGCACAAAATGATAGCGAACGTCAATGTGCTTCGTCCGTGCATGAAAGACTTGATTCTTTGCTAAATGAATAGCACCCTGACTGTCAGAATATACCTCAAGTTGTTTCTGACCAACTCCCAAGTCTTCAAGCAACCCGTGAAGCCAAATTGCTTCCTTCACAGCCTTTGTAACCGCCCTATACTCTGCCTCTGTTGTAGACAAAGCCATTGTTGACTGCAAGGTAGACTTCCAACTAACTGGCGCTTTTGCTAAAGTGAACAAATAGCCAGTTGTAGACCGTCGCTTATCCAAATCTCCCGCATAATCAGAATCACAATATCCAACTATGCCTTGACCAAGTGATTCATCCCGCTCGAATGTCAATCCAACATCAGGGGTACTTTTGAGGTACCTAAGAATCCATTTCACAGCTAGCCAATGACCCTTGACAGGATCATGCATGTACCTGCTAACAACACTAACAGCTTGTGAAATATCTGGTCTCGTACACACCATTGCATACATCAAGCTTCCAACTGCATTTGCATACGGGACTTTTGCCATGTACTTTCGTTCTTCATCAGTTGACGAAGATAAACGGTTACTCAATTTCAAATGAGGAGCAAGTGGGGTACTTACAGCTTTTGTATCTTCATGCATACCAAAATGTTGTAAGATCTTCTGTAAATACTGCTTCTGTGACAGCCAAAGTTTGCCCCTCTCTCTGTCCCTGCTTATCTCCATGCCGAGAATCTTCTTGGCTTCTCCCAAATCCTTCATCTCGAACTCTTTACTTAATTGAGCCTTCAATTTGTCAATTTCAACTTGGCTCTTTGCTGCAATCAACATATCATCAACATATAAGAGTAAGTAGATGTAGGAACCGTCTTGAAGTCTGCGCAAATACACACAATGATCGTATTTGCTCCTCTTGTACTTCTGACCATTCATGAACTTATCGAATCGTTTGTACCACTGTCTAGGAGATTGTTTCAGTCCATACAACGATTTGCTAAGTTTACAAACCCAATCTTCTTTTCCAACAACCATGTATCCATCTGGCTGAGTCATATAGATTTTCTCCTTCAAATCACCGTGTAGGAACGCGGTCTTTACATTAAGTTGAGCTAGCTCCAAATTCAACTGTGCTACTAAGGCCAACAAAATTCTAATAGAGGAATGTTTAACAACTGGAGAAAATACCTCATTATAATCAATTCCCTCCCTCTGAGCATAGCCTTTAGCCACCAACCTTGCCTTGTAGCGGACGTCTTCTTTGTTAGGAAATCCTTCTTTCTTTGCAAATACCCATTTGCACCCAATTGCCTTCCTGCCTTTAGGTAGTTGTGTCAGCTTCCACGTTCTATTCCTCTTGAGAGAGTGCATTTCTTCTTCCATTGCACTTGCCCAACTTCCATCTTCTGAACTTAGAATGGCTTCCCGGTAGGTGGATGGAATGTCATCAACAACTGGAAGTGCATAAGCTACCATATCAGTGAAACGAACTGGCTTCTGAATTTCTCGTCTCTGCCTTCTTATTGCAATTGGCGTCGATTGCTGTTGAGGTTCTTGGGTAGGAACCTCTTCCTCATCTGACTCTTCTTCTGTCATAGTAGAGTCACTGGTGGTGCTTCGTGCTGGGATCACCACTGTCTGCTCGAACTCCACCTGCTTCGGAGCACACTCCACCTCCTGTGGAGTACTATCAATTCCTTCTGGATTTACCTTGTTTAACAAGGTAGATTCATCAAAGGTAACATCCCTGCTAATAATCGTCTTCTTTCCCTCAAGACACCATAGACGATATCCCTTCACTCCAGGATTGAAGCCCATGAATAGAGCCTTCTTTGCCCGTGGATCCAACTTTGATTCAATCACATGATAATATGCAATAGAACCAAAAACATGTAAAGAATCATAATCAGTTGCAGGTTTTTCGGACCATACCTCTAATGGAGTTTTGCTATTTATAGCAGATGATGGCAAACGATTGACGAGATGTTGAGCGTACGTTACAGCCTCAGCCCAAAATTTTCTGTCTAACCCAGCATTAGACATCATACAACGAACTTTCTCCCAAGTGTCCTGTTCATACGCTCCGACACTCCATTCTGTTGTGGTGTTTTTTCTGACAGTGAAGTGTCGAACTATGCCACAGTCTTGGCATACCTTCAGGAATGGATCACTCTTGTATTCTCCTCCATTGTCTGTTCGGAGAACTTTGATCTTCCTTCCTGTCTGATTTTCAACTTGAGCTTTCCACTTAAGGAAATTCCAAGCACTTCATCTTTATTCTTCATAGTAAACACCCAACTCTCCTGGAAAAATCATCAACAAAAGTGACAAAATAATGCCTACCTCCGATGGACGAGTCTTGGCAGGTCCCCACACATCTGAATGCACATAATCCAGAATACCTTTGGTACTATGAATTGCAGTGCCAAACTTCACTCTTCGTTGTTTTCCTAGGACACATGCTCACAAAATTCAAGTTTGCAGGTTTCGTACCTTTTAACAATCCCTGCTTGGTAAGAATTTGCAAGGACTTTTCACCAGCATGTCCCAATCGCATATGCCACAGCTTCGTTGCCTCAGCATCCTTCTTAGTGCTCGAAGTTGCTACTACTGCTACTGTCCCCACTACTGTACTACCTTGGTAGTAATACAGATTATTCTTTCTCACACCTTTCAACATTACTAGTGCTCCTGAAGTTGCTTTAAGAATTCCATCTCGCATCGTCACAACTAGGCCTTTAGATTCTAAAGCCCCCAATGAGATGAGATTCTTCTTCAACTTTGGCACGTATCGCACATCCCGCAGAATTATGGTGGATCCATCATGATTCCTCAGCTTGATTGAACCTATCCCGGTTGTTTTACATGAATTATCATTACTCATGTAAACAACCCCACCATTGAGTTCCTGAAATTCAAAGAACCATTCCCGAATGGGACACATATGATAGGTACAACCTGAATCTAATATCCACTCATCTGGGCTCGATGATGTTGAAGGCGAGACAGTCAAAGAGATATCTGATTCAACATCACCTTTGCATTCTGCAACATTTGCATCTTGTGGAGATTTCCCTTTCTTCTTCAGCTTTGGACAGTCTTTCTTCCAGTGGCCTTTCTCATGACAGAAAGCACACTCATCTTTGGCAATGGATCGGCCTTTGGACTTGGACCTTCTTCTTCTCCCGTATGACTGGCTTTGCTGACGACCTCTTGCCACCAATACTTCTTCTGATGCCGATGTTTTGATTTTCATCTTATCCTGCTTTCTCAATTCATGACTATACAAAGCAGAACAAACAGCATCTAACGACACATTTTCTTTCCCGTGAAGTAACGTAATTTCCAAATGTTCAAATTCATCGGGAAGAGATGATAACAACATCAAAGCCAGATCCTCATCCTCAAATTTCACATCTAAATTTAACAGGTCTGCTACTAATTGATTAAACATAGTAATGTGTTCATTCATAGTAGTACCTGATTGGTAATCAAATCGGAACAATCTTTTCTTCATAAGGAGCTTGTTCTGACCACTCTTTTTCAGAAACTTGTCCTCCAATGCCTTCCACAGTTGTGTGCAAAAGTCTCATTTTTGAGAAGATTTCTGCTCTCTGGATAGGCAGGATCGAATTGTTCCACATGCCAATCGATTAATGATGCTCCAATCTTTATCTTCTACCTCTTCTGGTTTCCTTTCTTCAACAGCAACATCAAGACCCTGCTGGAAAAGAGAGTCCAAGACCTCTCCTTGCCACATGCCAAAATGGCCAGTACCATCAAATATTTCAACTACCAATTTCAGATTGGGCTGCGGGAACCTCGACCATGATGACGAGGAACCTGCTGCCCCTGACGGAATCTTTGCCATTACAGACCCAAAATATAATATTCAATATTATAACACACCAACAGCCCAAGGACGAACCTTTGGCTCTGATACCACTTGTTGGGAAAATCGGGTAATTTTCTCACTAAGATAGCAAAACACAATTAGTGAAATGAACCAGTTCCGAAGAAATGAACTAGACAAAACACTATCAAAATACCCGACGAATAATATTAAATACTATAAGAAAGAAAAAACTTTGATAACGGGGTTCAGCTAAAATTAGCTTAATCTCCGAGTACCGCTCAAACGGCCTGCTTTTATATATAAGAGAAAATATACAAAAGAAGAAGAGAAAAGGATGGGATGATTTTCAAAGGAGGAGGAGGGGGTTATTTATAACCCCCAACTCCCTTCCCCTTTTCTATTCTAACCGATGTGGGATTTGAAAGAGAAGCTAAAAAGTCAACAAGAAGGAATGGTGAACTGCAGTATTTGCGGTAGCCAAGGGTCTCTAGTAATGTAAACATTAGATCTTCTACTGATTTGGAAGCAAGCTCCAAGTTTTAGTACCTCACTGCAGTTTTGAATCCCTGCCCATATCCGCGATGATGCAATCTTAACTTCTTGAAAGTCCAGATTTTGTCTTCCTTTCATATATCTTGACTTGATGAGCTTCACCCACGACCTATCTTCTTCTCTGTCTACTTTCCATGTGAGTTTTATAACCATAGCCCTATTCATATGGTAAAATCTTCGCTATCCTAGACCCCATTCGCTCTTTGGCTTACAAATAGATTCCCATGAATCCCTAGAGAAAATTCCTAACAATCCCGTCCATTTTACTTGCCATTCCTTTTGGTATCAGAAAAACTTGCATCGTATAAGCTGGAATGGCATGTGCCACTGATTTTGCTAGAACCAAATGTCCAGCCATTGACAAAATCCTTTTCTTCCATCCAGCTAGTTTGACATTCAATTTTGAAGTAAGTCCAGCAAACTCCTTTGATCTTGACCTGAAGTTACTAAAAGTATGACCTAGATATTTAGATGAATGATATCACATCTTCATTTTCAACACTATGCACACACTAAATCGCCTTGCATGACATACGTTCTTGCTGAAATGCACCACAGATTTCCCCCAATTGATTGCTTGTCTTGTCCATTGGCAATATTGATTCAAGATCTCAGTTATTACTTCGGTTTCCTATGTTGTAGCTTTGCCATAAATTACCAAGTCATCGGCGTAAATGAGGTGGGATATTCTAGGGCTTGTTTGACTTACTTTGATGTATTTCAATCTTCCTTCCTCCTCTGCCTTGTTTATCATTCTTGAAAGTAAATCTAAAAGGATCGTGAAAAGAGCTGGCGACATTGGGTCGCCTTGTTGAATACCTCGTTTTGCCTTAAAGTATCCTGTCAGAGCACCATTAAGTAGGATTGAAAATGTGGCCGTTGAGATGCAATTATCAATTAGCTTACAAATCTCCTTATCAAATCCCATATTCCACAAATAACATTAAGAATGCCCCATTCGACCTTATCGTATGCTTTAGCTAGATCAATCTTGATAGCCATAAAGTCACTCTTACCTTTCTTATTATTCATACAATGCATTATCTCATGATTGATAATGATGTTATCTTTGATCGATCTTTGAGGAATAAAGACAACCTTGTTAGAATTCAAACTCGAGTTTGAAGAAGAAGCCGGCGCCACCATTGTTGAAGAAGAAACCGGCGCCTCCATTGTTGAAGAAGAAGTCGGCGCCTCCATTGTTGAAGAAGAAGTCGGCGCCTCCATTGTTGAAGAAGAAGTCGGCGCCTCCATTGTTGAAGAAGAAACCGGTGCCACCATTGTTGAAGAAGAAGTCGGCGCCACCATCGTTGAAGAAGAAGGCGCCACTATTCCTTCCTATATCTATATATATATATATACATATATATATATATATATATATATATATACATGTATGTAAAGAGAGAGCGTAAGGAAGTGCAAAAAGAAAAAAGAAAAAGAAAGTGGAGAGAGCAATAGAGGAGAAAGAAATAAGAAAAAAGAGAAAGCAAAAAGGAGAGAGCAATAAGTGAGGTAGAGAGAAACGAGGAGCAAAAGAAAAAAGGGAAAAGCAGAGAGAAAAGGTGTGTATATATATATATATATGTAACTATATATATATATATATATATATATATAGTTATACATAATTAGTTGTAAAAAAGGAGCAAGAAAGAGCCGAAGCTCTAGAAGAAAAAAAAAATCAGTTGCATTGTTTGTTTTTAATTTAAATATATATTTTTTGAATTTGTTCACGTTTCCAACAAGTGGTATCAGAGCTAAGGTTCTGTCCGATAAAAATGGCGAATACAATGCAACTGTAAATCCCGAAATTGACGGCAACAAATTATGGAAACTGGAGTATCCAAATGAAGGTATTACTCGGTTCCTACGATAACTGGGATATTGTCGAAAGTGGATACAACGAGCCCAAAGACGCTACTGCAGAAGCAGCTCTTCCTAATGCCGAGAAGACGATGTTAAAGGAGTCTCGAAAAAAAGATAAAAGGCGGCGTTGTTTCACTATTTTTCAAGGTATTGACGAATCAACCTTTGAAAAAATTTCTGAAGCCAAAACAACAAAAGAGGCGTGGGAGATTTTACAGAAATATTTCCAAGGAGTCGAAAAAGTTAAAAAGGTGCGGCTCCAGGTACTACGCGGCGAGTTCAAAAATTTAAAAATGAAAATTCAGAAAATATTGGAGAATTTGTTACGCGTTTGAAAACGGTGACAAATGAAATGAAAGGAACGGCGAAAGTCTCGATGATGTTCGGGTGATGGAAAAACTTTTACGCTCGTTAATACGAAAATTTGATTATGTTGTTACATCTATCGAGGAGTCAAAAGATTTGTCTGAAATTTCAATTGATGAGCTCGTAGGCTCTCTTCAAGCTCACGAGTCCCGGATGAACCAGTATGATGATACAAGTCATTTGGAAAAAGCGTTGCAAAGTAAGGTTTCCATAGGTGAAAGTTCAAGCAGTAGCAGTTATGTTCGTGGAAGAGGTGGTTTTAGAGGAGGCTACCGAGGTGGACGAGGACGTGGAAGACAACCGTTCAACAGAGGTCAGAATTTCAACAGAGTCAACAACGGTCAAAATTTCAGAGGCCGAGGAAGAGGTGGATTCCAACAACGAGGTGGATTCCACAACGAGGTGATAAGTCTCAATTTCAATGTTATAACTGTAATAGATATGGTCATTTCAGTTTGAGTGTAGATCCCCAAAGGTGGAAGAAAGCAGTCATTTTGCAACAGCAGAAGATAAAGATGTGGGTTCTGCTATGTTTTCTCACATACAAAGGAGACGAAGAAGATAAGAAAAATATTTGGTATCTTGATTCAGGTGCCAGCAATCATATGTGCGGTCACAAGGAATTTTTTACAGAGATAGATGAGAATGTCAATGGGGAAGTTACTTTTGGCGACTCATCAAAAATTCCGGTGAAAGGCAAAGGTACAATTTCGATTGTATTAAAAAATGGTGAAAAGAAATATATCAATGATGTGTATTTTATACCTGCTTTGAAAAATAACATCATTAGTCTTGGCCAACTCGTGGAGAAAGGATATAATATACAGATGCAGGATAATTCTCTCATTATCAGAAATCAAGTTCGAGAATTAATCGCAAATGTGGAGATGTCACGGAATCGTCTGTTCACTCTTGACATGCAGACGAAGGTGCAAAAATGCTTAAAGTCAGTCATTAAAAATGATTCGTGGTTATGGCATTTGAGATTTGGTCATCTTGGTTTTTCTGGCTTGAAATTATTGTCAAAGACAAATATGGTGAATGGTTTGCCAATAATCAATGAACCAAATAAATTGTGTGAAGCTTGTGTCAAAGGGAAGCAACATCGACAAAGTTTTCCTGTTGGAAAATCATGGAGAGCTAGGAGGCCATTAGAGATTGTTCACACTGATATAGCTGGTCCATTTGATGTTGCATCACTTGGCGGAAACAGGTATTACCTAACATTTATTGATGATTTTAGCAGGAAAAGTTGGGTATACATTCTGAAAGAAAAGGCGGAGGCTCTTGATAAATTCAAAGAGTTCAAAGTAATGGCAGAGAAACAAAGTGGTCATTATGTGAAGATACTCAGATCAGACAGAGGAGGCGAGTATACTTCAAATCTATTCAAAAGCTTCTGCATAGCACATGGAATCAATCATCAGTTGACAACGGCGTATACTCCTCAACAAAATGGCGTTGCAGAAAGGAAAAATCGCACTATTCTTGACATGGCAAGGAGTATGGTGAAAGCAAAGCACATGCCAAGAACTTTTTGGGCAGAAGCCGTGCTGTGTGCTGTTTATTTACTGAATCGGTGTCCAACAAAAAGTGTCAGAAACAAAACTCCAAATGAAGCATGGAGTGGTAGCAAACCATCAGTTGGACATCTCAGAATTTTCGGGTGCATTGCATATGCACATGTTCCTGATCAGAAAAGAAAGAAGCTGGATGATAAAGGTGAGAAATGCATCTTTACCGGATATGACAAAAGGAGCAAGGCGTACAGACTCTATAATCCTCTCACAAAGAAGTTAATCATTTCACGTGATGTTGAGTTCGATGAATCAGAGTACTGGAGATGGAGCGAGGAAGAAAGAAAAGTTGCAGGTCTGTTCTTTAATGATGATGATGACGGTGATGACTCCAACATTGAAAATGAAGAAGATGATGATCCAACTCCTCCACAAAGTCCAACTCAAAGAACTCCTGCCTCAACACCATCGAGTTCAGGAAGCAGTAGTAGCAACAATTCAGGGGGAGAGCCAAGAAAAATGAGAAGTCTGAATGACATTTATGATGCAACAAATCTGGTACAAACCTCATTTGATTATTCTTTATTTTGTTTAATGGCTGAATGTGATCCAGTGACATTTGAAGAAGCTTCTAAAGAAAGCAAATGGAATAAGGCCATGGATGAAGAAATTGGTGCAATTAAAAAGAATGATACTTGGAAGCTCACAGAACTTCCAGAAGGACACAAGGCAATTGGTGTCAAATGGGTCTACAAGACAAAGACAAATCAAGATGGGAAAGTGGAAAAATACAAGGCAAGGCTAGTTGCTAAAGGCTACAAGCAAAGATACGGGATTGACTATGATGAGGTTTTTGCTCCAGTTGCAAGAGTTGATACCATAAGACTTCTTACAAATTGCGGCTCAAAAAGTGGAAGATTTATCAGATGGACGTGAAGTCAGCATTTCTAAATGGTTATCTCGAAGAAGAAGTTTACATCGAGCAACCTCCTAGATATGTTCAAAAAGGTCAGGAAGATAAAGTCTATCGTTTAAAGAAAGCACTGTACGGATTGAAGCAAGCCCCTCGAGCTTGGAACACAAGAGTTGATGAATATTTTCAAAAGAATGTTTTTGAAAAGTCCATACGAGCATGCTCTCTACACAAAAACAAATTCAGAGGGAGATATTATGATCGTGTGCTTGTACGTGGATGACATGATCTTTACTGGCAACAATCCTGGTATGTTCAATGATTTTAAGAAAGCTATGACTAACGAATTTGAGATGACAGATATTGGTCAAATGTCATACTTTCTTGGAGTTGAAGTCAAACAAAGCAAAGATGGGATTTTTATGTCACAGAAAAAATATGCTGAGCAAATTCTTAAAAAATTCAGAATGGAAGAATGCAAGCCGGTGAGTACACCAATAGAAGTAAGCTTAAAGCTCAGAATTGATTCAACGAGAGTCGGTAAATCCGACATTGTTCAAAAGTTTGGTAGGAAGTCTGAGGTACCTAACTTTCACTCGTCCAGATATTATGTATGCAGTTGGACTGGTTAGTAGGTACATGGAGAATCCAAAGCAAGATCACTTCATGGCAGCTAAAAGAATTTTGAGATACATTAAAGGTACGCTTGATCATGGATTATTTTATACACATTCTCAAGATTCAAAATTAGTTGGCTACTCAGACAGTGATTATGGTGGTGACTTGGATGATGGAAAAAGCACGTCAGGATATGCTTTTCATATCGGTTCAGCGATATTTTCGTGGTCATCGAAAAAGCAACAAACAGTTGCTCTCTCAACATGTGAGGCAGAATACATCGCAGCAGCAGCGTGCGCGTGTCAAGCAATGTGGCTAGGCTACATATTGGGCGATTTAAACATTGCAAAGAAAAATCTGATTACTATCTATGTTGATAATAATTCTGCTATTTCACTCGCGAAGAATCCGGTATCACACAGTAGAAGCAAGCACATCAATATAAAATATCATTTTATTCGAAAACAGGTAAACGATAAAATCGTGGAGCTGGTGCATTGCAGGACCGAAGAAAATTTAGCGGATATTTTTACGAAGCCATTGAAGCCGGAAGTGTTTCAAAAAATGAAAGAAAAGCTTGGAATGGAAAATCGAGTTTGAGGGGGAGTGTTAGAATTCAAACTCGAGTTTGAAGAAGAAGCCGGCGCCACCATTGTTGAAGAAGAAACCGGTGCCTCCATTGTTGAAGAAGAAGTCGGCGCCTCCATTGTTGAAGAAGAAGTCGGCGCCTCCATTGTTGAAGAAGAAACCGGCGCCACCATTGTTGAAGAAGAAGTCGGCGCCACCATCGTTGAAGAAGAAGGCGCCACTATTCCTTCCTATATCTATATATATATATATATATATATATATATATACATATATATATATATACATGTATGTAAAGAGAGAGCGTAAGAAAGTGCAAAAAGAAAAAAGAAAAGAAAGTGGAGAGAGCAATAGAGGAAAAGAAATAAGAAAAAGAGAAAGCAAAAAGGAGAGAGCAATAAGTGAGGTAGAAAGAAACGAGCAAAAGAAAAAAGGGAAAAGCAGAGAGAAAAGGTGTGTATATATATATATATATATATATATACATATATACATATATATATATATATATATAACTATATATATATATATATAGTTATATATATATATATATATGTAACTATATATATATTATATTTATAATTAGTTGTAAAAAAGGAGCAAGAAAGAGCCGAAGCTCTAGAAGAAAAAAAAAATCAGTTGCATTGTTTGTTTTTAATTTAAATATATATTTTTTGAATTTGTTCACGTTTCCAACAAACCTGATTCTGGTGTTTAATGTCCATCAACACAGGTCTCAATCTCCCCGCCAATATTTGGTAACGATTTTGAAGAAGACATTACACGAAGCAATCAGTCGGAATTGATCCACTTTTGCAGCTCCTTGCATCTTCGGAATTAATGCAAAAAGGCGTGGTTATGTGCTGGATTGGTATATCCCGAAGTGAAGAATTTATTAACTTCAGCCACTACTATCATTCCCACAACATCCTAATATTTTTTATAGAATGTGACTGTCATACCATTTGGTCCGGGACTTTTATAATTTTCCATTGAAAATAAAGCTCTTTTGATCTCCATCGCATCTGGTGAAGCTTTAAACATATCATTTTGGGCTCGTAAGACACTCGGCTGAATCAATTCAGAGAGACTACTAGGGCACACGAGATAATCACTTGTGAAGATGGACATAAAGTAATCTTGAAACTCCAATCCGATAGCTCGACGGTATGTGATCCAATTGTTCTGATCATTTCGAATGCAATTGATCTTTTGTATCTCCTGTGAACTATTGTTGATATATGGAAGTAGTGGGTGTTCGCATCCCCCTCTTCTACCCATCTTGTTTTTACTTTTTCCTGCCAAAAGATTTCTTCTCTCCTCAAGTGTTCATCCAATTCATCAATAGATATTTGTTCCCTAGCTGCATTCTGTTGATCTGTTGGTAGTGCTTGCATCTTCTCTATAGCCTGCTTCAACTCCCTTATTCTCCTGTGAATGTTGCCAAAGGTCTCCCTATTCCACTTGATCAGATCTCTTTTGGTATTCTTTAGTTTTGAAAGAAACGAGTTGCTTCTCTATCACGCCTTGTTGATAATAAATCATGTTGTCGGATGCATGCTCCACCTACTTTCGAATTTAAAAGGCTTTGGAGGGGGTTTGGGCTTCTGTTTCCTTGTGGATCAATAGAGGTCTGTGGTCTGATCTAATTGCTTGTGGGTGAATTACCATAGCTTCATGAAACCGAACCTTCCATTCGTCATTGGCGAAGCCCCCTATCCAATCGCTCCATGATGTTGGCAGCTCCTCTTCTTTTGTTGTTCCATGTGTATGGACTGCCAGAAAACCCTACATTAATCCATCTTGATTCATTTATCATCCTTGCGTAGCCTCCATTACTTGAGTTGCCTACTGGAGTTCCCCCTTTTTTGTCCGCTTGAGTAAAAACCATGTTGAAATCTCCGCATACAAACCACGATCCCTGGAAATTTTGGGCGATAGTGTTGAGACATTCCTAGAACATGATTCGGTTACTCAAATTAGGGGGTTGTTAAAATTAATGTCTCGTAATTTTATTATTATTTAATATTTCTAGATCTTGGAAAATGAATATTATTATTATTTAATATTTCTAGAAATATTATTATTATTTAATATTTCTAGATATTGGGAAATGAGTATTCATTATGTTGAATGAATCTCTGAATGTCCTTTTGTATTCTAAATGTCCTTTTGTATTTCAAGATCTCTATTTAAATAGTCTTGTAATCAGTCTATGAGATATATCAAAAATAATCAGAAAAAGAAAAGATTGTCTTCTCAAACTAGAAGAAGCGTCATATTTATTTTTCTACATCTCTCTGTTAAATTTCTCAGTTTGTTATTTCCAACAGATTGGTATCAGAGCAGGTTGTTCAATCAACTGGGGCGGAAAAAAATCAAAAAAAAAAAAAATTCAAGCTATGGCGAGTTTGAGTAATCAAGCATCGGGAAACTTACAACCTTCATTTCCTCTCTTCAACGGAGAAAGTTATGACTTCTGGTATGTGAAGATGAGAACAATATTCATCTCACATGATTTATGGGAGTACGTTGAAGAAGGATATAATGATCCGAAGACACTTCAAACTTAACGAATGAGCAAAAGAAACAACTAAAGGATCATCGAAAGAAAGATGCAAGGCCTTGAATCTCATTCAACAAGAGTAGCTGAAATAATTTTTCCCAGAATTATTAATGCTACAAAAGCGAAGCAGGCCTGGGATATTCTTCAAAAGGAGTATCGGGGCACGACAAAGTCAAAGCCGTGAAACTCCAATCGCTACGAAGAGATTTGAAAATCTGAAAATGAGAAACGATGAGAGTTTGAACGATTACTCATCAAAATTGTCAATATCATAAATCAAATGAAGACACTTGGTGAACAGGTTGATGATAAGAGAATTATTGAAAAAGTTCTTATTAGCCTTCCGGAAAAGTACGACCCAATTGTTGCAGTAATTGAAGAGACCAAAATTCTCTCAGATTTAAGCCTAGAAGAACTTATGGGTTCGATAAAAATATTTGAGCAAAGATTGAGTAAGCGTTCGGAAAAATCCATTGAAAGCGCTTTTCAATCTAAGCTCACTTCTCAAAGGCGAGATAACCTTGATGCTGATCGAAGCAGCGGAGACTCACATCGAGGTGGCAGATTTGGAAGAGGAAGAGGTCGATCTTCAAGAGGCAGAGGAAGAACCAATTTCGATAGAAGTTCAGAACTCGAGTCCACTCAACAAAAGTGTGGGATTTGCAAAAGGAGCAGCCATAGTGATAAAGATTGTTGGTTTAAAGGAAAACCACAATGTAACAATTGCAAGAAGTTTGGGCATATTCAAAAGGATTGTCGAGTCAAGAATAATCAGCAAGCAAATTTTACCAAAGAACAAGAATATGAATCCATGTTCTACGCTTGTCAACCAGAAATGGAACATGCGAATCATATTTGGTTCATTGATATGGTTGTAGCAATCACATGACTGGTGACAAAATATTTTTGTGAGGCTCGATCTTCCACAAAATCTCAAGTGAAGATGGGTAACGGAGCACTAGTTCAAGCCAAAGGAAAAGGAACTATTGCCGTGGAGACAAAGGAAGGAACAAAATATATTCATGATGTTCTTCTTGTTCCAGACTTAGAGCAAAATTTACTGAGTCTTGGACAACTTGTTGAGCATGGATATTCTCTTAATTTTGGAGACTACTCATCATGCAAGATTTTTGACAAAAATCACAAATTTGTGCAAGCATCAAATGAAGCAAAATCGCAGCTTTCCTATCTCCTTTAACTACTCGAAGATGTCGCGTTAAAATTAGACATTATCGACGAATCTTGGTTGTGGCATAAAAGGCTTGGGCACTTGAATTTTCAAAGTCTCAAGAATCTAAAAGAGAAGGATATGGTTTATGGGCTGCCATCAATCAAAGAAATGCAAGAAGTTTGCGAGGGATGTGCACTCGGGAAACACAGAGAGTCGTTTCCAAAAGATAAAGCCTGGAGAGCTGAAGCACCCCTGGAGCTTGTTCATACGGACGTGTGTGGGCCAATGTCAACTCCAACTCATGCCGGTAACAAGTATTTTCTCATATTCATTGATGACTTTACAGAATGACTTGGGTGTATTTTATGAAACAAAAATCTGAAGTCTTCTCGATCTTTAAGAATTCCAAATTATGTGGAAGGCAAGCGCCTTCTTATAAAAGTCTTGAGAAGTGACAGAGGAGGCGAATATAACTCAAATGAGTTTAACAAGTTTTGCGAAGATATTGGTTTGGATAGACAGCTTACTGGGGATTTACTCCACAACAAAACGGAGTCGCCGAAAGAAAAAATAGAAGCATCGAGGAGATGGCAAAATCAATGCTTTATGAAAAGGGGCTGCCTAAAAATTTTTGGGGTGAAGCTGTGTATACGGCGGTTTATTTGCTGAATAGATGTCCAACAACAGCATTAGAAAATAAAACCCCACTTGAGGCCTGGAGTGGGAGAAAACCATCATTGAGCCATTTGAAAGTTTTCGGATGTATCTGCTATGCTCATATCCCAAAAGAAACAAGGCGCAAGCTTGATGAAGTAAGTGAAAAATGCATTTTTGTGGGTTATAGCTCAAAATCAAAGGGCTACAGGCTTTTTCATTTGATGAAAAATAAAGTTATTATTTCACGAGATGTCTTATTTAACGAGAATATGTCATACGATTGGAAAAAGAAGGAAGTCCAAGTTCAATCATTCTTTTGGAGAAGAGGAAGAAAATCAAGAACGTGAAGTTGAAGCCGAAATCCCGGAAGAGGTTCCTTCAATTTCAACTCCCCAATTTTCTCCATCAAGCTCGAATTCTTCATCGCCAATTACAACTTCCCAATTTTCTCCATCAAGCTCGAATTCTTCATCGCCAAGTTCATCTCGGAGAAGAATGAGAAGCTTGACTGATATTTATACTAGTTGCAATTTCTGTACTACTGAACCGGAAAGTTTTGAAGAAGCATAAAAGAGGAAGCGTGGAGAATGCCATGGAGGAAGAGCTACAAGTTATCGAAAAAAATAAAACTTGGTTTCTGGTGAAAAGACCTCAGAACAAAGATGTGATTGGGGTAAAATGGATTTTCAAGACAAAGCTTAATCCTGATGGTTCGGTTCAAAGAAACAAGGCAAGACTCGTTGCAAAAGGGTTCTCGCAACAGCCCGGAATTGATTTTCAGGAGACATTTGCACCGGTAGCTCGATTAGATACCATTCGAACTCTTATTGCATTAGCCGCTCAAAAGGGTTGGTTTTTATATCAACTTGATGTAAAGTCGGCATTTTTGAATGGAAAATTGGAAGAAGATGTGTATGTCGAGCAACCACAAGGTTTTGTCATCAAAGGAGAAGAAGCGAAAGTATACAAATTAAACAAGGCGCTATACGGGTTTAAAACAAGCACCACGGGCTTGGTATAGTGAGATCGATTCTTATTTTATTAAGAAGGGCTTTCAAAGGAGCAAGAGCGAACCTACCTTGTACGTGAAGACTCAAGGTACTGATGAAATCCTTATTGCTTCACTCTATGTTGATGATTTGGTGTTCACCGGAAATAATGGTGAAATGATTGAAAGTTTTAAAAGGGATATGATGAAAAAATATGAATTGAGTGATATGGGTCAGCTGCATTATTTTTTTGGGTATTGAGATTTGTCAAAACAAAGATGGCATTCTATTTACCAAAAGAAATACGCCAAAACACTTCTCGAAAAATTCAGAATGGGAGATTGCAAGCCAGTGGCTACACCATTAATTGTGAATGAAAGTTGAAGAAAGAAGATGGAAGCAAAGGTGTAGATGATTCAATTTATCGAAGTTTGGTTGGGAGCTTGTTGTATTTAACTGCAACAAGGCCGGATATCATTATGCTACGAGCATGTTGTCAAGGTTTATGCATAAGCCAAGCCAAAGTCACTTTGGAGCTGCAAAAAGAGTGCTACGATACATTCAAGGTACTCTTGATTTTGGTATTATGTATGAAAGAAATTTGAAGCAAACTTGCTTGGATTTTGTGATAGCGATTGGGCTGGATGTGTCGATGATATGAGAAGCACATCGGGTTACGCATTTTCTCTTGGTTCTGGTATAATTTCATGGGCATCGAAGAAGCAACGAACGGTGGCACTATCGTCGGCCGAAGCTGAATACATCTCGGCATCATTGGCAACCTCACAAGCAATATGGCTAAGGAGGATTCTGGAAGATATTTGTTCAAAGCAAGAAGTAGCTACTGCTCTATTAGTGATAACAAATCAGCTATTGCAATGACAAAGAATCCGTCTACCATAGTCGCAAAGCACATTGCAATCAAGCATCACTTTATTAGAGAAGCTGTAGAAGAGGAGAAATTCAGCTCAAGTATTGCAAGACTGAAGAACAAGTTGCTGATATTTTTACCAAGGCTCTCCCTAGAGATAAGTTCGAGTTTTTCCGTGAGATGATTGGAGTTACACAAGCCATTAAGGGGGAGTGTTAAAATTAATGTCTCGTAATTTTATTATTATTTAATATTTCTAGATCTTGGAAAATGAATATTATTATTATTTAATATTTCTAGAAATATTATTATTATTTAATATTTCTAGATATTGGGAAATGAGTATTCATTATGTTGAATGAATCTCTGAATGTCCTTTTGTATTCTAAATGTCCTTTTGTATTTCAAGATCTCTATTTAAATAGTCTTGTAATCAGTCTATGAGATATATCAAAAATAATCAGAAAAAGAAAAGATTGTCTTCTCAAACTAGAAGAAGCGTCATATTTATTTTTCTACATCTCTCTGTTAAATTTCTCAGTTTGTTATTTCCAACAGGGGTCAATAAATGGTGTTGTCATGGATCAATATTATTATCACCATCACAATTGCATTGATAATGTATTGTTTAGAAAAAACTACATTGAGATTCACCGTGTCCTTCCACATGAGGAGCAAACCTCCCCCTTTCCCTAAAGAAGGAACAATTTTAGAAATCTAAAAACCAAGATACGACACCAACTTGTTTATTTTGGTAGTATCATTACATTTAGTCTCCACAAGAAATATAATATCTAACCTGTGAGAAGCATTGAGCTCCTTTAGGTACCGAATTGTCGCAGGATGGCCAATCCCATGGTAGTTCCAAAATAAAGCGATCATTGTTGAAGATGGGGCTCGTCGACACCCACCTCCTCAAGATGTGGTTGTGAACCCTCCACTAGTGCTTTCTCCTAGATTTCCTTTATCCCAACAATCTGACTGCGCCTTATATGCATGTTCCTTGCCATTTGCTTAATGTGAATGAATCTCTTTCTTACCCCAATAATTCTCTGCTCCGAACCGTCTGCTGCTTCCATTTCATAAGTGATTTCTGCTTCTGACTAGCTGACTGGAATAATACTCAGACTTGCTAGTACTTCATGCATATCTTCTGATGTGGTCATGCAGTATCTTTTTCACTGTTCCTCAATAGCCTCCAAACTTCTTTTAACACTAGGCTTTCGCAGGTCCAGTTCTTCAATTTTGCTCTCCATGTACATTTTCGGGCTTTGATTCTAGACATGGTTTCCACTTTGATAAGCTCATTCCATCACTTAATCATTTGGTATTGGGCTGTTCGGTGGGCTAGGAGGAAAGATAATATTTGGGTTAGGGATGGGTTGGTCTATTGCATCAACAAGGTTAGAGCTAAGATGTTTCTTTTCCTTATTATCGTTCGTTGGGTGTGGAATTTGTCTGTTGGTGATGTCGCAAAGAGGAGACCCATTTTGGTGCAATTTTGTACCATTTGAGTGGCTCGAAATGTTCTGCAGCGATTTTGGAGGTTGAATTGTACAGTGAAGGCTGATTGAGGAAAAAGGTTTTTGGGAGGTTGTGTCTATGTCAGGTGAGGATGGTTTAGGTATAGGAAACGTCTTAGGGTTGAAGACTTTGTCTCGAGGTACGATACGCAGGTGAGGTTCGTACCTCTGCATCTCATCGACGATTTCCAGTGTAGAATTCCGGTGATCAGAGCAGGCTTGGATAGTATGGATAATGAACCAACAATTATAGCAAAAGTCCGCCAACTTTTCATACCAGAAGCTGATCCGAAGTGAAATGTCATCCTCCCTTCTTATAAAACAGCCTGGCTTAAGTTGTTTAGTTATATCCACTTCAAACTGGATATGGATAAACTTCGGAGGTGTGGAATCTGGATTCGGTTCATCCTGTCTAACTAGAAACCCTATATAGTTTCCTATGTTCTTGGTGTTGTCGGCATTCATGCAGTTAAAAGAAAGATTATGAATTTGTATCCAGTATTTACAAGTATGAAACTTTACCTCTTCAAGGTTGAATTCCGGTTGCCATGGCTTGAGACATAGAGTTGCTCCTTTTACCACCCATGGTCTTGAGTTGAGTATGATATCCCTTTTTCCGGTGTTCTAAAAGTACAAGAAATGATGTTGACATCAAGTGGTTTGATCTGAACAGTATCTCCCATGTTCCACACCGCCTGGAGTACAGCCACTATAGCACTGCGGTTGATTTTCTTGTTGGTAATAAGTCACCCCACGAGAGTTAATGCTTGGGTATCATTATCTTCTAGATCATTAATGGATAGATCCAGGAACTCAGGGTTTGTATCTTTGTTCCTTGACTGATCTGACATAATAATGGTGGTCGAAAGAAAACACTGATTGAGTGTAGTGGATAGAACAACAAAGCCTCAAAAAAAACTAACAAACCACAAGAACTCTGCCTTCACTAAAATCTAAACCTTGCTAGGTAGTTGCATCTCATTGTTAGAGAGATGGAGGAGAATTCCACTCTTCTAGAGAGAGAACATTTTCTTATTAGCTCCAGATGTATTTTTAAAACATTATATTATTTATATAAAATTTATAAAGAAATAACAATGGATAAAAAAAAATTTAAAATTAATATATATATATAATATATCTAAGTATATGTTATTACGAAATTATATAAAAACAATAAAATAAACAAGATGAAAAGTAAACGAGAGACAGTAGAAAATAGAGAGAATATTATTATGTGATTTCTTGTTGGTTGTTGGTTGTTTCTACAAAAGGCATAGGGCCCTCTATTTATAGGGGTGGATAGGGGATAATGATAAGCACTAAGGGTGACACTTGTCACCCAGTATTAAGTGTTAGGTGACACTTGTCACCAAAATCATAAGTACTATGTGATATGTATTACCTTAGATATAGACATCAGGTGACACTTTCATTAAGTAAGTAATTATCTCGGGATTAAAGGATAATATCGATTATGCGATGGACATCCACTAATTTAATGAATCTTCGGGATTCATAACACTCCCCCTTGGATGTCCATTACATAAAGAATATGCCTCGTTAAAACCTTACTAGATAAAAATCCAGTGGAAAAAAACTATAGTGAAGGAAAAAGAGTACACTATTCTTTATGTGTAGATTTCCCCCCTGATGAGATGAATTCTCGAGATCTTTAAACCGACGCAAACTAATTTTATATCTCAATTTATCAAAGGTTGCAGTCGGAAGAGCTTTAGTGAATATATCTGCAAGATTATCACATGATCGAATTTGGAGTACATCAATTTCACCATCATTTTGAAGTTCATGTGTAAAGAAGAATTCATGGAAATATGTTTCGTCCTATCTCCTTTGATATATCCTCCTTTTAATTGAGCTATACAGCTGCATTATCTTCATATAGAGGAGTTGGAATCTCTCTTCTGGAGGATAAACCACATCTCTCTCTAATATAATGTATTATTGACCTCAACTATACACATTCTCGACTTGCTTCATGAATGGCTATTATCTCAGCATGATTAGAAGAAATTGCTATTATTGTTTGCTTCGTGGAGCACCATGATATAGCAGTATTACCATATGTAAATAAATAACCATTTTGAGAACGTGCCTTATGCGGATCAGAAAGACAACCCGCATCTGCATACCCAATCAGTTTTGGGTCATTTACATTTGAATAAAATAATCCGAGGTCAATTGTACCTTGGAGGTATCTAAGGACGTGTTTAACATCATTCCAATGTTGTCGTGTTGACGAAGAACTAAATCTTGCTAATAGATTTATAGCAAATGATATATCAGGTCGAGTATTATTTGCAAGATACATCAATGCACCAATAGCACTCAAATATGGTACTTCAGGACCAAGTAGTTCTTCATCATTTTTTCGAAGTCTAAATATATCTTTATTTATATCTAGTGGCCTCAAGACCATTGGAATACTCAATGGATATGTTTTATCCATGAAAAATCTTTTCAACACTTTAGCTGTATATGTTGACTGATGAACAAAAATTTCATCTTTCATATGTTCAATTTGAAGCCCAAGACAAAACTTGGTTTTTCCAAAATCTTTAACTTCAAATTCTTGTTTCAAATAATCTATAGCTTCTCGAAGCTCTTTTGGAGTTCCAATGAGATTGATATCGTCAACATATATAGCAAGAATCACAAAACCAAAATCTGTTTTCTTAATAAAAATACATGGACAGATTTGGTCATTCTTATATCCTGAATTCAATAAGAATTCACTAAGGCGGTTGTATCACATGCATCTAGACTGTTTAAGCCCATATAATGACTTTTGTAATTTTATAGAATAATTTTCACGAGGGCCTTTAGAAACCTTTGGTAATTTGAATCTTTCAGGGATTTTCATATAAATCTCATTTTCAAGGCTTCCAGAAAGATAAGTTGTAACAACATCCAGTAGACGCATGTCCACTTTTTCATGAACTACCAAACTTATAAGATATCGGAGTGTAATAGCATCAATAACGGGTGAATAAGTTTGATCATAATCAATTCTTGGCTTTTGCAAAAAAGCCTTGTGCGACGAGTCGTGCTTTATATCTTACGACTTTACTGTTCTCATTTCGTTTTCGCACAAACACCCATTTAGAGCCAATCCGTTTTACATCCTTTGGCGTTTGGACTACAGGTCCAAAAACTTCTCGCTTCGCAAGCGAATTTAACTATGATTGAATTGCATATTTCCATTGAGGCCAATCAATTCTATGCCAAAATTCTTCAACTGATGAAGGATCTAAATCCTCATTATCCTTGAAAATATCAAGGGCTAAAATTGTATGCAAAAGCATTATCAATAACAACGTTTCTTCGATCCCAACTTTGATTTGAACTGGTATAATTAATAGAGATTTCATAATTCTCTTCATCATTTGTAGTTGAAATCTTTTCATCAGTTGTCCTTTGGTTTTCTTTTTTTGTTTCATCAATATGATCATCTGGATCATTTAATCATCTTTTCTTTCGAGGATTTTTATTTTTGGAACCAAGGGGTTGGCCACGCTTTTGGCGTGTTTTTGATTCAATAGCTATAGGATTAACTTTCTGTCTAGGAACTTCTATCCGTATAGGAGCATCTATAGCTGGAATATGTGATTTAATGACTCTGCTGGAGTTAGCAAAAGAATCTGATAGTTGATTTGCAATTTGTTGCAAATGTATAATCTTTTGAATTTCAAGTTCACTCATATTTGTGCGTGGATCTAAATGATTCAAAGATGTTGTTCACTCAAGTTCAATCTTATGTCATTTATTCTCTCTCCCTAATTTGGGAAATAAATTTTCAACAAAATGGCAATCAGCAAATCTTGTGTAAACACATTCCGTGTCAAAGGTTCAAGATACTTTATAATGGACGGGGAGTCATACCTAACATATATTCTCAATCTTCTTTGCGGACCCATTTTTGTCCATTGGAGTAGTTCAATTGGAACATATACAGCACACCCAAAAATTCTCAAATAAGAAATATCTGGCTCTGAACCAAAAGCCAACTGTATGGGAGAAAATTTATGATAGTTCGATGACCTTAAACGCACAAGTGTTGCAGCATGCAAAATTGTATGTCCACAATCTACTGTAGGGAGATTTGTTTTCATCAATAATGGTCTAGCAATTAATTGCAACCTTTTAATAAATGATTCAGCTAGACCATTCTGTGTGTGAACATGAGCTACATGATGTTCAACAATTATTCCAATCGACATGCAATAAGAATCAATTGCATGCGAAGAAAATTCACCAGCATTGTCTAGACGAATTCGCTTAATAGGA
Organism: Asclepias syriaca; assembly: GCA_027405835.1. Lineage (NCBI taxonomy): Eukaryota > Viridiplantae > Streptophyta > Magnoliopsida > Gentianales > Apocynaceae > Asclepias > Asclepias syriaca. The sequence continues at coordinate 14,500,514 of CM049930.1, forward strand.
TAATCAGGAAACTGCGCTCTTAAGCGAATTATTTGGGCAAGTAATCTCACAAACGCCAGGTTGCAAGTTGATAATAAACAAACATGCGACCATCGGGTCGATGCATCAATCAAAACCATGAAATATCGAAATTGCCCACATGGTGGACTAATCGGTCCACATATATCTCCATGAATCCGTTCTACAAATGTAGGACTTTCAACTCCTCCTTTCAATGGTGATGGTCTTATAATCAATTTCCCTTTGTAACATGTAGCACGTGAAAGTTTATCAGAAGTTAAGATCCTTTGATTTTTCAAAGGATGACCTTGCGTTGTCTCGATAATTTTTCGCATCATAATTTATCCCAGATGACCCAAACGGTCATGCCAAACTTTAAAATTAACGGGATTAGTAAACTTCTTGTTTACTAAATGATGCGCCTTAATAGCATTTATTTTCGCATAATATAGGCCAGGGGATAGAAATGGTAGTTTTTCCAACAAAAACTTATTACCATAGGTCATTTTTGTGATACCCAAATATTCATGACCATTATCCTCCATAGTCTCAACATGATATCCATTACGTCTGATATCTTTAGAACTCAATAAATTTTTTTGAGACTTTGAGGAATATAATACTTTATCAATAGCAATCATAGTTCCTCCCAGTAATATTATATTAGCTCTTCTGGAGCCTTCAATAAGTTTTGCACTATCATTTATTGTGGTAACACTTGTTTCTCCCACATTCAAATGAGAAAAATATTTTTCATATTTTAGTATGGTGTGCATAGTTCCAGTGTCAATAAGATAGACGCTTTCGATATCGTTATTCATACCAGAAAATTGAACAATAGTCATCTGTTTTATTAACAAAATATTTATAGACATAAAAATTAAGCATATTATATTACAATATTTAAACAATAAAATGTAATATTTTACGTAAACATAAAACACATAATCTAATATTCTAATTATTTTGGACACTCCATCTCCAATTAAGTGGTCAATTCTTCCTTCTGGATGTTCGAAAAAATCAGCAACATCCAGGTGAGCCACACCAACATCAACATTTTCAAGATCGTCATTATTTCTTTCATGAGATAAATTTTGATAAGTAAAATTTGCCTCAGCGTCTTTGCCATTTTTTCAATAGATGCTTGATATAACTCAACAAGATGTTTTGCCGTGTGACAAACACGAGACAAGTGACCTTTCATGCCACAATGATAACATTTGTCTTTATAATTTTTCGGAACAATATTTCCTATCTCATTACTTTTTGTCCACTTAAGGTGGTCATTGACATTTTTGACATCTAAATTATTATTATGTTTATAAGAGCCAAATTTATCACGACGTCCATGATCATATTTTCGACCATGACCACGGTAACAACCACGACCACGATCTCTTCTAGGATCATGATTTCTAACCGCATTCACTTCAGGGAAGGGAGTAGAGCCAATAGGTCGAATCTCGTGATTTTTTATTAGTAGTTCAGTATTCTGTTCTGCAATAAGAAGACAAGAAATCAATTTAGAGTATTTCTTAAAACCTTTCTCACGATATTGTTGCTGCAGAATAATATTCGTAGCATGAAAAGTGGAGTATATTTTCTCCAACATATCATCATTTGTTATATCAACTCCACATAGTTTCAACTGTGAAACTATTTTAAATATTACGGAGTTATACTCAGTCACGGATTTAAAATCTTGTAACCTCAAGTGCAACCAGTCATACCGTGCTTTTGGGAGAACGACCATCTTCTGGTGGTCGAATCTTTCTTTCAAATTTTCCCACAAAACAAGAGGATCTTTCACGGTAAGATATTCGTTTTTCAAATTCTTATGAAGATGACGACGGAGAAATATTATAGTTTTGGCACGATCTTGTGTTGATGACACATTATTTTGCACAACGGTGTCTGCCAGACCCATTGCAGCAAGATGCATTTCGGCATCTAGTGTCCATGACAAGTAGTTCTTTTCGGTGACGTCAAGAGCCACAAATTCGAATTTAGTAAGATTTACCATAATAATAACAGAAAACATACATGTTTGATAAACTTCAAAAATACTTTACTCGGGGGTAGAGACTCGTGCTGATAACGTATTACGAAATTATATAAAAATAATAAAATAAACAAGATGAAAAGTAAACGAGAGACGTAGAAAATAGAAATAATATTATTATATGATTTCTTGTTGATTGTTGGTTGTTTCTATAGAAGGTATATGATCCTCTATTTATAGGGGTGAATAGGAGATAAGGATAAGCACTAAGGGTGACACTTGTCACCCGGTATTAAGTGCTAGGTAGAGCTGTTAACGAGTCGAGTCGAACCGAGCATGAGATATTTTGAATTTGTTTGATTATTATTCGAGCATATTTGAGTTCACTCGTTTAATATTTCGAACAGAAAAAAATTGTTCGAGTTTGTTCGGTTATTTTTTTTATTGTTCGAGTTCGAACTGGAGTTTAGAGTTCGCTCGATTAAGTTTAAAAAATTTTCAATTTTAAATATTAATTTTTTTCAAAATTTCAAATTTATAAAATAAAAAAAATAGATTTTAAATATTTTACTATTTAATAAAAATAATAATAATAATAGAAGTGAGCATTCTTTTAAATGATAAATCTAAATATAATAATTAAAATGATTAAATTTTAAACTAAGATAAAATAATTTCTTCGAAAATAGATCATCATCCTTCCTCTGTCTGCAAAAAAATGTTAAATATATAAAGAATATTTTTAAATATATTATTCATTATTTTTATATATACAAATTAAAGGAGAAGAAAAAAATAATTCAAATAAAATCTGATAGCAATCAAGAATAATATAATTTTTAGAATTTTAAATATCAAACAAATATAATCTAATTATTCCAATAAAATAAAATAAATATGGTAAAAAATAATATACTTACCTTTAACCTTATTTTTTTAGTTGAGTCTGGACTTTAAGAAGGTAAGGAAAGGAGAACGGTCAACTTTTTAGGGTTTGTATAGAAAGAAAGTTGATTGAGGTAGAACTCAAATTCTTTTTATGGTTATGAGAGAAACAAATTACTTTAACACTTTGAAGAATGTTGGGGAAGTTGAATCACCTCTAGAAATTAAGAAAAAAAATTTTAAAAAAAATCTAATATAAATATTAAACATTATTTTTAATAATATATATAAATATTTATAATTTGTTCGCGAATGCTCGATATGTTCGCGAACAATGTTTGAATAAACTTGAAATTTAATCGAGCCTAAAATTTTGTTCGTGTTTGTTTGTTTAATAAATGAACAAGCTCGAACCGAGTATAAACGAGCTCAAACGAGCTTTGTTCATGAACAGTTTGGTTCGTTTACAGCTCTAGTGTTAGGTGACACTTGTCACTAAAGTACTAGGGTGATAAAGTGTCACCTTAGAGATAGACATAAAGTGTCACTTATCACATTTCATTAAGTACGTAATTATTTCGAGATTAAAAGATAATAACGATTATATGATGAACATCCACTAATTTAATAATTTAATGAATCTTCGGGATTCATATGATATATATCATATTGAAAGTCAAGTTTACTAATCCTACTCAGCATGACAGCTGTATTATAGGATCACGTGATGTACATGTTTTGTATTTTTTATCTTTTCTTCTTTAGGTTAAGGTTGCTGCAGTAGGAACCTTACTATATATATATATATATATGTTGGTAGATCAGCGCCGCTGTTATGATCATTATTATGAATTCTTAATCAAGAAGCTATGCAGATAAAGTTCATTCTTTCCTTACTTTTATGATTTATTCTTTTATGGTATCAGAGCCTATGCTTTGATTACCCTCTGGTTATGGCAGACGAAGACATGTCCTCTACCTCTGGCCCCACTGCAACCATAGAGGGAGCCACGATTCAACTTTTATATCCACAAAGTCAGTTAGTGTCAGTAAAGCTTAATGAAGCAAATTTCCTGGTGTGGAAAACACAGATTTTGACTGTCATTAGAGGATATGGTCTTGAAGAATATCTCAGCTTGGATGCACAGATTCCTGATAAGTTTGTGGTTGATAACACTCAGTCTCAGGTAATTAATCCGGCCTTTACCTTATGGAATAGGCAGGATCAAATTTTAGCATCTTGGTTGTTATCTTCATTATCTGAAAACATATTGCCTTTGATGATTGGTTTGAATACATCCTCTGAAATTTGGTCAGTGCTTGAAAAGAATTTTGCTTCACAGTCAAAGGCCAAAACGTTGCAGTATAAACTTCAACTACAAACCACTAAAAAGGGAAATATGAGCATGAGAGAGTATTTAGCTAAGATTAAAATGTGCTGTGATTTGCTTGCCACCACTGGAAATTTTGTGAATGAAAGTGATCATGTCATGCATATTTTAGCTGGTTTGGGTCCAGAGTATGATTCAGTTGTTGTAACTGTGACTGCTGGAGCTAGCACTTTTGGTTTAAATGATGTTCAAGCTTTATTGTTGAGCTTTGAAGCAAGGCTGGAAAATAGCATGAGTGTTAGTGCAGGTATGATAAATACAGATGGATCACAACCATCTGTGAATCTTGTAGCTCAAGATGGGAATTACAGAAGGAACTTTAGCAATCAATCTTATGCTACAATAGGAAGAGGCAGTAATGGTTTCAAAGGAGGAAGGAGAGGTGCTTTCAGAGGTAGAGGTGGCAGAGGTCAAGGATCAAAAATAATTTGCCAAATTTGTCATATTTCTGGCCATTCAGCAGATAGATGTTGGCATAGATATGACCAATCCTATGGTGCACAATCTGGATTTTAGAAGAATGATAGTAATACAGCAGATGGTGTTCAAATCAAGAATCCCTCGTTGAATATGGTACACATGCCCAAAAACAACAACTCAAATGAGGAAGGATGGTGGTATCCTGACTCAGGAGCTTCATCTCATGTTACAAGTGATCTGAACAGTCTGCAATCTCCTTCAGAATATAATGGTCCTAACAAGTTGCAAATGAGGAATGGTCAGAATGAGCACATCAGCCACATAGGTAATGGTTCCTTGCATTGTGTGCAATCTGATAAAATGTTTCATCTTAATGATCTGCTACATGTGCCTGTAATAACTAAAAACTTAATAAGTGTTTCAAGATTTGCTCATGATAATAATGTGTATTTTGAATTTCATCCCATGTTTTGTCTCGTTAAGGACCAAGCTACTCAACAAGTTCTTCTCAAAGGAATAGTTAAAGAGGGGCTATACAGGTCCAACTTCAGTCATGGTAGTGAATCAAGAAGCAAGGAAGCTCAGTTTAAATATAATCCTTATGTTTTGCATCTTCAGTTTGTAATAACCTGGATATCAGTCTGTGGCATAAGAGATTTGGGCATTGTAGTTATGACATTGCCAAGAAGGCTCTTAGGGACTGTAATATCCTTTTCAGCAATAAAAATTGTGATTCCAACATTTGTCATTCATGTATCCTTGCAAAGAGTCATAAGCTTCCTTTTGCTAATTCTGAAAGTGTTTCAAAGGCTCCTTTTGATCTTGTTCATTCATATCTTTGGGGGCCAGCTCCTATACAATCTGTGAATGAGTATAAATATTATGTTACATATGTTGATGATTATACAAGGTACACCTGGATTTATCTTTTGAAACTCAAGTCAGAAGTGTATGACATTTTTATTCACTTTCACAATATGGTGCAAACACAGTTTAAAACTAAAGTAAAGGTTGTTCAGAGTGATGGAGGAAGGGAATATAAACCTCTGAGTGTCTTCTTCAAGGATAATGGAATTTTGCACAAGATTTCTTGCCCTTACACACCACAACAAAATGGTTGTGCTGAAAGGAAGCACAAGCATGTAGTGGAGATGGGTTTAGCTTTGCTTGCTCAATCAAACATACCTCTTAAATTCTGGGATGATTCTTTTACCACAGTAGTGCATTTAATTAATAGGTTACCAACTAAACCTATTCATTTCATATCTCCCTTCCAAAAATTATTTGAAAAGAAGCCAAATTATTCTATGTTGAAGGTTTTTGGATGTTTGGCCTATCCACATATGAGGCCATACAACAATCATAAGCTGGAGTTCAAGGCTGAAGCAGGAGTTTTTATTGGATACAGTTCAGAATATAAGGGTTATAAAATTTTGCTTTCCACAGGAAAGGTTATTGTCTCAAGGCATGTGGTGTTTGAAGAGAACATTTTTCCCTTTGTCAAAGAAGGTAATGCAGGTATTGAAAACATAGTCTTCAAAGGATGTTTTTAGTTCTTGTGAACCAACTGTTGCTAGTTTCCTAGCATTCACTTCTCAGAATCTAAAAGTTGAAGCCTCATCTAATAAAGATCAACATCCAATCTCATCCTTTGATCAAAGTGATTCTTGTTCTGATAAAAGTCTTGAAACTGTACCTTTGGAAGTTTATCTTCCTGTGTCAAGAGAAAATCTACCTGATTCTATTTCACAGCATGGTTTTGAGAATGATGTGTCAATCACTAATAAACATTCTATGGTGACAAGGAGTAAAGCAGGTATATATAAGCCAAAGATTTTAGCTGCTGTTTTGACAGATTTGGATGAACCTAAAAGTGCTGAAGAAGCTATGATGAAACCTCACTGGAAGAAGGCAATGAAAGATGAATATGAAGCACTTTTAAAGAATAAGACATGGACTTTGACAATACTGCCTAAAGGAGCTAACTTGATTGGTAACAGATGGGTTTTCAAAGTTAAGAAAAATGCAGATGGAGGTGTTGAAAGATATAAGGCCAGACTTGTGGCACAAGGTTTCACTCAAACAACAGGTTTTGACTATCTAGAAACATTCTCACCTATAATAAAACCAATAACCATCAGAATCATGCTCTCATTGGCTTTAAATTATTCCTGGAAAGTAAGGCAGCTAGATGTTAGCAATGCCTTCCTAAATGGAGAATTGACAGAGCAGATATACATGAGGCAACCAAAGGGATTTGAGCAGGAAGATAAGTATGTTTGTAAGCTACACAAAGCTCTTTATGGGCTTAAACAAGCCTCAAGGACCTGGTATATGAAGGTTAAGAATACACTGTCATCTTTTGGTTTTGAAAATTCCAAGGCTGATAGCTCCTTGTTCTGGTATGATAAGAATGGTCTGAAGGTTTACATTTTGATCTATGTTGATGACATACTTGTGACAGGAAATTGTGAGAAGGGTGTTGATAGATTGATTGAAAGAATGAGGCAACACTTTTCCTTGAAGGACTTAGGAGAAATCAATCATTTTCTGGGAATTGAAGTTTCTAGGACTCAACAAGGATTTCATCTCTATCAAAAGGAGTATATCAAGAAGTTACTGGAGAAAGCAAATATGCAGCAGGCAAAACACACTCCTACACCTATGATTAGCAGCTCACATTTGTCAAGGCATGTTGGGACACCTGTTAAAGATCCACAGCTATATAGAAGTGTTGTGGGAGCACTTCATTATGTTACAATAACCAGACCTGAAATAAGCTTTGCAGTGAATAAAGTAAGCCAGTACATGGCTAATCCCTTGGAGCCACACTGGAAGGCAGTAAAGAGGATTTTAAGATATCTTGGAGGAAGCATAGGTGCTGGATTGAACTTCTACAAATCTAAGCATTTAAATATAATCGATTTTTCTGATAGTGATTGGGCCACTGACATTGATGATAGAAGATCAATAACCGGGTATTGTGTATACATTGGACAGAATCTTGTATCTTGGTCTAGCAAGAAACAACAATGTGTCTCAAGGTCAAGCACTGAAGTCGAATATAGGAGTTTAGCCCAGGTTATCTCTGAAATTTCTTGGATACAACACTTACTTGATGAGCTTAAGGTTGTACAGACTAGAATTCCTCAAGTCTGGATAGATAACCAGAGTGCAATTTATTTGTCCTCTAATCCTATTCTTCATGCTAGAACTAAACACATAGAATTGGATTATCATTTTATAAGGAAAAAAGTTGCAGTTGGGAAGATACAAGTGAATTATGTTCCTTCCTCAGAACAAAATGCGTCTCATCTTAACAAAGCCTTTAAGTTTACAATTCTTCACCAGGTTGCGAAGGAGTTTGACAGTGAATTTGCACCCGATGTTCGAATTGGGGGGACGTGAAAGTCAAGTTTACTAATCCTACTCAGTATGATAGCTGTATTATAGGATCACGTGTTGTGCATATTTTATATTTTTTGTCTTTTCTTCTTTAGGTTAAAGTTGCTGCAGTAGGCACCTTACTCTATATATATATATATATATATTGGTAGATCAACGCGGGTATTATAATCATTATTATAAATTCTTAATCAAGAAGCTATGCGGACATTCTTTCCTTGCTTTTATGATTTATTCTTTCACATATAAGTAAATATCATCAACAGGACCTGAAGGATTCCTTTTCGTCTGTCTGTCCCTATCAATTTCACTTTACTTTTTCAGAGGGTCTTTTTGCTGAAAATCTCAGTGTAAAGTCTCCAGGAAGAATACGAAATGGCCTCCATTTAATCGTTTCAACTTTCAGCTTCTTTCCTTTTTGTAGCCAAACGAACTCTCTCTCTCAGGTCGGTGGTTGTTGATTTTGAATATCCGGATTCTGCAAGTTTGTGGGATGTTTGTGTTAAAGCTGTTTGTCTCTGAACTGATCACTGGTGCACCATAGCTTTCAAATTTGAGGTTAAATTTCTCTCATTTCTCCTTTCTTAAATGATTGTTCGTGTGGAAACTGGATATTGTCCTTCTGTGATTGTGATAGCCGTTTTGCCTTGTATGTGAGGTTATTGTACTGGCATTTTGTGTATCATCAACAGCAGGGGTTATTTTCTGTCGGGTTTGTATAATTTCTTTCTTCTTCTATATTATGCTGTTTGGAACCAATAAGTGTAACTTATTTCTCAACTCCAGTAATGGAATTTTGAGGCGAGAACAATTGGAATGAAGAAAGAGGGATGAATAAGGATTAAGGTTTAGGACCGTCGAAAACCCTTAGGAGTTGGGCCAGTATTTTTCATAGCATACTCGGTTTCTTTTGGGAACTATTTAAATTAAGAAGTTAACAAGTACAATCCTAAATGTGGCAAAATGTGTGGGGGAATTTATATGTCTCGTGACTTAATTAAATGGTTGGATTAGTAATTTCGTAGCATAATTAAATATTTTTACTTGGTTTGTAACTTCAAACAAACCCGATGAAGGAATTTTTCAGGGTAAGCTTATAATACATAGGTGCCAAAACGAGTGCAACACTGAATCTGATAGAATTTATGGGGAAATTTAAAATTTTTGCACGGTTTGCTTGAATTGTTGGATTAGAATTGTAGAGTAGATTTCTATTAGTCCAGTTCATGACTGTGAAGTTTCCACATTTGGGTTTTACTCCAGTTAACAACCATCATTGGTAGTATAATCCCTGCTTAAGAATATCAACAACGTTTAAGATGTTTACTGTGAGTAGTTATGATAAAATTTCTTCTTTTGATTCACTTGTCGGAAATATTTGGTTATGATATCAGTTTTCTGAGTGATCCCGTCAAGCTTTCACCAAATTTCATTTGTTGCTTGCATTTTACTGAATGATGCTTGATCTTGCCAACATATATAGTCACAGTTTATCATCACTTTAAAGTCGAGTGAAATTAGTTGCAGTTGTATAATGTATAAGTGAATAGTTGTCCTTTTTCAGCATGCTCTTGATCTTAGACTCGGAGTTTATGGAAACCTTGTGTGTTAATTACTGAATTTGCCTAAGAGGACACTTTGAGGTACAAAAGTACTCATCAATTATTATGGTTTTAATCATTGATTTAATTACTGAATTTTCCATCCTGATCCTTCAGTCTTTTCCTGATTTATTAAATGACTTCTAAGATCTAGAAGTGTCTAGAAGACACTTTGGGGGTCACAATCACTTGTTGATTATTATGGTTTGATCCTTGATTGCTTACATGCACGTGTGCTTGTTTAGGATGTTGTTTGGCTTCTGCACAGCATTCTTGGGTAACTTAGATTCCATTTAGATACCAAGCCTATTTTCCATTTCATTCTTTTTTATCCTATCTCTGATTCTTTATGTTTATTCATCTATTTGGTGCATACTCACTATAATTCAGAATGTCTATCATCAGTTACCAAGCATTTTTTATTTTTTATTTTTTCTTCTAAATTTTAGGTCAAAGGGTCCTTAGTATGCGTGAACTCAAGCACGAAGATCTTTCTGAGGAGCAGAAAGTTGGTATTGAAGATAGAATCAGTAGTCTACCAAAATCCTTCCTTAGTATGCATGAATTCAAGCACCAAAATCTTCCAGAGGTGCAAAAAGTTGGTGTTGAAGATAGAATTAGTAGTCTGCCTAAGGATGTTCTTCAACATATTCTTTCGTTTCTTGAGACAAAAGATGCTGTACTCACAGGCATATTATCAAGACGGTGGAGATATCTTTGGACTAGCGTTCCTATTGTTGACTTTGATGATAAGCCGTTATACTCAAATCAGAGCAAATTTTGGCATTCTATTGACGTGGTTTTTTATGAATTTTGTTGAGAGGGTACTTCTGTTTCGAGATGCATCAGATATTAAGAGGTTTCGACTTTCATGTCGTGTATTCTTTATGCATCTCGCGTTCATTCCTGGATTTCAGCTGCAGTAAAGCACAAAGTTCAAGAGCTCGACCTCTGTCTTTTTGTTGAGGAAACTTTTTGGCTCCCTCATTCTGTCTTAATTCTGCATCTCTTACATTCTTAAAATTGGAAATGAATTGCAATCTCCAGCTTCCTAGTCAGGTTTCTTTCCAAGCCTTAAAATTGCACTTAGGTCTTCTCACATTTCAAATGATAATTCTGTGGAAAGGCTCTTCTCATGTTGTCCATTGCTCGAAGAATTAGATATTAGACTGTGACTGGATAGAACTGAAGAGTGTTACTATTTACATTCCCTCGTTAAAGAGTTTGACAATAGAGGATCTGCCAGTATTTGGCCCTATTGGTGATACAAATGGCTGTGAAATCAAGATCAATGCTGCAAAACTCTCATCCTTCAGGTACTGTGGCTACCTGAATAATGACATTCAGTTGTCTGATCTTCTAAGATCAGTCAAGGTATCGCTTCATATTCCCATTGCATGTGAGCTGCTAGACAAAATTGCTCCTCGTGCTGAAAATTTATTTCAAAAAGTGAAAAATGCTTGTTCATTGAAAATATCTACCTGCACTATTGAGGTATTTAGTTAAGGATTCTTTTTTTTTTTTTTCTTTTCTTGGTTCCTTTTTCATGAAATGTTTACCAAGTTATCTTTGCTGTTTTTGCTTGTGCAGTCTCTCTTTCAGGCAAATCTGCTAGATCATCTTCCAATATTCCAGCAATTGAATCATTTGGAGCTGACCATGAAAGCAGAGGAGCATAATGTTGGATCTCTTATTAAGTTCCTTGAACATTTCCCAAAGTTAAAATATCTCCATTTCGCTAAGGTATATGCATGCACAAACTTAAAGTCTCTCTATTTAGCCATGGTTTTCTTGCACCATATAATTAATCAGCAACTTTTATTGTGTACATAGGTATCTGATCCTCTCTCAAGTCTCAACAGAGATGGATGGACATGGGAATCAGTGCCTAATTGTTTGTTATCTAGCCTGAAAAAGGTGGATCTCTTTAACTTTTCTGGGAATGATAGTGAATTATTCCTGCTGAGAACATTGCTGAAATCTGCACCATGCTTAGAGAGGGTAAATTTATTTTCTTTCAATCTTCTTTCGACAAAGCTTAATGAGTGGGGAAACTTGAGGAATCAGTTGGAAAGATATCCTAGACGATCAAAGTGTTGTGTGATCACCATCTACTGAAACCCATCTCATGTAAGTGCTTTTCTTCAAATACTTTTCCTAAATATCTTTTCTTACTATTGCTTTCCCGAAATGGAGATTGTTCTGTTCCTAAATAGAAAGATTTGGTGACTAATAATTTCGAGATGCTGAAATAAATGTGAACTCCATGTCTTCCCATAAATGTAGTGATGTGATAAGGATTGACTTCTGGTAAATAATACTTTGGCTCTATTTTCTTCTTCATCTTTATTCATCGGAGTTGTCAGCATAGGTTTGCTGGTTGCTCATATAATTTTATTTTTTCTTCATGTTTGGCAATCCTGAGCTCTTTGTGATGTGATGAGGTGGGGATTTATCATTTTACATACGGTAGGCTTATAGTAGTTTCTGCTTGACACAGTGGAATCATGTTGCTGCTACCTTTGTCTTAATCAATTATTGTATAATTAGCCTTGTATTTATGTAGGTAACATCTGTTTTAGCTTAAGATGATACTTTCTAGACTACAGATTTGAAAACTGCATCCTTTAGTACTACCGTGTTGCCATGATAATGGACAAATATCCAGCTAAGCGTTGACCATGTATAACTAGTTCTCTTTGACCACTTCCTGTGATAATATCTTGATGGACATTGGTAATCACTAACTAAAATTCATTTACTTTTCACTTGTTTGGTGTGTTGGGAGTTCCTCTTAAATATGTGATCTTTCAATGTTGGAGCAACTCTTCACGAGGCTTGAATATCTTTTGGCATTTTAAAAAACAAGCCTTTTCTGGCATTTGGATTTTCCAAATATAACATGAGACTGTTCTGAGAGCGTAGCCACTAGTGGCATTAAGCTTCTGAAACTTTAATTGATTGGATTAGGATTGTGTTGGTTATGATTGTTGTTTTCAGGCATTCCTGAAGTCATTGCTGGTTAAAATGACCCAAGGGTAAAAGATTCCTAAACTGCCATGTGCTCATAAAAAGTAGAAGTTTTGAGGAATTTTCCCGAAGAGTTGAATGTGAAATTTGCGCCCTACATTTTCCTAGAAATTGAAACAAGAAGATTGATATGGTTAAGATAACAAGGAGAAACATCCCACCTCCTTGCTCTTCATTTTGAATACATTGTTGAGGATGATCAATTTTCACTTATTCAATGAACTTGGATCAGAAAAGTCAACTTGCCACTTCAAAAGTAAACTAAAACCTTTGTACTTAATCCTATAGCATGAGAAGTTGAATATTACTTTGCTGATAAATAGCCATCAATTGGTAGCCCTAATCATCTTGTTAACACTTTTTACTCGGGAAATGCAGAAGTTATATCCCAAGTATGTTATACTCTTTTCCTTTTTAGTAATTTATGCTTCTATTCGTAGTTGTTTTTACACATCCAACCCTGAAAAACTTTGAAAGATACCATCAAACTTAAGATATCAAAATCTTTGCTTTGTCATCCACATGTGTCATTTAGTTGTACCATTAAAAGTTTTCATCCAACTTTAGTTTGATCATGAAGTAGCATTTCAATTAGTCATAAAATGTGGGTTTTTGCTTTTACACTCTATGACCGTGTTGTTTGTTATGGTTGTGCGCCTTACCATACTGGTGTTTGATATTGCTATCTTGCCATGCCAATGCCATTTTATCCAGATTAACTCAGAACCTTATGCAGATTTTTGCTGTTGGGGATGCTCAGGGATGGATGTTACAGGACATTGACTTTCTGCAAAATTTTGGGTTCTGATCTCTGCTTTTAAACCTCCAAAGGGTTCATCTTTTGTTAATTGTTTTTGGGTAATGATACTGACAAAACTGAGAAGTGATACTGATAAAAAGCTGAGGGGGAAGATCTCCTTTTGAGTTTTTGGTGGGATTTTAGGCTGTATGAACTTTATACAACAATTACTGTACAGATCAAACAAAGACCAGATACGTGTTTAGTTCAGATGAAATACAGATGGTGGTTTTGTGGCTTTTTATGGTCAGTGTGTAAATGTTGTCAGCTGTTGTCTGCTTGCTAGATTATATATAACATACATATATATATAATACTACATACATACATATATATATATATATATATATATATATATATATATATATATTTTCCTTTCCCCCTTTCAAAATTATGCTTCTTTAATATATCTTTTTTATAATAAAAACAAAATTTAAATTAATGCCCTTGAAAATGTGAGTCTTTAAGAAATGTTTAATAGGTTTTAAATTTTTCTTAATGACAACAGACGCCTTTTAGCTAAACTAATATGTAATCACGGTTAATATCTTACTAATTGAAAATTTAATATAATTAAATGAACAAAATTTTCTATATTAACTTTAAATAATTTTACTCTCATCAGCTGACAAAATTTTTTTTAAAAAAATTAAAATATATATGTTTTTTAAAAGGAAAATAAAATGAAAAATAGCGCCAAACTTAATTTCATATATTTCGTATTTATTTCCTAATGAATTACTTAGACTTTAAAAAAAAAGAAAAAAATTAACATATAACTGTATAAAAAAATATTAATAAAAGCATAAACCCTGTTTAACATTATAAATTATTTATCTAAAACGATATAATTTTTTTTAGAAAAAAAAAATCAGTTTAGATATTTAATATTATATATTTAAATGCAATTTAGATATTCTTTTAATTTTTTTCAGAGTATATGTACTGGCATTCAACTGCTCCAAAATGACAACAAAAATTGATGATTTCTCAGAAGGGACCGGTGATGATGTCCTCGAACTACTCCTTACCGATCTTTTGCTGAAAATTTCACCATTATTGCTTCTTACTTTAGCACAGAGAAAGAAAAAGGGAAAAAGGAGTTTGTCCACCGCCATGATCACACTCAAAAATGGCAAACCCGCCCTTCAAACGTTTCGCCTTCTCTGTTCTTCCCCTGTGACCAAATCAAACTTCTGAGGCTGTCTTTGGTAAACCCTGATTCAGTTTAGAATTCTGAAGTTGAAACAGAACATAAAGTCGCCACCTTTTTCAGGATGTTTGTGTACGTGCAGTTTATGTGCATATGTGATTCGAACAAGTGATTGCTGAAGTTTACAATCTTGCTATTCCTCTGCAATGAACTAGAGTGGGAAAAAAAAATAAAAAAATTTATCTCTTACATTTCTTTTGGGAATGTTAGTTTTGTGTTCGGTATGAGGCGACTGTTTCTTTCCCCTGAAGTTTGGTCTACCTGGGGCTTTATTTGCATGAACTCGTCTTCTGTTTTTACTTATTTATTTAGTCTCTTTTTTTTTTCTTTTTTTTTTTTTTTAGGTTTAAAATATGGGTGATTTGATTCTATGTGATGATGGTGACAAGTTCGAATTTCATTAGTTAATAAAATTTTGAGATGAAAACTATAGAAGAGAGAAGCAAGGGTTAATAAGGGTCGAGATTCAGGGCCTTTAGAAGCCTCCAGGGTTATGATTCTGATTGCAGTAAATGGAATCATGCATATATTAGTATATTTTAGTAATTTTTACTTGGCTTTAATAAATTTGCCCTAATGTTGAAACTCTTGAGATTTAATTTAGTAATTAAGTGTAAAAATGGAGTACTTATACAAATTTAGCTCTTAAATTATCATACTAGTGTTAAATTCGTTTGTATGATGTGGTTTCCCTGGATTAGTATTGCAGTATAATCACTTTTCTATTATTCCAAGTCATAACTGTGGAGTTTCTAAAACTTACCAAGTTGGACATCACTCCTTTTGAATAGTTGATCTTTGATGATTCAGTTTTCCATTTTCAGTGTTATCAGTAAATGCAAGTTTTGGAAATGTGTTTAATTTATTACACTGATTTATCTAGGAAACCAGTTTTAGTTAGTGTGTATCTCTATTGGTTGTTATTGTTTCGATTCATTATTTTTTAAGTGTATGCCTTTATCTGCTCATTATGATGGCTTTTGTTTCACTATGCCTCTTGGTGGCTAATTTTGTACTGTTTCTGCATGATCATCTGTTCAAAATTAAAATTCCAGTACTGTATTTACCAAAATTTTCTTTGGATTTTAGGTGAAAGGGTATGATTATGGATGGACTCAAGAGACAGCGTGTCTATGAAAAGCAAGAAGTTGAGGCTGAAGATAGAATTAGTGATCTACCTGATGCTGTTCTTCAGCACATTCTTTCATTTCTTGAAACAAAAGATGCTGTTCTGACTGGCATATTATCAAGAAGGTGGAGATATCTGTGGACTGGTATTCCTGTTCTGGACTTTGATGACATGTCACTAAATCCAAATCAGGGCACCCTTTGGTATTCTGTGGCTGCAAGTCATTTTATGAATTTTGTTGAGAGGGTGCTTCTACTTCGAGATGCATTAAGTATTAAAAGGTTTCGACTTTCATGTCGTGTTTTCTTTTCTTCGTCTCGCATTCATTCATGGATTTCAGCTGCAGTCATAAATAAAGTTGAAGAGCTTGATCTGCGTCTTTTGGTTCAGGAAACACTTTTGCTGCCTCACTCAGTCTTTAATTCTGAATCTCTTACACACCTTAAACTATATATGAATGGACTTCTTCAGCTTCCTGGACGCATTTCTTTTCCAAGACTAAAAGTTTTGCACTTGGGTCTTCTCTCATTTGAAAATGATAAATCAATGGAAAAACTCTTCTCCTGTTGTCCTATGCTTGAAGAATTAGCAATAATAGATTGCAATTGGATAGAACTGAAGAGCATTACAATTTGTATTCCCTCATTACAGAGTTTGATAATAGATGATCTACCAGTATTTGGTCCTACTGATGATTCAGAAGAGTGTGAAATAAAGATCCAAGCTACCAATCTTTCATCATTCGTCTACTGTGGTTATCTAACAAATGATGTTCAGTTTTCTAATCTTCTAACATCATTCAAGGTGTCAGTTCATATTCCCCATGCATACCAGCTGCAAGACAAGATTGCTCCTCGTGCAGTCGAGTTCTTTGAAAAAGTGAAAAATGCTACTTCCTTGAAAATTTCGAACAGCACCATTGAGGTATGAGATACTTAGTACTTAAGATATTTCGTTTCTTTTATAACCTTTTCTGCAACATATATCTACTTTTCATTATCTTTTCCCGTCTACTGAAACTCTTTTTTCTTGCCATCCGTGGAAAAGTTCCTCTTTCAGGTAATTAGGATAGATCATCTTCCTGTTTTCCAGCAATTGACATACTTAGAGCTGACCATGAATTTAAAGGAACACACTCTTGGATCTCTTATTAAGCTCCTTACTTTTTTGCCAAAATTGGAGTCTCTTAATTTTGCTAAGGTACTTTCATAGTTACTCCTCCTTCCAGTCATTATTCCTGCTAACTACAATTAGTTAAAACTCTAGTATTTTATAACACAGGGAGTTGGCTCTCACTTGTGCCTCTACGGAGATGACGAGAGAAGTGAACCTTTTACAAATTGTTCGTTATCTTACCTGAAGACTGTAGACCTCCACAATTTTAATGGGAATTACAGTGAAATTTCCTTGCTGAAAACTCTGCTGACAAGTGCACCGTGTTTAGAGAGGATCAGTTTATTTTCTTTCAATGGTCCTTCTGGAAAGTTTAAAGAGTGGGGAGAGTTATGGAACTGGTTGGAGGAATTTCGTAGACGAGCTAAGCATTGTGTATTCTCCATCTTCTGAAGCTTATCTCCTGTATGTGTGCTTTTTCCTCAACTGCTTTCTCGAATCTCTTTCCATACATATAGATGTGCACCAACTTTCTCTTATGATTATGGAATTTAAATGTATAAGTTGACTTAAATGTGAACCAGTAACTTGCTCCATATTGTCATGCAGCGAGGATCACTGTCACTCTTAAATTTACCTTTTTCTCTATCTTTTATTCATCCACGTCTTTACCTATAGATGTCTACATAGGTTTAGTATTTGATTGTATCTTTTTCATCACGACATTGGATATTTTTTACACTGTTTGAGCTCCGCGAAGAGTTGATTTTGTCTTGGATCTTATGCATGTGTTACTTCATGAGGTTTCTTTCTTTGCTTCGGTCTTGTTTTAGCATTTTGGAAGCATGCTGCTACATGTATCTTTAATTGTTTTTCTTCTACACCTTACCTTTGTAGATTTCTGTGTCTTTTTAAAAGGTAAAAAAAAAACCAGATATATATTGTGGTGATGTTTAACTCACATGAGCTGACATTGTTTCGCAGAGTTAGCTGTTGGAAGGAAGAGACAGGTTTTGGCGTCGATGAATGAAGTCCATTTTTTGCACTCCAGGAATGTGGTTGGTTGAAGATGTTTTTGATGAAAGCTTTAGGTATGGCAGATTTATGTGATCGATTTTGATACTTTTTTTTTTTTTTGTCATGTGTCACAAGTATTCTGCTTTGTCTAATATTACTGATAAAGGTTAGAGGAGGAAATGGCTAATGCATATAGGTTTTTGATTGAATTACTTATAAGTAACACTTTTTATACAAGTAATTAGTATTGTATAGATAACAAAAGAAATACTACTATAAATGTGTTCAGTGCAGGAAATATATATATATATATTATACATATCATATGCCTTTTTCTTTTTTCCTTTGTTTCTGCAAGATTTTTCTTTTCTAGTATGAAGATGTGGCTGATAAAGTAACATCCTTTTTTGAGCTGGGTAGGTTTCTCTCTCCTTAGTAGATATATAATAGTTCAAAGGTTTTAAACTATTACATATGTGAATGCGGATTCGATCTTGCAAACTTTGAGTTCAAAGAGAAATCTTTCTAAGTTTCTTGTTTTGTTTCGCAAATAGTACAATTAGGGTTCATACCACTTCTCCTGTTTAGGTAATTTAGTAATAAATTTTTTTATTTTATGCAATTATTTATAATTTAAGATCATAGGTAATAAAATATTAGAAGAGTATATTCCATATATCCCTTAGAATATGCCTTTTTAGCTTTTAGGGAAAGGTAATTAATTGCCTAGAACTAAATGTAAATGTATTTATTTCCCCTCCTTCTGATATTCTAAAACCCTTTATTTTAGATTGATGCAAATATTAATTTATGAATAAATGAATGGTCAAGATTCGACAACGAAATTTCCAATGGTAGGTGGGACAAAATCTTTTTTTTTTTTAATATATATATATATATATAAACAGCAGCCGTGAGAAATAGAATAAGAGGGTTTTATTTTATATAATATATATTCATTCAGCCCTTGGGGTTATCATTGAGACCTAACAAGCGGACCTATTGGGAAAGGGTCAAATAGAACTAGGAAAGGGCACTCTGTAAAATGGTCCTTTTTTCCTTAAATATAAATATTTTAAATTTAATTCCATAGCTCGAAAAAGTTGATTAAACAGATTTTTAATGACTTTAAATTATTAAATATATATATATATATTAAATTTTTTGTTTAATAACTTTTTAATTAAATAATATTTGTTTATAATATAAATTACATGAGTGAATAAAAAGGAATTTTTGTTAATAAAAAGTAAAAATTTTGCTCATAAATATATTAGTTAATTATAAATAAATTTGTTATTAATTAAATTAATTTTTATTATAAAGTATTTTTTCAAACTTAGTTATATATATATATATATGTATGTATATATACACTTAATATTTTATCGGTAAATTTAAAGCGTTGAAAAAATTGAGATTATTATTATTATTACTACTTAAATTGATGAGGATAATAAAATGAATTTGCCTTGTCTATTTTATTGTTTTATTTGTCTTATTTTAAAGTTAAATTATATTTTGAATTTATAATATTTTAAAATTATAAATAAAAATTATTATTAATTGAGTATATGATTTTATTAATATATTTTTATTTACATTTATAATAAATAATCATCTTTTCGATTTTTGAATTTAAATTATATTAAATAGTAATGAAGAAATTTAAAACTTATACTAAAAGTAACTAAATTCTTTTCACTGGTACTTGTTTTTGTTTAGTGTGTAAGAATATATATTAATGTTGTCTGATTCATATTTATCTAATTCTTCTTCCTTTTTTACCCTTTGCAAATCGTATTATTTTTCGTCTACTTTCATCTCATAAGGTTTTTATTTATTATTGTGTATTGGGCTGTGAGTTTTTATTGAATAAGATATTATATCCCGAGATTTTCAGGATATTTTATATTGGGATAATGTAATATAATAAAATTAAAAAAAATATATATATATAATAAAATAAGAAAAAATATTATCCTTGTGAGAATATGTTTGTACATGTATCAGCGGAATGGTTTGGTGGAATGAAATCACAGTAATCTTTGTTTTGTAAACTTTCAGTATTAATAACTGTTGATGGATATTTCTCTAAATCATCCCCAACTTTGTACAATCTTCAAAAATCTTTTTATATTAGGAAAATAAATCTTTGAAAATTATTTTTATTTATTTTATTACTTAAAAACAAAAAAGCACGAATTTCCTTTTGTTCGTTCTTTGCTTGTAAAGTTGTTTAAAAAGGTCTTTCTTTCTTAAACTACAATCACAAAGTGGTAGTGGTTGGTTGGTTTTGTTTAGTTTTCTACACAGAGCCGTGAATACTGGTAAATTTCTGGGAAAACCTCGAGATCTCTTTGTGTCTGGAAACCTTGGATCTATCGTTTGTGTTTGGGAGTTTTTGTAAGAGAAAAACGCTTCTGTCTTTGTTTCATTTTATTCTTGGTTTTGAGTGTTGTTGAGTTGAATTGTTATCAAAGATGATTTCTTCTTCTTTGAAACAATCGGGTTTAGCTATTAATGGGTTGGAATTATTCCGGCCTAAAACATCGTCACCTTCAACCAAGACTTTGGTTCTTCCGTCCGCTAGTTTTAGGAGTAACCGGAGGATTTCTGTTGTCTCTTTCTCAAAGCCGCTTTTTGTTTCTAAGATTGAATCTTTTGGGTGTCGGGAAGGATTTTGTCTGAGTCCCGACGGTGTTGGTGAGTTGGAAAAGCGTGATTTGATCGCATGCAAGGCTTATGAGGCCGATAAGTCTTCGCCGCTTGACGCTGCCGCACCGGGGCCAACTGAGGCAGCCAGAAAACTGAAGATCGGGATTTATTTCGCTACCTGGTGGACTTTGAATGTGATTTTTAACATTTATAACAAAAAGGTTCTGAATGCTTACCCTTTTCCTTGGTTGACCTCTACGCTCTCGTTGGCTGCTGGTTCCATCATCATGCTAATTTCATGGGCTTTAAGGATCGCTGAAACCCCGCAGACTGATCTTGATTTCTGGAAAGCCCTTTTCCCTGTGAGTTCATTCATTTAGGGTTTTTTCAATATCTGCCCTTATTCTTCAATTTGAGGCTTTTGCATTTCTGAATTTTGATATGCTTATTTAAGGAATTGTTTTTTGGCTTCAGATTACCTATCTAGGGCTTAATGATCCTTGATTTTGGTTTGATCTACTAGCTAATATATATATATATATATATATATATATATTTTTTTTTTTTTTTTTTGTGTGTTTAGGTTGCTGTTGCACACACAATTGGGCACGTGGCAGCTACTGTTAGCATGTCAAAGGTTGCTGTCTCCTTTACCCATATAATCAAGAGTGGTGAACCTGCTTTCAGTGTTCTTGTTTCCAGGTTCATTTTGGGAGAGACATTCCCACCTGCAGTGTACTTGTCTCTACTTCCGATCATCGGTGGTTGTGCTCTCTCTGCCCTTACTGAGCTCAACTTTAACATGACTGGTAATTTGGATTGAATTTATTTAGTTAATTTTTCATTTGGGCATTTCTCTCTATTTTCTTATTTTCAACTCAAAAAATCCAAGTAAAACTATGTATGTATGTATGTATGACTCCTTTGGGAAAGAATGTATGGAGAGATCAATAACAAGTTTTCTCAAACAAAAATGGAATTATTTGTTTCATAAATTGGTACTTGTAAGCTTCAGTGCAGATTTGTTGAGTAGCTTCTTCATTCTTTACCTCCATAGTGATTCGAACCCATGACTGGTGAAGCTGCTACCAATTGAATTAGGCTTTCTTTTCCTTTCTACGTTTCTTTAATTTATTTAGCAGCAACTAATTTTTTAAGTTTGCTGTCATCTTTCTTCAGGTTTCATGGGGGCCATGATATCGAATCTGGCGTTTGTTTTCAGGAACATATTTTCAAAGAAGGGTATGAAGGGGAAGTCTGTGAGTGGGATGAACTACTATGCATGTTTGTCTATGATGTCTCTCGTAATCCTTACTCCGTTTGCGATTGCTGTGGAGGGACCACAGATGTGGGCAGTTGGTTTTGATAAGGCTTTCTCTCAAATTGGACCTCAGCTAATTTGGTAATTACTTCTCATCTTTTGTACCCATGTACATACATACTCTATGTAAGGACATAGCTGTCATGCTCTGCTAAATTCTTTTACTAACTATAATATGCATGCCAACATCAAAATTGACCTTTCTTGGGCTCTAATTGCTATATAGAGAGCTTAGAGGCTAATGCAATATAGAAATGTCAGTTATTAGGTGCTTCTCTTTTCTTTCTTCTCTATAAGAATAGATTCTGTGCAAATCTAGGAATTGATTCAAAATCTTAAGTTTTCTTCTCACTGACTTCGGTTATGGATGTTTCTGGATTAGGTGGATGGCAGCTCAAAGTGTATTCTATCACCTTTACAATCAAGTTTCGTACATGTCCCTAGACGAGATCTCACCTTTGACATTTAGCATTGGAAACACCATGAAACGTATTTCTGTTATTGTCTCCTCAATTATCATCTTCCATACACCTGTTCAACCTATCAATGCTCTTGGAGCTGCAATTGCCGTCCTTGGAACTTTCTTGTATTCTCAGGTGAGCATTTGTTCCTTACTACAAGGACAATTTTTTGCAATCATGGTACTATAGATATGTATGTATTTTTGGCCCATTACTTCTTTTGTTAGAATCCTCCCACCCTGACTAATTTTTACTTGATTGTTCAACAGGCAAAGCAATGAGAAAGAATGGAAGAGGGCTGAGGAGCTTAAATTGCAGACGAGTCGAGATCTTTTTTGTACTTGAAGCCTTTTTCATAACCATGAGATCTGTTGAGATCGATGAAGCGGAGTAGTATTATTTACTTGTAGATAATAATAATAATAATAAAGAGCTTTTAAACAAAGTACAGAAAGGTAGGGAATTGTCTTTGTATCTCTTAATGTTTGTGGGAACGACTCATCAGAGCTGTTATGAATAAACTAAAAGGCATCCAGAAGAATTCCAAACTTTTGTTATTCTATGACAATTGACAATTACAAGTTGTGAAATGAATGTTCTGATTGCTTTCATGGAGTTTCCTATATTTCCTTTCCAATTATCATATATTTGCTATATTTGCTATATTTGCTATATTTGCGTACCTTTCTGCCGGAATACCTGATTTATGCACTGATTCCCATCTGCGGAGGAGGCTTCACTTTCCTGGTTTCTTCCTGGATGGAAATTTATAATGAGCAGCGTTATCTGTAGAGGAAAAGTGATAATAACTTTTCTCGAGAAAAAACAAGCGGTTTTGTGCGAATATTTTGGCGCAAACGTTTTGAACTGAAACTTTGAGCCTTACATTAGTGATATGCTGTTCACGGCTGTGATTTAATTAAACCTTTTGTCACTTCCACAGATTCTATAGGAATATTTAAAGAAACAACGGGAGCTAATATTATGAACCAAAACCAGAGTACACAATAAGTTCATTGCGCTATTATAACTTTATACCGTTTATTTTTTCAATAGACTACTTTATTTGATGTTTTACCACGGGACAAGATGTTAGTCTACCTACACCTGCTACATCAGCCTAAACATAGGAATACATGCAGCTGTCATACATTATAGCCGTTGATGAGGTGTTGTCCTGTATCAATCACAACGGTTCATTTGTGTAGCATGCTAGGGTTATCTTCTATTTATAGTTATTATTCTAAAAATATTTAAATACACATTAAAAAAAGAGCTTTGTTTTCCTCAGCTTTAAATGCAGTCTTTATTTTAATATTTGATCTCTTTCATGGTATCAGAGCATGTATTGGGGCTCGATATCGTTTTCATTCTCTTTCTTCTTTATTAAAGCTGTCTTCTTGCACAAATGGGAGACAGTTACATTTCATCCGGTTCTAATACAACTCAGCCACCTCTTCTGCCTTCAAATAACACCATTCAACTACAAAATCAACTCATTTCTGTAAAATTAAATGATTCTAACTACTTGCTTTGGAAAATGCAAGTTTATACGGCTGTAAGAGGATATGGTCTTGAAGGCTTCCTCAATGGAACCACAACTATCCCTCCAGAAATTGTTGAAGGATCTATCAATCCAGATTTTCTCACTTGGCAAAGGCAGGATCAATTGTTAGCCTCATGGCTCTTGTCTTCTCTTTCAGAAAATCTTCTTGTGATGATGGTAGGACTGAGTTCATCTAGAGAGATTTGGAAGACACTTGAAGCAAACTTCTCCAGTCAAACGGCTGCAAGGAAGATGCAATATAAGCTCCAGCTTTCTTCAATGAAAAAGGGATCTTTGAGTATAAGAGAATATGTCAACCAGGTTAAAACTTGTTGTGATATGCTTGCCTCGGCCGGTCAACCTATATCAGATGAAGATCAAGCAATGTATGTTCTAACTGACTTGGGGTCTAACTTTGATCCAGTTGTGGTAGCTGCAACCACAAGAAGTGAATCACTTACTCTAAGAGATATATTGTCTATGTTGTTAAGTTATGAGACCAGGCTGGAGTCAGCTAATTTTCATTCTCAGATAAATACAGAAGGATCTTCTCCTACAGTCAATCTAACTCAACAACAAGAACCAAAGAGAAGCAACTGGTCCTCCACAAACTATCAGTACAGTAACTTTAGAGGAAGAGGACAGTCAAGTCAAAGAGGAGCAAGAGGGAGATTTGGATCCTTTAGAGGCCGAGGGGTAGAGGTTTTAGACAGAATAACAAGCTCCAATGTCAGATTTGTGGTTATACTAACCACACTGCAAAAAAATGTTACTATAGGTTTGATTCTACCTATGGTTCATCTTCTATACTGCCTCAAAGCAATGCCTCTAACTCAAGAAGTTTTCAAGCTTACTCTACTGTTCAAGCTGGAGATTCTTCATCCATTTCTCATCATTCAGATTCAGCAAGTGATGCAAGTTGGTATGCTGATACAGGAGCTTCAAATCATGTGACAAATGAGCTGGCAAATCTCAATATTGCATCAGATTTTCAAGGAGGTAGCAAGGTACAAGTTGGGAATGACACAGGTTTGTATATCTCACATATTGGTAACTCTTCAATCAAAACTCCTTACAAACCTTTTCTCCTTAAAAACCTTCTTCATGTGCCTTAAATCACAAAAAATTTGATTAGTGTTTCACAATTTGCACTTGATAATTCTGTCTATTTTGAGTTTCATCCTAAGTTTTGTGTTGTCAAGGACCAGGATTCACATCAAGTCCTACTCCAAGGTTCACTTAAAGATGGTCTTTACAAATTTGATATCTAGCTCAATGATCAAGAACACAATAACTCTGCCAGTAGATTCTCTAGCAAACTAATGGTCTTTCTTAACTCTAGTGATAGGGATTTAGATTCACAACTTTTCCAGTGGCACTTAAGATTAGGTCATCCAGTCGTTGATGTTATCAATAAAGTGTCTAAAGTTTGTAATCTTTCCCTTCCAGTTAATAAAAATTTCAGTTCTATATGATGTGCTTGTTTACAAGGTAAAAGCCACAAACTGCCTTTTCCTAGCTCTAAATCTGAGTATGATAATCCTTTTGATCTTGTTCATTCAGATGTATGGGGCCCAGCTCCCATAAAAACAACAAATGACTTCAGTTATTATGTTTCCTTTATTGATCATTGCACTAGATACACATGGATTTATTTTCTTAAAACCAAATCAGAAGTGGCTGGTGCTTTCTGTCATCTTCAGAATCTTGTTTCTACTCAATTTAATTCAAAAATTAAAAGCATACAAAGTGATGGTGGTGGAGAATTTATGGCTCTAACTAGTCATTTTCATAACTCTGGAGTGCATCATAGAATCCTTGTCCTTACACTTCTCAGCAGAATGGGTTAGCTGAAAGAAAGCATAGACATATAGTTGATGGACTTACTCTCTTAGCGCATTCTCATGTTCCAATTAAATTTTGGGATGATGCATTAGTACTGCTGTTTATTTGATAAATAGACTTCCTACAAGAGTTATAAATTTTGTGAGTCCTTATCAGAAGTTACTGCATAAAACCCCTGACTACATGCATCTTAAAGTTTTTGTTGTATGTGCTATCCTCATTTAAGGCCTCTCAACAAACACAAACTTCAGTTTAGGTCTCAACCAAGTACCTTTCTGGGATATAGTGAGCACTACAAAGGATATAAAGTCTTATTACCTGAGGGAAAAACTATAGTTACCAGAAATGTGGTTTTTGATGAGTTCAAATTTCCTTTTGCTCAAAAACACATAAATCCTCCTGTATCTCTCAATCTTTCACCTCCCTGAATCCTCCACCCATACTTCCTGCTCAAACAACCTTTACTCCTTCACAGAACACTCTTAATACACCTTTCACTCCTCAAAAATCCTCCTCAGTATCAGAGTCCTCATACAAGTCTTCTCATTCTCCTATTCCTTACAACTCAGAAACAAATAGCCCTGCAACTATTCCTCTCTTTGTTGAGTACCACATATGTCTGATATACATTCTATGTCATCTTCTTCTTCTACTAAAAATGCTGCAGATCACCTTTTGTTACATTGTCATCCCATGATTACAAGAGGAAAGCTGGGTATTTACAAGCCAAAGGTGTTGGCCACTAGTATTCTGGATTATAGAGAACCTGAGAGCTATTCAGAAGCTTTAGCTCATCCAAAATGGAAGCAAGCCATGGATGATGAGTATAAAGCATTGCTCAGAAACAACACCTGGAGCCTAACTTCACTGCCACAAGGTAAAACACTTATTGGTTGCAGATGGGTTTTTAAGCTTAAAACTAAGGAGGATGGCTCAATTGCAAGGTATAAAGCAAGGTTAGTGGCCAAGGGATATGATCAAAAACCTGGTTTTGATTTTTCTGAAACCTTTAGTCCAGTAGTTAAACCAACTACTATAAGAGTTGTCTTGTGCATTGCTGTGAATTATGGATGGAAAGTAACTCAATTGGATGTCAATAATGCTTTCTTACATGGTGAATTGGAAAATGATATCTACATGGCTCAACCTCCAGGTTTTGAAATACCTTCTGATCAGCTTCAAGTATGCAGGTTAACCAGGGCTATTTATGGTCTTAAGCAAGCTCCAAGAGCTTGGTTTGGAAAGCTCAAGTCTATACTTTTTACTCTTGGTTTTCATAACTTACAGGCTGATAGCTCCTTGTTCATCTCCTCTTCCTCAGCTGATTGTATTTGGATCTTAATCTATGTAGATGACATACTAGTTACAGGTAGTGATACAAAGGGCATAACAAAGCTTATTGATCAGCTCAGTAACAGTTTTTCTTTGAAAAACTTAGGTGAACTTCATAATTTCCTTGGAATAGAAGTATCAAAATCTGTACATGGCATACATCTTAGTCAAACCAAATACATTACTTCTCTTCTACAAAAAGCACAGATGCTTTCAGCAAAATCTACACCTACTCCTATGATCACTTCATCATCACTGTCCAGATTCAAGGGAGAACCAATTGTTGATCCCTCCTTTTATAGAAGTATTGTAGGGGCCTTTCAATATATTACCATCACTGGGCCTGACCATCTCCTTTTCTATCAACAAGGTTTGTCAATTTATGCATTCTCCATTAGATACTCACTGGACAACAGTTAAGAGAATCCTTAGATACTTGGCTGGTTCTTCCCATCTTGGCCTATTTTTCACTAAATCACCTCAACTTTATCTTCATGCTTATTCAGACTCTGACTGGGCAAGGGATCTTGATGATAGAAAATCTGTTTCAGGCTTTTGTGTTTACTTGGGAAACAATATTGTGTCTTGGTGCTCCAAAAAGCAAACCTCGGTCTCAAGATCAAGTGTTGAAGCTGAATACCGTAGGCAGAAATTATTTGGATATATTCTCTTTTACATGAACTGAGTGTTAATGATGGTTCTACTCCAAGATTGTGGGTTGACAACCAAAGTGCAATTGCTATTGCCTCTAACCCAGTATTGCACACAAGGACCAAACATGTTGAATTGGATGTACATTTTGTGAGAGATCTTATATCCAAGAATCAGTTATCTGTGCAATTTGTTCCTTCAATTGATCAAATGGATCAAGTGGCTGATGTTTTCACCAAACCTTTGTACAAGCAATTCTTCTCCAGGGTTCGTGATAAGCTGAAGATTCATCCCTCACCCCGGTTTGAATTGAGGGGGGATGTTAGTCTACCTACACCTACTACATCAGCGTAAACCTAGGAGTACATGCAGCAGCGTAAAACTAGGAGTACATGCAGCTGTCATACATTATAGTCGTTGATGAGGTGTTGTCCTGTATCAATCACAACGGTTCATTTGTATAGCATGCTAGGATTATCTTTTATTTATAGCTATTATTCTGAAAATGTTTAAATACACATTAAAAAAGAGCTATGTTTTCCTAAGCTTTAATGACAGTCTTTATTTTAATATTTGATCTCTTTCACAAGAAACACCCTACACCATCTGCAAGGTAAGTATAGTTCTATTCATCCTCTACATAATTTAATTTTTCTCAATAAAGGGGGAAAAAATAATTTATATCTCTCTCTGCTTCAATTCACGTTCACAGCTTCAGATGTTTAATGGCTGTCTGAACATCCTTGTCTCCTCTACCACTGAAATTGAGAACAACCTTGGTTCCATCTGAAAGAGTTGGGCACACTTTCTCCAGATATGCCAGGGCATGTGAGGTCTCAAGTGCTGGGATAATGCCTTCCAGTTGAGATACTCTCTTAAAGGCTGGACAAAAGTTTTAACCAAGAACAACTGAGAAACAAAAAATACACAGCACGCTCTATATACAAGGAAATTCAATATTATTGCTTACCTTCCAATGCTTCATCATCTGTGACACTATAATACTCAGCACGCCCTATATCCTTCAGGAAACTGTGTTCTGGACCAACTCCAGGATAATCAAGGCTGTTCAATACACAGAAAAGTTTCCAGTCAGGATTTTATATTATAGTCTGGTAACAATGAGTTCAACAGTCCTTTCAAGACATGATTTCCCTTGTTTTTCCATTTCATCTATCCACCCACCCACCCACCCACTGTCCCTAAACCCCAAGAAACAACTTGACAACTCGATGAATCACATAGATTATTGCTTACCCAGCACTGATTGAATGAGGCTCAATTATCTGCCCATCATCGTCCTGCAACAAATAGCTCATCGCTCCATGCAGAACTCCAACCTCTCCCTTAGTCAAAGTGGCAGCATGCTTACCACTGTCTAACCCAAAGCCAGCAGCTTCAACTCCGATCAATCTGACATCATTGTCATCAACAAACTCGTGAAAGAGACCCATGGCATTTGAACCACCACCAACACATGCTATAAGCACATCTGGTTTTCCACCCCATTTTTCCAGTGCCTGCTTCCTTGTTTCTTTACCAATGACTGCATGAAATTCCCTTACCATCATGGGATATGGATGTGGCCCCGCAACAGAACCAAGAATGTAGTGGGTTGACTCAACATTAGTCACCCAATCCCGAATAGCTTCTGAGGTAGCATCTTTCAGCGTAGCTGTTCCGGAGTGAACTGGTCTAACCTGCATAAAGTTTATAAATCCTCAGACACGTCAGTCTAAACATCATCACCTGTCAAACATTCTTTTATACAGTTCCAAAACAATACATTCTTCCAAAACATTTTCAGAAACAACCATTATTAGTAACAAGGGTAAACCAGACCTTCCAATGATGTTTAACTATAGATTACACCTATGACACAAACATGAAGAAAAAACTAAAGAAGAGACCTCTGGCTATCAGAATTTCCATGTTATCTAAAGGTTGGAATTGATTAGTGAATTTCAAAGATCTCTTATCAGACTGACACTGAAGCCTTTGGACCAGCAAATTGGGTATGATTCCAGGTGCAACTGACATATTAAAAGCCTGAGTTTCTCTTTCACATGTTCATGACCACTCAGCATAAAGTCAGACAAGCAAGGACTGCTGGTTGTTGACAACAGAAATAAAAGATGTGCATCTCCAACTTTATCATTAATAATTTAATTAATGTTAGACCAAAGAAAGAGGTATCTTACTAAACTAAAATAGGGGAGTATTAGACAAGAAACTTATAACTTTTAATACTCCACGGGGAAAACTTTGTGCTGCATGATATTAAGTTCAATCAGAAGCAAAAACTTTTAAACAAGAAATAGGAGCAAGAGAGAAATTAATAAAACCTCAGCTCCTAGAAGCCTCATTCGGAAAACATTAAGAGCCTGTCTCTCCATATCTTGAGCACCCATGTAGATGATACATTGCAAACCAAACCGAGCACAAACAGTAGCCGTTGCAACACCATGTTGGCCTGCCCCGGTTTCAGCAATTATACGTTCCTTTCCCAATCGTTTGGCAAGTAAAGCTTGGGCAACAGCATTATTGATCTTGTGTGCACCTGTGTGATTTAGATCTTCCCTCTTAAAGAAAATATGTGGTCCTTCCCCATTGGGAAGGCGGTAGTGTTCAGTAAGCCGTTCTGCAAAATAAAGAGGGGTCTCCCTTCCAACATAATCTTTTAAGATCCCAGCCAGCTCTTTCTGTATTTGAGATCAGTAGACACTTTAGAATATGAAGAAATTTAAAACTTTAAGAAGTGTATCCATATGATAAAAGTCCTTGATTCACCAACAAAGCAAGAGCATACTAAAAAGAATCAAGTTTCCAGTAAAAAGTCATCCGGATGGCAACAATTTCATATTTTTTCAAGAGCCCGAGTAACTTCCCAAAAGAAACCAGGGTCAACTGTTTGCATAACAGAAAAAAAAATTGGAAAATGCCTTAACCTCTACAAAAATTGGAGTCAAAATACATTCATATGCTAGATAAATTTTCTACAGAACATTATCGCTTTATAGTTTATATTAGATAGAACATTAACTACGGACTATAGAAAGCTTCTGGCAAAACAAAAATAAAAATAAAAACAAAAAAACAAAACACACTAGCAAGCACTTTCAAAGTCCTTGATTGACCAAAAAAAATAAGCAAGCATTCTTAAAGAACACTTAAAAGAATCAATTTCCTGCTTCGCATAACAGAAAATGAATCAAAAAATTTGAAAATGTAATAACCTAATTTCAACACTTATATAACAACTTTCACATTCGAATCAAATGCACGAATCAAATACAGAGTCACAGACGAAAGAATTTCTACAAAACCTGAAACTCAGGATCAACAGAGAGCGAATTAAACGCCTCCTCGAGCTCGCTGAGCGCATACATTAGAGTCTCGGGTACATATTTCCCTCCAAATTTACCAAAACGACCAAATGAGTCAGGACGCTGAAGAACCGCCGACTCAACCTCAACCTTCGTCGCCATTACCTCTTTGGCAAGTGTGCAAGAAATCGAAGCAGCCTTCATAGATGAAGAAGTCGAATGATTGAACCTGAACGGAATCCGAAGATAAGCGGCTGAGGAAGGACGGTAGGGCTTTAGAAGATGATGCGGACTTGAGGTGGACGTCTTGGGAGAAACAGCGGCGGTGGAGAATGCCATTTTCTAAAACTGGTAAAGTTTTGGGTCTTAAATTTCTTACTCCCAGATGGAAATTTATAGGATTTATTCTTCTTTTTCTTTTTGGCCTAAATTGATGGCTGTGATTGCATACACACAGGAAACAATTTATGAGAACTGGAATTTGATCGGTTTATATAAAATAATATTGTTTATACTAAAGTTGGTAATGGATGGAGTTAGAAATTGGCGACTGTCCAAATTCTCACAAGTACCTTTGTCCGCAAAACCTAACCAAATTTTCAATTTTAATTCAAATATTTATTTATTAGAATAAGAAGCGACGTATTTATATTTTAGGAGATTTTTTTTTGACATATATTTTTAAATTTATTTTATCTGACAAAAGATCATAAATGAATTTTTTTTAAAGTAAAGATTAAAAAAATAATTCATTGAATCCACAATAAGTAAGGGTTCATGGTGGACGTCGGTTCCAAACTTCAATCACATAATAATTTTGGTATATAAAGGAAATAATTAAATAAGGGTATAATAATAAATTTCTATTAATTTATTTTTTATTTAATTAGAATTTTAATTTATGTTAAATGAGCATAAATAGCCTCCAATTATAATGGTTCGGTGTTATTAGTTCTTAAAAATGTTTTTAGAATTGATTTTCGAACTAAAAAATTGTGATTTTTATTATTCCTTTAAATTTTCTTTTTTTAAAATAAAATAAAATAAAATTTAAAAACATTTATGGTATTACTTTGTATAAATACAATTCATAATAAATATAATATATATTTTTAAAATATTTTAAATTATAGTGATTAATACTTATGGCAAGTTAATAAGTCAAAGAAGTTCAAATCATGGTCGATAATCCTTCAAATCCTGGCCGACAATTTTGATAGGAAAATCTTATCCTATCTTATCCTTTGTACTACCGAAATCTTATCTAAATTTCGACTTTATCTTTTGAATTTAAAAAATCTTTATGTTGTAATTCACATCCGGTCTTGTGGTGGTTATAAATACATCCCCTCTCTCCTCATTCGAGGCAGGTCTTAGGAGAGGGCGGCTCAAGTAAAACTTTTCTTTCTCTTTATACTTTATTTATATCTTTACAAGTTAAATAAAAGAATACAACTTTGGAAGAAGCCCCTGCGGGTTTGAGAGTCTTCTCCAATACTTGTAAGTTTTTAAAGTTTTATATTATTTGTTCATCATGTTAGTTGATAACTAACTTATCATGTGATGTACGGCATAACCTTGTAGGCATGGTTAAAAAAAAAGTCTGGAATCAAAGATGAATTTTTTAGGCTAGTAGGGTTATTAAACATTTCTGGCAGATGCTATATAAATTTCTGTGGTCTGCTTTTAGACGTTTTCATGCCGAGGTAAGGCAATTTGAGGCATATATGCATGACAGGAATAGTATATAGGCATACTAGACGGAAATGTTTAGTGTAAAATAGCCAGTATTGTCTATTGATTTATTTTTGGTTTCAGACGCATTTGTTTATTATTTTAATTGTTGTGTTTCTGTGTTGTAGTTGTTCAATGTGTTTTGTGTATATGTGGTCCTGTTTAGTATGGTATCAGAGCAAAACAGGACCACATATACACAAAACACAGAGAACAACTACAACATTTCCGCAGGATACTAAACAGGACCACATATACTAAATTATATTGCTGCCTATTACCCTAATTTAGCAACAGATGCTGCTATCTTATATGATAGACTAAAAAAGAAACCAAAACCTTGAACTGACGAGCATACTAGGACAGTACAAAAAATCAAGCAAAAGGTTAAAACATTACCTTGCTTAATGCTTGCCAATTATACTTGGGAAAAAATAGTTGAGACTGATGCCTTTGACATAGGATTTGGAGAAATACTTAAATAGAAATCCTCTCATAATAATCAAGAATACTTGGTTAGATTTCATTCGAGAAAATGGAATGCTAGTCAAAAAAATTATGCAACAATAGCTAAAGAAATCTTAGCTATTTTGAAATGTGTTCTTAAATTTCAAGATAATTTATACAATAAAAAATTTCTTATACGAACTGATTGCCAAGCTGCCAAATATATATTTACAAAAGATTTTAAACATTATGTATCAAAACAAATGATTTTTTAGTTTATCTACCATTTTACATTGAGGGTTAAGTGTGTATAATGACTTATAATAAACCCTATAACAAATAGCAATTATTTCACTATCTGAAATATAATTATACTTATAAGCCTATTCGCCTCTAAATTCCCTAATATTATTACTGATAAGACTCAATTATAAAGATTTTTAATCATATCTTATCCTTTGTACCACCAAAATATTTTAAATATTATTAAAATATTTTAATATATTTAATTGTGACTAAATTAGTTTGACCTAATTCCATGTAATTATTTTGCGGGATCTCCTTTGTTAGCCAACTCATTGTTTAATATAGTCAGATATTTTGGATAATAATTGCCCCATCATCTTTATTTGTAGGTGAATTTATCAAAAAAAAAAATATCAATATCTTCGTTCGACTCTCTTACAAAATAAGAAAAATAAAAAGAAAAAAAATCTTTATTTCTTTCATTGATCAATGCCCCTTCTCTGTGTCCAGGATTTTATCGAGAAAAAAATATATCTTTATAAGCAAATCGACATCTTTGATTCTTTACCGAAGAAGAAAAAGATAAAGGAAAAAAAAAATTTATAGTGTAGTAACGTAAATATTCTTATAAATATTTTTAAAAATCTTTTTATAAAAAAATATTTAACTATGGATTAAAGCAAATTGATAAATTTTATACCTTAAATTATATAACTTTTGACAAATTTTATCTTTTCTGTTAATTTATTGACGGTCAACCGTTAGTCAACCTTTTAAAAAATTAATAATTTATATTAAAAAGTTAAAAATATCAAAATATCAATTCACTTAGGTTTCATAGAAATAACTTAAAATTTTCATTTCAATCTTCTTCTTCTTCCTTTTTTATAGTGATTTTTGAATAACTCGGTAACTTAGAGGAATTAGTAATGAACTCCTAATAGCTTCCTCCAATGCAGATGATTGAGGATTTCAACCTCCTCGAATAGATAGCTTCCATATTAAAAGGGCGAAAAAATGTACAAAAGAGCTTATATTCGCAAGAATATTGGGAGTTCCTATCATAATGCATGACTACTTAATACGGGATTCACTGCAAATACGAGCTTGGCTCATTATTGCCGAGATAATGACCTACTCCTTCACATCCACCGTGTATTGCAGGGATTGAATCCCTCGATTATTAGTCCTAAAAAAATTATTTAAGAATTCGCTTACTAATTTTTTAAACTATCAGGTTAATATTATTAAAATATTTATAATAATTATTAATACACAGTTCGATTATTATAATAAATATAAAAATTCCAAAAATTTAGTTTTTAACTTTTGTTCTTAACCGTAAACAATAATTTCAACCCCATTTGCAAATATAATAAAAATAGTAAATTGATGTCATCAACAATAATATATATCCTATGGCTTCTCAGAAAAAAAAATCTTAAAAAAAAAAGAAAAATTAAATTTTATTTAAAATATATAATTAAATTTTATTTAAATATTTTAATATATAAATATTTATATTAAAATATTAAAAGATTTATCTCAGATGACTCTTGTCATCATAGTAGTCATTGATTGTCACAAAAAAGAAAAGGATGTTGAGATACAGAAGAATACCAAAATTACCAAAAAAAAAATCAAAGGTCTCTAAAGAAAAGTCTAGAAGCCATTGAAAGAAATTCATATTCGATATCAGCCCAAAATCCAGTTCGATATCAGCCCAAAATAGCTGTTCAACATATCAAGATCAAGCTAACGACCCTCGAAGTTGAATCCAGTATGAGATCAGCTCAAAACGCCCCTCAGATAAATCAGAACTTATTGGATCGAGATCAAACCCAAAAAGACATTGGAGCCGTCGATCGATCGAGATCAAGCCCAAAAAGACCCTCGAGCTGCCGATCCATCGAGATCAAGCTTAAAAAGACCTACAATCGTTAATCGATCAAGATTAAGCCCAAAAGACCCTCGAGTCGTTGCCAATCGAGATTAAGCCCAAAAGACCCTCGAGCCGTTGCCAATCGAGATTAAGCCCAAAAGACCTTCGAGGCGTCACCAATAGAGATTCAGTCCAAAAAGACCTTCGAGCCGTCACCGATCGAGATCAAGCCAAAAAAAACCTTCGAGCCGTTGATCGATCGAGATCAAGCCCCAAAAGAGCCGTCGTTCGATCGAGATTAAGCCCAAAAAGACCCTCGTGCCGTTGTTTGATCAAGATCAACCTAAAAAGACCCTCAAGCTGTGGATCAATCGAGATTAAGCCAAAAAAAACCCTTGAGTCGTCGATCGATCGAGATCAAGCCCAAAAAAACTCTCGAGCCGTCGATCGAGATCAAGCCAATGACCCTCAAAGTTAAATCCAGTCTGATATCAATCCAAAATAACTGTTTAACGGATTAAGATCAAGCTAATGACCCTCAAAGTTGAATTCAGTCTCATAGCTCAAAATGCCGTTCACATAAATCATAATTCATTGGATCAAGATCATAAAACCCCTCAAATAAATCAACAGATCAATAGAAATATGACCCCTAATTTACATGGTAACCTATTTTCTCCATAATTTTTAATTTTCAGAAAATTGGTCGAAAAAGTTTACACCATCCTCTGATTGGACAATATCAGATTTTTAAGCCTGGAGCTATACTATCTGGCCCAATATATCTTTGGATAAGACCAAATATTTGTGGAATCCGGCCCAATATATCGTTAGCGCTCTCTTTCTTCTCCTTGTTTCTTGGCTTTGCTGAGAATTGAGAACCGAGAACCCTAGTGCTCGATTTCAAGAGTAAGTTCTGATAATTTAACACTGCTATTTTCCTGTTTAGTTTTATTTCTAGTTAATTGTTTATTTTACTTTTTCTAACGGTAAGTGAGTTTGAAGCTTTACTGTAAATTGTAATTTTTCTATACATTTTTGTTTTTCAAATATCATTTCTCACTCCTATTCTTAATGAATTCTTCTGTTTTCAATATATATATACGTATATATTTGCACGTTAGCATCATATGATTCTTTTTTTCCTGTTTTTGTTCTTTGTTTGATTTTTCATAATTGTAATTGCAGTGAATATTGGGATTTTTAGCTCTTAAACCCTTGAAGTTCTTGTTTTATCTCAATAAGCTCCTGCAGATACATTTGTGTTTATGCTTTATTTTATTTTGGGGGTGGGGGTGGGTGGGGATGTGTATAATGAGGCTCGTAATGGAAAATTTTTGTTTACAATTAGAAGCTGAGGACATATGCATCAACATGCAAATTACTAATGTGAATGCACTCTTTTAAATCTAAAAGCAGTAAAGAAACCATTTCCTGTTCCTTTATTTTTGATCTTTGTATTGAAAGGGGTAAGAAATCAAACTAATTCTTTTACATTTTCATATTGTTCTTTTACTTCCAATTGAGACTTGTTCTTGTTTTATTGTCTTGATATATTCAGATTAGTATATCTGCATAGTTAGAGAGCTTTATGGGGCGTAAGGATTCAGAATCCCCTCCTAGGGGACGTGGATCTCCCAAAAGGAGGAGCCCTTCTTGGAGGGAGAGGTCTCCTGCTCAGCATAAGAGTTCACACCGCACAAACTCAGCAGTGACTGACAAGAATCCAAGCCGTAATAGATCTCCAAGACATCTGAGGTCTAGGTCCCCAGAATATCGTTCGTCAGTGAGAGAGAAACAAAATAATCATACTAGGTCTCCAAGACGGAGGGAATCAAACTCTCCTCCAACTCGGTCTCCAATTAGAGAGAAACCTTCAAGCCGCACTAGGTCACCAAGACGAGAAAAGTCAAGGTCCCCTGAATCACGGTCACCTTCTCCGAGGACTAAGAGGTTAAGACGAGCTCAATCTGAGAGAGAAGCTGAAAAAGAAAGCGAGAAGGAGCATGATAAAAGTCATGGCAAGCGAGGGGATAGGTCCGCACATAGGGAAAGAGATTCTGACAAGCTAAGTGACCGAAGAGAGAGACAGTCAGGGAGGAATGGAGTTGATAATGGGTCATCAAGATCAGGAAAGGGTCGCTCAGTCTCCCCACTAGATAACCACCACAGGAGTCGTCGCCGATCAAGGTCTCCCCCTCTTGCTGATAGGAGAGCACGTGACGAGGTGTCTGGTGATAGCCACTCCCTTCTTTTAGTTTTTATTTTAGAACACTGAGCAAATTCTTAATGTTTTTCACAAGCTCTTAATGCATGAGTTAAGTGTGCATTTGGTGCATGTATTAGTTAGGTCATATTATTGGGAGGGTGGCATGTTGGCTCAAGGATATTATTATTAATTGCAAACTAAATTTCTTCCTTTATCTATCCTCATGTTGCATTCATCTTCTTCACAAAAAGACATGCTTGATATCTTGGGTGTGTGGCTTTCATTTGCCTGCTTGAACTTCAACATATGGAGTTTATTTGTCTTTTTTTTTATTTTTTTTTATTTTTTACAAAATAGGAGATACAAATCATCCCTAGTTAAAATGGAAACATGTAATAGATAAAGCCAGTATTTCTGTTATCATTGAATGGAGCATTTTGCTTGAATTATAATGTGAGAAACTATGGAAATGTATAAATTCATAGACATGTTGGAATACCGATTGGCTGTAGGTTTTGGCATTATTTTATACAGTTGTTTTGGTTTGCAACAACAAAGATTTGAAGCATCATTCAATATAAGTGCTTCTTTATTTGTTTGGCTATTCCTGCTTCTTCCAATCTCTCTTTTTATTTTCTGCTCTGTCCATCGCCTGCATCTTTCCATGCATGATGGAGAATAGGTTTCTATGGTAACACACTGCAAATCTTCAGACATATTGCTGTTGTTGCATTGGCTTTTTCTTTATTATCAAATTAATATCCTTTTTTATTTCTCTTGCCTTTATAGAGAATAATTATACATTTGTCTCAATTTTCTCAGGTAAGCACAAGGGGAGGTGAACAAGGGTGAGCTACTTTTTTTAATTGAACACTGTTGCATGCAAAATTTCACTTTCTGCTTAATGTAATCTTTGGACATGGTTCTGTGTATTTTTTCTTATACTAATTTTCAAGATATAAATCTTGTATAGTTGGTTTAATGTTGGAAAAATTTTCCATTGATGAATTTGGATTAACTGTTGAGTTGTTAGTAGAAACTCCTGTAATTCACAGACATTCATTCACATGCCAAAATATTAAGTATTATGTTCTTTCATTTCTTCATTTTACGAAAAAAATTCTTTCAATATTAAGTTCTATGTCCACTCTCTTCTTCCATTATTAGGTTTATTACAGAGCCAATGAGACTTCCGAAGTATTATTGTGTGGATCATCAGAATTACTTCTGATATCAATGAACAAGACACTAAGATTTATCTTTTAGTACCATGAATGATTGCATTTTGAGTCCCCTGTTGATGTTAATTTATATGGCCACCTATGCGTATATATTCCCTGGTGAGTTTATTATTAAAATCTTTACTTATGTGAACAGGAATGTAGATGATGATTCAGTATCTAGAATGAAGGCTGCTGAAGAAGCATTGGAAGCAAAGGAAAAGGTAAAATATTTTCTATAACGTTTAGCCCAATTGTGCTAAGAGTTGATCTTCTGTTTTCCTTGTTCCTTTAAATTACTTCTTTCTTTCTTCTTATTAATTGTAATGTCTTCTTTTCCCCTGTCCTACCACTCTTGCATCTGAGAGATATTTGATGAACAACTTTTCTTGTTTCCTATGGCTACTTTCTGATTCTTGTATCTGAACTCAACTTATATTTCTACTTTGTCAGCAAAAGCCTTCATTTGAACTTTCTGGAAAGCTTGCAGCTGAAACTAATCGAGTAAGAGGTACCTACTATGCCTAAATGTTATGCTCAATATTTCTTTTGCTATTTTAATGTAGTGCTGATTTTCTGCTTATTTTTTTTCATGGCTTTCTCGTTGGAACTCTTCTCTCTATAATAACAATTGAATTGCCATTCAGTTACTTTTAGTTCTGGACTTGAATATATCTGTCATCTAATGGACCAAGTAGAGTTCAAGAGTTCCATTTTGGAACAATTTATGATTTTATTAGCTTCTCATTTTCTTGTCAAATAACACCTCTCATAGGTATAACACTGCTATTCACTGAGCCATCCGATGCCCGAAAACCAGATGTAAGGTGGCGACTATATGTGTTCAAGGGTGGTGAAGTACTGAATGGTAATTGCTTTAGCCATATTTTTTATGATGACTATTGCTGCTGTTGTAACATATGATAAATTATTTGGTATAACATGCTTTTATATTTGATTACTTCATCTGTACTTTCTGATGAAAATGGAGTTGAAGGAAGACAATGAGATGTCTAGATGTCTAGATTATTGAAATTTCATGAGATATGTTGGTTAAAATGTCTAGATGGTTTGTCAAGTTTTCTTTGTCATCCTTTACTGTTTATCTTGTGTTAGTTTCAGAGTGGGTACTTGGGTGCTTTAAGATCATTATAGTAGTACTAGGAAGATCATCTTGCATTGACAATCTAGAAATGGAAGACAACTATCTGCAACTGTAATGATTTGGTAAACTTTATGCAGAGCCACTTTATGTACACCGTCAAAGCTGTTATCTTTTTGGGAGAGAAAGGAGGATTGCTGATATTCCTACAGATCACCCATCTTGCAGCAAGCAGCATGCTGTTCTGCAGTACCGGTAAAGTAATAGTTCAAAATTGTTTTCTAGTCTTGCTGTTTCAACTGTCAATTTTATTTTTGTGTTTTCCTCTATATTCAGGCAAGTTGAGAAGGAGAATGCTGATGGCACCTCATCTAAGACAGTCAAGTAAGACTGAATTACTTAGCTTCATATTGCATTGAGCAGGAATATTTGTCATTCATCCTTTCATAACTGATATGTGGTCTGTTTGGCACTTTAGGCCTTATATAATGGATCTTGGGAGCACTAATGGAACTTTTGTTAATGTAAGTTAGATACTGCTGACTTTACGTCTCTAAATTATTTGGCACCTCCTGTTTCCACATTCATGGAGTCACAGATTAAGGTCAGGCTCTCATTGTCAAAATCTGAATTGACAATTAGCTTTTCTCCATTTGCAGGATAACAGAATTGAACCGCAAAGGTACTATGAACTTCTTGAGAAGGATACAGTCAAGTTTGGTAATAGTAGGTAAGTAGCCAATTGGAATCACTTTTTGCTGGTTTTCATTGAATTGATTTTGTTGATATTGTGAATCTCAATTTCTGGTTTCTCTTGTTTGCATTTGCTGTTTATTTGTCAACTCATACTCTTTTTAATTGCAAAGCAAATTTACAAAATCGTTGGCTACATTATGTATATGAATTTCTTATGAATAAGAATTTCCAAGAGATGATTTGTTTCTTTGCGTTCTGGTAGTTGTTGAGGCATTAGTTTCAATAAACCTAGATAAATCCCCAAGCTAAATAAAATAAAACTGAAGTCATAAGGACAGGAGATAGACAGTGCTCCTTTACAAAGATATCATAGGGACCTGCAATGAATGTTTTAACCAAATTTTTACATGAAGTGTGTAGTCTTGTACATCGAGTTCTTGTGTTGGCTACAAATATTGAAGATTAGAAGCAACATATAATTTTAATAAAAAATGTAAAAGGAGTCAGTGGCTTGACACAATGGTTGAATTAAGATAATAAACTGTCAATGCAATGCTGTACTTGTCTCTTAATTTTTTTAACAGCGACAACAGTGCTGCCTTAATTTTTTCACTGATCCTATACTGCTTGTTTTTAACAGTCGGGAGTATGTACTACTGCATGAGAATTCAACTGGATGATTTGCTTCCTGCTCTGATTAGTCTTTTGTCATTGGTTGCTTATGGGTACATCTGGTGCACATATTTCTGGAACCAAGTAAGTGGCTTTCACTTGTCAGCATGCCCACCTTGAAAATCAAAATGGAAATGGGCAACATAAATTGTCTTGAGATTCAAAATTGTCAATTTTGCACCAAGTATATGGTTTATTCTCGTGTACACTTTGTATTTATTAACATAGTTGTACAATGTCCTAATGGAAAAACTCCCCCCCTCCCTCACCCCCACCACTGTCCTTCCTTTTTTTGGAAACTCAAGTATATTTTAATCTTCAAATTCTTTATCATTTTGACTAATTTTTCTAAAATGGTTACGTTTTTCATGTTATTATTGGTTGAAACATATATGGTTTCTAACACAATAAATTCTACATTTTTTTTATTAAAAAAAATAGCATAAATTAATTAACACTAAACAATATAATTACTTTTTAAATAATAATAATAATAACAAAGTATCGCCCAAGACAATTTGCTTTCTTTTTCTTTCTTTGATTCACTCTAATATTATTAAAAATGAAAATAATATAAGAAAAAGGGGTGGTCGATTAAGTGATGGGAATTATATTTACAAAAAAAAAAAAAAGGAAGTTTAGAAAAAAAAGAAAAAAGAAAAAGGGTTAGAAGAAGTCAATAATGGGTTCACCAATGGTCAAATTGCGTTGAAGAGTCCATGGCAAGTTAAAAAGCTTGGCCATTATAAACTTGAATATCTTGCTCACATTTATATTATGTCTTGCACTTGAGAAGAATAGGCTTGCCTTCATTACTCTTGCACATGCCCTTGCCTACACATTCACATATATATATATTCATCAATGTTTCCTTCAATGAAATTCTCAAAAAAAAAAAAAATGTTCAATTTTGACATCAGTATCAACCCATTTATAAATAATACAAACAATCAGTATTAATATAACAATAATCATAAATAATATAAATAAATAGACGATTAAAATAATACTAGCATACTTAATTCAATTCATAAATAATCTTATTTACATCAAAATATTTATCAATTATAATAAATAAAAATATAACGTCTAAAATATGTTTTTAAAATTTGGTAGGGTCATGAATCATGATAATCATGGTCCTATAATTCAATTTTTTAAGGTTATCTTATTTCTCAAAGCAAACGCGGAGACAACGTTGACCTGAGTCTCCCCACTTACTTTACAATTATTTATTACACTAATATTTTTCTTCATGAGAAAGAAAAAAGAAAAAAAAAACATTCTTCCTTACACGTGGGGGTATTTCCTATAAGAATTTATTTCAAATTTATTATCACAATTAATTTATATATATTTTAAATTAATTTCATAGCAATTTTCACCAATTTGTCAAAAAAAGAAAAATGAAAAATGAAAAACTCAAAGTACCTGAGTTATAACAGTCCACTGAATATCAGGCGGAAGCTGGGCAAAATCATCAAATTTTGTACCGATTAGTATCGGAATTGCACTCTGCAAATTGAATCCATATATACATACATACATATATATATATATATCAGAACACAAATCATGAAATGATTTTATTAACCAATAGATGAATGATGTCCCAAATTCTTCTTCTTATCCAACCACTGAAATTATATTATTTCCATATCATATGAATGAAAAACCACCCCACCAAATTTGCATAAAGTTCTACCTAAACATACTTATTGCTATCACCACCCAAACAAACCATTTTTATTTTTCTTGTTCTTTATTTTCCCCCTTGCATATAT
Organism: Asclepias syriaca; assembly: GCA_027405835.1. Taxonomy (NCBI): domain Eukaryota; kingdom Viridiplantae; phylum Streptophyta; class Magnoliopsida; order Gentianales; family Apocynaceae; genus Asclepias; species Asclepias syriaca. The sequence goes on from CM049930.1 coordinate 14,543,654, forward strand.
ATAAATTTATGACTTCATTGTACAATTCTTTTTTATGATTATAATATGCTGAGTGCTTAGATAATTATGTGGTTTTAATTACCTGATTCCACTTTCTTGCTTCACTGTACCATCCAATTACACTGCAATCAACCAAAAGAAAGGGAAAAAAATGAAACAAAAACATCAACAATTCTAATCATAGAAAATTGGCAATCCAAACTTAATCTAAATTAGTCCCACTATTAATTTTACCTATTCAATGTAGCGCGATTGGTAAGATCAAACATGAACAAAATAGCTACTGCATCTTTGCAAGCAATGGGTACTTGATCAAGAGACCTTCTATCGCCTGCATCAACCCAACAACGCATTTAGAAAAATTGATAATTCCAGATAGAAAAGGGGCAAAAGTCAGAAGAAGCAGAAGCCCGCATATACCTCCGACATCCCATATTTTGAAGGCAATTCTTGCACCACGAACAAATAACATTTTGTCCATTAAATTTAATCCTTTCATCTGCAAACTTTTCTTTTCTTGTTCATCTCCTACATACTTTACCTACACAATACATACATACATACATACATACATACATAAATACATTATTTGTTTTTATGAAATTAAAACAGAGAAGAGAGTAAAAAAAGAAAAAAAAAATCTGGGTTCTCACCACAAAGCTAGTTTTCCCAATCTGGCAATCACCCAAAAGGCTGATCTTCAAGTTCACTAAATCAGAGTCGGAATCACTATCATAAGTAGTACTGGGCTTTTCTTTTTCTATTTCTATTTCTTCTCTTCTCCTCCTCCTTGATCACGGACAACAAAACCAGTCTCCAAAACTTCCGTATCTAACCCCGCCGGAGAAATTAAAGACCTTTGACGATGATGAGAAACTCTCCTGTACCTCACGGGCTTCCCAATAGAACAAGAAAGAATTCTGTCCCAAATAAAACGAAAGAAGTCCTGAAAAATGGAAACTTTATCGATTAATCTCCAGCGAATGTTGACACGAACAATTTTCCGGTAAAGTCTTGTCATTTTTTTAGTATCTTCGTGGGTTTTCTGAGCCATTAAAATGTAATAAGAAAGCTTCCCTGCTTGGCATGGTTTCTCTCTCTCTCTCTCTCTCTCTCTCTCTCTCTGTTTTCTTCTTTTTTTCTTTTTCTTTTTCTTTTTCTTTTTCTATACTTTTTTTTCCTTTTACTCGGAAACCACAGCCTAACTGCCTAAGTTAGATGTGTTTATCAAAAACAGCGGTTGACCGGTATATTATTATACCAATTTAGTCCTACTTGCCGGCTTCTTGATTTCATCGTAACGAGGGTATTTTTGTCATTTTCCCAATCTTCTTTACTGAATTCAAGAAATAATTTTTTTATAATATTAAAAAAACTAAAATATTATTTATCAAATATAGTTGTATATTTGATTATAATCGGTAAAAATATTATATTATCCTTTTTTTCAATTTTTTTAATATTGACCAATCAATTTGATCGAAAAATCATATCGAATCATTTTGATTAAACTGAAACTTTTGAATGTCAAAGAAAAAAAAATTTAAAACTAACTAAAAATCAATTTTTGTTTTTTATAATATTATTATTTATTATACATTAAAAAAACAAAATGATTTACCTTATTTTTATTTGTAGATAACAAAATGCATCATTTAACAAAAAATATAAATGATTGATATGTGTTTTAGTTTAACCTATTCTTTAACATTTTTTCAAAAACAAATTTTAAAAAATAAATAAAATTTATTAATAAATATGAATTATACAATATTGGTTGATTAAAAGAATATATATTGGTAAAAAACTAAAAATATATAATTTGGACAAGTGTGATAGAATATCACCCACCTTCTTTAAAAAAACTCAAATAAACAAATACAAACATATATATCTATAATATGACCACAGATTGGAATCCATGATTATCCTATGCTTGTATGAAACTTGGGAGGATAAAATTTGATCATTCCCATATATTAAAATAATATTAAAAAAAAAAATCGTATTATGAATGGTACCTAAAATTAAATTACACTTTGATATTCGACTATACTACTTAAATAAGATAAGAAAAAAATTGTTTGAATGGCAGCTTTTGATTAGTAGATCTAGATCAAATAGTTTAAAGTTTTATATCCTTTGTGAATATTGAAAAATATATATTTTAAAAGAAAAGGTAGTAAAATAGCATAAAAAGCTGCATAAATCCACTCATACATAGTGATTTATATATGTTATATATATATATATATACATACATGATGATAATATAAAAAAGTGAAAGATTAAGCTTTATTTATATATAATTTTGTAATCCAATATATTGGAGGACATGTGTCCTCCCTACCCCTCTCTTAATCTGGTTGTTGTAAAATAGTCAAATTTGTTCCATTTGTGTGAAAGAGAAAGAGAAAAGGAAAGCGTATCAAACTTTACTACTTCTAAGTTAGAACTCCTTTTCTTTTTCTTGTTTTCAATATCAATCATATAGCTTTATGAAGTTAGACTAAGTCATGTACCCTATAATAATAGGGTATCCTATTCAACTTAATTATCTCTACTTCTTTTTAAAGAATTAGCATAAATTTTTAGGGTTCTTAATTTTGATCTCATCTTCCAATATTTTTGTCCTTGTTGTTGTTGAGTAAATAAGAACCTATTCATTTTCTTTTCTCTTTTTTTTGCAAAAGCTATATTCATAGAAAAGATTTATTATAGAACAAGAAAAATGAAGGAGGGTATCTATTCTACATAGCTACAAAATTAGAATCAATTTCAATCATTTAGATTTGTAATTTTTTAAAGTTATAAGTAAAGTTATTATCGAGTTACACTTGTTTATTTTTAATCCATAATATATTTTTTATAAACAAAATTCCTTCATGCTTAGTAATTATATTTTTATTATTAGGATGGTATAACAATAACATAGTCATTTATATATATATATATATATATATTAAACACAACACCTAACTAAATTTTGATATACTATTTTGTTCATAAGCCATGGTCGTGGAGTTGGGTGGGGTTATTGAAAAAAACTTCCTACCAAACTTATAATCATCTCCCACTCACACCCCCCCCCCCCCCCCCCACCAATATTTATATATAAAGTTTTTATGTTTGTACTCATTATGTAATTGACAAAAACATATTTATTTTTTAAAGAAAATGTTTTTTTATATCATTAATTATTTAGTTTAGGTGATTTTTTTTTTTAAATATTGAGTTTGATATAATAATTGTAGTAAAAGAGATGATGACAACAACAAAATTGTTTGTTTATTGCATTGATGGTTACGTGTTACCTCCAAATCACATTTTTTTTCCCACCTTAATATGCATACATACATACATACATACATATATATATATATATATATATATATATATATATACAAATTGAAATAACCAATTGATGATTTTTTCCGCACTTTTTCATCTAACCAAATAAATATGACAGTTAACCGTAACGTACGGGGCATGCATGTGACACTTTTTAAGGACGATGATGATAAAAGGTTGTTTCTTTTCTTGTTTTAAGGTTTGCTTATGAAACGGGTGGACTTAAAGTAGGGCTTCGGTTGAGGTTTTTTTTTTTTTTAAATGATGCATACACTATATATATATATATAAAATTAGAGGTAATTTAAAAAAATATTTATTTTTGATAATTTTATATGACATTTATATTAATATGTTAGATTGCTATCGAATTACATCTAATCATAATTTTATGTATTAAATTGGTTGAGGTTAAATTTTCTTCTGACATATTATTTTTAATCACAATATTTTTATAATTTTTTAAAAAATAGAAATTAATAAATGTTTGAAGATATAATTTGCCTTTGAACTATTTAAAAAATTTGTGCCCTTAGTGAAAGTAAAGAAAAAAAAAAGAAAATATAGTGGGCTGGGATGGGCTGGGCTGGGCTGGGCTCTTTAATTGGGTCACATTATGTTAATTAGGGTTTCCATTCATGGGCTTATATTTCGGGCTCCAACAAATAATTGAAGCAGCATCTCTTGTACTTTTTAATAAATAAATATATAAATAAATACATTATAAAATTATTTTTTAATTAAATAAATAAATGAGTTCAAAATTTAAAGGAATAAATATATTTTTTTGAGCCGTCCCCAGACCTGCTAGGTTATATGGTTTGAGTCCGCGCGCGCCTTTTCTCCTTTGGTATTCTCATGGGTTCTATAAAATCCTAATTGGAGCTGCCATTGTCAAGGTTCTTAATTCTCATAAGAGATTCAGTTGCTTCTGCGGTTTGGCATCTTTTGAGCTGTTGTCTCTGTAATGTGAGTTCAAATTTCTACTATTTCTTCCCCTGATATTCTGGAAAAAAGATGCAATATCTGTTAATGATGATTTGCATTTTTTTTTTTTTTTAATTCTTCTTCTTCTACCAGATATATTTCTGTTTCCCTTTCCAGTTTCAGTTACTGCTCTTTGCTCAGCTACTGCGCCAGTCTTCTGATACTCGTGAAGAGAGACTTTGTGCGTCCATATAGCGAGTAAATTCGCAGGTGAGTTTTGTTTATTCGCATATTTCAATATGATTTATGGATTTTGATAGATTATCAGGAGGGGCGGGAATCGGGGAAGTTCCAACGTTAATAAACATTGGAATATGTTGGAAAATTTTAGTTTCGAGTTGCTCTGTTGTCCAATTTCTCTATCTGCAACTTCTTTTTCAAACATTACTTCAGAATCTCTAAAGGTGTTATGATTGCTAACCTAATTCTTCTAATATTCTGATCATTATAGGAAAACCTAATTTCTCCACCACTTTAATTGCAAAATTTTATATGTTTTTGGAATAACCTATAAAATAAAATGGAACTTGTTATGTTTGCAAAATCTTAGCCAATGGATACTTGCAGAGAAAGAAATTTGTTGTGTTTGGAAGTGTTGCAATGGAGGGAATAATATTCTTTGCTTATTTAAATTTTGTTGGTAACTGATGTGTTTTATATAGGAAGGAAGGAAAAAGGATTGTATTAATATTCCAAAGAGAAAGAACTTCAATAAGTATGAATAAAAGAAGAAAGTTTTACATAATAGTCTTGGAAATTATCAGCTTTTGGTCAGTTAGGAAGTGAGGTTGTGAGAGTTACTTTTAGATATAGATGGGAGCATAAGAGTTCAGAAATGAAATTTGAATATTGATTCATTTCTTATTTAAATTAAAAATATTTTTAGTAGTAGTTTATAGAGAATAGTTTATCTATCACTCTTGAGAATATAGATCATGATTAAGATAAATTATTAATGAAAATTAGACATGAGAAGATATGTGTTTTGTAGTTTGAACTTCTTGAACATCATTCCATAATTTCAAAAATCCTTTAAGATTCTTTTCAGTCTTATTATGTATAATGACCCAATAAAATGTGAATGTGGATTAATTAGGGATGAATTACCATGTAATGGCATTATGGATCTTTTTCCTCATGGTGAATTTTTGGATTAATCCATAGCTTTGTTCTTCATAAGGCATCAATAACATATGAGAAATCAAAAGATTCAAAAATTGAAATTATATTCCAATAGATTTAGTTTATCTTCTTTAAATTTATCTCCTTTCTACTGAAGATCCAAACTGACCCAAATCCATGTTTCCATCTTGTCTCAACCTTCCTTCCTCTCTGAACTATTGGTGTTTTTTTTTCTCTTTTTTTTTCTTCTTGTGGATACTACTTCTTTACTGCAGTCTTATCCATACTTTCTACTATAGGATGTATTAAAAGAATTTTCCCTAGAAAAAAGCAATGGAAAACTTCCTAAATCCCTCATCTTTCTGATAGACTGTGTTTGAAACATTGATGATGGAAACTACTGCAGGGAATCATGAGGTTCAGATGAACAAGAATTTCAGAATTGATATTGAGAGTCCTTAATCACACCATCTGTATTTCCTGTCCAGTTACTGATTTTTCTCTTTTGCTATACTGAAGTTAAAATTGAAGACATGGTTCTAGAAACTGAAGTAGTTGAGCAGCGATTGAAGTCTTTTGTGGCTCAGCTCAGAACAGAATTTGGTATTTTTCATAGAATTGTTTACAAGAATAAGAATCAGCATCGTCGGAGTACCTATTTTCAGTTTCTTCTGAAGGTAGTTCTTTCCTCTCAGGCTTCAATTTTTCCCCCTATTTCTCCCTCCAATTTCAATTTGCGGTAATATTTATTGTTTCTTTGATCATAGGTAAGAAGGGATTTGAGGCTTTTACAATCAGAAAATTTGGAGGAAATCTTCAATTCATGTTTTCTGGTTATAAATGGGAATAGGCCCAAGCAGAAGTTGAAGCTTTTAGAAAGGTAAGAAAGTACTAAGGACATTTTAATAATTTTTTGCTTATGTTAATCTAATTGGATACATAAAATGTGTGAGCTAGATTTTACCAATGATTTTTTGAAACTAAGGAGTTTATATTCTTGAAATGGTTGAGCCTCTGGTTGATGTTTAATTTGTGTAGCACTCGGAGTTGACATTGTTTAGAGAGCGTTTGTAAAAGTTCACTATTGTTCTCGTTGAGAACCTGTTCTACTAGCCTTTTCAGGCATTATAAGTGAATTCGGTTGTTTGTGTGTGCGATGAGAGTTTGAGTTGGAGGAGTTGCAACTAGTAATGTTAATTTATTTACTTTTACCTGCAACATGCTGGTAAGCACTGTTCAGACCTATATTCACTTTTGTTATTGAAAAGGCATTGTGTTACACAAATGGATAATTTGCTGTTGATGCTTCCCAATATATTTCATATGATTGATGATTTTTATAGTGATCATTATCTTATTTTTTTGTTGCTTTATCTATTTTACTCCATTTAGGATGTTCTCATATATAATTATTTGAGTTTAAATTGAGCTGTGTTTCTGGATTTAGTTTGAAGAGGAAAAGAAGTAATGGAAGCAAACATAATTTTCTGGAGCGACTCTTGGGAATTGCACGCCTATTGTCACAGGTGCTGTTTAATTGTTTTTGCAAGTTTTTTTCTTTCGCTTAATTAAAATGAGGATGTGACGACGAAGCTTATACATTTGGAATCCCTCTCCTGACAACATTATCAACTGCTGTTTCTGTGTCTCTCTGTTCAACATCTTCATTTTCTTGGTATTTCATGCTAATTATTCCCTCACAAGTTAGCCATGCCTGAAACCTTTTTTCTCAGCAGTGAATCTTATATATAGAAAAAATATGTGGTGAATCTTTATTTCAGTTTTATTTTTTTGCCACATTTTATATATAGTTGAGTGACATCATGACGGGGTAGAGTTTTCATAAACGAACCATGTTCTAAAGTTCCCTTTCTGTTGCAGATGGTTGAACCAATGCTCAAGGCAGCTATGTATCCTTTTCTATTGGTGTGTATATCTTTTCATCAGGTTTCAGGGGATAAAAAGATAACCATTGTTTTACGAGTTTTAGTTAATTTGAATCAAAATGTGATTTTAAAATATTGAATATTTTAATCACTACTTTTGTTCCTGGGAGTACTTATTGGTTTCACCATCCATGACCTTAGCCTCATCCTTAACTCCTATGGTTTAATTTTTTTGGGCGTGTATTGCCCTGGTGCAACTTCTTAGATCAACACCACCTAGCTTTAAAGAGCAGTTTTTGTATAATTCGCGATTTTTCTTGGCTCACTTCTTTTTCAAGCATTTTCTTTTCTCTTTAAAATAAAGGATATTCTTGTTTAAGAATTTTTATTTTCATCTCTTTATGCTGCTGATTTATACAAAAAATAGAACAATTTAATTTTTCTTAATAAAAAGATATAAGCCTTTTAATCCTCTTAATTTCTCACCATCTTTTCAATATAATGGCTGAATGTTTCATGAAGATTTTCATCTTTGAATACATGCTTTGCCTGTATCTTGCATGCTGCAGATGTTTGACCTTTAACATAACATGCTATAGGGAGATCTCGACATTACTTGCTCAATCATTTTTTATGGGATTTTCACTGACTGTTCTAGCTGTGCTAGCACGCTTCCGGGTCTTGATTCAACAGGTAAAGCACATCCCTGTACTATGAACTTCGTAATAAAATTTCACGACTAAAGGTTTGCTTTGGCTGGGAACTTTAATATCTATTGCTAATTGCATCTGTCTAAACCTTTTTTCCTTTCCCAACAGTTACTCCTTGATGTTGTCCGCACGTATAATGCGGTTTCTTCTCTTGCTCAAAAGAAGCAGGCAATTAAAATATCTGAAGACCGTGTTCAGGTTGGTTGTCACATGGTTTTACAACTTCGACATATGCTTCATCTTTGTTTACTTTCATTAATCTCTTTTGGATTTGGGTTATTATGAGAGATTCATTTTTTTTTTCTAAAATTTTATTTTCAGGCCTTCAGGGAATATCATCCGACAAAAGATCAGCCATCAGTCCTCTTAGAGTGTGTTTGGCAAACAGATAAGTACGTATTAGTTGAGAGAACAAATGGAAGTGAAACTCAAAATCAAGGCAAAGATATTGAAGAATATGTACCTTCAGGAACATCCGCGGTGCATTACCACAGCATTGAGGTTTTACTTGGAGGTAATAATGCATTGTGGTTGTCACTTCACGTACATTTGTACTTCAATCTCATGATGAATCAGTTTTATTTGTAATGTCTTTTTTGTTTCCATGAACGTTTGTTGGAAGATTTTTAGAAAGTTGATTGTCTGCCAGTCTTTGAATTAAAGACATGGATTCTAACGCTCATATTTTTGTGTTTGATCATTTACTCTCTGGCTACTTTCTACTTTTAACTTATGCTATGGATGCCATTACCTCCACAGATAACGAACCGGAAATTGCAAACCCTGATTGTGCTCCGGAAGTTCCTAATACTGAGAACAATGACAATGTTTCATCAGTCCCAGAATGCGATGAAGAAGATCAGGTCAAAGACAGATCGCCTGTATCAGAGTCTCCTCTTCCTCCTAGTTGTAGTACAGCTCCTGAAGGTGGTGGTAGTAGTCTTGAGACTCCAAGCTCACCTCAGCATCCTAATCCTCTAAAACGTAAACGGGAGTCAAAGGGAACAGTTGCTTTCATATCTGTGAAAGTACCTGCTACATCATCAAGGTCGTAGACGTCGGAACTAAGCATCAAAACTGCAGTAAAGGTTGTTGGAAAGATGGAAGGAAGATGAAGATCCATTTTTAAGTATTCTTACTGTTGGAAATAGAAACAGTGGATCTTCTATGTTGTACTGGTAGTGTTATGATTTTTAAATTTCACCAGTTTTTTCTTCATGATTTAGGGATATATAAGTATAGGTTCACTGGATAAACTTCTCTTTATTACCGCGGAAAGCAGATAGTACAAAAGTCTCTGCCCGAGCAGAGATGAAAAGGAAAAAGGGAAAAAAAGCCTCAAGAACACACGACCATGTGCAGTTTATTCAGATTATTACTGATATAATTACATGCATGCATATGGAAGACAAGCCAAGCGTTGCCGGTTTTCTTCTTTCCTCTCAGTAGTAGAAGGAAGGGACCTGGATATCGCACTGGCGTCTAAGTCCGCACTCGCGGGGGAGATCTCTAGCCTTCTGGAGAATCTGCTGAAGCTGTTGCTGTTGCTGTTCTCGCTGTCCCTGCTGTCCCTGCCGTCCGGGCTGTTCCCATTGTCCTTCTTGTCCTTGCTGTCCCTGTCGGCACTTCTGAACTTGCTCCTCGACGATCTGCTGAATTGCGTGGCAGCTGCAGTCACCTAATTCCTTCAAAGGCTGGCAACATTGCCTCTGCTGCTGCTGCTCCTGCTGGTGTTGTTGGTTCACATACATGTCCAACTCGAAGGGGCTCCCTCTGGGTTGCAGGTAACGTCTGCAAGATTGAAGTTGTCCGTACCTCTGTTGAACCTGTTGCCTGCATCTCTGCTCCTGACTTCCACCTTTCCCCTGGTTCTCCATCATTCCGCCTGCTTCTTCCTCAATCGTGGTCGTCACTATTGTTCGGAAGCAAGAAACTTCAAAAGCGGCCAAGAAGGCAACCAACACCACCGTCACAATTGCTAGCCTTGCCATTTTCTCTTCTTATAACTGTAAGCAAAAGAGAAAAAAAAAGAGAAAGGAAATGATTCGAAATTAAGTTTTGATGGTTTATGATTATGGCACCCGGGGGGTACTTATACTGTTGTACGGCCTCTGCATGATCCGTACGTGTTGATGAATCGTGAACGAGTAGGATAGAAGAAGTGAGTTGAGGTGTCTGGAAATGGTGACACTGTTCTTCCACGTACGAAATGAGCATGCAAATACTGCCAGGATTGATATCCCCTGGCCTGCTTTTAATCGCCGCATCATCAACATCCAGCTGAGGCAATATATATATATATATATATATATATATATATATATATATTACTTTGCCCTAAGCTAGCTTGATTTTCAGTGCAGAGAATAATTCCATGGAAGAAGGTTGAGGTGTCTACGTTTGGAGGGAATGTGGTTCCACGTATCACATGTAAATGCAGCCAAGATAGATTATAAGCAATGACAAAAGTAAACGGCTTTTATTCGCCGCGGATGGCAGAAGAAAGGATCCGATCATCACATTCTCATCTCATCCGTCAACAACAATTTTTCACGTATATCGGTAGATTTTGTCTTTTAAAAAATAAAATAAATTAAATGGGTAACTTAAATTATTTTTATTTAACTTTATTTTAGACTCTTGAGTAATTCGAGCCATACCTACAAATTAAAAGCCAGTTTTTTCTTCTAATGATGATTTCATTTTCAATATTTAAGTTAGTTTTCCCTTGCACAATATTTGACTTTATGAAGGATCATGATATAACAAATAAGGTTAGGGTGGGCATATAGAGTTGTAAAGGGATCGAATTGAACCAAACATGATGTTTAAATTTATTTGTTTATTTTTCGAGCACTATTTGAGTTTTTAATGTATTTGAGTTTGCTGGTTTAATGTTTCGAACTCAAAATTTATTGAGTTCATTTGATTATCTATTTGTATTGTTTGAAGTTTTAAATTTATTTAAATTTGAATTTGTTTTATTAAAAAAAATTTAAAAATTTGAATTGAATTAGAACTTGAGAATTTTTTGATTTTGAAAGAGATTTAATTAAGAGAAAAAAAAGAAAAGAAATAATTCTTAGTTTTATAAAAAAATTTAATAATATATAGGGTAAATTATTATTTTTCAAAAATTTAATTTTTGCACATGTATTTATTTTTTGTTTGAACTGACACTGACCAGTTGAACTATAAAATATCACATCTTTTGCACCTATCAGATTTCATTTTCCATCCAATTCTTAGGAGCATTTTCATTTTTTAAAATCATTAATATTTTAAAATTATTAAGATTTTATTTTTAAGAATAATTTTGTCTTTTCATAAAATTTTAAAAAATCTTCTTAAATTGGTTAGGGGCATTTTCATTTTTTAAAATCATTAATATTTTAAAATTATTAAAATTTTATTTTTATGGATAATTTTGTCTTTTTATAAAATTTTAAAAAATCTTCTTAAATTAGAGGGATTCGATCGCTCAACCACACTGCAAAATCATTTTAACCCACTGGAGCATCTATTAACATATAAAATTATATGCAACTTATATTTTATATATACTAGATGCTGCTAAAATGAATTTAACATAATTATATTTGTGAAGCCGTAGATTTAAACCACAACCGTATAAACAATAAATAAGTATTTACCATTTGGACAAATATAAAAATTCATATTATTTGAAAATTATATTAAATATAAGAATAATTGGTGAGTTTGATCCCAAACAAATTTAGCTTTGGCAAGAGTTGAGTCCCAAAATATTTTTTTTAAACTTTTAAGGTCCCAAACTTTTTTTTGTAGAGAATAATAAGGTCATTCTTGACGGATTCTGTCAAAATTTCTAAAATTTTAACGGTTGTTTGTCTTTAGTTAATTAATGTCTTTATGTCGACCAACACAAGATATTTTCAATACCTAACGTACTGTCAATACCACTACTATTGTTAATACCTAGTACTAATCGGGAGTCCTCCTGATTATACTATCTCTAACTGGAAGACAATGCTCCCTCACATGTCTTTAGGCCAGGGGGAGCATTTTTTAAACAAGGAATAAAAATGTCCTCACATTTAAAATTTAAAAAATAAAAAATCTATCAAAGGATATCAAAAATCTTTCGTCAAATCTTCTTCTTTCCTACAAAATTTTTATCCGTTTTTGACATCTTTGAAGAAAGAAAAAAGAAAAAAATAGAGAAGAATAAGAGTGTCTTTGTAGAAAGAGAAAGAAAAACAAAAGAAGAGAAATTCTAATATAAATCTGAGTTTAAATTTTCATCATCTTCTTACCCATAGATCTTTAAATACTTACTCAAATATATTCATGATAAAGAATGCGAATACTTACTCAAACATCGATTCAAATGTCTTTGAATTTAACATTCCATTTTTGTACTCAAACATCGATTCAAATGTCTTTGAATTTAACATTCCATTTTTGTACTCAAACATCGATTCAAATGTCTTTGAATTTAACATTCCATTTTTGCTCCCACTTGAATTCGTTTCTTGTCGTCTAAACTAACTTTGATTTGTCAAATGAGTTTTAATGATTGAAGATTCACTGAGTATTTCAATATCACCACTATCCTCTTTCTCTTGAAACAAAGTAACTTTATTTCTTTCCATTGGTTAAAATTTGAATTTCATAAATCTCTCTTTCTCATTTTTTTCTTTTTTTCTTTCTATAAAGACCTCTTCTTCAATTATTTTTTTTCTTTTTTCTTTCTTCAAAGATGTTAGAAAAAGATAAAAATCTTGTGCCAGAGAGAAGAAGAAGAAGATTAACCGGAGAAGAAGAAGATTGACGACGACTTTTGATATTCTCACTATTTTTGATAAATTTTTTATTTTTAAAATTTTAAATATGAGGACATTTTCAAAATAAAATTTAAAAAAATATGAGGACATTTTTATCTCTACGTTTAAATATTTATTATTATTATTATTTTCTTTTTTTATTTTCACATGTAATGACATTTTTATCCTTGTCTTTAATTAACTAAAGACAAACAACCGTTAAAATTTTAGAAATTTTGACAGAATCTGTAAAGAAGGACCTTATTATTCTCTACAAAAAAAGTTTGGGACCTTAAAAGTAAAAAAAAATATTTTGGGACTCAGCTTGCCAAAGATAAATTTGTTTGGGGATCAAACTCACTAATTATTCTAAATATAAAGATTCTAAAAAAATAATTATCCAAATAGTACAATTTAAACCATATGTATTCGTAACCATTCCATTCCTCAAACCTTAAATTTTTTAAACTTTGAATTCGTTACAGAATACAAATTTTGAGTTTTTTTACAATGACATTATTTTATTATTAGTGTCAGCAATGACATTGTATAAAAAAACACCTCCAAATTCATGTTCTGCGATGAATTCGAAACAAAAGAGTTGAAGATGAACTTGAGTGCAAGGTTTGAGGAAGGTGACAACAACAAAAAATTGTGGTTTGAATGGTGTCATTTGATAATATTTTTTGAGAATGTTTATATTTAATATAATTTATATTTAAAATATAAAATGTAATCAGAATATAAAATACGTATTTATTATTTTTGTAATTACAATATAAAATATAAATTCCAAATAAAATTATATATTTATCGTTGTTCCAGTGGATAGATATGGTTTAGTTAGGCTCGTGGTTGTAGGATCTCAAACATTTAAGATTACAAACTTTTTTTATTTTAGATTTTTAATAATAAAGTGACATGACAAAATTACCTTTAAAAATAAAACTCTACCTGAGAATTGTACGGAAATTTTGGACGGAATGGCAAATTAGGTGATATTTTATAGTTTAAGTGTCAGTTCAAAGCAAAAATAAATACACGTACAAAAGTTGAATTTTTAAAAAATTCAAGTGTTAGTAGGATAATTTACCCTAATATATATAATCTATAAAAATATTTATAATTTGATCACAAATACTCGACTATATTTTTTACAATGTTTGAGTAGATTTAAAAATTAATAAACAAGCCCGAATTATATAAATATTAAAAATTTATTGGAGTTCGATTTATTTAATTAATAAACGAGAGCCTGAATTAAAAATAAACGAGTTGGACCGAGTTTGCGAATGTTTCGGTTTGTTTACTATATTGGGGATAGACTCATTTCAAATTTTAAAATTGACTCATGAACTCGAGTCAATTTGACTCCATAAAATAAAAAAAATATATTAATTAATTGTTATGAATGCTAAAATTTATTGAATAAGTGAATGTTGTTATGAATCCCGAAGATTCATTAAATTAGTGGATGTTTATCGTATAATTGTTATTATCCTTTTATCCCGGGATAATTACGT